>CM069437.1:30151506-32551506 GCA_035610365.1 Aquatica leii | reverse complement strand
TATAAAAACAACATTTTTTTTAAAATCGTAAAACTTTGCTTTGAAAAACTATCTATATCAATGTTTGTCATATGCCATATTATTAGCGGTACCACCTGATGAGTGGGCATAGAACGGCTAAATATTTTTTGGGTGAGCACAATCATTTGCGTAAAAATATTTCTTCCTCTTCTTTCCCTATCTTATACACCTTTACGGTGTTGGGTATTGCGTTTCTATATATTTATTCCATTCTTTCCTGTCTACTACTAGAGGAGAAGGCCCGAATATGGGCCCCCGTTTAGTTTTTCGTTTATGATTTTTATATTTTTTGGAAAAAAAATCTGAAATTTAGCATCCACCTAGCCCGAAGACTCTTCTGTAATTAATTGTAGAATCAACGGAGTTTCAAACAGGCAAAATTACTGTGACACATATTGCACATGAGGCAACGAACCCATAGCTCCCCTCTGTGATCTTCTGAAAAACAACCATCACAAAACAGGCATGTGGCATCTTTATCATCTGGAACGATTTGGCCGATATCATCTATATCCATGTCATCGTCGGTCGGAACAAATGATTCGTTTGTTGCGTTGGAGTTTTCGTCGCTATCAGCATCACTTCCGTTTTAGGGGTGGTTTCTTAGGTGTAGAAAGTAATTGCTCTAAGTCATTTTTATACGGTGATGAAGTGATAACTTGAGATTTGCATGTCTTTCTCCCGCGATTCGATGCTTTCTTCTTTTTGACAGGAATGGGTGCAATATCGAATGGAGATACATGCAATTCACAGCCCGTTAGCAGAGATTTGTGAGGTTCTATTTGACTGAGTATCAACAACAGGATCCTGATTTGAAGTGCACGAACGAAGAACTGGTAAAAATGACGCTTCGGGTTCATTCTCCCAGTTGGAGCATCCTGGCTGAGGTTCTGAAGTGTAATTATTTTCTGTATTTTTTCTAACATCAACTCGTGTCAGGTTACAGTTTTTTTCAGCCTCAATTTCTTCATTTATAAAATCAGCATCTGAGAAAATATGGGAGTTGAAGGGAAAAATGCCAGTCGCTTTAAACCATTTGCAGCAATTTCACCAGTCTGCGATTTCAGAAATTCTTTCCCTAGAAGCTCCGTTAGATCAAACTGAGTAATAGCACGTTGATTGGTACTAAGCCATTACGGATTTCCTCACTGTAATCAATCTTAAAACTACCCATAAAAGTTTTATCTAGCGGCTGAAGTTTGTGCGTGGCGTGAGGAGGCAATGAAATGATGGAAACGTGATTATCTCTTGCCAGCTGAATGAGATCTAAATTTCTCGTGTGGCTGAAATGCCCTTCCAGTAGAAGTAGAACTGGAGATTCTTCAGTAGGTTTGACGAAATCTATAAAATGTCTCATCCAATCGGTGAAAATATTTTGTTGCACCCAACCACTGGGATGAACGGCGTATACAGATCCTGGGGGAACCACGCATTATTTGATCTTTACGATTTTTTCTGGAAAAAATCAACATGGGTAGTACAAACTGACCATCAGCACTCATACCCGCGATAAACGTAACTAACGAGTCACGTTCTGCGAATGTAATAGATGCTATTTGTCTCTTTCCTTTTCTTCCAATTACGTGGGCCACCATGCTTTGCACAACTGACAAGCCTGTATCGTTGACGTTGAAGATTCTATGTGGTGAGAAGTTGTGTTTTGTATACTCATCTTGCAAATTATCAAAAAACGCCTTCACATTTTCTTTGTTGAAACCCAAAGCTCTGGCGAACGAGGTATCTGTTGGTCTTCGAACGGAAAGTAAACTGCCATGGCGACGTAAAAATGCATCAAGCCAACTATGCCCGGCAATTCCATTTTTGAATACATTCGCTCTTCTATTTCTAGTGGTTAAAGTATATGCCATTCTTCGAATATCTTTTATTGTCAATCCGTAGTACTTAAAATATAATTAACCAGATCTTTTTCTATCTCTTCTCCTAAAACTGTTTTTCGTCCTAGTTGGGTCTGAACTACTTCTTCAGCTTTCAAGTTATTTTCGTTCTGTCTTTTTAAAAACCTTTGAAGTGTGGATCTTGGTACGTTAAAAGATTTACTGGCCTTTTTTAAACCCATACCTTGGTTATTTACATTGTCCAAAGCCCTTACCATATGTTCGGATTTCCATTTTTTTCTTGAATTTTTTGGTGAGCACTTTAGTTGACTACATAGCATGATGCTCCTGGAAAACCCTAAATTCAAAATCAGGCCCGAATATGAGCTCTGGACCCGCTAAAGGCCCATATTACCAACACAACGTGCAACTCAAAGAAAATGTCATTTTATTTTTTAAGGTTAAGCGACTCAATATCTACGTGAATCTAATAAATCTTAATGTTAATGCAACACTCTGATGTCAATACTTGGAACCTAGTCAACCAAAAATATACAAAACATTTTTAGGCAACTTACCTCTAAATATACATTCAGATTTTCGTAAGCACATTCACGAACACCGGTTGACAACAGAATAATATATCTATAGCATACTATCGGCAAAACAGTTGGCTATTCAGTAATTGCATTTTAGGCTAGTTTACATAGATGCCGCATGATGTACTATTGATTTTTAGAGGGGGCTCATATCAAATGCAGGGCCCATATTCGGGCCCTCTCTTCTACATTTTATATTTGTTCATGTGTTGTGCCATGTTTCTTTAGTATTTCTTCCAGTATTTTATTTAATGTTTGGTCTTCCTGGGGTTTTCTCTTCAATAGATCTAGCATGTAGGTAATGCCTTGTTTTCCTGCTTAGGCCATTCTGCTTAAATGGCCATACCCTGCTAATTGTTTCTTCTCAATTTTGTTTTGAATTTGTTTTTGCTTCAGTGTGTTTCATTTTTCCATCTCTCCATTTTTGTGATGCCAAGTATTTTCCTTGAGTATTTCATTTCCATAGCTGTTATTTTTTCTTGCGTTCTGGTAGTGTGGGTGAGGTTTCTATAGTAAATGTCTAAATAAAAACTAATTTCTCGTTTTTTTCTTCTATTAATACAATAGCTTTTGTTTTAGTTTTACAATTTTGATTCCATTTTCATATATCCATTTTTTTACCATTGCTAGGGTTTTGTTGGTCACTACAATTAACTCTTCTTTAGTTTTGGATTTAGTCAAGATAGTTTTTATAATGTATCCTCCATACTTCTAAGTTTTCTACAATGCTATTAGCTATTTTTCTCATTCAATCTTTTAGGAATTTAATGATTTTGTTTTTTTTTGATTTGAGGGATTTCTTGAATCTCTTCTCCAAATTCTTGCCAGCTTCTTGTTTTTGCTTTTTTACTTCCTCTTTTGCTCAGTTTCTTCTTTTGTTATATTCTTCTTTGTCTTTTTTTTTGTTAGTTTTTAAATATTTCTTCCACGCTTTTTTCTTACTGATAATTTTTTTTCACTTCCTTCATTCCACCATCTAGATTGCTTTGTACGTGGTTGTTTGTTTTTTCTCCACATAATCTTTTTTGTTATTTGTACATTGCTGTTTTAAGCGTTTTATTTACGTCTCATTTACGTACATTTTTTGTTTCGATTCTTGGTATTGATTTCATTTTTCTTTTAATTTTCTTTGGTATTTTTCTTGTATTTTGTCATCTAATAGTTTTCCTATTTTTAAAATCGTATGTTTTCCTTCTTCTTCTATTTTTGGGTGTGCTATATTAATTTTTCCTATAACTAACTAATGTTGTGTATTCAGTTCTGCTTCTTTGATTGTTTCTACGTTCTCTATGCGGTTACCCATTTGTTATGTATATATTTTATAGTCTATTAAACTACTTGCGTAGCTTTTAGGTGCTTCAAAAGTGTATTGTATCTCTTGTTCATAAAATATGTTTCTTCTTAAATAATTTTTTATATGCCTCCTTGTATAATTAATTTAAGGTTATTTTTTTTCTAAAATCCCAATAGGAGGACCTGTAAGGAGAAAATTAATTTCTCTGGATTATATTCTGTAGGCGACGTTTCACATACTGCAGTGTCTGCTTCATCAGGCCTTCAATCATCCAACATGGTAATTGAAATTTAAGTACTAACTACATTTAAGACCACGAAAACCTAACAATTTATTCAAATAAAAAAATTTCTAACATTAACACTTCATTAGATATTTAATTTATAATTTAAAATTTTAAAATCAAAGAAAAATATCCAAACATAACTCCAAAGTCGCTCTTTGTATCAATTTCTTTCATTTCAGTTTCAATCCCTTGTCGCAGAAGTTGTCTTTTATTATGTTGTCCCAAAACAATTCTGTTAATACTTCTAATCCTTCACTTCCCTGGTTCTTAACCATCCCGGTACTTCTTCCGTCGTATCCTGCTGGTTTTCCCATTTTTAAGCCTTTCAGTCACATTTACTTGTTCTATGTTTATGTCAGAATGGCTACGTTTGCTACCTTTTGCTCTTCTTCCATATTTAAAGTAAATTTGTATATCGTTGCAATTCTTCAAAGTACTCCTTCCATCTCTTTAGAATGTCTTCTTCTTCTGTCATTAACCTTCCTTCTTTTGTTTTAATACGTTTAGCATTATTTGTCTTCCCTTTCCGCAAGGAATCGCTTCTAGAAATTCTTCCCAAGCTTTTTGCTTTGCTTATTCCACTAGTTGGTTGACTTTATTTTATTGTTCATTATATCGTTTTCAGCCTCTTTAGAACCAAAGTATTCTCTCCATCTCAGCTTTTTAATTTATTTCTTTGCTTATTTCATCTCTCCACCATGTTGTTTGTTTTTTATGATCACTCATTTTCACAACGCTGCACACCTTTCTTGTCGTATTTTATAGTCTTTTTGATACTTTGTTACAGCTCTTCAGTTGATACTTAGGTAACCACTCTTTTGATTTTACTCATTTCTACTTCAGTCCCAGAAGTATATTCTTTTGCCAACTCCTTCTCTTTCCGACTATATATTTTAATTTTTTATGTACATTTTTTTTCTATCGTTGTTCTATCTATAACTTTACACTTTCCCAAATGAATTCTCATTTTTGACATTAGAAGTAGTCATCAGTGTATAATTCTTGACCCCTATACACCTATGTGTCCTTGATTTCATTTTTGTAATTTCCGTTTATTATAATGTAATCTAGCATATATTTCTGTCCTCTGCTCTTTACTTCTCGAGTGTATTTGTGTATACCCTTGGGTGCGCGTTTGTTATGATTAAATTTTTAGTATGCAGAAATCAATCAGCCTTCTTCCGTTGTTATTTAAGGTATTTTCGCCATATATTTCTATTGTTTCACCAGATTCTTCCTCTTACTTATTCTTCTATTAATATCACCTATTATTAGCAATCTTCCCCTGATCTCCTCAGTTATTTTCATTAATTGGTGCCAGAATTCATATTTTATTTTTGTTTTATATA
Source organism: Aquatica leii (assembly GCA_035610365.1). NCBI lineage: Eukaryota > Metazoa > Arthropoda > Insecta > Coleoptera > Lampyridae > Aquatica > Aquatica leii. Next base: position 32,546,122 of record CM069437.1, on the reverse strand, counting down.
TTTTGATTTGTCCTTTTTATTATGCATCTTACTCCTACTCTAGCTCCGTTTCGGTGATGTACGCCATTTTATATTAAGATACGACCACTATCTACCTGTTCCTTTCTTTTTTGTTTTTGTTATTCTTAAGATATCTAGATCTGATTTATCTACTAATTCTTTTTCTTTATACTTCAAACATTCCATGTGCTTATTTTCTACGTTATCCGATTTTTCTGTTTCACTCTATACTGGTTTAACCTATCGTTTGTCATATTTTTCTGTTTTTGGCTTATTTTCTCCTTCTTCATCTCCAATTCCATTGCCACAGTCGTCCCTTTAAAACCACTTATTCTGTTGCATAGTTTTTTGTAGTATTTTTAAAAACCCTTGTTTTTATCTCTTCCAATATTTCTTTGTCTTTGTTCCATTTCTATACTACCCTATCTATTGTAATATTGTTATACGCCAGTTTAACGTTTTTACCATGATTTTTTTCTTCAGTTGCTTTTTTCGTAGTTGTATTTGTTTTCCTCTTCCTTTCTTTGTTAGGTCATCATTTATGTAATTTTTTTCGATGGGTATTTTTTTCCAGCTTTGTTTAATTAAGTATAATTTTAACCGATTTTAACTTTACCATTTTCGAGTTTGACTAAACATAAGTTTGTGCCTAATTTGAAGGCGTCCTTCACCTTAACATCCACTTCTAAATAATCTTTCACAAAGCTTTCTACTTAAAGGATTAGTATGTTGTTTCATTAGTTTACATCCTCATCCCTTGAATAACACCATTATTCATTTTCTTTTCTTAATTCTGCATTTTCCTTTTGTATCTTTACATTTTACCGTTGTACTGTTCTTATTGGATTCTAACGTCTTCTGTAAGCCCTTGTATCATTTTTACTAGTAAATCGAATTTTCCATCGTCGTTTTGCATTTTGTTTGGTGATCTCCGAGTTTTTCTTTATTTCTCAAGGCTTTCATCTCTTATTTTAGAATTTTTACCAAATATAGTCAAATAAATACAACTTAAAGTAGCGTAACCAGAGGGTAGACTCAATGAAAATCAGAATGCTAAGATCGGCAACAAGTGTCACTAAACGATAGAGTCAGAAATAAAGAAATAACACAAATTAAGATGCACGCAAGAATAATTTACCAAAAGCAGTTCGCAAAGATAGCAAAGAACAGAAAATACCACAGTAAAGCAATAAATTTAGATAAAACAGACAAAAAAACACAAATTGAATACTCTTGATGTGATTTAAAAAAGTCAAAGGAGGCCGCTGAGAAACAAGTAAAAGTCAAGTCAAAATGTGCATATCGTTCAACCCGGTGCAACTGTTCTTACGCACCTACTACAAATTATTTAATTATTGATCAATACAATGTGATTAACGTGCTAATTTTTGTAGACCAAGATGCTTAAATTAATTAATACGCTATTTCACTTCATTGAGTATAAACATAAGATAATCTACTAAATGCTCACATTTAAAAAATGATATGCAGAATATTTGATTTGAAAACGACTATCCGGTAGCGAAGCCACTGAGTTCTAAAACGACTTATCCGTTTCCTAACAAAATTCTATCAAAGATATAAATACGAATATGGAAAAGAAATATATTATTCCTTTCCTTGTACAGAACAGAAAGTACTGTTAAGAGCATTGCTCAAAAACATCAGAAAACTAGTACGTTTTATGTAGAGAATAATGTATGTGGAAATTCTGACAACGTTACTACAATTTTAGAATAAAAATACCAACTCAAATATTTAATTCAAATTCTAGAAAACATGGTTTTCCAGCTTCAGTAAAATATTAGAAAAAAACATGTTTGCGTTCTTGAATCAATTGCTAAATCAGAATATGCAAATAATACATGCTATTCAAGATCATTACATCATTTATCATATTGAATAAAAATTGTATTTATAAATTACCATCTGATTGTTTCAGTGTCTTTAACATGCATTTTTTGTAACTTACGGTAATAAAAGAATATTTACATATACAGGATGTTAATGCTAAGTTATAATTTGTATAAAAGCTTTTTTGGAAAGATCAAAAAAAATCTTTGAGACAAGTATTATAGTCGATAGTTTATGGATTTTATAAATGTTTGATTTTGAAAAACGATTGAGTGGTTTACAAAATATCTTATTTTGAAATGTTTGATCGGTCGCCATTTTGCTATTTGATAGAATAGAAAAGAAATAATAAGCAAATGCTAAAAGTTTTTATATTTTTGAAATATTCTTTAAATTAAGGGAGTAATGACGATTTTACGAAAAACAAAAAAACACTAATAACTATGAAAGCTCCAAACCAAAAATTTGAACTAACAACTTAGTATTGACACGCCTATGAAGACAATATTTAAAAAAAAATTCGTGCTAATTATAGTATAATTAATTAAATCTTAAAATCGGTGTTTCTTCAATCTGTTTGTGGTAAATCTAAACCACATCATGTCGTCATTATCACTAACAACACAACTTGAATCAAAATTTTACTTTTTTTTAACTTTTGCTTTAAATACAACCAAGTACAACCGTGCCAAACAACTGCAAATTAGCTTGAAAAAAAAATTACGGACATGTGCGTGTATACGTCAGTCTAGCGACAAAAAAGTTGAAAAATGAGTTAATTTGTATACTAACAAAGAAATATTTAATCACCAGTAATATAGTGTCTCTTTAATAATCTTACTGCATCATATAAAATGCACAAAATCTCTTTAATTTTCAAAATAAATTTAAAAAAGTAAAATCCAAACCACACTCAAAACAAAAAACAATACGAAGTGAGTTTAAATTACATGGTTCTATAACCTTGAAGTATGTAATTATTAATTCACTCTTACCTTCCATTCAACAGCCAATCTAGAACGTCGTACACAAATTACACGCTATCCGGCATATTCAAACTGCGCGACTAAATAATAAACTTGCTGATAATTATAACAGGAATTACGTAACTATTTGATTTCTGTTTATCGTTGTTGCTGGTGTGCGCTGTACTCGAAAATTTACAGTTAAGGTAGTCCGCGTTTTGCTAACTTTTACTACCTGAGAAGTCTACGTTGCCAATTCGGCATTGTTCGTTTCATTTTATAATGAGTAGTTCATTGGCCCAAAAATTGGACGACAAGCTTTTGTTGTACTATTAGTTCAAACCTACAACGAGCGAGAACAAAAAAAGAAGACACGGTTTGTCAGTTGCATAACTACAGTGTTTATCAATGAATAATTTGATTTGAAGCAAGTTTGTCAAAACTTACGTATAGGCAACTCACATGTCGATACAGTAGTTAATCTTGCATGTTTACTAAACAATTGTATAACTAGTCTACTCAAAAACAAAAAAATTTAAAGCAACCCGAGTCATCTCTCGGTCTGGGTCCCAGTCTTCTGCAAATATTTACACAATTTAGGTTTAAAATAATTAGTAATTAAGAAAACATTACATTAACAACTAAAATTAATTTTGTTTAAAAATTGTTTATATCATTTTTCTAAACAGGGTAAGCACGTGCCCACTCAGACGCCCCTGGCGCCGGCGCTGGCTGTTTAGGGTCGGTACTTTGTGTTTTACATCTTTAATTGCCTATTAAATACTATAAAACTATTTACCAACTTAAGTTAATAATTCAAACTAAAATCATTTCTAGTTTTCTTAGTACAAAAAGTTGTCACCCGTCACACTATTTTTCATAAAAACATTCGTTAATATTTGTTTTTTTTAAGCAATCAGAAATATGTGTAAACTGTTACCGATATTGTTTATGTAATTTAACAAAATTTCGTCTTCGGTTATAACTCAGAGTGTATCTCAAAACAACAATAAAAAAAAATTTGTCTTAGTAAATTTAAGTACGCGAAACGGAATAAGCAATTCTAAACCCCACCTGAAATTCAGTTTCGTGTGTTAAATTTGTAGAGAAAGAAAATGAGGCCATTGAAATAAATAAAAAGAAAAATAAATACGAGATTTTAACCAGCGAAAGCCTTACAATAAAATTGTATCGTTTTTGAAAAGTCTATTATAACAAATTTAAAACTTGTTTAATTATTATTACAACTAATTTTACTAAACTAAACCACAATACAACGAACACTAATAAAATTTATAGTTAACAAAATTTAATAAACACAACTTTCTAATAATTCATGCACGTCATTTTCAATGTAAATTTAAAAACACTGTCCGCGAATAAGATAATGAATTGGCACACATGTGTAAACACCGAATGAGCACTAATATTTAACACCGCACTCACGTTTTCTTTGCCATGTTTTCCGTTGTTTGCTTTTTATATTTTTGTCTTATATGCGTTTAGAACAATGGTTCCCAAACTGTTTTGGTGAAAAATTACAAATTTAACTTTGATGTCTTGAATGGTAAATGATAAATATTAAATTCAGTTTAATATTTGTTAGTTTATTTTTAATCACAATTACAAAATAAAATATGTCATCTTTTCTTTTTTAATTATTTATATATATGACAACTAAACTATTATAAACAAAACAGAAAATCATGACAACGTAAGTAAATAAATAGTTTTAATAAAACAGTGTAGATGGCATCAAAGTGCTAAAATTTGAAATTAGTCACTTAACACGCCCATCTCAATTTTTGCGCTTTAACAGATTTTTAATCCCATAGCATCAACATGACGATAATGTACAGGTCCTGGAAGTGGCTTCGTAAGAATGTCAGCTGGCATTATTGTTGTTGGAACATGCTTCAATTTTATCTCATTATTTTTCACCAACCGACGAACAAAATGATATCTTGTAGTAATATGCTTAGTACGTGAGTGACATGTAGCATTTTCTGCAATGTACTTTGCTCCACGATTATCAGTTCCAAGATCTATCATTGATAAATCATTTAATTTTAATTCTAGCATTAAATTTCGTAAATATAATGCTTCGCGAGATGTTTCTGATAGAGCTACATATTCTGACTCCGTTGATGCGATTGCGACTGATTGTTGTTTCTTTGAACGCCATGATATTGCAGCTCCACTTAATATAAATACATATTCTATACATGAAATTCGGTCGTTCTCATCATTAGCATAATCAGCATCAGAATATCCTTGGATTCCAAATTTATCCTTTTTAAATACTAGCCCATAATTTTGCGTACCTTGTAGATAACGTAACACACGTTTCGCTGCTGACCAATAAATTTCTTGATATTTTTCATTAAACTGTGATAATCTATTAACAGTAAATGTGATGTCTGGACAAGAAGCATTTGCTAAATACATTAGTGATCCAATTAATTGTCTGAATTGTTTTTCTTCATCTTTTCTTCGATATGAATTTCCCGCCGGTAATTTTGCTTGAGAGTCGCTTGGAGTTTTTACTGGATTGCATTCTTCCATATGGAACTTTTTTAAAAGATCTTTTACATATGTTTGTTGACTTAAATCAATTTCTCCATTAATTTGATTGATTTCGATTCCTAAACAATGTCGTGCTAAACTCTCAACTTCTTGCTTACTTCTTGATATATATAAGATATCGTCGACATATACGATCAAAATTGTATATTGATCCTCACTCATGTTGTAATAAAAACAGGTATCACTAGCTGCTGGAGTTAATCCAAGACTTTCTAATTCTTCATTCAATATTTTATTCCATTGATGACCAGCTTGTCGTAAACCATACAATCCTTTTTAAGTTTGCAAACCTTATTAATTTGAGATAATGTTTGAAACATCTTATAAGCAATTTTTCCTAAATTACTATTTTTGCCATCTTTTTTAATAATTTCTTTTAAAGCTTCTTTAATATATTCTGGCAGTTCCATAAATATCTCTTCTTCCAAGTATCCATTCAAATAAGCTGATTCAACATCCATTTGAAAAACTGGTAAATTTTCTCGCACAGCCGATGCCATCAAAAAGTCTGATAAAGTCCAACCTAGCTACAGGTGCAAAAGTATCAGTAAAATCTATTCCTTGTCGTTGTGTAAATCCACGAGCAACAACTCGAGCTTTCCTCCGTTCAAGTGTTCCATCAGGTTTGAATTTGTTCCTTAGAACAATTTTACAAGTGGCAACATCTCTATCATTTGGCCGTTCAACTATTTCCCTCGTGTTATTTTTAATCAAACTACGAATCTCTTCAGTAATAGCTTGCCTCCATTTAGTTACTTCGTCTCCAGTCATTGCTTCCTTTAATGTTATATCGGCAAAATTTACTTCTTCAATTGTTTCATTTTCATTTTCTGATGCATCAACATATATTTCATAGTCAATTAAAGCTTCTTGAATTTCATCTTCATCATCATATTCCTCTTGGTCTTCATTCATATTTGCTGTCTGTCCAGTGTTGTAGATTTTTCGTGGTCTTCCTCTTCTGCCTGATTTTTCTATCCGTGGTCTTCCTAGTTTTCGATGTAAAATTTGTCTTGGTGCGCAATCTTCGTTTATTAGATCATTTTCAATTTCTTCATTTTCATTTTGAGCTTTAATTGGTATATGAACGCATTCAATATTTTCTTCATTTTTATCAGAAACTTTATATTCTTTTACTTCATTTAAAAATTGATTTTCAAGGATTTGTACATCTCTTGCAACAATAACCTTTTTTTTTAATTGGAATCTATATTCGATAAACTTTTGATTCTTCTGAATAACCAACTAGAAAACCTTCTTTTGAACACGGATCAAACTTTGATTTTCCTTGTTGTTTTTCTAAGACGAACGTTTTTGCTCCGAAAACTTTTAAATTACTCAAATCAGGTACTTCCTTGTTCCAGATTACAAATGGAGAATGATTATCTAAGCTAGATGTTGGACACCTATTTCTTAAATAATTTGAAGTAGCTACCGCCTTAGCCCAGAATCCATAACTTAAACTCTTTATTACAATATTCTGTTCCATTATCGGACATCAAACATTTAATTTTACAATTTGTCTGGATTTCAACACGTGCTTTATATTCTTTGAAAGCTTGAAAAACACCACGTTTGTCATGTAAAAATCGATCTTCACACTATCGTGTGCTATCATCAATGAATGTTACAAAATACCGAGTACGTCCCAATGATTCTACTCTTAACGGTCCCCAAACATCAGTGTGTATCAATTCTAATTTCTTTGTGCATTTTTTAGACTTCTTAGGAAACGGTAATGCAGTCAGTTTTTCTCGTAAACAAATATCACACGGTTCCAATTTCTTTTCTTCATTAATCTTAATTCCAACAGCTAATCCTTTTCTTGAAATTTCTAACAAATCTTCTCTATTCAAATGACCTAGACGATGATGCCATAACTTTAAACTTGCTGAATTATTTACTGCCGCATTTGCTTGCTCTTCACTGCCACAAACATAATATAAATTTCTAACTCTTTGCGCAACCAATTTTATTTTGCCGTTTTTTCCAAAAATAGTTGCTCCAGTTTTAGAAAACCTGACAGTATTTTCGTGATCTGTAATCCTCGCAACAGATAACAGATTACTTCTTAATTCTTTTACTAATAATGTATCATTAAGTTTTACACATATGAGATGTGCATCCACTATCTAAACACCATCGATTATCACTTGATACTTGTTTCGTATGAAGAGCTTCTTCCGTTACTTGAAATGCATCTTCGACTTGAACCTCAATCTTTGATGAATATTTTTGTTTATTATTATTTACTTTATCTGGGCAATCAGCTGCTTTGTGTCCAACTTTATTACAGATGAAACAATTATACTTGAATGGCTTACTAAAATTACCATTGTTTTTGCGTGGACTTTCTTGATATCCACTGCCTTGATATCCACTGCCTTGATATTCACTTCCTTGATATCCACCTCTTCGATATTCTCTTCCTTGATATCCACCTCTTTGATAACCACTTACTCGACTTTTACTTCCTTGACTTCCACTACTTTGATACAGTTTAAAATTTTTAACTAACATAACCTCTGCATTTTCCGTATCACGTTGACTCTAAGCATCATACTTTTCAATAACTTTTTCTCGAAGTATATCTGGCTTAGGCAATTCATTTTGAGACTCCATAACACATCTGAACATTTCAAATCTTGATGGCAATGCATTAAGAAGTAAAATTGATTGTAAATCATCATGCATTTCGACACCCATGGCTGCTATTATGTCGAAAAATTCTATCAGTTGATAAAAAAAATGCTGATGGAATTCTTAATTCTGACAGTGATTAAAATTCATCATTTACATGCCACACGATCAGTATTTTTATTTGTAGCAGAGATTAAGCTGGATAAGTACCTCGAAAAATAACTCCAAATTTTGTACAGTTTTACGTATCCAACCACTCGAAAATTAGCCTGTGAATATGAATTCCAATTTTTTACATAGTGGCACAAAAACCAAATGAATGGCATCAAGCGGCTAAAATCATACGTGAAAGTTGCTTTAACTTGGGCGAGCAACGTGCAAAATTCTTTGTACGTAAGAGCTCAATTTTCCAATACTCGTTTAATGTGATGTTTAGCTGATTTAATTCTAGCTTCCTATAAACCTTTAAATTGAGAATATGTACGGGAATAAAATGCCATTCAGTGACTTCATTACTTAAGTATCAGTAAGATTGGTGCCATTATCAGAATATACGTGTTGAGGTTTTCTTCTAAGTGCAACAAAACGTCGCAATGTCATTATAAAAGCTTCAGTTGATAGACAGATAAACAAACATAAATAGGAACTTTGCAATTTAAAACCTCGACTCTTGCGGTCTTTAATTAGAAATGGTTTACCATAATCAACTCGCGTAGTATAAAACGGTATAGAGGGTTGGACGCAAGATTCAGGTAAGATGCCCATAATGGGTTCAGAGAGATTTGAAGAAATCGATAACAGTGTAAACAGTTGTGAACAACTTGTGTTACAAGACAACGACCTGCCGTTATCCAGAATCTATCACGAAGTGACGATAACAGGACCAATCGTGTAGCATTTGAAGATGCTCACGAGTAGAAATTAATGAAGCCTCCCTGTAGCAACTATTATCTAAAAATAGTTGTTTTAGTACGTCGAGAACTCGAAAAAACATTCTCGCTGAGAAGTTTTTATAAAACACAAAAGCGCAGATCGTATTTCTGGACTAGTAAGTAGACATTGCTAAAATTTTTAGAACAGATTTTTTGAAAACAGAAAAAATGTGACTGCTCTTTTTAAACGATTTATCTTGGAAAGGTTATTAATTGAGACAGGATCATTAAAATCAGTGACAAATTATTGCACCTCCTTCTTTATTTCAGAACGAGTATAATTTGTAGAAATAGACTGCCATAAAGATTCATGATTAATAAGCCAAGCAGAATCGTGCCACTAAACCTGTGAACATTTTAGCATTTGAGACGTGACACCTCTCGATAGCAAATTGGCGGAATTGTTCTTTGTAAGCAGGCGCGGATCTAGATGGAGGCAATTGCTCCCTCCTTCTGACCCATAGCCATAGCACTTTATTTTGAGCAAATTAAAAATTATGTAAGCGTGTTTCTGAAATGTAGGTAACACAGAAATTCTTCCTCCTTAAACAATATAAGTGTAATCACACAAAAATTGCCTCCCTCTAAACAAAATCAGCTTGAGACGTGCGTTCTTGTATATCAGCAACGCAATTACAAACAAAGGTTTTAAAAAGATTAGGACTGGTTTTACGCCATCCTAACATAATATGAAAATGTGACCACAAATAAACTGAAAGAACTAACTTTCCAAATGCTTTCAGTAGTTGTAAAAGTTTTGATAAAAGAGCAGCTCTAAGTCCAAGCTTTGGAATAGTTTTTGGTTTCAAATGTGCCACTTTAAATTTGCTGCACAAAAGATATTAATATACTTAATCGTTGTTATCAATAGATCTAACATAAACCAATGCTCCATAACCGTATACTCCATAAGCACGCATATGTAGAAGCATCGCAAAATCCATTAATTTGTACATTAATAGCAGTCCTACGTATAGTGAAATTTTTAAATCATTAATAATAACCAATCTTTTTACAATATAAACACCATTTTGTTATAATATGAAACAGAATCATCCCAGGATAATTTTTCTAACCAAAGGAGAAGATTTTTTCCACTCACAATGCAAGGCAGAAGCGTTCCTAGAGGATCAAGTATTTGTGAAATCTATGAAAGATTAACACGCTTCGTCACATTTCTGGCTAAAGATTCAGATAGTAAAAACATTTAACTATCATTTTGAAATGATCAAGTTAGGCGATGAGTAGTGTTATGTTCGTGCTAACTAATTTTAAGAATGTCAGGGTGTATAAGCGAATTAGAAATATCAAACAAAACATTAGAATGATTTGAGATTCATTATCTGAGAGTAAAGCCGCCGGTGCATAGAACATTTGTAACATCTGTACAAATCCTGCAAACTTCATCACTACTGTTGTCGCCAGTTAGAAGATCGTCAAATTTTTACATTGTTACAGATAGCTGATGCAAACAGCAAATTGCAAGAAACGACTCAGAAGCAGTTCTGTCAGTGACTGTGTTCAAATCAAAAAATTGTAGTAAGTTTGTCGGAGAACATCTCCACAAAATCTTCTAAAGTGGTCGTTGAGAAGGTTCAATCAGCACTTGCCGATATATTTTCTCAATGTCACCTGAAACAGCATAGACGTGGTTACGAAAGCAAATTAATATAGAAAAAAGATCTTGTTGGGTCAACCATTTGAAAATCATTTAAAGAATTACCCAAAGTGGTAAGAGAAAAAACATTAAAAACAACACGAAAGTTTGTTGTTAGACCTAATCTTAAGATTATCATTTGTTTTAACAAAATGCATTTTCTTCAGATAAAAGTACTTTTTTATTAGGGTAACTTTCAAGCTCCCAGAGTTTATAAAAGCGATCTGACTACAACACTTAAATGACAATGACATTGCAAGACGGGTCGGATAATTGAATGTTATCTGTAATCTTAAAATTATTATGGTCGACATAGTTCTTCCTTTAAAATTACTCTTCAGTGCAAACACATTTTGATACTGCTAGATCAACGGCTTAATTATAGCCTGCTGGTTTAGGTATTTGGCACTTAGAAGTAAACATTTCCTATAGATGTTGTGGACACTTTCTCGGCGATGTAGATTCATTAAAATGCACGCATCCCACAGTTTTCTTTTTCAACTTTACTGGATCTGAGTTAAAATTCAAGATCCTTACTGGCACTCGTACTTTTTTTTACTCGTACTAATATTCTACCAACCACTAGTTTCTTTTCCACCAATTCACCAGAACTGAACACTTCGTCCATTGATCTTGCTATCGAGATAAATGCTGTGCAATTGGTCAATAGGCGATGCCATTTGAATGGTGACCGCCGGTACTTGACTAGATGAGAGTAACTTTTGTTTTTTTTTGCCAACATGTTTCAGGCTTTCGAGCGTTTTTCTTGTCTTCTTCTTAGAATTAGTATGGTGTCGTCGTAGCCTATTTCACCGCAGTTCAAAGTTTTCACTCTTCTATCCTCGATGGATTCTAACGTCTGCGCTGGTACCTCTGCAGCACAACGGAGTTTATAATTGTTTCGGCGCGAGGACTGCTTTGCTGCATCAAACTCCCAGGCATGCACTAAAGCGTCATCCAACGTCTTAGGTCGAGCTAACCGTAGAGCCTGCTGCGTTTCGGTGTCTCGCAGGCCGTCTACTAAGGTTTGAATAGCCAACTGCTTCAATAAGTTATCTGGTGCTGTAGGATACGCAACCCATGTCAATCTGACAATGTCAGCAGCTTTCTGAACCGATCTTTTTATTTGGGTTTGATCCACTTTGTATTTTGTATTTGAAATACTCAGTTATGGGTCTTAGATGGAAATTTTTTTCTAATTCAGAAAAAAAGTCAAAGCAAAATGTTTAATGTCTAAACAAAAAGATATAATAATTAGTAGAACTCTTAAAGCCACCACAAATTTTAAGTTACACATGAAGGTATGTAATTTTAATTTTATTCAATTTTTTAACCTTGAGTTCGATTACTGCGTAAACATAAAGAATTGCTGGAAGAGTTTAGTAAACACAAAAACGAAAAAATTAATATAAAAGGAAAGAGGAAACACAAATTAATAACAACCTATATATATATATTTGTATTTTGTATTTAAAATACATGTATTTGTATTTTATATTTTAAATAAAAACATAAAAGTATCTTTTATTTTCTGTTTCAAATACTTTTATAGGAATATTTTGTATTTTGTATTTGAAATACTTTAGTGCATGTATTTTGCCCAGCACTGGCATCTCCATATCTTATTTCTAAACGTGAAATTAAGAGTTTGTCATTTTTTGTAGGTGGTCAGAAGCAGTCTGCAAAATTCCAAGCTCTTATCCACGTAAGAACATTATTACAGATGTCGCTTTCTGTTTGTTGCTGTAACCATTAGCTACAGCTGCGAGTAACTGTTTGTGATAGGTTGAACATGGAAGTTTACCATCAAAATTTGGAGGTACAACTTTAAACTTGTTAGTGATTTATTCTCTATAATCCATTAATAGTTTGTGACATTTCCTTCGCCATGGCAACTCATGTAGTTCATTCTTTCTTTAAGCAGTTTCGTTCTGTCTTCTATTTTGTGTTCTATTGCTTCTATTTTATTTTCTAGAATTTCCTATATTTTTCTTTTAATTTTAACATATCTACTTGACTTTTCTTTTGAACAATTTTAATTTGGTGTTCTATGTTCTTTCATATTTCTTACATTTTTTTAGAAATTTCGAACAGTTTTTTTCTCCATTTTTTAGAATTTTTTTCCATATTTTTATTCATCTATTCTTGACCATTTTCTGATTCGCAAAATTCAAATAATTTTGCATATTTTTGTTTATAACGAGTTGCGCCGTTTTAACAAACTGGAGCAGTTATAATTACACTTTATAAACAAAAACACGGAGCACGTATTAATAATCACATCTTTGTTTATTTACACGATTTAATTTAATAAATATTTTATATGATAAATTTAACTACTTTTAACTAACTAAATTTAACGGTATTTAAAAAAAACAACTTACAAGTAATTTATATATTACTATCACTATAATAGGTATTTATTGTACGCACTTTTTGTTTATCTAGACTAGTATTTATTTGCACTTGATGCACTTTTGTTCATCTTACCAAACACCTTAAAAATTTTATTTATTTGAACCGACAAAGTCTTCTTAACACTTCCGACTCGATTCGAAAACTAACTCCAACTTCCTCCAAATCTTTCTATATTATTTCGTTATCGGGATCTACAACATTCTATTGTTTTTGATGAGCGTTCCAAACTTTCCACATATTTCGATAACGCTGCAATATTTTCTTTTTTTAAAGTAATTTGACAGTTAATACGTACAACTGTTTATGTTGAGTATAAATTTATTAGCCTTTTCCAAACTACTATTAGAACAATTTGTCTTACATCGTTACGATACTACATTTATGTCTTAAGAAATTTAAATCAAATGTAAATAAGTAAATTGTTGCAAAATGCAATAAGGTACACTTTTGTGACAAACAGATTTATTACCACTTGCATTGTCTATATTTACACGTACTTCTTATAGTTCTTATAATCACTTCTATCTATTGAATTACGCAGTTTCTCTATCTATATTTGGTACCTTCGTAACAGTTTCTATTTTATTGATGCGTTGCCGAAGTAACTCAAAACTTTAAAAGAATAGTAGAAAAAGATGGAATATTCTGGATTCTAATAAAGTAGAAATATTGTAACGTTTATTATTAAAACTAATTTGTTTACACTAAAAATATGTACACTTTTATAAGTAACCGAACTAATTAAATCTAAGGATATTTAATACAAACACGTTAATTTATATAGTAGTCAGCGAAAGATAAAGTCCGCGGATAACTTCTATTTATTTAAACACTAACGCTTGTTTACATTAAAATCACGTACAAGGTTATACTCCGTAGATTTATCTCGACCACACGCGTTAATTACTTATTTATTTAAACTTGAATAATCTTCTTAACACTGCCGTCTTCAAATTGCTGGAAAATAACTGGTCTATAATTTGTTTGTACCGCATTTATATATTTTGGGTCAAAAGTTTGCGAATGTTCTATATCTTTTGATGAACGTTCTGGAAGTTGAGAATAAGTTCTCAAAAGTTTACTGTCCCCTTCTTAGGACTATTCTGTCCCCAGAACAGGAAACTGGATGCGACACCGGCAGAAAAGATCGTGGCAATAGCGGCAGTTTTCTCCATTTCGCCAATTTTCTTGACGATAAAAGTAACAGTCAATGGACTTTTCCTGACCCGATATTCTTCTTGGTAACTACAGACCAACACTTGAACGCTTGTTCCTCGAACTGCAATAGCCATTTTAAAGCGGCGTGATCTGTTCGTAGTAAAAATTTTTGTCCATACAAGTATTTGTAGAAATGTTCTATGGACTTGACGACTGCTAACAGTTCTTTCTTAGTCACGCAATAATTCCTTTCTAGCCTGGACAAAACCTTGCTAAAATACGCGATAGCTTTTTCTTGTCTTGTAACCAAAACAAATTTTCCATCTTCTCTTGGATAACTCAAAATCGGCGAAGTGACTAGGGCCTGTTTTAGTTGATGGAAAGCATTTTCGCAGTCTTCATTCCATTTAAATTCTGCTTTTTCTTCGGTTAATTTCGTCAACGGTTTGACAATATTGGCAAATCTGAGAACAAATCGTCTATAATAGGTGCACAACCCAAGGAAACTTCGGACCTGTTGTTTGTCGGTTGATCTTGGCCATGCTTGCACTGCTCGGATTTTGTGTGAGCCAGCCTTTACCCCATCTCTGGATACGACGTGGCCAAAATATTGCACTTCCTTTTTAAATACGTGGCACTTCTTTGGGTTCAGTTTGAGATTAGCCACACGTAGTCGCTGGAACACTTCCTTAAAGTTGTTCAAGTGCTCTTCAAACCACCTTCCAACCACGATCACGTCGTTCAGGTAAACCAAGCACGTCCTTCAAAAAAGTCCGCGCAAGATAGTCTCCATCAAAACGTTGCAGGAGCGTTACACAAACCGAAGAGCATCACAGTAAACTGCCACAAACCAGTTCCAATTGTAAAAGCTGTTTTTTCACGATCCTTAGGTTTCAATTCTACCTGCTTGCAAACACTCTTTAAGTCTAACGTAAAAAACCACTGGGATCCTGACAGTGTGTCTAATGTATCGTCAATTCTGGGTAAAAGGTAGCTGTTCTTTTTGGTTACGTCGTTTAGCTGTCTGTAGTTTACGCAAAACCTCGTTGTTCCATTTTTCTTCTGAACTATTGGGGATGCCCCTGGGCTACTTGAAGATTCAATCACGTCTTCGAGCTTCATATCCGTAATTATATGTTCGGTTTCTTTTCTTTTCTGCAAAGGAAGTCTGCGTGGATGTTGTTGTATCGGTCGAGCGTCTCCGGTATTAATTTTATGTTGGAACCACTCTCCAGCGCAAACACATCTTGATTATCTTGGATCAACACTTTAACTTTAGCCAACTGGTCTTGGCTGAGGTTTTGGTATTTGGAGATAAGAATGTCCAATAGATTTTGTGGGAACTTCTTCGGTGACATATCTTCATTAGACTTCATGCATCTCACAATTTGAGATACTGGCGTGCATTGGCCTACCACGGTCTTCTTTTTCAACGTTACAAGATCCTAGTTGATATTTAAGATCTGTATTGGCATTATATTTTTCACGCGTACTAAAGTTCTGCTGACGAGAAGTCCCCCTCCATTGGTTTAATCGCGCGAATGTAACCTTCCCCGAAAATTTCCATGCAGGCATGCCATTACCACACTGTCAGTCCTTGTAGACAGAGTCACGTCTTTACTCAATAAGACTTGCACGGCTGCCTTCTTTGACAAATGAAAAGGAATTTCTTCATTGTCGATCTTCATGACATCCTTCTTCATATCCAAATGGAACCCATACTTCTTTATAACGTCCATTCTCAGGATAACTTCTTCCGTAATGTTGGTTACTTGTAATTGTCCGTGAGTACGTATTTCTTCGCCCGACGCCGTTCGAAGTCGTACTGTTACTGGTGATGTCTTCTCGTTTTTCACTAACATGTCAGGACGAATGATGGTCTTCGTCGCTCCAGTGTCAATTAGTAACTGAACACTTTTTCCACTGATCTTGCCACCGAGCTAAATGCTATGTAATCGGTGATGCTATTTGAATCGTAATCTCCGGAATCTGACTAGATGAGATTAACTTTAGTCTCTTTTAGTCAACTTGTTCCAAATTTTCGAGCTCTTTTTTGTCTTCTTCTTGCGTTTAGTACAATGCCGTCGTACATGGCTTATTTCACCGCAGTACAAAATCGTCACTCCTCTTTCCCGAAATATTCGTCGCGCTATCTCTTTGATGCTTTCCAGTGTTTGCGCGTGTACTTCTACAGCACAGCAAAGTTTATGACCGTTTTGTTGCGATGCTTGGTTTGCTGGTTCAAACTCCAAAGCATACATCAAAGCTTCATCCAATGTCTTCGGTCGAGCTAACCGGAAAATCTGCTGTGTTTCGCTGTCTCGGAGGCCATCTACAAAGGTTTGAATAGCCAACTGCTCCAAGAAGGTATCTGGTGCTGTAGGATACGCAAACCGTGTTAATCCGGCGATGTCAGCCTCAAACTCTTGAAGACTTTCGACAACTTTCTGAACCCGACTTTTAATTTAAGCTTTCTACACTTGTTGAAGATGAGCATCTCCATATCTCATTTTTAATCGTGAAATTAAGAGTTCATAATTTTCTTGCAAGTGGTCAGGAACAGTTTGTAAAATTAATTCTAACCGCTTCTCCACGTAAAGACACTATTAAAGACGTCGCTTTCTGCTTGTTGCTCCAACCATTAGCTGTAGCTCCGGCTTCAAACTGCTTGTAGTAAGTTGACTATGAAACTCTACCATCAAAATTTGGAGTTGCAACTTTAAACTTGTGAGTGGTTTCTTTTCTATGATTCATTAATAAATCTGCACTCGTGACGCTTCTTTCGCCGTGACAATTTATTTGGTTTATTTCTTCTTCAAACAGTTTTATTCTGTCTCCTACTGCTTCTATTTTGTCATTCACAGATTCGCAAATTTTTTCTATTAAATTTAACATATCTGCTTGAGTTTCTTCTTAAACAATTTTTATTTGGCTTTCTATACTGACTTGTATTTGCTCTTCAATAGTCATTATGTGATTTTCAATGCTTGTTCGAATTTCTTCTTTTAAACTTCTAGAATTTTCCACATTTTTATTCATCGATTCGAGAATTTCAAATATTTTTGAATCCGTTTTAACTGCTTGCGAACGCGTCACCCGCATAAATTATATATAACAGGAATAAAAAGTTTAAATACACTTCTTTAACAAACTGAAATAGCTATGATTACACTTTATAAATAAACACACGTATCGCCAACTAAACAATTATTTACGCAATCAATGTTTTTAGTACGGGAGCGATATTAAATTACTTAATGATATTTACACTAAAATCGCGAGCTAAACAATTGTTTATTTATACGATTCGATACCACGCACTTGTCGCCAATATAACGAATTTTATTATTAAAACTAATTTATTTACACAAAAAATATGTACACGTTTATAACTAACCGAACTAATTAAATCTAAGGATATTTAATACAAACACGCTAATTTCTATAGTACACTCACCGAAAGATAAAGTCCGCGGATAACTTCATACACTATTACATTAAAGTCACGTACAAGGTTATACTCCATAGATTTATCTCGACTACACGCGTTAATTACTTATTTATTTAAACTTAAATAATCCTCTTAACACTGCTGGAAAATAACTGCCCTATGATTTGTTTGTACCGCATTTATATATTTTGGGCCAAACGTTCGCAAATGTTCTATATCTTTCGGTGAACGTTCTGAAACTTGAGAATAATTTCTCGAACGTTTCAATATAAAAAGGTGGCCGAAGGAAGTTAATCTGGTCAAAAGTCGGAATTTTGAAGAATCTGTCGAAATAAATAGTGAAGAAACCAAAGTGCGACAATGTTTATAAATAAGGTGTCCCACGAGGAACTGTACATACTAAAATGGTATGTTCCTTAGGTCAATTTAAGTACAAAACGTCCTATAAACATAGGTCCAATTCGCCATAGTTACACAGATACAAGCGTTCAAAGTTTATAACTGATCACACATTTTTTGAAAATTAATTATTCTTAGTCAACTGGGAAACAAAAGCCAAACAATATGTCATTTATTGCTTTCTTTTCTATTAATGTTACAGTCGATTTTATTAAATGAAGTGTAATTTAAATGCAAAATGCCTTCTCGTTTTTCTAACGAAGAGTATCATTTACATTTATGGATTTTGTGATGGAAATGCGAGATCTGCCGTTAGGGAATATGAACGAAGATTTTCCAACAGGAGGGTGCCAAATCACCAAACCTTTTCTTCTGTGTTTCAACATATACGGACTCATGGTTCATTTCCATCAGTTTCAACAAGATCTGACCGTCCTGTGCAGTTAAATGTGAATGAGCAGGAAAACATTCTACAGATGGTTGATCGGAGTCCAGGGTTGAGTACTAGAAGAATTTCTTCTCGAACGGGACTCCCCCGTATGTCAGTATGGCGAACATTACATGATGGGCTTTTGTATCCCTATCACATACAACAGGTTCAGCATCTGGAACCTGGAGATTTTGCTGCCCGGTTGAATTTCTGCCACTGGCTACAAGTAAATCCACAATTAGTTCCATTCATTTTATTTAGCGACGAGGCGCAATTTACTAGAGATGAAGTGAACAATACACGTAATTCTCATTTGTGGTCATATCAAAATCCACAAAGCACAACAGAAACTAACTTTCAGCGCAGATTTTCTGTTAACGTATGGTGTGGCATGATTGACGATCAACTTATTGGACTTTTTTTCTTTGAGGAACGTCTGACAGGAGAAGCATATGCTAACTTTTTGCGGAATGAATTGCTACCGCTTTTGGAAGAAGTACCTTTACTAACAAGACAACAAATGTTTCTGCAACATGATGGAGCTCCTCCACATTTTAGTTGGCATGTGACCGAATATCCAAATGTTGCTTACCCCAATAGGTGGATTGGGCGTGAAGGCCCGCATGCTTGGCCACCGAGATCGCCCGATCTCACGCCTTTGGACTTCTATCTGTGGGGTTATGTGAAAAGTTTAGTATACGAGGTAAAAGTTAATACCAGAGCTGAACTAATGCAGCGTATCCTGGATGTGTGTCAACAAACACGGAACAACCAGCAGGTGCTTCGAGCGGCTACTTGGTCCATTTTAGATCGCAGTCGTCGTTGTATTAATGCCGAAGGAGGTCATTTTGAGCATTTGATGTGATTTTTTTTTGTTTGTTTTTTTTGTTTGTTTTGTAGTTCGAAAATGTGTGAGCATTTATAAACTTTGAACGCTTGTATCTGTGTAACTATGGCGAATTGGACCTATGTTTATAGAACGTTTTCTACTTAAATTGACCTAAGGAACATACCATTTCAGTATGTACAGTACCTCGTGGGACACCCTGTATATCGTTTCATTTTATTAGTTAGTTTAATTAAAAGTTAGTAACTTTTATAAAAATTACTTCTAAATTATGCGTAAATAGCTAGTTTTAAATAAATTAGTTTTAAAATTAGTATTTTTAATTTAAATTAGTAATACGTAACGTATTATAATAATCTCAACAAAATTTACTATTATTCTAAAACGAAAATTGTCGAAAGCTTAAAAAAACGGAACATTAAAACCTCCATATCATTGATTCTTTTCTTAAAAAATTGGATTATAGGTTCAAAACAAGAATTTTAGTCAATACAAGGTAATTATGTACCGTATTTATTACACGTAAGTACAATTTTTCAAATGAAAAAACTGATGTAATAAATATAAAGAGAAATAAGGTATCGTATTCACTGTCATTGTAGGCATTTAATTAAATAATAGTTTTAAATGTTTGAATTAGAAATTATTTTCATCCTTCTATCACATCGCCATCTACATTAAAACAGCACAACCGTGTTTTTCATCAATTAAATGTGATCTACAATCAAAATGCTACAATTATAAGAAAGTTGCTTTTTGCGCGATGTGATTACTACACCCAAGGTGCGTTTAACGATTGGTGGCAGTTTTTTAAAATTAGGTTTTTTTGTAACAATTAAACACAACGATTGGACGCATGAGCCGACAAAATAAACTTATAGGATTCTAACTTTTTTGGTGAATTATTGAACCATTATACGTTTGTTCAATGCTTTGGTAATCAATTAGTCACAATTATTTTTGCATTGGCTTATTTATAGAATAATTTGAATTAGAAAGTGATGTTAAAGGGATCTGCTTGCTTATAGATTTCTGTAAGATATCAAATTCTCAAACTACAGCGTCATCTACCGTGTATAATCAGTTTTATGCTACTGGCACGGCAAGATTGCTTCTTAGGAACGTTAAACAATAGATGGCGCTAAGATGAATGTAAATTTGATGTTATAATCTGTATTTACATTTCACTGAACAAATTATAAATTTATTTATTCAAATTATTTACACACAACCTTACGTGTTTCGTGATTCTTTAAATTCCTACTAGATAAAAATCTTCAAAGTAAACACGTCGTTTGTAGGTGGTTGTGAACTAATTACTTGACAGTGTAATTTTTTTTATTTTTTTTCGTTTTTGATTAGTTTCGTTGTAAATAAAAGAAAGATATAAGTAACAATTCATATTTATTCTGAAACTCATTTATAAAAATACAAACATGTGTATCACAGTATTGCTCGAATACAAATTCAAAAATTTGATTCCGGTAAGGCAATAATTTTTGATTTTATTACACAATTGTATTTCAAATTAGGACATCACAGGTACAAACTTTGAACATATCACATGGGTAACTTTTTCTACCCAACTACTAAAAATTTATACATTATTAAAGCTTATAAAAATTATACAATGAGAGATCAACCTCTTTGTCTTAACTTAGAAACTACCTACCACTTAAAGCAATTGAGCAATTACATTAATAATTACCTAATTAATAATTAATTAATGTTTTAGTAAATTAAAACAAATGAAAGACACAGTGAGACTTTTAAACTATGTACAATCTATAACCAAATAACCGTATGTCAAAAACAATAAAATTATGGAAGACTTAGTTTAGTATAAGGGTATTATTGCAGTGTTTCACCACGGCCTCCAAACTTCAACTTTATGAGCTACTTTTAATAAGCCCGTCGTCGAACAATCCATAGGTTGGTTTGGTGATAACGCTTGGCGGCAAGAAGACGTCGAAGATGCTGGCGTTAAAGGCATTACATAAGAATGTGCAATACTTCCTTCTGGCACTGGCGATCCCGGAGGTGTGTATGGATTTGAAACTTGTATAACTAACGGCGATACTTTATCCATTTCGTTGAGGCGGTGTCCCAAATGAGTCATTAATTTTGTGCCTAATTGGACATCGACACCAGGAATGGATGCAAGACATCGCGATACTTCATTGGCACAATGTGTAAATCCGGCCCGAAACCTATCAGCATCAATAACCGGATTTGTCGCAAGACGTTGTTGACGGCGTAATTTATGAAGATGACGCACAGTCAATTCTAGGATGTCCGCTTTTTCTAATTTGGAAACATTTTCACCTTCACTTTGCAGAGCCGAAACCATTAATTCTTTAAGTTCGTCCAAGCAGCGATTGATTCGCGCTCGTCTCTTCCTCTCTAGCATTGGTTTCATAACTTTTCGATATTGGTACGTCCTGGAGATGGGTTGTGGTTCTTCAACAGGCATCATTTCGTAAGACATTTTGTTTGAAAAAAAAAATATATATCACTCGTAAATCGCAACTAAACACTGGCACGCACTTTATAATATGTTTACAGTAGAGAAGCTAAGCTCTGAATGATATAAAGTGGAAGGGGACTTACTTTTATACCGACCCAAGGTGTGTGTTGGTCGCAAGCCCAAGCTTCGGATCGTGGGAATCGCAGAAGCCAGCTCGTTCCCACACTTTGGCCACCTGTGTCAGCGCGTGCAGCTGCTGTTTATCCTTCTCATTCCTATTCTTCTCACTCACACTTACTCACGTTAGATTTCTGTTAGAAAAGGCGTTGCTTCGTCTCTTTCTCGCCAAACGTTAATATAATTTTATTGCTTATTAGCTTTTCTCTGTCTTCGCTCGTGCTGAGATTGTACACGAACACGTTTGAAATTATTTCAATACCTTTCATCCTCCTTTAGTTTATTTATAATATGGTCGGCGTTTACTTATTTCAATGCAATGGCACACCTAATTGTTTTAGAAATTTTTGTAAGAATCGATGTTAATTGCTGATAAACCAGTCCGATTCGGTTTTTGCATAATGTCATCCTAATAAAATTATCGATGTACTTTTTTTTACGACTTTTACCTGTTAAACGCAACGCACGTACGTGCATAATCTGCTAAACTTTCTCAAACAACAAACTACGAAATTTAGGTTATTACGTGTGCCCGAAGTAGTATTATTATTTGACAAATAATCTCTTATCGGAATTTCGTAATTTCAAAATGGGCAAAAACTTTTCCAACGGATCTCATAGGCAAATGACAAATATTTGTTTAAGAAAATTTGTTGAATTGCTTTTTAATCGTACGATAAAGATAGGTGTAGTTTGAAATTCTTGAGATTATCTTACTGATTGATGATCAAAAATAGAGCAATGACTATACGATATTTACTAAAACCGATTAGGGTACTGATGTTTAAAGTGGGTGGGTCAATTAATACTTACTGTGTTATTGTAATTTGTTTATTATTTAAATTATGGCAAAAAAAACCGTCGATTGCGAGGACTCCAACCTCGGCATAAACGATATCTATAAGGGTTTTGTTTTTTTGCGATTACTTAAAATTATCAATCACTTGCTGGTTATCCTTGGATTTCTAAGAACTAAATTAGTAATTATTGTTTATTTCTAGCGTAGTTTGTTATTGTAATAATTACTCTAAAATAATCCCCCAACCAAAACTTGCACCAATTAAGGCAATCAGAGCAATTTGCTAGATTTGTAATAAGTGATTAACGATACTTGCAATTTTTATTATGCAAAACAGGATATCACGTGCCGGTATATTTTCATTGTCATTTAGAATACACGGCGACCTTGCATTCCCTCTGTAACAAGGACAGGAAAAGTGGCAGTACGTACGTTTAGTGGATTGTGACAGTTAGAAAAAATACTTAAACCAGCACTAAAAATTAACAATTACAAGCAAGTAATTCAATACCACAATAAAAATTCAATGCAACATGTAAACAGAAATATAATTACTCATTTATATTGCATGCATAAATGATCTGTGCAACGGTAGTAGGCTGTGTAATCAGTGATTCAGTGAACCAGCTCATTCTGCTGATGCATAGAAAGAGTGAGGGGAATTAAACTACCGTGGGAACGCAATAGGAGCACGTGCGCTTGAACAATTGAGCAAGAAGGATAAAACGATTGTAAGATTATAGTGGGAGTGAGATGACAAATAAGGAAAGTCGAAGATTAACGTTGAGTAACATCAAAAATACAATTTTCGTTAAAAATAGCTTTATTGTATACTTGAGATGAGATATCTGGTAGATAGTAAAGCAGTAAAAAGTGGATTGCAAAGAAAGAAATTGGACAGTCAAGGATATAAAAAATTCCTATGCATGCTGTGATTAACACAACTCTAGCACCTGCCTCATTTTCCCACACTCGACAGGAAGTTGAAGGGAGACAACAGCCTGCGTTTAACATAAATGTTAGAGGAAGAGAGACTCAATCACAAATTTATGCATGATGTTGTTCTACACTCAACGCCCATATGCCAAATTGTAATTAGTTGCGAGTATTGTGTTTATTAAATTAGTATTATTCTTATAAATTTACATTATATTACAGTCATAATCTATAAAGGTTTTTCTTCTTTAGCGACCATCATTCAAAATTGAGCCTAATTTACCTAATAGTCCCTGTCTGGTTTACGTCAATAACCGAAATTAATTAATTTCATCACTCATTTGATTCCAATTTACAAACGACACTTTCCATAATCATCAAGCAACAAATGAATAACTAAATAGCGATTCATTATCTTTATTGAATAACAGCTAATTCGAGTTGAATACGTGATTTTGAATATCAATTATTCTTACAAGTTATTGTGGAAGCGTAGAAAATTACCGCAATTAATATTTTTTTTTAGAATTGCGTATAATTTGGCCGAATTAGGTTTCATGCAAAGCTAGATTAATTTGTCACGTGCTCACAGGCCAATGATTTTGGCATTGATTTTACGCTTGGATTTGTAATTTAATTTACTATTTTCCCAAGTACCACAATTATTTATAAAATTTTTCCTTTTAATCTCTTTACCAGTACAATCGAAACTAATAAACATTTTGAAATCTCGCCCAGGTAGGATTTTTTGTTGATACAATTTGTAAACACAATAAACAGAGAAATTTTAAATTGAAAAGTTGTTTAAATAACGGAAGCATTGAGATTTGATTTTTTTTACTGCAGCTCCAAAAACCGTTAATCCACATAGATCTGGTTTTAATTTAAATTATATCTAAGAAAAATTGTTTTGGAGACTTTAACAGGAAGTCAAGAATCGTACTCAGAAATAGAATATCTATATTGATTTTTTGATTGAATCTCATAACCGAAAAGTACAAGGATGTAACAATAAAAACTCGCCGGTTTTATTTACGTGAAAACGATTTTTAAAAACAGTCGATTTACTATTCGGATCTTTTTTTCGGTAAGAAAAATACAACCGACTAATTTGAATTGTATTTTTTGTCGTTAAAAAGCAGTAATTACTACACTAGTAGTCAAATATCTTTTTTTGGAATCATACAGAGTGTATAAATTTGGAAACAAATAGAAAATTTTAAATCGAAACTTTAACAATAATCGTTAAAATATTGTTTTTCCGAAACGCAAAAAACTTGCTTTTGGAATAGATGATCAATTCTTAATAATTCTATGTTTGTCTCATAAACTATTTAATTATATTAAGGTATAATTCGTATATTATTTGTTTTGTTTTGTATTTCAAGTTCAAAAACGTGTAATTCTTGATATTTCAAGAATTACCGCTATTGCTCCTAAAATTATGAGCGACAGCTTTTTGGATTCGGAATGACGTCTAGAAAAATGTAGTAAAATGTTTTTTTAGCAGTTAAAAAATTGCAAAAGTTATAAACAAATTAGGTACTCAATTTGTTTATAAACAATTTATAAACAAATGGTGCGAAAAAAAATTTTTTAAGAAAAAAGGTTTTAACTTGTTTTGGATTTTTCATTTTTTTGCAACTTAAAAAAATTATTGTAAACAAAATAGTCACCTTTAAAGAATTTTTTAGACGTGATCTTGAGTATACACATAAAAAAGCTTTGAAAAGCGAAAAATTTTTGAGTTAATTATTTAAACAATTTTCAATGCTTGCAATGATGACAAAGATCAATTTTTCCAATGGGACCTTATTCCCTGAAGTGTTGAGAATATACCATATTTTATAAACATTTTTAATTAACATTTAACACTAAAAAAATATTTTATGTGACGTACTTGCTTCAGAGGCCGCGCGCGCTTCCCCGAATAGTCACGCGGAGGCCTACTTTCTGCGTTTATTAAAATTATTAGCAGTGAAGAGAGTTCCGAGACTTTTTTTATTGGAAATTTCCTCTTCTTTGAGAATTCTTTTCAATTACCTCTTTGAGTTTCCAAGTGATTCGCTAAAAACTAAATGCCTTTTTTTCATCTTAATTTGTTTATAACTGTTTCAATTTTTTATCTGCTAAAAAACACTTTTGTAAATTTTTCTAAACGTCATTCCGAATCCAATGAGCTATCGCTTCTAGTATAGCCTCCTGAGACCAGAAATGAATAAAACAAAAATGTTTGTTTGTTTTGACTAAAAATTTGTACCTTATTTATTTTTATTTTTGACGACTTTTATTGAACACTCGGATTATAAGCTTTACTATTTAAAAATTTAGAAAAACAATTGTGATCATAAGTTATACAGTAAAAAGTACTACATTTTTCACACAAAAACTTTCTTGTCACATTGTAGACACTTGCATCTTACTGAGTTTTTTAGATCACCTTTCAGAATTCGAAGGTGTTTCCTACTTCTGACACTGGCGTTGTTGTTGATTGGTAAAGGTTATAAAGTGTTTGAGTTTTCTGTCTGAAGTTTGGAATCAAAAAAAATTATATGTGCTTTTTGTTTAGCTTTTTAAGGTATTTTCGGAACATAATCCAGAAGTTGAGACATCCGCAAAATGAAAAAACGGTCCATTTATTAGTACGCGCACTTATCTGATAATAGGCGTTCATTGTATTTAAACACCATGTAAATTTTTCTAATTTGCATTTTTTTTTTGTCAGATTTAGACCACCTCTTCCATTTATCTGAAGGTTATTCTTGCAAAGTAGTAGTAGCAAAAAGAACGGGTTTCACATCATACCATTGGAGAACGCAAATTTTTCTATCAGATCTTTCAGTTTGTTTGGATGAACCTCTTCCCAATCTGTTCACGTTATTTTCTTTTGTTAGGTGAACAGCTTGCGAAATTCTTGATTTCATGATTGTACCAATTCCATGGATCTTACCCTCCGGTAGCGTCTGAACAAACTTGATGACGGCTGAACCACCAACACTTAAATGATTTACAAAAGTATCTAGGAAAGTATCTTTCTTGCAAACTCTTTTAAACCTTCAGGATTGGGCTTACCACGCACAAATTGTTTGACACTACACACTCTAATGAATGGTATTATTTGTTCAACTATGGCAACTTTAGCTTCTCTTGGCAGGGTTATACATCTGTCTCTAATTTTCTTCACTTGCCAAAACCTTGTCTCTTTTGCCATAATCTTTTGAGATATCACCGTCAATAATTACCATCAAGTAATTTCTAAAAAATCTGTTTCTAGTCATTCTCGAAGCTATAGCGTGCGCTTTTGTGATTTTTGCTTAGTACATACGTATTTTAGGATATTTTAAAAGTGACATTAGAATGGTTATTCCAAAAAACTGTTTGGTTTGTTTAAGTTTTAAATTTAACGACTTGTTGTATAGTAGCATGTATTTAACATTTGTAGAATAGCAGATTTGTTGAAAAATATTGTCACCGAAATATATTGCAACATAATCAGACACCGAAAAATTTGACTTATTTGTTTTTTTTTTTTGTTTTTAGATTTGTTTTTGCCTTTTTTTCTGCTAAGTTAATTACGTACACGCTTAAAGGCAAATCATCATTCCAGTTCCAATCCAGTTCTTCATTTCATACACCATTAGTATATAAGTTTAACTTTATTTGTTGCTTCAGCTTACAAATTGATTCGTGCTTCCCCTATTTACAATTACTACATTACATTCTATTTACATTTTTTTACATTTTTTTAAATACATTTCATTATCCCTACTCTCCTCTTAACTTTTTCCTCCTTCTCCATACTTCTTTCATCCACTCTGCTCTATTTCCGTTTTCGTCTAAGATTTCCTCTATTTTCACAGCCTCCTCTCTTAATTCTCTGCATTTATCTTTCATGTCTGCACATTTTTTCTTCTTCTTTTTTCCAGTATTTGTTACCTAACTTCTCGTTCCCACATCTGAACCATGCTATCATTTCTTTCTTGTTTTTCGATGTCTCTATCTCTCCTTATTATTTCCTCTGTTACCCCTACTCCCTCTTCTTTTAATCTCTCCACTTCTTCTTTCGCGTACCCCTTTCTTTTGTAATACTCTTCTTTGCCTTCCTGTCCGTACTCCAGTTTTTCTCTCTTTATCTCTTTTCCACATTCTTGCAGTATTTTGCATTCTGTTCTTTCCCTCAGTTCTTCCTCATATTTTATGGCTCTTTTTCCTGTCTACTCTTATTTTTGCTACCTGTACCTCCTCTCTCACAATATACCCCGGTGTATCTCTGTCCAATCCCAAAACTCATCTCCAGTATTTTTTCCTGTAGCCCCTCTACCTCCCTCCACTCTCTCCAGTCTCATATTCCGCTCCATACATCACCACTCCCTTTATTAACTTTCTTTTTATTATATCTATCTCGAATACCTTTTCCCCTACACCCCATACTTGTCCTACTAATGTTTCCTTTCTTCACTCTTTCCTTTATGTGTTTTCCCTCCTTGTTATCCTGTTTCATCGCCCAGCCCAAGTATGTAAATTCCTTCACTTGCTGCACTTCCTCATCCCTCCATTTCAACTCTTCTTTTTTTCTGTTTCCCCCTCTTTTTTAAAATACCATTATTTTTGTTTTCTTTGTATTTACTTACATTTATTTTTTTTCATGTATTTTCCATGGTTTTTGTCATCTCCTTCATCTCCTTTTCTTCCTTAGCTACTAACACTATACCATCCACATACGCCAACGGCCATACCTTTGCATTCCCTACCACTATCCTTCCTGTCTGTTGTACTGTCGTTGTCTCCTCCAGATCCTCCGTATATAGTGTGAAGAAGCTTGGGCTCAGTGAGCATCCCTGTCTCAACCCTCTCTTTGTAATGAATTTCTTCGTAGATTTCCTCTATTCTTTCTATTAATCTTTCATTAATTTTTGTTCTCTTCATGTATTACCACAGTTTTTCCTTGTTCGCTCTGTCAAAAGCGGCTTTTAGATCTACGAATAGTGCCACCGTTTTCTGTCTGTTTTTTCTAGCTCTCTATTCGCCAAGTGTTTCAGTATATATATGTTGTCTATCACCCTTCTTCCTTTTCTGAATCCTGCTTGTCCGTCTGGTACCAAACTTATTTCCTCTATTTCCTTTTGTAGTCTTCCTTGTAGTACTGTCGCATATAATTTGTATGTCGTGCTTAATAATATTACCCCTCTGTAATTGTTGACTTTATTTCTTTCTCCTTTTTTATGCATCGGGAATATGATTCCCTCTCTCCATCTCTCCGGGAACCCTTTCTCTTTTCATACACCATTAGTAGCTTTTTCTTAAATTTCTTCATGCAACATCTCAATAACCTTTTCTTGGTATTCTTCTAAAGCATCCGCATGTTTTGATCTTAATCAATATCCGATACATTAACAACTTTTTTGTCTGCTTCACTCTGTTCAAGATCATCATTTCCTTCATTGTCTACAAACGCTTCTACGTCAGACAAAACGGTTTTCAATATTTGAAGTAATAGATCGTCATCAATGCTTGACCGTAGATACCGTTTATTACCAAATATTGCTAGAATTAAAAAACAATATAGGGTGTTTGATGGAGCCACAGTAAAAGATTTACTAAAGATACTATAATACCTATATATAACACTTGTATGTATCAATATGTTCGAGCGCGCTGTACTACATAGATGAAGTCGCAAATAGGTCCAAGATGATAAATAACAGATCTCAAGTTATGTACGCCAAAAACTGTTCTTGATAGTTTTGATTTAGCGTACAATAGTGTAGGACTACATCAATGTATTTAACAGCGTTTCCAGAGACGACACGTGGGCGACCAAGTCTTTTAGAAGACATACAACCATACATCATGACAGACGTTGGAAGTTTAAGTGTTGGAATTACACATTTTAGGGAAAATTCTTTCCAAGAACCTTCTGAAATTCGCATTACTCGCATGGTTATTTATGGTAAAAATTGATTCATCACTAAATAGCACCCTTTTCAATTTTTCTGTAGTTTAACTTTTGTGTTCTTTAGTCCAGAGCATATGATACTGTTTTTTTTTCTAAAAAAAAAGTGGTTTCCACCGTGCTCTGCATCTTCTTAGTACAAAACTAACCAACCTTGCTCTCATAGTAGAATTCTTACACTTGTAACACATTTTTGTGAATTGGGTAGAATTTTATCTACTAGACTTGCTCTTTTTAGCACTGCATTATCTCAAATTGAAGGTTTTTTTATCGTCTACTATGCAGTTTGTTTTTTCCAGCTTTAGTGTACTTTTTAATAAACGTAGGGACTATAGATTGATTGAAATTCACTGTCACGGTTATTTGCGACTGAAAACGTCTTATTTGTGCAAAAAATCTTTTTTTGTCCAAAAATTTTGTTCATTTCTTCTGAGATGGCATTATATCCTTTTGATAAAATTCAAAAAGAGACTGAATGTCGTAAAATGACGGTTGAATACTCGAGGTATTCATTGCGCACGATTAAGAAAATCAGAAAAGGATTATAATAATAATAATAGACAATAACGATGACGATACTGAAAATGAAGACAAAAAGTTATCAGTAACAATAAAAAATGCAAACAAAAGTTAAGAAAACATTATAGAAGATGCCAAAGTTATAAGAGATGCCTAAATATTAGTGAAAGTTTAAAAAACGGAGTTGATGAGTAGAAGAAAAAATATAAAATACATACTAAAAGCTGTAACGTCATAAAATAAACAGGCTTAAAAAATAATTGGTTGCAAACAGATTCGAAAAATTTACAAACACAAAGACAGAAATGAGAAGAAAAATATCTGAAACAGCACCGTAGAATAAACATTAAAACATGGAAAAAAATGTTTTAAAACAACCAAGCAAGTCTGTGATATATAGAAGAAAACGTTAGAGGAAGAAAAATACTATTCTTTAGATTGTTAAAAGCCTTATAAAAAAACGGAGCACTTGCATTTTTTGTTTGAAATTAAGCGTTTTCGCTTTATGACGTTTTATTATTACATTATCTTAAGTACGAACAAAACAACATGTTTTAAGTGATATCTAAGAGCAATTGAACGTTTATTTGTCTAAAAAAATTGTTTCATACAAAAATTTGCAAAAATCAAAAATTACAAACTTAAATCAAAATTTCAGTTTAAAACCATGGGTATTTATTTGTTTTACTCTTTTGACTAGTCAAAACAAGTGTCACACACATTCTAAACCTAAAGTTGTTACGTTGGTTTAATCTGGCTGTAAATTCTAAAACAGCGGCCGCTATTGTTGCGTTGCTTCACGATGGAAGAAGCGAGTGATATGTTACCGAACAATATCAAATATCCACTATACACCGAATTTTTACACGTCTTAGGTGAACTGGAGCTTACACGAGACGACTTGGAACTGATCCTCATCGATAAGCTAACGCCTATGATGGTCGGTATATCATCTTACAAAGTTCGTTGTTCCACTGCTGTAGAAATCAAAAATCGACTGCATCACCTTCGGAATACCAACTTAAGCAAACGGATAGTTAAAAGAAGACTTGGAGAAATCAATCTTACCAGTCGACCTGCAACAGGTCCATAGCTTCTAAGGCATCATCGTATTGCGCAACTTCAGTTTGATGTAAAGCACGGGCACCAGGATGAAAATGAATGGAGGCGCGTTTTGTTTACCGATGAGTCCAGGTTTAGCCTGCGATCTCCAGATGGTCGTGAGAGAGTATGGCGAAGACTCCAGGAACGTTTTGCAGAATGTACTTATAGTCCTAGAGTAGGCTATCAAAAAAGCTCAGTAATGGTATTGACAAAAATATCTCTGGGTGCACACACAGAGTTGTGCATCGTTCCGAAAAGTTCATTAACAGCTGTTTTTAAACGATGTTAATATTCCTGATGCGAACCCAATCGAACATGTTTGGGGCATGCTTGGGCAAAGAGTGCGAAGTCATGTACCTGCTCCTTTAAACTTAAATCAGTTGCAACAATCTCTTTTAGAGAAATGGGAACGTATTCCTTAAAAAAACTTTTACTATTTAATTTTAGGAATGCCAAGGAGGACACAAGCAATAAATCAGGCACGTACGGAAAACTCACATTACTCTCGTACAAAAAATAAATGAATACCATATCAGTTTCTTTTTTGTCTTTATCTACTATTAGAAGGCATTTGACAGTGTAGAACTGTTGGCAGAGAAAGATACTATGAATAATTTTAGAATAGATTGTTGCAAAAGACTGCTTATAACAATATATATTGCCATACGCCATGCTCAGGAAAAGAAGTGTTTGGCAAGATGATGTAAGCTCTTCACATTGCTTTTGGACAAACTACAGTATTGAAACGTTCAAGAAATTACTTGCAAACGCAAGAGACTTCTAGAAGACTGTTATCTATTTTCTAGAAGTTATAGCGAAAAGTGACGAACGATCGAGAAGGATTTCCGTATGTCTTTATATAGCGACGAGACAGATCGTAGGTCAGTTTTTGCTGGAATGCGAATGTGTTAAGAAGATTATCAAGTGGAAATAAATCGTTAGCACGCGTATGTCTACATAAATAAATCGAGAATAATCGAGTGAACGTGACTTACAGTGTGAAATCCGAGGACGTTATCTAATCTTAAGTGATAGTGTTATACAACGGTTATACATAAATTATAGTGTAAGTGTTTTTATTATTAGATTTAATTAGTTCGGTTGATTTAAAAGTATACATATTTCTAAAATAAGTAAACGTAGTTTTAGTCGTTTTAAATAAATTAGTTTGTAATAAACAATACGTAACAGTATAACAATTAATAAGAAGTAAAAAATGTAGTTATAAACGGCTACAGTCTAGAGAAGGTCGAGGAGTATGTATACTTGACAGATCCGGAAACACAACAAAGAAAATCAGACAGCTGAAATAGCCAGAAGAACACGATTGGCAGGGACAGAAGCTGGTAAGCTACACTGGGTACTTAAAAATCTCATGATATCTTAATACCTAAAAAGCAGAGTACTAATGTAGTCTTCCGATCCCGATCACGACCTAAGGATTTTAAACCTGAACCTGAAATAAATGGATTAGAAGCAAATGTAATGTAGAGTTTTGCAAAAATAACGCACGACAGAAGAATAAAAGATAGAATACCACTGTCTAGAATTGGAGACTACAGGTAAGACACAGAACGGCCTCAAATGAGATGGAACGATAACCTTAAGAGGATAACTTGTGAAAATTAGGAAAAGCTTATGCCGAAAATATATAAAGTAGTCAAAATACAAACAATCTTTACTCTCCGAATTATAAACGTCTTACAATTTCCAGTGTAATTGTGAACATACGATATTTAGATTTAGCAAAAGCTTTTGATCGAACAAATTGAGAAAAATGAAAAAATCTTAAGAGAAGAAAATGAGATAAAGTGGTATGGTCATTTAGCGCAACTGGATAAAAACATCAACTGAATTTAGTAAGCAACAATCAACAGAAAAACACAATAAGGTTGAACAGCTCAAATTTGTATGTAGTGACAATTCATTGATAGTTAGTTCTTACACTTCAATGTGGTGAATGCGAATAGTTTATTAATATATTGCAAGAAAAATTAATCTATGAGCAACAAAATAGTATAAGACAGGACATAATCAATAATTACAATTTGACACATGAATTGCAATTGCAAGCACCAACACCAAGCACAACGCCATTCAGAAACCATCACTAAAATCCAGTTGTAGATGTTTACCGAAAAACCTTGCAAAAAGTGCAAAATTCACATGGCATACGTTTATGAAAGTATTGTTTATTAGGCTAAAGCTTAATTCTGTAACGTGCTTTTAGAAGAATGACCATACTAATGCAAAATGTTTTTCTTATTAAAAAAGTTTTTATTATATAAAGAATTATTCAGTTAAATGGTTTTGTTCCCAAATCAAATTTTTTTGTTATCAAATCTTTCTTTAATAACGTTAGCTTTTATTCTTATCAGTGTTTCAATAGTAACGTCGCGCCACGTATGTCTGTTAAGGTTTTAAAAAAATTCGATTGAATTTGCGCTCGGTTGTTGTGCGATAAAAAGCAACCTTTAAGAGCCAGGGTAAAAATTGCGTTTTATAGGTTAAATATGTACTTGAGGGAATTACTTTCACAATGCCTTATCAATGTTTAATTCAATTAAGGTACAATTTGGAGTGTACTGAACAAGTAGATTGAGTTATAAGTCGATAATGGATTTACGCCGTCATTCTATAATTAATGACAAACTGATAAACGATTACAAACATATTTGGCAACTACCACTTATAGTGTACTGTAAACAAAATCTAGTTTTGTAGATAAAAGGTAACATAAGCGTGTACTGCACGATTCAACCACACGCTCTTTAACAAAACCAATAAAAACCAACAATACCCGCGTGCACAGCACTCGTACGGACAAAAGTAAGAAGAAACAAGCCTATCCTTTACTAAAGATACAAGAAATAAAGACGGATATAAGACGAGTTGCTAAATATAGGGTAAATAATATACGTGGGGATGCATTCCCACGCTCAAGGAACACCTTTCAATTATCACTTCTTACCCCCGGTCTTTTTTGCCCGACATATATATGCGTACCCTATTATGGTAAGAACGACGACATATGGCTAACGCGTTTGAAATCGTGGGAAAGAAGGGCAGTTGTAGTAGAGAAATCTCCCTTAAATACCTGTGAAGATTACTTTTAAGTCCTTGAATTCTTTAATAGTTTGTGTGGTCTAATTTTTCCCTATTTACTCTTAATCACAACCAACGCTTCCGTACAATATTCGTTCTTTGTTTGCCTCCATTCTATTTTTAATCGTATATGGATTTTACACTAAAATCGTACGATCCCACCGAAACTGGTTATGCGGGACGGCGACTTCAAAAGAAAGGTCAAAGAATTTGTGTGTATGAGATTAAATAATAAAAAAAACACCGTGCCCTTGTCTGCATTCATATTGTTAAACCGTTTTATTAAAATTTATCTCAAGTCATTTTATGCTTATATAACGCGTATCCTTTCAAGGGTTTAACTTTACATAAACGTCCGCGTAAGTACGCTTAATTATATTTTAAATCGACGTAAAAAGAAAAGACTTATACCATCACAAAAAGCGGTAATGGTAGAACATCTGAAATTATGGCATCCGAAAGGTACGATCCGTGAGAAATTGACGGCTAACTGACCGAGTAAGTACCGGAAGCAAATAATAGATTTAATGATAGTGAAAGTAGTAATCATTAGTCGCGATTGACTTTTTCATACTTAGCATTTTTTCACAATTCGTATTTTTAATGATTACGCACTCGTGCAGAAAAACGATTTCGCAAACACGCCAAGTGCTTACGACAAAAAGTTGGATTGGAAATTTTGGCGTTATCTTCCAAAAAGGAGGAGGAAATCCAGATTTATTCGACTATAACCGAATTTTGAGCTAGATAAGGTTAGTAATAAGCAATGACTTTTTAAAACATTAAATGTATTGTTTGATAAAACAACTTTTTAAATGTCATCTTTATTTGCACATTATGTAATTACGGTTTTTTTTACAGTGGACCCATAAATTTTATGCAACGCGGATGTCTTGAGGCAACTCACTTGTCCTTTGATTAGTCATTGTTTGTAACGAGATATATTTGACCAATTATACCGGATTTATCTAGATTTTCTTTCTACGCTACGGTGGAGGAAAGATTGTATTTGTTAAACAGTTAAAGAAAGCACGCTTTATTTATTCGCGTTTTGTACATAGAAAAAATGACATTGAAATTTCCAGACTTTGTTTAAAAGTTGCGATAAGAACGTCGCGAAATAATTTGTCGTAATGGGAACATTGATTATTAAATTTGAATAAGTGCTAACGTAACAAGGTTGAGAATTGTTTGATAGAGCTTAGTGACAAAACGTGTGACTTGGATTAGTACAGCACAAAGAAACATTCATTTACTTTTACGTTTCTCGTGATCAACACCTAGATTACGTATTTTTAAATGAGGAACGTGTTTACTTAGTACGACGAACTTATTAAAAAAACAAAAATTAAAGCTATTTCGTATTATTCGAAGAACACACGTTTCGTTGCTGCTGGTATTTGCATAACATACTCTATGAATAGTAGCAAATTGTTAGTCGTGAATGCTGAACGTCTATTACAAATCTAATTAATGACATTTACTACTTTTTCTATTTGTATAAATTAACAGATTAACCATAAACTGTGTTACAATCCAAAATTTCTTATTAGCTAATAATGAGCAACAGTACATAGACCAGTAGAAATTCAATTAATATTTATAAACATATCCTCACTGGGTATGGCCATAACTGTTAGTTTCAGCGAACGAGCCGGTATCGATACGGTCACAGAAGTGGTTCTTTAGCTCAATTTTTTCATTTTTGAGACTTGATGCGTGTTTAGTTTATCAACTTTACTTTACAAAACTCTATTACCTGCAACCGTAAAAAATGTAATTAGCACTGCATGTAGTAGTTTAGTTGTTCAAGACAAGCTCTAAAGTTTTTCGCAGTTTGCCCTTATCATGATGTATGTTTCAATTTAGCAATTATGACTGTGGAGATACCGAGCAATTACAAACTATACCAATAGTGTTTACTTAGTTCTTTTAAACTTTTTGAAGGCGCCGAAAAACATTAAAACTGAAAAGTAAAAAAAAAGATAAAGAAACAAACAACATTGTCAAAACAAAATTTATAATCATAAAAAAACCAATAAGGAATTGCTAGCTATTACATTGTTTTTTATTTGTTTATTTTTTTATTTTTACTCTTTGAGACGAGGGGAACCGAATTACTTCTCGAAAATAATATATTTATTTTTTATTTTTTTATTCGATCGAATACGTAATACGTAACATGATAACATGAATTCTGTGAACTAAAACAAATCTGATTTTATTCATGTTTGAGCTTGGCATTTGGCTTGCAATGAGCCAACGAGCGAACAAGCGTTTCTTTCCTGTCTGAGCTTGCAATGTACGAAACTTTATATATTTAAGCACTACATCGCTCGCGATTTCATTTGTTGCCTGATGCCCGATCGATAATTAACTTAGCGAAGTGAAAATATGCACAGAGTAAAAGATATCAGCTTTTGAAACTTTAGTTTTTTGTAGTTTTACAGACTTTATAGTAATGTGTTTTGTGTTGTGAATTAAGGTAAGTTCATCCAAAATGTATTTTTTATTTTAGATTTATTAAAACTTTAGAAGCCAAAAACTTGCATCTCAAAAATCCTTTTATATTTGATTATATAAACATCATTGTTATTTGA
Source organism: Aquatica leii (assembly GCA_035610365.1). Classification (NCBI taxonomy): domain Eukaryota; kingdom Metazoa; phylum Arthropoda; class Insecta; order Coleoptera; family Lampyridae; genus Aquatica; species Aquatica leii. Next base: position 32,509,125 of record CM069437.1, on the reverse strand, counting down.
AATAAATTCAAACAGAATAATTGATAAGCACTAATATTACTATTTATAAAAATTAATAAATTTTGAAATAACTTTAAATAACTAATGTTGAGAAAATGCTTTCGAGATTGAGTCTGAGACTTCGAAACATTTCCATTTTTCATTAATAATTTGTTAATTTGTTTACTTACGTATTAATTTCTTTACAGTATACCGGATGTCAGAAAAAAGAAGAATTTTTCTGGATACTAAAATTTGCTAAATAAAAGAAAACGAGAGGAAGAACTGGAAAACCATGTGCAAATTACGTTTTTTTTTTCAAAACCCGACTCTACTTTGGCAAATATTAATAACAACAATAATACAGCTGAATCCCAATATTCTGAAACTGTACTTAAATCAAGTATCAGCAGCAGACAAGAAACTAATCTTCTAGAAAGCAATCCATCAACATCTTCAAGTTCCGCTGATAATGAGAAATCAACACTTTCAAAAATTACCAGAACGGAAAATATGAGTCAACTTTCGAAAGATGCTGCACCATGGCCAAAGAAATTACGTCCTAATAATATTCAAGAATTAGTAGAACGTGGCCCTGCTCATTATCAAAACAAAAATGATATTTATCCGAGAGATAGTTCGGAGTTTCTTTTTTATCCTCTCGCCAAGCCAGTAAGTTCAGATCCTTCAAGTCGCAATCTCCATTTTCCATACGATGCGTCGTAGAATTTTTGTGATCAAACGTATTTTTTTGTTGCATATGTTTTACTATTTCTGCTTAAGAAACCAAAAGCATTTTCCACTACGTTTCTGGCGCTGGACATTCTATAGTTAAATATTTGTTTATGATAATCTAATTCTTTAGTTTCGGCGGTATTAAGAAAATTTAATTTATTTTCTACTAATTTTTTATATAATGAAGTCCATTCTTAAACGCCTCCATCAGACATTCTTCCTTGTTTTCCGATATCTACGTATATAAACTCATAATTGCTATTTACTAAGGCCATTAACACGACACTATAGAATTTTTATAGTTATAATACAGAGCTCCCGACGTAGGAGGTGGTACTATTCGAATGTGCTTCCCATCTAGTGCACCTCCGCAGTTTATAAATTGCCAACGATTTTCAAACTGTGTAGCTACCTCGACCCATTCTTATTTTGATTTAGAAAGCTGAAACCAAGAAAATTATTGTAACAATTTTTTTTTCAGAAACTTTTTGAAAAGCCAGTTCAAAAAGTTCAATTCCGTTCGACAGACAACAACAACCGAAAGAGAAAATATCCACAACTATAACAACAACAACAATAATTTATGAAAACCTGCGCTGAGGTTTTGCAGCAAAAGGAAACAGTTGATGAATTTGACGCAATCAGTATTAACGTAGCAGCTAAATTGCAAAAAATGATTCCCACTCAACAAGTTTTGGCAGAGGGACTTATTAATAAGGTGTTAATGAAAGGAATTTTTAACGAGCTAACAAGGGCAACCGAGATTTCTAATGGCTTAGTTAACTCAAATTATTCTTACTTATGCGACCAATCGTCACATTGTTCAACTGTAACCTCTTCTCCACTGACTTCACCGACACCAGATGTGACGCAGTATTATACACACATTGGACAAAGTTTGGAAAATTTGCCATTTTAAAAATAGTTCTAGTTAAATAATTTGTAGCCAAAATAAATATTTTTCTTACCTTACGGCGCATGTTTCTGGAATAATATATCCCAGCGCTTGTGCAGAAATTCCTACCGAAAATTTTAAATCTTTATACGATCTTTCTGTGGCCCGAAAACGGGGAGTGGCCATTAAGCGTTCTTCTGGACCAATTGCTTCTTTCATTGCGTTAGCAGAGGAATATGGCTTAATTGTCTTTTCTGAAGCAAATAACTTTTAACCCATTTAGAGCGTTGCTTTCTTACACTATTATTTGCTTTTATATACGTATATATCATTGCACAACAGAGCCCGTTTCTTCTTATTATTGCCGAACATTTTTGTACACTTAAATTCGTTACCTACTTGTCACTTATCAACAGTAAAACCGCCCTCTGGCATTACAAAACTTTATCCAAGTCGAAATTCTACAGTTACGGTTAAATAGGCGGATAAATCTGCAGTTTTTCGCACACAAACACGCGGTTTGCATGTGACAGATCAATTTGAGCAAGTCGATCCGTGGACTTTTGTTCTGCGTTAGTGGATGAAAACGGTTTTAATGCGTGGCAGATAAAACCATCCAATTTACACGTGGCGGTTAAAACTGCCACGGACTGGCAGATCAACCCCCGTGTGTATGGCTACCTATTGACTGGATCATTTTCCTTTTTAATTTTGAAAACTCTTCTAAATGCGACTTGGAAGGACCAATGTAGAATTTAGTTTACAATAAGCATTGTTCTTAGTACTTATAATTTATTGTTTGGTACCGCCATTACATAAATCATAACATCAATGCTTTTCTTACAACGTACAACAATACAATATCGTTTTTGTGGCTTGCGCAAGCAGTTTAATCATGCGCAAGATGCTTATTATTTGAAGCACGGTGTGCTTTTAGTAATAAAAAAAAACTATATTTAATGGGGGTTATAAGGTAAATTCGATGTTCTTATATGTGTTTTATATCTCCTTGTTATTAATTTATTAGTATCACAAAATGGAAAGCAGGGATCAAAAACAGTGGCGTAGGTGGTTGGAAGAACTACAAAAGGCGAAACGGAATGGGAGTGATGAAAATTGCGAAGAAATTAAAAATGGCGAAGAAGATGTAATTGAAAATTCTAATGATGATTCAAGATGCTGACGGTGATGAGTTTCAACCAAATGAAGATAATGTGGTATCACAAAATGAATTAGTATACACAGGAAAAGATAAATCCCAGTGGAGCAAAATATCTCCTCCTGTATCTCAAACTAAAGCTTGTAATTTAGTATTAAAAATAGCAGGACCTTGTGGACAAGTCAAAAATGCAAAATCAGTTCCTGAATGATTTAATATTTATATCAACGATAGTTATTTCAACGAACATTTATATTCACCAAATAAAAACTAAGTTTGTTCGAGAATGAGATGCCAAAGCGACAGATCTGTGTGAACATTTTTAGTACTACTATATCTTGCAGATGCTTCAAAATCTGGTAGAAAGAATATTTTGGATTTATGAAACACGGATGGTACGAGAATTGAAGCAATATATCTCACGATGAGTTATACAAAGTTTATTTTTCTATGTAGATGAATAAGGTTTCATAACATTGATTGAACGGCGTAAAATTGACAAACTGGTTTCAATGTGTTTGAATTGTTTGTCGACAATCGTAAAAAATCATACCAAGTGCATTTTCAACAGCTGACAAACAATTAGTTGCATTATGTGGCAAATGCTATTCTAAGCAGTGTGTTTGGAACCTTAGCATCCAACTATTTAATAACAGTTTACATTTTGTGTGTTCAATTTATTATTGTGAAATGCAATCTGTTTGTGTTGATGTAGTGGAGGAAACGCAATCGGGAAAGGGCAAGACAAGCGAATCGCATATGAGCATCAATAAGGGTACTCTTGATATCCGTTTTTTTGTATGTACAATTATTCAATGGCAAATACAGTTCATTAAAACAATTAAAAACATATAGTAGTTTAATAGTTACTTCTTTAGAATTTTACCGAACAAAGAAAAAATTGGGCGTTTTTGGTTGTTGTATTCCGAAACAAAAAATTCATTTTACTGCTTTTGTTGCAAATTTTTTTATGACAGCGATTTAAAATCTATACTAAGATAAGAACGTCTTCCGGGTTTGGACCGTGTCAATGTTGTAACCGAAGTTGCCAACGTTTCGCCCATTTTCGTAAGGGGCTTCATCATTTTGCCTGTTGAGGCAAAATATCTCAGATTCTTTCTTCTCCCAAGGACAAATTTCCTACACTTTCATCTCAAAGTGTATACCAAATTCCTTGTTCATGTGGTTTAGTCTACATTGGTGAGACCGGTCGTTCCGTCATTACTCGCATTTCAGAACATGATCGTTGTATAAGGAAAAGGCATATTTCTAAGTCTGCGGTTGCTGAACATCATTTCACTACAGGTCACAAGATAGATTTTGATAACGTTTCGGTGATTGCCAAATCTCCATTCTTTTTTAACAGGAAATTTCGAGAGAGCCTAGAAATCATCAAACACCCCAATAACTTCAATCGTGATCATGGTTTCGAGCTATCCCCTCTTTGGTTCCCGGTCATTAGCCCTTTATCGAAAACACGCCCTCATTCAACCGTAACCCAATCAGAGTCGAGCTCAACCAGCCGTGACAATACTTCTAAACTTCTACCGTCACTTGTTAAAACTAAGTCTGGAAAATTGAGTTAGATGATTAATCGATATCAAGTTGTATTAAATGAATTCAATAAAGTTTAGTTTTAAACGTTACAACAACTTTGCATCTACAACGTGTTGATGTTGTCTACATTCTTTTCTGGAGACTACATAGATTCTCAATCTGGAAAACTGAAAAAACTTAAAATAGTCACAAAATTCATGACTTTTTGAGCAGTTGAAAGTGACAAACCTCGATACACGTGATTTAGAGTTGTTTTAGAAGACAATTTAAGTCATGGAGCTTTTAGCTTACTCTTTAAATCAACTTGTTGAATAAGTAATATTAACGTTAAATTAAAGTCGCAATAAGATCCTAATGCGGACCGCGTAGAATAAAAACGCTCCTATATAAATCCATGATTTTCAAATATAATAAATTTTAGAGGATTAGTTGGTTTTTTTGTGAAAAAATTGCTTAAAATATCGAACTACAAATGATAAACTTAAATTTAAAAAGAAAAAGCAATAATTCAGAGAGTGTGATTAACGGCTATGAGCGATAATTTTTTAATCTTTTAGGTTCAAACTGACGTCGATATCAAAGCCAGATTTTTCCTAACTGTTACAAAGGAAAACTAATTAAGTTTATTAGACACTTCTCCATTTGTGAAAAAGTTATTGATTAAACCTATCAATTTCGGCGCTAATTAAAAGACTTTATAGTCCTGATTCCTAATAGTGTAAGTTTTGCTTAGCAATGAAAATTTTGAAAGGACCATATTGTATTAAGAAATTTGTTTTATATTTTACAGTAGTAGGTCATTAAATCAATAAAATTTCTGTCATGTTTTTTTCGATAATTATTTTTTTTTCAATTTGTCTTTCAGTTTTTTTATTAGTTAATTTATTAAACAATGGATTGGTATTGATGTTGATGATAATTAAATGGTAACAATTAATTATTACCTGTTTGTACTTATTTGAAAGAATCATCTATCGTATTATCTACGTAAATTATAGATTATCTTATCTATTATCTAGATAAATTCTTCAACTTTTATCTAAATCGTTATCTAGATAACAAAAATTGGAAATTATCTATTATCTCATCTAGATAAAAATTTAATTATCTGTGCACAACACTGACTATGGCTCATTATTTCCGAAGTGTCATTATAAGCGTGCGTGTTTCTAATTCTAAGACTTTAGGGGTATTACAATTTTTCTAGAAGAAGCAGATCTTTAAGAAAAAATTCTTAAGCATCTGTATCATTCAACTTAACAAAAAACCAAGAAGCAACTATTATAATGGCAACTCATTTCTTTCTTCTTCCACTGCTATACTCGTTTCAAACGTTGCCCAGCTCCTACACGCATTCGTATTGAGTGCAAACGAGCGTGCCAGTAAAAAAATTGCAAGGAAAAAATCGCTGAATTCAGCTATAGACCTGATCGGGATTTGAACCAGGAACATCACCGTAGTAGTAAACAAACAATCAAAGTACTACGCCAAATTGATTTGTTTTCTTTACTAGAATTATTTGTCATACTTGCCAATGTTTGTATTAAGCAACAGAATTTATGGACTATCATCATCTACTGATACAGAGATGAGAAAGCGTGAGAGGAGAAGATTTGAAGATAAAAAAACCTCTATTGATAGTGTCAGGTTGAGAGCAATAAGTGGTTTGACAAAAAAATCGAGTACTCAAAAGCAACCTACCTTTACAATAAATTTATGGGTAGTGTCGATTTATTGGACGAATTGATTTCTTGTTACCGCGATTCTATCAGAATCTGCCTCAGATTCTTTTTCCAATTTATTGACTCGTATCTTGTCTTGTAAATAATTAGCTACTATGTAGATACCACAAAGTTTCGAAGAAAGACCAAGTAGGATCATTGCAATTTCAAACAGAAGTGGTAGCTGCACTGTGTAAACAAGGCAAATAGTCTTAGTCTTAGTAAACTTCCACTATATAAAAAGGTACAGAAACGCCAGTTTATAAATTTACTGTAAGAAGAGGTTTTATTGACCACTAACCACCAATTCATAACAGTGAAAAGTGAAAAATGGCTGGTTGCAAAGAACTAAGCAATGTAAAGTGTTTAATACGTCAAATATATTTAAGTAAAAATATGGAATTTCACAACGAATGTTTTGTACGTTTCAAACTCTCACTGAAGCAATTTTGTTTTGTAATTCAGATATTATTTATTGTTTATTATCCTATTACCATATTTGGAACAATATCCCATTGTTATATATTTGTGCAAACCTGATTTATTGTCTGTCAAAAATTTTTTGAAGTCGCTGGATATAAATTCTCAAAATTTATTTTTTTTTAAATTTTAAACTACATTGGGCGTTATGTTTGTTTTGCGAAAGTAAAGAAATTTGAAAAACTAAAATTTGGCCTCAGTCCAATTTTGTAAATTATGTCATCAGCAGCATCGATAAAAAAACTGGAAAAAGTGTGCAAAACGATTCTCAAATAAAAGTGTCGAATGACCTGAAAAAATGGTACCAAACAATGAAGTCATACACGGCTAACGTACCTGACACAGTTATTACAGACACATTTATGGCGCATCGAACACAATAATGAAAAAGCGAAGGTGCGGAGTTTTGTATGTGTAGATATTTTTTGTAAAGCTATGACGCTGGTATTGTAGTTTTTTGACCTTTATAAATATTTGTGATGTAAAGAAAAGGACATGCCTTAACAAAGGACGACTGATTTAGCGTTAAGTAGTTTCTAAATAATGAAGTACGATTCTGTTGGAGATTAATCAAGCGATTGCTGGATCAGGATCCCGTGCCCAGCACGCGTGTAACCACTCACCGATTACATTCAACCAAGACGACGGCCGTGCCTGCATACCGATGCTTCGAAGCGTGTCCGTTCGACGTTCCCACGGTCTTGAAGCCGCCACCTCCGCTGCTAATACTCTCCTCTTACCCTTTCCGCTGACGTTCCTACATTCGGCATCACTAATTATTAAATTGGTATTAATTACATTTCGTTATGCATTTCGGAATTATATGGGAAAATCGGTTTTTCCTTTAGAATGTTAAACGCCACATCGCACTAATAGATTCTAAATTAACGGGGACGCATGTACATTTTTTTTTTAATAAATGTCTATGACTAATCAAGTTGTTTGGGATTCTGTAATAGGTAGTAGGTGGAAAACGGCTATTATGAAAAAGAAAAATTTCCTTCAGTACATAAAATTTGCTTCACGGGTAGGAAGTAATTACAATCGTAGGTATGTGTGTTTTAGTAGTTAAATTTCAAAAGCCGTAGGCTGCGTGAGAACGTTTGTAAATGTTGATGGTATAAAGAATGACTCAGACAAGTCGTTATGGTAAGTTCGGTGGCTGAGCGCGTGACCACCTTCGACCCTCGCACGGGTCACCTCCTGGCCTGGGAATTATTTAACTTTCCATTTAAACATCGCCGCCAAGTGTAAAATATGACAAACAACTTTGTGAGCAACACATCAATGCCATTTTAGAAACTATTGGAAAACCCACGCGCACATGCTTTAAATTTGCGTTTAGCAATAAACTTCTTGGAATATAAATAACATACATGTCCAATTCAAAACCAATTGTTCCAATTTATACTTAAGTGACCTCACGACATACCTACCACTTTTTTTTACTTTAAAAAAACGAGTTTTTTGTACCAGCCAAAAAACAAAAATATTTTGATGTTTTAACAATGCACGATTATTGTTAAATTAATGACTAATGTCTTGTTTTACGAATATTTTTGCTAGCATTCTTTCTTGATTAACAATTTCGCATTTTTTAACAAAACCGATTACGAAATGAGGTAATACACGTTAAGCCGAGTTTTCCCGCATCCGCAAAAGTGTCGTTGAATCAGCGTTACGTAGGCGTACGTATGCGACATAATTAGTAAACGATGTAAGTTATGTTAACGTAGGGTGTGATTTTTTTATGATAATTAAGCACGTTTTTGTGCTATTAATACATTGTTTTGTAAATGTTTGAATTCTTCTTCATCGTGAAAATAACTTCGTCCCTCGGGAACAACAACGTATCAACATTTAGTTGGGTAAAATTCGTAATTCTACTTACGTTCCCGATAAAGTTAACTCAAGAATAATAAATCGTTTTTATAACGGCGATAAGACCATTAAAAAAATTAACGTCTGTGAGAACGTGATTTTTAGGTCAATTTTTACATTTTCGTTTGAGTAATTAAAGCGGGTAAAATCATAATCGGAAGTAATTTAAGTTTGTGCACTGCAACCAAAGTTTGATTTCAATTAGAGACGTTTTTTCAAATTTAATATGGTTAATTTATTCTACCTAAATCATTACGATTAAATTTTGTTAATTTTCTGCATGATAACATTATGTTTTATCGTTGCACGAAGTATTACTCTTGTTTTGTATGTCCAAGACAAAAATGCAAAATTTTAGTGTTTAGTTCTTTTAGAAAAAAATCTGCTACAAAATCAGTAAAATAATAAGAAAAAATCAAGAATCTATTTAGAAACAATTTTTCAATGTCAATAATTTTGTGCAATGTGTAAGCAGCAAAAACTAAGTCCGACTTGGACAAAATACCTACACTGCAAAAAATCTTAAAACGAGTTAGATTTCTTCAATTTGAAATCTCTACCGTGAAGAAAATAAATTAATGCATACATTTGTTTATTTTCAGCAAACATTTTTTTGTTTTTATGGTTTCTTGTTTTTTCCAACTCGAAGCATTTAGAAATTAATCGTATCTGTGTTATGAACACTACTGGTCTCTGTACACTCAATCTTTAACGTCAACATTAAATGCATTCCAAAGTAATAATGTAATTTACCTTCGTCATACCAAGCGGGGTACATACGTACTCGAAGAATTTATCGGATATTTTGTTTATTATTGATCATTATCTTCCCATAAGGTTATTTATTGTCAATTAAAATGTACAAAATATAATTCCGACAAGTTTGTTCACAACCTGCAGTAAAATCTTCGATTGCAACTTCTGTGGGGTCCATTTGTACCCCGCATGGTACTTGACGCCTTGTGTTTTTTGTCAGAAGTTGCAGGAACAAGTGTCAGTTGTAGTTTTTTTGTCGCTTTAGAAAAAAATAATTGTTTTGTACATTAGTCATTTGTTTTGATGTGTATTTAGAATGTGTAAAACATTTCGTAATCTCAAAAATTTGACTGATGCTGAGTTGGAGCTGTTGATGAATGATAAAATCGATGAGGAACACAGTGATAGTGAACCCGAAACCACAGAGAATATAGATGACGTTAGTAGAAAACCATCTAGCAAATGCACACAATTCTGTGGTTCAACGTAAAGAGGATGTAGAACAAGCTGTTTATTTTGCACCTTCATAAATGGCATAAAATGGAACAAACGCCTTTTCAGACAAAAGCGTCGCCACACTGAAAACATAATTAGAAAATAGTCTGAGTGTAATAAGAATGTTTCTTCAAAATTTAGATTATTTCTAACTGATGAAATAATAGAGTGCAAACAGTGAAAGAAAATGCATGCTACAATTGGCTAATTTAATGAGAATAAGAAGAGGTATTAAATAAAATAGTTGAAGTGAAAAGGTGTAATAACCGTCAAAGAAAATAATAGAAGAAAAATAAGGTAGGATAAATAATAACCTAATTAATAGAAAAATAAATAAACGACGAGATCGGCGCAATAGCTCAAAAGCAGTTTCGATAAAAATTTAATAACATCACACAAAGCCGATAAGAGGAAACAATTTACGACGGGTCGATCGGAATAGACATCTTTGTGCGGCGAATAAGGAAAATGGAGAAAATGGAGAAGATATCAGTAGAGATCAACAAAAAACTAAACAAATTAAATGATCTAGACAAAAAAACGGAAGACGAACGGAAAATGAGATAAAATAAACAACGAAATGGACCAATTAAAATGAAAAATAGAGAAATACAGATAGAAAATGAGAAACTCAAGATAGTAATAAACTCACAAAACACGCGATTTGAAATACTAGAAAAGGAGATAAGAAAAAAAAATCATAATACAAGAGGGAAACATGAGAAGCAGATCAGTAATGATAGAACTATTAATATGGTACAAAAAGCAAGAAATAATGAAAGCCGTAAAAAACTTAAAAGGAAAGAAGATTTAGATAAACGAAGACTACCCGAAACAAATACAGGAAGAAAAAGAAAGAATAATAAAACATATCAAAGAAGCAAGATACAACACAAAAATACGTTATAACAAATTACAAGTTGAAAACGAAATCTACACACTGGAGCAATTAGAGATGATGGAATCAGAAAAGGAAATAAGTTAAAAAGGAGCAAAAAGGCTGATAAAAGAGAAAAGTAATAATGGAAAAAAATGAAGATGGGGACAAAAATCTGAAAATAAGAATGACTAGTGAAAAGTCTTCTAAAGAAGATGAGAAAGACAAGAAAATAAGATAACAAATAAATACAATAGCATACACTGGACGACGTCCAAAACACTAACAAAAGAAACGATCAGGATAATCAAAAAAATAATAAATAAAAGAACAATAAAATAAAAAAAATAAGGTAACTAAAGATAACCAAGGAATAAAAAACATGAATTAGCACAGAAAAGAGAAGAATTCAAAATGCAGCTGATAGGAATAAGTGAGACAAAGAAAGGAAAAAACAGAAAATACAGTATATATTACTCTGGAGCGTAGATAAAACAAAGCGCAAAAGAAAGAGAAGGAATAATGGTAATGGAGGGGGTGAAGCCGATATCATCAAGAATAATGTACATAAAGCTAGAAATGGAAAAAACTTAGTACATAATACAACTGTACGCGCCACTGGAAAGAACAAAGTAGGAGGAAATGGAGGATTTCTAGATGGAGCTGCCCTAGATGAAACTAAGGCGACTAATAGCGGAAAGAAGAGAAGAAAAAAGCATACTACATAGTATACACAAGAGAAATGAGGCAAAAAATAAAGGAAATTAGCACGGAGAAAATAGAGACACATCATAGGCTAGTAACAACCAAACAGAAATGGAGGAAGATAAAGCACATAGAGAATAAGAATTATACTAGTATATCAAAAAAAACTAAAGCATACAAATCTGAAGAAGAGGTACCAAGAAGAAACAGATAGTAAATTTGAAAGAATAGAGAGAGAAAGAGAGAAATGTAGATGGAATCTAGAAGACCGATGAAACAAATTTAAAGATATAATACTACGAGTAGCAGAACACATATGCGGAAGATCAAAAACCAACAAACATAGCAAAAGAACAAGTTGGTGGAATGCAGAAATACAGGAAGAAGTTCAAAGAAAGAAAAACGCATGGAAACAACATAATAACACAAAGTTGGAACAAGACAGAATAGAATATCAAAGATATAGAAAAAATTGATAAAAGAAAGAAAAAAGAAGAGCTCTAAAGACTTTGAAGATGAAATGGAGCAAAGTTACAAAGTAAATAATAAAAGATTCTGGTGTAAAATAAGTGCCTTAAAAGGCGGGGAAAGAAAAGATATATAAGGTATAAGAATCAACAATAACATTATAAGGACACGTTTAGACAAAATAATAGAAACTTGGAGTGAACATAATATAGATACACACAAGCAAAAGAGAAAAGAGCAAAGCCGACGATAGGGATGAACAAGCAAATTGAAGATAATAATATTCAGGCAGAAAGGATAAGCATAGTGAAAGAAAAGCGGGCAGTGCAGATAGTATAGATCCAGAGATAGTAAAATGGTTAGGCAAAGAAAGAAGAAAATGATTGCTGGAAGTAATGAAGGAAGCAAACGTGATACCGAAGGAATGGGAGGAGAATTTGATAGTACCAATTTAAAAAAAAGGGGACGAATTTGAGTGCGATAATTATAGAGATATATGCTTGTTATCAGTGGCATTCAAACTATACACGAGAATGGTAGAAAGCAGATTACGAAAACAGAGAGACAAAGGAAAAATACAAATGGGAGGAAAAGGATCAAAAGATTTGATGTGAATAGAGGAATTAAGCAACGGACAAAATAAATCAAAATGCTAAGAAAAGAACAGATAACCTCTAGGTAACGATAGAATACACAAATTTGCTACCAGTGAAAATAGAAATACTGTTATAATACGACGGTGACATAATATTAGTGGCGGATACACAAAATAAATTACAGTCCTTACTGAACATTTGGGTAGAAAAGATGAATATGTACAGCACCAACAAATGCAAATACATGAAGATAGGTGAACAGGAAAAAAATATAAAAATAGAGACCTGATAACATGCAAAGGAGAACAGCTAAGGATGGTGTCAACATGAGAGTATCTAAGAGTGATGTTCACAAACGATGAAAAAATAGACTTTGAAATAACAAACAGAGCAAGATAGGCGACAAAAATATACTGCAGTCTAAGCAACACAATATTATTAGAACAAAAGACACACCTTTAAGTATACAACTCTATCAGCATATCAACGTTACTATACACTAGTGAAATATGGGTAACAAATAAAAAAACATTTGAGCTGGATAAATGCAGCTGAAATGAAACAATTAAGAAGAATTGCGGGAAAAGCAAAAATGGACCGTATATGAAGAGATCGTATTAGAGAAGAACTAAAGGAAAGAAGAGAAAACTGAATTGGTATGGACACATAATGAGAATAAAGCAGACCAGACTAGTAAAAAGAGTCATGGAGGGAAAAAGACATGGGAAAAGAAGAAAAGGAAAGCCAAGGAAATCATGGATGGAACAGATAGAAGAGATAGAGAAAGAGGAAAGTAAGAGAAGAAGATAGCCGCAGACTGGAAGAAATGGATAAATGAAGATTAAGGCATACCACCTCCGACGCTCCGAAGGGGCATAAGAAAACAACGAGAAGAAGAAGAAGAAGAAATAATAGAGATCGTTGTACAACATAAAAATAAAAAACCATAACAAGCATTGAAGTACTGCAATGAAAAAAATCTAAATAAAAAGCAACGTACTTGGAAATCAATTAACGCTGTAGAAATAAAAGCGCACGTTGCTCTACTTCTAATATTAGGGGCCTTAAAAGCTACAAAAGAACCATCTATAACGTTGTGGTGCTCTAAAAAAGTGCATGCTCGTCTAATTATTCCTCGCTCTTGTTTTTTATTTCTAACAGGTTTTTCTCAGTAGATCTAGTTTCATATTGGGTCTACATGCAAAGCAATCCCGATAAATATGGTATCTTTCTCCTGTCCTATTCCTCGGATTTGGTTATTCTTTTGATAATTTTATTTATAATGACAACAAATATTAAAGCACTTAAACTATCTCCTTTTATTTTTGTATTTATTGTAAATTCTTCTGATCTTAGTCATGCTATTTGTATTCTCGCTCTTACTATCTCATATGTGCTTCTAATCGCGTTTACTGGCCTGTTTGGCATTTCCATTTCCGTCAGTGTTTCCCATATATTACTCCTATCTACTGTTTCAAACATTATAGTTCCTCCATTTTCCTTTCTATTATATTTCTTATTACGTATATGTTATCGCATCTGTGTATTTCTTATCTGGATGCTGCCTGTGCTTCTCCAAGTTTTGTTGTCACATATTCTCTTAATCTTTTCTCTAATATTTTTGTATATAGTTTATAACTGGTTTGGGCTAGTCAGATTGGTGTATAGTTTTTACATTGGGTCTGTTCTCTCTTTATGTATATTGGTATTAGTAAGTTTATTTTTCCATTCTTTTGGTGTCCTTTACTTTTTTCATGCTTTCTTACAAATGGTCTATATCCAATTTGTTCTTTTTCGTCTAAGTCATTTAATCATTTCCATCTTTCCCATTTGCTTTCCAAACTTTAATTTTTTGTATTACCTCCTTGACTTCCTGTTTTTTCATTCTTTGTTTTTTTGTGCTTATGTTTCCGTTTCTTATTTCTGTTAAATATTTATTTGCATAGTATTTCCATGCTTCTTATTGCTTATATTTCTTTCTTTTTACTTCATCTTAGTCTTTTTATTTTTTTTATCATATTCTTGTTTTTCCTTTTGTGTTTTCGTTTGAATATATTTCTTTCATGCTGTTTTCTTTTACTGCTATTTTCATTTCATTGTTCCATCTATTGTCCATTTTTCCCACGTATTTTTTATGTTGTTGTCAGTACTACTTCATTAATGTCTTTCAGCCTTTTTCCACTTTTTTTTTCTTTTTGTTTCTAGAATTTCCAGAAAATATTTCTGCTGTGCGTATGTTATATAGTCTATTGGACTTCTAGCATTTCTTTCCTCTGCCACAAATGTATACTTGTTTTCTATTTGTTGATTCCACATCGTATTTCTTATTATTAGGTCGTTTTTTTTGTCCTGTCATTTTTATACCATTTTATACCATTTCTATTTTCTCTCCATATTTTCCCATACATCTCATTCCTCTATGAGCTTTACCGACTCTACTGTTCCAATCCTCCATTATTATTGTCGTCTAATGTTTGTTGCAGGTTCATGTAAAATTTTACGTTTTCCTCATCTGCTGCTTTTTCTATGGGCCCATATTTTGAATTATAGTGATTATTTTTTTTTAAGTTTTAGACTGATTACCATTATTCTCAAGTTAATCTCTACAAAACATATTTATATTATTTATTTTTTCTATAACAAATATTCTTACACCCTCCTTTTTTCTTTGTTCTGTTTCAACCTCCGAGTATGTTCTTCTTTCGCCTCTTTTCTTATTCTCATTAGTACCTAGGATGTATTACTTTTAATTTCTTCAATTAATTCTATTTCTTTCTCTTTTAAAGTTTTTCTATTCCATACTTCTATATTTATTTTTTTTCTTCTTTGTTGATTTTCTTTTTTATTCTTATATTAAATTTTTTATCATTACGGTTGTTCATTTTATTGTCAGTCCGATTTCATTCTTTAGTTATTTAAAGGACGTGATGTGAATGTGATTATTCTCATACGTTTTCATCTTTTTGTACTGGGGTGATCTTTCCCTTACTGACCTCACTTTCTGGAT
Organism: Aquatica leii; assembly: GCA_035610365.1. Taxonomy (NCBI): domain Eukaryota; kingdom Metazoa; phylum Arthropoda; class Insecta; order Coleoptera; family Lampyridae; genus Aquatica; species Aquatica leii. The sequence continues at coordinate 32,493,814 of CM069437.1, read as the reverse complement.
TTTACTCTTATTTTTGTCTTCCTTTACATTAACATTTTTTCTTGCTGCCTTCTTCTATCTCTTATTATTATTCCATCTCCTTCAATTGTTCTATGGTGTAAATATCATTGTTCACTTTTAATTTATTATATAACAGCTTTTTTTTGTATTTTTTTATCTTTTAAGGTTTCTGCTTTCTTCTAGGGTTTGCTTTAGATAATAATCTTCGTTGATTCAGATATTTTTTTCTCTCAAGTATTTTGCTGCCCTATGTATTTCCTGTCTTTTGTTATGGTCTATAGTGTAAATAAGCATTTTTTTTGCTAGTTACTGTTAATGTTAAGAAAAATGTCGATTTATTATATTCGTTATATTGCCAAAAAATTAATTCAATTTGTACATTGCAAGCTCTCGGTTTTTCGGATTGCAGTTGTGCTTAATACGAAAACGTAATGGTACAATTTCAATTAGCAAAACATTAAAAGATGAAATCCGGAACTACAAAGACTAAATAATTATGGCAATAATGTTAAAGTTAGTACATTTGTACGATAATAAAAAGAAACTTTGTAAACGTGAGCTACATTTTAAACGAACGATATCCACGTTAGGAAACTGTTGATTTTGCATGCAAAAGAATCTACATCTAAGTCAAAGTCATTAAATAATCTCTTAACAAAATCTATTCATTTAAACAGCAACAAATATAAAATAGTGTGCGTTTCTGCCATTTTAAAGGTTAATGAGAACATTTATATTCTTACAGAAAATCCTTTTAGTTACGTAAGGTTAGGACTTTTAAGCCTAAGTAGCGACCGCAAAATACCAAATATAACACCGCCGTATTCTTTTAAGTGTAAAAAGCAGAAGAAAAAGCTCATTGATAATCATGTGGCATCGACAAAAAAAAATTAACAGTTGTACATATCTGCATACATGCTACACCTGGTCAAAAGCAAAAAAGTCAAAGAGAAAAAAAAATAGACAAAACACTGTTATCTAAAGAATTTTATCACGGAAGGAAATGCACAGTTTTGGCAAACCGTAAATGCTACTATAAAATCAAAATGTTGTAAAGCAACTAAGAACAGTACATTTAAATACACCAGGATACAAAAACCTTAAGAAAAGTTGACGCTGAAGACTAAAGAAAGTACTTAAAAAACAGCTATGCGGAAGCTTACACTGCAGTCACCTTTTAGGGAAATGCATTTTCTAATTGTTACACGAACATTTAATTGTTCTATTTTTAGTCGATGAAGAATCATACGATGCTTTTGCAATTAACGTGACAGCAAATTGGGCGCTGATAGTTGTGCCAAATTGCAAAATAGAAAAAGGAACGTTGACGCATTTGAAAAATACCTGACCACTTTTGCAACACAATTGCGTGTGGTAAAGTTGCAATTGCTGACGGTTAAGTATTTAAGCAATTCACTAATTTCTGCAATAGCGTTCATTTTGTTGAGCTATTAAAAAGCAATGATTTTCATTAACAGCAACTTTTCTATAAGCAATTATGTAATTGATCCGCACCTTTAATTTGAGAACCTTCTACCACTTTTATAATTTCAAATTTTAATAAACGTTATGTGACACAAATTTTAAGTACAAATATTTAAACATGTATTAATCCAGATGTACTTCGGCCTACGATCAGAATTTATATTGCTATAAAATAAGTTGAATTTCCAAACTAGTAGTCTAATGTGAAATACCAAAGATTTTAACAGCAAATTCTTAGATCACCAAAGATTTCATTTAATAATGTAATAAATAATGCAGTTTTAGCTAAAATTACATAACTGAACTTCCTATAGCAACTTTTGGTTGTATTAAGTTGTTACTGTTCTAAAGACAAACTTGCAGATTGTGATTGTAAATACTATTTCGAATAATCAAACTAAACTATTTTTGAACAATTTTAATACACAGTATGAAATTAATTACAAAATAAATAATAAAGTTGTTTCGTTTAAAACCATATTTAAAGTGCAAGTTGTTTAAATAAAAAACGTTCCTTTTGCAGGAATTCGAAATTAGAACAAATTAACAAAGGTGCAAATTCTTTGTTTATTCTCCTCCGATCTGTCAATGTCAACACAAATGTCAAAGTTGTCATTAATTTCGGTTCCAGCTTAAACACTTATTTTTTACAAAGTTTAATATTGTTATTACGTTATTGTTGTTTGCCGTATTACGTTTCCGTTGTTTTGTGTTGTTACCCAATTTACAAAACATGTCATGACATGTTGTTCCAAGCTTGTTCGTCGATGTCTCGACAAAAATTATTAAGTGCCATTGATGGCTTGAAAAAGCTACTATCAAAATTTCCTGATGAGCCAACTCACTACCCTCCCGTTAGTACTGATGAGGAAGGTTTCCAAACAGTACGGAAAAAAAAGAAAAAGAAGTCTCCTGTTTACCTTGAATCTCATATGAGTGCTGAAGACGATAGGTTAGTTGTACCCCTTAATATCAAACGCCTTCTACTTCACAATTTACTTAAGTAACGAAAGCCAATGAAATACCGCCCGCAGATATGTCTGCTAAAAATATATCTAAAAATTGTAATCCGATCACTTACAAACCCACCAACAACAAAGACGATAACCACGTTCCCCTAATAATTCTAAGAGAAAAGTCGTTGTGGCCTTCAACTGCTGCACTTCTTGATTCCCATAAGATTAATTTTACAACCGCCGTCAATGTTAATGATGGCATCAAATTCACCCCTTCATCCGTTTCGAACTACCGTGCCATGATAAGTGTAATAGAACAGAAAAAAATCCCAAATCACACGTATGCACTTCCCAGCAACAAACTGTTGAAAGTAGTAATTAGAAGTGTTCCAGAAACTGCTCCAACCGATTCGATTCTAAAAGAACTAACAGGGCTTAATTTTACACTTACAAAAGTCATACAATTGCACAAAGCGAATAAAGTCCCTATTTCTAGTGCTACGTCCAAGAGAACAGAATTCTATATTTAACCTGACCCATTGTTGTAGAGTTTCTATTCAGGTAGAAACTCTAATTAAAGAGCGCCGGTCGCACCAATTTTTCGGCTGTCAACTACATGGGCATTTGCAACCGATATATACTGCTCCTTACCGCTGTGTAAAATGTGGTGATTTTCACCCATCGTACACATGTACAAAAACACGAGATCTACTTGCTAAATGTGCCAATTGTCGGGGACCTCACCCCGCTAACTATGGCCAATGTCCTGCTGCTACTAACAATACAACGATTGACACATCATTTCCTCAGCCTAATAAACATGCACAAATTGCAAGAATTCTAGGTGACATGTTAACTACTTTCAGTCAGTCCAACCCTACCGAAAATTCTACCTCAGCTTTCTTGTTGCAAACCCAACAGCTTCTGAAAATTACTTTGCAATAAACAATTATGGCAACTAAACCAAATATCACGCCCCTTAAGATATCTTTCTGAAACTGCAATAGCCTTCAGTACAAAACTACTGAACTTCAACATTTTCTTGAGCAGTACGTAATCGATGCTATACTTTTATCAGAAACTCACCTTAATGCTTGCCATAACTCTAAAATTTTTAATTATGCTTTTTACCGTACTGACCGTGATAATAAAGGCGATGGAACCGGTATGTTTGTTAAAAAATCCCTTCAGCATTATCAACTTCCAAACCTTGCCTGTAATCATATAGAGTCAAAATCCATATTGCTTGAAACTTCTGTCGGCAACATTAGAATAGTATCATGCTATGAACCACCCAAATCTCTAATGACTGACGACGATCTTGATCGCTTATTTCCAAACCATCAACTTTCCATTGCAGCAGAAGATTTAAACAGCAAGCATATTGCATAGAATAGTCGTGTTTGCAATCCAAATGACCGTAAATTACTTAATTATATAGATAACCATCCTCAATTATCAGTTATTGCACCAATTGAACCTACCTACTATCATGACACCTTCCGTCCGGACATCTTGGATATAGCAGTCCTTCAGAATATTCCATTTTTCCCTACCATTTATTCTATTCTTGAACTTAATTCAGACCAAAACCGCGTTATAATGCATTTTTCAAATTGAGAATCTTAGCCCAATCCCAATTATTGATTCACAAAAATGCCTTGACGATAACATTAAGTTCTTTCAAACAGCAGTCATCAATTCCTATAACCCCGCTACCATTTCAACTCCTAACAAGTATTCAAATTCTCTTCCTATTGATATCAAACAGTTAATTCGTCGCAAAAACCGAATCAAACATAAATATCAACGAACCCTTAACCCACAATACAAAAAGGATCTAAACAAATTACAATTTGAAGTACGTCTACCTCTACAAAACGAGTCTTGGGCATCCAAATTAGATTCTCTAAATCGTGACTCTCATTCATTTTGGCGCATGCAAAAAATTTTGCGTAACGTTTTTTCTCGACTTCATTTACCAATTCATTCTGCAAATGGTATAGTTTACTCTCCTACTAAAAAAGCAGAACCAGATGCTGACAATCTTGAGCAAAAATGCTCCCCCAACTACCAAATCGCCGATCTGGTCCGTATGGATAGAATAAACTCAAATCTTGTTAGATTTTTATCACAAAATTATTCAGATCCACCACTTACTCCAGCGTCTTCATTAGAAATTTTAAAAATTATACGATTTTTCAGGAATCGTAAAGCTCCTGGTCATGACAAAATTTCTAATAAAATTATCAAAAACTTTCTTCAGAAAGCAATAATGTACCTCACCGCTATCGTTAATGGTATACTAAGACTAAGCTATTTTCTACGTGACTGGAAGACAGCAGATGTAATAGTTCTTCCAAAACCTTTAAAAAATCACAAATATCCACAAAACTACCGTTCGATAAGTCTCCTTTCTGCTATCTCTTTTCTTAGACGTTTCAAAAGCATTTGATCGAGTTTGGCATGACAGCCTTGTTTACAAATTAATTTCGGTAAAACTTCATCCTCAATAATACGCATCATTCATTCCTTTATCTCACATCGTCACTTTCGCATTAAACTACAGAATGTTTCGTCTTCGATCAGACCTCTAGCAGCAGAAGTTCCGCAAGGATCTGTTCTTTCCCCAACCTTTTATAACTTTTTCACGCACGACATTCCCAAACCTCCCAATACAGAGCTAGCTATGCTGACGACACCACTATCTTAGCCCGCTCCTGGCAAACGAAACACATAACTAACCGCCTACAATCAGCGCTAAACATTTTAGACACATGGTTTACCGATTGGCTTGTGTACGTCAACGCCGAAAAAAGTGCAGCGATAATATTTTCTAGGAAATTAAAACATCATCCTTATGGCCAACTTACAATTTCGAACAATCAAATTCCCTGGTGTAACTCCGCCAAATACCTTGGTGTGATATTAGAAAAACGGTTAACCTTCTCCACGCACGTCGAATCCGCCGTCAATAAAGGTCGTGGTTCTCTTAAATCTTTGGCTCCTCTACTCTGTCATAAGAGTAAATTAAATAAAACAAAATCTGTTATAAATCCCATTATGCTATATGCTTCCCCTGCCTGGAGTCAAGCCGCTAATTCCCAAATTACAAAATTCAAATCGTCCAAAATAAATCCTTGAGACTCCTTCAACGCACCCTGGCACTCCCTCTCATTAAAGACGAAATCTTAAGAAGATCCAAATTACAGATATCCAAAAATTCTATACATCCAAACCAACTTGTAAGAAATTCTACAAATTATGCCGAATCACACAGCAAAATAAAACGCCCAAGAACCATTCTTCTCAAAAATTAATAAACTCAAGCATCCTATCCATGCCCTATAATAACTCTATTTAACTTCACTCTATGACAATATTCTACAAGATGACGGAGTAAAAGGAATTATTTCTGGCCCATCTCAAAGAAGAATATTAGATTATTTGTTTCATTATAATTTTTAGTTTGAATATATTTTTAATATTTTTTTACTTTTGTCTTGCTTTAGTTCAAGTATACAAACTTTTTTCCGTAGAGTGTCTAATCAAAAAATGGACCACGGGATAGCGTCTGGGTTAGACATGAACTAAATGACTAACAAAAACTTACTTTCTACCATGTGGCGTTGTTGCCTTTAAAACGGATACGTTTACACCAAATTCTGGCGTGAGCATGATGAAGTGCCGAGACGTACCAAATCCGAATGTGGTAGTAGTCCTGATGAAGCTAGTCTTTTGATGAGCTGCCTTCTACGGCGGTGGAAAGTCCGCGGGTTGTGGATTTAATTGTATACGACCCAACCGTGCCAGAGCGGTTTGTCTTGTGGCTGCTGCCCTCAGAACACTACAACTTTACGCAATTCCAGAATTCTGTTTAAACAGTACCATTCACTTGGATCAAAATTTAAATTTATTTTTGCAATTTGCACATAAGTATTGACTGCAAAGTTATTTTAGTAAAATTTTTGCCACAACTGCGAACCAAGATGTGCCACTCTTTAGGCAAATATAGAATTTTTTATGCTTTTTTTTAATTTGCCCAAAATCACGGTCATAGGGTAAAAAACTATGACCTAGCTCTGGCAAATGATGAATTATTTTGCAAAATCTTCCATTATTAACTAGAGATAACAAAGAATAAACCATGGCAGCATTTTTGCTCTGCCTACCACAGTTATCTGTAAAAATATGTATACCGTAATAAGTAGTTACTATTTTTCTTAAACATTTTTGAATGAAAAAAAAAAGAAACTGTATCAATGCAACTTTTTTCGTCAAACATGTAATTGACAGACTTGTTGTCAGAGCATAAGTGAAACAACTGATTGAAAACCTAGATTTGTCTGGCATAAAATATATCCCGTGCTGTTAAAACTGGTAATGGTAGATTTTGCTCATAAAAAACCTGTGCTTAGCAAAGATGTAGTTTTTTTTTGAATTATTAGTTGTTGCTTTTCTTCGTCAGTAGAAGCAGCAGCAATCTAAATTTTTATCTGATCGCAAGTTCGTGGATATCCAAACGACAAAGTTTTCCGTATCGGTAATAGTAGTCATTTATGTTATTTTAGGTTTAATTTTTTTATGATCTGATAATAGGTTGTACTGTTCAGTTTTGTACTTTTGCTGAAAAAGTTCATGCATTTTTTTCAAATTTTCGTTTCTAGAGTAATGGGATTCCTATGCTGGGTAACTTTTAATATAGCCATTTATCGTCCCAACTAGGTCTTCCTAGATTTTGTTAGGGCGATTATTGTGTTTGCCATGGGTATGTTTTTCAGGTAAATTCTTAAGACACGTGATTTGTGAACTGCATGTACGCTACAGAATGCTGATGGGCAAACTTTCACACTTTTAGCTTAATATTGTAATAATACGAATACTTCTTAGTTTCAGCCATACTAATCTTTCTTCTTTTTGTTACCTTCTTCACGTCTATAAGTGTACCTAAATAGCAGTTCTGAATATGTTTGTCTTTCATTGCATAAAACTTTTCAAATTCTGTTAATTTATCAAAACAATGATTACGACCATGGCATCTGGGGGGTTGCTTCTTTTTTGAGACGACTTAGCCCTAACTATTGACGTATTGTTTGCCACTATTTCTTTGCAATTTCCGTAAATTTTTTTTCCACTTTTGAGGTGTTCGTTTGCGTTTCTTACACTTTTGTTCCAGTGCCTCTTCTTTGTTGTTTTCTGAGAATTAAAAACAAAACTATTAACACCTCCCTTTTACATTATTTTCACTACTTGAACGGTCTTCGGCACAACATGCTATTCTTGAATCTTACGATTACTTTTATTTAAAGAACTAATAGAGATATTCATATTTGTGGCTGTAGAATTAAAATAAAGACAGTTAAAAAACCAAAATAATTTTTAAAATATTCGTTAATATCTTGTTTATTTTTACTACTTGAATAATTTTTGGCAGTAACTTAGTGTTTGTTTACTATCACGTTCTTCTGCATAATCAGGGTCGATATCACTATCATCTGAGTTATGATATAGATCACTTTTACTAGAAAAAACACTAAAACTACTTATTTTTCTGCCATACGACATAGACACAAGAATGTAAATAACAAAGTATCGTATTGAGGTTAGTTTTCTGTTGGGAGCAAAAACGGGTCATGTGAGCCACGTGGTCGCTTATTCACACCAAAAAGTTCATGCACCAACTGTGCTTGAAACATGTTTGCTGCAATAATGAGTCATGTAGACTTAAATGATATTTCAAAGCATATTACTTGAACGGTTCTTGCCCCAAACAATGCAGAACAACCTTTTTAACCAAAAATGGACGGTATCTCAATTTTACAAAATTGGGCTTTTGACCGGTTTTTGCACCAAACCCTTTAAAACAGGAACTTGAGACACAACCTGATCTCGAGGGTTTTAAAAGAGTCGGTATATTGGAACCTAGTTCAGGAAGGAGGAGAAAGATGAAGTTCTATTAACGCGAAGCATGTCTTTGTTATTCCGGCAGCGAAAGCGTCTTGTGGTAGCTGTACGCTCTTCAATGCGCTTGGGGTCTATGTGAGATTCCTTGCGGATTGGATTTTTAAAACGTTCAGTAATTTACCAGACACCAGTATTCGTGCTAGTGCATCTAATGTCTAAAGGACTAGAGCTGTACGAACATTACTAGTTAGCAGAGGAATGTATTTTGTCCAACGTTGGCGGCGGTAGCACGGGTATCCAAGAAAGATAGATGGCTCAATCGGGAATCCCCGCTATTTAATGCTCCAGCTGATTTGTACTGGCCTCTTGGAAGCTTGGGAATTCGCTTAGACACAGGTCAAGTTTTTATATAAAAAAACTCGTTTTACTAAAGCAGCGAGCTTATGAAAAATTATGTTTTGATATTCCATTTCCAAGTCCTACAAAAATAGCTGGAATTAACGGTGATTCAAGTTTTCTCATTTAATAAAATTTACACTCTAAACAAGCGTCTCTATTACGTGCTGAAGTTTTTAGAATTTAGAACACGTTTTTTTGATAAATTATGCATTGAAATATAAACAAATTATTAACGTTTATATTTTATTTTAGCTACTACTTACAGATTTTCTCTTATTATCGACTCTATCTGTAGTGAGACAGTTTAACTTTGTCCAATTCAGTTTAAAAACATTAAAAATATTAACGTGTGTTTTTTATGGCTTGATCGCCAGAAAATCTTTTATAGTTTTCTTATTTTAGTCGAATGCGCAAATAAAAATTGCTGCGCTGTATCACTAATATCCGTCCTTTCGTCCAACTATCAAAATGCAACATTATTTTCCACCACTTTTCCAAGAACGACTTATGTTTTCGACCATTCATCTATTCATCTTGTGACTGTTTTTTTAGCAAAGAACTAAAAATATCTAATAACATAAACTAAAAAGTTTGTTTAATTACGATTGGCCATCTTTGCCAGAGTGTCCGATGGTTATGGCCAGTACTTCTACTCTGTATTATTTAACTTTGTTTTTGGCTTTTTCTCTTTTTTCATCCAATTCCTTAATTTATTCGTTTTATTCAACCCCTTTTTTGGTCTTTGACTTTTGTAGACCATTTGCCACTTTTTCTTGTTTTTATATGCTCATTATACGTTAATAATCTGTCAACCTGTTTTCCTTGCTAACAAGGTTCTTGAGGAAAAGAAGATATTTTTTCATAATCAGTGACAAACTAATAACAAGACTTTCAAAGTTTTTTTGGAGCGATTAGCAATTTTTCTAAAACCTTAGACCCGAAGACAGTTTGTATTGGGACATTCGATTTCTTAAGCATTATTTCCGGACTATAATTTAATCTTCTGTTTGGTATTCTAAAACAACCTGGACCTGCAAATTCTTGACTAAAGGCAAAGTCTCGTTACTGCCTTTGGATTTAAAGAATATACTCTTGTTGTCTTAAAACCAAAAATTAGATTTTTTGTTAAAGCGTCCCAAGAAAACAATACGGCGGTTAAGGTTTTCTCTTAACTAAAGTCGACACTTTTCTTAGAAACGAGTCTCTTATACCAAAGCATTGTGTTACTTACTTTACCATTTTTTTTCTAAAATGTCGGTCGTACATTTGGCCACACGTACGTCGCAAAGCAAGCGACACCTGGCAAGGAATTGTATAAAATAATTTGATTGACCACACTACGTAACAAAATAAAATGTTTTCTTTGCTACTGGATTGAAAATACGTTCTTTACTATTCATATGCGCTGAATACAGAACAGCAATCAAATTTGCAGAAAAAAAAAGTTATGTGCGCCAATTGGGATTGAAGCGGATTGGTTTTCGTGGTAAACATCTCCTGACGGAAAAAGGTGATATGCGAATGAAACAAATGCATCTTTAGTGACATTCGGCAATCAAGATGCTAATAAGCTGTTAGTAAGTTGTTCACAAGTTTTGCATGGTTGTCTGCTTTATAGTTCCCAAGGAGATTGTATACAACAAGCACAAATGCGTCCCAAGCTGATTGTTCTTTTTTCGTGAGATAAAATCTGAGCAATGGATCTCGAATCAACTTTCATATATTTGATCCAACAAAAACTCCTGTTTTTAATTTTGTGTCAGTTTTCATCTTTCAAAACTTGCTTTTTAGGTACTGAAAACTACAATTAGGTTGATCTATCGCTGCATCAAACTGTTTTACAAGACCCAGTTTGATATGGAGTGGAGGTAGTAAATCGTATTACGATCCACAAGAGGTACATGTTGAACGTTGTGTTTTCCTACCACAGGTAAGATTTTATGTATGTGGTAATTCTTATTGAATACAGACAAAGAAAGCACATGTGCTTTGTGTACCCAGTTTGCATTCCTACCAGAAAAGCTACGACCTTCAAATCACTGCATATGTTCCAATTATGCTCCGAGTACTAAATCAGCATCAAAAGAGTGCTCATTGTTGTGTAGATTTTCTTCATTCTCACAGCATGAGCACTAAGAATTGATGGCTTTTGTTTGCCACTGTTTAGTAGTGTAATTTTAAGACTGCGGTAGTTAGAGTCAATAAAAAGTCTCTATTTTTTCCTACTTATTTGTTATCTAGTTTTTTTATAAGTCTTGTCACGTCATGAGAGAAGCAAACACCATATTGAACAGCATAGTATGCTGCAAATTTTATGTGGTCAACAAAAAAATGCGCAATTTTAGCACTTCTTTACAGTAAGTTCCATTTCTTCAGTCTGGAACTCAACAGTTCAGACTTTTCTTTCGACAGCTGGAAATCGCAAACCAGGTCGCCTTTGGTTGATTAAATATGGCTATTTGGTGTCACTGTCGGGATCATACGTGTATTCTATAGATTCGGTGTCACTGTCATTATCATCTCTATCACTTTCTTTGTTGTTTATTGCATCGGATGAACGAGGAATAGGTACTGGGTAATTTGTACCATGCGCTACAGGCTTTAGAGCAGACTGACAATCCAGATACACAATTTTTGACTTGTTCTTCTTGCAGACATGTTCGTCAGCAAAAAGCATTCGATTTCGCTTACCGTTCAACCGCTTTCATTTTACATTTGAAGTAATGTTTGTAAGCAAATGCGTAGCCGTATAGTCATGTTTTTGTAGTAGTCGGACGTCGTATACTTACCACAAATTTCATAGTCAAATTTTTTTAACACTTTAATTTAATCAAAATATAAGATATTTCAAACCATAGTGCATATATACATGTTAGTGGCGTAACCATGTTTGGATAACTACATTATTTAAACTAGTCTTAAGCAAAATATAACAAGTATCATTTAAATGCTAATGCTAGAAATCTGATATTCATATACAAATGTAGTTCCATATGTATATGACCACATTGCATACTACCAGAGAAAATTTCTTCTGGAATTTGACTGTGTCGATGTTGAAACCAAAATAGCCAACCTTTTGCCTATTTTTGTACAGAGCAGCATCGGTGCGAGACACAAATCGAGAATTTGAAAATAGTCAACCTAAAATCTACCAAAAGTTTTTACGGAGTTAGGTAATCATTTTATCAATTAAGCCATATTATAAACTTCCCCTTTTCAGAATTTGACATGTTAATTTGACGTTTCCTTAAGCTTTATTATTTCTTTGTCTATATCATTATGTGTACTTCGTCGGCTTTATTCAAGTACATCTTAAAACGACAGCGCCCCATAAAACTGAGAAGCATCTCATCAATGCATCCTAATCCCAGATTACAAATTATTTTGCAGGTTTGTTCGCTGTTGGTGTTTGGATCGTTGAAGCGAAAGCAAGTTAATATTGTCAAGAACTTTTTGCTGAAAAATTGCTGATTTTTTAGTAGTCGTAGCAGTACCGTTTACTTTTCTACGCCTGATGTCTTTCAGTTCTGACAATAGGATTGCAGATGATCATTAGCAGATGATGTTAAAACAGCCGAAGAACTAGGACCTTGTTGATGTATATTTTCTTCCGCTACTCGGATTTAGATTGCGTACTATCCGAATTGTGTTCGCTCTCAATTACATGTGATTCATTTACATTGTCCCTGACATCATTGTCCATATCCTTTGTTTCGGCAAACCATCGTGAAAAAGTTTCTTCATACTTTGAGTCATCAAACTGTATCCTTTCAGTCATGATCTTTGGTGTTATTCTGAAAAATGAATGATGTACATTTAATATTACAACGTATTTGGTGAGCAAGTGTTAATAGCAGCAAACAAGCGGCCAACACATTTTATTCAACCAACTTGAAGCTACTGACTCAGTGGCTGACACGGTTTGCGCCATAGCTCGCACAAGCGCATTTTACAAGGTTCATTTTACTTATAAATTCCAGGTAAGGGTTAAATAGCTATCAGATGCGTTTTTTGCATAACGGCTCCAAAAAACTCTGTCCATAATCAAAAACGAGTTCTAAATTTCACAATTTGAATAAATCGAAAAATTGAATACTGATAAGGTAAGGTATAGAAAAAACATGATTTCAGTTTTCGTTGTAGTAACAAAAACTTTTTAATTGCTTAGAAATTATTAAATATTCTACGTTCTATTGTTATAACAAATGAAACCAAATATTCTTTATTATGTTTTCATATGAAATACAAAACGAAATACCTGGTGGTATAAAAAAATATTTTAAATTATTGTTTACCTACATACTGAATTTGAAATCTTATATATGAAGATATTGATCAACAAAAACTTATCGAACAGTAAACATCTTTCGCATGTTAAAAGTTAGGCTTTTACTATTAGAATTTTGGAGTTGTAAAGTAGTTTTTACCTCGAATTTGACGTACTTAAATATTTACTAATGGTTTTAAAAACACCTTTATTTTTTCATCCGTTCTACTTTTGTTTCTAATATAAGCTTTTGAGGTATACATAGTACATTATCAGTGTCGCGAGATACTAATCCTTACACTTGGTATTTAGAAAATCCTATTTATGACGTCAGAATTTCCGTCAAAATAATATTTTAATTAACACAGATCTAATTTTGAAAAATAACATACCACACACGTTTAAATTCAAATTATATACTAATATGAATATTTATGTGCATGCCAATTGTCTTCTAGAAATTTGGGGCTTAGACAAACCGAATTCTAACCACAAAATTAATGGAACTTTGTGAGTTTAAAACCGCAGAAACTATAAAATTAAACGTTTATACTTTATTCAAGTTTATTTCAAAGAACGCACATTCGTACAGGTTCGTTCATAAACAGTACAAAAAATAGTTTAGATGTTTTATAAAAAGAAAATTGAAATCGTACCGCAAAAATACCTTTAAATGCTCGATTTTTAGATCAACAGCTTAGTGTTCAATGTGCTCATTATTTGCTTTGATATTTTTCAGTTCATATCGATGTCGAGTTTGAATGGTTAATAGCATTTTCCGAGCTGTAATTACGGTACACCATTGGTCTTATGCGATTTATAAGTCTCAATAATATGACAAGTTTCCATTTTTAAATAATTAGGAATATATTAAATGCACTTATTTCAAAACTCAAGAGTTAGAAACAGAAAACGAGTGCTGCTCTTCTTCGTTCGCAAATTATTTGTTTCCTTCAAATTTTTAAATATAAACAAATATTTCAATCAAGCTGAAATCAATTTTCCTAAGTACTAAAGGTTCCTGCGATTTTTAAAAGAATTTCCGATTAGGTGACTTAAGGTACGAACATACCGACGATGCATGAATGAGCGCGGTTTAGGTCGTAGTCGCTACCTCGGTGTCTGTATAAAATAAACTTTTATTTTCTTATGAGACCGCGTATACCAAAAATGCTTTCTTCGCGGTCTACAGTGCATCTACTTGCTCATTAAAGACAACAAACATTGGAATCAAGCAACGTGCGAAAGTTGTTGCAGTTTTTTTGTTTATAAGCATAATCATAAACATTTAAACACGAACTTCTTGTTGCTTATCTAGCGTAATAGACAGACAAATTACACAGATAACAATTAATGTTGATTATGAAATGAACATTTAATTATTCTTGGCAGTAATGCTATTTATACAAAAGATAATTTATTATTAATTTGAAATAAACTTTATAATAATATTTAAAATAACATTGCGCGACACAACCTACAATTGTCAAATTTGAATAAATAAACGAGTTAAAAACTAACGCAAAATTAAAATATATGTTTAACTTTACACCTAAACCCAATTTTTAAAGCTGAACCGCAACCGCAACTAAAACCGTGACCTAAACCGTGAACTGAACTGCGACCTAAACAGTGAACTAAACCGCGATGTAAGACACGGCCCCAGCACTCGAAATGGACCGGAACGCACCGAAACGCCGTTCCTGTTCGTTAAAAAAAATTTTATTACGTTCCGTTTGGTGAATTTTTTTTTGTTCCGTTCCGGTTCGTAAAGATCTTGTTCCTTTTCTGTTAAAATGTGTACTTATACTTAAACTAATATGTTAGGATTTAAAAAATCAGAATTAATCAAATTATCATTATACTTACCTTAATATTCGCAACGTGTAAAGACAACCGCGTGACTTCGGATGCACCCGAGACCAAACCAAGCTCCGTGCTCGTGCTACATGTGCAATTTTTAAGTGTTATTTTGAATTACGTGAGGTTAATACGTCTGTCGTGTCACTCGTGTTTTGTGTAAAACGTAAAAGTAAAAATTATATTATTATATTATAGATTATAAGTGAAATTTAACCATTGTTCATTTGACTAAATTATAGACTACTTATAGAGTATTTGAAAATGAGTAATTTATTAAAATGGCTGAAAAAGAGGCCACCACCCCACTCACCTGATAATATACTACATTCGGTAGAGGAACCCGAAAATATTCCGGGGACAAGTGAAGAGGGCAGTGAAAGTGAAAACTTGAATAGTGATGCTGATGATTTACCAGTTTGCTGGACTTTGTCACAATGTGAAACATTTAAGAGCAAAAATAGTTGGTTAATTGTAAAAGACAAGGCCTTGGGCTGCGCAGTTTGTGTTAAGGTACGTGCTTTTTCCACTGAAAAAGCAAAAAACTTGAGGATTTCGTCTCCATGGTTGCATTGTTTAGTGCGGGAAAATGGAAAAAATAAAGAATCGCAGCAAGCGAGTTTGCAAAAAAAATTTTTCGAACACAAGAAATCGGACTCGCATATCAAAGCCGTGGAGATACTTGAAAATTCAAAAAAAGCACGTATTGAATCGTCTTTCGAAAATGTGAACCGTATACATTTTACCACTACAGAAAGAGTTTTTAGAACAGTCTATAAAATAGCAAAAATGCAAAGGCCACTTGTAGATCTTCCTGTTGATGTCGATTTACAAGTTTTAAATGGCTTATCAATAGGTAAAATTTTACATTCCGATCAAACCTGCCACGATATTGTAATTCACATTGCACAAGAAATGAAAAAAACTATTTGTAAACATATTATTGACGGTAAACAGAAAATTTCAATTTTAATTGATGAGTCTACAACTCTTAGCAGGAAAACTATGCTGGTTGTCGTTATTAGGACATATTTTGAAGATTATCCCGGTAACGCCTATGTATTTAATCTTAACGTAATAGAACTTACTGACACAACTTCGGAGACTATCATCAAACAGCTTCTGAGTTGTTTATATAAACATGGATTTGACGAAACTTTCCTTCAAGAGAATCTTATTGCATTTGCTAGCGATGGAGCCTCCGTTATGCTAGGTAAAACAAAAGGAGTTGCCAAGCGATTACAAACTATTTTTCCAAAATTAGTGGTCTGGCATTGTTCAAACCATAGACTAGAGCTTGCTGTTAACGACTGCGCGAATGAAGTATTGGGCGTAAACAATTTTAAAATATTTATTGACAAGCTCTATAGCTTATATAGCCAATCTCCAAAAAACCAAAACGAACTTAAAGAAGCAGCAGCTGGCCTAGAAACTCGGCTGCTAAAAATTGGAAGAGTTTTGTCAGTACGATGGGTGGCTTCCAGTAAAAGAACAGTTAATGCTGTTATACAAAACTGTCAAGCCCTTTGTCTGCACTTTTACAATGCTTCTATTGATTCGACGAGAGATGCAAGAGAAAGGGCAAAGTACGAAGGATTCAAAAAATATATTACATCTACAGATTTTTTAAGAAATTTGACTTTATTTGCCGATGCTCTTGATGAGTTAGGAGATTTATCGGAACAGCTTCAACGAGAAAACATAACTTTAACAGAGGCGGATAGAGCTGTTCACGTCACTATAATAGTTTTTGAATCGTTGGCTACCACACCAGGGTCAAAATATGCTGCTGCATTGCGTTCAATTCAAGAAACATGTACATATAAAAGCATAAAACTTCATGAAGGAAAAGTTGTTCCCATAAATGCTGCTCATTTTTTCACAAGTTTGGCGAATAATTTAAGACACCGTATGATTTCAGTTTCATCATCAAAAACCAGTACGTCAGGTGATGATAGTGGTCTAGTCATGACATATGAGAATTTATTAGAAAATATTAAGATTTTGGAGCCAAAAAACTGGCCAAGAACTAATGATGGTGCAATTATTGATATCCAATATGGCGATAATGAAGTAAGGAATATGTGCCAGTTATTTCGTTTACACGACTATGAGCAACAAATAATACGTGGATTTAGAACTTATAAAATGTGTGATCAAAAAGATCAAATATCTGACGATTTAAAACCAGTGCTTAAAGCCGTAACGACCATTCCAATATCAACCAGCGAATGCGAACGAAATTTTAGTAGCATGAATGAAATTGTAACGCCCTTAAGAACGTCGTTGAATATTGAAACAATCGCTGCCCTTTTATTTATACACTGGGTTGGTCCTCCGCTAATGAAATTTAAGCCTGAAAAATATGTTCGATCATGGCTTGCTAAAGGTAAATTATAAATACAAGTAGAATAATTTTGAAAGTCATTATTTTTACTGTTTCAGGCCGACATTCCGCGGATGACACGGCCAGTCGAAAGAGGGAACATAATAAAGAAGATAAACGATATGATTCTTTGTGGAAATTGCTTTAGAGCAATACAAGACGTATCAAGCTTAAGAGGAAAGAATGTTTTCCTCTTTTATCTCTTCTTTCTGTAATGCAATTTGATCAAAGCAATGGTGATGTTACGTCATCAATTACATCAAGCGTATTCTTATGGGATTTTTTTAAAGCGTTGATTAAAATGTAGTTGTTTTTGTAATATTTCACAACTTGAATAAATGTAGTTATTTACTTAGGAGGAACTGTCGTTTATATATGGTAAAATACCGAAAAGTTTGCGTTCCGGTTCGTGAATAACTCTATTTCGAGCACTGCACGGCCCGATCGATGTGATTTTAGACAGATTTGTTACGTTTGTCTTTTTAGCGTTTAATGTAATCATCGTAATATTTTATTGCCTCTTATTTTAAATGTTTGTTTTTATTTTGCTTATTTGGAATGATCACAATTCCACTAATAAGGTAGTTCTAATGAAGCTTTTTCTTCTAATGCAGGATTTTATAATAAATGATCTATATATTACAGAAAACGCTGAGAAGTACGATTTAACGAATTTTGAAGTTAAACTTTTGATTTTTGGTTTAGATAACAATTTTGTTAGTTGATCTCTTAACTTCAGTTTATTTCCTGCATGAAAATGCTTTGACAAAAGCCTTTGTCTTTGGATTTGTGTTAATTGTTGCCTAGAACTGTTCCATAGAGATTCACAGGCTTGGCTTGGTTTTCAAAAGCTTGGTTTGAAATCAAACCAAGCTTTTGAAACCTCTAGTCAACCTTTTAAAAAACCAAACCAAGTTCAACATTAGCCAAGTCAAGCTTTACAAGTCAAGCTTTCAAGCTTTTGAAAATAATATTATCCTTATGTAAAATTTATACCCCAAAATAAAATTTGTCGAGAGCAATTTACACAAATCGCTTCAGTAAACAGCGTCAATTGAAGAAATCAAAACAAAAAATCAAGCAAGTTATTGAACTGAGTTCTAAGAAAGCTGAATTTACAATTTATACTTCTTACATTGCAACATTTTTTGTTTATGTTACTGCAGTTTTGTTTTAGTTACAACCGCAGATAAACGTAATCGAGAAGAAATGTGTAGTTCTTACACAGTAAATTAAACATAATACCGTTATTTTTTATTTCTTTTTATTAACGGTGTCAACATACTATTTAACGCTACAGGTCCGTAATGTTGGATTTATTTGACTTTTTAAAAATTTTTTTAATACGTTTTATGAATTTTTTTGGCTCGTATTGATGCTATAATTTCACCTTAAAAACCTGTTAATCAGATACACCCTGTATGCATTTACTGCTTTTTAACCAATAAACATTTGTCTTTTTCTGCATTTTGAATATTGTTATTATTCGGTTATTGTTATCAAGAACTCGTGATTCTTTTAACTCTTTGCGGCATATGGGATTATAATTTAAACCACCAAATTCTAGACCGTGGAGACACAGCGATCCACAAAAGAGACCACTTACAAAATAATTTCTGCAATGCTACACAACGACGGCAAAGATAGACCACCTACCCCACCACTTTCCTGCAACGTCAACAAAATAAAGTTCCGCGCGACAACGTCTCACTCACACAAAAGTGCATGCAATTTTAATCTTGTTAGTGTGAGGTTAGGGTGTAATGAAGTTCAGTCTTTAACAGAATCTAAGGTAGGTTTATTTCTTCAATGTATGCACGATCACAAGAGCAAGTAATGCTATAAACGTCGTCAGACCGAAAAGGATAACGTCTTTTACAGAATTTAAGAGTTGACCTAATTTAGAAAGAGTAGAAGACCGAGTGATAATGTTGTGTTTAGACAACATTTTTCTGATGCTATCTGTAGTAGTTTTGACATAGGGTAGATAAGCGATAGCTAACAATTGAGACATTGATTCCACTGTTACTCTTGGTTTCTTAGAAGTAAACTTTGTAATAGATTGTTGAATACTTTTTCTACTGCAGTTGTTTGCGGCTAACACGTTAGGAAAATAATTTAACTCTTTTTGAAAATTTTGGGGTTAACTTAGGGAAACACTTAAAAATTTACTACTGATAATTTCTGAGAAGGGTGATGTGAGTCAATCCATTTAAATATATATCTGTACAAGTAGGCTCTTGATAAACTGAATGTGATAATGAACAATTTACCTTCCGAGTAACTAAAACGTCAAAAAAAAAACAGTAAAGAAGAGTGCCTTTTTAATGCCATTGTAAAACAAATATTTTGGTGAATTAAGTTTAAATGACGTAGAAACTCGTTGAACATGGAAAGACCATGTTGCCAAATAACCAAGGTGCCATCAACGTATCTGTACCAGCACTTGAGTTTTAGATAAAATGTGGTTAAAGCTATTTTTTCCAAATCTGCCATAAATATATTAGCAACAACCCGTGAAAGCGGAGAACCTATGGCGCTTCTGATGTTTGGAAGTAAAACTTTTCAAAGCTAAAGATTTTTCGGTAATAGGTACTATTTTTCTTGAAATATTGTTCTCACTGCATAAATATTTGATAATGTTAATTGAATCAGGTACAGGCACGTTAGTAAACAAAGACTCGACATCAAAACTAGCCAGAATGTCAGTCAGTTGCAAACTTCTGAACAAAATCCCCAGAATTGAGTATCTTGTCTAATTTCAGAGAGAGGGCGCTTTTCTTCACAGACTTATTCTTTTTTTTGTAGAGGTGAGTTTTGTTGAGTGGAGTTTAAAAGGTTATCTTGTTATCTATACACTGGTTTACCAACACAAATTAAACCCTCTCTAATTTGCATTCTAAGTTCGAGCAAATGTAGTATTTGTTTTCTAGGAAGACCTTAGTAATTGTCATATCAAGTCAAAATTGGTTTCAGTGTACATTTTCTAGAACTTGCCTGAACAGAAACTTTGTAGATAAACTATTCTGCCTTGATTCAGAGAGAAGAGCTACTGTAAGCTTTGCTAGTGAACAGTCGCAAATCGTTAATCGTTAATAGTTTTTATAAGAGTTAAGTGAACCTCCAACGCGGCAACATACATCGGTATGCTGACCGTGGAAGAGTTGGATGACGCACAGCTTAGACAGCTTGCAAGAGCTGTTATGTGTTATGAATAAATACCTCAATAACTACCCAATAGACACAGAAATTATGGACATGATTAAGAGCCATACCAATGCAAACACAGATTACATGGAAATAGAAATTACTGTAAACGGAAAGTACAATAACGATTCAATTAATAACCTACAAATCTAAAACGTGCACACCAACGAAAAACAATTTAAATTTCCCGCAAACGCCACAGAACAAAATAATTTACAAAATAAACGCCCTGTAACGGATGATAGTGATTAATTTATTCAACCAAAAAAAACAAAAAATAATATTCAAAATACGGAGATAGCAGGACCCTTCAATACTGCAACAGAAAATCACACTGTCCCACCTAACCCTACCAACCACGAAAACACTCGTAACACAACACTAATAGTATTGCGTAATAAAGAAAAATGGGAGCAATACATGAGCACCGTAAAAAACAATTGTACCAAAGCCACAGCAATTACGGAAGGTGTATGCGTCTACAGACACGCCGGGTGATGGTAGTTGAGTATCACACCCACCAACTCAAACAAGGAAAAACTATAAAAATGGTGATTCGACGGATTTCCGTAAAAGCCTCAGAGCACCAAATTCTAAACGACCTAAATAAATAAGGATATCCTGCCTTGAAAATAAATAGAATGAAAGGCTAATATTTGGTTCTCGCGACGATGATTATAGTAGAAGTAGAAAGGCAATATAAATCAATTTATAATATAAAAACCATAATAGGACTCAATATCGCCACGGAAGTTCTAAGATCGACGGGTCAAATTGTGCAGTGCTATCGCTGCCAACTATTACGTCATGTGCAAAAAACTCTCCAGAAAATAAATGCATGAAATGCGATAGAACCCACAGCACCCATGAGTGCACAAAGCCGAAAACTCTACCGGCTAAATGTGAAAGCAAACACACGGCTATCTACCATAAATATCCTGACAGGCTTAAAGCAAGAGAACACCCTCCAAAAAAAGCATGCAATTTTTCTTCAATCAGTGAACAAACAGCATCAATCCCAGAAATTCAAAGAGAACAGAATACCTTAAGCACCACAATACCCTACAATTGCAGCACCAAAAACACCACCAACATTAATGGAAAACCTGGCACAAGGAATTGGTTTTATGGAATTTAATCCACTCTTGGCACCAGTTGCAACTTTTACCAAAGGTGGAAAGAGTATAAAAAAGTAGAAAGATTACAAGAAAAATACTGGAAATGGGTAATAGGGAAACACTGTGGCATATTATAAGAGAGGAAGTGCAGGCAGAAAAAATAAGAGTGGAGACAGAAAAAAAGGTAATAAAATACGAGGAAGAACTGAGGGAAACAACAGAATGCAAAGTACTACAAGAATGTTGAAAAGAGATGAAGAGAGGAAAGGTGAAGTACGGGCAGGATGGCAGAGAAGAATATTATACAAGAAACGGGTACGCGAGAGAAGAAGTGGAGAGATTAAAAGAAGAGGGAGTAGGGGTAAGGGAAGAAATAATAAGGAGAGATAGGGACATCGAAAAACAAGTAAGATGAACAAGAATAAAAGAAGGCAGATATAATATAAGAATATCAAGGGTGAAGGGGTGCCAGAATATTTAAAGTTTAAAGGGAATAAAAGCAACAGGAAGAGAAAAATGATACCACGGTTGAGATGTGGGAACGAAGAGTTAGGTAATAAATACTGGAAAAAAAGAAGAAGAAAAGATGTGCAGACTATGTGGAGAAGAAACGGAGGAACTTAATCACATGAGAAATAAATGCAGATAGTTAAGAGAACAGGTTAAGAAAGTCGAGGAAATCTTAGAAGAAAACGGAAAAGGAAACGGAGTGGATGGAAGAAGTATGGAGGAGGAAAAAGTTAAGAGGAGAGGCGGAAAAATGAAATGTAAAAAAGTAAAAATGTAGGTAGAATGTAAGTGTAAATGTAAAAAAAGGGTAAACACGAAGCAATTTATAAACTAAGTAATCAAATAAAGTTAAACGTATACTTCTGTTTTTTTCCAGCTCAACTTATAAATAGTTTCTGTGTAGTGCAACTTTAGTAGAAATTGTTTTCATTATACTCTGTAATTATTATTCTTCTTGCTTTCACATCTAACTTGTGAACTTTCTCCTAATCACTGGTTTTGCTGTTTTTTGGAGTATCTTCAAATATCACATCAATCCAACAAGAGTTTGGTACAAAACTTTTAATTTGAAAATTGACTATCACGAAACGCATTTACGTTGAACAAATTTTCAGTTTTCTTGTTTGTTTACTGTGTCCTGTATTTAATATAAAATTATGTAAGCAATTAAAGATCCAAGTTGTAGTTGGTTTATATCCAAAAAAATTTTTGATGTTTGAAATACTCGCTTGGTGATAAAAACTAATTCTTAATGAGAAGAAGCTTTTGTTTAAAACGTAGAATTAATGAGTTATTTCTGATGTAAAGTGCAAATAAAAATATTACAGTTACGATAAGTAGTTTTAAGAAGTATTTAATTCTTAATTGTAATTTTTTAATTTTCTAGCGAGGGTATCAGTAAAAAAACGATTTTGCAAAAACATCAAACAAGAATTTTGTTTTTGTAATGTATCGAACTTTTATATGAATTATAATTGCCAATAGTTCGTATAATAGTCATTTACATTTTTTTTTATAAAATTCGCACTGCTGATGATATTCTGCACCTTAATTTACTGGTGAGATAGACGTTTGAAAACTTTTTTAATGTAATTACGGTCTGTTGGATTAACATAAAACAAACATTTCTTGTGTAATTAACTTTTATTGAAAAAACAATTATTGATTAAAAAAAAACTTTAATTGAATGTATGTAGGTAGATTTGGTTATAAGCACTTTGTCTTTATTCTGCAATTTTCCATAAATCTTTTTTCCCCAATCAAGACTCTTTTCTCTATTTAGTGTGTATAAAATAATATAGTAATTTTTTTAATGACTTCAAGATTAAAACGTTTATTTTAGGCTCCTTGCGTATGTACTTGACAAGTTACACACCCAAGTCAACAATTGCTATACCCGTCCTCAATAATTTTGATTTTTTAGCATGCATAATTAGAACGTAATTCTTAATAATCCCATCTAGGAGTTAATGCTGTTAATGACACCGGTTACAAGTAGTTTAACAGCAGTAAAATCTGGTCAAAGAACTGTCATATAATTTTTTGCGTTTATCTTTAGACGAGTCCTCATTATAGCATAACCATTAATCCTCTTCATTAAAATGCTGAAAGCAAAAAAAAACGTCAGTAAAAAAATGCATTTAATTAATTACTCAATTAAAGCGAAATAGTGAAAAATAATTTTTCGAAAAATTAATACGAAAGAAGGCGAGCGCTTAAAAATAACCGCAAGTAAATTTTTCTAAATAAATTGTTATAATTAAAATAGCGATCTATTTATACAAAGGTTAATATGCATGAGGCGGTTTTGAAGTCTGTTGGTCACGAGAGTCGCTCGCTTCTATCTGCAGCTTAACACGTGTTCTGAAATCGTGGGAATAAAGGCAGATGTGCGTATCCAGTCCTTTTTTGAAAAGCTTCTTTTGACCTGCACCTCAGGATGATGCATGTTTAAAACAGCCATTAAACACAAATTATACAATTAATTTTTGCATTCGTTGCACATATTCAATATTCGGAATACGCAAGCTTCTCGTTTATTGACTTCCGTTTTCAATATAACAAGTGTCACGGCTTTTGCGAGGGTCGCGATCTACTTTCACTTTGATTGTCCTCGACCTGTACGTGTGAAGGGTATGTCACCCCTGGTAATGTTCCTGACCGTGAGGTCGCTGTATAAAGGGTCGAGGACTTTCCCTGACCTCACCTCGAGTTATCCTTGCTAAATAGGGACACGTTCGGAGTCCCAGATTCGCTCACCTAATTTTCACAGAAATTCAACCTTGCTCGTCTCGAAACTCCCCTATAGTTGCGCATTCTGACTTGTATTAGAAATTGATCAATATTCTTGGTATTGATTAATTTACAATTAAAAAACATTGTGGACATTTCTTAGGTTTTTTTGAATCTACAGTACGAGGTATTCGTAATTACTGCAAATAGACAGATGCAATTAGCATACCAGTCATATGATGCATTACATTTGTATTTTTCAGTCTTAATTGTTTTTATAAACAATCGACATATTATTTATAAGGGCTTTTAGTTTTTACTTTACGGGCGAAACGACAACTTCAATAATTACAAGCGGATAAAGAATTATTTACAAAATCATAATTAATTATTAATGATGTAATAATGTTTTATTATTATTATTAATTTTATTTTTGTTGTAATATAAGAACATTAATTTACTTTTTTTTACAAAATCACACGTATTGGTTTCGTAAGATAACTTTATCATGATCTAACCTTTTTGGTTTCAATTCATTTTCCGAAAAAAAATATTTTGTATTTACAAATCATATCAAAAACTTAATTTCGTTTTAATAGATAAAAATAAATCAAAACAGTTGAAAAAATGGAATTATGAAGTTATACTCATAACGTTTTGTTGTCTCAGTAAAAACATCTTGAGTACCATTTAAATCCTTTTCTTCTAATTTAAGTAAAGTGAACGACAAACTGTAACACTTAAAAAAAATAGAATATCTGTCTGTTAGAGCGAGATTTTAAGCAAAAATTAAATGTAAGTAAATACCTTAAAAGCTAAATGAAAAAGGATTTATCCATTAGCATAACATTTCTTTGATCAACATCTACTTTTAAAGTGTTCTCTGACACTCCCATTTTGTTAGAACGTCGTCTCCATTCACGTATCTTTTTACACATTCGTTCAGCCGCTTCACTAAGCAATTTATTTAAAATATAGCAAAACTAAATTGAAAATGACAACAGAAATCTCTTATGCTTGAGTAATAGTGAACCAACGTATCAATGATATTTATTTTTTGAAGCAAATTAAACTCTAGTTTAAGTTTATCATTCATTGCGAGAACGCGAGAATTGGAAATGACGAGATTCAAGCAGTAACGCAACGATTCAATGAGACGGAAATAAACAATAACAGCAAAATGCTTATAGCACAAATCAAGATGCAGTACAAATACTGGTAGTTCAACTCTCGGAAACAACAATCTATAATCGATAACGTTATCACAAACAGAAGCATACATCCAGGCCCGCGCCTAGCACTTTTGGCGCCCTTGTGCAAATTTAAAATAACGCCCAAAATTTGTATTACGTTTATATGTGAGTACAGATACGGGTTAAGTTAGGTATTATTATCCACTATTGAAAAATAATTTTAAAAAGTATTTTCATAAATTTATTTTCATTTTTATATGTTACAAGTACAAGCCATAAGCCATACAAGTATTTTTTTCAATGAGGTACATAACATAATTATAAACTTATAGAAAACAGAAGTATATTCTAACAGTACTACAACTCAAAATTTTTGTATTTTAGTTTCAAAGTTAATATATGATAAGCACAAGAAATAAAAAAAAAATTAAAACATTAAAAATACTCTGTTATATATCACATGACGAAACTGATCGACAAATAAAAACAAAACAATATATTATTTTAATAATGCAACATGTCACCTTTTAAAGGTTAATATCCAAGTATTAGGTATTGTTATTAATATTTTAGCTAAGTGAATTGAGCTTTCCGTGCTTTCATTTTTGCAAATTGTTTAACTAAATCTTCGGTGTCTAATTTTTCACGAATGTTTAAATGTTCACTTAAATGCTGCCAGTCATTGTAACCAGATTCATCACATAGGCGAACAGATTTTATATCGCTGTCATTAAAAATTTTGCGATAGAAGCAGTAAAGTGAATTTTTTGTTTCGGAATACAACAATCAAAAACGCTCAATTTTTCTTTGTTCGGTAAAATTCTAAAGAAGTAACTATTGGAAAACTTACGCCCCGACTCCAAACTATCTCTCGGATAAATATCCTTTTTGTTTTGATAATGAGCAGGGCCACGTTCTACTAATTCTTGAATATTATTAGGACGTAATTTCTTTGGCTATAGTGCAGCATCTTTCGAAAGTTGACTCATATTTTCCGTTCTGGTAACTTTTGAAGGTGTTGATTTCTCATTATCAGCGGAACTTGAATATGTTAATGAGTTGCTTTTTAGAAGATCAATTTTTTGTCTACTGCTGATACTTGTTTCAATTACAGGTTCTGAATAGTGGGATTTAGCTGGATTATTGTTATTAATATTTGGCAAAGTATAGTCGGCTTTTGAATAAAAAATGACATGGTTTTCCAGTTCTTCCTCTCTTTTTCTTTTATTCAGAAAACTGGTATCCAGACAATTTCTTCTTTTTTCTGACATCCTTTATACTGTAAACAAATTAATACGTAAGTAAATAAAATGACAAATTATTCATGAAAAATGGAAATGTTTTGACGTCTCAAACTCAAACTCAAAAGTATTTTCTCAACATTACTTATTTCAAGTTATTTCAAAATGTATAAATTTTTATAATTAGTAATATTAATGCTTAGCAATTATTCTGTTTGAATTTATTATAGATAGAAAAAAAAACGTTTGTTCGCTCGTTGGCTCGTTGCAAGCCAAATTTCAAGCTCAAACATGAATAAAATCAGATTTGTTTTAGTTCACAGAATTCATGTTATCATGTTACGTATTACGTATTCGATCGAATAAATAAATAAAAGATAAATATATTATTTTCCAAAAGTAATTCGGTTCCGTCGTCTCAAAGAGTAAAAATAAAAAAATAAACAAATAAAAAACAATGTAATAGCTAGCAATTCCTTACTGGTTTTTTCATCATTATAAATTTTGCTTTGACAATGTTGTTTGTCGCTTTATCTTTTTTTTTACTTTTGAGGTTTTTCGGCGCCTTTGGCGCCTCGGCGCCGTCCTGCACCACACGACTTTGCCCTTATGTACGGTGCGGGCCTGCATACATCCTATTCTCATTCTTTGACGTTTGAACTCCAAGCTCAGCCATTGC
Source organism: Aquatica leii (assembly GCA_035610365.1). NCBI lineage: Eukaryota > Metazoa > Arthropoda > Insecta > Coleoptera > Lampyridae > Aquatica > Aquatica leii. Next base: position 32,466,373 of record CM069437.1, on the reverse strand, counting down.
AGGCATAGACCATAATCCCGTACTCTGCAAACTTTGTCGTAGAGAAAACATTCAAAATATTTGTTTGTTTTTTTTAATTTTTAAGTAGGACTTTTGTGTCTACAATTAAAACTAGTCTTTGAAGACTAACCATTAATTTTCATATCAATTCTTAATACTATGTACTTATCGGTTAGAGTCTATCCACTGACGTCTTCTAAATTTTTCAGAATTGTTTTATACACAACATACTACAGGATATCACACAATTTTCTCCTCTTCAATCTTTGGACATGGAATTGCTTGTCCAGCAGTTGAAGAGTCTCTGCATTGGCATGGAGGTGAAGTCTAGATTCATGTTTTTTAGCAAACGTTTTAATTTCTTACTTGACGGTTTGGACGCGCAGGTCTCTATGAAGATCAAAAACTTTATTTTAAAATGCCGACGTCTACGGCAGCCAAGCGTGCTAAAGCTTCATCCAAGAAACCGGCGTTAACTGCTTCGAAACAGAACGCTGCACTGGTCAACAAGAAAAGCAAAAAAGCCGTCGTCTCCGAAAAAACAATAATCGATAGCCGCCGCTCCGGTCGCTTTGACCGCCGCTCGTCAACAAGAAAAGCAACACAGCCGTCGTCTCCGAAAAAACAATAACCAAAAAAAGCGAAACTGGCGACCGCCGTAAAAGCGTCGCCTCCGAGAAAAGCAGCAGTGGTTGTGCCCAAAAAATAAATAAATACGACGATCGACACGGACGAATGGTGGATGGTGGTGGGAAAAGGGAAACGTTCACCAAACGTTTTTGTTTGACATGACGCGAGATACAAACAAAATACCATATTAGTTTTAGGATTAGAAATCTGTAATTTATTAGAAATTTAAAGTTTAGAGTTTCTTCTAATCAGCCAATAATACTGTCTGTATTTTAGTCCTAATTCCTCTCTTTTCCTCTTAACATGCTCCTTCCACTTAAGTTTGGAGTTCAAAGTCGTGCCTAAGTACTTGGCATTGTTCTCATAAGGTACAGGAGTCTTTTGATGATTTATTTGTGAAGTTGATATAAGTGGATTTCAATTAGTTTGTTTGTTTCTACTGTTAGTATTGCGGTGTCATCTGCAAACGTAGCCATTGTGGTTTTCTATAGGTTTGGTATAGCGTTAGTATATAACAAATAGAGTATAGGACCCAGTACACTAACTTAAGGCACTCCCACTCTTATTTCTTTCAAATCTAAATATTCTTCTTGTTTAATTCTGACGAGTCTTTCTGTGGTGTATGACGTTAGTATCTCTACAAATTGCATTTTGTTTAATTTGTGTATCAAGACTTCATGTCAAAGTTTGTCGAAGGCTTGAACAACGTCTAGAAAGACGAACTTGTTTTTCTTGTAAAGCACGTTCGCTGATGTCAGTTATGCTATGCACCTGTTCTATTGTCGAGTGCTTTTACCTGAATTCAAATTGATAATCTGGGATTAAGCAATTGCTGTCTATTATTGGCCGTGGCCTTTAGAGCAGCAGTTTCTCAAAGAGTTTTGAGATTATCATAGTAATGATATCGGCTTATATTATTTGATATCATTGGATTGTTTACCTGACTTTGGTAGCATGATCACTTCCACAACTTTTCAGGAGACAGGGACACGTTTTAGCCTGAAAGCTGCGTTGAACAGGTATGTGAGCATTACAATATCATTTCTAGACAGATGTTTTAAAATTTCTCCAGTTATTAGATCAAACCCTGGTGCTTTCTTTGGGTTCAGGTTCGTTCTTATCTCATCAGCTATTTTTCTCGGGGTAGCGGGTGTCTTATTTTTAGATCTTGTGTTGTCCATCTAATTAATAGTGTGATTTATCTGCTCTTGGTTGGGAGTGAGTATCTCAGCCAAATGCTCTGCAAACAAGGCAGTTTCTTCATATGCTGTCAATTATTGTAGATAGGATCTTATAGATTCTTTTTTAAGCTTTTGTATTTCTCTTCTCATCTGCTAAGTTTTGTTATTAAGTATAGTTTTCTCTGTGGGATCCTTCGACTGCTGCCATCTTTTTCTAACTCTTTAACAAATCATCTGATCTTGGCTAAATAATTTACACCTTTGATTACGTGTGTTATCTCTTTAGTGTTGTTATAAACCGCAGTTTGGATAAGACTGATAAAGTTTCCAGCTTCTTTTTCTAGTTGCTCACTTGTTCTTAAACTAATATTTAGGTTGATGTTGTTTTGAAAACATTCTCAGTCAGTAGTTTTGTTATTAAGAGTGGTCCTGGCTCTATTTTTTATTATCCTTTTACTTAGTGTCAAGATGACCGCTGAGTGATCAGAATCCATATCAAAGTTTTCTTCTACTTTTATAAAATTAGGTGACACTTTTTCAGAGATAAAGAAGTCGAGTAAATCTGAAATTTGATCAAGATTATTTGGACGGTACGTTGGCTTGCCCGTCAAATGATAGTTGCAGTTTAGTTCTTGTACTGCTTTTCTAAGTTCCATACCTTTGCTCGACGTAGTTAACCTGGGTCCCCAGTCTACATGTTGCGAGTTGATGTCTCCTTCAACAATGTAACTTTTGCCAAGATGTTTCAAGAGTGTTAGGTATTCTTCTTAGTTTCTGTTGATTGCAAAGACTGTTAGTTAAGATCATCTCTTTGCAGATGAAATTCTTTATAGTGGTCGATCTTATATGTTATTATGATTGCTTCGTTGTCTGAGAGAATGGTGTGATGTTTTGTATCATTTTATTGTGAGGTAGGATTAGTTTGTCATATGTGTCTCAGAAATAAGACAGACATCAATGTGTTGAGTGTTTAGGAATATTTTAAGATTGTGTTTTTTGTTTAGTATGCCATTGGCATTCTAGATAACAATACGTAGGTTTTTTTGGTTCATAAGTTTATTTTGCTTTAGATATAGCCAGTGCTCCTGGATTTTAATTGGTAGAGTCTTGAATTAACCCGATCTAATGTTTTCATTATATTCTGCATAAGCTGCATTTCCTTTGCCGATTTTTGTTGCATGCTTTGGGCATAAGATATCACAGGTTTTAGTTCAGTTTGTTTCGGTTGAGATGTAACTTTTTTGGTCTTAACACATCTTCTGTAGCTCAATTCCTATTTTACAACCCTTGTAGCTAACAGGATGATTTTTTTTGTAGTTAGGCACTTGGCAGGTGTCTCTCTAGACTTAGTGTATTTTGCAGTTAGGTGGTGCCCAGACAATTTACGCAAACAGGTGCTCTTTTACAGTATCTCCGTGTGTGGCCGTGTCTTTGACATCTTTTACATTGCGGAATTTCTTACTTCTTCTATTTAGTATCTTCTGTTCGATCAAAAACAAACATATACATTGGTAAACGGGTATAGCTCAACTTGTTGTTGGAAGTAGTTTTCTTGAGTTTTTGAATTAGTTCTATGACCTCTGTCTTCTAGTTCCCTAATTTTTTTTTTGTTGAAAGGAGTAGGATTCCTGGCCATTACCTTAATAGGCCGAGAACATTTGTTTTTATATGAATATATAAATATATTTCTTGTTAGAGTTGACATTAACTTTAATTTAGTTATTATTCATCATACTGGTTTTATAATCAAAGTTGGCTCTACTTAAACTATTTTTGACAACTTTATAATCGTTTACATTGCTTAAAATAACTGGCGGTAGCTGAGCAAATTTGTGTGTTTTATTTGTTTTCTGCGTTTTAGGGCTTTCGAAAGGTTTTTCGGTAGATTCAGCATCCTTTCGTTTCTTATTCTTGGATTTAGACTTTTTGTATTCGACTAGCAACCAATCCGATTTTCTGGAAACAGGTTCTCTTTCTCATCCGAATTTGCTGGGCTGCAAGATTTCTTTTCCGGAAGCGTTTTTATTGCATTTGACTACAGTAGTTTTTTGTTTTGTGCCTGTAATGTTTTAGTTTACTTAGTGTTTTAACTGTTTAATGTCATACATAGCTTGCTGTAGTTGCATTTGCAGATTACTGATTAATGCATTCTTTTGCTTCTACGGGACAGGCATCATTGCAGGTGGTACAATAACGACGACCGCGGTCAATGTCGGTTAAATAATCTCGTTTTTACTAGATGTACGTAAAGTTCTGACTTATCTATAAATAAATGAGGCCATGTGTTATCACTTCGATAATAAACTTTTTCGTTGATGTGACTAGTTGTTTAAATCGCGTTGACTTAGAAATTTATACTTACAGTACTATAGATGGTTTGGATGTTAATTACAACAAAAAATGCAATTTAAAAAGTCTGTAGAAATACAAAACTTTAATTTGAAAACCGCACAATTCATAATCATTGCTCCTATGTCTGTGTCTAAACTCTACATTTAATGTATTCAAAATATATCACAAAAATTAACATCGAGTTGCTAAGCAATTACAGCACAAAAGAAAAGAAGATTAACAAAAAAATAAACTCTAAGATTATAGCAGAAGCCGAAAGTGTCGAAGAACCATGAAAAAAACTAAGCTTCAAAAGCAACGCAAGGAAAGCAATTGGAAGCAGAAACATCAATGTGAATCGAAAGCCGATCACCAAACCGTAGTTTACCGAAGAAGTAAAAGTGTTAACAAAAGTAAAACGAACTGCATGTACTATGTATCGGAACAACAAGACAATGAAGCAATACGACAGATCCAGATTTATAAGAAATAGAATAAACCCACAAATAACAGCACTGGAAAAACTTTACTAAAGAAACAGAGCACGACTTGTATGGCAACAAAAGAAAATATGGAATATGGCTACAGATGACGTAAATGAAAATATGGGAGCAGGAAAAGACAACAAGAGAGCCAACGATGATGGCCTGGATGCAATTAAAATCACTAAGGATACAGTAACTGCCGCCATAGATAAACTTAAAAATAGAAAGTCCTTAGACATATACATACATACATACATTATTGATTTGACTCAAACGTTTAACAGAGTGTAGCTCGTTGACATAGTAAGAACGCTGCATAAAAATAATATCGATCAAAGAATTATAAAAGTAATAAAGGAGCTTAACAATAATAACAAAACAAGAATAAGAACTAATAATGCAAAAAAGTACCTATATCAATAAGCATAAGACAGGGAGACAGCGTTAGCCATTATCGCCCCGCGTCCATTGTTTGAGGACAGTTTGGATTTACGATTTTTAACTGAAATCTATTTTTAGTTCAAGTGCATGGAAACAGGTCCCGCTTTTCTGAATCGTGGCAGTTTTTCACGTTGTCTTGCATTGAGAAGTTATAACGACCCTAGAATAAGTGCATATTTTTAAAGAATCAAAACGGTGCAAACTGACCAGACGAAAAAATAATAACACAGGGAATTTTACATATCTACGCGTATAAACATCTAGCGGGAGTAACATCAATTAAGAAGAAACAATCAAGTAAAGCTGCAACAGTGTCTGCAACATAATATGGAAGAATAAATATATGACCACTGAAAATAAAGTATGAATATACAAAACGTGTCTCAAGTCAATATTAATATATGTAGTGGAGACACGAGATAAAACAGCAAAATCCAAGCAAACAATAACCAAAATGAGAACGTTAAGAAGTATCGCTGGACTTAGTCTTCGGGATAGAGTGCATAATGAAACCACCAGAGAAGGATGTGATACTCAATACATTGTTGAGTGGCTTAGAACACGACGACGTCAATGGCAAAATCACGTTGACAGAATAGACAAAGAACGATTAGCAAAATAGATGAAGAAACAAGAATCTAACACAAAACAGACAATAGCACGACCACCTAAGCGGTGGAAGGACTGCAGTCCATCAGTTTCCCAATAACGCTATTAAACTCATGCCTAACCAAGAGAAAAAAATAGAATTAACAAAATATCATACTATAATACAAAAAGAAGAAGAAGTTAAAAAAGAAGACGTTCAGAATTATATTGCTGCGTTATTAGTATTGCCTATTAAAAAAAACCAAAGAACTAACTTAATATAAAACATGAAAAAATTATTGTGAAACTGAGAAGTTATAGCTGTATCTTAGTTGACAGAGAACTCTAAAAACTAAATTAAAATAATTCTATCGAAGATAGAACACGGATTTGAAATAATTTCAGTTCATTCATAAATCAAGCCTTTGAAAAAGAAAGTGTTTAAAAAAAACACAAAATGTGCTACAAACTTTGTAAAGAACTTAGGATATTAATAATTCCATTAATCAAATCATTAGATTGATTAGTGTAGATTGTGTTAATTTTAAATTTGTATTTGTTAATTGTTCACTATTTAGTCAAGAGTTGCATTTTGCATTTTTAGTTTTATATATTTTATAAAGTAGTTTAGTTAAATTGGTTAAGTTAAAGTGTGTTAAATAAAAAATTAAAAAACCAAAATTATTAAAGAGCACAGAAAAGAAATCACGGTAAATGCTGTTTTAAATAAATATAGCCCAAACAACACATTGGTACAAAAAACGTACAATGTCCGTCTAATAAACGTTAACAACGCGTTTAAAAACGTTTTAATGTCTAATAAACGTCTATTAGCCGGACATTTGGACGTTTTTTATACCAATGTGTTGCTTAGGAGTGTGTGTAAATCCATAATTTGCGACAATAAGCCATTTCAAAAAACTATTTTTTGGACTATGCACTATTCCATCTTTGAGAGATAAAATTAAAAACTGAACTAACCCAGCCAATTAACCAAAATATCCTAAAGTTGACAAAATTTTATTAACGGAGAAGCTTGTTGACTTGTGACCAATAAAAACATAGCCAATTAACTAAAAATAAAACATATCGTAAAAGATTTTATAGTTACGCAGTGTTATCTTATCTAAAATTTGTATATTTACTGATGAGTATAATATTCTATTAAGCGAACTTAAAGAATTATGAGAAGACAAAGAAATTGAAGTTATATGAGATAATATAACTTTACTAAAAACGATTGAACTTGGTGTAAATATTCTGTCTTGGGTACTCCTATAAACTCAAATATTTTTTTCAGGATCAGATGTGTTGGAAGGAATCATAAACAATCATTGATTACACAAAGAAAAAATAAAATTTTTGGATTATAAATCTATTTTTTTCATTTTTGTACCTGCTACCCCGAAGTTTAACTTCCTCTTCAGAAGAAAACAAATTTAATGTATGAGTTTACTTATGATACTGAAAATATGCTAAAAGATGACTGGCAGGTATCTATACCACAAATTTTCGGTTGGCATAACTAAAAATCAGACATTTTCCTTTTGTTTAAAATTAGTTCAACTAGTGAATAATACTTAAAAGAAAGAAATGTCACATAACATGAAATGAAAATTGAGAAGACACTTCGAGAAACAGCACTTGTCATTTGGCAACAAATATTCTGTTGGTGCAGCAAAGAACGAAGCAGTTAAGAAACTTCAGGCTTTCCAAAACAAACCAAAAATTCAAAAGACCAAAATGAAAACGTTGCCATTATCTGCTAAAACTGAAAGAACACTCAAAACTTCAAGATCTCAAACGGTTTTTAGTTTTATCAAAAGCAGTTATTGAGTATTGTAAAAATTTGCTGAAGTATTGTCAATTATAATATCACAAGAGCATCAAAAATAATCGATTATACTTTCGAGTTACGGGACGTAATCTGCGTTTTACGGAATACGTTGAGTGAGGAGGCAATTACGACGATTATTTTCGATGGTCGAGTGGTATTCGTCACGATTATATAACGAAATAAAACACATTTATTTGAACATCTATTTGTTAATATCACTAATTCAAAAAAATTTACAGATTACAGTAGATTTTTTTTTTTGACCAAACAGGACAAAAAATTAACCAGAAAATATAAATTTTTAATGTCAATATTAAATACACAATTAGAAGTTGAATTTGGAGTGCTAGTAGAACAGGCAGATTCACATGTTTTCAAGAATTTTAGCATCTTCTGTTATCTTTCAATGGTTTGCGAATTTATTTCGGATTGTGCACTCTCATAGCAGATGCTCAATTTGAGTGGTTAGTTATATGTATTTACTTCTTCCTATCTAGTCTAGTAGTGTGGGTTTTTAAACGTGACCATTTGCTTAACTGGTTCAAGTCTACTGAACAATTTGTATAGCGAATTTTTGTACTCTTCCAATTAGTATTTGGTGTGAAAAATAATTGATTAGCTTTAACATTTGCTGTCTTCTTGTTTAACAGCGTCTCCAACAATCGAACTAGGCAATAATCTTTACATTTTCTGTTCGACGCCAACCATTAAGATTCAAGAAGGCTGTTTGTGCTGTTTTTGAAAACATGATACGACCTGTGATTTTGCTTTAATTGCTGAATTTTGTTTTGAAACAAAAAACGAATTTATTTTTACGCCATGCAGGTTCCACAGAACAAATTTGACAATATTTCTTCTGTAATCCATTTGGCGTGTTTTTATCAAAACTTGTAACAATCTTGTTAATTTCATCCCTACTGAGAGCTACAGAACTATTTCTTCTTTTGGGAATAACTGTTGTTTCGTAGCATTCTCAAAATTTACGTTTATGAAATTCAAATGTGTTTTAGAAAGTATTCAAAAATTAAATTAAATGAAAATATTGTAATACGAAGCAATGTCACATTATTTTATAAAAGTTTTATAATGCGACATTAGAATCTCCCTCAACGTGTTTGCAAATCATTTCAACGTAATTGTAATTGACCTTCAACTTTGCCCAAAACAAATTCATAGAATTTCATATCCGGGTTGCTTTTCTAAACTTCTTCATAAAATGTGAAAGAATTAACTATTCGTCTCAGGTCTCATACACTTTTTCCTTCTTAACACTACCGACTTCGAATTAGTGAAATAACTGACCTATGATTCATTTGTATCGCTTTTATATATTTTGGCAATCCTTCGTGAATTCTCTATATCTTTCGGTGAACGTTCTGAATATGAATAAAAACTTCGCGAAGGCTCTTGAAATTCAGAATAATTTCTCGAACGTTTCATTAATTTTATTTTAGGTCAGTAATTTCCTATCACCATCAAATCAATCTGCATCTTAGAGTGTATCAGCGACACCAAGTCGTCAAAATCACCTATTAAGGTTTTCTAGAAATTGCCAGCAATTTCTTGAACGGCGCCTGGAAGGATGATGAAATTTATGATAAAATGTTGAGTTACAACTGAAGGAAATGGAAGCAAAGCAGAAAATAAATAATAGTAGAAAAACCGATCTTTACTGTAATAGCAAAGCCGTTTGTTACTCTGCAAGCTAAGCCTCCAACATTTTTTTATGCCCTACAACCACCACATTATTGGAATAATTACCAAAGCTATTCTATTAATCAATATTTTTGTCCGTCGCCCCGAATTCAGCCAGAAACTAATTCTTTGCCGGAAGTTAACATTTGTACATCACAACCGTGAAGACCTCTACACAAGGATTCATCCTTATGATCGTTAGACTCAGCTCAAAATCTTGCTTCCCAACAATATAATGGATCGGAAGACCAACGTTTTAATATGGATGACTTTATTGTATTAAATAACACACCGTGAAATGTACCTTGATGTGATGTTATTATTATATATCTCGTAATATTTTTTTGTTTTTTAATGAATAGGTAATAAAACAAAACTTACTTTTAAGTAGTTTTTTAGTGCTTCATAAATTTGTAGACATGTTTTTGGAATCAGTTGTCCCAGTTGCTGTGGAGATTTGATGGCTAGCAAATTTGATTCTCACACCGCTAGGGAGTGGGAAACCCTAAAAAACAATAAAAGAATTGATTTACCTGCACTTGATGGTTTCAAAAGGTTCATCAAGAGCACTGCTGATTTACTTGATATTCTCAATTTGAAACAAGTCAAACCAAATCCTTTAAAGGTCACTTTTAGAGCTTTGCTCACTCATACCTCTTGTATGTTGTTTTAAGGTAGTCACAATTTGAATGTTTCTGCAGACTTTTAACAACTTTCAGTCAGAGACAGGATTTCGAGAGTCAAAGAGCTGAACTTGTGCTTCAACTGTTTCAGTAAAGGTCATTCAATTCCACAATGTTCTTCTAAATTTGATTGTCGCACGTGTAGAAAAAAGCACGACTTATTGGTGCACAAACAGTCTACTGTTGCATCGCGCTTGGTTTTAGAGGCCGCGACTCAAACCGTCAATCCATTTCGTCATTTGCTTCGAACACAGTTCAGGTCCTATTGCCTACCGCTAGGGTAAATGCTCTCCCTGTACGTGTATTACTCAACTCTGGTTTTCAGTCTAGTTTCATAACTTCTAATATATGTAAAAAAAACTCAATCTTCCACTCAAGGCAGTCAACGTCAGTATGACTAGATTATCTACGACCAGTTCTCAAGTTCATTCAAGGTGCGACGTGCAGGTTCAAGCTCGTCATTCTTTCTTTAACGTTAAGATTTTTCGCTTAGTAATTGATAAAATTACTAACACGCTATCTAGTTTTCGTGTAAATACATGTTACATATAGATTCCCGGGGACATTCATTTGTGAGATCCTCTCCATTGCAAGCCTAGCTAGATCGATATTCTGATAGGTTTTTCTGAATTTTGGAACCTTCTTTCTGAAGGCCAGTTTCATCTCGGTCCACGTTTTCCAACTCTTCAAAATACTTATCTTGGTTGGATAATAAGTGAGCGTTTTCCTACTATGAATAATAATAAGCACATTACGTGCCACCTTTCTCGTACGGACGACAAGAATTTTTAACTTTTGAAATTGAAGTTGGATAGTGCCCTGTTGAAAGGGCCTATTTACAATAAGAAATCTTTGCAAATCTCTTCTCGTACATAATTCTAAACTTGCTCCTAATGGCTGATTTATTGTGCAGATTCCCTTTAAACAGTTTCCGACACTTCTGGAAGACTCATTGCAAAACGCCACCAAACTTTTTATCTCTTCTGAGAAGCCATTGCAAGGCAGTGACGCTTTGCGTAAACTATATACCTCATTTATGGATGAATACGAGCGGCTGAGACACATGACAAAGGTGTTCTCGGCCCTTCTGAATGGTCTTTTTATATGCCTCATAAGGAATAAAGGAAAGCAATCTCAGCACGAAGTTATGAAATCTTCTCTATTGCAAGCCTAGCGAGATTGATATTCTGATAGGTTTTTCTGAATTTTGGAACCTTCTTTGTGAAGGCCAGTTTTATCTCGATCCACGTCTTCCAACTCTTCAAAATACTTACTTTGGTTGGATAATAAGTGATCTTCTTCCTACTATGAATAATAATAAGCACATTACGTGCCACCTTTCTTGTACAAACGACGAGAATTTTTAACTTTTGAAATTTAAGTTGAATAGTGCCCTGTCGAAAGGGCCTATTTACAAGAAGAAATCTTAGCAAATCTTTATTCATACTTAATTCTAAACTTGCTTCTAATGACCGATTTATTGTGCAGATTCCCTTTAAACAGTCTCCGTCACTTCTGGAAGACTCATTGCAAATCGCCACCAAACTTTTTATCTCTTTTGAGAAGCCATTGCAGGGCAGTGACGCTCTGCGTAAACTATATACCTCATTTATGGATGAATACGAGCGGCTAGGAGACATGACAAAGGTGTTCTCGGCCCTTCTGAATGTTCTTTTTATATGCCTCATCACGGCGTTCTAAAGGAAAGCAATCTCAGCACGAAATTATGTTTAGTGTTCGATGGCTCTGTTCAAACTACGGCATTCCTTAAATGACTTACAAATGGTTAGTCCTGTAATACAACAAGACCTCTTCTCGATTTTGGTAACATTCAAGAAATTTTGTTATGAAATATCTGCCGATATTGATAAGATATATCGGCAGGTGCTCATTCATCCTATACAAAAGCTATTTCAACGCATTCTCTGGCGTTCGACACCACAGTCTTCTCTTGCGCGTACAACTTTAATACCGTAACGTACGGTACAGCTTCGGTTTCCTTCTTGACCACTTGTAGCCTAGTTCAGCTTGGAATCGACTGCAGAAATTCTCTTTCCGAAGTTTCTAAGGTCATCAGAGAGGAGTTTTATGTGGATGATCTTTTAACAAGTTGCAACTTTTTGGATTTCGAACGAGATTTATGTCAGCATTCAAGTCGTGAGTATGTAAGATGGTTTCAAGTTATGTAAGTAGATTTCTAACAAGCTTCAAGTACTTGACAACATGTACAAAGTTTACAAGAGTTTCACTCCCACATAAATGCACATACTTTAGAATTGTTGTGGCAGTTTAAAACTGATGATCTTATCTCATTGCTCAAAATTTGACCTTCTGTGACTGCTGTCTTTTTGTACGATTTTAGGCAAGATGCTGCTCCAGCAGCTCCGGTTAGCAGCTCTTGAAGAATAGAATTTGTTTTGTAATGATTTACCAAATCTCAATGATGTTGTATTCCAGGGCATCTCGTATGCTTAAGTCCGACACCAATCGAGCTACATGGCTTCTCAAATGCTTCGATCCATGGATATGGCGCGTGCATTTATTTGAAGTCTTTCAATGATAATGACGCGGTTCATGTTCTTATACTGTGTGCTATATCCAAGGTTTTGCTATTGCTACCACTCACGATTCTAAAGTTAGAGCTGTGCGCTGCTACCTTGCTTTCGAAGTCTTTTGTGTGTGTTCATAAAGCGTTGATTATCTAATTGACGTGAAGCTTTTTGTGGACGGATTCTAAAATAGTTCTAGATTAGTTAAACACGCTCCCAAAGCTCACAAAAACTTTTGTGTGCAATAGAGTTGCTGATATTCCTCACTTTGGTGGAAAGCCTCACATTGGTTGCAATTTGATGAATTGTATTGGCTTTCTGCAAGTCCATCTTTAATTGTCTTCTAGAGCCAAAACGTTCAGTTACTTGCTTTCATACGACTGCCACATGTAATGATCTTTTTCCCATATCAAAACTCTCAAATCTTAAAAGGCTTATAGCAGTGGCAGCTTATTGCTTACGTTTTATCGATATCTGTCGCAATCCGTGTTCTTCAAGACGATTTGGTCTTCTAACTTGTAATGAGTTACATGAGTTTACTAATAGGATTGTAAAAATTTTTCAAAGTGAAACCTTTTCTGATGAACTTATAGCTCTCAATTGTCATCGCAGCTTAAAGCCGTCTGGCACCATTGGCAATTTGCATCCGTTCTTGGATTCTAGTTGCATTATTCGTGTCGGAAGCAGATTACACAATTTAAATTATATTTCAAACAAGATTCATCCTGTTATAATTTCTAACAAACATCATCTCTCAACTGTCATCAAGAGATCCATTCATTTGTAACATCATCACTCCGGACTTCAGTTACTTCAGGATCAATATTGAATTAATAATGGGCGTGATCTACCCAGAAAGGTAGTCCAGTAGGTAGTCCAAGCTTGTGTCAGGTGTCTTAGATTTTACTGCTAAAACTAGCAACTCAGTTATGGGATTTCTCACAGCCTTGCGCATTTAGCCTGTATTCCTATTTAGTAACGTATAGGTCGATTATGTAGGTCTATTCACTATTAAAGACCGCAAGAGTCGCGGCTTGAAGACGTTCAAATCTTATTTATGCTTATTTGTCTGCTTTGTTACCAAAGCGGTTCATCTTGAGTTGCTCACCACTCCCGCTCACTTCTTTATTGACAAACTCTAAAGGTTGTACCTAAACGTGGCTACACTTCAATTCCTACTTCAAGACTTTCAACATTTTTGGGAACGATGTGGCAACAAATATGTCTCCGAGCTCCAGCGCCGCACCAAGTGGCAATGAAATAATTTTCAACTGCAAGTCGACACTCTAGTGTTAATTAAAGATGATAATCATCCTCCTTTTCACTAGAAAATAGGAAGAATCCTGAATATACACTCAGGCTCCAACGGAGTTTCCCGTGTAGCTTCCATTTACCGATCATTTTCGAAAATTTGGTTCCCATCTTTAGGCATTTAGTGATGTTCGTGAATGAAGTGACAGGTAGTGCGGGTTAAAGAGTTAGAGACTATGATTTTATGATTTAATCTATATATAGAAATTGTGTAATCATGTCTTTAAGTTTAATGGTATCTTACCTTTATTTTAATTTGCTTATGATGCTACTGTTTAGCTGTTGTTGAAAGCTCAGCTTATCATGGCCGAAGGGATTTTAAGACCGCTTTATGGCAAACATTGTGTTCATTATTGAATTTGTTTTGTTACTTTAAATAGAGGCCTGTGTCAAGTGCGACCCATTTAAAAAAAAAATAGGTTACGACTAATGAGTTTTATGATTTTATTATTATTATTATTGCGATTGGTCGAAAGCCATTTTTATTTTTTTTACTTATTACTGATGGTGTGTGATGGATAATTAAAGGTCTTCATGTTGTAAAAATGTAGAAGATAAGTTTTCAAATAACACTTATGATCATGTATTCCAAAAAGGCATTCAGAAAACTAAATTCGCTATACATTAAAAGGTCCTTCGAAACAACAAACGAACAACCTAATTTCTACAACAAAATAATCCGATAAAGAAAGAATTTTATATAAAAAATTAAATTAAATCATGAAAAAATTGGATTAACTCTTGTGATTCAATGTTTGTTTTGTACTTATAGTTCAAACACAGTCCAAATTTGAACTTATGTAAATACAGTTAGCGTAATAAAAGCTTGCAATAATCAGTATGTTACCTACTTTCTTACGTATGCAAGAATTGAGAAGTAAGAAAAATATACTCATTAAACAATTTGTTTTCATTATCGCATAAAACTACGAAAGTGATAAAAAAGCATTTACGATGCACACATGAAAACTATGCGTATTTTTACTGTATTTATATAGATAAGTATAAAATTGTAACAGAAGGTAAACGGTAACCACATTTTATAAATGTTTTATTCGACTTTATATATTGAACTCCATCCTCGCAATTAAAATCGTTATTACGCAATAAAACTTACTCGAGTGCTATTTAAACAGGACAAAGGTTTCATAAAATTTTAACGAGCATTAAAAGATAAAATCTGAAGGCCTTGAAACAACAAAAATATTTCAAGGATAAACAGTACGAAATATATACTAAAGTAATACCTGATAAAAAAAGCGAAACCAGCTTTGAGGTTCCTGTACATCTCAACACAAATCCAGAGCTTAAGTGTGCTTTGCTATCAGCATGTTTGTAGAATTGAGTAGCCACAAACTACAATAATTGTTGTAATCAAATCGAATGTAGGTACCTAAAATGATTTGCTATTTTATAATAATTTATAATACACATCGATGTGTACTATTACCAAGGGCGTTATTACGTGTTTGAAACTTAGTTATATCTTGGCGTATCTATTTTTTTAAATAACTTTTACTGTCGGTATTAAAGTCGTTGCCTACAATTAATGTTTGTACACGGATTAAAAATCTGTGCTTGTTTTCTTTTCAGTTCCGCCTGGTGCAAATTTTTTAGAGAAACTTTTCAGCGATAATTGGCCGTGCGTGAAAGAAATCTTAATGATCGCACAGTTGCGTGTAATTCGTTTTAATTATCTGCACCATAAATTCGTTTGTTAACAATACCAATTTGTGTTAACGAAACTTGCATTCAATACGCAAAATTAGCAATTTTCTGCGACTATTCAACTATAAATTAAATTTTGGTTGTTGTTATTTGAAAATTCAAACTTCATCGTGCATTATTAGTACACACCTACAATATTAAATTAAAAAATTTAATGTTATTCCAAACACAAAGCAATTGAAATGACTAAACAAGATATATACGAATACTACTTAATTTCTTTGGTCTATTTCATTTAATTTATGGTGCGTGTTTCGTTACGAAGATTGTTTTAATCGTTGATGGTTTGGGGTGAGTTTATTAATGGCGACTGAATTTACGCGCAAAATTACGCTTGTGAATGGTACTATTAACTAGGGTACGTTCACCACGTGTTGTAAGCAAATTATTCACTCAAGTAAGAAGCGTGGGATAGTCCGAATTGGAATTTGGCGGAAGTGTTATGGGATATTAAGGTAGCATGTAACATATGTTGGTTGTTTAAAGGCCGCCGGATTTGGTTTTTTTTAAACGCAGGTAAATTAGGTGCGTTTACAACTTAAAGAATTCATGCGTAGTTTATCCTGTGAACATAGAAGGATAATGAACAAAACCAATTACTACAAAGTCTGCGTGCCATCGCGGTTATTTTTCCCGCCAGGATCTCATCAAGCATTTGCCCAAAAAAGGTAAAAGCTATCGGAGCACGATCGGTCTGGCCACAACCGTAGCTAATCATTTACATCCTGCAGTCACCCTGTGACCGCCCACCTTAGTTATACCTTTTTTACACCCTGAATACCGGTACTTAATAGACCTGCACGTGAATTGCCCGAGGGCATTTCAAAATAGTTCGAAATGACCTGGACCTAACTTTTAACCGAGCGTAAGGGCTCGCTTTGGTCCTTTTTCGAGACTATAAAAGAAAACGGCAATTTCTACCTGTTATAATAAAATGATAAATTGAAGATCCATAAAGGAATAATTACACGAGATGGTCTTCATAATCAAAACACTTTTACGTCGCGCTCTTTTACATACACTTTATTGTGTTAACCTAAAACAATTAAAGTGTTACGCAGGTAGGTCGAAAAAAAAACTAAAGGTAAAACTTCACGAAACAAATAAGCTTTTAGTTTCTTTGCATTCTTTTAGAGCTTTTTTTATGTAGTGTGTCGAATTTACAGACAGGTGCCATTATATAAAGTTATATTAGGATGCATTGGCAGGTACGGTACCTGTTATTTTTCGTCACGAATTGATTTCAAATAAAAATATTAAAATTATTGCTTAAGACAAAAAATTACAATTTAACTTCAACAACTTTGTTTTATTGATTCTAAGCAATGATTTATAACTGTTTAATGTTATTAACACAATTTCTGCACCATACACACATTCCCGATTTTTTGGATTTTGTTTAGATTTTGAGTTAATAAAATAATACTAATGAAATGCAATAATCTCCTTTTGTGACGAGTTTATAAACAAGTGTTATTTTTTTAAATTGAAAAAAATTCTAGACGATAGCTTTTTTCATGTCTCAATTTCTACACGTGTTTTACAGTCTTTGTTTGGTTATCCAAACTCGAAACTATTAGGCCAAATTGATTGTGCTTACTTTCCTATTGTTATTTAGCTGTGTTTCATGCATTTATAAGGAACGTGTTACTTAAATATCGACATACAAACAATTTCTCAAAATAAATAACACTATCTACTTCAAGCAATTACTATTGAGAATACAAATGATAAGCGGTAGGTACATTAATACTATCAAAAAACGTAACGTAACATTTCTATATTTATAAAGATAAGGATTAACAATTGGAATAAAATTCAAAGGTCTTGTATAAAAAATATAAATAATCATAAAATATATAAAAGAAATACGGTTGAATGCTAGAAAATTGGTTCTCTTTTCAATAAAATTCTAAGACTACTTATTTATTTGTTTGTTTATTTATTTATTTTTTTTTGTTGATTGAGTCAACAGAATGATTTTTTTTTATCGTGCACTATATTTTTTTTTAAACTTAACTTATGGCAAAGTTATCAATGTTTATTTAAGGTGACACTTAAGTTCTTTTATCATATTGCCATAAACTGACATGTTCGGGTCACGTTGGCAAATAAACAGGCCCGCGCCTAGCACTTTTGGCGCCCTTGTGCAAATTGAAAATAACGCCCCAAATTTGCATTACGTTAATATGTGAGTACAGATACGGGTTAAGTTAGGTATTATTATCCACTATTGAACAATAATTTTAAAAAGTATTTTCATTTTTATATTTTACAAGTACAAGCCATAAACCATACAAGTATTTTTTCATTGAGGTACATAACATAATTATAAACTTATAAAAAACAGAAATATATTCTAACAGCATTACAACTCCAAATTTTTGTACTTTAGTTTCAAATGTAATATATGATACAAAAGCACAAATAGAAAAAATATTTAAAACATTAAAAATACTCGTTTATATATCACAGGGCGACACTGATCGACAAATAAAAACAAAACAATATATTTTTTTTTAAATGCAACAGGTTAATATCGAGGTATTAGGCATTGTTATTAATATTTTAGCTAAGTGAATTGAACTTTCCGTGCTTTAATTTTTGCAAATTGTTTAATTAAATCTTCGGTGTCTAATTCTTTTAGCTGGTCCGTTTCTATTAAAATCATAGCAAGATTACTTAGTCGGTTTTGTCCCATGGTATATCTTAAATATTTTTTTATTATTTTGAGTTTTGAAAAAGATCGTTCTGCGGTAGCAACAGAAACTGGCATTGTTAATAAAATACGAAGTATTAGGAAAAGAATCCACTAAGTTGTTATTTGTTATATAATTTAAAGTTTCTTCTGGAGACGTAATAACTTTTTCATCAAAATTTTGTAAATATTGCATTTCTTTAAGAAGTTCCACGGCAGTTATGTCTTGTTCATTGAGAATTTTGTCGTTTAATAAATTTTCAACTTTTTGACATTGTTCGTTAAGCAACATCTAAGTTCGGTTTTTGAATAATTTTACTAACTTTACTTAAAATATTATACCACAATATAAGAATGCAAATGAACTCAAAATTTTGCAATTTTTTTGGTTAGCGATGCAGCCGTGGTGCACCACACGATTTTGCCCTTATGTACGTCGCGGGAATGCAAAAAAACCACATAGAAAGTTGGGAAAATACCGAAACCAGGCACGGAACCAGGGGTAAAAAAGGAGGTGGGCCACCTTTGGGCCCAGACTTTCCTGGGTGGGCCCTTATAAAATAATAGTAATAATAAAAATACTAATAATAACAATAACAATGATACAGTTTAGTAGAAATTCTAGTATGTATCTGTAATGTATAGTCAATATTAAAGCATATACTTCACAAATCAGTAAGATAGAAATCTCATCCTCAATGTAGAGAAATAGGTATTATAATTTATAACAATATAAATCACCTAATGTAACAAAATTCTTCGACTGTTGTGAAGCATGTCGAATTGGGTTACCACCTTCGATAAGTCAATATTTTTTGCACTAGCTCGTTCTATATTAATAATCGCCAGGTGATCAAGTCTTTCATCGGTCATTTTATTCCTAAGATAAGTTTTTAGTCTTCTTAAACACAAAAATGTACGTTCACAAGATGCACTAGATACCGGAATTGTAAAACATATTACAGCAAGTTTGTAAGTTTCTTGAAAAACAAGTTTATATATTTCTAAAAATTCAATAAACTGCACTATTTTTGTTATTTGACCGTTTTTCTCATTTTGATACTGACTCAGAATTTTTGGTAAAAGATTAAGTTCATTTCTCAAAGACTGAAGATCGGTGCTATAATTTTCTGCCAAAGGTAATATCCTATCATACTTTAAAAACAAAGGATCATTAGGATTTAATGCGCTGGCACGGTTAATAATATTGGCCGATTCAAGAAATCGATCGCTCAGTTCATTAAGAACAAGGTCAATAGATTGGAAAAATATTTTTTTAAGCTGATTTTCTGAAGGAGGCAAATCTGATTCTAAATTAAGCTTTTCGGTAATGTAGTAATTTTCAAATTTTTTTAGAATTTTCTTAAGTCTCTTTGATTCAGGTTGTTCCACTTCTATATTATTGTCTTCGCATATTTTATTTTTTTCTTCCAAAATTAACCCAAACTCTTTGTCATTTCTAAAATTTTTAAAAGTCTCAATTGTTGATTGTAGTAATATATTTGCCTCTACTAAATTCGCTGTAATTTTTTGAAAATAATCACTAGCTCTTTTAAAAATAATTAAAATTTTGGAGTACATACACAGATTAAAGACAAAAGTGAAATCTATTTGGTGTAACAAATCAATAGCTTCTGGTGCCCTATTATTTTTTTCAGATATTAATTTGTTTAAAAACATTAAAATTTCACTGAGTAACTTATTCTTCACAGCTAAACATGCAAAAACTTGGGCTGTCCAACGCGTATATGAAATTTTTTTTAATTCAAATGGCGGTATATCGGGATTAACTTGTCTCTGAGTCTCGGTAAATTTTAAATGCATAACTGATCCGGATACGAAAACATATAAAGATTCTAAAATGTCAAAAAATAATTTTCCATTTGATAAAAATTTACACACATCAACTACTATTAAATTTAATCGGTGATTGTAGCAATGGGTATAAAGAGCTTGAGGCACTTCGTCTTTGAATAGTTTTTGAACTCCTTTTAATCGTCCACTCATTACATTTGCACCATTGTATTTTTGCGCTACACATTTACTTATATCAATTTCACACCTTGCCAAAAGTTCTTTAATATATGACAATAACGAAGCTGCCTTCAAATTTTGAGCCGGTTTGTAACCAATGAAACGTTCATATACAGTTTCTTCGAAATAATATCGTAGCACTTCCGACACTTGTTCAGTTTTTCTAATATTTTTAGTTTCGTCACAAATAATCGCAAAACAAACACTTTTTTTAACTTCTGCGCTTATTTCTTCTAAAATGAGTTTCGAAAAAATGAATAATATTTCGTTTTGGATTCTATGGCTAGTATAGTTAGCATTTTTCTTATCATAAATTTTTCGTTTTACAATTTCGTTGTACTTTGAAATTAAAGTTAATAGTTCTAGAAAATTGCCTCGATTTGTGCTGTCTGTACTTTCTTTGTCACCACGTTGGGCGATATTTTGTGTAGCTGTGAATAACAAAGTATCAGCAATAATACTTAAATATGTTCTATTTTCTTTAACTAATGCTAAATGAGCTTCACTAATTTGGGCCGCAAGAGAAGAACATTTACCAGTATTAATTTTAGAAAAATGTGAATATTTAACTACACAATTTTTATGTTCAGCACTAATAGAGTGTTTTTTTAAACCTGAATCACTTTCAAGAGCGCGTTTCCAGTTTTTAAATCCAATTCCCACAAACACTACTTCCGAATTTTCCCCAATTGAGAAATGTCTACACATAAAACAATAAGCCGAATCTGTAATTACACTATATTCTAACCATTCAGGATACAAAGCAAACCAATTACTATTAAATTGCCTCAAACGATTACCGAAAACAGTTTTTCGGTAAAGTTTTAGTTTTGGTTGCTTAGAACCATCTACCGGATTTTGTGAAAGATCGACCGGACCTGGAGCTTTTTTTACAACCTCTGGTTTAGATTGTTTTTTCTCTCGATTGAACCAATCTTCAAATTTCACAGCAGGCTCATCCTCGGACTCATCATATTCTATATCAAGTGTCTTCTTGTTCATTTTCGGAAGCTTCTGATATTTCCTCCTCAGAAAAAGATTGCACAGCTATTTGTAAAATTTCACTACTAGTTGACTGAGCTGAAGTTGAGGGAACAGATGTGCACTGTCACCAACTTTACATTTTTTTACAAAAAAGTTTTTGATTGTTGCTTCTCGTTTTTGACTTTTTTATAAGATATTTCTATTACGACTGATCGAATAATACTGAAATGGGATACATAGAAAGGGTAAACTTTAAAATCCTAAACATTTTCCGCTTAGGTTTTAAATTCCACTAAAATGTTTATTTTAAAAGTCAAGTATCCCATTATTCATTTTTTGTGATAAGTAACCGAGACATAGCTTGGCGTCTGCGAGTTGACTCAGACGTGTTTAATTACCGATTTTGGAAGTCGTAAAAATAACTCTTTTTCTCAAGTAAGCGAAACTGAAAAGTTGAGTCGCCTCATAATTTGTTTCAAATTGATTTAAAATAATAAATTTGACTTGTCTTTTTTTTTAATCAGATCTTTTCACTATCAACAGGTGGGCACAAGGGTGGGCCAGACGTATTTTGGGTGGGCCCACCCCTGGGTCCGTGCCTGACCGAAACATAAGAATAGGTTGCATGACCAGCTATGGAGAAAAAATCCAAAACAGAAACGGAATAAAAATGATCGATTTCTGTAGAAGAAACGAGTTATTAATAGAAAATACGCTGTGAGATCAACCAATAGACAATAAATACACATTAATGGCAGCAGAACACAACACCAAAAGTATAATATACTACATAGCGTATACAAATGACTTAATAAAGGAAATACAAAAAGTAGAAATAAGAAAAAAAGCAGAAATTGGAACACAACAGAGATTAGTCACAACAGAATATCAAACCAGATTAAATAACAACCAAGAAACATGAGAATATACTAGTTTGGCAATAAACAAACTTAAAAATGCAGAGAGTAAAGGAAAATACTATAACAAACAAAGGATTTCAAAGAAAAAGGAATTTGGATCAACGCGGGCGCTAGAGGAAAGACAATATGTAGGATAACAAAATATAAATTACCAGGAATTTTTGGACAAAAATAAAAAATTAAGATAAGTATAAAGGAAAAAGCACAAAAGCAATACAAAAAAAACAGGGACAAATAAAAATACACCCAAAAGAAATACTAGCAGCTGTTATCTGAGGTGGTGTTTAGCAGCTGAAAAAAAAGAAGAAAGTCGTTGATTGAAGTGTGCTGGTCTAAAAAATTGCACGTGCCAACCTTGCTTAAAGAATAGTTTTGAGTAATAGGGATTGAAAGGAGGTCAGTTTTCTAGCCACGTGAGTGCGTCGACATGGGTGGTACTAAATGTCTAGGCTATAACTGAGCATGAGTATAACTGAACAGTTAAAGATATTCGCAAGAGATTTTTTGTGTAGGTTTCATTTCAAACGTAAGTGTTTGTAGAACAACTGCAAGACGCTCTTGCACTTATCAACCACAAATGCGCAATGTTTTACAAAATTCAACTTGTCTAGCAAAAGTTTGAGGTACTTGAACTCGAAAACCCTACGAACGGGAATGTTGTAGGAATGGCGTAGAGAAGAATTCGTTTTAAAAGTGGAACGAAAAATCACATACTCAGTCTTGTTTGCTAAAACTGTCACTTTGTTGCTGCTCGCCCAGCTTGTAATAATGTTTAGGCACGTGTTGGATTTTGTCTCTAAGTCTCGTTACAGTCTGCTGGTAGTTCTTGCTAAGTTATTTACTACCATATTTCACAAAGTTGCGTCGGCCCAAAAACTGAGCTTTGTAAACACCCCTTTGTCAGTCGGTTGGCATATACATAACGGGTTACGTTCGAGGATTAAGTTATTGATCTATTCGATAAATAGTTACAAATAACGCGCGTAAAGGTAGAAGGTATTCTTTCAACGACGAGAGCTTTCATTGTTGAAGGCCACCATACGTTGTTGAACGCTCCAGATATGTGTATGTGTAAAAATTGCAAATCGGTGCCTGGAAACGTTCAGTCGTACATTCGTAATTAGTCTACGTGCGGCGTAGGTTGTCGTTTTGCTAGAAACGAAGTTATATTGACTGGGATGGAAAAGAATTTGTGGGGTAATGTCGTTATGAATCCTTTTAAGAAGTATTCGTTTGAAGAGTTTTCCGAGTTTTGATAACCAAGTTATCGGACGGTACGAGTTGGGATTTACGAGATCCTTCTTTCGAGGTTTGAGAATGATCATCAGTTTACCAGCTTTTTTAGCTTGTAGGAAAATAAACAACAAATCAACGATCATAGAAGAGAGATACAATACAATAGTGCGTAAGACATTACAATGTATTACGTCAGATCCGGGAGACTTATTACTTATATATTATACTGTCGTCAGATCGTCGACACGAAACAGGGAGCAAACAATAGCTGAGTATTCTGATATCGTGTATCTATCGCCGTTTCGAACATTGGAGGACGGTTGGATTGACAGGAACTTACGAAAGGACAACCTGTGAAAAAACCCCACAGGCTCGTCGTCAAACTTTTTTTAATCAATCTTTGTAAAAGCTATACTTTGCTGTTTTCACTGCCGTTTTGTACCGGTGAAGAGCGGTCTTGTAAGAGGAAAGCCATGTCAGGCAAACACGAGAAGAAAAAAAACCCGAGAAACTGGAAAAATAACTTTATAATACCAATTTATAAAAAAGGAAAACCAACGCAGTGCGAACACTACAGACCAATATGCCTGACCAAAACTAACTACAAAACTTATCCAAAAATAGTAGAAAATAGGCAGCATTCAGACCAAATCAACAAACAAATAACAATCTGTATGCAATCAGAAGTATCGCAGAAAGAAAAATTGAAAAACTATATCTCACGTTTGTTGACCTGAAAACTGTTTTTGATACAGTAGAAAAAATAGAAATTTGGAAAACGTTAAATGAATTGAAAGTAGACAAAGAATTGATAAGTGCAATACGATGTACATATGAAACAAGCCGAGTAAAGGTACAATTAGCAGGGCAAAGATTGGACAAATTTGAAATGAATAAAAGAATTAAACAACGTGAAAATCTAAGCCCGTTGCTCTTTATAACTATAATGAACAAGATACCCAAACAAATAAAAAAAATACAATCAGTTGGAAACAGTAATAGAGTACAAAAACCTAGAATCAATAAAACTAGGTCCAAAAAAAATTAGTAAATAGAGCAAACAAATCCAGAAGAATTTACTATAGCATTAACAAAACAATACTAGGTTACAAAGACATTGACATAGAAGTGAAAAAAAATGCATTGCGAACAATAACTTAAGCGTGCAAAATTTAAACCACTAGAAGAAAATATGAAACTAAAATAAATGCTATGGAAATAAAACACCTAAGAAAAATAGCAGGAAAAATTAAGTAAGACAGAATAAACAATCAAGAAATATCTGAAGAAGAACCAATAATGAAAACAATTAGAAAAAGCAACTAAGCTGGTATGTACATTAGCAAGAATGGAACCCAACAGAATAACAAGAAAAATAATGGAAGCGGAAAAACCAATCAAAAACAAAGATACAGACCCAGAAGAAAATTAATAGAACAAACCAAAAAAATAGGTACAAAAAAGGGAGTGACAATGGACGAAAATGGAAAATGGATACAGATCCAGAGATCGCCATCCGACGTCCAAAAAGCATTGATTAGAGAGGAAGAAGAAAATTGCTTCTTTGTTTTTGCTAAATCAATGCTTTTTAATGTTTTAGTAAATTTTGTTGTATTGCATAATTTACACACAACAAACTGGTCAAACACTAAACATTAGGAAAAAACATTATCAGCGAGTACCACCTGGAAAGTTAATGCAGATCTGCTAGGAACAGTAGCACAAGCTTTGGTCTTCTTCATAGCAGAAACTTGATATATGTATACTTTAACGACACGTTGAAAACCATAACGTTAAAATCCACGAGTGAAATATAATGGCAAAGCCATCTCATAGTATAAATTTTGTATGCATTAATAATAGTATGTAAATGGCTATAGATATAAAAAAGTTATTCAAAAGTTATTTGAAATACGCCTGTATAAAATCACTTTTCAACGTTTTCACCTCTTAGCCATTTACATACTATTATTCATGCACAGTAAATTTATACTATGAGGCTGTGCCACCGTATTTCATTCATGGTAATTCTGTCAGTTATGAATATAAAGCCATAAGACTGTGGGAGTATAGTAGAGTGTTCTCTCACTGTTGAACAAACGCCCAAACGGGCGAAACGGTGGTCCAGTGGTTCACTCTGGTATCATTTTTAGATCTAATGAATCCAACCAACATCTTGTAGTGAATGTATCTCAGGGAAATATGTAGTCGCTTAAATTGCATCAGAAATCAGAACTGACCACTTCAGATGCAACTCATTGGTAGTCTATAGGTAATGATGATGTCTGATTGCTGCGATTGTACAATACCCTACATATTGCACGACTGTCTTCTGCGTAAGTTTCAAAGAAACTACTAAACGACTAAATGATTTACGCCAAACCTCGAAACTCTAAACAGATGTACTGTAAGACCACAAAAAACTTTGCTGTAAAAATTGGATTAGATGTCAAGAAAACAAAAACAACAAACTATAGAGTTTCATATTGCAAACGTAGAAGTAAAAAAAAAACAATTAGTTTAAATTTAAAAAAAAAATAAATCAAAACGTTAACGGCATAAAATGTAAAAACAAGAAATTTGAAAGAGTGTTGACGTATAAATTTCTAGAAAATATGATAGCTGACGAGGTAAAAATGGAGACAGAGTAAATAAATAGAGCAAAGAAATAGTATATCATCAACAATACTAGGCCACAAAGACATTGACGAAGAAGTACAAAAAATATGATAACATAACCAATAATAACTTGCGCCTTGCGCGAAAGTTGAACAACTAGGAAGAAAGATTAAACTAAAATAAATACTATGGAGAAGAAACACTTCAGGACAATGGCAGGAAACACTAAGTAGGACAGATTAAACAATAAAGACACGATAGAAATAACTACGTAAGAATCAATAATGGAAATAATAAAAAAGTAGAAACTAACCTGGTATGCATATATAGTAAGCATAGACACAACAGAAAAACAAGAAGAATAATAGAAGCGGGAAAATCAATTAAAAAACAAAGACGCATATCTAGAAAAAAATGGATAAGACAAATTAAAGAAATAGGAGTGATAATGGACGAAATAAAAACAATAGCAATCCAACGCCCGAAAGACAAAAATAGTTGCCTCTGTGTTTTTGCTAAATCAGTGATTTTTAATGTTTTTTTTAATGTTGTGTTACACAATTTACGCAAAACATCTAAAACAAACTGGTCAAAAGCTAAAGACTAAGAATAAACATTATCAGCGAATACCACCTGGGAGGTTATTGCAGAAGCACTAAAAACAGCAGCACAAGCTTAAGTCATCTCCATAACAAAATTCTGTGCACTAGTAGTAGCTAAAACTGATATACACTTTAACGACACGTTAAAAATCATAATGGGAACGGTAAAATCTACCTCTTCTTCATAGCTCTAAGGTTCTCTCCAAATATGAGAAAACAACAAATCGCCGTACTAGTAAACAAAATAAAATAAACTGAATCTCTCAAAAATCTGTCAATTCGTAAAACATTAGATAACCTTCTTTGCTCACGCCTAAATTCTCGCAAACTAATATGATTAAAGACATCGCTCACACCTTCCCCTGAAAGAAAAAATGAACATCAAATTATGGCCTTATTGAAAATGGTCTAATGGATCCAACCAAATCTTGGTCGTCTATATCGCATAAGAACTGACTACTGCAGATGCCACTTATGAATGCTATATAAGCTGGGATTGTACAATATCTCACATAATACACGACTGTCTTCTGCATAAATTTGGAAGAAACTTTTAAAAAAATCCTTAAAAAAATCCACCGAGGCTATCGATTTGCTTACTTAACTACACATAGAGCTAACTAACGACCAACATAAATGAATGTACTTACTTAATAAACATGTAGAACTCGTACGATATTATAGAGCAAACCTATAAAGCAATAAAATCTTTGCTTTTGTTTTGGTTTTTGCACAATATGTCCTACAGAAACAGTTTTACTTAACTTTTTCACTGAATTCTCATGGACAGTTGTTGGTAATAACTTTGTAGCGAATTAAAACCAAGTTAAAAAAATATATTTTAGATAGAGCCATATAGAAACTAGATTTTATTTTAAAAAATGTAATTACGATTACAAATAATATATTTGTACTGAAAACTACTTTTTCGCATGACTGAGTAGTTTCGGCGGCATCAACAACTGACCAGAAGAAAAGCTATCTACTGGTAGATGATGTAAAGAAAATTTTAGAGTGCATGTATTCATATCTCTAGGAAAACAATGAGGAATGTCAGTTTTGTTAGATGAGCTTTGAAAGCATATACAGTGAAAACTCATTTTGACCAATGTTTTGGAATAACATTGGGAACAATATTCTCTTTGATGACTAGTACAAGTGATGTTTTGCAAAAGCGATTAAGATCAGTAAAAGCTGCGGATATGACGAAAGTATTTCCTTACAAATTTCTAAAAAAAACACTGAGTATCCTCCGTCTGATCATTTCTTGGGCAATTACAATTTTGTTGTCCTTGTATCTTCAACTATTGTTGAAACCACCACAAGCAAAATTCTGTTGATTTATAGAAAAACAAATTTGCAGGATTTTAATGTCCTCACTTAACAAGAGTTTGTTACGTATGGAAGCAGAATTCTCACCGTTTATAACAAAAAGCTTTCGTGCCGCCTTAATAACTTTGATGATTATAACAACGTTTGGATGGAAAACTCTACAGTACTTTCAAACAAAAACATTCCACGTTTAGAAAAGCATTAACTTGTTCTTTTGGTGTCACACAAATCAAACATTTGTCAGCTATATCGATTAATTACTTGAAAGAAGTTTTTCAGGTTTATTGTAAAATACTGCTCTCAGTTTGTTGATAAAAAATGTTGGGTTAGAATGAAATTATGAAATCAAGTATCAAGTTGACTTGGTTTAAAAATTGTTTTTTTTCTATTTATCAATTTTCTTACTATTGTTTATGATACCGTGTTAACATCGCGTTTTGAAACCAGTGAACAAACCAAATCTCATCCTCAAAAAATGTGTCTTGTTACTTTTTCTTAGGCACTGTACATGGAAGCCTGAAAGATTGTTTAGATTACTCAACATTTTAAGCTAGTAGTGTTATTGTAAGTCTTAATAACTTCCAACTCTTCGTGTTTTAATATGTTGCACCGGTGCAATAGTGACAGTAAGTGACTTGTAGGTTATATTTGAAATAAATGATAGGATTTTTCTAATCTTAGTACCAAATTGTATTTCTCAAATCCAGGGTCGTCGTAGGTATTACTGTAATGTAGCAGATTAGTATGTATTATTATGTATTACTGTAATTACACCAATTTTAATTTTAAAAAAAATGAAAACTAGTTGCTATGTGACTTTTTCTGTAAAATCTATTTATTCTGAGTTCTGTTTGTATACTATTTTCATTGCGCTTTTAAACTAAAGGTTTTTAATGCATGCGAAGTTATTATAGAAGTTGCAAATGATTGCTTTTACTTTTTTAGATTAGTTTTTTTAGTTAGTAACATGTGATGTAGAATTTCTAATACACATTTCTTCTACTACTTCCACTGACAAAAATGTAAGGTCTCATGATTTAATTGTTGATTAAAATTTTAGATTTTTTTAATGAGTATTAGTCCAAGTATTCCTACATTTTTTTGGTAAAAGTAGTGTTTTCTTTTTTGAATTCTACAGATGCAAAAATTTTTTTGCAGAATTTTATGTTTCAAGGTTTGCTGAACCAGAAAAATGTATTTTTGACAAACAAATGTTTAGTGTCTGTGTGTGTGTGTAACGTTGTATCTACGATAACTCTCGAAGCAAAAGTTCTAATAACTTGAAATTTGGTACGGAGCTGGCTTTTCACATTCTTTCAGTTCTATCAAAAGATGGGTCTGATAAAGAAACCGAAAGTTGGTGTATCCACTATTTTTAACAGTTTTTCTTATATAATTTTGTACGTACGCAAATTATTCGAATTATTTCTTCTAGAGATAAGTCTTCTAACAATTTATTCAAATAAAAACTTTTTTTACATTATTTTTATTTTTTTATTTTTTATTAGCTTATAATTTAAAGTGAATTCCATATTCTAATCTAGGTTCGAATCCTGCCTGCGAAGATTTTTTTAGAAAAAAAATTCGTATCATGAAGGAAAAACAAAATACGATAAAAATAACAATTTTTTTCTATAATCTTTTGATTTGGATGTTTTTCGTCAATTTTGAAAATAAAAAATATGTAATTCCTTATAGAAAAGTCGTGTGGTGATTTTTAATGTTTAAGTTAATTTTGTTGTGTTGCACAATTTACGCAAAACATCTAGAACAAACTGGTCAAAATCTAAAGATTAAGAATAAACATTATCAGCGAGTACCACCTGAGATGTTAGTACAGATGTACTAAGAACAGCGGCACAAGTTTTAGTCTTCTCTATAACAAAATTCTGCGCACTAATAGTAGTCAAAATTGATATACACTTTAACGACACGTTAAAACTCATAACGGAAACGGTAAAATGTCTCCTTCATGGCTCTAAGGCTCTCTCCAAATATGAGAAAACAACAAATCTCTGTACTAGTAAACCAAATAAAATAAGCTGAATATCTCAAAAATCTGTCAATTCATAAAACACTAGATAACCTTTTTAGCATACGCCTAAAATCTAGTAAACTAATGATTAAACACATCGCTCACACCTTGACCTGAATGAAAAAATGAACATGAAATTATGTCCTAATTGAGAATGGTCTAATGCAGCGTTTCTCAAACTTTTTAAGCGTGGAATCCTTGCAAAGTGAAGTTAGTTTGGCGGGCGGAGCCAAAGTATAATTATTCACTAAATTAATTAATTAAATAACTGTTATCGAAACTTTTAATTTTAATAGTAGGTAAATTTTATGTAAAATTAATAAAAACAATTTTCAAAAAACAATCTTTACTGTTAATTGTTACAAAAGTGTTGGTATATTAGTGTGATGTGTGATATTGAGACTTATCTGCGCAAATTTCTTTAATGTTCGGTTTTATAGAAGAAAGTTGGAGTCTCATATCTGCATCCAAACGATTTCGATACTTCAATTTAGTGGCGACGTACAAAGAAAACCCAGTTTCGCAAAAGTATGTGCTGACAAGTGAAAGAAGAACAAAAACAGTATTTTTTGACAGTTCTGGGTACTTGTGTTTACGGCTACACCAAAATTCTGACAGTGATCGGTTCTCAAATTCCGTTTTTAATGTAGAGTCTGAAACCATATCTATAAATTTTTCATACTCGTGTGATGAAAAACCATGAGATTTTTCTCCAACAGCAAAAGCATCTTTTACCTAAAAATAGTTTTTCAGAGTATTACTCCATTCATTTGCAAAGTACTCTGTTACAAAACTACATAGGTGTGTAAGATGCTCAATAATCTCATTTCATAGTTTTTAGGCAGCTCAATTGTTTCCAACTCTTCACTAAATTTTTTTAATGTTGGAAAACAGACTAACTTCCGACTTTTTAAGCTACTAAACCAAAATTCTAATTTCCTTTTAAAACCAATAATTTTGTCATTCGCTTTAAACACAGTGATATTTTTTCCTTGTGGAGACAGATTAACTTCATTTAATTTAGAAGATATTTCCGTTAAATAGATATGTCTAAATAACCACATTTTATCACTTAACCGAGTTTCCAAATTAAAGCGATGCTTTAAAAAAAAAGAACGCATTTCATCTCAAAACTCAAACAATCTAAGTAAAATTTTACCCCGAGATAACCATCGTATTGCTGTGTAGTAAAAATGTATCCAAGCTACCCATATCATCACACTATATCTTAAATAATCGCATATTTCAAGGCCAAGACTTTATAAAGTTTATTATTTCACTGACTCGTGAAGAACAGTTTTAAAAGGAAACCGTAAATTCTTGACAGCTTAGCGGTAAATTATGCAGTAACTATTACAATTTTTAGCAACTTCTGCAGTTTTTCCCACCATCGATTTTGCTCCATCAGTGCAAACATCGATGCAATAATCCCATGGTAATTCATTTTCGCAAAAATAGTTGTTAATAATATTAAAAATGTGATATTACTTTCTAACAGCTTGCAAATAAGTAGATCTTCTTTTATACCATGCTCGTATTGATACCGCACAAATACTAACAATACTGTTAGTCCTGCTACATCAGTGGATTCGTTCATTTGTAGAGAAAACTCAAAAAACTTTAGACGAGAAGATAGCTCAGATTTTATGTTATTTGAGAGATTCTTTATGCGGCGAGATAATGTATCATTCGAAAGTGATATCATGGACAGTTGTTTAACCGACTTTTCGTCCAACATACATTTTACCATGTTAATTGCACACAGTTTTATGAGCTTTTTTGCTATTGTGTGAGCCTCTTCAGCCACGAAAAAATGCAGTAAGCTTCAGTAGCATTTTTGTTAACAATCCGTAATGCTTGAGGTACAAAGCGTTTTTTGTTTTTAAAAACTTTTCTCGATTCGGAAAGAAAATTCTACCGTGTTATTTTTATATTCCGGATGCAAAAATTGAAAACGACAAAGCATTATTGTCGGAAACATAGAACTGTTTGGCAAATTTTTTTACACAAAAAATTATGATACTTTGTTAGCTTCGCATTTGAAACCAGTAAACAAACCATACCTCACGCTCAAAAAATGTGTCTTGTTCCTTTTTCTCAGACACTGTACATGGAAGCCTGAAAGATTATTTAGATTATTGTAAGTCTTAATAACTTCCAACTCCTCGGGTTTTTAATATGTTGCATCGGTGCAATAATGACAGTAAGTGACTTGTAGGTTATATTTGCAATAAATGATACGATTTTTCTAATCTTAGAACCAAATTGTATTTCTCAAATCCAGGGTCGTCGTAAGGATTAATACTGTAATGTAGCAGATTAGTATGAATTATTAAGTATTACTGTAATTACATCAATTTTAATAAAAAAATTAAAACTAGTTGCTATGTGACTTTTTTTGTAAAATCTATTTATTCCGAGATCTGTTTGTATGCTATTTTTAAAAGAATTATTAAACTTATAGACGTCTTTTAAACTAAAGGTTTTTAATGCATGCGAAGTTATTATCGAAGTTGCAAATTATTGCTTTTACCTTTTTTAGATTATTTTTTTGTTAGTAACATGTGATGTAGAATTCTAATAGACAAATTTCTTCTAGTCTCAAATGCTCATTTTCGACAAATAGCACTGTTTCGATCAGAATTTTTTTAACTATTGATTCATTTTTACCCGGGTGAAAACTATCGTTACGTCCTTCTGGCAAATCGAAAAAAAAAAGAATTGTATCTGCAGCACTTCAAAAACATCTCACAAACTTGGATTTTAGTAATTACAACAATAATGCCAGATTGGGTCATAAAAAAAACCGAATGGTAATTACACAGATTACACTTTTAAAACTAACTGAAATAGTACCGCTAAACTTTTCAAGGAAAAATATTATAATGAATATAAAAGTTAGTTTATACCATTTATTTTATTTGCAAAAAACTTTGAAAGTGCAAAAAGAAAAGAATTGACAAAAATACCCCAGAAAGGCCCCAAAATAAGTTTGTCCACATTGCTTTTTTGAAACTGACATAGCAAAGAAGTGAAGGAGTACATTGTTTAATCGATTACTTTAAAAAAAATTTAGTAGAGATAGTAAAATTCAGTACAACCCGTTCTTCACAAAAACGTGTAAAGGAAGCGATCAAAAATATGCAACCATTAAATGGCTTACGCCGAATCTTTATAAGTAAAAATAGATATCCTGTAAAATTAAAACTTAAAAGATCTTCTTCTTGGAATCAAGAAATCTCTAAATGGAACAGAAACTCCGCTAAAAAAGTTAAATAAAATTTCAAGAAAACAAAAAGTACGAGCTCAAATACAACAGTTAATTAAAATGAATGGCCATGGCAGTGCATCATCACGAACCACATTTGCAGTTAAGTAAAGAACAATATTGCAATTTACACAAAGTAAAGTTACAGAGACAACCCCTACGTGTTTATCATCAAGTTCAACTTCTACGTTACCTACAATAAATATGCATTCTGCTTAAACCACTTCGTCTTTTTGTTTAGAAAATGCAACTAAATTTGGAAATGACTGTATATTCACTTAGATTTATTGTAATGGATTTTTTTAATTTAAATTTAGTTAAAAATGTATCTATATATAACGCTATATATTTTTCTGGAATGTGTCCAATCAAAAATTATTCGATCTGACATTTTGGTTTTTGGAGAAATTAGATTGTTTTTAACACTTTAGTGTTTCTACTTTAAAACAAAAATGACTTTAACATACTGCACATAATACATCGTTCTAAAAAGGCTCGAATTTTCAATAAATGACAGTTTGTTCTGGTCAATCTTACTAGGCAACAATACTTTTGTTATTTTTACCGACAAAAATGTAAGGTTTCATGATTTGATTGTTGATAAATGTTTTAGGTTTCTCTTTGCATTCTGGTCTGGTATCTAGGTGAGTTGCACTGGTTGGCGAGTTGCCAATATTTCTAGAATGATTATGCAGGGCATAATCAGTTTTCCCCAAACTTCCCGTTTGTGATAATGGTGGTCGGCGTATGCTAAAGCAAATACCCCACTGTTTTCTAATTCTTGTAGTAGGCCGTCTAAGAGGAAGCATCAGAGTAGGTGCCTTGTGGACACCCGCCAGCTCCTACAGTGTTATCGTACAGAATAGCTTTTACCGCCCGATTCTTGAGCATTGATTTGACACAGTTTTGGACTACATGTGTGTTTCCTTTTTTCATTGTCTTTGCAATTGAGGCGAAGGTAATATTCTAAAAAGCTCTTTCAATATCTAGAAAAGCACCCAATGAAAAATCATTGTATTGGATTGCATTTTCGCATCTGCTTAAAGTAGTTTTAAGATGAAGGAAGGCAAGCTCATCGGTCTTTGGTATAAATACCACCTTGACAATCTGCCAGCTGTTTGGTATGTGCGAAAGTGCTACGCTGGCTCTGAGAATTTCGCATACTGCTTTTCGAAGAGCAGCAAATCCCTTTTGCAGCATGATGGGATAAATTCAATCGGCTTCTGGAGACTGAAAGAGTTTAAACCTATTGATTTTACATTCTAGGTTTTCCTCTCCCAGTTTCTGGTTTCTTTCCAATATGCGAATAACTCTTTCATCTTTAGCCAAAGCTTAAGTAATTGATGTTTTCTAAATCGTGAGCAACTGCGGTTCCTGGTATAAAGACCAAGCTATATTCATTTATTTATTTACTAATTATATTGCGATTTTTTATTAGTATTAGTTCCTTTCCACGGAAAGCTTTAGAACTCCACGAGGTTAAAGGTGGGCAACGAAGCTAAGGTAATAAAACCTATACGACAATAATCTCCTGTTGCACGGCTAAAAAGGTTAAGTCGGCACTAGTTACTGGTCGTAATCCTAGAAAGCCGCGCTGTCGCGCACAGCTTCTCCTACTCTTTCAACCTCCATTATGGAGGTTGAATCGTATTCCACCAAGTGTCGCGTCGTCTTGAAGACGACAACGATGATGCCAATTCCGACATTGCCCAGCTAACTGATTATGTCCAAGTTAATTTTTACCGGTAAAAAATCTGTTGCCAGACGTACAGAGTTAATGGCTGTATTGCCCCGCATCCAATCCATATTTTGAAAATTCATATTGGTCAAAATAATGTCTACGCAACATTTGGACATCTCTGATGCTTTTTGGAGCGTACAAACGGCCCTTCAGTCTGTAACTGTAGCTCGATCGAGCAGAATTCTCGACAAAGTAAAAGTACTTTCGGCAAATCCGTCATTACTATTCAACAATCCACAGTTGTAATCGTTTCAAAGCTCACGGCAAACTTTAAAGCAGCTGACCAGACGAAAAGGACTCTAGTGAAGGGCCTAAATCCTACCACGCTAGGTCTACGACTGGACCGAGTGACCTTCGTTCAACTAGATTCCGTAAAGACATACCTGTCTAAAATCTCAGCGGATATCTTTACCAATGCCGGCCTTGTGATCAAACCGAAAGGCAAAGGATTTCTATTTGGACATTCCATCTAACTTTTCCCCGGAGCAGTTGAAAGAAGTGATCTTCGAGCAAAATTTTGATGCTGCCTTTAAGGATATAGTTAAACACGCTAAAGAACATCTTAAGGTTATAACAAAAATCGGGCCTAGGACAGGGCAAATAGTAATTATGTTATTGACGTAACTTTGGAAGCACGAATTGCATAATTGCATAAGATATGGCAATAAAGACTATGTGATGAAATACAAACCGTCTTCTAACAACTGCCCAGCGTACTTAAAAAGGCTTGACGTCGAGATATCTCATACCGATTATGGCCAGTGAGGACGCTTATCTAACTTGCAGGATTGCGCAAGTGAATCTTTAGCGGCCTTGAATGTCATGAACTTCTCCTCCGACAATGACATAG
Organism: Aquatica leii; assembly: GCA_035610365.1. Classification (NCBI taxonomy): domain Eukaryota; kingdom Metazoa; phylum Arthropoda; class Insecta; order Coleoptera; family Lampyridae; genus Aquatica; species Aquatica leii. The sequence goes on along the minus strand of CM069437.1, from coordinate 32,430,595 downwards.
ACATTCTATTGACCCAAAAGCCATATCTGTATAGTTCTGGTTCACGGTATAGGCTCGCTGATGCAGCCTTGCTTTTCAACAGGATCACCGCATCCACTTCTATGCGGTATTTCTCGGCTGTTGTTTACATTGGCACAAAGCCCGTCGAAATGATTATCTTCTGTCATCCAACTAATCACTGCACTGCCGTATTTATGATCACAAGTGGAAACACTTTCTTGGGTATCGTCGGCGTTTATTGGCCACCAAGCGAGAATGTTCGTATTCATCTACAACTTCTAGATAAAGTTTTGGACGAACTAAGTGGCATCCCGATTATTATAGCAGGAGATTTCAATGCAAAATTGCCGCTTTGGCATTTCTTGAAGACCGACGAACGAGACAAAAGTGTGGAAAACCTCGTTGACGAATATCGATGTCACATGAACATCACAAGTTTTAGCTAGAAAAATTTCTAACTAAGGAGTTATTCCAGAGGAGATTAAAAGTGACCACTGCCTGACGCGGAAAAATCCTTTATTGATTCCGATCCTTAAGCGTATCTTCGATGTCAAACGCATAGATCCTGTCAAGCTGAACACAACTGTCAGCGCCCTCTTTCTCGTGGAGCTAAGTGCCACGATCTTAATTGTATAGACGTCTCCATTAATAAGCTGACCAAGCTGATTTTCGAATCTAGCCAAAATAGCTTAAACCGAATTTTCTCGAATTCTAGACTTGGTGTACCGTGGTGGAGTTCAAAGCTAGATAGGTTAAAGCGAGTCGTACGTTGCTTAAGAAAACATACTCAAAAGGTCCCAGCAGAGCTGAAAATTAAATTTGTACAAGGCCGCGCTTCACTGGTATAAACTGGCAGCGAAGAACGCTAAATTTAGCTCATGGCAAAGGTTTGTAGATAGAAGTTTGGCGGCGAGTCCGTGGGGATTAGTTTATAAGATATCCTCACAAAAGTTCCTTGCTATCCAACCATGTTCCAACGTCCGTGACGGTTACAGATACACTCTCACAGAGCTTGACTCAGTCAAGTCAATAGTTAATTTCTTGTTCCCAGACAACGATCCAACGAACGACGATCCTTACCAAGCACGAATTAGATCAGGATCTTTTGCAAATGTTATGTTGCGACATGACTGAGTGTTTACAAAAAAGGTTATAGCGTCGGTGGGTAGCAGAATTCCTAAGAATAAAACTCCCGGACGCGACGGAGTACACTGTAATCTACTAAGAACAGTTGTACAGGATTCTCTCTCTTCTACGTTCATTGACCTATTCAACTCGATTCTTAAGCCTGATAAGAGGGATATCTCAAACCGCAATTCGTATCGTCCGATTACGCTACTTTTAGAACTTGGCAAATTATTCGAACGAGTACTGTTAAAGAAAATACATGACATAATTCCTCCACAAAAATCATTGCATCCCAGCCAATACGGTTTCGTTTCCGGCAAATCAACGACAGACGCCATTCGTAAGTTAATGACGAAAGCAGGGACGAAAGTACAAACGAAAAGTACAGACTATGCATTTTTATAGACATTTTAATAACGTATGGTGGCGATCAATAATTGAAACTCTCGTCGTTAAGAGAGTGCCTGCAGACGCCGTGAGCGTCATTCGCTGTTATTTATCGAGTCGCTCGATCACTTATTCCACGAACGTTTTTGGTTTTTTCTACACAAAACGACTGACGAAAGGATGCCCACAAGAATTGGTTTTCGAACCGACTTTATGGAACGTATAGTTGTGGAGTCTCTACTAGAACAAGACTTATCTCAGATAACTGTGACATTTTTGCTTACGCGGACGTTACACTATCACAGTATCCGCAGGCAACAGACGCGACGTAGAGGCAAAATCACTACAGAATCTAGACATTCTGACTCGTTGGGCTGTCAACAACAAATTGACTGCAAGTGTTTTTTTGAAATCTACAGATTTCGAATACGGTTAGTTCTTCGTGATATTTTTGTGTTTATTAACTTGAAGATTTCATTTTTTAATCTACGTGTGTCAGGCGTAACTCATGTTAGTTGGCATATTTTTAAGTTTTCTTTTTTTTTCAGCTAATTTGTGTCTCAATATTATGAGAGATTTTTCTAAAGATTGTATATAGTTATCCGTTCTATATTTTTTAAATAATACTTTTACTGCATCTTCTTAAGTTTACTTTTAGTCGTATATATACATTTTTTTGGGTTTTTTGATAACGTGTATTAATATAGTAGCTGATAATTGTGTATGACGAGACTGATGAAAGCTATGATCAAGACAAGATTGGCCTAAAATGGTTTCTTTTACAATAAACAAGTTTAGACTGTTTAGGTAGATGATTGATACAAATGCAATCGACTGATGGACCAACTTAAGCATCATCAGTGACTATTGTCGTAAACATCGCCGGTAGTGTAAAATAAAGGCTTGGTTAGTTAAGGTACAAGATCGAATTATACTAAAATATTGCTCGTAATGATCTAAAGCAATTTTTATTTAAATTTTTAGTAATTTGATAGTAATTAAGTTTGTTAAGCTTTTGGAAAAGACAAAGAAAGTTTTTTCTTATCTAACCAAGAAGACATTACTTTTTGACTTTTGTACAAAAATAAACACTATCGGATAAAAATACCAACGTGGTATTTAGGTAACGCTCAAATAAACAAACTTCTGATGCCGATCTCAGGTATGTAATCTTTTTTATTCACCTGTGCATCTAAATCAACTGCAAGTGCAAACCTTTTCTACCGCGAACTTTTATTAACTAAAATGAAGACGATCGTTTATCTGATTTAATGAAGCTCTTCGAACAAATATTTTAATTGAATTGACTAACCTTGAAATAAATACACGTAAGTTTCATTTTTTTTTAAATTTCAGATTTGATCTTTCTCAATACTTTATGTTAATCATTCTAGGCCAAATTGGGTTATAAGACTTAATCGTCCACCTGTGTTTTAAAGTCTAATCCTACACAAATAATTAATTATTCATTAAAATATAAATTAAAAGTCCAATCGGTTTCAGCTTTCTGGTGCAAGATTTCGGCATCTTTAAGAACAGCAACATGAAGGGTAAGAAACAACCAAGGTTTGTAATTTTAGGATCGTATTTACAAAGGCATAACAGGTAAAGCCAGTTACTCAGACATCGGATACATACGTCATGCTGATGTTTTGAAGCGTAGGTGCTCAATTTGGGTGTTCCACTAGATTTTTACCTGCAGTAAAATATTCAATCTTTTCAAAGGAAGACACATTCCATTACCTTCCAACGCAGTACCTTTAATTTTTAAACCACTCAGGGGATTAACACCAAAGAAAAAAATATATCTCATAAAACTTTCGTTTATTAATTAAATTTTAATCTTATTTTCTAAAATGGAAGACAAGTACATAAAAAAATTCTTAAAGCTCGTATCACACATTTTGTCAAAGTAGTGAAAGTCAAATTTATACAAAATAAAAATAAATCTTAAAAACTACTATCACAAAATACCTGTTTTTCTTAACTAAATTGAGCAATAATTAATATTTACAAACTTAAATTTAAAAGGAATCGACGAAATCACTTAAAAATGTTTATGCTTGCGCCCATCGATCACACGCAACTTGCAATTCTGGCAATTGGTGATTGGTGATGAGATTTTTGTCACCGTTCGTACATATATCACCGTCGGCGCCTACGATCGACGTCCAGAAGAAGGTGCCAGCTTCTGTCCTTGCAAAATGCACTGGAATGTAACGCTGGCCCCGAAAGACTTGTAACAAATCCGTCTGACCATCATTGTAAACTGGAACCGCTGCGAAGTCTTCGCACGAATCGACTTCTTCAAATATTCTCGATTCTAATAACTCGTTTGCGAGATTTTGGCCGATTTCTTCCTCGTAATCTTCCGGTTGCACTGTTTTCTTGTAGGTACTTCGTTTATGGCTCTTCAGAAGATCGAGTATGGGCTTTAATAGTTGTTTAATTTGATGAGTGGTTGATCGCGCTTTTTTAGCGTTGATTCTATTGTCGTTGATGGTGTTGTTTGACGACGCAACGAAATCGTTATACGAAGACATTTTTTAGCAAATTTATAAACACGTTAAGGCAAACTGGCACGTTGGCGAATAATAATAAAATTTCAAACAAGTGGCTGCGTTTATATAGAGGGTTTGACGTCATGAGCCCTAAGGGTGAAGAAGGGGAACTCACAAGAATTTTCCTGGACCTATGAGCGTGCAGTATAGGGGCAGGTGTGCATATTTTCGGCTGGTCCATCAAGTGAAACCGCCATATGTTGTCATACACGATATCAACAAGGATAGGAAGTATATGTGTAGGGCGTGGGAATCGCGATCTCTTCGATGTTCCCACACATCGAAAAGCAGATGGTTAGCGTAGGGGTGTTTTCATAAAGATTTGCTCACCACCTTTCAATTTCTTTAATACACCCGCGATTCACTACCATTGTCGTCGTCTTGACCCTTTTCAAGTCTTCCGCGTCTATTCCTTATTCACCACCCTTATTTGATACACAAGTATTGGAAATTGTAAACCTCGCATTGTGTAAGAAGAACCCGTTTTCAATATTCCGTTTTACAGTCCGCTTGTGTAATGTAGCTATACGGTTAACTCTCCGGTTCTATTCAAACAGGTTGGATGTGGTCAGTTACCTTTCGTTTCCACATTTAAATACCTGAAGGGATTCGATTGTGCAAAGGGTACAAATAGGGTTGTTTTTCAGTTTTGCACGAATTTCTTTTAGTTGTAAGAATTTTTGAAAAATACCCTTATGCCGCAATACCTACACGTGTGTTAACTTCTTTTTATGTAAATAAAGGTGCGATTTCTTTTCTCCTAGTATTTCGCTTTCCTTGACGGTTGCTTATTGTAGTACGACCGACACAGTTTAAAAATCTTAAAAAGGGCACAAACTTGTCTGAGCCTGCAAAACTTAAGAATTACTCAAGAACGACAGCTGCCGCCTAAACACGTGGTTGTGTAAATTGACTAATGTAGGTCTTACTCGTGTTATTCTAATAACCTAATTACGCGCTGTTGACGATAGAATTTTCATCGAATGTTGAAAATGCAGATATTTTCAAAGTGTTTCAAATTCACTGACATTGTTATTTGATACACGCGCCAACCGGTCTTGCTTGTATTGGTCAAGTGCAAATTTTTTTGTGAAAGTTTTTGTCTTTAGTCAAAGCATATTCGTTTCGTAAAAATTGATTATTTATATCGGCGAAATTGAATTAATGCGGCAATTGAATTTATCCCTACTTGTAATGGAGTAACAATAGTAGAAGAGTGCCTGTTCCCCCTTGTTTTTATAAATGAGATTAACAGTATGGGTGCAATGTATTGATTTATGGGGTGCAGATTTAAAGGGAGAACGAACAAGCACTTGATCACGCAAAAATTGTTTCAATTGTGCGTATTGTCCTAAAGCGTGCTCGGCTCCTACCGTTAGGGGGTCATTTCCTATCCATTTCTAATTAGATTTATTATATCAAATCAAAATTTCATATCATTACTAAAATCAATAACATAACAAGCGTTTTTGTGACGAATTTTTGAAGATTTGGTATTAGCTACTTAAAGATTTGAATGAAGAATTTAGTCAGTGTAAACTGAGTAAACTGAAAATTATGCAAATCATAAATTGAAATTAAATTTCAATCTTACTAACGTGAAGTATACACAACCAAACTCCGACGTGAAGCCAAAACAGTATGAAAAAAATTGGTTACTAGAGACTAATAATAGAAGATTAAGAATAGAGATAAGAAGCAATTGTCTAGCCATAATTTTTGTTTCTTTTCCTTTTCATTTCTTCTTCTTTCTTCTCGTTTTTATTTTTCTTTCTGTTACTGTTACTATCAGCTTTGTTATTGCCGTCCAGTTGTCTTCTAGTTGCAATAGAAGATCTGGGATGTTATTTCCATTTATTGTTGTGTTGCAGGCATTTTTTGCTTCTATCTTATCTTTTTCGAAATTAGCACATTTGAAGATTGCGTGCTTTGAGTCATCTTTTTTGTGCAATATTTACATTTTTCTTCTACCCGTTTACGTATTTTCTTTACATGTACATGTTGAAAACACCGTGTGATGACTGACTGTCATTTTTCTTCAGCTTTAACTTGTCCAATTTTCTACATCTCTTATGTATATTTTTGCTATTCCTTTGTATTTGTCCCAACGTTTTGGCCATTCTCCTATTAGTATTTTTTGTTCTGCAATTTTTTCTTCTATTTCTTTAGTTTGTATAATTATTTTTCATTTTTTCTATTTTTAAATTCATCGGCAGTATCCACGCTAGTGCTTGAATGACTTTTGTAAAATTCTTGTTTATCCTTTCGAGTACTTTTTTATAATATTTATATTTTATGATGTCTTCTCCTATGGGATCCGCAGACAATATTCTATATGTTACCGTTGCCGCTAGTAATTTTCTTTTTGCTGCAGACCTACACTTGATGTAATAATACTTATCGGTTTGATTATTTTATTTGCTTTTTCTTCTGTTTTATATATGTGTATTCTGTATTTATCGTGTTTCTCTAGATGCACACCCATATATTTTGGTGAAGGTTTACTTTCTATTTCTGTGTTGTTAAATTGTATTTTTACTGCGGATGTTTTTCTATTCGTCATTAGCAGTATAATCTCAGTTTTCTCTGTTGCTATTTCCAGTTTAATTTAGTTTAATTGTTCTGTAGCTTGTATCACGACATGTTCAGTTTTTTCTTTTAATCCCTCTATGTTTTTATCTATGAAATAAATTGTCATACAAACGACGCAATGGACAGCAGAAGGAAAAGAGATGATAGACAGCGTACAGAATGTAAACACATACGAAGAGTGGAAACAAGTAGCCGAGGAAGAATGGGGAGATAGTGCTTATGTACACACAAAAATAGTAGAAGGACATCCACTACAAGAAAATACAGAGCTACAATTAATGATAGAAAAAGTATATCCAGAAATAAACAGAGGAAAAGAGGAAATAGAAACCTTAGAGAGAGAAACCAAAACGAAAACAAAAAATAACGCCAACGTAAAAAAAAAATAAAAATAATCAGAATTATATATCAAGACCATGAGGAGGACGTATGGAAAAAGCTAAAAACAATAAAAACCGAAACAGAGGAGGACGAAAAAATAATGTTTCACAAACTAAAAACGATGAGCGTAAACAGATTAGGAAAAATGGCAGAGTGTATATTCAAAACAAAAAAAAAGAATAAACATAATAGTACCAAAGAAAACCCAAACACAACAAAGTATAGGTAAGCAAGACAACCAAAGGAGGACCTACGCGTTAGTTGTAGAACAAAACAGAAAAAAAATCCGAAGGGCTAGTAACAAGAACGAGAACGCAGCTAAAAGATAAAGAAGAGACCGAAAAAATATAAACCATAAGAAGCATCAAAGAAAGAAAATTATTAATAACGATAGAGAAAGATAAAAAAGCTTTAAATAGAATAAAAAATGAGCTAGAAAAAGGAAACGAAGAAGTTAGCGTGAAGAAATTCGGAGAGAAAATAAAAACAAAAAATCTGATTATAAGAATAGCAATGTCTCAATGTAGCCTAGAAGAGCAGCAACAAGCCGTCAGATGCTACAAATGCTGGGAGTATGAGCACAATGCCAAAGACTGTAAGAGAAATGATATGACAAAATTATGCCACAAATGCGGAAAAGAAGGACATGAATACAAGGAATGCCAAAAAGAGGAATACTGTCCACTATGCGAGGAGGAAGGTCACAGCGCCGGTAGAGAGAATTGCGCAAGCTGAAGAAATTATATAAAGAAAGCTAGAAAACAAAGCAAGAAGATGGGTGAAAAGACATAGAAATAACTCTAGATAAAAAATAAATAAAATATATAAAAACTGTAATATGTTGTGACGTTCAGAATCTACGAAAATAAACTGTGATATTTTTTACATATTTTATTTATGCATAAATATCGATTTATTTATATATCTACACGAGTATGCATATATCTATACACATTAAAACAAAAAAATATACTACTAATCTATTTACATATTTATACAAAACATATATACATATTTATTTTTCTATTGATCATTTATTAAGCAATAAAAAAGATAATGAAAAAAGAAATGCACTACACAAATAATTAAAAAAACAGAAAAAAGGCAAAACAAAACCGCAGTAAAAGTAAAAAATAAAAAAAAAAAAAACAAGGCAAAATAAAAATTAGAGCAAGGAATATAAGATCCATGATACAACCAGGAAAAATGAGAGATGTTGTACAAACTTTAGAAAAATATAAAACAGATATCCTAGCAATACAAGAAATGAGATGGACAGAAGAAGGTGAAATTAACAAGAATAACTACACGATATTTTGGAGCAGAGGAAAAAAACAACGTAAAAATGGAACAGGGTTTATAGTAACCCAAAAACAAATAAAAATATAAAATTTGAAGCAATAAATGACAGAATGTCAAAGGTTAGAATAAGAGGGTAAATAAATAATACCACCCTCCTATGTGTATATGCCCCAACAGAAGATTTTTATGAGAACCTTCCAAAATATGATACTGTAATAATATTAGGAGATCTGAATGCGCAAGTAGGAAAAGAAGATCACATAAAAACTGCAGCGGGGAAAAACACAATACACGAAAAACTAACGATAATGCAAACAGAATCTGCATCCAACCAAGCATAAAATCACATGGAATCACCCAAATCAAGTAACAAAAAGTCAAATTGATCATGTCTTAATAACAAAAAGTAGAATAAAAAACATAGAAGATGTTAGATCGTACAGAGGAGCTACTGCAGACACAGATCATATTCTAGTAATTGCAACCATAAAAGAAAAGAAAAGTATAGCACAAGACAACGTTAAAAACAAGATGAAGAGCAGATGGAACACAGAAAAAATTAAAAATGTCAAAATACAACAAGAACTACACAAAAGGTATAACACAAAAACTCCAACAAAAAAGAGATTATGAGCATAAAAAAAGCAAAAATAAAATAAAAGAGAAATGGTATAACATAAAAACAAGTATTTTAGTGACAGCGGAAGAATGGATAGGTGGGAAAATATGGTACGATCAAAAGGTGAAGAAGCATGCAAAAATAAAAAATGGATAAAATGGCTGCAAACAAAAACAGATGAAGATAAGCAATTATATAAAGAAGCAAACGCAATAGCAAGAAATAAATGCAAAGAAAAAAAACAGAAATGAACAAAAATAATTAAAAAAAAATACAAGCAGAATATAGATACAGAAATACAAGAATGTTTTATCAAAGAATAAGGCAAGAAAAAAAAAATTATAAAATAAAACCAAGCGGTTTCAGAGATGAAAAAGACGACACAAAATTAACACAAACTGAAATACAACAAATATGGAGAAACTATTTTGAATAGCTCTTCAGTGGCGAAACACAGACAAATATAAATACACCAACAAATACAACAGTAGGCTTAAAAATACACAAACCAACTCTAGAGGAGTGGTAACGTAATTGCGGAGTTCATCAAAAACGGAGGTGAAAAACTAGTACATAAAAAGGTACAAGAATTAATAAGTCAAATAAAATGGCTAGGCCACTTAATGAGAAAGGATAAAACTAAAACAATAAGAATAGTAACCAAATGGAAACCAACAGAAAACAGGAAGAGACGCAAGCCGAAGATTAGATGGATTGACGATGTAGTAGAAGATCTGAAAACGTTAAAAATAAAAAACTGGAAAGTAAAATGCCATAACAGAACTGAATAGTCTAAAATCGGAGAATAAGCAAAGACTAGCAAAAAATTAATATAATTAAAAGAATAAGACAATCGGGTGTTTTATCGTAGATGATATTCCACAATATTGGTCCCAGTACGGATCCTTGAGGTACTCCGGAATATACTTGGATTTGTTCTTCCTTTTCTATCATATGTCTGTTACTTAGATAACTTTTTATTATGTTTGTCAGATAGTTGCTGGTATTTATTTCTTCTATCGTTTGTATGATTTGTTCTCATGCCATGGAGTTAAAGGCGTTTTTGATATCTATTGTGGCTAATAGTATGTGTTTTCTATTTTTTGTATTATTTTTTCTTCTCTGTTAAATATATCTTTTTTCTTGTAGATCTACACTAGCGTGTCCTTTTCTGTGCCCATATTGATTTTTGTGAGATTTGTTTTTATCCTTTAGTTCCTGAACGATTCTTTTCCTAATTACTTTGCTTTCCCCGTCACATCTAATAGACATATTGGCATTTATGTTTTCTTTTCTAGGGTTTTCAGTAAAGACCACTTTTGCATTTGTCTATATTTTAGGATAATCCCTTTTTTCCAAGAGTGAGTTAAATACGTTTTGATTAATTTTTACGTTAGCCTGTCCTATAACTTGTATGATATTGATGATATTGTTTGGCCCTGGGGTTTTTTTGTTTTTGATTTCGTTTAAAGCTTTATTCACTTCCTCCTCGGTAATTAATTTGAAGTTTGCTTTATTTTCTTTATATTCCCATCCCAATGTCATTTGGGGATGTATCGGAAATAATTTTCTTATTTACACTATTGTTTCTTCTCTATTTAATTTTCCATGTGCTTAGTTTTCTATTTTTTCCTCTTAGTTCTGTATATAGTTATTTTGAATACTTTTTTTTTGCTTGTAATTGTTGGTTTATTTGTTTTTCTAGAGTTTTTTGATGTGTTTCTTAAGTTTCGTTATTTTCTTTCTCTGTATTCAATTGCTTCTTTTCTGAGTTTTGCAATCTCCTCTGTCCACCTGTACACTGGTTGTTGTTTTTTATTAATAACTTATCGCATAACTTCGTTATTTCTTGTATAAGCATTTCGGATCTATTATTTTTTTGTTTATTATCCACCCTAAATACTCTGTTTTATCATATTGCTCTTCTTTTATTATAACTTTAAAGATGATTGTGTGAGGATTACTAAAACTCTTTTCTTCGTTTCTCACTCTCCAATTTTTTATATTGTTTGTTATGTTTATTGTGGCCATTGCAATGAAGTTCCTTGTTGTCTTTCAAAAGTTGGTGTGTTTTGCTGGTTAACGGGAATAAGTTAATTTGTTATTATCTACTTTTTTAAAACATGTTCTCTTGTCTTTTTATTACTTCTAAAGATTGGTGTTTTTGCATTTAGGTCTCCTCCTAGAATCACGTGCTTTTATGTGGTTTTATTTGGTAAAATGTAGACAGAGGTAAATATTATATTATATAGTTCAACGCTCACGACATTTATACCACAGTCTTTTAGTAAATAATTATTTTTTTTAAAGTTAAAGTTAATGTCTTTCTTCTTTTAATTTTTTCTCTTGCTTTTTTTTGCTCTGTTGTTAGTGCTAATTTAAAGTTTTTACAGCTCCCGATGCCGGCAATACGTCCTCGCAGAATGGTCTTTTAGTGTCCCAATTTAGCACACTTGGTATTTCTATAAACGATCTTCACTCATACAGTTTTTAGTTATGCGGCAGCTTCTGAAGCAGCTAGTGATGTCCAGGCACTCTTGTATGGGGCATTAAGTGATACATATTTTTATTTTCCTTGTTTCTTTTATACTGATAACGTCTTCTTCTTCTACTACCGTACCGGTCTTGGTACCGTCTGGAGCTATTGTTTCTTTTTTCTTAGTCCTTTCTACCTTTGGGTATAAGGCCGGTGGAGTTGAATCTTGCACTTCTGTCTCCATTGCTTCCTATCACGTGTTAGTTTTTGTATTCCCTCCCGCGCCATTTCTTTTCTCTCTACTTCTGTCTTTATGTTATCAATCCATTTTGTTCTTGGTCTTCTTTTTTATTATTCTCCGGCATTCGCGTTTTGAACATACTTTTTGTTAGCTTATCCTCCGACATTATATACATATGCTGAAACCATGTGAGCTCCCGTTCTAGGATTTTTTCATTGATTGATTCTGCCCTTCTCGGTTTTCTTCTCTATTATTCTGAAGAACGTTATTTCCATTGCATTAATACGTGTCTTGCGTCTTTCTGTAAGTGTCCACATCTCGCTTTTTTAGTAACTTCGATTTATTTTTGACACTTCTCTTTTTCCTAGAAATGTTGTCTTCATTAGATTGAATATTATTCCTGCTTTTCTTGTTCTATCGCCTAATTGTTGGTCCAATTTTCCATTTTATTCTATTATTGTGCCCAGATATTTAAAATATTTTACTTGTTCTATTCCTTTCCCGTTTAGACTAATTTGATGTGTTTTCTTTGTCTTTGGAATTAACATTGTTTTTGTCCTTTCAATGTTTATGTTTATGTTTATTTTATTTAGTTCATCCTCTATTACTTTGAGATTATATTGGAAGTTCTCCTTCGTATCTGATATCAAGGCCATGCCATCTGCAAACATAAGTTCTGTGAGCTTAGTTTGGCATTTTCCAGTATTCCAGTGTTAGATTCCTCATCTTCTTTTTAGCTTTCTTTTTTGCCTCCTCCAGTACTGTTGACAAGAACAGTGGACTTAAAACGCATCCTTGCTTGATTCATTGTATAGTTTTAAATTTTTTGGATTCTTTATTGTTCGTTTTTACTATGTTTATCTTGTCTTCGTACATATTTTTCATAATTTCTATGATATTTTTATTCACCCTCCTATTCTGTAGTACTTCCCATAAGACTTCTCTTGGTATTTTGACGAATGCTTTTTCTAGATCAATAAAGCATATGTCTAATTTTGCTACGAGGTCTTGTGTACTTCTGTTTTTTTTTAAAAATTACATTGCGTGTCTTCCAAAGTTATATCTACTGCATTCCTTACTCCTTCTTCTATTATTCTCGTAAATATTTTCCCTGGGATGCTGCAAAGTGTTATTCTTCTATATGTCGCCCTTCTTATATGTTCGCAGTATAATATATGTGTCCTTTAATACATCGTTTATTATTTCTCTTAGTTTATTCATACCCGCTCTTCCCATATACTTTATCATTTCATCTTCTCTTATTTCTATTTCTTGTTCCTCATTACTTTTTTCTTACCGGTTTTCCTGATTTTGTATATCCGCATATGATAGCTCTTCACAGTATTATCTCCAACGGTACGTTATTTCCTCTTTATTTGTTATTATATTTCCATCCTTGTCTTTTATATTAAGCATGTTATATTCCTTTTTTTCCCTGAGTTGTTTTAATGTGCCATAAAATAATTTTTGGTTCGCTTTATAGTTTTCCGTCATCCGAATTCTTCCCACGATTTCTCTTTGGCCGCTTGGATTGTTATTTTAACTATTTTTCTTTTTTTTTATATACCTATTCTTTTAGCGATTAAATATTTTTTCCATGCTTCTTTCTTCGTCTTATTTATTTTTGTATATCTTCTATCCATTTTTTCCTTTTTTCCTCTAGCCCTTTTTAGTTTTTTCTCTAGTAGCTCTTGGTATTTCTCGTGGTATTTTTTTTTCTCTTAGTTTAAAGCATTTTATTTTTCTATTTACATTTTTCTTTCTTTAATATTTCCTTCTTTTATTTTTATTGTCATTAAGTAGTGATCACTTCCTATCTCTGCTTCTCTTTTGACTCTCACGTCTTTTTATTCCTCATTTCTGCTCTCCAATACTCTTGTGTACTTGTGTATGTCCTTGTGTTTGTTTATGATTAGGTTGTTTTCGATACATTACTTCTATGATTCTTTCGCCGTTGTTGTTTAAAGTTTGTTCTCTTTCTTTCCCATGTGACTTTCTTTTTTTCTGTTCTTATTTCCGACTTGGCCGTTTAGATCTCGCAAAATTGTTAAATTTTCTTCCCCGCTATCTATTTGGGTTTGCATCTTCCCAAAGAACTTGTCTTTTTCTCTTTATTTGCGTCATCATTGGTGTAATTATTGTCCATATTTCTATTCTAACAGTTTTATTTTTATTGTTGATATTATGTTATTTACATATTCTTCTTGAATCACGTCTTTTAGTCTTTCTCTTTCTCCTCTACTTCCGACCAGTACATTCAGTATCTTTTATGTGTTTTTTTTTAAATACTTTTTCCTTTTGTTATTGTTTCTGTGATTCCCAATATCTCTATATATGTTGTATTTTTTCTTTTTTCTCCGCACTACTTCTTTCATTCCAGGTTTCTATATTTATCACCTTTTACGCCGTATTGTTTTCTTTATTTTTTATTGCTTCTTCCTTGTTTGTATTTATGATCTTACGTATACCTCTTCCGTTTTTAGATTTATCATCATCGTGTTCTTTTTCCTTTGCGTTTGTCGTCATCTTTTGTTCTATCCCCTTTTCCTGTATTTATCCGTTTTTTTGTTAGCTATCATTCTCTTTACTCTTTTTCACTTTCTTCCAATTTTTGCTTCTTGATTTGCATTTATCGGCGATCTCTCGCTTACCGTTCTTTCATATTTTTCGTTTCTTTTATTTGTTTGATAGTTTAACTTTTGTCATATATTATGACCTTGTTGTATACTAGAATTGATTTGTGTCTTTAGCTTTCGCTTCTTTCATGTATGTGACCAATTGTTTTCTTTGTTCCTTTGTTCCATTATCCAAATCTCACTTCCTTTAAGCTTCTTAGCGACTTTTAACACTTCAAGTTTCTTATTTCCTGATACAAATTCTATTAAAATTGTCATAATGTGGCTCTATTTTGGTTCCTTCTCCCTTCTTTCGATTCATTTTTTATATTTATTTTGATATTTATTTCTCTTAGTGTTTTCTATATATTCTTTTTAATAGTTAGGTCTGATTTATTTTCCAATTCTTTAATTCTTTGTACAATTATTCTGTTCTTCCAAATTTCAGGGTTTCCTTTTTCTTTTTTAAGGTAGCGTTTTCAATTTCCTTTAACGCTTAAATCGTTTATTTATTTATATGTTTCTTTGATAATGTTTGGTTATCTCGTAACTGTTTACTTTCACTCTGTTTAAGTTTCGATATTTTCTCCTTATATCTATTCTTTTAATTACTTTGCACTCACTAATTACACACTAATTTTACTTAGTATTTTAAAATATTTACACTTTGACACTTTTAGTTCACTGGTATTTAAATAGCAGCGACCTGCTTGCGTAATAATACTTGATTTACGAAAACTATTTAACGTTGCATTCACATACGCTTCCGTTCAATTCAAAAATCAATATCTATGGAGCCGTTCTTAAGTTTTTTATTAGCAGTTTTTCGGGGATCTTGATGTAACTTGCTTCTGTGATGGCTCTTTCAATTTCTTCTTTCGTAGTGACTTCATTTACTTCACGTATAAACAGAGTCCTACCAATTTTTTAACGTTCTGCTCTTCCATTGCCATTGCAATTACTTCGTTTATTGTAGAATTACTTTTGTCTATCATGGATATCAGCAGGTGTCTTTTATTAGTTTTTCTTACGTTTTTTATTGCTTCAATTGTCCCTTTGTCTACTTTGCGTATGTCGCATTGCTTACTTCTATGAGTAGGGCGTCCGCGCGTGTTCTTGTTGGCTTACTATTCGTTTCTTTTTCTTCCGCGTCTTGTGGAGCATGTATTACAATATCTGCGTTTGGAAGTGTGTTTCTCTATGTCTTTCTCTTTGTATAATCAACGCTGCAGCGTTGTGTTTATTGTGCGATTTATTCTATAGTTGATGACTTGTTTAATTTGGGTATTGTATCCTATACTCAAGTACTCTGATCTTTCTTCTTCAAAGAGTTCTGAAAATCTTGCTTTAATTCTTTGGTCTTTTTGCGTACGGTTTTTGTCTTCATCCGTAATTATAAAAACTACATTTTCAGGGGTTTTGACAATCGAGCCAGTACGTTCTATTGTGGTATTGAAGTTTTCACTTGCTTCTTGGTGGTCTGCTACCTTACAAAACTCTTTGTACGTCATATTTCTTTTGTCCATGTCTATTTCAAGATAGTATTCGTTTGTAGTTTTGGTGTCTCTCTCGCATTATTTTGTTTTCTAATTTTATTCTATGTCGTTTCTAGCTACATTACTTTTGCATAAGTTCAAAAGTCTTTTGCGTCTTTTATATATGTACAGATTTAAATGTTATTTTTTTAATAATGTGGTCTTGTTCATAGATTTGATCTTGCAGATTTGTTTTGGCATATTTAACTCTTTGATTTACAAGTTTCAATTAAAGATAAACAAAAAATAAATCTTAGAAACAATCCCTAAAAAAAGATCCCATTTTATATGGAAGTTTTAATTTTTTGGAAAAAAAAAATCATTGCTGAATTTCAACCAATGGTCATGTACGCGTTGACGCTACAATTCATAATCATCTTTTCTAAAGATGCAACGTACTTTTCATAAGTTTTAGTTAACGGTTTATTTAATTTATTAACATTTAAAGTTGAAGAAGTTGTAATTTATTAGATTGAATCAGACACCGAATAGCAGTAATTAAAACTGTTGGCAAAATGGTAAGATTACTGGTATACTACCAGTTCATCGGGTACTAAATTGCTAAATTGTTTCTGAATACAACTTCTTAGAAATTGCACGTCATTTTTGAACGACTTTGTTTTGTTGCGGTAGGTAATCGTTGTTTTTTCAGATAAGATAATTCTGCACCAAGTGTTTAATTATTTATATTTATTTTAGTAAATATTTGAAGTGTTAGTCAATAATTACGCCCGAATTAATAACATCTGCAATGATGTATATCGTTTATTATTATGGAATAATTAAATAAATTGTAACGTATGGTAATTTATTCATTTAGCGGTTTTAGACATAGCGATAAGTATCTAAATGTGACAGAGTGCTTAAGTAGCCATTAATCAGATTATCGTTTCAACATATTTTAACTTTGGTTATTTATTGTAATATGATGGTAGATACCTACCATATGAATATATGATATAATAGTCTGAAGAAGCTCTATCGGATGACGTACATAAATCAAATTAGGAGTGAGACACTTTAGCCTTAATCAAAGTTTATTAAATGTAATCGGCAATTTTAAAAAGAGGACTTAAGAATTAAGTAAAATCATATTAAAGATAATTCAGGATGACTAGAAATTATTATATGATAATGCAATCGAGAATTTATTATATCAATAATAATAATGGTATGAACTTTTGAATCTCTCACTTGAAGTTTAAAAAGCTTTACATCGTTTCTTTAGTCATTGGTAACATCAATTGTTTGATTTTATTATTAAAAAGAACAATGCATTTTAGTCACAAGCATTTATCTTAGTTTAGACAAAAGCCGTTGAAAAGATGATAGACCACTCAAAGCCATCAATAAAAAATATTGTATAAGATTCTAC
This sequence comes from Aquatica leii, assembly GCA_035610365.1. Lineage (NCBI taxonomy): Eukaryota > Metazoa > Arthropoda > Insecta > Coleoptera > Lampyridae > Aquatica > Aquatica leii. The sequence goes on along the minus strand of CM069437.1, from coordinate 32,413,383 downwards.
TACAGGTACAGCAACTCGTGATCATCATTTGATTTTGCATTTTTTGATGATTTTTGAGTTTTTAAATGAAGAAACTGATCTTTTTACACTTCTTTTTCTTGCGAAGCGCAGAATTTTGATCGATTTCGTATGTGTGATTGCTAACTATCTTTATTTCTCTCTTTTTATTATTGTTGCTAATATATTTATGCAATATTTTGAGTAAAAAAGTCTTTATCCACATTTTGTTTAAAACCCATTTGTTGGTGCTGATACGTTGATCACACTACTCATCAAAATATTAGTTTAACTATGAAATTCGACTCTTCTCTGCCATTTTTCGACGTTTAGTTACTCGAAATGAAGACGGTTCATTTGCTCACTTAATTTATCAAAAACTTATTCATACATACATATAGATATTTAAATGGATTTATTTACCATCACTCTTCTCAGAAATTATCAGTAGTGAACTCTTTAGTATACAGAGCGGTTTCTCTAAATAAATCCAAAAACCTTTAAAAATAATTAAATCGTCTAACTAAGAAGTTAGTCGCAACAACTACAGTAGAAAAATTATTACACGATATATTACAACGTTTACTTTTGCCGTTGTATATTGCTTATCCACTCTATGTTAAAGGTGTTACGGATTTTATGGAAAAAATTTTATCAAAAGACTTCATGATCACTCGGTTTTCTACCTATCCTAAAGTGGTCTAATTCTTAAATCTTGTGAAGGACTTTATTAATTTTCGCTGTGATGGCGTTTGTAGCATTCTTTGTTTTTGTAGTTGTACATATACATATCGGAGAAACGGGTAGAACTCCAAGTATTCGTATTAAAGAACATCAAAGATGTAGTCATTTTAAACAATCTTCTTAGTTAGCAGTAGCAAAGCAGTTTCTCTCTACCGGATATGTGGAAATCAGTTTTATTGATCGGATTTCCTAGTGCAATCAATCAGTTGACTCCCGGCTCTAAAGAGAAGCTTGTAAGAAATCGATCGCACCGGAATTATTCAGAATGGAAAATTGTAATATAAACGTAATGTTTTGATAAATACATTTCTTGCTTCGTTTCTTTAACTTGACCTAGTCGTATGTTACTTGACCAAAAAAATTAAGATAGTAGTCTACTTTCTTCTCCTCTTCAACTAGTCGATTACGTGCGTTGACAACAATACAATTAGAACAATTAAACATATTAATATTCAGAGATGCATCCAGGCTAGTAGAATTACGCATCAAATTGGAATTATTGGTAGCTCCGAATTCAGTATAAATAGACAATAAAATGTTTTTTCTAATCATTCAATATTTATCAGACATAAAACAGCATAATTTTTAGAAATCCTGCAAAACTTGGTAGTTTAAGATTGTCAACTACACTAAACATTCGATTTCTTCTGATTTTAGTATCTCAAAAAGTGATCAGTAATGAGGATTGCAGATCCTGAATAACTGAACAAGCTTTTGTTTACAGCATGCTCCAGCTATTCCAAATTTGAAAACTACCTGTTTTTAAAATTTGATATCTAAATTACAATAAATTCTTTTACCTTGTTCATTAAATATATTTCATCGGGAGCTTGGTATATAAAAACTTCTTTTTCTTCCATGGTCATTATTTTTGACTCTTTGGGCTTGAATCTATCTATATTTCTCTTTAAAACCCCAATAAGCTTGAGTAATTGTTGGTTTTGATGGTGGCCTTAAGCATTAAATATTAAGACCAAATCGAAGAGGGGTTTCTCTTTTTTTTTTTTTTTTTTTTGATAAATAACAAAAATAAACCAGAAGACTCTTTTCACATTAACAGTTTTCGATAGAATTCTTTTGTATGTCGCAACATTTCAGATACTCATTATATGTTTTTCTATACACTTCTTTAGATTTTTCAGAAACTGCTGTTTTTTGCTTTTTCTGCAGCGTCATCAACTTTGTTCGTTTTCCACTTTTTAAAAACCGCACAAAAAACGGACACAAAATGAAACTAAGATTCTAGACAATATAACTACCACTGTTTACTTGCTGTCATAGTTACGTTTCAACTCAAATGTAATCAAAGCAACATGCAACCTTAAAACCTGAAAATGTACAATTATTTTAGTTAATCAAATTGATTTTACAATCACAATGAATGTGCAATAAATATACTGAAAAATAATGCGTAAAGAGAAATAGAAAACTTGTTACCATCTAAATAACACACAATTATGAAAAGAAATATCATTTTTGAGTAGACGGCGTTATGAATCCATAACGCCCTGGTTGTTATGTATATGTTTACGTATCTCGTATGCTAGACATAATGAGTAAACTATAACAATGTAAAAAATTAATAATTCATTTATAGTAAATTCAGGTTTCCACAGGCTGATCTTTTAAGACAACGATCACACGAGAGTTGTCTAGAATGAAAATTTAATTAAAACCAAGCGAATAAAACGCAATTACAACTGCTACTTAAGTTTCGTAACGTTAATTTAGAATGTTTCTACTCAGGGTCTTTAATAATTAAAAAAAAATATATTAGTACAAACAATATATGTGCTCAACCCCTCAGATGATGTCATTTGAATTAAAAATACTCAGAGTCTTTACCAATACCAACAAAAAAGCATGACGATATTTATTAAAAACTAAAGTTATTAAAAGCTTTATTGTTACTTACACAACACTGCCAATAAATGAATAATGTAGAGGCACCACTTATGGCCACTTTAAGAACTTTTTAATTTTTATTGCATTGAGAAACATATTGAAATGGAAAAACACCTTTTTTCTTAATGTCACTTTATGCTTCAAAATCTGCTTTTTTAGAAAATCAATTGATATTAAAGATTAAATATAATTTAAAAATATTACAACGTTTTATATTTTGAACCATGAAATTCCCTACTTTTGGCCATCTGTTTCTACATTTGGCCATACATTTTCTCTACTTTTGGCCATTTAAAAATTATTAAAACGTGAAATACAATTTTTGCAAGTATAGGTATGTACAAGCCTACATATTTATTGAAATACAAAGCTGTAGATGAAACAAAAATAAATTTCTGGTACAAATAGGTAAGTAATATAAGAGAAAAGTTTATAAACAGCGTTTGTCACATTATTAAACTATATCTGTTCAGAAATGTCTACTTGACCTGGAAAAATTGTCTTGCACTTTCTCCCCTTGTCTTCAACAGTGGGCTCGGGTAGTTTCCCTAAAATATCGCATTGATTTATGGTAGAAATGTCATTTTCTATAGGATAAAAAACAGTCTTCTCATCATTGGCAGTCTTATAACATTGTATTTCATATTCTTCTGATGATAAAATTTCTAGAATTTTAGCCACATATCTATACGTTGTCGTCGATCTTTTACCAGTTAGCTTGAATCTTACAAGTACAAAACTACCCAAATTGAGATCTTTGGGTTCAAAGATTTCAATGTCTTCCTGTTCAAATACCGTGAAGTCAATATCGTCTCCACTACTACCACTTTGCACCCAGTCTTCAAGGTCCTGTAAAGAAGAGCCTGAATCTATGTCTTGTTTTTGATGTTTTGTTGACTTCTGGTTAAGTTTTTCGCCTTTTTTTAGCCATCATCTGTTTCTTACTCTCTCGTGCCTGTTTCCTTTCTTGCTTTTCTCGTTCCTTCTCCATTTTGAGCCTCTCGCATTCTTTGTGATACTCCACCCATTTATCAGATGTAATCACACTTGGTGTGTATTCTTTTTTTCTCTTCTTCTTTGAGTCAGTATTATTTTCTTTAGGATAAGGAAGTACATTATAAAATACTTTTGAACATATTGTTTTTTGAGCGAAGCAAATATTACGTGTTACTTGTTCTACCCTATCTGGACGAGATGTAGTAGCCAATGCAGTATTACTATCATTTGATGTGGCCGGAACTTCTTTCCGTTTATCAACTGGGAGCATATCAGTTAAAATGCTAGCATCTAGAGGAGATACTGGAGGGGTTTGGAGATCATTTTCAAGTGCAGGATCCTCGCTCACTAACTTTGGTAGGCCTTCTACATCGCTTGCAATTTGATGCCAAACATTGTACAAACTCTTATCCTCAATATTACCTTCCCATTCGTTGTTTCGTCTTTTTGTTTGCTTGAATTCGTCTAGCAAAACCACATCAATCTTTGATTCTAGGTGCTTCAAACAATCTGCAGCTGCTGTGTGAATATCTCGGGTTTGGTATGTTTCGGGTTTCCTCAGAATAATTTTACTATAATCCACATTATTTGATGAAAAAGGATAAAGGCGTATTGCTCTAAATCCTGATATTATATTTAATGTCATTTTTGGATCGTCAATCAACTGAGACAGTATCATGGGCAAATTTAATTTGGTGATCTTTTGACCATTGTTCTCTATCTTATATTATCGCACAATATTCCTCCACTTTTTCTTTAAAGCCGCAAACACAGCGACATCCAACGGTTGAAGGATGTGAGTAGCATTAGGGACCAGTGCTATTAATATTACTCATTTTCTCTGCAAAACTTACATAAATGGAGAGTCAGATGAGATGCGTGTCCATCTAAAAAGATGATAACGGGTAACTCGATTTGACACTCCTTAAGGTATGGTACAAAGACGTTGGAGAAGTATTCGTAGAAACATTCTGCAGTCCTCCAACCTTTTTCACGTTTGCCAATCCCCCAACCCTTAGAAGCTGCTTTAGACACAGCAGATGGAATCCGGTCATATCTAAACATTGTTAACGGAGGAACGAATTTTCCTGCTGCATCAACTGCGAACAGTGTTGTTACATTTTTCTTGTCTGATGATAGTCGTTCATCGTAGACATGTTTTCCTCGTAATCCAATAACAGTACCACTTTTTGGAGCTAAACAGAAACATGTTTCATCCATATTAAAAATCCTGTATGGATTTTCTAGTACACTGGTGGCATTAATTTCGCTTAAACTTGTTTGAATCTCGTCAAACCACTTGCGGATTTTCTCTTCAGTTACTGCACCTCTTCCACCGTTAATGTATTCGGCTTTTTTTTGGGAAAGTTGTTAATGGCGATTAAGGAAGCTGTAACACCATTTTTTTCCCGGACGATCGTTGACGAAAGGAGTTTTAATATTTGTTTCTCGTACTAATTTTTGTACTGAAGTCAATAACCCGTCTTTATCAATTGGAAATCCCATTTTCGCACAAGCAAGTATCCATTTAACCAACTGGTTTTCAGTATCCTTTCCCAAGTGAGACTCGTATCCGCAGTGCCTTGAATCTCTTGGAGACTTTCCTGATAAGTAGTTCTTGGTATATCAAATTCACGACTTGCTTTGGCAACAGCCATTCCGTCAGAAATGGCATTTAAAGCAAGATTAAGTTTTGTAGGAGAATACTGAAATTTTGCCTTTCCCAGCTTTTCTACTCGGCCTTTATGGGTTTTATTCAGTGCTTTTGGCATTTTAACTGAAAGAAATATTACACATTTATGTAAATATATTACATTAGGTATTTATTTAAACAAAAAAGTAAACTGACCAAAAGTAGTTTTTGCTTATCTACTTATGGCCAGCAGGATGGCCATAAGTGGGTAACTAGTGAATTATTGATTCCACTAACGGCCACTGTCATTATACAAATATCGTACTGTTAAGTGTAACGAACAATGAAAAATATTCAACAAAAAATATCTGCTTACCTTAATTACAGACTCCAGTGCAGAAAAAAAAACGTTAGTAGGAGATTCAAAACGATGATTTAAGATCACTTTCTTAACAAAAGTCGTTATTTTTCTTCACACATGCAAGATACTACTACTCGAACTGCTGCAATAAAGCTAAAATGCAGCTTAGATAAATTTCTGTCACTGTACCGACTTAATATTGACTGAAATGACATTTTAGCAGCTACAAGGTCATTGGTAGATAGACACCATGTTTATTATTCAACCAATTATAGTAGAGTGGCCATAAGCAGGGTAATGGCCATAAGTGGTGCCTCTACCCTAATAAATTATTTTGTTTTTTCGTTATACTCAGGCCCGCGCCTAGCACTTTTGGCGCCCTAGTGCAAATTTAAAATAACGCCCCAAATTTGTATTATTTCTATCGAAATGGTAGCAAGATTACTCAGTCGGTTTTACCCCATGGTCGATCTTAAATATTTTTTTATTATTTTGGGTTTGCGGTAGCAACAGAAACCGGCATTGTTAATAAAATACGAAGTATTATGCTTGTATTAGGAAAAGAATCCACTAAGTTGTTAATTGTTATATAATTAAAAGTTTCTTCTAGAGACGTAATCAGTTTTTCATCAAAATTTTGTAAACATTGCAATTCTTTAACAAGTTTCACGGCAGTTATGTCTTGTTCATTGCGAGTTTTGTCGTTTAATAAATTTTCAACTTTTTGACATAATTCTAATTGTTCGTTTTCAGAATAATTTTAAAATTTATCAACTTAATTAATTGGAATCTCTCATCCACTGATGATGATTACATCTAGAGCATTAAACAAACAAACAATTTTGAACTTTAAAGTTTCGTCGTGGATCGGTTCATTGTCACATTCATAATCAAAATGTTTTTTTTTACTCTTCGCGGTCTTAGATCTTTTTGTTTTTTGAATTTAGGTTCTATGTCTAAGCTGGATGCTATTTCTTGAACATCAATCAATAGATCATTACAACCTTTATCGGAGCGATAAGCTTTCAAAAAACTATTCCAATTTTTTAAATGATTACAATATTGAGTAACACCAAAGTTCAGTTTTCGAATAATCTTACTAACAATGGTAACTTTACGTAAACTATTATACCACAATATAAAAATGCAAATGAACTCAAAATTTTGCAATTTTTTGGTCAAAGTTGCAAAGTTGCAATTTTTTACGTTATTTTCAAAGTTTCCTTCGTTTATTTTAAACAGAGCATCATAAGCCTCCCTAAGTTGATACCTTAAAGGAGTTATTGCATCTACTCTACTAGACCATCGAGTATCCGATAAAGGTTTTAAAGTAAACTTTGTTACATTAGATAAATTAGATTTCAGAATTGACCAGCGTTTAGTAGAAGCTGAAAAAAATACAAACATTTCTTTAACTTAAGCAAAAAAAAATGATGCTTAAAGTATTCGATTTTGCGGCAACGTTGACGACTACATTTAGGGTATGAGTGCAACAAGGAACAAAGAAAGTTCGAGGATTAAAATGCAATTTTTTTTTGTAGACCATTATGCCTACCACGCAGATTTACCTCCTTGTCGTAACCCTGACCCCGCAAACCATTGATATTTACGCCTTCTTTCTCTAACGCCGACCAAAGAAATTTTGTCAAACCTTTACCCGACACATGATCTATAGGACAAAATAATAAAAAATGTTCTTCTATACTAATTCCTGTGCTCTTTTAATTGAAAAATCTTATACAACCTGAAATTTGTTCTTGGTGACAGAGTCATGAGTGCAGTCTAATAATATGGAATTATATTTTGCCTATTTAGTTAGTTCTAAAATTTTGGATTTGATATTTTCACCGATCAAGTTGATTACTTCATTTTGTATTTTATCTCCGAGATAGTATTTATAATCTTTTATTTGAGAGCGTTTTGTATGTTCTGACATAATCGGGTCGAATATGGAAATCATTTCTATGCATTTTAAAAAGTTACCATTGTTTTTCTCAAACAACTTATTACTACTTCCACGAAAAGCTAAATTTTGCTGACCTAAAAACTGAATCACGTAGAAAATTGTTTCTATAACAGCTTGCCAGTATTTAGTTTCTCTGTTTATTACATTTTGAATTTCAGAATCAATTATTTCATTTTTATTAAAACGGTTAGAAAAATCTAGCAATTTTAGAACATTTTCGATATGTAACTTGCTCTTTTCTTGAATGTTTAAATGTTCACTTAAATGCTGCCAGTCATTGTAACCAGTTCATTACTAAGGCCAACAGATTTCAAATCGCTGTCATTAAAAATTTGGCAACAAAAGCAGTAAAGTGAATTTTTTGTTTCGGAACACAACAACCAAAACGCTCAATTTTTTCTTTGTTCGGTAAAATTCTAAAAAAGTACCTATTGGAAAACTTACGCCCCGACTCCGAACTATCTCTCGGATAAATATCCTTTTTGTTTTGAGCAGGGCCACGTTCTACTAACTTTTGAATATTATTAGGACGTAATTTCTTTGGCCATAGTACTGCATCTTTCGAAAGTTGACTCATATTTTCCGTTCTGATAATTTTTGAAGGTGTTGATTTTTAATTATCAGCGGTACTTGAAGATGTTGATGGATTGCTTTCTAGAAGATCAGTTTCTTGTCTGCTGCGGGTACGCGTTGTTACATGCCAAAATTAACACAAAGTCACTGCCTGCAATGTAGTAACATAAACAGGGGTTGTGCCACTAGCTCAATGGAGAAGGGTGGGTTTTATTTAAAAGTTTCGTGATCGAAATGGATTGACTTGTCGAAAACACAAAATCGATAAATAATAATGTCGAAATCAAAGGGCGCCAGGAAGGGGGTAAAGCTTAATGGACTAATGACCCTTGCCAACCATAAGTCCGCTTCTGTAGTATGCACCCCCAACGGACTTACCTTAGAGGTGCATTTGCTAAAATCTAAAATAAACTAATAAAGTTACACACGCGGAGGCCGACGGAATTAAAGCTCTTTACAATTTAATAATTTAACATTTATTTGAACAAAATAAAACAAAATGAATAAAATAATAAAATAAAATAATTGAATTGAAATTGACAAAATTAAATACACAAAACAGTAACAAAATAATAAAAATTACGTGAATGCACGTTTGATCAAAACCAAAATTTAAAGTTAATGGCACAAAATACACAAACAAAATAATAAAATACACAATACAGAATTTTAAAGAAATAAACAGCACAAATTAATCAATCTAAAAACCTCTATGATCACGGCCGTGTGTGTCGATATAACTTAAAAACAAAATGAAAAATACTTATAAAACTAACATATAAATATAAAATTTGAATCGATAATTCGGTCCCGTTTAATAAATTTTTAAACTTGGGATAAAACAGTACCGTAAAATACGATCATTAATTAGTTACATTAACGATAACTTCGAAACACTTGTAATTTTTAATTGAAAATTCAAAGCTTTTAACACTTAATCGCGTAAACGTAAATTTCACATATCAATAGATGGTGCAAAATAAATACCTTGATTTACTCGAAGACGGGCTTTTGGTTAGCGTAGGCCAGCAGAACGTCCAGGACCTCGATAGGGTACCAAATCCAGATGAATAAATTTACCAACGGAAGAATTATTATTGATCCGCCTCCAAGGCGAAAGATATGAGATTGCGAAACAAACTCACGCACAAAATTCACTTAACGAAACATGCGATATTAATTAGGAAAACAGTGATCTCCATGAACCGTAATTACGAAAAAGGAAAGTTTTATTTTCCACTCAAGCATCACTGTACCATTTTCACTTACTTCCGCGGTAACTATTATAAAAGGTGAATTATCACCTGCGTGAACTACATTCTGACGTCTGCCAATCAACTAACTTCCGACTCGTACCTCATTTACCAAAATCACACCTATATATCAACTTTTGTCGACTGCCCTTTCCACAAAGGCTGCGTTCGAAATCTCAACCACCAAAATATTCTCGCGAAGCAGTGCAATAAAGAGGCAAACAGCACTTATTACGTCATAGTCATATTATTAGGACACAGCGTTTCGCTTGTACGTGAAACTGTCAATTTGACAAGATATTATATTACAAGAATTTAAACTGCCTAATAAATTAAGATAACGACTTAATTTTTCCACGTAATCTAAACGTTTGACATAAAGAAATTCAAGTACGAATGTACTCGAACAAAGAACTCATAAACCAACTTAAAATAAACAAACGGCGAAAATAGATTTAATTACGGTTATATCTCAGAAGGAAAACATAACTCACAACTGGAATTTTTCAACAATCCAAGTGAAACATTCAATAAGCAAAATCGCGAAATCAGATGGTTTACAGCGTAACAAAATACAAAACTTTATCAACAATTACATTGTAACTTTGAATTTAAAATCGTAAAATAACTTATTAAACTCAATCTAAAATCACATTAACACAAATTCAAAATACATTAAATGAAAATCGTCAATCCAAATACTGTGTCCGTTATCAAACATTACTCAATCAACCAATCGATTCTAAACGATGGTTACAGCGTTTCAAGTACAGGATATTGGGATTCAGCTGTATTATTGTTGTTATCAATATTTGACAAAGTAGATTCAGGTTTTGAAAAAAAATGCGTAATTTTGGTTTCCAGTTCTTCTTCTCTTTTTTTCAGCAAATTTTGGGATCCAGACAATTTCTTTTTTTTCTGACATCCTGTATACTGTAAAGAAATTAATATGTAAGTAAACAAATTGACAAATTATTCATGAAAAATGGAAATGTTTCGACTCAAACTCAAAAGTATTTTTTCAACATTACTTATTTCAAGTTATTTCAAAATTTATAAATTTTAATAAGTAGTAATATCAGTGCTTATCAATTATTCTGTTTGAACTTACATCGATTAACAACGATGTTTATATAATCAAATTTAAAAGGATTTTAGAGATGCAAGTTTTTGACTTTTAATATTTTAATAAATCTAAAATAAAAAATAAATTTTAGATGAACTCACCTTAATTCACAACACAAAACACATTACTATAAAATCTCTAAAACTACAAAAAACTAAAGTTTCAAAACCAGATATCTTTTACCCCATGCACCTTTTCACTTCGCTAAGTTAATTATCAATCGGGCATCAGGCAACAAATGAAATCGCGACCGATGCAGCGCTTCAATATATAAAGTTTCGTACATTGCAAGTTCAAACAGGAAAAAAACGCTTGTTCGCTTGTTGGTTAGTTGCAAGCCAAATTTCAAGCTCGAACATGAATAAAATCAGATTTGTTTGAGTTCACACAATTGATGTTATCCTGTTACGTATTACGTATTCGATCAAATAAATGCTCTTATTGCGTACTCTTATTTAGAAAAGATATTATTTTCGAGAAGTAATTCGGTACCCTCGTCTCAAAGAGTAAAAATAAGCAAATAAAAAACAATGCAATAGCTAATGATTCCTAACTGGTTTTTTTATCAATATAAATTTTGTGTTGACAATGTTGTTTATTGCTTTATTTTTTTTTACTTTTGAGGTTTGTGACTTTTTGGCGCCGTCGTGCACCACACGACTTTGCCCTTATGTACGGCGCGGGACCGGTTATACTTTTTAAATTTTTGCTTTACTTTACCAAAAATATATCTTTCGATAGAAAATTAAAAAAAGTTGCAATTTGTCTTTGCTACTTTTGACAGCTCATTAAGTATTTCGCTCATTGTTTACTAAATAATAATTTAAATTGATTAATTTTGTAAGTTTAGTTATAGTTTTCTCTTTATTAACATACACAATAAATAATGTTTAAAATTATTCAATAATATTTGGTTTTTTTTTGTGGAACTCTTTTACCTTTTACAAATTGTCATCAATTTTATCCTTACTATCTGGAAAATCGAAAAAAATTTAATAACAGCACAAGTGCTGTTTAAAAATGTTCTTAAAACGTACTGCTAGAACTTACATAAAATGTACACAATTTTTAAATTTATTACATAACCGTAAACTGTAACATATTTAAATTAAATGTTCAACTTATCCAATTTGGAAAAAGTCATAACGCGAGACTATTACATAAACATAACATAATTGAGTAAACTTCGATGCATAGAAACACGCGCTTAAATCACACGTGATGATGTGCCATTCCTATTTCTTTGATTTATGACACGGCGTACATAATAGCAAATTATTAATAATGGCTAAGGCAAAAAAGTAACATTAAAGAATTATCTATAACATAAAAGCTGCTGTAATAAGCACTAATACTGTAATTATCAACATACATATAATTATTTTTTTGTTTTTCAAGAGTATATTGGCCCTGGTACAGGTGCGCTCCTCGACTTGTAGAAACTTGCAGAACGGCACAAACACGTCACGCAATTTGTCAAGATTTTCTTAAGAAGTTCAACAATAACCGTTCATATTAGAAGTCAATCTTTTGTACCTTTTACAACAAACTTTTAAAGGTGTGCGTCAATTTAAAACTAGCAAATAAATTAAAATACATTGAAAACTTAATTCTACATAATTAATAAAAAAAATATATATGAATGTTGATACGTTCACATGGAAACGTTATTTATATAACATAAGTGCAATAACTTAAATTAATTTTCAAGAATATTAAGTAGGAGATTAGTTAGATGTGTGTGCTATTAATAAATTGGTTTCACTTAATGAAACTTTCAATTTTCTAGCTCGTCCTTGCTGCTTTAGATTGTCTACGTTTTTCATATATTTATAATAAAAATACTAATAAGCAAGTACGAGATAAATTCGCAACTTTCTAAGTTGCGAAAAATGACATACAGTGTAATTGAGTAGTTTGATAGAAATTTTGACTTATGCACGATTAACGCATTTCTTCGTTAACTATTGCCAGATTTAGCAATTGCATAAAAGCACATTTTCTATTGCCAATCAGAGCTTGACGACTTGGTTACTTCAGAGGTTCTTATAATTCTTTGATGTCACAAAATTAATCAAACTTTTTAATAGTGTGTTTATTTAGTCAAATCAATGGTTAATATTTACCATTAACTAAATTCTTATGCTTGAAAACCGAACAAGGAGGTGGGGTTTACGTCTAGAAAATACAAGCTAAAAAATATTAATATTTTAGTTTTAAACGATGCTTAATATTCTTAGAAGATTCGAAGGGAGAAGTGGAAGAATTTGCTAAGTGACAAAAAACTATTTTGCATAAATTAGATTTTAAGTAAACGTTCTATGATTTATATGTTTTTTCTTGTAGTCTGAATGGACTATTATTTTTTATTGTTTTATTTGGACATTAATTATTAGACAGTTTTTTTGATATAAAATAATTACCAGTACCATAACAGGTTCTTCCACTGAGGTATATATTGAAAAAATTGTAGAAATTAATGCCATGCAGAACGTATGGCGTAAACGGGTGATTAGGGTGATCAATCACCCCCAGAGACTAATAATAACTTTAAAATTTTTGACAATAGCTGGTGCAAATTTTGCTTTACCTACGAATGCATGAAAACAATCGGAAGCTGCACGTATATTAAACCCTAAACTTGGTAAAATCTTATTTTTTTTACCGAAATTTATAATAACCAGAAACTAAACTGAAAAATACTTTTAAATACCAATTGCAACTTCAGAACACTTTTTTTGAGTTAAGAAGTAAAAATTTTGAGTAGTATCTCTTGAGATACATTGCCAAATTAAGGAAAAATACTGATATATAAATTTAAAAAAATTTAAACGAACTTATTTGACAGAATAAGAATTTATTTACCAAAACTAATTTATATATTAATTATTAACATCAAAATGAAAATCCACAAAGCAGTTTTTTTGTGGTAAAAGATAATCTAATGTTGCATTTTCTGGAATATCTGGATTTGCAGTTTCTACACTAACTTTTTGATAGAAACGCTGGGAAGTGTCCTACATTGTCAAATATGCTGACTTCTTTGGTCTGGGTTCAACGGTTCTTTGGATTTTCCATGCAGAGTTGCTAGGTCGCCCTCTTCTGATTCTGTTATTTTGAAACTCTTTCCAAACGTTAGTCATAGAGTGTTTCAGCTTAATTACTGATTTTGAATCATCATCCAATAATTTAGATTTGCGCCTATATCTGAGAAAACAATTCCATATACCGTCTATTAGTCTTCATACCGGTTCTATATAGCGCTATAAACATATTTGCAAAGTCCACTTCGTTCATGTGGCGGTTATAAAGGTTTACTATCTGTAGACACACAATCTGGATTTTCCCACCTCCTGTCTTAGAATATATTCGAATTTGTTGCAATATATGAGTTGCATAAGGTAACAGATTTGTTGTCAAACCATTTGATCAGTGCAAGACGATTAGAGTTCTCAACTTTTTGATTAAAAGATCGTCTACCTTCTCTTTGAAGTTCTAAGTCAGCTTTCATAAAACAACCTCTTAGACGATTTGATCTGATAGTTCCTAAACTTAGAATACCAAACTCTACGAAGGTAAGAGACGAGCTTTAAACGGGTGAAGAAGTTGTCAAAATACATAACTGACAGAGATTTCTTTTGGATTGATTTGCACAAGCCTACCACAACCCTAACACGAAAACCTAAGTTTTCTTCCATTTGTGTAAATTAATGGTTGCGAAATATGTCCATTTTGGTATATGGAACAAAATCATATACCATTCCAGCCACGCTTGAATCGATATTTACTCCTTTATATGAAACCATCAATTCATCAACATAATTTCTCATTTCTGGTTCGATGTTGAGACAATTGCGCCTGAATAGTTCCAGTATAGATCGTACTTTGAAGTATCGGTCCGTATTCAAATCTTCATTATTGACAAAATGAAGATTACAACAGCTTGATACCTTTTTAGTGGCAATATATCAGCAATAGGAACGTAACGTGTTTGCTGCGCCCAATAATCCGATTAAGCTGATATATCCACAATACCCATCATTAGTTCAATCCCAAAAAAATCTTGCATTTCGTAAATATTTGTATCGACACACTTACCACTCTGTTGTGTGGAATACAAATTAGCCTGATGCACTATTAGTTCAAGTATATTCTCACTCAGAAATGTTTTAAAGTACTCTAATGCTGTTTTCAGCTGATCGGACTTGACTTCATAAGGAACACCGTCGTTTTCCCACGAACTATTTGTAATTTTCTTATCAAGCTGTTTTTTTCATTTTAGGGACTAACCGCCGCGCCGGTGTTGTATCTAACGAGCCTGGATTTCACAGGGGTCGTCTGTATATTTTATACAGGTACGGGTAACAATTCTAACAGAATGTCTTCATCTTCTGGATTCCCATCGTTGTATGAAACGTCTACTGTGGCTTCATCTTCTAAGTAAACCTTATTCATATCGGTCTCTGGGTCTTTTTCTGCTCAAATTGGAAGCAGAAGTGCAAATGTTTTACCAATTCTCCCCATTGAATTTTGAAAACAGAAGAAAACGTAATGCACCGAATTTGGCAATGTATCTTACAAGATACACATTGTTTACAATGATTTTTAAACAAAACCTAATAGTCTATTTAGCAAATTATAATTAAGATAGTTTTTCGTTGTTTTTTAGTATTGTCTTGTAGTTTTATTAGCGATTGTGGATTGTGTATCAGTGCAAGTTTATAGTGAATGTAAATTTAATGATTTAATTTATGGTTAGTTTCACGTTAATTAAATTTAATTAGACTGCTCTATTTTTTCTTGCTGAATAATAGTCAGGAAAAGGAAGGGTCAGTGTTTAATATCGTACATGTTTAAAACAAGAAAATTAGAAGACGGTTCTTTGCTTGAAACTGAAAATTAACCCGTTTCTTCTATTTAATTGTCTTTAAAAAGATTATCTTTCTCAGATCATAAACGTGAAATATTCAGTCCTAATAACATTGGGTTTTATTTGAACAAAAGACTACAATTTAAGAAAAAGTAAAGCTCATGCATACCTTAGTTCAGTTAATATCCGTGGCTGGTTTACTCAGAAAAAGAATAAGCTTTTTGTAGATTTTGTTTTTTTTTATTTGCCAAGCATAGGACAGTAGTAAACAGCTAGGAGCTCGGTTCATTGGTGAAACATAAATTCATAAACTGTGTAAAAGCTCAAGAAGGTTTTATCTGCCAGGCTGAAATCGACTATCATAATGCTTGTATTATTGATTTCAAAAATCTAAAAAGACTCTGGAAGTAGATCTTTGGGGGTTATCAATCAGCTTGATAGTGCACGCAGTGAAGCAATCCTTGAAAATAGACACAACTTAAAATCTGTGATTGAAACCGTCAAATTATGTAGGCGACAAGAGCTAGCCTTAAAAGGTTACAGCGACTCTGGAAGTATTGGAACGAGTTTGATATGTACTGAGCAAAATGAAGGGAGTTTTAGAGCATTTTTAAGATACAGAAGCCAAAGTGATCAAGACCTAAATGATATGTTGAATCGAACCAGAAAAATCAAATACATCCCGCCTCTGTTACAAAATAAAATAATTTTATCTTACAATAATGTTATAAAAAATAAACTAATCGAGGAAGTTAATAATGCAACTTATTTCTCAGTACTGGCAGATAAAACCAGTGACATTTTAAACATCGAACAAAGTTATTTGTGTGTTTGCTATGTGACTATGGAAAATGGTAACCATACTATAAATGAACAAGCATTGGCAGTCAAATACTAAACAGTTTGAAAAGTTATGGGTTGAATATAGTATAGTATAGTAGCGAGGATCCTACGGCTTCTGCCGCATCTCGTATTTCGCTCGCCAAACCTTTCGGTTTTCCCATTCATTTTCCTGGATCGCCCTATCTCTCATTGTGTCCACTATACCGCTCATCCAAGTTTGAGCTGGTCTTGCTCTTCTTCTCCTACTAGGGGGAATATATTCTAGAGCTCTCTTTGGCCACCTATCATCGGACATTCTTTTTACATGACCATACCAGACTAGCTGCCTAGTTTCTACTCTTTCTACTGTTGTGTGAACTCTTCGTGTCCTTCTTCTTATTTGTTTATTTTGGATGTGCTCCTGTCTTGATATTCTGCACGACCGTCTCAAATAATCCATTTCCACCGCGTTTATTTTTCGTTTATCTTTTTCTTTCAATTGCCAACATTCTGCTCCGTACGTCAATATTGGTTCTACAATTGTTTTGTAGATTGTCATTTTTGTTTGAATTTTTATATTGTTGGACCATAGTAAAGGATTTAACATTCCGATGCATTTCTTCCCCTGTTGAGTCCTATACGCTATATCTTTCTCTGATGATCCTTTATTTGAAATTATACTTCCCAGGTATTTAAACTCCTCACATTGTGCTATATTCTTTAATTCCAAATCTGGATCATCCTCTCCTTTATCCCCAACTCTAAGATATTCTGTTTTCTTCATGTTGATGTTCAAGCCCCATGTTTCATATGCTTCTTTCAGTTTTCTCAGCATATAATCTAGGTCTTCTTTGCAGTTTGCAATGAGTACTTGATCATCCGCGAAGAATAGAGTTGTTAGGCATCTCTCATCAATTTTTATACCCATCCCTGCACACTTTCTCGTCCATTCTAATAATGCTTCTTGCAAATATATTTTAAATAGTGTAGGTGATAGACAACATCCCTGTTTTAAACCTTTAGTTATTTGAAAAGGTGGTGATATTTCGCTGCCAGTCTTTATCGCGCTTTGTGCATTTTTGTACATGTTATATATTGCTCTAACATATTTATTACTAAGGCCAACTTTAGTCAATATATTAAACATACTTTTCAAGGGCACTGAATCGTAGGCTTTTTCTAGGTCTATGAAAAGAAGATGGGTAGGTAGATTTCGGGCTTTTCGTTTTTCTAATATTTGCTGAAGAGTAAATGTGTTATCCGTACAGGTTCGTCCTGCTCTAAAGCCATTTTGTTCTTCAATATCTTCATACTGCATTTCAATCCTCTTTTTTATTATTCTGCCATACAACCTCCCCAACGAGCTAGTGACACTGATTCCTCTATAGTTTCCACACACCTTTCTATTTCCTTTTTTATAAATTGAACTGATGTGTGCCAAATTCCAATCTGATGGGATATCCTTTCCCTCAATCAGACAATCGTTAAAAAGGTCTGCTAGCTTTTCCAATAGAATCGTTGGACCACTTTTCACTAACTCGATGGGAATGTCTCCCGGCCCTGCAGCTTTTCCATTTTTCATGTCTTTGAGTGTTTTATTAATTTCCTCTAAACTTATTTTTTCCACTTCTAGACCCGTACTTGGAATGATCTCGTCAATATCTCTCTTAAACTCCTCTCTGTTTTCTGTTAACAACGTCCGGTAATGATTTTTCCATTCTTCATAACTAATTAAGTTTATTTTTCTTTCGTCTCTTCGTTCTTTTCTTACACCTTTGATGACTTTCCATGCTTCTGTAACTCTAGTCCCTCCTAAACATCTATCTACCCTCTCACATTTTTCTTCCCAGATTTCATTCTTTCTCTTACTAATTAATCGTTTTACGTTTTTATTTTGTGTTGTGTATACTTTTCTATCTTCTGGATCTCCTGTAAGCAGCCATGTTTGGTAGGTTTTCTTTTTGGCTGATACTTTTTCTTCCAGTTCAACCGACCACCATTCAGGACGTTTATTTCTTATTCCTTCTTTATACCTAATGCTTCTATAGCTAAAATCATATGGTGGTCGGATCCACATTCCGCACCACGAAGAACCCTTACGTCAGTAGTTTTTAACCTAGATGTTTGTCTTTGTATAAAATAATCAATAATCGATTGCAGTTGTTTTGTCGGCTGTATCCACGTGTATTTATGTATATCTTTGTGTGGGAAAAAACCATTCATTATACGTAGAGATGAACCCTTGCAAACATCTATAAGACGTTGCCCATTGTCATTTATTCTGTTTTCTCCGTATCTTCCCACTACTAAATCATTGTTCTTTTTACCAATTCTAGCATTAAAATCTCCCAACAGACATACTTCTTTGTTGTTCTTAAAACTTTCCAATAAACCTGTCAAATTTTCATAAAACTGATCTTTAATAGTTACGTCCGTATCGTCACTTGGGGCATATACGCCTATTATTACAATTTGTTCGCTATTTAGTTTCAGTTCAACGATTATTATTTGTTCATCTATTTCTTCCCAACTTTTAATATGGTTTCTACATTTCTTGTGGACTGCTATTGAAACACCTCTTTTTGCACGTGTACTCTTGCACACCCCACTGTAGAAATGGATATAGTTTCCCACTGTCTCGCTTCCTTTTCCTTTTTTCTTCGTTTCAGTTAGAACACAAAGGTCTATTTTGTTTTGTTCGAGTTCATTAAACACTTCATTTTGTTTTGTCCTTAAACCTTGCACATTCCATGTAGCCAAGCGCATAGTCCGTTTTCGTTGCATTCGTCGTAATTTGTTTCCGTTCTGGTTCCGAGGCTTCGAGTCGAAATTTTTAGCATGTTTGGGTTTTTACGAAAGATGGGGTGCTGGCCCATCGTTTCAACCCTCCTCCTTTCCCCGGGCTTGGAACCGGCAACAGAGCAACTAGGCTACTCAATCCACCCAGCCACTCTGCAGGCGGAGTTTATGGGTTGAATTTGAATGGTTTAAGATGACAGGGTTATGATGGGACAGCTATGTTTTCGGTACAACGGTTTTAAGAAATTTGTGCAAGACGAGCATCTTTTAGCTTTGTATATACACTGCGCGAGTCATTCCTTAAATTTAACTGTGACAAGAGCATGTAAGGTCTAAGAAATACGTAATTGTATTGGTACTACAGAAAAATGCTACATATTTTTCAAAAATTCTCCCAAAAAGTAGACAAAAATAGAACCAAAAATCAAAATCTTAAAAAGATTGTGTGCCACTCGTTAGGTGGCAAAGTTTGATGCAGTTTGGGATTTTATCCATGTAATTGATTTTGTTCTTGAATCACTTGACATTATTTTTTCTTGGAAGGATGGCTCTAAAGCCAACATTTTAAAGTGCGCAGTATTAAACACAGAGTTTTGTGTTGATGTACACGTTATTGCAAGTGGTTTTGTTTTAGGTATGCCGTTGTGCAAAGAACTACAAAAAGAAAATTTGGATTTGAAACAAGATTCGCCGAAGATATCCTATCAGATATGCATCTCATGCGTATTAATGCTAAGGAAGAGTTCCATGAAATGTTTAACCCAGCCAAAGCTGTTGCTTTGGATATAGGTGAAACTTCCTACATTACAAGTGTAATGCCACAAATGCATCTAACGAGTGCGCTGATGTGACCAGCCAGATGATCACGTTGATAAACATTATACAACAAACTTATTTTTTCCTTTTATTAATTTTTTCATATCACAGCTAGAAAAAAGATCCAAAAAAGCTATTTTTGAAGACTTTCAATTATTTTTGAACAAAACTTGACAGAAATGCTTAACTAGTCAAAGGTAGTAATTGATTAAAATTTTAAAGAAATTAAACAAAAGATAAAGGTATTTTTTTAATAATGTGTTGGACCACCCCTATTAGTTTCACGCTTCCGCACCCTCGTTGGCATGGATTCTACCAAGTCGATTTCTTCATGAGGTATTGCATCCCCAGCAATCTTTAATTTATGACGAAGAGTTTCTAATGTCTGTGGAGGATTCGCTAATTGCTTGAGTCTTTTATCCATCATCTCCCACACATGTTCGTTAAGCGATATCTGGGTAGCCACGGCAAGATATTGACGCTAGCCACTTCGAAGCGTTATATAGAATGCTTTACAATATGGGGACGGGCATTCTCGTATTGGAAAATTGGGTTTTCCAGCTCCTGGAGAAATGGAAGGCTGTGAGGTTCTACCACTTCATCAACATATCGGTGGCCATAAATATTGCCTCGGATGAATATCAACTGCGACCTGCTTCCATAAACATTAGCATTTTTATAACTTTTTTATTTTCTATCGATTTTAAACTTGCAATATGTCGCGTAAACGGTTATTTGTCTGTTGAATTCTTTCTCCTTATATTGTCCAATTCGCAGAGCAAAACTCAACCGTTCTAAATGATTGCCACTTCTAATATTTATACTCGATTTACTAGATATCATTGTGGCTAGTTCGAAGCTGAAACTGACAATCATTTTAAAGTTTTAGTTTTGTAATCTTTTCAGTGATTCTTCAGTGTATTTACTAGACCTTGCAACTTTCTTCCCTTGCTTGACATGATTCAAAATTTTATGCTAGACTACCATCAAAACTTAAGAGTTTACCCGGATAAATGCAAAAATACTACTGATCGTTAGAATTCGTGCGTGTCCTTTATATAGGTGATCTCTTTCTATCAGTATTTGCCAATTTTAACAAAGTTGCAACCCAAACAACCGTAATTTTCACGTTAAGACTTGTTGGATTTTGATTCATTTTTGTTTCGGTTCTGTATTCTCGTTTCAGGAATTTACTACTTACAAGTTTTAAAATGTTTTAGCAGTTTCGCGAAAAGATAACAAATGGTAATTAACCTCAACGTGTATGTAGAAACACTAATCTTGGATAAGCAATAATAACAAAGATTTTATTTATTAGTTTTATTACAAAATATTATACCTAACTGTTTCCAGTTAAATCAAATTCTTAGAAAATAATCTGGTGTTTTTATTATTTTATTATTACGCTATTATGCATATAAGAAATAATTACAAACTAAATTATACTATGTATATAATGTATTTAAGAAAGTTTTAAGTTTTCTTTGAGTAAATGGATGATGTAGTATCATTTATTTTATGTTTTTCATGTTAATGATGTATCATTAGGGTAGCTAAATTATTATACATTAATAATTTTAATTTTAAATACTAAAAAAACACTTACACTTTTAAAGCAAGATGTGTACTACACTTTCTGCTCATGTGGTTTATGTACATTGGTAAAACTAATGGTATCGCCATGACAAAAATTTTAGGGCATGATCGTTATTTAAGGAATAAACATATTTCAGGTGTTCTTATACATTTCATTATCGATGACTATATAAACACTGACGATTTTAATTCCAAAAGAACATAAAAAACCTTCTAATAGCTTCAATCGTAACTACGGTTTTTAAATGTCTCTCCTTTTCATTCTCGTCGTGATTCATTTACTGCAGACTCGCTATTTTCGACCGTAACGCAATTTGAGTCACACTTATCCAACCAAGTAGAAGACTATTTTTTTTAACTTTTTAAATTTAAGTTTACAAGTTAGCGGTGATTTCGTGGATACCTTGCGACCTTACAAATAATTTTTCGTTGTGCTTAGCACCTCACAAAATCATCGTTTGCCTTATAAATATGTTATATCCTTAGTAGAACAAAGCCACTCAAAACAAATCAAAAACGTATTTTCAGTGTAAAAACTTAGAACCTAAAATTATTTTTATAACTTGTTGCAAAAACATTTATGATACGAAACAAATTGATTTATTTTATTAGAACATGAAATAAATAACACTCCTATAATATTTATGTTTTGAATTTTATGAAACGTAAACTGTGCAATTTATCAAAAACGGTTTTTTAAGTTATTTTTTAACAATTTTAAAAACGTTTTGTGGTAACACACGTGTGCAATTACAAGTTGAATATCACAACAACCAAATATGTTTGATGTTTTTAAAACCTTTAACTACACGAACACATATGTAAGAACAACAAACAAACGTAGTATTTAAACTATAGTTGTCTTCATCATTATTCACTCATAGAGGATCATATTTTTCTTTGCTAAGTAATTTCCTTTCAATATTACTTCTTCTTTTTCTTCTTCTTCTTCTTCTTGTCGTAAGCCCTTGGCTTGTTCTACCCATTCTGCTCCGCTTCCTGAGATGTGGACGTCCAGCACTCCTTCCACCGTTTGGGGGGGCGCCCTGGCAGACGTCTTGATAGTGGTTTTCCATTCCTAGCGATCTTAGCCAACCTGCTGTCATCCATCCTGGATACATGTTCGTTCCAACCGCGTCTTCTCGTTCGCATCCAACGTACTATATCCTTGGCGTCGCATTCTTCTCTAATTTTGCTGCTTCTACGGTGGTCCAGTAATGTATTACCTGTTATTGTTCTTAGGATTTTCATTTTGTGTGTTCGATACATTCTTTTTATTACTGCCGTCTCTGCTCTTGTTTCTGCAGCATAAGTCAACACAGGTCTAACGCACGCTTTATATATTCTAGTTTTTGTTTTTGTCGATATGCAATTATTTTTCCAGATGGTATGTCTTAAAGCACCCGCGATTCTAGATGCTTTATTAGCTTGTTGTCTTACAATGGTGTTTAAGTTCCCATAAGCTGAAATGGTAATTCCCAAATAGTTAAATTCAGATACTTGTTCGATAATTTCGTCATTAATCACTATTTTGCATCTCCGCGGCTCTCTTGCTATCGTCATGGTTTTGTTTTTTTTAATTGAAATTTGCATATTTACTTTTTCTGCTGCGGTGTTGAATGCTTGCGTCAGTCGTTGTAAGCCATCCTTAGTTTCAGCCAGGAGAATAGCATCATCTGCATAGCTCACAATTTTAACCTTTTGTCCACCCATGCTGTAACCGTGATTTACTTTACGTACTTCTTCTATTAAATTGTCCATTAAAAGGTTGAATAGCAATGAACTAAGGCTGTCCCCTTGTCGTATGCCCGCCTTTACGTGTAAGGGATCTGATGTTTGTGTGTTACTTTTAATTACTGTCGTGTTGTTACTGTTAAGTTGAACTATGGTTTCTATGATATTTGTATGTATATTGTGGCGTTGTAGTTCTTTTATAGAATCTGTAACCCGTGCCCTATCAAATGCTTTCGTTAGGTCAATGAAGCATAGAAAAGCAGGTTTATTGTACTCTATGGACTTTTCGGCAATCTGTATAACGGTAAAGATGGCATCGACAATAGAACGGTTTTTTCTGAAGCCTTGTTGTTCTTCGCTCATTTGGACTTTATTAGCAATATGTTGACTCAAGAGTCTGGTGAAGAGCATTAGCGAGCTATTTAGAAGCGTAATTCCGCGGTAGTTCTCCGGGTTACATAGGCTTCCCTTTTTGTGCAACGGTATAGTCGTACTGTCCCTCCAACTGGTTGGTATAGCTGTATTCTCTAATATGTTGTTGTATAAGACAGCAAGTTGACCTACTAAGTTTTTACCATCGTGTTTTAACAGCTCGTTGGATATGTTGTCCGGGCCAGGTGATTTCCCATTTCTCATCTCATCTAGTACTTTTTCGGTAGTTAGTACTACTAATCCATCGGTGTTCAATGGTGTCTTGCGGATAAGTTTTGGGATTATTTTGCCTTCGCTTAATATATCGTTGATCGGTTGATCGGTCCATTATTTTAAGGATATTTTGTCTGTTTGTACGGCTTCATTAACTTCTCTTTTTGACGCTCTCAATATCTTCCAGATTCGTTTTTGGGATCCATCCATATCGTTCTCCATTTCTCTACTGAAGTTCTCCCAATACTCCCTCTTTATTTGTCGGATTCTGTCGTTTGCTCTGTTTCTAATTTCGACGTACTGAATGTAGTCTCGAGGTGTCTTGCTCGATTTATATCGGAGATGTTCTTTTTTCTTTTCTTGTGCTAACTCTCTAATTTTAGGTGTAAACCATGGTTTTCCATTCTTTCTATTGTTTGATTTTTTTAGAATGCGTATTCGAATTGCTTCTTTGGCTGCATTTGTTATATTAGTTTTTAGTTTTTCCCACATGATGTCGGGGGATTCACCATGGATAATTATGTTATTATCAAGATTCTGTGTGAGACGTCGTTGATACAGATTATATTATAGATTATATTACTTCTTATAATCAAACCCAATTTCAAAAAAGAATTATCTTGAGTTATTCAGTACAATTCTGTAAATAATTTTCTAAACTAAAATCCTCGTTGTTGATAGCTTTCGTCTGAGGTTAAAATCTCCTTGAGTAAGATACACATTTAATGAAATAAAAGGTCGTTTTTAAGATACGTAAATAAAATTTGTCAAACTACTCCATTTGATCTTTGAAGACTTGAATATTTCTTGCTTAGAACTAGAAGAAAATAATATTTTAGAATTCAGTAAAAAACTTATTTTAAACACTGTTTAAAGATTTTAACTATCATTCTAACTTACAAATCTGTCGTAAACAGCTGAGAAAATTTATTTGTGCATTGTCATTACGTTCAAAATGTAAAATTTTTTGACAACTTTACAAGTTTTCTATAATTTTGTTCTACAAATTAAGAAAATGTAATATTTGTTTTGTATAACAAAGTATTTTTTGCTTATTGAAATTTCAAAGATTAAAAACGTACGTAGTAGCCAAAGATCTTCCATTACACCGAGGGTTCGGGTTTAAAATCCCGTAGCTGCAATTTCTAAAAACTTGTAAAACAACCATTGCCGCTTTAATTAAAAGCTAAGTCAAATAATGTACAACGGTATTCTCTAAGAAATACAACAAATACCATTTAATCTGACTTTCCAAAATTGTTTTTTAGTCAACACCAACGTGACTCTTTCTCAACTAATCGTTAAAACATTTATTAAACGAATCCCATTCGTTTTGTTGTACGCGGATATTTCACGTTCTTATAGTAATTATAAAACATTTTGTGCCAAAATTTAAAACGGTCACTGTTTTTGAAAAAACCAATTCGTAATATTTAAAAAACGGATTTGTTCTACTAAGGATGTATATACTTATTTTCATTAAACAGTAAAATATAGATGTTAATTGTTTCTGAAAAATGCAGTACCCCTCAGTTTTTAAAAATTGCTTCTATTGGTCGTTTGTTTGTCTTTCAGTTTATTGATGTCTTTCTTACTTATTTAGAGCTCAAGCTCTAGTTTTGTTAACAAATCGATTCTAATTTTTTAGAGATTCTTTGGTTGTTCATAAATTTATATATTTCCTTAACCTCGGAAAACTTTTTTGTTTTAATAAAAGTATAACAAAAATTTTATGTTGTCTTTTTATTACAAAGTATTATACTTAACTGTTCGGCTATATTTATTCTTAGTTAATTCTAATTCTCAGAAGATAATCTGGTCTTTTTATTGTTTTATTATTAGAGAACGCGAAATAATTACGAACTAGATTATACTAGGTACATGATGTAATTAAGAAAGTTTTAAGTTTTCTTTTCGCTTAGTGGCTAATGTAATATAATTTATTTTTATGTTTCTTATTTGGATTATGTATTATTAGGTAGCGAAGTTGTAGTAAAATAAATACGAGATATAAGTCACCGCTTTGTTACCTCAATTACGTATTATTTGACTTTAAAATATGAAGAAAATTCTTGTCTCTTACGATGTGTACTAAACTTTCTGTTTATATCGTTTAGTGTGCATTGGTAAAATTGATGGTTCCGCCATGACAAAAATTTAGAACATGGTCGTTGTTTAAGGAATAAACATATTTTTAAGTCAGGTATTGTTAAACGTTTCATTATCGATGACTGTATAAACTTTGTTAACACTTTAATGATTTCAGTTCTTCTTTAATAGCAAAATCCCAAAGACTATAAATATTATTAACATTCTACATTTTTCACCGTGACTACGGTTTTTTACTATCTTTATTTATAGTCTCGTTGTTATTTATTAATTAAAGTAACCGAAAACTTAATTCACATCATACTAACTAAGTAGAAGACTACTTTTTTTATTTTCTTTAGAGCTTAGAAATTTCACAAACTTAATGGATGCCTGGCTACTAGAGCACCTTACAAACAATTTTTCGTTTTGCTGAGCAACACACAAAATCATCGCTTACCTTATAAATATGATATACATATATCATCGCGCGTAGTTATTGTTACAGTTTACACAAAAACAAAATAATAAACTTAATCTTAGTAAATGCACCGTAAGATAATAAGCCCGGACATGAACGAAAACCTTTTTAAGACGAACTTCAAGATATAAATACACATTTGAAAATACTAGAGGACAGAAGTCAATTATCGATTATATATTGAGTAAGACACATACACCCAGTCCAGATACAAGAAATCAGAACACTAAATTCAGCTAATGTTGGTAACGATCATAACATACTATTGGGGAAAATTAAATTAAAACTGTCACGAAAAACAAACAACGAGCTAAAAAAGAAAGAAGAAAAAATTAATATAAAGTCTCTATGAGTTCACTTAACAAGAATTCTTTACCAAAACAGATTACGCTAAGTTCTAGAAAAAAACCTAATAATAAGTAGAGGGAGATAATGTCACCATTATCTGGAAAAAACTAAAGAATAACAATAAAGAGACTGCAAACGAAGCACATGGCACCCGTACCAAGAACGGACCGTACAATAAGACACCATGGTTTATCAACAAAATAAAGAAAAAATGCAAAGAAAAGTAAAAGGCATACCTAAAATACAGAGAACTTAGAACCCTAGAATCATACGAACAATAGAAAATAATCTGCAATAAGCCAAATCACTTGTAGATTAGCTAAAACCAGGCACTCAGAAATTTTCTTCAAAAACATGGAAAGTGACTTCTATAGCTTTTAAAAACAAAGGTGGCAAATGATCAGAACCCAACGGAAAAAAATAAACGAGTTAATAGTGCCTAGACACATCAAAGCAATGCTGGGTTGAGTACCTTTAAACCTAGAAAGGAGGAAGAAGGCATTAAGCAGAATGATACACCAGAAAGAGTCACTAACGATAATATGCAAATAGAAAGTGCAGACATAGAATTGGCACTTAAACAGTTGAAGAACAAAAAAATCTCTGATCTGGACGGTATTGCTAACGAACTGCTTAAATGGACAATGTCTTCTTCAACACCTAACTAACTGGCTAAAAGTATCTTTGATCATTACAGGATACCCGATGAATGACGGACAAGCATTACTATTCTCTTGTTTAAAAAGGAAGATAAAAAACTACCTGAAAATTACAGAGGCATTAACTTACTGAACTTAACACTGAAATTAATAACTCATATAATTACAAACAAAATAAATAGTATAATCTCTCTTTTAGATTAACAGGGGTTTGGAACGAGCAGATGTTGCCTATAGGCAATCTTTGCTATAAGGCAAATTGTCGAAAAATTAATTGAATATGATAGACGTGCCTACATGAGCTTCATAGACATGCAGAAAGCATTTGATTGGGTTAAGCTACAAGATGTTGTAACAGTAAACAAACTAAGCAGGTTATGAAGAATAAACAGGCAGTTGCCTACAATAAAGAAGAAAGAAGAAGAATTGTATCTGAAAAATGCAGCACCCCTCAAAGTTTTTGAAAGTCGGTGTCGCTGGTCGTTTGGTTGTCTTTGAGTTTATCGATGTCTTTCTTACTTATTTAGTGTTCCGGTTTTGTTAACAAATGGATTCTAGTTTTTTTCGAGTTTCTAATGGCTCTTGCAAAAATAAACAAAATATTAGTAATTTTAAATACATTACACGGTTTCGACCCGTAAAATTTTTATTTTAATAAAAGTATAACAAAGATTTTATTCTTAGAAGATCTTTTTATTGTTTTATTATTAAAGATACACGGAATAATTACAAACTAGATTATACTAGGTACATAATGTAACGAAGAAAGCTTTGAGTTTTTTTTGAGTATCATTTATTTTTATGTTCCTCATTCGGATTATGTATTATTAGGTATCTAAATTGTACTAAAAAATTACGAGAAGTAAGTTACAGCTTTATTACCTCAATTACGTTTTATTTGACGCTTAAAATATAAACGAATCACATTTTTTTAATAAAACAATCAAGGTCCAAAGCAAACTTGTATCATAAAAATTGACCACTTACACAAGAAAAGCTAGAGAAAGTTCTATATGAGAGCGATTATAGTGAAGACATTGGGTTGGAAAATGAAAGTAAGGACAAGAACATGTCGATGCCTGATGATCATATAGATGACGAATTTAGAATACAAAAGTAGAACATAAAAATGAGTTGGCGAAAGAAAATTAATGCCGTACACCCAATAAATTCGTAATTTATGATTGTAACGGACACAAACTCACATGTCACTTAAAAAATACCAAAATTTCTCGAAAAAATATCTGTTGCAAATATTTTATGAAATGCTTGACTCAAGTGGAATAAATTTATATGTACTCTTGAAATGTCAAAGTGCAGAAAATGGAAACAAAACTATAAATCGTTCGAAGTACTTGAAATACTTAGCAGCTGCACTAGTGGAAGCCCACATGAGAGCTAGAGTAACGATTGCTAAGATTCCTCGAACAATTAGACTTAATATAATATTTCTTAGATATACAAAAGAAAGAGTAATTGAACAGTCTCAAAAAAACTCTGGTCGTTGTGCATACTGTCCCAGTGCACATGACCGCAAAGGACGTCATGCCTGCGTCCATTGCAAAAAAACTATTATGTGCAGAACATCAAGTTACATTATGTAAAAGCTGTAAAGTGTTGTTATAACCATTGTAACCATAACCTTCGGTTACAACATCGACAGACAACCCCATCATGCCCGAATAAAATCCAGATCTCTTTTCAAAGTAATTCCCTACATGACTGGGTAATCACTACTGACGATTTGGCCGCGGTTGTTAGCAAAATTTCTAAGAACAAAGGCCCAGGACCTGAGGGAATACACTGTAATGTTTTGAGAAAAGTTGTTCTAGATTCTCTTATATACGATCGTTGACCTGTTCAACTCATGCATAAAATAAGGCTATTTTCTTACCAGCTGAAAAGCTGGTAAACTAATCACTATTCTTCAGGCCGGAAAAAAAAGATCTCGCCAATTCAAACTCGTATCGCCCGATAACTTTGTTATCGGAACAAGGCAAACTTTTAGACAGGATCCTAGTCAATATTGTTTCGTTACTGGCAAAACGACGACTGACGTCACCTGTCGATTAATGACTACTGAACAATCGAACCTTTCCAAGTATAGATTACCTATTTTCATAGACATTTCTAGAGCGTATTATAATCGAAGCTCTCGTCGTTAAGAGTACCTGTTGACGCTACGTGAGTCATTTGTAGCTATTTATCGAACAGATTGATAACATACTCTGTGAACCTGTTACATTTAGTTTTTACCAAACGACGTAGGACTGTGTACGAGGTTCGGTTTTTGAGCTGCAACATTTTCGCTTATGCGAACGACATTACTGTCACAGTGTTCGCAAAATTTAACTTACGCCTAAATATTGTGACTAGTTGGGCTAGCAGCAATAAACTAAATATTCTGCAGACAAAATTTAGTTAATAAATTTGGTTCCACGCTAAGACGAGATTCTTCACTGCGACTCCACGATACTCCTGTTCGTAGCGTTTTCGAATTCAACTACTTCAAACTATTGCTCGACGAGAACATTGCGCTTTTGTGGTTAACAAGTGCAAGAGCGTCTCTTCTCAATCTTCACAAAAAAAATACATATTCAATGCAGTCATTTCTATGTTCATTTATGGGCTAGAGATTTGGTACCACACACTTCGACATTCTCACGTGGTCAGGAAACTAGTCTCGCTCTAATCCCTATTTCTAAGAACTATTCTCAGGGTTTATCGCATCGTCCCCGTTTATATCCTGTGTCTTATATTCAAGCATCTTCCTCTGCATTTCCTTTTGCAAGAAATTTACTGCATAAAAGTTATTGGTAAGACTGGCACGTGTAATTTCTTTGACCAGTACATCTCGTTAAACGATTTTCCGTCATTTTTAGCTGCCAAACGCTACCTCAAGATCTTGATCTTTAGTGAATGGCAGCGATTGTGAGACATTTTCCAGAAAGGTCGTAACGTTTATTTTCTTATCCCGGGTATCCTTACCTGGGTCGTCTTATGTTTCCAGACGAGAGACTAAATCTTTTTTTCACATGGCGGCAGATTTCGTTGTCATTTAAAATGCATTAGCATTTTGAATAACGACAGCCTTCAGTTGTGTGGTGTTCCTGACACTCCAGCATATTGGATTCTAGCTTGTTGCGAATTTGATGATGATCCCAGTGCCATTAACAACCGCTGTTCCGATTCCTCTCAAGTATCATTGAACTGGTGCTTAATCTTAACTTTTATAGACAATTTGCAAAGAGAGACCAGAGCCTTCATTAAATAATTTTAGTATTCTCTAACGTTTAGTTATGCGCCGACAAAGTAAGTATTTAATTTGAAATTTATTAACAGCAGTAATTTACATATTTTAGAATCAATTTATTTTCATTTGTTTTAGTTGAGTAATCTTTTTCGTTTCTTTTCCGTCGACGCTGCTTGGACTAAATCTGCTTCTCTTGTTTCGTTGACGTTTGCCTAAGTCTTTTTCCTTTCAACTTGGTTTTAGGTCTAAAAGTGAAGATAAGTCATAAAGCAGGTGCTTTGCAGAACCGCATGCTTTCTAAGCACGTCTCCGCTACCTAACCTTTCTAATTTAGTCTGATCAGACTTTCCTTCTAAGTGATACAACATCAACACGATCCAAACTCGGAAGACGTTATAATCTTAGAATAGTAAAGCATTGGTTAATCAATTTATAAATAAACTGAGTTTCTAAGAGCAATCAATATCTACTTCTGTGCATGGAATAAACTGTGATAAGTTTAAACGGTAAGGTGGATGTTCTAAGACTTTCTATGGTATATATCCAGATTTTGAACTGTATGAGTTACATATGGTTGATAATTATCCTAAAGAAGAATTGCACTAATAGTGATATTTACGCGATGTACATCATCGTAATAAAAAATATACGCTTACTATTATTGTTCCTGCCAAAAATTGAGAATTGCATTGACAATACTAAGACTCGTCAGCGTCAACAATTTAGTGCATAACGGCACTACGTTCATGTTGATAACGTATTAAATGATGTAATTATAAAACGAAATCTTTTTTTTGTAATGGCGAAAGCTTTTACGGTTAAAGTCTAAACTAAAATAAAAACTTCTTTCGGCTTTAAACCGTGTTAATGTTGTAACCAAAGTTGCTTTAACTTTTCTTAGTCATTGTCGTGACCACAACCTCAAAATGAAGTTCCACGTGTATTTCTAAAACACTCTTTTAGTCTGAGACCACTTTACGGCTTACCACTAAAGTTCCTCTTAAAAAGTTTGAGATGTTGGAATCCAAGAAACACAACGTTTTTTTTTACTACTGGCTTTTTGAAAACTGTCGTCATTTATCTAGTTTGACTCTCGCTTCAAAACAGAGATTGGTTTGAATGTTACTGTTGCTCCTAAACGCATTTTTAAACAAGACATTTTATGTGCCGTTGATTCTTCTATAAAACATCTTCCTCGCCACATCTCAGATCACATTCGTATTCACTTCTGAAAATCTACAAACAAGGTATACCTCTGGGTACTATCTAATTTCCTGCTTACAAACTAGCTAAGTTTTTTTATTCAACGTTTGAAAACTATAAAGATTGAACCCCAGAATCTTCTTGTGAGTTTTGATATCACATTACTTTTCACCAAGGTTTCTATTAAATAATTGTTTACTCTCATTGAACAGATTCTGTCTCACCATCTCACTTACTTTTAATTGCCAATACAGGTCCTCTTTTATCTTCTGTTGTAACTAACATGTTTATAAATTCTTTTAAAAGGGTTGCATTGAAATAATTGATATGAAAACCTCAAGTCTGGTTTAGGTATGTGGATGACACGTTTATTGTTGGGTCTCATAGTCATCTCAAATTGTTTAGATTTTTTGATTATATAAACATCCAACACCTAGATATCAAATTTACGATGGAAATCGAAAATAATGGTTCTTTCCCATTTCCTCACATTCTTGTAACTCATAAACCGGACGAACTTTTGGACAATTGTGTTTATCGCAAACTTACTCCGTACAGACAGATATCTTTAAAAAATCCGAGAGAGCATAGCATCACACACTCCAATAACTTCAATGGTGACCACGGATTTGAAGTATCCTCTCTTGTTGTTGTTACTCGTTTATCAAAGACACACTTTTTGACTGTAACTTAATCAGAGTCGCGTTCAACTAACTGTGACAATACTTTTTAGTCACACAGTTCAGAATCTAGCTTAGTTTACAAGTTGGTTGCTTAATTCTGCAGTGTTTCTTTGTTAGATTGTCGTTTGTTGCTTTAAGTTTTTGGATTGACAGTTTTTACGCTGAAACCTAACATCTGAGGAACTTTTACTTTTATATGTTAAAGCAAAACGTGCAGGTCTAGAACGGGTCAAATCTTGAGTCGATTCTTGTCAAAACTATTGCACCCTTCAATTATTGTCGTAATGTTCAATCTTGAATGTCATTTTGTAACTTAGAAACAATGTTTAGAGAAGAGCCAACTACAAATATTTATGACAAATGCGTCATTCGTGCTTAACCAAGCAAACATGATAAATAATTTTCGTTGTCATGGCGACGAACTCACCGATATCCAGATCAAACATGTTTCTATCGAGCAATCCTCGTATATAGCTCCAATATTGAGATGTATAAATTTTTTGTTTTGTTTCTGACACACATTATGTATGTTTTAATTTTATTTTTTTATAAGAAAATTACAAATATATAATTGAACCATCTTTGAAATATCACCGACTACTCAGTTATTTTAATTAAGTCTGTAAGATATTGTAGATAATGCAAGTCAAATACGAGAATATGCATATTACTAAAAGTTGTAGTAATTGTTTCTGCTTTAGTTGCCAGTCAACTTTTCTTACATGAAAGTGAATTTTGGAACTTGTTTCGGTAGTTTATTGGCAATTATCATTTATCATTTAGTTTGATCTAAGTAATTAAGTGAAGAATCCCCGTTATAAAAGAAAGATAATTTGTTAATTAAGTAATAAAATAAGTAAGTAAATGTAGGCGACGATGCAATCTGACTTTCATATTAGATCATAAACGCCATGTTTGGTTTTGTAGCTTAGCATTTTCTTGACGTTTTAATTGCGTTTAGATGAATTTAATATTGTTTATGTATTTTATTGTTTTTGTGCAATTGATGTTTGTGCTCTTTGACATTAATGTTTTTTTTTAAATGAATGACTTAGCGGGAAAAACTCAAATTGGTTTTTATTCTCTATAGTTTTACTAGTGCAGAATTTTATATTTTGATTACACACTTGATTGACGAGTTTTTTTACAGAAAATTAGGTATTTAAATATTTAGCATCAAATACCTCACCTCATGACCCCGTTCTTGTAAATGTTATTCTCGTTCTATTTTTCTTTTTAGAAAATCTGAATATAGAAAATGCTACTCTTATCCAGGTAAAAAAGTCGTAGTTGTTTGCATCTATTTTCATCAAAACTGCTATGATACGATGAATGTAAAGTAGGATACGTTATCTAGAAAAGAATTTTTGAAATCTATATGTGACGCGTCATTTTATTCACTACTTATCAACATGTAAAGAGATATTTTTTTTTCTATAGAAAAGTGTAGGAAAAACTCATTATCAGAACGTGTTTATACGCAGTTATAATTATTTACTCAACGTTACCATTACACACCTATCTATGATACTTTGGTGAGGCAATTGCACTTGGGTAAATACTTAAAAAAAGACAAGTGTTTACTGTTTTTTATTTGAGATGTAACAATAAGATTAGAAACGTTTATCGTTTAGTTTTTTTATTCTTTTTGTATTGAGAAACGTTTCCTGTATGTTTTCCAAGTATAAGTTTATCGAGTACTTAAGTAATTTTGTAATTGTGTTTAGAATTTTTTTAAAAATAATGAATGAAACATATGAACTACTGTAATAGACAAGGAAAATTGAGACACCAAAGCACACGGAAAAACCAGAAAAAAAAATACAATTTTGCCTTGAATCGCTAAATAGATTAAAAAAAAACAGTCGTAAAGTTTGTTATTACAAAAATCTATAATTGCTTAATTTGTTATTGTAAAGTTTTATTGGAATAAATTAAAACAAATTAGCAAAACGCTATTTGCATTCAAACTTTGATTCAATAACAACTGGATTGTTATGCCACAAAAAACGATTGAAATAAAGCGATGTCCAACTAAAACAAAGAACAACAAAAGTAATTCCTTTTTTCACACTAAATTATAATGCAGTAAAGCAAAATTTTATGGTAGAGTGAACATAAGAAAAAGAACATGCAATTTATGAGAATTTCACAAACAACTTAATTAAAACTGCGAATAGAAGCTAAAATATAACTGTTAAATTTAATGGTGTAAACTAAATTACACATATATTATAGTAAACATTAAGTTACTTTCTCCGTTTACCTTCAAGTTTCATCTCAATTACATCAATAGTGATGTAACCCGAGCAGTGAGAAGTTGTCTGACTTTTGTCAGATATAAATTGAAATTTATAATTCTATAAAATTATAACGGTTTTGTAATGTCGATATAAAACGATTTAAAAAAATGGTTTGCAGACTTTCATTGGAACGATTTTTAAATATTATTGAGTGGATGTTAATAAAATGTTCGCGCTATTTCTTATTAGCGAAAGGATGTTACTTCATCACGGTCTTTATTTATAAAAGTTTTTGCAGCACTTAATGTATACCATTAATTGATTTCATTACAATTAAGTCTTAGCTTAACTTAACTGCTATAAAAGTTTATGTTTGCGAGATTATCTTCATTATCATTCTAGTTGACTACACAAAGTAGCTCAAATATTTTTTCAATTTCATTTTAAAAAAGCACCGTTTCTACTGTTCTAGGAATGTATAAAGAAAGGAACACAATTTTGTTTTGTTCGAGGAACACTTCAAAGTTAATACGGTTTCTGAAGAGATATCATAAAAATAACAACAAAATATTGGTCTTTGAATGAATGTGAAGATTATCTCGAATCGTATACCAATTTTATACGTTAGATACAGTATCTTCAAACTATTTATTATTACAGAGGTTCTATCAGTTTGATGGATAAAGAGAGAGACAGAGAATAAAATGCACCCTTAACATCACCGATTACACTACCAGTTACTTAAGAAACAAATAATTTTTGAACGGAATTTCGAACTTTTTCTTTTTCGGCGACGCTGGTTGAACTTACTCTGCATCTTTTGTTTCTCTCATGCTCGTCTAAGTACTTTTTTACAAACTTCTTTTTATGTCTAGAAGTAAGGATAAGCTGTACTCTTTAAGCACGTCTTT
The DNA here is from genome assembly GCA_035610365.1 of Aquatica leii. Classification (NCBI taxonomy): domain Eukaryota; kingdom Metazoa; phylum Arthropoda; class Insecta; order Coleoptera; family Lampyridae; genus Aquatica; species Aquatica leii. The sequence continues at coordinate 32,377,678 of CM069437.1, read as the reverse complement.
TATTACTTGGCCCATCAGATTGAGTCTGATCAGACTTTCTTTCTAAGTGATACATACATACTAAGTGATACAACATCAACACGATCCAAACTCGGAAGACGTTCTAATCTTAGAATAGTAAAGCATTGGTTAAGTCTGAACTGTAAGGTGGATGTTCTAAGACTTTTTGTTATATGCACAAATCTTGAACTATATGAGCTACATATGGTCGATTATTATCCTGAAGGAGAATGACGCTACTGGTGAGATTCTCGAGATGTACATCATCGTAATTGTTTTGTTGGAAAATTGTAGTAACAAATACTCGATAGCTCTGGTGGTAGCTGGTCGAGCTACACCTTTCCTTTTCTACTAATGTAGTTGTAGGGCTACATTTACGTAAAACAGTTTTTTAACACACAAACATACTATTTATTATCGTCTTAAAATACGTGAATTTAAACTAGTTACTTATACTATATATATCTATACGAAAAAAGATAGTGAAGTGTTGAAAACTAAAAGTGCGGGTTAACCAAGAAAGGGGGCCTGTTTCAGGTATATCCCACCCTAGTCATGAATTAAGGGCTAGAGCAGGAGCAAAAGAATAAATAAAATAATGAAAAAATTTTCTAACAATGTTCACATAATTAAAAATATAAAAACTTATTCTAAGTTAACAACATAACCGGTGGCGTTGAAAAATTATGCAGGGTAAAGATCACAATACTTGTAACAAGAAAAAACTTTTTAAATGCTGTTTTCACTACACGTTAAGTAATTGGTAACACACAATTTATGCACTACGCGCTTTGACGTATTTCCACCGGACACTATCACTGTTGCTGATCTGATGATACCATCGGGACGACCCTACCAAGACTCCAAGATAGAGAAGGTTGGTTGTTTTCCTGGATGATTACCAAAGAATCGATTTTGAGTAAATCTTCCATGTTTTGAAACCATTTGGTTGTTCGCTGTAAATCTGGAAGAACTTCAACATCCCAATGTGAATTGTGCACGTTGGTTTTCTTTCAAGTCCAATAGACAGGGCTCTGGTATGGTTTGAAAGGAAATTAAGAAATGACCAGGGGTCAAAGGGTTCAGATCGTTTGGATCTGACGACATTGATGACAATGGTCGGAAGTTTAGGACTGATTCGACCTGGATTAAAACTGTATTGAAATCCTCATAATTTAAATTGGTATTACCTAATATCTTTTTTAAGTGAAGTTTAGTGGATTTAATACCGCTTTTCCACATGCCACCTTGATGAGGTGCTCTAGGAGTAATGAATTTCCATCGGATACCTTGCCGACTTAAATTTGAACTTATAGAATGCCGAGTGCTGAACAAATTTGTACCAATCTTTTAGTTGGTTATTTGTCCTTACAAAATTTTTTACGTTGTCACTAAATAAAGTGTGAGGTTTACCTCTACGTCCTATAAAGCGCTTTAGGATGGCCAAAAAGGCACCAGTTGAGAGCTCTGGGACATGTTCTAAGTGAACAGCCTTAATAACTAGACAGATAAATAAACATATGTATGTCTTAATAAGCTTGTAACCTCGCGTTTTCTTGTCCTTAATAAAAATTGGACCAGCATAGTCAAGGCCTGGAAACATCTTACGCAGTTTCTGATTGTAAACTTGGCACAACCTTTACCTGAAATGGGCCAATATATTTCACGAACGCAGGCCAATAATTGTTGAGAGCCACAGTGTAATAAAGTAATATTATAGTGTTTCATAATTAACGGATTTAAAGACAATATATTTGATTTTGCCTTTAGTTTATTTTTTTGCAAGCAATTGCTTAATTTCATTTGGAAAGGATTCGCGTTGGCAGATTTTCACTAAAATATTTGACAAATGCTGTAGTTTGGCAGTAGTTAAGGAGCCGAAAATGCGGAATGCCAACAAAACTTTACAATTGGAAATAAATCTATTCACGTAAGCTAATACTCTTTGTAATTTGGAAAACGAAGAAAATTTTTCAAATAAATCAATTTTTTCCGTATCTGTATTTAGCTGTATACCTGCCGTAAAACTCGATTTACATTCTGAAGTTTCGGGATTAGGAGAAAAATAAGTATTTTTCCAAAATTCGTCTGTAGAAGATAAGAATTCAGGCCCGTTCCACCACAGACAATTAATTAAAATGTTAAACGTTCAAATGCCTCTCAATACGCGGTCGGCAGGATTTTCCTCGTATTTAACATGTTGCCAAATTGTTCTTGTATTGACGCTATTCGATTTGCAATAAATGTTTTATATCTGTTAACTGCAGAGTTTATCCAGTTTAGAACTACAGTTGAATCGGTCCAGAGAAATACCTGACTGGTATCTACAACTAATGAGATTGCTACTCTTTGCATTAGTTCCGCTAAAAGAACCGTTGCACATAACTCCAATCGTGGTATTGAGATTATGCTTAAGGGAGTTACACGCGTTTTTGAAGATAACTGAGATATCATTGAAAGTATGGTTCTTTTGGAATTAGAAGGACCAGTGTTTTTAAATGTAATAGAGTAATAAATGGTATCTGATAGGGCATTCCAAGAAAGACCAGGTGCCTTTGCATTGGATCCTTCGTCAAGTGGAATACTTAAAAGAGAAGTATCAGAATTAGAAGAATCTTCCAAGACTTCTGGAACATTGGATAAAAATTTTCTTAAAGGTATGTCGACAGATGAAAGAATTTGGGTTAATTCGTCCTTTACCTGAAGAATTTCTTGTACTATTTCAGCAATGTAAAATAAATCATCCATATAAAAAGAGGATCTAAGAACATTGGAAGTTTTTGAGAATGTTTCTTAGTATTGATTGGCTAAATATCGTAAACTTTTAGTGACCAGATAACTAGCAGAAACTGTACCGTAAGTAACGGTATCTAACTGATAAATATTGCTCGGATCGTTTGGTTGATCACGCCAAAAAATGCATTAGAATTTTCTTAATTGTGGCTGAATATTTATCATTATGTACATTTTTTTGCTGTCTCCAGTGAGTGCAATTTTGTGTTGGCGAAACCGTAGCAAAATAGAAAAAAGATCATGTTGAAGCATTGGGCCAACAATTTGAGTATCGTTTATGGAGATATTTGTATCAAATTTGGCACTGCCATTAAATACTACACGTAATTTTGTGATAAGGGAGTTGACTTAATCACGGCATTATGTGGAAGGTAAAATCTTGGTATACTGTTAATGCACAACTTACCATCAAATGTTGAAATAACGACTCTACTATTGTTTGTTGATGCGTCTTTGTCTTCACTAGAAATTTTAGTGGCATGACCTAATTCAACATATTCGCGTATGAATTTAGAATATTGTTTGTGAAGAAAATCATCCTTAGATAATTTTCTCTCTAGATTATAGAAACGATCTAAGGCTCGCTGTTTGGAATCGCCCAATTGAGAAAGCTTGCAATTGAATAGAATGGATACGACAAGTTTTCCGTCTTGATCATAAGAGATGTCATGGTGAGTTTCACAAAATTTTTTTCTAGATAACAATGACAATTTGTTCTTGAACTCAACCTTTTCAGTCTGCCAAAACTTGGTGATCGAATCATGAAGGATGTCATCAGAGTTTAAAGAAGAGTTGCTAATAGCACAGTTCGTATAAACTACGTTGGCATCTGAATTAGTGTTTGGATGATTAGTTCGAGAAACAAGAGTACCTGATATTACCCAGGCAAGAAGCGTTTTCTGCAAGATTGGTTTGTGCTTACCTAATGAAACTTGACCTATGCACATTAAAGTGAAAAAATGACTCGCGCCAAGTAGCATATCTACTGGGGCAAATTTATGAAATTTGTCATCAGCTAATTTAATATTAGATGGAATGGCAATGTTTGAATTGCCGAAACTCTTTATTGTAATCTTTAATAACTAAACAAGAAAGTTCAGTTTCAAAGTTATTAGGCAAAGATGCTTAATTCGCCTAAATTGCTACAGCGCCCGTTAATTGGTAAGCACTCGCACGCTTTAGTTTAGATAAGAGATCACTGGAAATGAAATTGGATTGTGATCCTGAATCCAAAAGACACCTAGCATGAATGTATTTATTGTCATTAATTTTTACTTGAACAATTGCCGTGGAGAGTAAAACTTGATTTGTGTGCACACTTGCACAAGCTAAGGTACCTTCGGAATGTGAAGCATTTGAAGTAGAAGAAGCACTGTAATCATTTGATTGAACCTCATTAGTATTTGGCGTAGGTTCGGGATTGAAACGCTTTGTAAAACATAAAAGACTATTATGTGCCCTTTGACAGTGTTTACATTTAGATTTTGAGAGGCACCTTGACCGATTGCTATGTTTTAAGCAATTTTTGCAAATTTTTAATTCATTGGTTTTGTCAAACCTTTGCTGTACAGTGAAAGCTACAAATTGAAGGCATGCATAAAGCAAATGATTTTCTTTGCGTAAGGTGCAAGAATAATTACCATTGTTTGCAACCATGAATGATTGTTTGATATTACTTATGTTGCCTTGCAATTTATTTATGGTATTATTCGAATATCCGACTCGGAGTTTTTTGTGCAAAAACAATAATTCATTTTACAAACGTCTCTCACTTCGTAGTATTTTTAACCCTCCATATGTTCCTCATTTTGAAGGCCTTTAGGAAGCAGCTAAAATTGGTAGCACGACTTTTGTTTTGTACCATATTTTGTCAAATCGAAGCGATATTAAATAGCAGTCCGTTATGCCCTTTTCATATCATCTCGCCAAAACTGCAAAATTTTATTTTTGGTAAGTCTTTGCTTTCTTCTCCTTTTTTTGTAGGCGCTAATCACTTTACCTTTAAAAAACGCTAAAGACATAAAAGCAGCATTATACTTTTTATCGTGCTAGTTTGCTGAATATTTGCATACCCAGTCCTCAAGTAGATGATGTAGTTCTAGTTCAGGATCTCAACTAACCGTTACTGTCATAATTGGTTGGTAGAGTGACTGAGTTACATTCAAGATCTGTAGTCTCTCTCAGATAGCCACCGTGAAATCAGTGGGTGGTTATCTCACTCGTTCCCTTTCGCGATTAGCTCTGCTTTTTGGACTTAATTAATTCCTTCTTTTTATTCTTGTTTGTTGTTCTAGTTTGTTCTTATTGTTTTGTACTCTTTTGCTTGTTTTATTTTCTTTTAAAAATCAGCGTTGTTTATCTTAGGTGGGCGGTATGTTTGCGCAAGCGTTTGATTTTAGTCATTTTTGGTACCGTTACATGCTGCTTCTATTTAAGGTAAATTGTAACTTAAAAAATGTTTGGGTATCTTTCGATTTCTTAACTTGGCGAGAGTATTTTTGATCGTTAAAAGTGGTTTTTGTAATTAAAACGTGTGTTACTGAATTTGTGAGTGTTAAAGGGTGTCAGCCTTTGGAAAAGAATATTAGGGTAAGTCAAGCGATCAATCAATTTTGGGTAAATTAAGGCCTCGATTTATTTCGGGATTGGGTCGTTGTATGCGAGCTACTTCGGGAAAATTTTTAGAGGAGTGTTACGCACACTTTCATTTTCACTTTCAATTTTTTTTTCTATTCTTAACTACTACTTCTTTGATGAGTTGTTACCGGAAGTCCTCTCTCCCAGTACCAGTGAAGCAAGTTTATCAACAAAAGAATTTACTTTACCCAAATTGAAATTGAAAAAAAATAATGGATACGTATAAATCTACACTCTTGGACACAATATGAAAAAATCCATAATAACGAAAACACAGAGGATTGCGACAAAGTAGAAAATAGCGCAGACAAGTCACAGTAGAAAAAAGCAAAGCTTGAGTTTTAATAGAAAGTTTTCCGAGAACTGGTGAAAACTATGCAAAAATCATTTAAAGTTTAAAAAATACGTTTCAGAAAGAAGATCTGCACCAATTAAACTTAAGCTATGCTTAAAAACAATCATTGCTATGGTTTTAACAATTGTCTTTAAGGTTTTAAGCTTTGCTTAAGTTTAAGTTGTGTTGATGCAACCGGCCATAGGTGTTACTACAGATAAATCAGCTGCTTGTCTATACCCACTGATTGAATCATGTTTACCTGAAAAATTGATAATAACGTGGAAAAGGTCAAGATATTATGAAGCAATCGACGTAGAAAGTTTTTGTCCGAACTATGCCACTGTTGTAGGTAAGTTCAATTTCTTTGATAAACTAACAAAGCCGAAACAGTATACAACAACAGATTTAATAAACCATTGCGCTATCAGTAGTAATAAAAGGTGTATAGATAAATGAATTTTCTCTGACGAATATTCTCATGATTCGGTAAGTTGTTTTAAAACACAGAAAATGACTCTTTAGCAAAGACAAGAACCGTTCAAAACGACGACCTTAGCAAACAGTTCGGGACATACCTGTACAATGTTGGATAAAATATAACGAAAAAACTGTTGACTAACAGAACATAAATACTAGAAAGCGGATCAGTGGCTATGCAAACCATTCTTAGGTTATTTTTGGAAAAGTGTCTGTGCAGTACTGATTGATCGCACATTAAAGAAGTAGTGAACTATTTCCTTATTAATTATTCGAATAGTTCACATTAATTAACTAAGTCACTCGTATTACTTAACTACTTTATTTACATAATTATGTACACTGATATTACAAGTATTGCATCACTATTTGAAAACTTTAATAATGTTACAACTGTGCAGTAGGTACTTAATGCTATTGTAGTTGTGACTCGACTGGCCTAGCAAGAAGGGTCATTCTTAAACTTAAAAACTAACGGGAGTATGTTGACAAGTTGTTAACATAACTGCGCCTCCACGACAGAATACAGTAAATTATAAATCATTGATAACTATAATTAATAACTAGACACAAATGGATATTTATGCTTCCTAGGAACTATATAATGAATACATAAAAAATATGTTTATTACATACAAAAACAACAACAAAAATGTTTAGTTAATTGGTAAAATTGATATTTTTGAAATAGATGTAAGTAATGTACCAGTTGGTGTTTTTAGTTCAACAACCCGCACTCGATTATCCCTTCCTTTAACAATATTGATAATTCGTCCAACTTTCCATTCTAATGGAGGACGATTATCGTCTCTAATTAGAGCAACCATCCCTATATTTAAATTTGGTAAATCTTTTTTCCACTTTGGCCGATTCTGTAGTTGTACCAAATAATCTTTTGACCACAATTTCCAAAAGGATTGTTGTGCTTTAGTACACTGTTTCCAAAATTTTAATTTGTCAATAGGGACCGTACTAATTTCTGCTTCGGGTATGTCTTTTAAAGTAGTTCCGATTAAAAAATGACTCGGAGTTAAATAAGAGTAATCCGAACTATCGTTACTTAATTGAATTAACGGTCTAGAATTTAATATTCCTTCTACCTGTACAATGACTGTGTTTAATTGTTCATATGTCATATTTGTTTTCCCTAGCACCCGTTTTATATGATACTTTGCCGATTTAATCCCAGCTTCCCATAATCCTCCAAATGATGGTGAATAACTGGGAATGAATGACCACTGAATTCCTATTTTTGACGATTCATTTTCTACTCTGTCTTTAAACTCTTTAGACTTCAGCAGATCAAAAAGTTCTTTTAATAAATTATTTGCACCTTTGAACGTACTTCCGTTATCGCTATAAATATTAGTAGGACAGCCTCTTCTACCAATAAATCTTTTTAAGGCAGCTATGAATGTATCAGTAGTCATGTCTGATACTAGTTCGATATGTATTGCTTTTGTTACAAAGCAAACAAATAACGTTATATATGCCTTTGTAATAATGCATTTTCTGATTCGAGATTGTTTTATATAGAAAGGACCCCCAAAATCAACACCCACCGTTTTGAATGGTCTCGAAATTGTTACTCTATCCGCAGGTAATGAGCCCATTAACTGTTGACATGTTTCAGCTTTTAATTTAAAACATGTTAGACATTTATGTAAAACTTTTTTAATTTCTCTGTTAGCATTTATCAGCCAGAACTTTTCTCGTAGGCTTGTTAGAGTATGTTTTGTTCCTGCGTGTAAAAGCAATAAATGTTCATTTTTTATTATAAGTTCCGTAATATGGGACTTTTTTGGCAAAATAATTGGATGTTTTCTTGAAAAAGGTATGGGTGCATTTTGCAGTCTGCCCCCTACTCGTAAAAGTCCGTCATTGTCGATAAATGGATTCAATGATTTCATATTTGATGTAATTTCTTTTTTCATTTTAATTTGATGTATTTCTTGAGAAAATCTTTCTTTCTGGGCGTGCAATAATATTATTTTGAAAGAATGATTTAATTCTTCAATTTTTAAATTTCCCGTAAATTTTTTACTTTTATTTTTTGTGTTATTGATGAATCTTAAGCAATAAGCTAATACTCGTTTGAGTTTATGAATGTTAGAAAATTTATCAAATAACATCAACACCTGAGCTACGTAATTGACACACGTATATGCATTATTAATGCCATAATTTTTGAATGTGATTTCATCGTTTACGTCGTGAATATAATTTGGGTCGCTCAAGTATGAAGGTCCACTCCACCATAAGCTATGTGATGGTAACGCACTGGGATCAACTCCTCGTGACAAACAATCAGCAGGATTGTCTTTTGTATTAACATATCCCCATTTAAATGCGGATGTTAACATTTGAATTTTTTCTACTCTATTTCCTACATATGATTCTAACTTTAAAGAATTAGAATTAATCCATGATAATGAGATCATGGAATCCGTATACAGAAAGGCATTGTTAATTTGTGATTTTAATAAATTATAGGTACGATTAGCTAAAGTCGCCAATAAAACTGCACTATTTAACTCTAGCTTTGGAATAGTCATCTTTTGATTCAAAGGAGCTACACGCGATTTTGAACAGATCAAAGACATTCTGACACATCGATTGTTTTGTATTGATCGTAGGTACATGCATGCACCATACGCAACAGATGATGCATCGCAATATCCTATTAATTCGACTTTATTACTATTTACTGGCAAAATTTGTCTAGGAATCTGAATGACCGGCATACTTATTAAACTAGATGCATACTTTTGCCATTCCTTACCAAGATTTGTTGGTATATTGTCATCCCAAGATATTTTTGATGCCCATAATTTCTGCATTATTAATTTGGCTGACACTATTAACGGTCCTACTATACCTAACGGGTCGTATATTCTTGAAATGAATGCCAAAACGCTTCTTTTCGTATAGCTACTGTCTAATTCTTGAATTGGACAAAAAATTTTAAAAACATCTGCTTTGATTTCAAGTGATAAACCTAAAGTTTTACAATCTGATTATCATTGGTTACTTCTACCTCTCCTAACTGAAGCTTATCCTTTGGGATATTTAACAATAATTCAGAACGGTTTGCGCACCATTTGTGTAATTCAAATTGTGCGTTTTTAGAAGATGTATTAATTGCGACTGAATGAGCATTGCTTCTTTTAACGTATTAGCTCCGCACAAAAAATCGTCCACGTAACAATTTTCTTTTATAGCTTTTGCTGATAAAGGAAATTTAACCGACTGTTCTTCAGCAAGTTGAAACAAACAACGTGTAGCTAAATGTGGACTCGCTTTTAGTCCATAAGTTACTGTTTGCAATTGAAGACATTGAATTTGATGTTGTTTAGTGGGTCTCCATAATATGTTTAATAAAGATTTATGATCGGGATGAATTTGTATTTGGCGATACATTTGCTTAATATCCGCCATGAACACTACTTCATAACTTCTAAATCTAATTAATACATCAAATAATTCAGATTGCATGATTTTTCCATTATGCATTGCATCGTTTAATGATATTTTATTTTGTGTTCTCATAGAACCGTCAAAAACTACCCGTAACTTTGTTGTTTTACTTTGATCGCGAATAACTGGATGATGTGCCATAAAATATACCACATCTTTTTTAGAATAGTCGTTAATGTTTACAAGTTTTGCATGACCTAAACGCAAGTATTCGTTTATAAATACTGTATAATCATGATGAAGTAACGGGTTACTACTGAATCTTTTTTCTAAATTTAAGAATCTCTTTTTTGCGATTAAATAAGAATCTCCTAGCTGTAATTGATCTTTCTCTTTCTTTAATGGTAATTTTACTTGAAACCTTCCATTGATTTTAGAAAAAGAGTTTTTAAAAATCTCTTCACTTCGAATATGTTCTGATGTTGAATCATTTATTGGCAAAGTTTCTGTATCCCAAAATTTCTCTAGTAATGCATTTAAATTATTATAAGACTCTAGATCATTATTATCACTTGACTTTGCAACATGAAGAGAAAGCATTTGTTTCTTTGATTTATTGGCAATGTAATTGTTTATAATTGACCCACTAATTACGTAACCTAGCCAAGTATTTTGTAATATAGGTTGATTTGGACCTAACTTTAACGTACCTTCACGAAGTATATCGAAAAAGATGTCTGCTCCTAATAACATTGAAATGTCTGATGCCTTATTAAACGTTGCATCTGCTAGTCGGACATTGCTAGGAATCTGAATTGAGCTTAGTTTAAAAGAGTACTGAGGTAATTTTATAGTAATCGTAGGTATAACGAAAAATTCCTTTTGAATAGAATAATCGTGTATACACGAACTTAATTCCAAAATTACGCTACTGTTAGATTGCGTTGTAGCTTGTGAAATTCCACATAATTCCAAATCATTACAATGAGGTTCTATTTTTAATTTATTTGCTAACTCTGTAGTAATTAAGGATGCTTGTGACCCCGAATCTAACAAACACTTAATTCGTAGCAATCTATTATCGCTTGTTTTTACATTTACCTGAGCAGTCGGTAATAATATTTGATTTGCACAAACTGTACTTAAAACAGTTGCTGATTGTTTTGAAGATGAAGGCTCTGGTCTTCATCAACGTGCAACAAACCGTTATGTGTTTGTCCACATAAAATGCACAATTTGTAAGAACATTCACCCTTATGTTCATTGAGGCATACTTTACACAAATTATGTTGTTGAACGTAATCTATTCTTTGTTGCACTGCGGCATTTTTAAATTTTATACATGAATATATTTTGTGATTGCCGCCACTACAATACTTGCATACGGGAGCGCCTGATAAATTTTGCTTGCCCGTTTTTTTATTAAATTTTGACGTATTGTTTTTATTTAAGTTTGTTAGTATATTTACAGAAGCATTATGTTTAGTTTTTAGGTTACTATTATCAATAGACGCTTCTAAGCTGCTTGCGCGTTTTTCTAAATATAGAAGAAATTCATTTAAATTAGCAGGGGTATTTTGATCTTTGTCTAACTGGTACGCTCTGTTCGTAAGTGTATCAAGTTTTTTAGACAAAATAAAAACTAAGATCGAGTTCCATCCGTCAACGGGTTCGTTTAAATTTTTAAGGCACCCTACATGTTGCCTAATTTTTGCTACAAAAGCCCTTAATTGTTTCGACGATCCCGACACATTTGGTATTTCAATCAAGTGTTTTAAGTGAGCATTTATGATTATATTTTTATTATTGAACCTGTTATTTATTATGTCAACTGCAATAGTGTACGAGGAATCTATTACTGGAAGGCTGGAGATTAATTCTAAAGCTTCCCCTTTAAGATACTTTTTTAAGTAACAAAATTTTTGAATATTACTTAAAGCACAGTCATTGTGTATCAAGGCTAGAAATAATTCGAAAAAACTATTAAACAGCGTGACATCACTACCATCAAAGAAAGGGATGTCCAGTGCAGGTAATCGAACTTTATTTTCCCGGACCGTATTTGATTCTTCCGAAATTGTATGCTTACTTGTTGAGTTATTATGTATTTTTAATTGTGACATTTGTCTTTCAATTTTGACCAATATTGACTGATAAATTTCAAAAACATCATCGGCGTCTAATTGTGATTCGTCAATACATAATACTTCATCATTTTGTTCACTATAAGTATCGTACAATTTAATTAAAGTGCTTTTTCTCACGTTTAATTCCTCAAAATCAACTACACTATTGTCGGATTCATACAAGTTATTTAAAAATGATTGAATTTTTAAAATACCGCTTTTCGCGGTGTTGCGCTTTTGAATAAACTTTTTTAATTGTGCCATTATGTAAAACTAATAAAATGAACTACAACTTAGCACTAACAATGGAATAAATAAATACGCATGAAAGAAAGTATACGCCTTAACTTTTTGTAAGCCTATACCAATAACTATTTTGCAATGCTTTGTTTACTTCGACAACGACAGGTACTCACAGTTAGACGCACATCTCCAAACTTGTTGTTGGACTGAGATAGATATCTTCTCGGAACTGCGTATTGTCTAATCTTCTACCTGGGTCGATCCTTTACACAAAGGCTTCAAGAATTTTGTGTACACTTGAAACTTTTATTTTTCGTTTTCACACAAACACAATTTATATTTTGATACTACTTTAATTAGTATCTTATTGATATTCACAGGTCACTACATTTATTAGACCACTAAATCCGGCTCGAAGGACCAATTTTAATGTGCAGTACTGATTGATCGCACATTAAAGAAGTAGTGAACTATTTCCTTATTAATTATTCGAATAGTTCACATTAATTAACTAAGTCACTCGTATTACTTAACTACTTTATTTACATAATTATGTACACTGATATTACAAGTATTGCATCACTATTTGAAAACTTTAATAATGTTACAACTGTGCAGTAGGTACTTAATGCTATTGTAGTTGTGACTCGACTGGCCTAGCAAGAAGGGTCATTCTTAAACTTAAAAACTAACGGGAGTATGTTGACAAGTTGTTAACAGTGTCCTCTGCTAAAGATTTTTAAATCATGACTATTTTACAAAAACCAATAAAAGCAAAAATAAAGCTGTTTGTAAGAAATGTAATAAAACTGTGTCTTGTTGGGGAATACCTCAACTTTGAAACAGCACCTGAAGTGATATACATCAATTAAATTGACAACAAAATAATGGTCTTCAAATGAAGATGAAGATTATCTCGAATCTTAAATCAATTTTGTGCATTGGCAAAATATTGGTATTTGAATAAAAATTATCTCAAATTGTAAGTCAATATTATACAGTATTGAAACGTTCGAGAAGTTATCTGCAAATTCAAGAGCTTTCTGGAAGTTGTTATCCATCTTCTAGAAGATATACCGAAAGATAGAGAACACTCGAGAAGGATTTCCAAATGTGTATAAATACCGAAGAAACAAATCGTAGGTCAGTTATTGCCGTAATGCGAATACAGCAGTGTTAAGAAGATTATTCAAATTGAAATAAATAAGTCGTTAGCACGTGTGTGTACATAAATATACAGAGAATAATCTTGTACGTGATTTTAGTGTAAACAAGTGTGTGAAGCTATCCGCGGACTTTATCTTATCTTAATTAGTGTTTATATTAAATATTATTAGATTTCATTAGTTTGGTTAATTTACAAGTGTACATATTTCTAGTATAAGTAAACATATTTTTAGTCGTTTAAATAAATTAGTTTTTATAATAAAATTCGTAACAGTATTATTAAAATACTTTCTTTTATTATTACCAATGCTCCATTAGTTTGATAGATAAAGAAAAGAATAGAGAATCAAATGCACTTTTCACATCACCAATTACACCACCAATTACATCAGAATCAAATTATTTTTGAGCAAAACGTGAACCTTTCTCTTAAATCTTAAAGCAAGTTACTTTTGAACGATTGCATCACAAAAAATTGACAAAAACCAGCAGCATCAGATATTTCATAAACTAATGTATACGTAGTTGTTGCTGACTTACTACTTTTTAATAATGTAGAAAAAAAAATTTAAAAAAATTATGAAATGGGTCTCCAACGTACCTAACTCTAATAAAAAACGTTGAGTACAATAAAAACTTCACAACCTTTTGTGCAAATGACTGAAAATATTAGAAAGTGCTTCAAACCGGTTAATTTCGTCTGATTAACCTATTGTTGAAAAAGTTGAAAATTGGGTATTTAAGCAGCTTGTCTAGGTTGTCGGTTTTGTCAATCAAGATGAAACGGCACTAAACATCTCTGCAATTATAAAAAATATTTTAGATGAATGGAACATAGAAAATTTTAGCTTGTACAACAGATTCTGGAGCTAATGTAAGAATGGCAAAAAAAACATAAAATTTTATTAACATTTGTTGTTTCGGGCATTTTCTAAACAGTGTCATTTTCAAAATTCTGACCCTTCCAAGTATACTAAGAAAAAGATTCACAGGTGTTTTACTCATAGTTCTAAAATGCAAAAAGAATTGGTGAAAATTCAGAAAACGAAAATGACTCACAGAGAAAATAAACGATTTTGAATCATACTAACATTAGAATGTCTTCCGGGTTTGGACCGTGTCATATTTGCAACCGAAGCTGCCAACGTTTCGCCCACTTTCGTAAGGGGCTTCATCAGGGCGTGAGATAAATCGCAAAACTCAAACAAGCAATCGAAATCTAATTAAGAACTTCTCAAAAGTTAGGTTATCCACTTGTAAAACAAGCCATAACCTAAACTATGAAAAGGTAAGAAAGAAAACGATAACCTGAAAAAGCAAACGAAAATCTAATAAAGAACCACTACTGAGTTAGGTAATCAACTTGTGAACCAAGCCAGATTCTAAACTCCGTAGAAGTGACTTAAGAAAAAATAGTCTCCGTATTTAAAGGAAAAGGATCGTCACGGATGGCTGATTGGGTTACGGTTGCTAGGGGGCGTGTCTTTGATAATTGACTAATAACCGGGAACCAAAGAGGGGATAGTTCGAAACCATTATCGCGATTGAAATTATTGGGGTGTTTGATGATTTCTATGCTTTCTCGGAGTTTCCTGTTGAAAAAGAATGGAGATTTGGCAATCAACGAAACATTATCAAAATCTATCTTGTGACCTGTAGTAAAATGATGTTCAGCGACCGCAGACTTGGAAGTATACCTTTTCCTTATACAACGATCATGTTCTGAAATGCGAGTAATGACGGAACGACCGGTTTCACCAATGTAGACTGAACCACAAGAACAGGGAATTTGGTATACACCTTGAGATGAAAGTGTAGGAAATTTGTCTTTGGGAGAAGGAAGAATCTGAGAGATTTTGCCTGTCAAGTTGAATATGGGTTTAATACCATTCTTACGAAGGAGTTTCCCTGTTTGATCTGTAACCTTGTGAATGTAGGGTAAAAAGGCCAATTTCGGGTTGGATTCGGGAGTAGAAATGTGCTTAGGTAATCGAGTACGTGGATGCAAACGACGATTAATAACTCGGTGCTCTCTAAGGGTTTGAATTTTGCGGTTACTCCCAAACGTATTCCTAAAGAAGATATTCTATGTGCTGTTGAGTCTTCTATAAGACATCTTCCTCGCCACATCTCAGATCCCATTCGTATTAACACTGGCAAAATCCTTGAATCATCTAAAATTCCTAAATCCAACATTTCTAAGTCGGAAGAGTCAGCTCTAAAAAGTCTTCGTAAGAACCCTGATATTATTGTTCTTCCAGCCGACAAAGGCAACGCCACTGTAGTTTTGAACCAAATTGATTATGCTACGAAAATTAATTCTATTTTGTCTGAGGAAACTTACACTCTTCTAACCCATAACCTCACTTCGAGGATTGAACGTGAGGTTAGCCAAATCATCAAATCTTCCAATTTACCTCCTGAAACTAAACCTCAACTTACCCTATCAGATTCTAAACCACCTCGTCTATACGGTCTTCCCAAAATTCACAAACAAGGTATTCCTTTTCGACCTATCGTTAGTACTATCCAATCTCCTACTTATAAGCTAGCCAAGTTCTTGTCCAACATTCTTTGCGAGTTTACAGGTAAAACCTCTTCTCACATCCTCAACTCTCAGCATTTTATTCAACGTCTAGAAACTATAAAACTTGAACCCCAAGATCTTCTCGTGAGCTTTGATGTTACTTCCCACGTACAAAAAACGTCTAAATGTCCGTCTAATAAACGTTAATAACGCGTTTAAAAACGTTTTTATGTCAAATAAACGTCTATTAGCCGGACATTTAGACGTTTTTTGTACCAATGTGTTGTTTGGGTTCACTTTTTACTAAAGTTCCTATTAAGGATTCGCTTATTATCATCAAACAGATTCTGTCTCAACATGGCAAGGACTTGAGTTTGGTTCCTCTTATTGAAAAGTATCTATCTTCTACTTACTTCCAATTTGATAACAAGTTTTACGAACAAGTTTCTGGTGCTGCTATGGGTTCTCCTCTATCACCTGTTGTAGCTAACATTTTTATGGAATCCTTTGAAACGGTTGCTTTGGAATCATCAATATTAAAACCTAAAGTGTGGTTTAGATATGTTGACGACACGTTTATTGTTTGGTCTCATGGTAATCTTGAATTGTCTAAGTTTCTTGATCATCTTAACAATCAACACTTAGATATCAAATTTACTATGGAAATCGAAAGTAATGGTTCTTTTCCATTTCTTGACGTTTTTGTGACTCGTAAGCCCGACGGACTTCTGGGCCATTCTGTTTATCGCAAACCTACCCATACAGACAGATACCTTCATGCTTCGTCTCATCATCATCCTGCACAGAAACGTTCTGTTATTGAATCGTTGGTCCATCGTGCTCTTTCTATTTGTCAACCTGAGAATCTAGACTCAGAACTCCGTCATCTTACTAGAACCTTAGTGAACAATGGTTATGTAAGGCGAGATATTCATAGAGTTATTAATCGTCGTTTGCATCCACGTACTCGATTACCTAAGGACATTTCTACTCCCGAATCCAACCCGAAATTGGCCTTTTTACCCTACATTCACAAGGTTACAGATCAAATAGGGAAACTCTTTCGTAAGAATGGTATTAAACCCATATTCAACTCGACAGGCAAAATCTCTCAGATTCTTCCTTCTCCCAAAGACAAATTTCCTACACTTTCATCTCAAGGTGTATACCAAATTCCCTGTTCTTGTGGTTCAGTCTACATTGGTGAAACCGGTCGTTCCGTCATTACTCGCATTTCAGAACATGATCGTTGTATAAGGAAAAGGTATACTTCCAAGTCTGCGGTCGCTGAACATAATTTTACTACAGGTCACAAGATAGATTTTGATAATGTTTCGTTGATTGCCAAATCTCCATTCTTTTTCAACAGGAAACTCCGAGAAAGCATAGAAATCATCAAACACCCCAATAACTTCAATCGCGATAATGGTTTCGAACTATCCCCTCTTTGGTTCCCGGTTATTAGTCAATTATCAAAGACACGCCCCCTAGCAACCGTAACCCAATCAGCGTCGAGATTAACCATCCGTGACGATCCTTTTCCTTTAAATACGGAGACTATTTCTTCTTAAGTCACTTCTACGGAGTTTAGAATCTGGCTTGGTTCACAAGTTGATTACCTAACTCAGTAGTGGTTCTTTGTTAGATTTTCGTTTGCTTTTTCAGGTTATCGTTTTCTTTCTTACCTTTTCATAGTTTAGGTTATGGCTTGTTTTACAAGTGGATAACCTAACTTTTGAGAAGTTCTTAGTTAGATTTCGATTGCTTGTTTGAGTTTTGCGATTTATCTCACGCCCTGATGAAGCCCCTTGCGAAACGTTGGCAGCTTCGGTTGCAAATATGACACGGTCCAAACCCGGAAGACATTCTAATGTTAGTATAGATTCCGGCCGTGGAAGCCTTCGCTATTAGATTTTGAATCAATCAAAAAGATTAACATTTTAAATCTTAAATAGAATTTATAGCACTATTTGAAAACAGATCCGAAAATTTAACATTTGAAGAAACTGTTATCTTATCAGCATGATTCTAATTTTTTTAAATATCATAACGTCATATACAAATCAGAGTACTCTGTCAGATCAAGAAAATGAAGACGGTATTGATTACATCGAACTTCTTTTTAAAGTGCCGCGTAAGAGAGAAGTTTCTAACATATTGTTTAAAATACTGAAAAAAGATACAGTAAAAACAGACAGATTTTTTTTATTTTTTAATATTACATTCAAAAACGAGAAAACAGATTTTAAAAGTATAGAAAAATACAAAAGTACCCAGCTCTAGAAAAAGACATTCTAGGTTATTTGACCACCCACGACTGAATCATTTGTCAAAAAAAAATTATTATTCAGCAAATCTCAATGTTGGAATAAGTTATTTACTTCGGTAACATCAACAGTAGTAGGATATTATATACAGGGTGTTCCGCATAAGAACTGACACAGAGCAAGGGCAGGATTTTTAAATACAGTGATTTAACGCAGTTTGCTTTCATACTAAGTTGCACTCATGAGAAGTGATGGGCTTTCAAAGTGAAATTTTAAATTAAAAGAAAATGAATAGATCAGTAATACTTATAAAAACAAAAGTTGGTATGCGTTCTGAGTGCATCGATAGTAAGTAGAATGCAGTTGAAGCATATTAAAAAATTTATAAGGGATGATGCACACTTATAATGTGACAGAATATTCTAACCTAATGGTGGACTTAAGAATGATTCTTTTACTTTATAAGGAATTTAAGTCTGAAACTGTTAAAAATTTTTTTTTAAATAAAAAGAGAATAAAAGTTTTAGAATTAATTAATGAATAGGTTGTAGAATATTCTTCACTAGGAGGGGCAAATTAAACCACTTAAGATTTTTATATGACGACGTTTCGTGCAATCATGCGTGCACTTCTTCAGGCCAACAAAAAGGTTAGAGTGGAATCGTCTTTAACTCCAAACGACATGAAACTAATTACACAATATAAATTAACATGAATAATTGTTAAAATATAGTCAAATAATTAAAATAGTGTAAATGAACAATTAACTGAGAATGACAAACAATTGACACGACATGTATAATCAAAAATTCTATTTGCAATGTCAAGGTAATCAAGGAAGATTCCTTGATTATCTTGACATTGCAATATAGTGAAGAATATTCTACAACCTATTCATTAATTAAATATAAAAGGAGGACGTAACTACAATACTTTTAGAATTAACTTCTTTATAAAGTGAAAGAATAATTTTTTAAGTACACCATCAGGTTAAAATTTTTTTTTAATAGTACGCCATTTCTTATCAAGCGCAACTTAGTATACATGTAAGTAGCGTTAAATCACCATATTTTGGGTTGCCCTGTATACGCCTGTTCTGTTATGTTGTGGCGGTTTGGTTTCAATTATACTAACATTTCCCACATTCTTTTTTCTAGATTTCTTTGTTCAAAAAATTATTTTCTTGTAGATCTGTTTTCTCCATAGGTTCTATGATAACTTTGTCCTATGTTTTTTTTGTCTTTTCCTCTTTTTCTTGTAATCTTGCTTCTGTTCCCACGCTTTTAGTAAGATTTTATCATAGTGCATCTTTCTCATGTGTTCATACCAAATTAATTTTTTTCTTCTGTATAGTGTCAGTTATTGATTTCCTATTTTGTCTCTTCCATCAGATTTTATTGTGAGTTTTTAGTATTTATAATCTTCTGTGAGATAGATTGTGATTCTATCAGTGTGTAAGTCTTGTCCTTGGCTTCCAATGAGCATACGTTGTGTCTTATCCTTGCTCATATTAACTCAATTTTTTGTATATGTCTATTAATTTTCTTATGTAGCTTATATCGTCCTTGTCTTTCACTGTTATAATTTGGTCCTCGGCAAATAAGAGACTATATATCTTTTCTTTGCCAATATCTAACTCATCGCATTACATTATCTTCTCCATGTTTTTAGTGCATTATCAATGTATATTTTGAAATGCAAGTTTTTCCCATATAATAATCGGTGTTAAATGTATCCACACTGCCATTACACTATGTCTGTTATTGTTGGATAAAAAGCAAATATTCCAATTACCCAGAATAGAAAATTGGAATAAAAAAGTAACCCGTGGAAACTTCAGTTCTACTAAAAAGAAAAGAACTTTGAGCACTTACATCAACGCGATTTAAATTAAGCACGTTTTCGTAAACAGTGATTAGTTGTCTTGCTCTGCCAAAATCTACTTTTTGTATCTCTTTATGATTGCAGGAATAATTTTTGCAACAGGCAGTGCGAATAAAAACGTCGTTTTAAGTCAAAAAGTACATTCAAACTGCAGCACAAAATTTTTGATTGAAATATCTTCTTTATAGATTTGCATTTCTATTTTTTTATGAAAAAGTTTCGCAATTCTACTATGGATGATTTACTTTTTTTTTCGCTGTAAAATGTTTCCACAGATTTGTGTTTACATTGTCTCAGCATCCACTTATTTTCTTGTAGTTTTATCACAATTAGCACAATCGGATCTTTTTCTATTATATTGTTTCTTTTTTAATTTAACTGTTGTTTTGCATAATTGTTTTTTGAGTTACTTTGTTGATAAACTTCTAAAAGTAAGTTGTAGTTTTGTGTGTTTTAAAGAGATGCATAACAATTCTTATAGAATCATTTACATCGATAGGCGAACAAAAACTACCGTATTTTAAAAATAATTGAATTATTGAAATTATTACTTACTAATTACTTTGATTGAAAATATTTTCATAATTCGAAATTCCACAATAATAAAAATAACAGCATGGCGTCATCGCTGTATAAGAGCTCAATGCACATATCAAAGAGACAATTATAATATTAGATACATAGATCTTCTTTTTCTTCTTCTTCTTTTACTTATTATAGGATATTGTTCTGTTTCTTTTTCAATTTGCTTCTTCTTTATTTGTGTTGGAATGTCGATGTCCAAGATTTGTGCCAACCTTTTGGAAGTCGATCCACTTCTTTCTTGGTCTCAGGTTTTTTTTTGTTGTTACTAATTTTGCTGTTCTCTCCTTGAGTATTCTGCTTACATGGTCTGTATACTGCAGATGCTTCTTTAGCTTGTCTTTCTACTTTTTTATACATGTTCGTATTACTACATATCTCAGTTCCAAGATATTTTACCCTCAGTATTTGATTGATGGGTTTGTCATCGACAACTAGTTTGTATCGTATCGGGTTCTTTGGTATTACAAAGAATTCCGTTTTCTCGTTTGATACTTTAATGTTAAATTTTTCAGCAATTGTTTTAAAGTTATAAAGGAGAATGTTTTTTCTTTCTCATTTTATATATAGGTTTTTACTATTTTACGCTTTCTATACTTTGGTTCATAATTATATTAAAGAAAGTTGAACTAAACTATCTTTTTGCCTTATTTAAGTGGTTACAGGTATTTCTTCTATGACTTCGTTTCCTACTAGTTTCTAGGGTTGGTTATTAGTGTTTAGCGCTGTTATTACTTCTGTTGTCTTTTGATTGACGTTTTTTTTGTAGTATAGTGGTAATGTCCGCTAGTGTAATTCGATCGAATGCTTGTTTTATATCAATAAAGCACAAAAATAGCGGTAATGAGATATAAAGTATTCTGCATTCTGATGCCTTTTGGAAATATTTAGAATTCAAATAAAAATTACTCTAGCAAGAGAAGTTTATTCGTGGGTGTGCCAGATAGAAAAGCTTTGATAGAGAAGCTAGAAAGGTTGGCTAAAGAGAGTGACGTGAATAAAGAGGACAATGAAATAATGAGTGAACACAATTCCAAAAGAGAACAAAAAAATTACAAGTCGGGGGAAGAGGAACAGTTGGAAAAAATAATACCATATGGTCGAGAATAGCAGCTATTAGAGGTAGGACCCCTGCTTATCATTTGGTTACTATCTGCCTTGGTTTTACTAGTCCTGCTCGTAATAATTCCCCAAGCGAGCCCATAGATGCTTGGAATTTATTGATTACCAAAACAAGATAGTGGATTTTACCAATTTGAAGATAATTTTTACCAGGCAGAATTATAAAACTCCAAAAAATTTCTTTAGTCACAAAATACATTTTAGCGTTCTTTTACTGAAAACATTAATCTGTCTGAAATGAAAGCCTTCTTCGAGCTGTTGTATCCGCAATCTGGTCACAAAGACATCCGTTGTATGTGGGCAATAGATGGGACAGGAAGATCTATTTTTTGTGCCACTATGAGTTCACCAAAATTTACCTCTTTATTGATCTGCCTTAGATTTGACAATGCCAAAACCTGAAAAGAAAGTGTGAAAACTAATAAATTGGCCGCTGTGTCGGAAGTATTTGATGAATTTGTAGCTAGATCAAAGTCATGTTATTCTCCAGGAATTTACCTAACTGTAAACGAAATACTTGTACCATTTCGGGGAAGGTGTAGATTTTGGGTTTCGATGTATATTCCGAACAACCCTGCTAAATATAAAGTGCAGGTTTTGGCTGATGTTGAAACGCATTATCTCTTAAATGCAGAGATTTGTGTCGGACCCGAAGTTGTTAGTGCAACTAAGCCTACATTATCGAACCCGACAAGAGTGGTTCGTAGGCTTGTGGAATGTGTTAAAAGCCCCAACGGAAAACATCACAGGGGACAACTGGTACATTTTAGTAAAACTCGCCGATGAACTCAAAAAAAGCAGTTTGACTTACGTGGCGACATTAAAAAAAAATAAAATATCTATACCACCTGATTTTTTTCCGAACCGAAAACGTGCAATTCATTCATGAGTGTTTGGATTTACTTTTTCAACTACCATAGTAAGTTATGTCCCAAAAAAAGTAAAAGCGATATATTACTTTCGAGCACGCATCAACAAAACAATTAAAGAGCCGGAAATAATTCATTTTTGTGAATTTTATCAAAACAAAATCCGGAGTTGACGCTTTAGATGTAAAATGTCCGTTATATTCGGTATCCAGAAGAAAGAACCCTTAGCCAATAATGGCTGTTTTTTGCGTTTTGAGTGTTGTACCAATTTGCATCAAACGGTTAAGTGATAAAACGATATTCATTTATTAAAACTCTTGCGAAGCAATTAATAAACACCTGCGATTCAGAACAATAAGGTGGCCTCAAAACTACGAATTTCCATTGCTGAGCTATTGGGAGTCGTGAATCCTATTTCTGAGCAAGCTCAAGCGCCTCCTGAAAAAAGCAAGAAAAATAGCTGTGCTATAATAATACACTCAACTAAATTTAAGTTTTAAGTTTTTGAATAAGATTTTTTTGATTTTATTGTAATTTTATTATTGTGGGTCCTGAGGATTCTTCAGTAGTGCATATGTAATACAAATGTGTTGATAGTAGTTAAGGGTTAATATAGTTTTGAAAGACTCGTTGTTATAATCGTTACTGACTCTTAGTAGTAATATTTTAATTAAACTCAATTAAGACAATTCGTTAATTTTGCCTTATATGAAACTTTTTTGAGATTTTCTTACAAGTAAATATAGTGCAAACATTAGTAAAACATGCGTGATAAAGTTCAAAAAACAATATAAGTTTCGGTGAAGGACAACTTTTCAACACAAAAAAGCTAGTTATTTTAATTAAATCGGTCGTTTCAAAAACTGCATAAGTCACTTTTTTACGTAATTCACTTTTTACCACGAAACGAATCTTCTTTAGAAGGCACACGTTCCCAGTAAAAATGACACAAGTCCCATTTACCCTTAAATAATGCAAGGTCATATCCTATGATCGTGGCAAAAACAACATCAGTCGTTGACTTATGTTGTTCTTGCACTGATTTTGTATACGAGTAGGAATAGAAGTGAGCGTCCATGTATCATACTCCATCTTTACGATTTGTTTTAGTTCGTTAGTTTACCGAGAACGGTTGGTCAGCTACGATTGAAAAACGAGGTTAAATATGTCTAGTTCTAGCGAGAGTGATAACAGTGAGTCCTGAAAAAACAGACGAAAAAATCCTGATTGTTATAAGCGAAACTCCAACATTCCAACTGGAACGGAAACATGATATCAGCATGTAGAACAGACCCGGATTGCAAGTAAGTTATTCAAAGCTATTATTTATGTTCCACTTAGTAACTAAGTAATCTTTAGTTGCAAATACCAATGCTTTCGGGCATTTTCGGTAGAAGACTTCAACTTCTGCATAACGAAAATAAACGGCTTCAGTACCAAAGACATTAATCTGCAACAATTGATCGAAAAAGCAGCAGTAAAGAAACATAGACCTCGAAAGGGAGATTTAGTTCTACGTGAATAAGCATTCAAGTACTTCATCGATATACCCAGCAAAAAACAAGTTGTTTGCAAAAAGGACGAGTGAGACGTCTATGTAACTTACATTCACAGTCTCTTACACCACATGATAAGCGTGGAAAGCATCCAAAAGCAAATACAACGCCTTCTAGTGTGCTAAAAAAAATCCACGACCAGATTTTGTTTTTTCCAAGGAAGCAAACCCACTATTCTGGACAAAATATTCAATACCATGATGCACGATTGGATGTTAAGACAATGTTTTCCTTATTCAAGTCGAAATATTCAAACCGAAACGTGAAATATCAATTTTATGCCCAATATTTCAAGGGCAATTTTTCGCTACGGTTTTGTAGACCTCAAGTTGATACATGTATAACCTGCGAACAGCTAACCGTCAAAAAAAAGTTCACAGTTAGGCGACTATGCTAAAAGAGCTGGTAAAGCTGAATTAGCTGTACATAAAAGGAGCGCCAAGAAGTTCCACAAGAAAATATCAGAAATACGTCAATTATGTGAAACCCGAGATGACGTTACAGGGCTAACTTTTGATTTTATGCAGAACTTGCCGTTAGCACATATACCAGTCCAAGATATATTTTATTTGCGTCAGGTTTGGGTCACCTGTTTCGGTGTAAAAAACTTAAAAACTAATGAGACTGTGTTTTATGTATTTCACGAAGGTATAGCAAACAAGGGAAGTAATAAAATCTGTTCAATGTTACTTCATTATCTAGACAATTTTTTGGGAGAAAACATCCAGGAGTTATTTTTGTTCTCCGATAACTGCTCTGGACAGAACAAAAACCACACTGTCATACGATTTTTAATGGCATTAACAGACTCGCAACGTTTTCGTAAAATTAAACATTACTTTCCAGTTCGCGGCCACTCTTTTTTACCGAACGACCAGACTTTAGTGTCGCTAAAAGAAAAATAAAAAAACATGATCGCGTTTTCATTCCAGATCAGTACTATACCATTATGGCTAATGCTAGTCCAAATTTTAAAGTATTTGTCATTCAGACATATCAGATTTATAACTTCAGTAAGTGGTGGTCGCTTTATTACAAAAGAAACTGCTTATCTGATGAATCGTTTGGGAAGAAAGTACCCAAAGAACGAAAACAGTCATTTACACCGTCCTCATTCATGTCCTTTGACTACGATCACAAGAGGAGTTGTTATAACACATGACTAAATTGATGGTTTAAACTATATCACGTTTAGTTTACTAAGAAATACATCGAATCACGCCATTCCATTTCCACCGACAGAACAGGCGTATCCAAATAACTATGTTCCAATAAACCCCAAAAAAATAGAAAATATTTGACAAGTCCAGCCCAGCATTCTTGACGAGTATAAGGAGTTCTATCAAGAAATTTTGCGATGGCCAACAAGCGATATCGTAGAAGGAGGAGATGTAGAAGATGATAATAAATATGATTATGTTCCATAATGTAAAAACACTGTTGTATTAACATTAATAAAAAATTTTCTTACTGTCTACAAACAAAAACATGTTTGGCAAAAAATAATTGTCTGTATTTTTTATATTGAAAGCATATTTTCACATCAATTTAAAATTGTTGGGTATTTTATTTATTAATTTTACTTTAGCTATAAAGCTTTTGTTCCTCCTGTAAAATTGCGTTTTAGTGACTTATGTTATTTTTGAAACGAGTGATTCAATTAATTTAAGGCGATGCAGAATCTTGCTGTTATTATTAATAATTGTTATATGTTCGTTATTGACTTCTCTGAAAATTAATTGCAGAACAAGCATTACGACGTTACTTTTTCTTCAAAGCAGCTAATAGTCAATATCTTTTGTAATCGGTATAAAAAATAATATTATTCTTTTTTCCAATAAAATCACTCACAGAAGACGAATTTCTTAGTGAGAGTTATAGCCTTAATTTAAATGATTAAGCATTTCTTAGTGATTATCTTCTATTCATTGCTATAAGAACTAGTTTGATTCATGTGAAAAGTCGTTCACAAAAAAGTGCCTATATTTCAAACAAAATGGGAACAATAATACTAAAAAAAATTATAACATTAACTGTTTATTTCTTGGTCGAACAATAACGGATATTCTTTGTAACATAAATCCACCTCCTACCGCCCCTAAATCGAAAACCTCACCCCAACCACTGAATCTGGTCAAAGATCGTCATCTCCTTCATCTATTATCCTATAATAGCTTAGCATAGCAAGTGAAGCATAAACTTATTTTACCTTTAGAAATGTACCTGTCAAGGGTACTATAACAATCTTCTAACAAAACGGGACCCTTAAAATCGTTTCATATATCCCTTTTCTACCTGATCCTTAAAACGATTACCCATCTCTTTTCAAATATTATTTTAAGTTCGTTTGATTATAAAACATAATTAAATTTATATGAGTAATCGTAATTAATAATAGTAATAGCGCACTATGCACCTGCATACTTTTAACCGTTGAAAAACATACAGATTGAATTTTAAGGCTTTGTTTAATCAACTTTTTTTATTAGAAGTTTAATCTGACATCTGATATTTTACTTTTTTTCTATAAGCACACTTGTATGGTTGGTTTCATTCTTATATGCGACATTTAATATCATATGGGCACAAGTGTTACATAATGGGAGATTGATTTCTCTTTAATCTGTGCATATGCAAAAAAGCTAGTAAAAAAACAAATATATACATACATAAACTACTACAAAAGCGTTTTTAAGTTAGACATTTAACACATATACAATAGTATCGTATTATATGACAAATCTTTACAAAGTTTTCATGTTGTACCTAAGTATAACAACAAAATAAGCAAATCAGTTTACGGTATACTAGGCGTATTTAAGGACTTTGTATGGATTTTATTCGATACTGCTTTGTGTACGTCTTTTATATTTTATGGATTATCTGTTCGTTAAGATCAATTTTGCGTTGAGGGCTTTAAAGAATTTTTCCTTATACGCTTGACTTATTTGAATAACGCTTTTAAGCAGTGTTTGCTTATCTTATCCTCTTCCTGATTGGGTTCGACAGTGTACATTATGGTTTTAGTAAATGAAAACAAATTATTTATGTTTATGCAGTTTTAGAAATTCGAATAATCTGATTATAAAAATCGCTAGTGAGCAAACTTTATTCAGGCCCGCGCCTAGCACTTTTGCCGCCATTGTGCAAATTTAAAATAACGCTCAAAATTTGTATTACGTTCATATGTGAGTACAGATACGGGTTAAGTTAGGTATTATTATCCAGTATTTTCATTTTTATATTTTACAAGTACAAGCCATAAGCCATAAAAGTATTTTTTCATTGAGGTACGTAACATAATGTAACGGATTTTATTATTAACTACTAATTTATTTAAACGACTAAAAATATGTTTTACTTATACTAGATATATGTACACTTGTAAATTAACCGAACTAATTAAATCTAATAATATTTAATAAAAACACTTACACTAATCAAGATAAGATAAAGTCCGCGGATAGCTTCACACACTTGCTTACACTAAAATCACGTACAAGATTATTCTCCGTATATTTATGTACACACACGAGCTAACGACTTATTTGTTTCAATGTGAACAATCTTCTTGCCACTGCTGTATTCGCATTACGGCAATAACTGACCTACGATTTCTCTCTTCGGTATTTATACACATTTTGAAAATCAGTCTCGAGTGTTCCATATCTTTCAGTATACGTTCTAGAAGATGGATAACAATTTCGAGAAGGCTCTTGAATTTGCGAATAACTTCTCAAACATTTCACTGACTCCTTCTTAGGACTGTTCTGTCCCAGAACAGGAGACTGGATGCGACACCGGTAAAAAGGATCGTGGCGATAGCGGCAGCTTCCTTCATGTCGGCAACTTCCTTGACCATAAAAGTAACAGTCAATGAACTTTTCCTGGCCTGACATTCTTCTTGGTTGGTAACTACAGACCAACACTTGAAGGCCCGTTCCTCGGAAGACGACCTCCAACATGTTTCAAACTGTCCTTCAATTCGGTTGATCTAAGCCACAACCAAGCTTGTGTACTGCCAATTTCTTAACATGATGGAACTCCATTTCTCTCTTGAGACTCCATAATGTTTGCCACAGATCTTTGTATAACGGCTTAACACGTGAGTATTTCTTAGTGACCAGATAGAAAACGAAGCGTCCATCACCACGTAGTCTTAAAACTTTTCCGACTGCCGGTTGCTGTCTTCGTAATTCATCTAGCTGCCCAAACTTTTTTTTAAACACGATTGCAACCCCTCTGGACATGTCAAGATCTTCGCTCACGCAATGTGCGATGGCGTAATCTTTTTGTGTCTGGAACAGGTCTTGTTGTTTCTCGATGGTAACTCCGAACCTAGCTTTTCCAGAACCTCCGTATAAGTTCAAAAACTTCTCGAACTCCATTTCTTCGATTGTATTCCTGGTTCTGCTACTTATTACTCTGGTTCGAACTTGGACTTGCATACTGTGGTTATCGCCAGCAAACGGGGCTAGACGATCGACGTGGACCACTTTTGGCTTGCCTCTGGGCGGTTTTTGGATGCGGTATATGACGTCGTTAATACGCTCCACGACTTCATAGGGGCCCTCCCATTGCCTTCGCAGCTTCGGCGACAAGCCACATCTCCTTTGAGGATTATACAACCAGATCATATCGCCAGGTTGAAACCCACCATTTTGCGCATTGACGTCATATCTTGTTTTCCTCCTGTCGCTGGCAATTTGTGTCTTTTTATGGACGTCTTCATGTACTTCGTTTGGTCTCTTGGCCAGCTTGCTGACGTAATCTTCTCCAGCAACTTCTTCTTCCGGTCTTCGTCCAAATTGAAGATCGCATGGTAATCATATTTCACGACCGAGCATGACACAGGATGGTGTTTGGCCTGTGCTTTCGTGAACGGATGATCGGTATGCCATTAGGAAAAGGTGCAAGTACTGATGCCAGTCTCTTTGGTATTCGGACAATACCTTGGCTAAGTACTTGCCTATTGTTCGATACATCCGTTCAACCATGCCATCAGATTGAGGATGGAGAGGCGTTGTCCTAGTTTTCTTAATTCCTAACAGTCGGCAAACTTCTTGAAACAGCCTAGACTCAAAATTGCGGCCTTGATCGGAGTGTAATTCCAACGGAACTCCAAACCGGCAGAAAAACTCCTTTACTAATACGTCTGCGACTGTAGCTGCTTCCTGATTGGGTATGGCGTAAGCCTCCGTCCATTTCGTGAAATAATCAATCGCCACCAGGATGTATTTATTTCCCAAATCGGATTCTGGGAACGACCCTGTGATATCAATCGCTACTCTTTCCAAAGGGCTTCCTACGTTGTATTGTTTCATGGGTGCTTTGCGCTTTCTCGCTTGACCATTTCCTGATGCGCAGACTGTGCATTTACGGCACCATTTCATGACGTCCTCTTTGCAGTTCGTACAGTAGAATCGTTCTCGTACTTTTTCCAATGTCTTTTTAATGCCAAAGTGTCCTCCTGATGTCCCATCGTGGAGATGCTTCAACACTTCTGCCACCCGGCTCTTTGGCACTACCAACTGTAGTCTGTTTCCCGTTTCCTCAACACTTTCTAGGGATCGCTTAAGAAGACCGTCTTCTACTATCAAGGAGTCCCACTGCGCCCAGTACGCTTTGATGTTTCTGCCCAAAGCACTCACTTCTTCCTAGGTTGGTCGTCGGCCGCTTTCTTTCCAGTCTAGGAGTAGTCTTATTTCATGATCGTTTTCTTGTTCGCGACGTAACTGCTCAGGTTCCCACTCATCATCAACCATAGCAGTTCTGCGGAGGCATTCAACTTCCAGTCGCGAACAATGGCTGCAGTTTGCCGGACATGGTCTTCTTGACAAGGCATCAGCGTTCCGACGACTGCTTCCGGCACGGTGTTCTGTGTCATATTCATACTTTTGCAGTCTCTCGATCCATCTTGCCACTTGTCATTCCAGGTTACGGAACTGCAGTAACCATTTTAAAGTGGCGTGGTCTGTTCTCAGTAAAAAATTTTGTCCATACAAATACTTGTAGAAATGTTCGATGGATTTAACGACTGCTAACAGCTCTCTCCTAGCCACGCAATAATTCCTTTCTGGCCTGCACAAAAACTTGCTAAAATACGCCATAACTTTTTCTTGTCCATCTTGAACCTGCGAAAGGACCGCGCCTATGGCCAGATTGCTTGCGTCGGTATCCAAAACAAATTTTCTATCTTCTCTTAGATAACTCAAAATCGGCGAAGTGACTAAGGCCTGTTTTAGTTGATTAAAAGAATTTTTGGAGTCTTCATTCCATCTAAATTCTGCTTTTTCTTCCGTTAATTTTTTCAATGGTTTGGCAATATTGGCAAATCCGGGTACAAATCTTCTATAATAAGTGCACAACCCAAGGAAACTGCGGACCTGATGTTTGTCGATTGGTCTTGGCCATGCTTGTACTGCTCGGATTTTGTCTGGGCCAGCCCTTACTCCATCTCTATATACGACGTGGTAAAGGTATTGCACTTCCTGGCGTGGCATTTTTTTGGGCTCAGTTTGAGGTTAGCTCCACGTAATCGCTGGAACACTTCCTTCAAGTTGTTCAAGTGTTCTTCAAACGACCTTCCAACCACGATCACGTCCTCCAGGTAAACCAAGCACGTCTTCCAAGACAATCCGCGCAAGCGGGTCTCGATCAAACGTTCGAACGTTGCAGGAGCGTTACACAGGCCGAAGGGCATTACAGTGAACTGCCACAAACCAGTTCCAATCGTAAAAGCTGTTTTTTCACGATCCTTGGGTTCTAATTCTACCTGTCAGTATCCACTTTTTAAATCTAACGTAGAAAACCACTGGGATCCTGACAGGGTGTCTAGCGTATCGTCAATTCTGGGTAAAGGGTTGGTCACGTCGTTTAGCTGCCTGTAGTTTACGCAAAACCTCGTTGATCCATCCTTCTTCTTTACGAGTATCACTGGGGATGCTCATGGGCTACTTGAAGTTTCAATCACTCCTTCTCTCTCCATATCCGTAATTATTTGTTCGGCTTCTTCTCTTTTCGCCAAAGGAAGCCTGCGTGGATGTTGTCGTATCGGCCGAGCGTCTCCGGTATTAATTTTATGTTTCACCACGTTAGTTCTTCCTTTGGAGCCACTCTCCAGCGCGAACACATCTTGATACTCTTGGATCAACACTTTAACTTTAGCCAGCTGGTCTTGGCTGATGTTTTCGCATTTGGTGGTAAGAATGTCCAATAGATGTTGTGGACACTTCTTCGGCGACGTATCTTCTTTCGACTTCACGCATCTCACAATTTGTGATACTGGCGTGCATTGGCCTACCACGGTCTTCTTTTTCAACGTTACAGAATCTGAGTTGATGTTTAAGATCCTTACTGGCATCGTCTTCTTTACTCGTACTAAAGTTCTGCCAACGAGTAGTCCCTTTTCAACTAAGCCGCCCTCCATTGGTTCACTCGCGGGTATGTAGCCTTCCCGGAGACTTCCATCTAGGCGTGCCATCACCACACTTTCAGTCCTTGCAGCCAGAGTCACGTCTTCACTTAATAAGACCCGCACGGCTGTCTTCTCTGACGAATGAAAAGGAATTTCTTCATTGTCGATCTTCAGGACATCGTTCTTCATATGCAAATAGAACCCATACTTCTTTATCACGTCCATTCCCAGGATAACTTTTTCCGTGATGTCGGCTACCAGTACTTGATGGTCGAGTACTCCATTTCCCAAACCAATGGTTACTTTGATTTGTCCGTGAGTAGGTATTTCGTCGCCCGTCGCCGTTCGAAGTCGTACTGTTACTGGTGATGTCTTCTCGTTTTCCAATAACATGTCAGGACGAATGATGGTGTTTGTAGCTCCCGTGTCAACCAGTAATTGGACGCTTTTCCCATTGATCTTGCCATCAAGATAAATGCTATGCAATTGCTCTCTAGGCAACGCCATTTGAATGGTAATCTTCAGAGTCTGACTAGATGAGATTACTTTTTGTCTCTTTTGTTCGCCTCGTTCCAAATTTTCGAGCGCTCTTCTTGTCCTCTTCTTAGGTTTAGTACGATGCCGTCGTACATGGCCTATTTCATCGCAGTTCAAAGTTGTCACTCCTCTTTCCCGAAGTATTCGTCGCGCTATCTCCTCGATGCTTTCCAGTGTCTGCGCGGGTACTTCTGCAGCACAGCAGAGTCTATAACCATCTCGTTGCGATGCTTGTTTTGCTGCTTCAAACTCCAAATCATGCACCAAAGCGTCATTCAATGTCTTCGGTCAAGCTAACCAGAAAGTCTGCTGTGATTCGTTGTCTCGGAAGCCGTCTACAAAGGTTTAAATTGCCAACTGCTCCAAGAAGGGTATCTGGCGCTGTAGGATATGCAAGCCGTGCTAGTCTGGCAAAGTCAGTCTCAAACTCTTGTAGACTTTCGGCAGCTTTCTGAACCCGACTTTTAATTTGAGATTGATAGACTTGTTGAAGTAGAGCATCTCCATATCTCATTTCTAATCGTGAAATTAAGAGTTTGTAATTTTCTTGTAGATGGTCAGGAACAGTTTGTAAAATTCCAAGCGCTTCTCCACGTAAGGACACTATTAAAGACCTCGCTTTCTGCTTGTTGCTCCAACCATTAGTTGTAACTGCGGCTTCAAACTGCTTGTAGTAGGTTGACCATGGAACTTTACCATTAAATTTGGTGGAACAATTTTAAACTTTTGAGTGGCTTCTTCCCGATGGTCCATTATCAAATCCCTACGCGTGACGCTTCCTCTGCCGTGACAATTCATTCGAATTATTCTTTCTTCAAGCAGTTTCATTCTGTCTTCTAGTTAGTCCTTTATTGCTTCCCTTTTCTCATTCATAGATTCGCAAATTTCTTCTTTTAAATTTAACATATCTACTTGGGTTTCCTCTTGTACAATTTTGATTTGATTTGCTACACTAACTTGTCCATTATGGTACGGTTTAAACGTTCCGTAGTCCCATTCTGTTTCGGGTTATATGCTACCGTATACTGTATCTTTATTCCTTTCACCTTACATGAATTTTTAAAAGCATGAGACGCATACTCTCCACTATTATCACACCTTATCGAGGATAATCTTAAATTAAATTTCGCTTCAACCATTGCAATGTAATTCTTAAAATTTTCTAATGCTTCATTTTTATTAGTCAACAAATAGCATACACAAAAATGTGAAAAATGATCCATAAACGTTATAAAGTATCTCTTACCATCGTAAGTTAATGGCTTGATTGGGCCAGTGATATCACTCGAGACTCTTTGCAAAATTCTTTTGGCTTTTCTTTCTTCGGGTGTTTCCAAAAAATGTTTGTTTTCCTTGTAGGCATATTTCGCATATCCCTGGCACTGGATATCTCGACGAATGTCCCATTTTCCTATGTTCTAATATTTTATCTTCTACTGTTACATTCACTGCTGGAGAATTGACACTTAAATAAAGGTGATAAAGTATAAATGTCCTTCCAATGCTCCTTCTAGAATTTTTCTTCCTTTATTTGATACAAAAACCTTCTTGTCCTTGAATATTACTTCCATTCCATTTTCTTCCAGTTTCCTTACTGACAGTAAATTGTACAATAAGTTTTCACACATCCAAACATTTTTCATCGTAATATTCCTACCATGTTCAGATTTCAAATTAATATTACCTTCGTTTACAGCTCTAATGCTTTCTCCCCTGTTTGCAACACAGATTTCATGACACACATCTTTTTTGTTCTTCAGATAAGTTAAAATAAATTCCTACCAAATGATTTGTTGCACCGCTGTCTAACACAAATTTCACCTGATTGTCAACAGTCACATTTCCACATTCCCATTTCCAACACTCATCTTCAAATGATGTCGTAAATGATATATTTTCTTCATTATCTTCCACCATTTGCACTGCTGCACCATGAGCATTGTTTTCATGTCTATTTCGATTCTGCTGCCTACACTGTGATCATTTATGACCCACTTTATTACATAACTGGCACCTGAATGGGAAATTACCACTATAATTTTCTACATTTGAACTTCTGCTTCTTGCACCATAACTTTCATTTCTACTTTAAAACCTCTACATCTAGAGGTTCCACCTCTCCTTTTCTCCTCTTTTGTTCTTGTAACCAACAAATGCATGTCCTGGTTTAGATTCTTCACTAGATTTTTTCTGACGTGCTTCCTCCATGAGTAACTTATTTTTCACAAAATCTAAACTTACTTTTGATTGTTCGTGGCAAAACATTATGTCAATAGCAGTTGTTACAGACGGATACGTTGTAACCATCGTTTAAAAATCGATTGGTTGTTTAAGTAATTTTTGGTAACGGACACAGTATTTAGATTGACGATTTTCAGTTAATGTATTTTGAATTTGTTTCAATGTAATTTTAGATTGAGTTTAATAAGTTATTTTACGATTTTAAATTCAAAGTTACAATTTAAATTGCTGATTTAGTTTTGTATGTTGTTACGCCGTGAAAAATTCCAGTTGTGAGTTATGTTTTCCTTCTGAGATATAATCATAATTAAATCTATTTTCGCCGTTTGTTTATTTTAAGTTGGTTTAGGAGTTCTTTGTTCGAGTACATTCGTACTTGAATTTCTTTATGTCAAACGTTTAGATTACGTGGAAAAAGTAAGTCGTTATCTTAATTTATTAGGCAGTTTAAATTCTTGTAATATAATATTTTGTCAAATTGACAGTTTCACGTACAAGCGAAACGCTGTGTCCTAATTATATAAATATGACGTAATAAGTACTGTTTGCCTCTTTATTGCACTTCTTCGCGAGAGTATTTTGGTGGTTGAGGTTTCGAACGCAGCCTTTGTGGAAAGGGCAGTCGACAAAAGTTGATATATAGACGTGTTTTTGGTAAATGAGGAGGTCGGAAGTTAGTTGATTGGCAGACGTCAGAATGTAGTTAACGCAGGTGGTAATTCACCTTTTATAGTAGTTACCGCGGAAGTAAGTGAAAATGGTACAGTGATGCTTTAGTGGAAAATAAAACTTTCCTTTTTCGTAATTACGGTTCATGGAGATCACTGTTTTCCTAATTAATATCGCATGTTTCGTTAAGTGAATTTTGTGCGTGAGTTTGTTTCGCAATCTCATATCTTTCGCCTTGGAGGCGGATCAATAATAATTCTTCCGTGGGTAAATTTATTCATCTGGATTTGGTACCCTATCGAGGTCCTGGACGTTCTGCTGGCCTACGCTAACCAAAAGCCCGTCTTCGAGTAAATCAAGGTATTTATTTTGCACCATCTATTCATATGTGAAATTTACGTTTACGCGATTAAGTGTTAAAAGCTTTGAATTTTCAATTAAAAATTACAAGTGTTTCGAAGTTATCGTTAATGTAACTAATTAATGACCGTATTTTACGGTACTGTTTTATCCCAAGTTTAAAATTTATTAAACGGGACCGAATTATCGATTCAAATTATATATATATAAGTTAGTTTTATAAGTATTTTTCATTTTGTTTTTAAATTATATCGACACACACGGCCGTGATCATAGATGTTTTTAGATTGATTAATTTGTGCTGTTTATTTCTTTAAAATTCTGTATTGTGTATTTTATTATTTTGTTTGTGTATTTTATTCCATTAACTGTAAATTTGTTTTGATCTAACGTGCATTCACGTAATTTTTCTATTATTTTGCTACTGTTTTGTGTGATTAATTTTGTCAATTTCAATTCAATTATTTTATTTTATTCATTTTGTTTTATTTCGTTCAAATAAATGTTAAATTATTAAATTGTAAAGAGCTTTTAATTCCGTCGGCCTCCGCGTGTGTAACTTTATTAGTTTATTTTAGATTTTAGCAAATGCACCCTCTAAGGTAAGTCCATTGGGGGTGCATACTACAGAAGCGGACTTATGGTTGGCAAGGGTCATTAGTCCATTAAGCTTTACCCCTTCCTGGCGCCCTTTGATTTCGACATTATTATTTATCGATTTTGTGTTTTCGACAAGTCAATCCATTTCGATCACGAAACTTTTAAATAAAACCCACCCCATCTCCATTGAGCTAGTGGCACAACCCCCGTTTATGTTACTACATTGCAGGCAGTGACTTTGTGTTAATTTTGGAATGTAACAACGTTTCCGGCATCGCAGACAGTAACTGTAAGATTAACTCGCTTTCTTCTATTTTTCCTCCAGCTCCTTTTAGCTCACACATTGTTTGGTCAAATTCTGTTAAAAACATATTAAGTGAAGTCCCTTCCTTAAACTTTAAACTTCTTGATTTTCTTTGTAATACAACTTGAGTCGAAATTCCCTTCCTCGAGTACTCGTTAGGCTTTCCATCACTTCCTTTGCAGTTTTCTTCGTTTTTAGCATTTCAAGTATATTGTCGGATACACATTGTATAATAATCATTCGAGCTTTGACATCAGACTTAAGAAACTTTTGATAAACTTCAGATTGATCTTCCGGAGCATCTTCTGATAACAAATCAAGAACTCCTTGTTGTTTCAACAGCAAATTTATGCGAAATTCCCAATTTGAAAATTGATTGCTATTAAATGGTTTCATATTAAATAAGTTTTGTTGTTTGTCTGTCATTTTCGTGAGCACACTTTTTCCAAATTACTTAAAATTTCAAGTTGTAGCAATTTCACCTTTCCTTTCAATTTCCTGTTAGGTCTGGGCCCATAACCTCTTGAAATAAACGATTAATAACAGTTTAACTCCAGATTATTGATTAAGTATTTCCTTCTTACAGTTACTAGAACAAAACATCATATTCACATCACATATGAACTTTCATTTTCTTATTAATCAACTACAACTGTCTAGGTTATTATATATACTACACCACAACTACTCTACTGGATTACACTGGTCTGCAAAAAAATATTTTTTATTGAGCCCTGACACTATTCCAGGTGATTCTTATGTAAAATGACGTCCTGAATCCAAATATGTCTTCCGTTTTCTTCCATCACCCACCATTTTCGAAGGAGCCCCAAATCTCAAATTTTACTACTTTTCGATAAATTAATTATATTTTATTTATCGAACGATAATAATAATTATAATAATTATTATAATAATAAATATATGGACATGAATTTAATTTAAATGGGAAAAAGAACTATTTTAGCTATAAACAGTAATAAATAAAAAAATATTCATCGTTACTTGGTGCTTGCTTTCCTTTTATACCCTGAGGTACAGCTCTCTCGTTTCAAAAACCAGCAATACTCGGCCAACATGCTTGCATTCCAGTTTCCTGAAAACCTCTTCTCCAGCTTAGCGATGTCTTGATGGAACCGTTTCCCGTGTTCATCCGAGACTGCTCCTAAATTTTCAGGGAAAAACTCCAGATGCGAGTGAAGAAAGTGAACTTTAAGAGACATGTTACGTCCTATGTCCTTGTACGCTAAAAGCAGTTCCTCGACGTGAGCGACATAATCTACACTTTTGTGGTTATCCAGGAAGTTCTTACAAACGTTTTGAAATGCAAGCCAAGCTCGTTTTTCTTTTCGATTTAGGTGTTCAATAAACGTCGAATCTTGGAAGAGTTGTCTAATCTGGGGACCAACAAAAACGCCTTCTTTGATTTTAGCTTCGCTAAGACGAGGAAATTTAGTTTTCAAAAATTGAAATGCGCCATCTGTCTTGTCCACTGCTTTCACAAACTGCTTAATCAATCCAAGTTTGATGTGTAAAGGTGGTAAATAAATATTTTCCTTCGGAACCAAAGGATTGTGGGCGACATTTTTCTGACCAGGAATAAGATTTTCTCGCAGAGGCCAGTCCCGTACGATGTAATGTTTATCTCGGGCTCGGCTATCCCATTCACAAAGGAAGCAGCAATATTTTGTAAATCCTGATGACAGGCTCGTGAGTAGAGCAACAAATTTTAAGTCAGCGCAAAGTTTCCACTTATAATCATGATAACTAATTTTATCAAGGATTCTGAAGATGTTTTCGTACGTTTCCTTCATATCGACAGAGTATGCAACTGGAACTGATGGGAAGTCATTCTCATTTGCCAACAGGACAATTTTGAAGCTTGTTTTTGATGAGTCTATAAACAGTCTCTATTTGTCTGGGTCACATGGCATCTGTAGCTCTGTCATCAATAAATTTACATTAAGGCAGAACACTAAACCTTTATCTTCTGAGAAAAGACATTTCAGGGTTGCTTGTCTGGTCCTGTAAGAAGATATTTTTACTCCCTTTTCTAAAAGATTCCGCTGTTGAAGTCGCGATCCTAGGAGCTGAGATTTAGTCTTGGGTAACTGCAAATCCCTGACAAGATCATTTAATTCCGATTGAGTGAGGAGGTGAGGTTGCCGAGAAACTAAATCTACGCAATACTCTTCATCATCATTGAACCTATTATTCGAAGCCCCAGGTTGTGGCTCAGACTCTTTTAAATGAATTTCCGGCTCTAGAGTATCAGTGTTTGGGGGCTCTGGGATTGGCAAAGTATCGTTATGAGGAACAGGTCTTAGAGCTGACGGAATATTAGGATACTGAATTGTATGCTTACTTTTGCTCGAAAACCCGACGGTGGAAGTCATACAAAAGTAACAATCTGTAAGATGGCAGCGAGGCTCACGCCAAACCATGGGCACAGCAAATGGCATTGATTTACGGGTACCTACCTTTGAGCCATTTGGTCAAACTACTGTAACAAGTCGTACAGCAAACTGATGGAGCCCAAGTCTTGTCCTGGTCGCCAACTTGACAATCAAAGTACAATTTATAAGCTGTTTTAACAAGCGGAGAAAGGGGTTTTCGTTGCGCTTTTAATATTAATTCCCCGCAGACATAGCAGAAGCTATCGAGATGATTTTTACCCTCGCGTGGCATAATTAAACAGTAATTCAACGCCCGACATTAACCACAAATCACACTTAGTCACTTGTAAAAATCCGGAGTAAAAGTAGTTTTACTGTTTTACAGAAATGAACAAGAATGAACACAAAATCCAGCACGTTTAAAACGTCGACAAGTTAACTCTGCAACAGCTATAGATGTACTAATCGAAGCAGTTAAGCAAACAATGTAATATACTATATTGAAAAGAGTAATGCAAGTTCAAGCCTGTCTAAAATTCCTGTTCAAACCTGCATGTGGTATTGAGATCGCCAGCGTCGCGCAGTGAATCTTCCTAACTGTTTATTGATATTTTTTTACTGTTCTTATATATTTGTATTTTAGTGTTGTTTCTATATACATTTTATAGCAAAACTTTTGCTATATACTTTGGTATAAATTTTATTACCTGCTTTGGGATGATTAACGGCTATAAGTTAAACTTCTAAAGAAAATGCAAAAAATTAAATAAAAATGGGGTCCCCCCAAAATAGGTGGGTGATGAGTAAAAACGGAGCTCATTTTTGGATTCAGGAGGTCATTTTACATAGGAATCGTCAAGAATGGTATCAGGGCCGACTTTCATGCAGACCAGTGTTATTAGTTATACAAGTCATCTATCTTATACATAATTGTACAACAGTTTTTTGAATTTAGGTTCTATGTCTAAACTGCA
Source organism: Aquatica leii (assembly GCA_035610365.1). NCBI lineage: Eukaryota > Metazoa > Arthropoda > Insecta > Coleoptera > Lampyridae > Aquatica > Aquatica leii. The sequence continues at coordinate 32,338,176 of CM069437.1, read as the reverse complement.
TTAACCAATAGATCATTAATACTTTTATCAGAGCGATAAGCTATCAAAAAATTATTCAAATTATTTAAATGATTACAACACTGAGCAACATCAAAGTTCGGTTTTTGAATAATTTTACCAACAATGTTAACCTTACTTAAAATATTATACCAAAATATAAGAGTGCAAAGAACTCAAAATTTTGCAATTTTTTGGCTAACGATGCAGCAAAATTTTTTAGGTTAATTTTAAAGTTTCTATCGTTTATTTCAAACAGAGCATCATAAACTTCCCCAAGTTGACACCTTAAAGGAGTTATTGCATCTATTCTACTAGACTATCGAGTATCCGATAAAGGTTTTAAAGTTAAATTTGTTACATTAGATAAATTAGATTTCAGAATTGACCAACGCAACGTTTAGTAGAAGCTGAAAAAAATACAAACATTTTTTGAACTAAAGAAAAAAAATTGATGCTTAAAGTATTTTCGTTTTTATGGAATCATTGACGACTAAATTTAGGATATGATTGTAACAAGAAACAAAGAAAGCTCGCAAATTGAATCCAAATTTTTTTTGTAGACCATTATGCCTACCACATGTATTTGCCTTATTATCGTAACCCTGACCCCGCATTTCGTTGATATTTAAGCCTTCTTTTTCTAACGCCAACAAAAAAAATTTTGTCAAGTCTTCACCCGACACATCATCTATACGACAAAATATTAAAAAATGTTCTTTTGTACTAATTCCCGTGCTCTTCAAATTATCAAATCTTATACAAACTCAAATTTGTTCTTGGTGACTAGAGTCAGGAGTGCGGTCTAATAATATGGCATAATATTTTGTCTTTTTAGTTAGTTCTAAAATTTTGGATATAAAATTTTCACCAATTAAGTTGATTACTTTATTTTGCATTTTATCCCCGTGATAGTTTTAGTGATCTTTTATTTGAAAGCCTTTTGTATGTTCTGACAGAATCGGGTCGAATTTGGGAATCATTTTAAAAAGTTACCATTGTTTTTCTCAAACAACTTATTACTACCTACACAAAAAGCTAAATTTTGCTGACCTAAAAATTGAATCACGTAGAAAATTCTTTCTATAACAGCTTGCCAGTATTTAGTTTCTCTGTTTATTACATTTTCAATTTCAGAATCAATTATTTCATTTTTATTAAAACGGTTAGAAAGATCTAGTCATTTTAGAACATTTTCGATATGTAATTTGCTCTTTTCGTGAATGTTTAAATGTTTACTTAAATGCTGCCAGTCATTGTAACCAGATTCATCACTAAGGCGAACAAATTTCAAATCGCTGTTACTAAAAATTTTGCAACAGAAGCAGTAAAGACATTTTTTGTTTCGGAATACAACAACCAAAAACGCTCAATTTTTTCTTTGTTCGGTAAAATTCTAAAGAAGTAACTATTGGAAAACTTACGCCCCGACTCCAAACTATCTCTCGGATAAATATCCTTTTTCTTTTGATAATGAGCAGGGCCACGTTCTACTAATTCTTTAATATTATTAAGACGTAAGTTCTTTGGCCATAGTGCAGCATTTTTCGAAAGTTGACTCATATTTTGCGTTCTGGTAATTTTTAAAGGTATTGATTTTTAATTATCAGCGGAACTTCAAGATGTTGATGGACTGCTTTCTAGATCAGTTTCTTGTCTGCTGCTGATACTTGTTTCAAGTACAGATTCAGAATATTGGGATTCAGCTGTATTATTATTGTTATTAATATTTTACAAAGTAGACTCGGGTTTTGAAAAAAATGCGTAATTTTGACGTGGTTTTCCAGTTTTTTCTCTCTTTTTCTTTTATTCAGCAAATTTTGGTATCCACACAATTTCTTCTTTTTTTCTGACATCCTGTATACTGTAAAGAAATTAATACGTTTGTAAACAAATTGGCAAATTATTCATAAAAAATGGAAATGTTTCGACGTCTCAAACTCAAACTCGAAAGTATTTTCTCGACATTACTTATTTCAAGTTATATCGAAATTTAAAAATTTTTATAATTAGTAGTATTAGTGGTTATCAATTATCCTGTTTGAATTTACATCAATTACCAATGATGTTTATATAATCAAATATAAAAGAATGTTTGAGATGCAAGTTTTTGGCTTTTAATGTTTTAATAAATCTAAAATAAAAAATAAATTTTAGATGAACTCGCCTTAATTAACAATACAAAACACATCACTATAAAGTCTGTAAGACTACAAACAACTAAAGTTTTGAAAGCAGATATATTTTATCAACTTTTATTTTTTGTAGTAATGTATTTACATAACACGTGCTTACTTATTTTTTAAATTAAAATTATTAGACGTAAAATCTGAAAAAACAAGCCGTAAACCAGCACTTCAAAACGGTTAAACATCAGTTTTAAAAAGTAATAAAGATATAAAGTTTATTGTTAAACTCTTTAATTACATTTTTGTTGTAAAGGAAATTATTATTTAGTAAACTCGTGCAAAAACAGAAAATACAGATAAGTGTTATTTGGTTTGATATGGAATTACTCTAAATTTTATAGAAATCGTTTTAAACAGGGATGAAAATCAATGTCATCCTTATACGTTACGGATTCTAACTTCTGTCTAAAGAACCCATTCATTCGTGGAAAAATTAAAAGAAGTCCCTTTTTCGCTGGAGGTAAAACTCACAACTAAAGTCTTTTGTAAACGGTTAAAATTACTATAGACGTCTTTGAAAAAATCTGAAGATGAAATAGTTTAACTATAAGTTGACTTTTCTAAGGACTTAAAGGTTGACAAAGGGCAGAACTGGGCTAGGACAAGGCTGGTAACTATAAAGAATTCACACATTCGGTTGGTGCGGTTTTCAAAAAGTTTTATATACGTTTTCGATATTCAACAAAAGAGACTTTGAGAATTAAGATAAATTATTGCTTTTAACGTATTGGTTTTGTCAACACGAGTGATGGTATGTTCAACAATGAACACCTTCCAGTTTGAAACGTCCAAGAAATTTTCTTATTATCAAATTTAAATATCAAACATTTGCTTGTTTAAACTAAAGCTAAAATTCTTTGACGTGATTATAAGATATAATCGGTAAATTCTCTAGGCGTCGACCAATATTTGTGAAGCACCAAAGAATGAATCTTCTTTAGTTAAATTTCAATATTTACACAATCTTACGTAAATGTTTGTGTTAAAATTCTTATACCTGTTTCTTTTAGAAAAACTTATTTCTGATCCTAGATAACTACGAGGATTGTATATGAGATTTGGAGTGTGTTTTTTCTTCTTGTCAATATTTGAAATCAAGTACGGTCGAGTAGTTCCCATCTAAAAATTTCTTGACATTTCTCTCAAATAAACGAATTCAAATGAGCAGATGTTTCATGTTTCTCAAATATTTCCACAAAAGATTCCTCTAATAACATACCAGATATTAGTAACTCAATATTTTTGTTAGATTATTTGGTGTAATATTATGGCTTTGTTGCGTTCATCTGATATGTTGGGGTTTGTTGTTGTTATTATTATAAAATCATTTGGGCGCGTAATTGGATCGCAAAATGCACTTTGTGACGGTTTTATTTGGTTAAAAAAAGTTTGTTTTGATTGAATCTGTGGAAATTATAAAATCAATTATCCGTCTGGATTTTCTATACAAAAAAGATTGTAATTATTTTGACAGACACCATTGTCATCACTAATAACTTTGTTTACTTCGATCAATGGCATTTAAATGCTTTTTACCTGCTTTTTTGTGTAGTAAAACTGCGACGTGGAAAACAAGGTGAATAATCTACAAATGATTAAGTCGAAGAAATTAATTAAAGATTTTGCTTTGGCAAAATAAGTTTCCTGAATAAAATCAAACACGCGTGAATTTGCAAAATTGAAAAACTACATTGAAATCAATTGTTGAAAAATCTTTACAAATACAAGAAATATTTATTCGCTGAAGCGTACCACATGCGTACTCTTTTATATTTACTAATAAAAGAAAATATTCTTAGGGTATTTTACTACGTCGAAGTAGGGCAAATGTGTTATATTATATTATTATAAAGAAGTAATTTCTTCACGGATTGATGGTTAGCAAGCAAAGCCGAAAAATAAAATGGGCAAAACTGTAAGAGATTGTATCTTTAGATTTAACAATACTTGAGGCCGAGCCAATTCTTTTTTAGGGGTCCTTTTGACCGCCAATGTTTGGTTAGCTGTCGGTCGGATAGCAGATTTCGACGCACAATAGCGTCTTGCCCTTTATGCTCTACAGATCCCTGATCGGATGAATACTGATAAGATGAAAGATAATTTTATTTTTTCTAATAAAAAAAATCTTGATCGTCGATACCATCGACAGATGTTTAAGAGATACTGAATTTTAGATCGACGATAACTTTCAATCTGTCAAGAATAAAGCTTTCTTAAGTCACCTTTGTGCATGTTATCTTTTGTCCTTATTAAATAGATTTCAATCTAAACACGCGCAATCTTAATTAAATCTTAAGATAACTTAATAACACCGTAAAAGAATTAATATCTAAAAGTGGCGTTTTAAAGTCGGTTACGCCAGTTTTTCGGCACGAATCTCTAATTTTTCGGTTTTTCTATAGTATTTTTAACTAAATGAAAGTCTAACGAATGCATTTAATTTTATACAAATACCTTATAGATTGTGTTAAATTCACATCTGGTTACGCATTGTTAATTTTGGAATGCATTTTTGCGATTCGATGCGCAAGACTTCAAATTTTGAAAAGTTCTGTGTCGGTCACAAATTTTATAGTTTCAATGCTGCCTACAATGGCGGTTTGTTCCGTCTTTACGAATTCTCTTTTAGTAAATCGGGTCATTATTGTGTTAAGTACGCTCTTTGTAACGCTAATCAATAAACAAAACTGTTTTTTCTTTATTCAACTCGTTAAGTTAAAGGAAGTTTGTTTTAAAAACGTATACTTCTTCTGATAGCTGTGAACGAGTTTATTTATAAACACTAACACAAAAATGCATAATGTGTATCCTGGAATGATGTAAAAACGCTGACATAAATGTCATACTTAATTATATCTTGAAGAATTTAGTTTTCTTCTACTTTTTGTTGATAGAATAATAACAACCCGTTTGTATAAAAAGATCCTTGGTGTGTTCTGTATCCTTCCTATGATTATATCACTAAACAATACTTGTTTAACGTCATTATCCAGTCTAGACTAGAATCTGGTTACCTTCATACTATTTAACATGTAACCTTGCAATAATTAGTGCAATATGTAGCAACACTAGCAATTAAAATTTAATTAACATTCCATGCTGTGATATTTTATTTTTCACTGTCAATGGATTTAGAGATACTTAGAATTTGAAAATGTCCACTAGAATATATAAGGATTCCCAAACTTGGCTTAAAAACAAGCCAAGCTTTCAAAAACTCAAGTCAAGCTTTTAAATAATCCAGTCAAGTTCAATATTAGCCAAGCCCAGTTTTTACCAAGCTTTCAACATCTAATATTACCTTGATGTAAAATGTATACCCCAAAATAAAGTTTATCGAAGGCAATTTACAAAAATCGCTTTAACAAACAGAAACAACTGAAGAAATCAAAACAGAAATTAAGCAAGTCATCGAACTGTACTCTAAAACTGAATTTATAATTTATACTTAGATTGCAGCGTTTTTTGTTTATTTAACTGAAGTTTTGTTTTGGTTACAACCGCAAATAAGCATACTCGAGTATACAAAGTACATTTTGTTAAGTTAGGTCAGTGTAAATACGAAGAAATAAATATTGTGAAATTGCTGAAATTATTTTACTAACAATTTATTTTATGGATGACGTTTAATTAAAGAGAATCATAATTAATACATGAAGTTGTTTTAAAACACGGATCTCACAGCATTTACCGCATGGTTAAAATCAAAAGTCAAAATTTATTTAAATAGAAAAAACTTTAATTGCAATGTCACTTTAGACCAAACCAGAAAACAAATTTATTTAACGCCAACTTTTCTTGTTATCAAATTACCAAGCCTGTATTCACAAACATTAAGCCAAGTCAAGTTTTTATTTTTGAAATTCTTGATTTTCAAGTCTAAGCCAAGCGTTTACGTTTTAATCCAAGCTACTTGACTTGGTGAATCTCTAAGAATATCAGTGATTTACATGCAGCAAAAGGACGGTACCATCTTTCATGCTACACAAAGTTTATTCCCGCTCGAAATGTTAAGAGTGCACAGAACAAAGGGGTCGTTAGTGTTTCAAGTAAAGAGGATGAAGGTTTTACTGTCGTTATCTCTACTATGAACAGTAATCGTAGTAATATGTGAAATTTTTCACAACCAGTCTTGTTCCATTGCACAGTCGAGATTGATTAATGTTACGCAGCATGGTGACAACTGATCCTACTTTTAACTGCAAATTGTGAGGTGGTAATCCATGCAATTCCAGTGTATTTAAAAACTTCGTGGGATAGTTGACTACGTCATCCTGGTTTATAACGGTGTCGACTGATTTGAAGGAAACTAACTGTCCCGGAAGAAAATTCTGAATGGTCGCATTGAGATCCCCGACATCTTTATTTTTCGCTGCCAACATTGCTCGTTCACCCAGCCAATTATGGTTATTGAACTGTTGCGCTATATCTAGGAAAACACGCTGAATAAGCTCCTCTTTTGAGTCTGTGATGTGACAGAAATTTGTGGGTAATGTGATGAATCTGGTCGAGGTGTCCACTGCGACTTTGTTATTTCCAATGTCTAACAATTGCTTCGCAAACACATTTGCAGTTTCATCTTGTTGCAAAAATACTCGCATGTTAGTTGTTAATTGGAATGTCTTTACGTACCGCTACAAATTCGATGATTTTAGGCATGCGTTTAGTTCATCAGCAACAGTTGATCGGGGAATAACTGGAAGAGTCTGACGAAAATCACCTGACAACAGAATCATGACCCCATCAAGAATACTTTGGTTGTCACAAAGATCTTTCGACGTTCTGTCCAGTGCCTCCAGTGACCTTTTATGGGCCATTGTGCATTCATCCCAAACATCCAATTTGCATACCTGTAGGTTCTTAGCCATTGCGCTATTTTTGGCGATGTTGCAAATTGGTATTTCGTTGATTTGCATGTTTAATGGTAATTTCAAGGCAGAATGTGCAGTTCGCCTGCTCTCTAGCAGAGTCGCAGCTATTCCAGATAAAGCCAACGCTAGAGCTACATCATTTCGCGATCTGATCCTCGCCAAAAGCAATGAAATTAAGAACGTTTTCCCGGTTCCTCCGGGAGCATCAAGGAATAAAATTCCACCAGATCCACTGTTCACAGCTTCTATCAAAGTTTCGTATGCAATTCTTTGTTGCTGATTTAATTGTGGAACATTTGTACGAACTGTTTCGGCTAATGCTTCAATGTCGTACTGTTGTTCTCTTTGCAACTCGTGGTTTAATGCATCGTGCATATGACGATTGGGTGCTGTCATTCCCAAACACGACAATACATTATTTGCCATCAATAAACACATATTTTCTATCATGATCAATGTCTCATTGTAAATTTCTGCAGTCATTTGTAGTGTAGGATTCCAAGCTTGACGGCGCACACGATGCAAAACATCCTTACATGTCATCTCTATACTATATCGCTACCTTTCTTAAAATATTTACATATGTACTTTATCGACTTCACAGAGTTACAATATTCCACATTGATGTGATTCTCAAAAGCTTTGGACAATATTTGCGAGTATGGCACAATCCAACGATTGTCTACATCAACATTTTGTCCTCTTACCTTCACAACTACCGATCGTCCATTGTCCGCAACTGATCGCCGACGATACAATGGGTATCCATCATTTCCCGTTATGGTTTCAGCAATCAGGTCTCTTGGATATCGCTTGGAACACTTGCCGTCGACCATACAGGGTGAATTGTAGATGAAAACTCCGCAAGGTCCATGTACCATGTTTTTGGTAACTACTGCATGCAATTTTGGGTCAACTGTTTCATCAGGAATTTCAGCTGAAATTATGGAATCAATCTCATCTGGCCTTATTTTCTTCACTAAGCAGACTAAAATGTGCGTATGTGGCAGACCACGCTTTTGCCATTCTACAGAGTACATCCAACAACGGACTTGGCCATACACTCGATGCTTTATGAAGAAATTCATGAGAGATTTTAATTTTTGTTTAAAAACTCTGGCAGTGATGTCATGTCTATCAACTGTTGTTTGGCTATGTAGCAATTCCCTCTTGATTTCGGACCATTGTGGGTTACAGGTGAATGTAACAAATAAGTCTGGGCGGCCATAATGTCTAACATATGACATAGCATCCTGAGCATATTCGTGCATGTGGCGCGGGTTTCCTATGTAAGTGGCTGGCAAAGTTGTCATTCGTCCCACTTTATTCACATTGCCATCGGCATTTATAGCATCGCGGAGATGAGTGTATTCCTATGATCGAAGCTGTCGTTGGTTCAAACGGATGTATGTCAATCGCTCAGTTTTAATTTTGACATACATGTCAACTGCAAACTGATAAAAGTCGTCGACACATCAAAATATGATTTACTTCACCTTCACGGACCATGAGTCTGTATGAATAGAAATTCATAGCACTAACTTTTTTGTTGGTTTCAGCACCTGCAATCAAAAATGATAAATTTTTAATTTGTAAGGTACTTAGATGAATTGAATTTAAAAATATTATTTAATCTTGTTCAATCTAGTTACCTGTTACTTGATTTACCATTTTGATATTAAAATGGTATCCATCTTCCCCCTGCCAGAAGATCAAAGGATATTGTAACGCATCATAAGTCCTGTGTGTTTCAGATACACGTTTTAAATCATTATTCCGACGATGAAGCACAATATCTCTAGATTGTAAATTTTCTCCTACAATGACAACAGCCACTTCGTCAATGGTGGGTGAATTAAACCTCCTTGTGTTCACCGGCAGGTGTTTTGTCAGCTCGAATGACAATAATATTATATTATGGCATCCGATTCAATGCTATTTTTAACATGTTTACTAAATTATTGTTCTGATGAAGAAACATTTGTAATTCTTGTACAATGGTTCTCTTCACTGTTGAATTGTGAGCACAATGCTTATCAACTTCCGCATCTGAATTGCCCATAAAATAAATTTGTAAAAATTGATAGTCTGCATCTGGTAGTGGTAACAGCGCCGCCAGTAAGTGATAAATTTGTCCTTGTATCTGTAATTTTTAAAGATTTGTCCAATAATTATTTCCGATATATATTTTAATACAAATGAATATTATAAAAAAATATTGTGGTATAATACCTTGAAAGTGGGCATAAAATTTTCCTTTATAATATGTGTAGCGCCAAACGATGTCATCTAGAAAAAGCTGTTATATTTCTGAGTGTTGGCCAAGAAGTGCTTAGAATCATTTCTAATCCCAGAAACTAAAGAGCGTAAAAGATCTGGTGGTGGGACCAATTGTGGCAATTTTACTTTGCTTCCAGCACAACATAATCCAGTAGATTCACCACTGTATTTTAACGCCTTACAATATTTACAAATTATTGTCACTTCCCCAATTGTTACCGATTTGTCGGCACAATAATCTATTGCCGGATCATAGTGGAATGCAGCTCGTTCCAGAATCACAGGAGCACTGTGTCTGCGGAATCGCTCAATTTCATTATGTCGTGCTTGCTGTTTTTGTGTTTGATGTGCACGAACTCGTTGCATTCTAAGCCTATCTACTTCATTGTCACTCACCAAAGAACGCAATTCTGACATAGCAATACGATATATCAAATGAGGTTATTGAGCGTCTTACACACCTATGTAGTTCTGTAACACAGTACAAATAAATGAAGTAATACTCTAAAAAACTATTTTTAGGTAAAAGATCATTTTGCTGTTAGAGGTGGTTTTTCATCACAGCATTTCAGAACCGACCACTGTCAGAATTTTGATGTAGCCTTAAACACAAGTATCCAGAACCGTCAAGAAATGCTATTTTTGTTCTTCTTCTATTTGTCAGCACATATCTTTGCGAAACTAGGTTTTCTTCGTACGTCGCCAACTTTCTTCTATAAAACCGAAGCAAATAAGTCTCAATATCACACATTACACTAATATACAATTTGTAAGGGCTCCACGTTTAAAAAACTTTGAGAAACGCTGTACTAGACTATTACAAAACAAAGAAAAATGCACACTAAAATACAGTATAAAATATTGAAAAAACTGCACGAAATCCTGTTTTAAGACCAATAAGATTTACCTCCGAGACTGTAAAAAGAAATCTGTAGTGGCGGTTTTATAGACCCCAATACGTCGTCCCATGAATAAGCAATTTGGTCACGTCTTTGCGGTCATTTCCATGTCTTCAGAGACTTCTGGAGTGAATTTATCAAAACTTCTTTTTCATTAAACGTTATAATTTTGCTCGGAAATATTTCTCCTTCATATAAAACAGTAATAAACTGTCCTGGTTCGCGTACTACATCCGCAAATCTATCATCCGTTTTCGGGAATTTCTTGTTATCCACATACTCAACAAACTGGCGTTACTTGTTTTCTTCTTCAGCCATCCGTTCAAAATCAACATCGTCTAAAGAATTATCATGCAGCTCAATGGTTCCAAAGAATCACAGTGTTCTTCTGCCTCATCTGTCGGAAGTGATGATGTACCACCCTCTTGGTCTACGATATTTTCTTCAGACCGTTCATTGTCATTACAAACGCTTTTTCCAGCTGGAACAATTAATTAACTTTTTTTTACGGATGTTTACAATCTTTGTACATTCTGATCTTTTTACCTCAAGCATGAAATGCACTTAGTTTAGATTGCAGCTATGTATTGGTATGCGACTTAAGTGTTCCTTTACGCCGTATTTCCAAAATCTTGACTTAAAATTATCTGCCATACTTGGTTGAAGAATATCCAGCATTTTTTTAATATCGGTGAAAACTGTTGTTTTTAGATATTGGTACTCCAAATATCATCCTGACTTTGTTTCTAGCCATAGAGTACATTTTGATTTTGTGTAGCATAAAAAATAGTACCATCCTTCTGCTGCATGTAGATCACTTGTTGCTCCCATAACACGTACGCGAATCTCATCTCCCCATTCGTCACCGCGGTTTTGGCAAACTTAAATAATGTCTTTTTAAGTAAGTCACCATTTTTTTATCCAATGTTCTGCACTTTCTTAAAGCATTCTATTGTTCTAGATGTTTAGGGTCAAGTAGCAGACATTTCTGCTCGCAAAAAAAAACAGCGCACAAGAAACTGAATGCGCTCATAGGATCGTCTTGTACGCTTAGGTTCACTGCTGCTAGCTTTAAACTGTTGTTCACGTTTTCTTTACTGCACGTATAATATTGTCTTTGGATATATAATGTCTTACACAAACCTTGTGAAATTGCAAATTCTTTAAACTGTCATCTTGTAAAGCATCTTCAATTTATGTATGGATGGATGGTGTCACTCTAATGCTTTTGGCAATTTTCTTTAGTCGATCTACTCCACCAGTTACTAGTGAATCAATACGATTGCAGTTAAAAAGAAGCTGTTGGTATCTTCAGACATGCTAAACCTGCAAAAATAAATAAATAAAATAAAACACAATACACATTTATTAAATTACAAATATTTAATTTTGGTCAACCGACTCCTTTTCATTTGCAATAAAATTTCTGTTTGTTTTGACCTCGTGAGCTTTGACCTTTGATATTTAAAATTGCCCAAGGGAACAACTCTGACACCGCACATATTATGATTTAGTATATCAAATAGCACTAGGATCAATCATAAAATTTTAGTTGTACCATATTTCAAGGTGGCTATGCGACCGAACTATTTTGATTTAAATGCATATGACACATAGTATAAGTTAAATTAAAAAAATATTATAATACTAACAGTAATTTTAAGAGAAACAACAATAATCATAGCAAAACAACAAAATGAATAGACACTGCTGCTTTAGTTTAATATAAGAATTGCTCATATACTATTGTAGGTTTTTATTAATTTAAACTTTAACTTAATTGACACTTCTAATAATCGCAATTGTTTTTTTTAATTTATATCATACGTCCTTAATCGTTTGAGGTTACACTACTACTGCTGTCTTCTCTTACATCTGATAAACCTTCGCCACGGTGACTCAAGTCGGACCCAATCCCCTATTTGGCCATTCCTGGTGTTTCGCCCGCCCCGGACGAATAATCGTCATGTGGTAGCCACGTCTTAATATATTCGGCACAAGTAGATGTCTTTTTTGGACCTTCAGTAACTTCTGTTTTTTCCACGTCAGAGGTGCTGTTCGGCTTCACCTTGGTAATTTGGTAAGGACCCAGAAATTTTGTTCTAAGTTTTATTCCTGAACCAAATTGGGTTCTTTTGATAGCGACCAAATCTTCAATTCGATGTCAGTGCCTTCTTTCTTTCTCTTCTTATTGAATTGAGTCTTATTCTTTTCTTATACTTTTCTGATTTAAATCTTGGCACTCCTTTTTTTTGTCAAAACACGCGATCATTTCTTTCTTTAGTAACTCTTTTAGTCGTTTGTCATCTTTGGTCTTCATCGTTACACCAAATATCAGTTCAAAAGGCGTGGTACCAATTGATCGTTGCTTAACATGCTTGTATCATTTCCCTGGATTGCTCAAGCTTAACTTAGTTAATACATTAATTATCGTTTGATTGAGTCTTTCCACTTGCCCATTTGCTCTCAGTAGCCCTGTTGTAATTGGGTGATGTTTTATACCTTTCTCAATGCAGTAATCTTGGAATTCGGCTGATGTAAATGCTGTTTCTTGGTCAGTAATTATTTGGTACGGATTTCCAAGGTAATTCTTTTGTAATTCCAGTTTTAGTATAACTTTTTTTGACGTCGTAGATTTAACGGGGTATAACCACACATATTTACTAAATCCATCTATAACTACTAGTATGTGGATTGAATATAGAAAACCTTCTTTGTACCCAAGTTTTAGATTTGCTAGGATGCATAGAATGCAACATAAAATTGTCTTTCACACGTCCGATATGTAAAAGTCTTGCCCAAATACCTCTTGTGTTTTCTTTGCTCTAAAACGACCGTTTTCGTGAACTTATAATTTCTATTTTTATGGCGTCAGAAATCACCAACAGCCCTTTTCTTTTAATGTGTTTTTAGAAATTGTCTCCTTTTATTAAATAGTTTTGGTACTCTTTGTCTTTTAATTTTTTTCCAAACTATCGATTAGTGAGTCGCTGTCTTGGGCAGTCCTTACTTTTCGCGAAACGTCCTTTGTCCCTTGTTTCTTGATCGATGTTCTACATCGTAATCATACTTCTCCAATAAAAGAATCCATCGTGCCACTCTCGTACTTAGATCTTTCTTTGCTATAGTCTTTAGAAATGCATTACATTTCGTTACGATCTTGAAATTGTGTCTCAATAAATATACTCGAGACTTTTTAATGGCGTTTTTTTTACTTGTGTAATAAGCTGAATGTAGTTGATTATCTTTGCTTGATCTTTGTAAAAACACAGCTCCAAAGCCTTCTTGACTGGCGTCGGCGTGTAACTCAGTCTCAACGCCTTGCTTGAATAGTTCCAGAATTGGTACTTCCAACAATTTATTCTTTAACATGAGCCATGCCGTTTATTGTGCTTCTTCATATTTAAACTGTTCATTCTTTTTTAATAGATCAGTTAATAGTTGTGCGATGTTTGCATAATCGAGGATAAATTTACGCAAATATTCTGCGAGTCCTAAAAATCCTTGAACTGGCTTTGTAGTTTTTAGTTCTGAAAAGTATTTAATAGCTTTGATCTAGGCAGGATTCGGATGTAGTTTACCATCTTCAATCACATGTCCCAGAAATTCTATTTGTCTCATCAGAAATTTGCTTTTCTTCATATTTATATCCAACTGGTAATTTTTTGCAGTATGTAGTACTGTCTTTAATCTTTGTATTGCTTCATTCTCGTCTTTTGCCGTTATTACCAAATCATTCATATATAGTAGAGCTACTCCTTCTTTAGCTAAGTCACGATATATTGCATTTATAAACCTTTGGAAAACTGAAGGAATGTTGCATAATCCGAACGGTACTTTCAAAAAACGATTTTGGCCATTATGCGTCACAAATGAAGTAAATTTTCTGCTTTCTTTTTTCGTCTACATGGAAAAATCCATTTCTTAGGTCGATCGTGCTATACACTCGAGCATCTTGCAGCCTATCTAGCACATCTTCAATTAGTGGTAATGGATAACGGTCTTTTATAATCATTCTGTTTATGTTTCTGTAATCAAAGCAAACTAGTGGACTGCCGTCTTTTTTTCTAACTATAACTACTGGACTTGTGAAGTCGGACACGCATAGTTCGACTATACCATTTTTTATCCATTGTTTTACTTGGTTATCCACAACTTCCACAAAAGGTGATCTTCTTGGCCTGCAGTATATGGGTTCTTCATGTTGAACAATAATCTTCATAGTTACGTCTGTAGTTTATAACTTCTTCGGCTTGCAATTAGTTATAAGAGCCTTCACTTCTTTTTTTAATTGGTTGTTAAGCCCTCCGTAATTATATCAAACTTCCAAGTTTGCGTTGATATTCATAATTTCCTTAACTGGGTTCGTTGTTTGTTTCACTCTAGTATTATCATTATTTATTACCATTTTAGTTTGGGCTAGTAATTTATTCCGATGATCGCATTAGTCACAATACCTTCTGGAGATATATATACTTTGGTATTCAATGTAACGTCACTTATTTATACGGTCGCTTCAATGTATCCTAAAAGTCGTACTGATCTTCCACCAAACCTAAATAGATTAACGTCGGTTGTTTTCATACCCGGTGATCTAATCTTCTCGTATAAATCCGTTCAATTAAGTTTACCACGCTTCCCGTATCTATTAATGCGTTGACTGACTCGTTGTTTATTTTAATGTGTTTATAGTACTTAAATATCGAATAGTTGTGCATTCTGTCGCCTTATGTCCAAATCTGTCGCATTTGAAATATTTAAATCCTTTATTTCTGTGTTCACAGACTCTTGTTCGGTGCCCTGCTACTCCGTAATTGTAACACTTTCTCTTCATCCCGGTCTTTCATTTTTACGTTTTCTTTCTTCTCGTTTCTCTTCTTCGCCTCTTTCATATTCACGTCTTCTATCTTCCTGTCTTTTCTCTTTACGTCTTCCATCTTCACGTATTTTGCCTTTACGTCTTCCATCTTCACGTTTTTTGTATTTACGTCTTCTATCTTCACGTCTTTGTTTCACAAAGCGTTCAGATCTTGTTATATTCTTCCTCATTTTCTTATAATTTCGTAGTTTATCTTTAAATTTGGGTTTGGCACCGTACAACATGTTGAGGTCATCTGCAATGCCGTTTATTTTATACTGAACCACAGGTTCTGACTCGACTTTGCCTTTACTGGCTAGTTATCTCGTGCTTAAGAAATACTCTTGAATCGACTCACCATTTTTTAATAAACGGTGTAATTTGGCACTAGTTATTTTGTTTGAAAACTCTACAAGCAGTTTTCTTTTCAAGACTTTAATACGATGTCACCTCTTTTTCCGCTTATATCAACGTCTTTGCCAATCTTTGGAGATATTTTTTAGCAAATATAAATGTGTATAAGTCATTACACTGCATAAGCGTCTCTTCAAATTCTTCAATCCACTTTTACATCGTGTGATTTTCGTCGCCTCAAAATCTACGTATCGAATCTTCGACATCCCTAAAACTTATTAGAAATTTTGGTAAACAGTTACTTCTTTGTACAACTGCGTCTTTCGTTTTCATTGTCGTTACTGTCTTGAGTTGCTTCGAGTAGATTGCCCGTCTTTTTGTTCGTCTTCTATTCCATCTTTATAAACGTAGTCTTCGTCGTCAAATTCTTCTGCGTTGACGTCTAGATATTAAATATTACATAAACCTTTACAAATTCAGTCTTCAACATCTTCAATATCGCCTTTGTAATCTAATCTTAGTATGTCGGAAGCTATAGCTTAGTTTTGTTTAAAATATCTGCATTTTGTGCCAATTGTTCTATTTTTTATATAAAAAATGCAAAAACTTACGTTAAAATTGTTCAAATCGTTGTCGTATTAAGCGTCTTTCTAAATCTTAATTATAAGCTGCGTAATTCGATCCCGGCTGAGCTCCCAAAATGTAGGTTTTTGTTAATTTAAACTTCAACTTAATTGACAATTCTAATAATCGTATTTTGTTTTGCTTATATGATACGTCTTTAATCGTTTAAGGTTACATTACTACTGCTGCCCTCTCTTACTTCTGCTAAACCCTCGCTACAGTGACTCAGGTTGAACCTAATCCCACACTATTAGATAATTTGTTAGTTATTTAGTATATAAACCAAATACATACCCAGTCTTTATTTTATATTTTTAATATCACGTGCTCGTTAGGCTCATTTTGCACCAAGCCAGTTCAGTCCAGTCGCGTCCAGTCATGTCGAACGCTGCTGGATTGGAAATATTAACTTATCGTTAAAATAAAAGCAATGTGTAAATCTGGGTTCATACTAACGGTCATGTCCAGTCCGATCGCGTCAAGACTTGTGTGGATTTGAAAACCTTGATTCTATTAGCGCAAGCCAAAGAGGCAGTCTACAATACTGAATACCCAAAGCGCAGAGATCGGATTTTTATTGCCGCTGTCTATAAAGGCATAGCCAGAGCTTTAAACACAACTTGAAGGTCTTAAGGTCTGAAGTTAATTAATTAAATTTTGTTTCAAGAGCTCAGTTTTCAAAATTTTGTCACTTTACGCAAGCACTTTTAGTTGAGCCTTCCGTTAATTGTATCTCAGTTTCTACAACTTTTTGAAATATACCAAATTGCTTAATCAATATGCCAAAGGCACATTCAGTTTTCACCTAAAGGAAATCCCTCGTTGCCTACTAAGTAGAAAGATATATTAATTTCTCTATTCATAATTTTTTGTGAGCTATAGATATTTAGTGCGTTTGCTTTAAATGCTCTTCCCATTAAAGATTCTGGGAAAATACTAGTTCAACAAAGAAATATTCTTATTTTTTTCAGCATTTGCTCTTGCGATTTATTGATGGTCATCGCAAATGCCAATTTTACAGGAAGTTACATTCTTTTCAATACAAATGGAATATCAATGCTTGAAGGAGCGAATTCCACCTTAAGGACAAAAACTTGTGTTCCTGCAGCTGACCATGTCAATATTTCTGCAATAATCAGATTTGGTATTAGATCATTCACAACTAATCGAGTGTCGTTTGTATTGAGGTTTTGAAGCTAAATGATAATTGCTGCATTTATTAAATTTAAACTATAAAGAAGGATTCCAGGTGGAGTGAAATAATTTAAAAATTTTGCAGAATAGTTTTGTCCATTGTCCTCTTTTTGATCTACGATTGAATCGATGCTAAAGTACCTAGTTAAATTTTCCTCAAGTAGATTTAGCCCATCTTCATTGATTTTGTCCACGGATTCATTCTTTGGATTTGCAAATCGTTTATACTGGGATCTCAATTAAGTCTCCACCCAAATCATATTGGTTTGATAATTCTTCTCGGCCAAGTTTTAGCTGCCACTCACTGTATTTTAAATAAATTGAGCAAACTTTTTTTTTTTAAATTTAAATTGTTGAAATTCTTTCCGGCGCAGAATTTAATACTACTTTCAACAATAGAAGGCCGAGAACCATGAGGTACAACAGGTAATGATTGTCTAAAGTCTCCACCAAGTAAAACCAAAAGGGGCTGTATTATCAATTACCTCTTATAAAAATCGTCTAAATCAATAATTTTAATTTTCTTATTATTTTGGCGTCACTACGAATTTATGTTCGAAACTAAATTTTTGCATAATGAAATATGAACGCCGTATTGAGAGAGATAAGTCCGACCATCAATTAATAAATTGGTTGCAATACCTGTTGATGCCACAGGAAGGCCCGCTTAATCTTCCCCACGTATCACATGAAGTAGTGTTTTGTATAGATGGGTTTTTCCACTACCACCGGATTCATTAGGAAAAAAACATTTGGTACACAATCTTTCATTAGCAATTCGATTACAAATAGATTGAAACGCTTCAATTTGTTCTTCATTTAGAGTTTCCATCATTTCTAATCCAGATAGTTTTCAGCTCTCTGATCAAATAATTCAGCAGATGTACAGAGTAAGTCTAAAAGAGGGTTTCTTAAATTGAAACCTGAGCATTTTTTTCTATGTAACATTAAAATTTTTTGAATATCTCTAATTGCAAAATAATAATAATAATCTTCATTTAAAGAGGATTTATAGTTGTTAAATAATTCAGAAGCGTTAGGTTTGTTCCCAAACAGCATCAGTTGATAACAGTTTCATCGCTTCTGCTGCTGTTTTCAAATCAGCAAATTTTTCCGATAACGGACTGCGTTGTCTTTTGTTTTAGATATTGCCACGCATCATCTTTGTTTAATTTGAACTAAGCCGTTAGAGTAATATCTTTCTCAGGTGCTTTATTTACATCAGCTTGAATATCATTAAGATCGGTAAATTGTGTGGCTTTGTTGGTGCATTTCGAAACCACAAAGACACCAACATGCTTCTGGACAGATTACATATCTGCTGTCTATGAATGTTTTAATTTAATTTTTATTCTAACGTATAAGTTTCTATAATATCGACATGTACGCAATCATTACCTTTGTAAACATATTTAAAAATATACTTTACGCTTTTTTACTAATGCACAAACTTTGACATTAATGTGACAGTTGAATTTGAAGCACAGAAATGGATTGTAAGGAACAACCCAACTATTTTCGACAGTTTTACCTCTTATTGTCACAGTTCGACCAACATTTCTGCGGCGATAAAGTGCATAACCACTTATATTTGTATTAGCTTCAGCTTGAAATTGCTTAGGAAAGTTTTTAGTACAATTGCTTCCGTTCATGCATGAAGATTGTGGATTATCTGCACTACATGATCCATGTATCATATTATTAATAAAAATTTCATGTAACCTAGGGTTTAGGTTGCATCAAAAATTTCAGCACACTCAATTTTATCAATCTGTTCTGCATCCTTGGCTTTGAATTGTTTGCCAATATAATTATTATGTGACTATGTGGGGGACTACATTTTTGAAACTACATGAAATTACATGTGTCTTTGCTAGAAGAACACCAACACCGGACAAAACTTAACACTTTCACCATATACTAAATTTTCAGTTTTTTTTTTGATCATTTAGGGTTACAAGTCATTGTAATGAAAAGATCCGGTGGCCCATATTTGCGAACAATAGCCATTGCATCTTGCTAATTCTATGCCATGTTCTTTGGACTTCCTTGAAATGAATACGAAATAATTACAGGTAATCCAGTTTGGTCAGCTCTAGAGTTTATGTGGTCACCTAATTCACTGTACAGCTCTGTTCAAAGCTTGATCTGATTTTGCTGATTATAATTTAGTCGATTAGACTCAATACTATATACTCCATCATGTATAGCCATTCGGTACTCGTAATACTGCATTTGTGTAATGGATGTTCTTTGTTTTACATTGTTTGAGGCAGCTGCTCGTCGACTTTTGCCGACTTCTCGCAAAAGTAGATTCACTGTTCATCCCTGATCGCCATATGGAAAAAGTAGTGGGTATGTCATTGGTTCCAAATTTACGTTAAGTATACTAATACGTTTTAAAGTGTGACCATCTTGGTCATTACTCCGACAATATATTAAAAAGTCACGTTTAAGGGGTGGCTCACCCTCTTTGTTTTGATATATGACGGCTACTTTATTTACTTTTTGTGGATTGTAGCGTCTTGGATCCGAATTAAAATCTTTTTGAGTTGCTATCACTACATTTAGGGGTTGAATTCCTTCTGTAAGGCTTTCTCAGTCGCATACTACTCTACCTGATATAATATTTTGTGTGCCGCAGCAAACGGGCTTATGTATGCGATAAGTTGACTTATATTTAGCACTAACTCATGTCCACAACCTGCTTTTTCTGCATACCGAGTCTTTGTTCAGCAGCAGAATTTGGATCAAGAATATAAAATTGAGCATATTTTCTTTTCTCACCCCCATGCAGTGTTCAGGCTCTGTGGTAAATTTATCTATGAATCCGGAAGCAGTACGGTCCATAGCTGGAAAAAGTTGCAGTTCGTGCACCCATTGAAACGAAAGCAAGTGAATGATTATAGAATCTGATGTTATCCTTAAAATTTTTTGAATTTGTATGCATCTCTGTTCGTAATTCAGTAATGAGATGGTGTGTTATTAATTTTCCAAGTTTTACTTTACCTTTATGGCAGCACATTGTATATTGTTTGTCAATTGGGCGTTCCGTTACAAAGTTTTTGGATTGACAAACTTCACAAATGTCATTTAATTGGCCACAGTAATGTACCGGTATGATAGACTCATCAATAACTGATAAATTAGCACTAATAATCTCAGAAGCATTACGATTTGGGTTAGCCTCTGGGTAATGTGCACGTCTAATGGTATTTTTTGAAGTACTTTGTTCTTCAGTATCAAACAGTTGTATTTTTTTTTGTTCCTATTACGTTGAGTTTGGGCTTTGTAGCTTAAACCTCCTCTTTTTCTAGTGGGCATTATTGCTCTTAAAGGATTATCTTGTACCCAAAATGTTTAATGCAAAAGATTATTTGTGGTACCAAAAAGGTTAACTAATAAATAGATTTTTGTACTAAAAAATTAATAACAAAAATATATTGCGATACCAAAAAGGGTAACCCCGAAACATTTATTTCTTGACAGAATGTATTAATTCTCCAATGGTTTTTTAAATCTCGAAAGATTTTTTTAATTCGCGAAGGATACGTTTATATCTCAAAAGATGTTTTTAAATCTCGAAAGATATGTTCAAATCTCGAAAAAAATTTTTATCTGAAAAGATTCTTCACGGAATCGCCAAAGTATCATTGGCTTCTTCTGCAAACGAATTTGCCTTCACGGATCACTGAATTGAAACTGGAATGTACTTCCAAATTTAAAAAAAAAATCAAACAATCACACAAAAATACAAAAAAAGCAGACGATCACACATAAAAGCATACAAACACACTTATCTTCTTTCACACTTCAGCTTTGTGTTTGAAAAACTGAAAAGAAAACTTTATTTTAAATAAAAATTTTGAGGTTTAAATTAAAAAACGAAGAGTAAAAAAAAAACATGTGAAAGGGATCATCAAACCTCTTCCAAAGAAATTCAAATAATATTAGCGGTTGTTTGTGGTTGATTTGCTGAATCAGAGTTGGGGCGCAAAGTGTAAATTACTATCAGTTGAAATGCACTTTTGACGAATTAATCTCGTTTTGTCGTCTTTTTAAGTCTCATCAGCACTGAGAAATACTCTAATGCGTTTACACAATTATACTGACAGACTACTGTAGTTTGCTTTACTTATATATTTTGTCAAATTCTTGTAAGTTAGTTTCTGTCAGTATATGTTACAATTCTAAATTTATTTTATGTACATTCAAAACGTATATACTACCAGTAATGTATGATTTATTAACATTTTTTTAATTGTCAAACTTTACTAAAATCTCTTAACCAAATCAAACTTAAGGTTAACACTAGGCTAATATATCTTAAGTTCATTTAATAGTTTATACGATTTATTCATCACACAATCTAAAGAAAGCGTCAATTAAATCACTAAACATAATCATTAGTTTTTTTAATAGGTGTTTAAATATATCACCAATAAATCGACGTTTTATTTTCAATTTCGGTTTGTCTTCATCTTTTCAACGCATTTTTTAAATGCCCTCCCGGTTATTAATTAACTCTAATAGTATATTAAATTTAGTATCATTTGATTTAAATATTTTATCAAAGTAGAAGTATTTGGCGATTTTTTTTTAATTTACCGTTAATATAGACGTTCAGTAATGTAGACACTAATTTAACTAAGTCATAGGTCAAGCTCGTCTCATTAATTCAGACACAAAGAATTTTTGCATTATCAAATCTTGGTCATCATATAATACCGTTCACAGTGTAAAATAATCTAATAATAGAACTATTCAATATTTCAAATAAATAAGAATTAATGTGAAGATTATAAATACTTATTTGTATCACTAGTCCAGAAAGTGCTATATTTTTTTATACAGGAGTGATCATATTGTTTAATTTTGCACAAATATTTGATATTTGAACATGCTGTAATTTTAGATTTAATGTACTTTTAAGAAATACTCGATGTAGCCTAGATATAAAAACAGGAAAATTGAGGACCACATCAAAATGTATTTTCCACAAATTAAAATGTATTAGGTTAAAGCAACAAAAGAAACAGTTAATTTTAGTTACTGACACGAGACAGATACCTACTTCAAAATCAGAGCAAATCTCCAGATGATTGTTGACACTGATATTTTCCAACATGAGTGACAAGTTATTTAAAGTCTAGACTTTGTTTGTGCAACATTTAGTGGTTTAGTTTTAGATTTTCAAGTCTACTAGGGAAAGAACACATTTACAAGAAGATAATAAAAATCTAGGTGTTGTTGCTTTAGCTGCTTTTAGACTTACTGAAACTGTATCAGAAGGATGTGAAATCTACATGAACAGATACTTCACCGCGCTTTCTTTACTTGAAACTTTGTCAGACAAAAACATGTATGCGACAGGTACAATTATGAAATCCAAAATTTGTTCAGCTGCGCACATACCACATCCGAAAAAATTATGGCGAAAATGGGAAGACGACCCTCGGAACAAACAGTACGTGGAGATAATAAAATGAATCTAGGGTAATATGAAACCTGTGGATTTAGCATTTACTCCTAACAAATAGAGGCATCAGATACTTGCAAACGGTGGTACATACAAATATAGTTAAGGAATACAATACTTGCATAGGAGAAATAGAAATAGAAAATACTGTGTGACATAAAATAAAACAACACTAAGAAGACGTTAAAGTTTTTGCATTAAATTTAATAGAAATGTTTAACTAGTGACAGGTAGTAATTCATTCAAAATAATTCAGTAGCCATGGAAAATTTGACGTTTTACTTGTTGTTACAATCGAGGGGGTATATTTCTTGAGAAATTCAGTGATTTCGATATTGTTTTTGGTTGAAATTCTTTTGATTTTGTGTTCGTCTTTGCTTTTTGATAGTGCAATTATGCTTAGAGTGCGGCAACGTAAAAATTATCGACATCTGAGTGAATTTGACAGAGGTCGCATTATTGGCTTACGTGAAGGTGGTTGTTTATTCAGAGTAATTGCTAACCGTCTTAACCGTAACCAATCTTCTGTAGTACGGTGTTATCAAGTATGGTCTAGAGAAGGTCAAAACGTCGTAGACGAGGAACTGGACGACTAAGATAGACAAATGTGATCTAGGGCCGCCATCTTCGATTAATGATCAATAGCCGATCATGTCATCAAATTACAGCTTTTGGTTTGCAGTCCTATCGACCACATTTTGTGCTACCGCTAACGCCTCGTCATCGACAGCAACTTTTGGAGGAGTGTACCTTGCGACGTGGAATGGCATAATGTGGTCTTCAGTGACGAATACTAATTCTGCTTGGGAATGCACGATGGTCGCATGATGATCAGACATAGACGTGGAGAACGTCGCAATGTGCAGTTTTCTGTTGATATGCAATACCTCAGAAAGAAGTTGACCACCTGGTAGAATGTATGCCAAGAAGGGTACAGGGTGTAGTCTAACACATTATTAATTTGACTAGTTAAACATTTCTGGCAAGTTAGGTTCAAAAATTTTAACGCTTTCTTGGTGTTACATTTTTTATATCACTGAGTGTTGCATTTTTTATATCACAGAGTATCGTTATGTACGTCTTTGGGGGAGGGGCAATAAGAGCAAATAATGTAAACTTAATTGTAGCAAGA
The DNA here is from genome assembly GCA_035610365.1 of Aquatica leii. Taxonomy (NCBI): domain Eukaryota; kingdom Metazoa; phylum Arthropoda; class Insecta; order Coleoptera; family Lampyridae; genus Aquatica; species Aquatica leii. Next base: position 32,314,299 of record CM069437.1, on the reverse strand, counting down.
AATAATCCTGGTATAAGTGAACCACGCAGCAGTGAAACTCCTAAAAGAGCAAAAAAAAATTGCATCATGTACCTTTGCTCATATCAGAACTGAAAAAAAAAGGTAAAAATACGATGATTGCAAGGGGAAGCCAAAATTTTTGTGGTCTTGTAATATTTGTTTGTATATGACAGCTGAAAGAAATTGTTTTAAGCAATACTATGTCAACAACTTTTTTTAGTATGTAGAATCGATGTCTATTTAAATGAACACTTTGTATTTCTTATTCAATATAATAAACATTGTTTAATTATAATAGTAGTAGTAGTGCTTTTGAGACCCAAAACAACACCGAAAAGAAAGTTTTTTTCAAAATTGTGTTCCTGGATACTTGTCGGATCTCAAGAGAATACAGCATATTCTTTCTATTTCCTGTAATGTCAAATTAACTCAGTAGAACAAATACAAGAATTTTTTTGTAGTCCTTTTACAAAGGCCAATTTTTTTTGTGAACCAACAAGTCACGTCACAAAATTGAAGGCTTTTCAAAAAGGAATAAATACAAAGTTACGTATCCAGACATTCTATCTGCAAGAACACCGTTTAAAAGAACTGATTGTGAGTTTCCTACTCAAATGCATTCAAATCCTTTTGCAAATTCCACGGACTAGGAAGATACAAAGAAAGTTTTCAATGTGCCATTTTTAACCGATCTGACGTATGTCCCTTCCAGCGAACCACATCTCATTACTCAATTAAATCTCAATGACTTGATATGGGATTTGGGATTAACCAAAGAAAAATAAAATTTTTTTTAGGACCTCGATTAAAAGAATGAAGTTTGTATAAACGTCACAAAAAATTCAGTTCTAAAAAGTTGAAAGAAATTTCTATTATTGCACTGATTAAATGGATTTTTGTATAAAATGATTATTAAATATAACCTTGCAGAATGGCAATTGCTTATTGACTCGCTGACAACCAGTTTCAAAACCGTTTTACTTAATGGTACCTCAAAACCATCAATTTTATTGATTTATTTTACAAACATAAGAGAAGCGTATGATAGTATGTCACCTATATTAAATCTCATTCAATATTCAAATCATCTTTGGCATTTTTGTGGTGACTTTAAAGTCATTTCCTTATTACTTGAACTGAAAAGACGGTTTACCAAATATTTTTGTTTTTTGTGTCTGTGAGATAGCCGAGCAGTTCAGAAAAAATACCAAATAAGAGAATGGCACCTATAGACCGACATTGTTGGATGGATATGTAATATAAAATTTGAAAGGTTAGTGGATTCTAACTTGGTGATTCTACTCTCTCTCTACATATTAAATTATGATTAATTGTGAAAGCATCAAAAAACAAGGAAATTGTTTTAAATATTTAAGGGATAAGTTGCAAAAACTGTCTGATGCAAGTTTGCTTTTGATTCACAAATTAAAAAGCTTTTCAAAAATGAAAATTTTGAATGAACCATGAATGATTTAGAGCTAGCAGCATGAACTTTTTTAAAAAATGGAAACATTTTCCAAGAAATCGAAAGAGTAAAAACTATCAAGATATTGTGACTAATTTAAAAAAAAAACTATCAAAGTTTAAGGTGCCGAATGTAGCTCAAAATTAATTTTTTGCGATCACATTCTGCTTATTTAGAAAAGACGAGTGACGAACAGGAAGAAAAGTTCCATTAAGATGCTTCAGAAATTGGTAGGTGGGATCACATCGTGATGTAAGATTATTGCTGGTCTCTCATTAAAGAAGGTAACAGCCAACAAAAAAGTAAAAATTCACTCTATTTATTCAAAATTTTGCTACATTAGCAGTTTTCGTTTGTGTACATTTAAGTGTTGTTGCATTCTTGATATTAATTAATCCTTAACTAGTCGTGTGGGGTCAATATAACCCAACTTTTCTTTTTCTAGAATAATTTTAAATACACTAATCAAAACACTCGCGCATTTCCCTTGTCTCCTCAGCTCAATGTACGTTATTAGTATTGTCAGTTCTCAAATAGTCACAGTGTGATTTATACATTTTTGACTCCACGCGGGTGGTTGTATTAGTATTTTTTTTTACCTTAAGATCGAGTAATAAGCAAGTAGGTATAATTTTTGTTGTTTATAGAGTTTAATTAATTGGCAGAATACTATTGCAAAAAATGATTGTAGAGAAATGAACTAGGTAACATTCCGCAAGAAACCAATGACACGGATAGTGACGAATCTGCCCAGCAGTTTGTTCACAAAATGTTTTTGAATCTGGAATGAGTGATAAAGACGTTGAAAGTGACTAAGAATCAGAAAACTATTTATACTCTAGAGATAGAAACCAGAAATAGCGAAAGGGTGCTCCTAGGGCTAATGTTTGAACAAGAAAGCGCATCATTGTTTCTCGCTTCTCTCTTCTTCTCTAGCCGTTCTCTATCCTCTGGATATAGGCCTCTCTCAAATCTTTCCAGGCATCCCTATTCAGTGCAACCTGATACCAGTTTAGTCCTGCTGTACGTTTGATGTCATCGTACCATCGTTGTTGGGGTCTTCCTATGCTTCTTTTTTCTCCCCAAGGTCTCCATCTAGTCACTTTTCCACTCCAGTTATTACTGCTGTTTCTTGCTACGTGACCAGCCCAGTTCCATTTGAGGGTACATATTCTTTGTGTTATATCTTGGACCTTTGTGGTGTTCCTTATCCATTCGTTGGTTTTATGGTCCGCTAGCGAAACACCTAGCATGTTTCTTTCAATTGCTCTCTGATGAACTTGCAATTTATTTAATATCCTCTTGGTTAGACTCCAAGTTTCACATCCGTAGGTTGCCACCGGAAGAATACATTTGTTATAAATTTTGGTTTTTAACCTCAGAGGTAGTTTGAATTTAAAAATGTGTCGCATTCTTCCGAAGCTGCCGATCCCAATCGTATTCTTCGGTTTATCTCGAGCTCCTGATTTATTTTACCAATCGTTATTTCTTGTCCTAGATATATATAGGAGTTAACTTTTTCAATGTTTTGAGTTTCTATGCTTATTGTGTCTCTATCAGTAGGCTTGTTTGTCATGTACTTCGTTTTTGATATGTTCATTTCTAATCCAACCGTTTTTGCTTCTTTGTGTAATTCTGTAAGCATTATTTGTAAATGTATGCCATTTCTGGCGAATATCACAATATCGTCGGCGAACCTTAAGTTATTGAGGTTTTCTCCTAATATATTGATACATCAATTTTCCTAGTGTAGTTTCTTGAATACGTCTTCAAGAACCAGAGTAAATAACTTCGGTGATATTATATCACCTTGTCTTACGCCTCTATTAATAGTCAATTCGTTAGTATCTTCATCTATTCTCAATTTAATTTTTGATACACCTTGGATTTTCTTAATGACATTGATATACCTTTGGTCTATTCTTGCATTTCTCATAGCTCTTTCTATTGCCCAAAATTTGACGGTGTCAAATGCTAGCCACACTTTGATGTAATATTCAGTTACCTTCTTATTCAATATTCTGATCTATGAATATGTTCGACAGTGCTGTAGCTCTCTCTAAAGTCTGCTTGTTCTTTGGGCTGATAGTCGTTAAATTTTTTCTTTAGACGGTTTGTTATTATTTTCATAAAAAGTTTATATACCTTGGATAGGAGGCTTATGGGTCTATAGTTTTCCAGATTCGTTGGATCCCCTTTTTTATATATCAGAACCACAACGGCTGTCTCCCAATCATGTGGTATCTCTCCTTCTGCAAGACATTTATTAAAAAGTATTGCTAGTTGTTCAGCAAAATATTCTCCTGATTCTTTCAGCATTTCTGGCAGTATGTCATCTGCTTCTGCAACTTTTCCGTTTTTCAACTAGTTAAGTGCCTTAGTAATTTCTTCTTTTCCTATGTCAGGGAGGTCTTCTGAGCCGACATTAAGAATTTTACCGTCTTCGTTTTTATTTTCTATATTAGCGTCTATCTCTGTTCTTATTATATAGCTCTTTGTGATAGTTCTCTGTTATGCGCAGTAAATATTCTCTGTCTTCTACGATGTTTCCCTGCTTGTCAGTTAGCTTGGTAATTACTCTTTTATGTGTATTTGCTTTTTTAAAGATATTTAAGTCTCTCTGTTGTTCTATTAAGTTTTCGATTTGTCCTTTCTGATAGTTAATAATATCCTGTTTTGCCATCTTTTTGACTGTTTTATTAATATTTCTGTATTCTTCTGTATCTCTTTCGCTCCTGTTAATAAGCTCTCTCCCTTTTTCCAGCATTTGTGTTGTTTTTATTCTCAGCTTTTCAGGTTTGTCCCTTGGTTTCAAGATATTATTTGCCGTTTTTTTCAATGCTTTTGTTAACCGTTTGTTTATTTGATTTACATCTTCAAAAGGTTTTATCGGCTCCTTCTTTATTCGATGGGTTAGTTTGGTTATGAACTCTGGTTTTTGTGTTTTTAAGGTACTTGCATCTAGATTCTTTTTGGAAGTATTCTAGTTTTCCGTTCATAAATATTTTACACCTAACTATTCTATAGTCACTACCTGTCGTAAACGAGTTTAGAACATCTACGTCATTAATTATGTGCTTCTGCTGTGCCAGCAAGAAGTCTATTTCATTTTTCGTGGTTCCATTTGGACTTACTTTTTATTTGGTCTTTTTTTGTAGAAAGTGTTCATTGCGTATAGTTGTTCTTTTTCTACAAAGTTTATTTGCATATTGCTACTTTCACGTCTTGTTCCGTAGCCAAACTTGCCTATATATCTTGAGTATGTGCCATCATTCCCAACTTTCGCATTAAAGTCGCCAATGACCAGTGCGTATTTGTTTTGTTCTCATTTAGGCATTGTGTTAATTCATCATAGAGTACTTCCACCTCCTGGTCTTCATGGTTACTGGTTGGCGCATAAATTTGTATAACTTTTGTGGATATATTCGCATTAATTTTTAATGTGATATATATCACCCTGTCAGTTTTCGCCTTAAGTATTTGCAAGTATGGGACCATTCTTTTGTGCACTAGAACTCCAACGCCGCCAATGCTACGGTTATTTTCTCCTTTGTAGAATAGTATATGACCTGATTTGAGTTTTAAGCAATATTTTCCCTTCCTTCTGCTAATCCCACAATATCCCAGTTTGTTTTATTTAGTTTATAGTGTAGTTCTTCCAACTTATCCTCATCTCCCAGTGTCTTTGCATTATATGTTCCGATGTACAGTTGGCAGCCTGATCTTTCCCCTGTTCGATAGCTGGTCTGGCCGCTGCCTTGGTTAGGGCTAGTCGAACTGCTGGAGACTGAGGGCCGTTCTTTTTGTTTGTCTGTCATTTGAGAGGGATTTAGCTATAAAACACCATGTTGGCACTATGTCTTGGTGAGTGTGTATTTCAGCCGCCTCTAACATGAGAAACCGACGTCTGGGCTGTCCTGGAGGGGTAGTACCTTTAACCAAGGTCGGTCGCACCAAGTGTCTTTGACAGGAAGTGGGTCTTGGAGACTGGTCTCTATAGAGCACTCAACTCTTACTTATGGCTTTAAGTACCACACTCCGGGCAACTGCATTGACCTGCAGGTTAAACTAAGGTAGCCATGACCGCGTCTGACCCAGATTAGGCGGCAAATGTGGTGAAACACAGCAGCGTCTGATCCAGAATGGGCGGCTACAAACAGCGTCGGTTCCTCAGCGTCAGTTTCTCGCTTACCTACTGTCAAACCACAGAGAAAAACTACTCAAAAGGTCTTTGTTTTTAGATTAGCGAATTATATATTTACTTGTAATTTATACAAACTTGTCTATTGTAAGCGTGCGTGACAATTTTGCCCGATGTAGCGTGACACTTTTGCCCGATGTAGCGTGACAATTTTGCCCGATGTAGGGACGTTAACGATGTCGATGAAGACAAAATGCGTACGTTTATAGGTCTACTTTCTCTTAGTAGTGTACTATAGTGTGCACATGTATATTTTGAAGAACTTTGGGCTACAGACAATACGGGTTGTAAATTATTTCTTCTATCATCCAAAAGATTTTTTTTTTATTAATATGTCTCTAATTTGATGATGTTGCAAATCAAAAAGATAGGATATTAACAGACAATTTTGCTGCTGTTAGAGAGTTTATTGATATTTTATCAAATAATTTTTATTCTTCCTACGCGACTAGAGCTTACGTAACATAACAATTGACTATCAACTAATTCCATTTCGTGGTTGTTGCCGCTTTAAGCAATATTTACTAAACAAACCTAGTAAATATGGTATAAAAGTATTTGCTATGGCCGATGCCAGCATTTTCTACCTGAAAAGCCCCTGCTCCATGTTCTTCCTGAAATGCAAATGAGTGCTAAAGAAGGCAGTATTAGTCAGGTTAGTTGTACCCTTATTTACCAAACGCCATCCAATTCCAACTACACTCCATTAACGCAATCAAATATAATGATGCTTGCAGATATGTCTGCCAAAAAACTCTGACTACAATACGACCATCTACAAATTCATTAATAACAAAGATGAAAATCGTGTTCCCCCTATAATCCTGAAAGAAAAGTCGTTGCGGTCTTCCACTGCAGCATTTCTTGATTCTCACAAAATAAGTTTTACTAATGCTATTAATATTAATAAAGGTATTAAAATCACTCCATCATCTGTTTAGAGCCACCGTGCCATGCTTAATGAAAAAAAAATCTACCCAACCACATATATGCACTTCTCAGTGAAAAGCTATTAAAAGCAGTAATTAAAGGAATTCCAGAGACTACTCCAACAGATACGATCTTAACCAAATCAACAGCTCATAATTTTACTCCTGCCAAGGTCATTCAACTGCACAAAGCAAATAAAATTTCTATGTCCTTTTTTAATCCTACTTCTAAAAGAACAATATCGATATTCAATCTGACTCATTTCTGTAAGGTTGCTATTCAGGTAGAAACATAATTTCTGAGCGTCGATGGCACCAATGTTTTCGCTGCCAACTTCATGGGCATTCTCAATGTTATGATTTTCACCCTTCTTACACATGTACTAAGACTCGCGATCTAACCGCTAAATGCGCTCTACAGTACAAAAATCTCCTGCTGGAAATAACGCTCAATTCACGTCTACCATTTTTTTCCTCCTACTTCAGTACCATCAACTCTCCAACTTTGCTTGTGATCATATAGAATTAACGTCAATATTGCGCGAAACTTCCGTCGGTAATATAAGAGTGGTTTCATGTTATAAACCACTCAAATCTTTACTCAATGACGACGATCTTGATCGTTTATTTCTTAATTATCAACCACCTATTGCCCAGGAGATTTCAAGTACAAACATGTTGCTTGGAATAGCCGTGTTTGCAATCCAAACGGCCTTCAGAATATTTCCTTTTTTGCCACCATATACTCTATTCTCGAACTTAATTCAGATCACAACCCCGTTATAATGCATTTTTTAACGCTTACAACTGACCGTTACTATTTCATATCATTTGTACTAGATTTAATCAATTATTAACTGATTATTTTGGGACCATTCCAATTATTCATTCTCAAAATTTCCTGGATGATAACATTACGTTTTTTCAAACAGCTATAATTAATTCCCATAACATCGACACCACTTTGACTACCAACAAATATTCAAATTCTCTACCTATGGAATCGAACAATTAAATCGTCGTAAAAACAGTGTTCAATCTAAATATCAAAGAACTCTTAACGCTCAATACAAAAGAGATTTAAAGAAACTAGAAAGTGAAGTACGTCTAGCTCTATTAAATTACAAAAACGAGTTCCGGACATTCAAATTAAATTCTCTAAATCACGACTCCAACTCATTTTGGCGCATGCAAAAAAAAAGTTTACTCTAGACTTGATCAACTAATTTATTCTGCAAACGGTCTAGTTTATTCTCCTGCTGAAAAAGCAAAATCACAAGCCGACAATCTTGAGTTCCAGTGTTCCGCCAACTACCATATCGCTGACAGGGCCCGAATGGATAGAATTAACTGAAATTTTTATCGCAAATCACTTAGATCCACCACTTTCTCCAGCTTCTCCGTTTGAAATCTTGCAAATTATACGATTTCTAAAAAATTAAAAAGCTCCCGGTCATGATAAAATTATTAAAAAATTACCCCATAAAGCAATAATGTACCTCACCGCCATCGTCAATGGCATACTAAGACTAAGCTACTTTCCACGCGACTGAAAAACAGCTGATGTAATAGTACTTCCGAAACCTTTAAAAGATCTTCTTCCTGTCATCTCCAAATTGTCAAAAGAATCATTATCTCTCGTTTGAACTTAGAAATTTCCCGTTTAAAAATTCTTCCTGATGAGCTATTTGGGTTTCGCTCTAAGCATTCTACAACTGAACAACTACTCAGAGTCACTGAATTATGTTACCATTCCATCATTCTGATCGAGTTTGGCATAGTAGTCTTATTTACAAATTAATGTCGGTCAAAATGTATCTTCTACTAATACAAATCATCTATTCCTTTATCACGCATCGTCACTTCACATAATGTCTCGTCCTCAATCAGACTCTTAGCAGCAAGAGTTTCGTAAGGCTCTGTTGTTTCTCCAACCTTTTACAACAGTGCGGCGGTTATATTTTCTAGAAAACTAAAACACCATCTTTACGGCCAACTTACAAATTAAATCAAAAAACAAAATTTTTTAATACAAAACTATCATCTATCCCATCATGATATATGCTTCACCTGTCTAGAGTTAAGCTGCAAACTCTCAAATCAACAAAAACAAAATCGTCCAAAACAAATCTCTGAGACTATCTTTCAGCACACCTTGGTTTGTCAGGATCAAAAACCTCCACCGCAATGCCAATCTTCCTCTCATTAAAGAACAACCCCGAACAAGATCCAATTTTCTAAAAATTCAATCCATCCAAACCCACTTGCCAGAAAATCTACAGACTACGACGAACCTCGAAGTGAAATCAAACGCCCATCCTACACCAAAATTAAACACGCCAAGTATTCTATCTAAGATTGAAATGATGAAAACCTCTTACAAGACGATGATCTAAAAGGAAAAATTCTTGACCCAACAGTAAGAAGATGATTAGATTAGATTCTCCGAAAAAAGTAGAAAGGAATACCGAAAAAATTTCTCCCAAATAAATCTAGACCTGCGAAACACAGTCCTTTCGGATTTATAACAAAAATATCTATGTACAAGAAGAAACGACAACAAGCAAAACACACGGCGGCAATTTTTCGTTCCGACTGTATTGACGGATTAATTAATTAATTTAAATATTTAATTTGTAAATACAATTATTATTTATTTACTAACCGAGTATGATTATGATTACAATTCTAAAACTAGAGGTAGTGAAAAAATTTTGTTTTTTATGTTTTCAGTTGTAATACACTGTAAGAACTATAGACTCATTTATTTAAAAAAAATTAAAATTGTCGGTTATTGTTATTGAATCTAAAATAGTTTTATAAATGTACCAGAAAGGTTATTAAAACGATTAGAATCAATATAAAAGATCATTTTAGAAAAAAATGTCAAGCATGACTGGCACTTTAAAAACCATCGAAATCGGAATCGTCGAACGCGTTCAATAGTGAGTTATTTATGTAGACATTACCACATTAGTCACAAAACAAGTTATGCAAAAGTTAGAATGAATGGAAGCAAAATTGTTGGTTTATAGCTATAAAAAAATCACGAAAAAAATTATTTTTGAAAACTCAGCAGCGCGTGTAACACAAACAAGATAAACCAAAGGGGACGTTGGTAATTTCGAGCCGGAAGATTGCCTTGAAAATACTTTTAACTTCCAGTTACCGAAATTAATATATTAATATTTTCGTTTTAGTTAATTAATCAGTCGGGCATTGTGGCAACAAACTTGACGCATTAATTACTTCAACCTGTAATTACCAAAATATATTAACCGAAAATTCATCGACGAACACGTGTTCAGAATACCAAAGAGAGACTTAACGACATAGAACCCAAAAGAAATTCAACTTCTTTTAATATAACGAAGTCCAGTGTATAATTTTGTTCAACCGGATCGAATGGCCACAACTGATTTGTCGGTATTCCGTATAACACCGTACCTTTTGTAAATCGGCACGTTCAGGATGTGAAAATATGTTTGAATTTTCAGAAGGATATTCTTCTTTTGTAAAAACTTCTATTGTTGATACGAAAACAAGCGATTGTTAATTTATTGACTTGCGTAATTTTTCGTTATTTTAAAATGTTTCGAGACAATTTACTTATAGTCCTCAACGTAGGAGGTAAATCAATAAAAAAATACTTTCACGGGTGTTATCGGTTATAGACAACGTTAAATTTTTAATTGTTTTGTAATAATAAGGCGAGTTGTTGAAAAACAGATCTACAGCATGATGAATTAATATACGTAATTATACGGGTCCTTATGCATGATTGTTTTACGCTTTGATTGCTGAAGCATCAGAAATTACACTCGATTAATGCGCTTCTGTACATTGGTTATGTCTATAAAATTACACCAAACAGTCACGGTGTATTTACAATTTCGTTTGCCGAGGACTAACGTATTTTTACGTGCGTACCGTAGTAAGTACCCTCTTGGTAGTAACCAAAAGAAAAGACCATCAATGGCATGTTAAAATTTTCTACAAAAACTTCTTATCCAAACGTGAACAAAGCGATGCTATTTAAAACGTACAAAGGACTTGAACGAAAATATCCATAAGAAAATCTTTCAATCCCAATTCAAATTAATTCCTTAAGCTACGAGGATAATTGCAGAAGCCATAAATACCGAACAATAGAAAAGACTCAGGTTTGTACACAATATAACAACATAATAGGCCCCTAACAATTGGTTAACCATTTTAAAGGCTTTTGGACAGCTATTGTTAAATCACGTGTTGGCTCTTTGTAGTTATACGTTAGACGGTGACTTAAACACTAATAAGTTGTAAAGCAATAGCACAGTATAATATTTAAAAACACGTGCTTTGGTTGTAGTTAAAAGTTTTATTGTTATATTTACTGGCGACTTTAAATAAATTATGCAACCGTTAATAAGCTCCACCAAATGTTAATGTATACATTAGTCGATAACTAATAGTTCGGAAACCTCCCTTAGCCGCCCTATCCAACCTACCCTCAACCGAACCCACTTAAGTAATATAAAAGCCTTATGTATTTACTAATATTTACCACGTGTTGTTTTTCACTAAATGTTTACAGCAAGTTTAAGCATCATCCCTCACGGCTCTGAAAAGTGAATCGCTGCAATCTCAAGATGAGTTTACACAATTATGTCCCGGTATTTTTCTAAGAAAGTGTGTTTCTTATTGGCTTAAGTATCAAATTTCTTATCCGGGCGGACAGCGGCGTTCAAGAATTTCTTTTTAACCGAGGGTAGAAACTTACTTGGGTTGCAGATATATCTTCTCTTAAATATTAAGTTTCAAACGCGTTCTCACGATATTCGTACACGTGTTCATAATACACACGTGGTTAACTGATAGAACAGAAACCATGAAAAATGAAAGGAAAGAAAACAAACAATTTTCGACAAAAAAACCATTCGAAAGCTTGAAAATATTTTTCTGGTTGCATTTTGGGGTTTCCTTTTAACGGCGAATGCTTTACCAATTAAAATAACTTTTAAATTGTTTCCGTTCTTTAATGTTATGCGGTGATAGACGTCGAGTTCTTCGAAATAAGGTAGCTTTCTTAATTCGCAGAAGTTTTGATGTTTGGAATTTGTGACGGGGAATAACGGTGGTTTGTATCTGAAATGTCAGACGAGGAAGGTCACATCTTTATGGGGGTTTTATGTGTAATCAATCCAATTACAATTCAAACGCTTTTTTACAACACTTTTGGTGTTTTAGTCTACCAAAACATATGCCGTATTACGTACCAAAACAACACCGGGTTCAAAAGCGCACTGCAGAACTAAATCGTGATGTCGAATCACGAAAACTTTTTCTTTCTATAATACGTTAATTAGTCCGTAACAAATTTTCGTTTCGTATCTTTTAATGCATCGCTAAATCAGTTATAATAAACTTGCAATATGCGAAAGAGATTCAGAAGTTACGTTTTCAAAAACAATTTTTATGTAATTTTCGAATGTGTATAAATTTTAACAAATGAAACATTTTTAACACAAATCGTTTGCTTCAACTTTTAGCAAAAATGTTTTGATCTTAATCGTAAAATCGTGAATTAATTTATTTTTTTGCGTCGCTCACAAAAAGAATGTTAACGAGTTAATGATGCAAAAAAGTGCCAAAATAAATTATACAAATATCAAAATAGGTTTAAAAAGTAGTAAAGATTTAATCGATAATTTGTAGTTGTAAAATGTTCAAGTCATAAAACGGCTACACAAATTTTCAAGCCTGTCGGTATTCTATCTTTCGGTTGCCAAAGGCGACATCTAACAGTTATCAAAACACTTTCAGTAAGGGCTGAATATTGTTTAAAGTGTAACGAATAATTTTAATTATATAGCCTGTTTATAACTTTTTTTGTTAATTAATGATACTGAGAATTAATCCATGTTATAACAATTGAGTAATACTTTCTTCTGTTGCGTATTCATTGTTTACGTAAAGCTTACTGACAATTACAAAAAAATAAAATCAAATCAAAATTTTTTTATTGTATTAATTAGTCATTCATTAAAAAGATCTTACAGTATTTATTAAACTAAACTACAAGTTTCTATGTATTCTTACAGTGAGTACAATCTAAAAAATTAACTCTAAAAAAATTAAACATTAAAAGTCTTAAATCTACTCCCGGAAATCATAGAAGCTGATATCACAGATAAAATATACAAATTTAATTATTGAAAAAATTGCCAAAAAATACCTTATTAAAATTTATCACATAGCTTTACTGTGAGCGTTGTAAAACTACGAAATAAAAGGCAATACTAAAACGGCAACAAGTGCATATGTGGAAAAATTTACAAGTGCTCCTTATGCTAAGTCTACATTTAAAAAACATGCAAAAGTATTTTTACAGTAATTGACACTAGGCGGCCTTTTCGTTTTTATAATCGCTATTTACAAAAACTTACGCTAAATAAATTGTTCTTAAAGCTAAATATTAAAGCTGTCATAATCACAGAAGTACCATTAGAATTTCTATTCGAGCAACTTGAGTGTATTAAAAAAAAATATAATTAAAGCTTGAGCAACTACTTCATGTGCTTTTCTAAACGTATATATACACGTGACCTTTAAACATAATGGAAGACGCCGATAGTACTTAAACTAAATCACAAAGCTACTAAAATCACAGTTTTCAACTACTACTAGCTAGTCTAAATTACCTATATGTTACATTATTGAATTTACTTGAAATGTTTCCATTCATTAAAAATGTTGTCGTTGATTTCGTTATCGATAACGGAGATTGAATCTTTGCTTGACGCTAGTTCTTCAAACTTGTGCCAATACGAATTGAGGTTTACTCGTGCCGATTTAATAATTTTTCGAGACAGTCTCGGTTTAATTGGCTGTAAACAAAAAAAAGTATAAAACCACTTAAAATTGTTAAAATCGTTGAGAAATTTCAACGCGAGGTTAAGAGCGAAACCCGGTTTGTACCATATTCAACTACATACCTGTCTTAGCATTTGACGCCACGGCGATCTGGGAGACTTAATTCTCGGAGTTGGCAAAATTTCTTTTTTCAAACACATTGTTAAATAAACGCTCAGTATATGGTAAATATAACGGGTGCGTGTTGTACAAAACTGTATGATCAGAATCGAAGTGTGCTGAGCACATGCAGGTAACCGTTTTATAGGCAGACGAAGAACTACCTGTCCCATGTTTTAAGCAGCACGTTTAGCTCGCGCTATACACGCGCTCGGCGCGCGCAGCTTAAAGCTATGGAATCTGCATTATTAGGAAAAATCACCCCTAAGAACACTACGCTATATCACGCCGAGCTTTAGTCCTTTTTTATTTTTCAGAAATTAATGATGAATCATCGACTATTGAACAGTCATTCTAAAAGAATTTTTTGGTAAAAAGGAAATTTCACCCTTAAGAGATAAACGAATTGAGTCTCTGCTAAGGCTTTAGACACGTTATTAGCAAATACATAACGTAACAGGTACAAAAACCCGCATAACAAAAGTTGTTTCTTAATACAATACCGTCGAAGTCAATCAGGACTACTTCACAAACTTTTTTTGTTTACAGTGTGTTTATTATACTGCTGAAGTCCGGTAGCTGTGTATAAATGACTGCTTGGTTAGACAAGATTTCTTCTCTCTTTCGCACTCGTAAATATTATAAAAACGGACAAAGACGAGTTATATCGCTATTAAGCAACTATAATTTTGAGGATGACTTTTTATGTTGTATACAAAATTGTTTTCGTCTTCAAATCCAACACGCTATTCATTTATATTTTGAATTAAATTGTTTTTTTATGCAGTAATGGGAACGTTCACCTACGTTCGAATGTTAGAATATATGATTATCCTTTTTTTGGCGTGTACTTTTAATTATATTTTTCTCGCGGGTATTTTTAGTTGCTTTAAAGAACTAGTTTAACTTTATACACAAATTCAAGTGCGTAGTAGTTTAAAAGACATTTTCCAAAATTTAATTTCTCGCTGGGGGCATCCGTTTACCACGTTTCTCCTTCAAATACAAAAAAATTATTTTTATTTTTAAAGATGCCTTGATTTTAAAATAATTGCTGTACTACATAATAACTTGTCTTATTTTTAAAGAATTTAGGGATTTCTTACAATAGACGTTGTGGTAATTACAATGCCCACTTACAATCTCATTTCAGATTATTTTGGCTTTGAGAAAAAAGTATAATTCTAGTCATGTAGAAGTTCACTGTACCATACTTCGATAAATTCAGTGTTTACCTTGTACTTTTTTTTATCAATCTTAATGGTGTTTACTAGAAGACACAGTTTCAAAATCGAAGGCTACAATCACGAAAAACTTGTAAGTGTGTACGAAGGTGTGGGCACTCATCAAATATGAGCGATAAAGCATGTAACAGGTTGTATTCACCGTAGGTCATTTTAATAAGCGGAATATAGTTTGTAAACTTCATTAATATCCTGTTTGCGGTGTTTTTCTCTGGGCATCGAACTGGAAATTTATGAATAATTTGTAAAAAACGTTGAAATTAAAATACCTGTATGTAAATACGCAAAAAGTTGGATATCGGGATAAACCCTTGCACGTGTGTGTGACAAGAGTGCGAGTAGCCAGGTGCAACTTTGGTGTGGGAAAGAGTACTAAGATGAGGTTCCCAGGGTCCATCAGCACCTGCCACCCTGGTCTAGTAGGTCGTGACGTAGTCGCATGGCGCGAACAGCATCATTTAAGTTTACATATTTTGGGGATGCGCTTGGGGTGTGTGGTAAAGTATTGTGCACGACGGACACAAGTCTGTCGTGTGTGTTGTTACAGAAAAAGGGTTCATTTATACATAAATTGGGTATACCATTGCTCTTTAAGAGAGTCATCGTCGTTCAAAGGCGCCATTTGATGATAATCAAGCGTTTCTAAACTTAGAAAGTGTTCTATCAACAAAAAAGCTTAATTAAGATTAAATCCGCCAATAAATCTGAAATAAATTCTACAATCTGCATTAATTAGCAAATTATAGCGCCTGTACATTTATATTCTCATAAATATTCAACAAGTATTAGGCCATGTGCCATACGTAGGCAGTCGGATAACAGCGATTACTCTCGAACTTACGTGGGAAAATCGGGCAGGTGTTAGTATCGTAGTTTGCAACTACTTTTCTGTATACTGTTTGGAATATCTTAAAGGCATGTCCAGATTCTATAATTTATACGAATGACGCATTATTATTTATCGTTTTTTCTTTTCTTTTTACAATGCATGCAGTTTAATTATAAACGTAAAAAATGATTGTTCTTAGCATAGCTCAATTCAAACGATTGTATTGTCGCTATATCGATCATTATTTCGATCAGAATCCTTATTTCCCATTCTTGAATCAACAGCTCCTAGCTCAAAAGCGTGTGTGCAAAGCACGCGCAACTAAGCTTGTAAACAACTATTGTCGCAGAATTGCACGACACGTAACCAATTGCAAAAGCACTTAATTGTATAAAATTAACCAGTACATCCGTAGCTTCCAGGTTCATACATAAATTGCCAATCAAGCAAAGATTAATTTAAAACAATCTTCGTTTCAGGCTTGTAAATTTTTTTTTAAATTATTATTAATAATAATAACCTGTTACGAAGGACTAAAATCCGGCCAACGACTTGCAGTAATAAAAAACCAAAATAAAGAAATAAAATAGATATTCGTAATCCGGTAGCTTAATAGTGGATCCAGATAAGCGATTAAGAAACACCTGTCTAAAATTCTCACGGTCTTCTCATCTATAAATGATGCTCACACCTTCTTCAAGCAAAAAACAAGTGCCTCGCTTGCATCGCATGATAGTTTAAATTTTAAAACCCTAAGGTAACTATCAAGAACGGTGAGTTGTTACCTTATTTCTTTATGTAACTTTTTTGTCGTTGGAATATAAAAGCTCGAAAGGGGGTGGTTTTCTTTACATTTAATGCTTCAGTTGCTCTTTCCCACATAAACATAAAGGAAATTAACTTGTTATGATGATTTTTTGTATGCAATGCCACCTGTGGGCTTTGAATTTGTATTAGGTATTTAATGGGAGGACAGATTTATATTGGGAATTGTCCCTACCTGCTCACAAATCGAAGCGTATTATTAAGATTAATTTATTTAACTACTTTTATAAATAACAAATATTATGTGAGCGACTCGGAAAACTTGTTCTCGGGCACAATAATAATTAACCGCCATAATTACCAGTAATTTCTGTGATGTACACGATACCAAAGACCGAGGTCAGTTGAGAAGAACTGTATTTACTCGATCGAAAATCACAAAATCCATGCATTTCTAATTGTAACCCGATTCTTCCAATACATACTTGTGGCATGTAAAACTTCTTTGGATCATAAATTTTACAATTCAAATTAGCCACAATTTCCTGCTGATGTCAAAAATTATATGGTAAGGAAACTTTTTTAAATATAATTGCTTAAGTTAATGTTCCCAAATTCTTTAATTATGTATTGCTGTCAGGCACTGAGAATATTGTCCAATTAATTTAAATAATAATTATGCACAATAAAATTTTTATAACAGAGCGTTATCTGCCTAATGAACATTAACAGTGTTCCCTGTCAGCGTGTACAAGATTACGATAACTCTTTTTAACGATAAGTACCAATCTGTGTCTTACAATACAATAAACTGAAAATATTTAAATTTAATTAAAATATCCACATCCTGTACATTGTTTTTCAATATTTGTTCGATTACTTATAACCAATTACTGATATTTAATAGTATTACCATAAATAATGGTTATTAAGTTCAACGAAAATAATCACACTCACTGGCACTTCCACAAAACACACAAGGCGAATGTTCACTGGGTAATGTCCAATCTCAGCAAGAAGAAATTAATATCAATGCGACTTTTAATAATAAGGGATGAAGGAACCAATGACGAGCCCGGAAGAGGGAAGTAAACATAGGAAGTTACATCCGCACGTGCCGGCTTATTGTTGTATTTTATGTAGGTTACGAGGGGGAACTTATGTAAACATCTGGTTTCATTCTTTGAAAGGGTTAATTAACCTATACTGTTAAGTTTTTAACTGTAATTTAGTCGTTGCGTTATGTAGATAGCGGTTTTTGTTAGGGTGCATGTGTAATACTTGTGTGACATAAAACCCATTTTAGGTATAAGACTGCAGCAGTTGTGCTTTCTAAAAGCTTACCAAGGACGTATTCATCAAATTTTTAATATGTAATCATTGCCGTTGTTTATGCCACTATTACCTGCAAAATGTATTTTGTTTTTCAGTATTAACTCCCCACTTCAAAGTGTTTAGAAAATTCTAAAAATTTATCATGATTTCGGGTATAAAATAACATGCATTTTTGTATATCTTCCCACGGCTGATTGTAAGCGAGAAATATTAAACATGTGTAAAATTAATCGTGGGGTGAAGAGGAATGTTTCTGAAATAGTAATATGTACTTCCATATATGTATTTTATTTACAGAGTGAACCTCAAAAGCACGAGGCACAGTTAAAAATGACTTAGAAGTACATAGTATCTATAACCAATAGTTTCTTCTAATGTTCTGGAAAAAAATCTATTGGTATAATACAATTTGATATTATAAAATCTACTTAACTAATAGTATTGAAAAAAAACGTAGCATAAAACTATAACATCGAACTACTGAATCTAGTAATTTAAAAAAAAATTTGAAAAATCTACTACTAATATTTTTTACTTGGGCAGACATTTCGCGTAGGTGTTATTAAATTAGTAAAGTAAAAATGTTATTGAGTAATTGCTTTATACATAACTATTTAAAATTTTTGATTAAATAGATAAACATTCAGATAAAATTAGCAAGTAACTTTAGACGATTTTTGGAATTTTTTATGTTTACCAAATCAATTCTTAACAGCTTCAACTGTTTAAATTATGAAAAAAAATCAATTGAAATTTTAAGAAATAATAAAACCAATAATGAACATAACATAGCAGAAATACTAAAAATTAAGGTTCTTATATTATTAAAAAAAAAAATAGAAACAAAAATTGCAGAAATCTGGCAAAAAGAACAGCTCGTCAAAAATTGGAAAAACTGATTACATAATAATAGAGATAAAACAGATCCTGTCCGTTGAGCTCTTCTTAGGTTTATATGAACAGTACTTGTGACGAATTCATAAGTGAAGGGTTTGCTATTATTTTTAAAATTTGTGGATCAAATTGACTCGTTATGATCGATTATTAATGTTTTAAGCGAGTTTCCGGGAATTTTTGTTATCGGAAATCAATATTCTTCATTTTTTACAGAGTATGGATAAGAAGTCGCTCTGTCAAAGTGAAAACGAATAATAAAATACCTAAAGTTTTAGGAAGATCTTGAATACAAGGTGGAAAATGATAAAAGCGATAAGAACATTCTTCCTGCAGCTTCTACATCGAATGACATCCAAAATGAATAAAAAAAAGTGCATGCAGTTAAATGTTTACCACTGATGACGAAAGCGACCATGAGCAGAAAGATGTTGAAGAGTTGAACGAAGATTATTCGAAAATTGACTAGAAACCTTCTGATAAAGATGTTTCTTCAGAAAAAAGTGTTGTTAGTAAGTATATCCTTACATCGCAATTATTAGTGAAGAAAAATTCGTAATGAAAGTAATTAAAAAATTGCACCAGAAAGAAAAAGGAAAACAATACTACAAAATATCGTTATAATTTTTCTAGCTTTAAAAGGTTCAATTTGTCAAAAGTGTGGTTGAATATTGGCGGCTAATAATAACCAATTCTATTATATTAAACAAGTAATCTACAATGATGCAGTAGACAAAGCAGAATTAGGACATATAAGAAAGAAAAAACAAAGCCAGTAATAGTTAATCTGATCAAATAATTCAGAAGAACATAAATTTTAAAAATTACTAAAGCGCTAAAAGGCACCGATATATGGATTGATACTATTCTAAAAAATTCATGGAAGAAAGAAGATTGGTGTCGCATTTAAATGAAGTGAAAAGTAAAGGGGATAAACCCGAATTAAAATACTATAAGCTGGTAATGAATAACGAAGCATATAGGGTAGAAGAAATAGAAATCGGAGAGAAAATTGAAAACGGACCCACACGTGAATACGCTCTAGAAAAATCTAAAAAGGATAATTCGAACCACCCGAAAAAACTACTAGGAACACTTAAGGTTTGGGGTATTGACCACGGACGTGACAATGAAAAACAACATAATTTACACGAAGCACAAAAACCAATTATAAAAATAAGCAAGAAAGCAAGCTAACTGCAAGGAAATTATAAACAATGCAACAATAACAGAAAGGAATTAATAGAATAGAAAATACAATATAAGACTAGGTACAAGGAACATAAGAACATATTTTATTAGAAACAGGTAAAATAGAAGAGATAAGGGCAGAAATGGAGCGGTACAAAATAAGCACAATGGCACTACAAGAAATAAGACGGGAAGGCAAAGGAAGAATATATAACGCAAATGTTTTACGGAGAAAATTAGAAACAAAAATAAAAAGCTTAGAGAAGACTTAATATAATTTAGAACAACAGACCAAAGAATATCATACATTAGAATCATTAGCAAACATATCCATAGTAAACGCTTACGCACCAACAGAAGGAACAGCAACGAAAGAGAAAAAAGTTTTCTATGACAAACTGAAAAAAAACATGCAAAAAGATACCCAACACGACATATATTAATGGTAGTAAAAGATTTCAACGCAAAAATTAGTAGAGAAGATTTTATAAAAGATGTGGCAGAAAAGAAAACTATCTATAAAACATCAGATAATGGAATGAAGCTATGTCACCTGGAAACACAAACAGACATGTATATTATAAACACCAAATTTAAGCATAAAAAAGTGCATAAAAGCTCATGGAATATACCTGGCAAAAACAAAATCAATCAAATAAATCATATTTTAATTAAAAATAGAAGAGGAACTGATCATAACCTAGTAAGAGCAAACGTAAAATTTAAAATGATTAAAGAGAAACGTCAGCAGCAGACACAAGAATTGGAAAATTTGGAAAAAGAAGAAGGAAAGAAGAGGTATGAGACCGAGATGAACAAATCACTCTAAGAAGAAAGCAAAAAAGAAAATTTAGAGAAAGAATGGGACGTAATTAAAACAACTATCGTTAAACCAGCAGAGCATGTAATAGCAGGAATAGAGTGCATAACCAACAAGCAAGAACATTACGAGATCTACAAGAAAAGACATTTTAAATTTTTAGTATCAACCAAACCTTAATTCGCGTTATTAAACCTGTAAGCGGCACTACAAGAAACTTTATAGGAGACAATTGGTATTTATTGTTGGAATTGACCAATTGCTCATAAGAAACTTTTTTCCGGTTCCTCTTGATTTAGGAACCTGACAATTAAATTGGCTATATAACGACCTTTTACATTTGTGGTTTTATCTACTAAAATCCCTAAGAGCGTATTAGTAAGTTTTATTAATAATGTTTTTATCACCGGCCTATAATTAATGTTTACATATTTTTTTGCTAACCCTTAATCACTACTTTCAGGTTAAACTGATCCAAAGAACTGCATAGGAGCAAGAGGGTGGGGGAGGCTTATGTAAACAGTATTTGTGACGTATCCATAGATGAATGCTTTGGTATTATTTTCAAAGCTTGTGGATCAAATGACCTGTAGATAGTGATAACATAAGGGAATAGTTTATACTCTTTTTGGTTTATAATCGATGAGTTTTTTTAATATAAGTTTTCGCGAATTTTTGTTATCGGAAATCAGTATTCTTAATTTTTTTTAGAACATAGATGTTATATCGCTGTCTGAAGGTGATTTAGAGTGAATGAGTAAGATACCCAAAGTTATAAATAAAATATGGCAAAAGTGACCAAGTCTTCTTCTTACAGCTTCTACATCAAATGTCATCCAAAATGACAAAGAAGATAAACGGAGTGCATGTAGTAAAATTTCTACTACTGATAACAAAAGCCATTATGAAGAGAGAGATGTTGAAGAGTTTAGTGAACATTATTCGAAAAGCGAAGTTGACTATAAACCTTGTGATAAAGATGTTTCTACAGAAGAATCACAATTATTAGTGTGAAAAAGATCATCATAGTACAAAAAGACAGAACAAAGTAGTAAAAAATTGCACCAGAGAGAAGAAAGAAATTATAACCAGAAAATATCGTAAAAATTATTTCAGGTTTAAAAGGTTCACTTTGTCAAAATTTTCTAACATCTCTGTTAGAATCTTAAGGGCTAATAATAACCAGATCTATTATTGAACAATGAGTTTTTCATACAAACGTAAAAATGAGAAACATATAAAGTCGATAAAAAAAATTTAAGAAACGGAACAAACCAATAAAGAAGAATTGGGAACGTTCTTTGGCCTTTTATATTTACTGGGTTTTTTAAATATGGGCATGAAAACCTGCGATCATCGCTTTGGGTCATTGATGAAACGGGTAGAGACTTATTTTTACTGTGATGTCTTAGATTTTATGAAAAAGATAAGTTTGATGCGATTACATCTATCTATAATGAATTTGTTAAAAACGTTCTGACGGTAGACAAAATGTTGGTACCTTTCCGAAGCCGCTGTACCTTCAGAATGTATATTTTTGCAAACTGGCAAAGTACTTTGCTAGGTATAGTATAAAAGTGCATAGTTTAGTAGACTCATTAGTCATTACACATTACATGACCAATTTTAAAATAGTGTGGAAAACAAAAATGCATGTAAATTTTTAGTATCAACCGAAATATAACTTCGCCTTGTTGAACCTGCAAACAGCACCGGTAAAAAACATTACAAGAGACAATTGGCATTATTTATTTAAACTTTACAGCAAAAACTAACTTATGTTGGTACATTTCACAAAATAAAAGATTTATTCCTCACCAATTTCTACCATCTAAGCAACGTGAAATTATTTCTTCAGTTTTTGGGTTTGCTTCAAATCAAAGCATAGTATCTCATATGTTCAAAAAAAAGTACGTAGTATTGCTATCCACTATGCATTATGACGATTACGTAGATGAAAAAGTCAAAAAAGCTAAGATCAAAAGCGTATTAGCTACTCCACGTCTCGTAGAATCTGTCGATGGCTTACTACCATTTTCAGTTTAATTTTAAATGTGTCTGCAATTAACAGTAGTGTTTTTATCAATTTGAGATACATGGAATGAAAGTTCTAAAATTAATTGAATGTGAGCTTTCACGGCTTTTTTCCATTGTTAAAACTTGACGTTTTGCTGTTCATACTGTTAGTTTTTTCAAAAGGGTTTCATGAAAATATTCGCAATCACTAGTGATAACGGAGAATCCATTGCGGCACCACTATTCTGCTCGTAAAATTCGTTATGTTTAAGTACAATGTAGTTCTTGTGAAATAAAAATTTTTACGAACAAAAGAGTGGCGCCGCAATGGGTGGGAAAAAACTCATACAGACATCAAAGATCACTTATCACACACTTACAACGGGCGGAAAAGATTAGTGATTTAGAAAATCGCTCCGCAGAGATTCTACGGGTAACTGACGCGCTGAAGAAATGAATATAAATCTAAAGAAATCGAAAGAACAAGTACTACAAAGAGGAGTAAACCACAACCAGCGCCAGCTGGATTCGCTTACTTACTCTACGTTGCCGGGGTGACTATAGATTGAAGAAAGTGTTAGACAGGAGGAACATTAAAGTAAGTCAAGAAGATCGAACAATTTCTATCTACAAGAAAGACCGATTACCCAGCTACGAACCAAAAAAATCTACGAACTTTAGTATAGTTGTGGAAAGTCATGTATGGGACAAACTGGACGCAGTATTCTGAAGAAGCTGACAGTATGATTAGAAAAATTTCAAAAAATTTAGACGTAGAGAAATTTTAAAGAAGATTTTAAATTTAAATTTTAGCCGTTACTGAGATCTGAATTCGAGTACTCGGCGTAATAAGTAAGCTCTTAAGTTGCTAGGCGACGGCTGATCTTCAGATTAAATACTAACTTTATATAGAAGTAGTAATCAAGTTTAATCACCGTTCCGTAACTAAGTAGCATATAGGCACGTTACTGTGTGGAAATAGAAATATGTTTTAGCAAAGTACTGTTGTCACAATTAAGTTGTGTATTATTAAATAACAATTTTTTTGACTAAATGTAAAAGCTTCACGAATAAACTTTTTTATTTTCGATTTCTTTCTCTACGGGTTTGTAGTTTCGAACTTTCATAATATTTAGTTTTTCCAATCTCTCTGCTTAAGTTCTTTTTGCTTTATTATACTATTGACGTACGTTTTCCGGTCTTCCTTCCTTTCTTTTTCCTTGTGGTTTTCAGTTGGGTATGGTTTTTGGTGTTCCTTCCTCTAGCATCAGCTCAATATGTCCATATTATCTTAGTATTCTATATCTAGATTCCTTGTAAAAGACGATGTAACTTCTACTTTTCTACAAATTTTTTCTGTTTGGCATTTGTTTTCTGCTTAAGAAATTGAGTTCAATTGTTCTTATTGTATTCTGTGTTGTCATTGACCACGTTTTACCTTCGCATAAAGTTAAATTTTTGGCTATACTGTTATATATATATTTTTTTGTTTCGCTTCTCACTTAATTATTTCATATAATTCCATGTAAACGCTCTTGTAGCTGTTTTGACTACACTAATTGTAATGTTCAATGTTGGTTGGGGTAAGTGCATACTGAATTTGGGCTAGTTCAAGTTTAAAGTGCCATTAACTCTATAAGTGCTATCAAAAATGCGTTGTTATATAACAGTGATGCATACATATGATAACAATATGGATAAACTAAAGTTTTTAAATTATGTCATTTTCTTAAAAAATCAATTTTTGAATAGATATACTTTTTCTCGTGAAATTTATTTGCGTTTCGTTTGCTTCAGTGTCAAGATTTTTGACCAAAACTAGACCAACATAATATTTGACGCTTTTTTTCCTTGGAATTAACTAACACCCAATCAGTTTCTTTAATATCAGTAATTTGTCATTCGATTCCCTCATTCTCTTCTATTGGTCAATTATTCCCTCTAAAGTTAAATCAGACTCCTCATCACACATATTAAATTCTTCATCTTCAGTCTTTGACTCTTCAAACATTTTTGGCTTGGATTGTTTTTTTTTTAGTTTACCTTTAGGCTCTATGAGTTTTTGTCTTCAGTTTTCTTGTTTTTTATTCCAATTTTATTTTTCTTTAATTATCTATCCTGCAGTCTTTCTATAACTTTACTTCTTGTTATGGCTTTTGCACCTCTCGCAATTCTTTTCTTTAGTTTAATCGCATCTTGATTATTTTAATTTGTTTTACGGCTGACAGTAGTAGTTCTTCAAATGAAATTCTAAGAGTAGCGCCACCGCTTTCACTTGGTAACTCAGCCGTTACATGCATGTCATTCTTAAGATGGTTTTTCCAACTTTTAAAAGATATACAGTTAAATTTTTCTTTGGAAACAGCTGTGTTATCGTAAAAGTAAATTCTAACCTTCTTAAATCCGTTCTGAATCAAAGTTCGAGTTGCTTTTTCCCAAACCTCTTTTATTTATCGTGCAAAAGTTTTTTAAATAATTTTTTTGTCTGGGTTACATCTTTGCCATTTAACAAGTTTCACATCTCAAGTAACCTTCAGTGATTTAAAAGCAGCAGTATCAAGCTGCTGCAGGATATGAATTAAATGAGGTGGCAATTTTAGAATAATAATGCCATAGCTTCTTTTATCAAGTCAATGTCAACATGAGTCGTCTTCAATTCGTCGTAGATCCGGTTACAGTTCCCGACCAAATAAAAAATAATGTTATAAAATGCGGGAGTCTCCATCCAACCTCTTTGGGTTGCAGCATACGATAGTCTAGAGTGATTTGGATCTTGTTTTTTGGCGGTTCATTCATCCTACACATCCTTCACTTTAAAAATAATTAGCGGGATCGCTTTTTTGCCTGCAGCGCTGTAGGCGCCTAACACCGTTGTGTTGTTTCGACCGGGAGCGCTAGTAGTGCGTGTTGATGGAATTTCGAGAATGCCTAACTCTAAGAGAGTGTTTTTGAGCAAAACAAAATATTCATGAACAATGAATGTGTCTTGGCAGTTTCTTCTGGTGATTTCAACATTCGGCGGTTTTTTTATCGATTGACGGTGTCTGCGTCTAAACTTCCCGTCTCGATAGGCAAAAATCCTATTTTTCTATACCCCAATTTGTGTCCGCAATTATTTGTTTTAGCGCCTCGCCTGCCTTTATTATGATCACATAACTAGCTCGTTTAAAACTAACAGTTCCATTTCGAATTGCCTCTAAAGAGTCTCCTTTAGTGTAGCTGCTCGCTTTATTAATTTTTGTGTGTAATTTCTGGGCATTATTAGCTGAAACACAAAAGAAATATCATTCCTCAATTATAAACTAACATGAGGTAAGAGCGTCACTTGATGTATACACTTACCTTAAAACCGATAAATTTGAGGTAAGTGCCACACTGGGTTTAATATTTATAATATTAAATTCATTTTGTTCTAAATGGTTCACACAATCGTTCAACTATTATAATCTTACAGAAACACAGGAATGAATTTAATATCAAAACATAAAAATACTGATTTCCAATTAATACGTACCAACCCACCTGTTCACTTCACACAAATTAGATTTGCAGTATGGACGTTGACGAAATAGCACTGCACTTATATGTGCGACGAAGAATGCTGCAGAAAAAGAAGCAATTTTGGGTACATCCTTTGTTGCTAATCGTTTTATAAGTGGAGTATTTTTAACCTTGTACGATGATTTGCTAAAGTATCCAAACAAGTTTTCTGCGGATGTCAATCGCGTCATTCAATGAATTACTAAGTTTGTGCAAGAATCATTTGTCCAAAAAAGACACCATCCTACGAAAATCCATCTAAATCCAAAAAACACCAGAAGAAAAATCATTCGTCACTTTAGGGCGAGTCTCTTGTAGTTTTAGAAAAAACTACATGTACAAATATGTCTTTATTATCTTAAAAAATCAGTATCATTTTGAACATAGATAGGTTGAAGTTTTTAAAACAGATCTATGTTCCATGGTCAGAAATGCTTGTGTTAGTGGACGATAAGACTTATTGAGGAAATTGAAGGTTTATGTAAGCATAAAAGTAGTAGCAGCAGACCGCTGAGTAGGCATACCGTATATTTGGTTTGTACGCAGATTCGCGCATTCAGTATGCTGGTTTTGTTCATAACCAGATATATGGCTATTGAACGTATTGCCTTGAACAGCTTGTTGTAAAACAGACTTTTTATTATTATAGAAAAGAGAAAAGCTTCTGTTGTAAATAATTTATTCGAAGTTGACGACTATGTTTCAAAACGAAATCTAATGGAATTTGTCAGAAGACGAAAGTTCAAGTGAGAATGAAGAAGTATACAACAATAATTTAGTCTTGAATGACGATCATCTGATATCTACTCCAGTTGTTGCCTCAGTAGATACAATTTGAGTACGAAATGGAGTAAGACGCATTTCATTTCCATTTACTGGAAAACCTAGTGTTACCTAATCTAAGGACAATATTCTCGGGTTTTTAATTATTTTTACTAACAAACTCATAGACATGAATGTCAGAGAGACTCAATGTTATGCATATCAGTTTATGAATGAAAATAGAAAAAGAAGATTCACGGCAAAAGCTTGGAGAGATACGAATTTAAGAGAAATTTCTTGACCTTACTTTTCAAGAGATTTGTGCAAAGTTGGAAACTTCCATGTATTCTTCAAAACAAAGCAGAATTGATTTTATTAGCGAATATCTTAAAATTTCAACTGTTACAAAAATTTCATTTAATTTCAAGTAGTACGTTTTCATTTCATTAACGATATAAAAAAAAATTGCTAACTCGGTTCCTTCTTGAAATATCTTGAAAAAACTGATGTCCTTCGTTTTCTTTTTAACTCATATTTTTGTTATTACCTCATTGTATTAGATGACATCTACCAAATTTACATATCTACTCAACGTTTCAAAAATTTTCTCGGTCTACTAGATTTTTATGTTTTCGTTGACAACTTTTGATTTTTTATAGTTGCACATTTTGTATTATATTAAAAAAAACGAATTCTACGGTGTAAAACATATGGGTCATCTAACTATATTAACTACCTTAAATATCAATTTAACAGTTTATTGTCTAAATCTAGTTGTCACAAAATAACAAATGAGTAGAAACAATAACAACGCATTAAAACTTTATGAATTGTTCAAAATGTCTTCTCATATGTTCTATGCTTCTTTGATCCATGTTCCTTACTGCATTTTGAATGCTTGCTGGTGTGATAGTATAAAATACTTGCCTAATTTGTGCTTGTAAGTATTCCACATTTTCGATTGGTCTATCGTAGACTATACTTTTTAATGAATCCCACAAGAAATAATCAAGAGGGTTTAAACAAGGTGATCGTGGTGGCCTACGCAGAAGGACATTAGTTTCTATTCAAAATTTGGAAACCGTTCGTTCAAATACTGAGTACAAATTCTATTATTTTAAGGAAATGGTTCATCCTGCTGAAAGCACTTCAAATTTTTAAACTTTGCGATCGGTATTTCTTCAAAACCATTCTGAAAAAAATTCTAGGTCAGATGGACCAGTTAAACGAGCTGAAATAAAAAATAAGCCTAGTAATTGATCGTCGACCAGACCAACCATTACCAGAAAAACTAATCTGCAGCCTTACTTCCTAGGTTAAGTAAAGATTCTCAGTAACATAAAAAGGTTTATCTTTTCTATTAAACATTCCGCTGTTGATATTTTAGCAGAAAACTCAAAATCCACAAGAGTTTCCTGGATGGAAGTTTGGTAGCTGTTTAAACTTGAAATCATAGTAATTATGTTTCTTCAGAATTTTTTGAACCCCGGATTTTGATAAATCACATTCCAAGGCAATTGTGAAAATTCCGGATTTATATTAATTTGTGTCAACACATTTATTACATTTGCAGTTTCAATCACTAGAAGATAATTTACGTTGTGGAAAGTACCAAATTAATTCAAGTAAATATTCAAACGTTGAAATATGGTCAGCACCGGATTTAGAGTTTTTGTGACTATAAATATATGTATAAAAATGCTGTAATTCGTTATACAGTATTTCATTCTCCTCCATTAAGTCATCCGGGTAACTTTTTTTAAAGAAATTTAAATTTTCTTTCAAGTCACAGTAACTAATTTCTGTATTTAATAAAAATGAAAACTTTTTAAATAGATCTTTATACAGGTGAGATCTTTTTTACAAATTATTCTGAAGTAAATCAACGATAACCATAAAAGTATTCATCCTGAATGTATCTGTCGGGGACATATACTCAAATGCATGCTCAGTAGAACCGTCATTTATTTGCTTTTTTTGCTTTGTTCTCGTTTGATTTCTATTGGCAAATTTATAATTCTCTTCTGGTAATCTTAATTTCCATTCTCTCTGATTTTCACCAAAAAGTTCACACGAGATTAAGACAATTTAGCAGCTGTGTCCATACAAATTGTTTCACCTTGGAAAGCAGAACTGACTAACTAAAGAAAACTGCAGACGTCGCATCTCAGTGTAAGCTCCAACGAGTATCAATCTCAGTAGATCTCAGAATCTAAGTTTTGCTTGAATTTAGTTCATCGCGTTGTTGAGGCTGCAAAAAATACATACAATTGCTGAATAATTCTAAAAAAAATAACAGAGTTTAAACAGGAGACAACAGAAGCACGGCTAATAAGATTTAAAGATTGTCCAGCGCAGGGTACATATATTGCGTATTTATTTTTTTCTAAAAATTTTTTCTGCATTCCATTATACCTTCCACACATATTTGCAGCGTTATCGTTGAACTGTCCTCTGCATTTAGAAAAGTCTATTTCACATTTATTTTCGATGTACTAATTTCATCGCAAATTGTTTTTGACAAATATGTTACGCGTCCACTACCAAAATTCCCAAATCGATCAATGTGATGTTTTAAAAAGGGTCAAATTCTGCAAGCAGCTCCAGAATGCCAAGGTAATTTCCGTTAAGTGGAGAACCAAAATTTTCGCAACCTCCTCGGAAGGCTAAGCCTCTCTCAGATAAAGTGCAAACGCCTGCTACCACACGTTTTAAGACTTCCAGTAGTTTGGTTCTGCCCTAATTTATTTCTCAAATTCAGAGTTTATAACACCGTCTCCATTTTTTCTTTTTAAATAGGCAAGCAAGGCCGTTCGATGATCATATGAGTTTTCATGAGATTTAAGTACAACAAGATTTCGCTAGTCGTCAAAACCGTCAGTGGCCAAACTCGTAGAGAAAGAACAAAGTAATTTACATATGAA
The DNA here is from genome assembly GCA_035610365.1 of Aquatica leii. Lineage (NCBI taxonomy): Eukaryota > Metazoa > Arthropoda > Insecta > Coleoptera > Lampyridae > Aquatica > Aquatica leii. The sequence continues at coordinate 32,284,370 of CM069437.1, read as the reverse complement.
GCAATAAACCTTGCCATTAAAGAGGGAATAAAGTAACCATTCTCTTTTAATTTTTTTTCCCATTTGGTTTTGATTGTAAAAGAGTCCGCTGAAACAATACCTTGTTTGAAGTGTAAAATTCCGTCTTGATTTTTCAAAGGACTTAATCCAATTTTGACATTTCTCCGGGCCTCTTTGCATCCAAATGATTATTTCTTCTTCAGATAGATCGTCCCATTTGCTTACATCAAATATGAAATTTTTATTTTTAGTTAAATTTTGTGATTCGACAGCATTACAATTCACCGAAACTACAGAAGTTTCAGCAGAGGTTATAGAATCGTATCCAACTTCTGTACCCGCTGTAGATTCAATAGAAAATATTTGAACTACTTTTTGAGATTCTTTTATTACAGATGTCTCTATTGTTTTACTTCATTTGTCTGAGGAAACCACTTTTCCCCAAAAATTATCAATTTTTGGCAATGTTTTTTCGAACGAAACGAAATTCATTGGTTTCTTCAAGGTATTTCAGGAAGGATCCGAGTTATCTCAAATTTTATTTCATATCCTTGATAACAATGAAAACGCACAACAATTTTGTAATTTAACGAACTATGTATCTCTACCGGTTTAGGATATCATAATAGTGTGCATTTCAAAAGTGACCACCCTGTATATATACGTTTACCTTTTTACTCTACTTGTATGGTCTGTTTCTGGTCTCAAATAAATTATTTTGGTTTTATTTAACTCATTGTTAAACACCGTTTGCGATTCTGCCATTAGAAATCATTATAACTATATACCATGTATTTAGTTGGTACATGGGTTCGTGCATTCAGTATGCTGTGTTTGTTCATCACCAGATATATGGCCATGGAACGTATTGCTTTGAACAACTTGTTTTTTTTGTAGCTATTTTTCTCTCACGGGGTACATTTTGCAAAGTACTGAGCAAGGACATGAAAAATAATCGGTCTTCGTCGTTGTCATCATGATCACGTAGTTCTCGGGTTTCACTTGATCTATTTAACGCTGTAATGAATGGATCCTCTTCGCATCTTGCTGCATCTGTTTTTCTCTTCTTTTTTTTGGGAGCGATCTGCTATCGGATCTTCCCCGCTGTTTTTTAGAGTACCACCATCTGGTGTGTTTCTCACTACTCTTTGCAAGAACTGCAACTGCTTGATGTAAATGTATTCACTCTTTCGTTCACCCCCGGATCTAGATTTTATGGATTTCTGCCTCTTGACCTCTCAAGCGGAACATGACTTTATCCCTTTCCATTTCTTTTGGACTTGTAACCCTGAAATCAGCTTAATTTATTTTTTCATTGATGGAACTGCATTACTATTTTCGACTTTTCATTGTATTGACGCAATCGATGGAAAGCATATAAGAGTAATTAAACCTACGGATTCTGGTTCATTATCTATAAAAATTATTTCTGGATTGTGTTGCCAGCTCATTTTATAATGAACTCGTAAACCAATCGTCGTTAAAAATTTCTGAATCTACTAAACTGTCAGAAAATATCCTATATTTATTCCCATATGTGTTTGTAGGTGAAGCATTTGGATTACATACACATATAATGCAACCGTATGGAGGAAATAATTTCAGTCACACTAAAAAAATATTTAATTATAAGTTGTCGAGAGGTCGATGATACGTTGAATGTACGTTTGATATTTTATCCAATAAATGGAGGATATTTCATAGGCCACTGAATGTCCACATAGATCTTGCAAAAAGCAAAGTTAAGACTTGTTGTCTTTTGCTCAACTTCGTACGTATTCGAGATGGATATTCATATGATGAAATGAAAACTTACCCAACTCTTTTTGTTCTCCACCAAATAGATCAGTAACTTCCTTCTAACATTTCTTTTTTTAGATCTTGGTTGGAATAATCATTTGATGAACTATCTCAAAGTGAAGATCAGCACTCTATGATAAACCTTTCAGTATCAAAACTAATGAATATGTCAATAAAAACAGAATTACACACTTATGAAGGTAACACGTTCTTTTACTAGCGCTGGTTGCCAACAACTGGTGTCCGAGTGGGTGATGCGTCGTACATTTCTGTACAGAGCGGTGAAGACACCAGTAAAATGTACGAACGCTACACGGCTGTTGGCGCAATCAAACTGATGGATCTTATGTATATAAAAATAAGGTGTCATGTGTCATCCGTATTCCTTTACTGTATTGATTAACTTTTAATTCAGAAGTGTTCCGCTTTTTGTATGTGCGCCGCTGCTAACAGGTTGTGGGCCCAGAATAAGTTAAAAGGTACAATTGGAAATTAATAATAAAGTCTCGTTTTATGTTCTAACCTCATCTGACCAGGTTTTTTTATTGTGTTTGTAATTTTGTGATTTAATTTTATCATGAGTGATGAGCTTAGGCCAGTAGTACTTCTCGGATAAACGTGCCACTGTCTTGGTGACTCCTACATGACCTGCTAGAATAGGATCGTGGTGTTCTTTTATAAGTTTTTTTCTTTGTTCCTTCGGCACAACTTTAGCCCATTCGTCTCCTGGTAAGTCTGACTTAATTTTCTTATACAAAATTCCTAATGTAACTCTCCACAGTGGGTAACGTTGAGGATTTTGAGCGATTCTCGCCTTCATTGTCTTAATCCATGAATCGTCTGTTTTCTCTTCAGCAGTTACGGCTGCGATGGCTGGGACGCTTCTCGACAAAGCATCAGGCAATAAGTGTTCCTTACCTTTACGGTGCACCATCTGGAAATTAAATTGCTGTAAGCGAAGAGACCATCTGGCTAATCGGCCTTGCGGGTCCTTTAGATTGTTCAGCCACAGTAAAGAGTGATGATCTGTCACTACTGTAAATTCCGAACCCTCCAGGTATGCTCGCAATTTCTCAATGCACCAGATAACCGCTAGGCATTCCCTTTCCGTGGTGCTATATTTACGTTCTGCGCTGGTAAGCGATCTACTTAAATAGCAAATAATCACCTCATTTTGGTCTTCGTCTAGTTGGGTTAATACTCCTCCTATGCCATAACTACTTGCATCTGTCTGTAAAGAAAAAGGCTTATCGAAATCCGGACAAGATAGGATCGGTGATGTTATTAACGCAGTCTTGAGTTGTTCGAAAGCGGTTTCGCATGTCGGTGACCAAAAGAACTTCGCTGACTTCCTTAATAGTTGAGTAAGCGGTTCCAGCAAAGTAGCGTAATTAGGGATGAATCGCCTATACCAGCTTGCCATGCCTACTACTCGTCTGACTTCGGCCACGTTCTTTGGTTCGGGTATATTGATGATAGCGCTCACCTTGTCTGGGTCTACTTGTACGCCGTGTTCGGTAACGAGGTAACCTAAGTATTTTAATTCCTTAAGACAGAACTGACATTTGTCTCTAGATAGTTTAAGATTTGCCTGTCGTAGCCGGGAGAAAACCTCCTGAAGAACCTCTGCATGCTTCTCAAAAGTTGGAGTAGCTACGACAATGTCATCGAGATAGACAAAGACGTATGGCTCTAGTTCCGGTCCTAGCACACGATCCATCAGCCGTTGCCACGTCGCAGGTGCGTTGTGTAGTCCGAATGGCATCCGCGTGAAACGGAATAACCCTCGACCGGGTACTGTAAACGAGAGATAATCGCGGGACTCTAGAGCGACTGGTACTTGCCAAAACGCGCTTTTAATATCGAGCGATGAAATATACTTTGCATTTCGCAGCTTGTCCAATATAGAGGAAATGTAGGGCAGGGGATATGCGTCTCTTTTCGTCACAGCGTTTAATTTCCGGAAGTCGACGCAGAATCTATACGTACCTTCCTTTTTACGGACCAATAGTATCGGTGACGACCATCCAGACTACGACTTTTCTATTATACCTTCTGCCAACATCCTATCCACTTCGGCGTCGATGTGTTGTTGTACTTTGGGAGAGACGGGGTAGTAACGCTGTTTAATTGGAGCAGAATCGGTTACAATGGTGTGTTCTACTAGGTTAGTGTGAGACAGTTGTTCGTTCACTTGACTGAAATGGTGTTCAATTAGTTGGTCTAGATGTATGCGCTGTGCGTCCGTACAGTTTCTTACGAGCGAGAGAACTTCAGGTATGGGTTCGACACTGGAGAATTCCCATACGTTTCTTCTCAAGTCCGGAACTACCGAGAACTCCTTCCAGAAGTCGACTCCGAGTATCAAGCTGTGAGGTAAGCTGGGTACTACGAGCATTTTTACTACAGCACATTTATCCAACAACTTAACTGGTACTAACATTATGCCTAGAATACAACAGAATTCTCCGTTTGCTAATTTTACTCCGTCTAAACGCGTTTTTTCCAATTTAAGTCCTAAATGACACATGAATTCATAGCCGGGAGTACCTAAAATAGTATTAGAAGCTCCTGAGTCTAGAAGTCCGGAAATCGATTTACCCAGTACATCTATACTTAAATAAGGTCTCTCGTCGCCTGTTGCCTGTGCCAACACGTAGTCTAAAATTATTTTGTTTTTAGCTGACGGTCCTTGATCAAGCGTTTCAGCATGCCGTCGCGGTGCCGAGACGCTTAACAGTTTTCCGACGTCTTAGGCGTTCCTGCTGAATGTTCACCTCCAGGTTTTGTCTTCGATGGACAGTCTCGAGTGTGATGACCTCTTCTCCTACAACGGAAACAAAATGCTCTACCCGTCTTCGTATGTGAATCTATGGAAGTTGACGCAATCTGTGTCTCCAAATAGGCTAAGTCCGGTTCAATTGAATGTATTTTGTTAGAAGGTGGAATAAAGTTATCAACCGATGTTTTTGAAAATTCTAAACGTTTACAACACGCTTTTAAGTCTGAAATCGTCTGAATTTCTTTTAGTGCTAGGTGTGACTGATAATATGGCAACACGTTGCGCGTAAGAATGCCAACCTTTAGGTGTTCTGGTACTGGACTGTCTAATCTGTTGAACATGGTTTCCATTTTGGCGAAATAAACACCAATGGACTCGTGTCGTCCTTGAGTACGATGGCGGATCTCGTCGTACAGTGTCTCGCAGTAATTGGGTGGTTGGAACTCTTCCTTCAAAGCTCTGCACAGCTCTCTCCAAGTTGAACAAGAGGATCGGTTCGCCCTATACCAGATTAAAGCTTCATCAGAAAACAGATCTAGCGCTGATTGAAACAAATCCTGTGTGGACAACCCCCTTGCTACTCTAAGCTCCTCTACGCGCTCGAGGAACGCTCCTACAGACTCTTTCCGCTGTCCTGCAAACTTAATCCCCCACTTGTAGACTGGCACGTATTTACTACCATAACCAGCTCCAACGGCGGTACTAACGTGGTTAACCTTCGGTGATAGGTTAGTGGCAACTGCGTCTGACTCAGATGACTCTGATGAGGAACTAACTTCTTCCACAGAATCGTCGCCTTCCTCCACTGGTTCCGCGCTGACATCAAAGAAAGCCCTGGGTGCTATAGCTACTGTTGACCTACGCCTCAATGACTTGACACGATCTGAAAATTTAGAATCGAGACTGAGGATTCCTGCAAGCAACGATCGTTGTGTCACTTCCTCTTCAGGTGTTGTAGGCTTTGCACGTTGACATCTCTCTAAGATATGCTGAAGTTTAGAAGCAAACTTCTTAGAATAAGAAGCAACTGTTTGTGGACTCAAGTCGGCGATTAACGCAGTCAACTCCGCAATTTTTGAAGTGATTGCCTGTGTATCCACTCCAAAGGCTACTTGGTACTCCGGATAAGTAAAGGAAGTACCTGCTTTTTCTGCCTTGAACAACCCACGAAGAGTTGCACGCATTTCGGTAACATTACCAACATTCTCAAATCCTCTGACAAGTAACTCGTACTTTAGTTCATCCTGTGAAAGTCTATTTATTTCAAACCTTGAAGTAGCCATGTCTGTTAAAGAAAATAAACAATACCACACCAATAAACACTAATAAAAAATAGTTAAACTGTGTGTTCGATTTAACAAGGATGAAACGTACACGTCAAAGAAATAAAAAAAAAGCAAATATCGAGCGTAGGCCCCACGTTGGGCGCCACCTATGTAATATGCGTAAATCTGGTGGCTTTAAAAAAAAGGGAAAACGGCTACCAATCTTTAAAAAAACGAATTATCGGGAAACCTTAGTCGCGTCCAAGCTAGCTCTCTCTCGGAGGATGGTGTGAGTCTTGGTAAAAAGTGATTTACGGGCGCCACAAGAGTTTCTTCTGCGACGTCGGTATCTTCCAGACCCTCTTGAAGTTTGGAAAAACTCCACGATAATTATAGCCCTAAAGAAAAAAAAAGGGAAAGAGAGAAATAAAAAAAAACAACAATTGGTAGGACGGTACGCCTTGTTAATCGACACACACCTTGTATAAACTTATACCTAATTATAACTAAACAAAATGTCTTTAAATCGATGTTTAAAAACATAAAAACTCAAAAAAATCTCGATGGCTTATTACACGTAATGTACAATGGTTCAATTAATGTTATTATGTAGTAACCTGTATATAAAATATTTAATCTACAATAATAAAAAAAAGGTTAATCAAGTTTAGATTATATTAATTTTTGCTATCAAAGTTGGCAGCGATAAAATAATTCTTTTATTTGATTTTATAAAAAAAAGGTTGGCAGCAATAATTAACTGAATTATAACCTTACTACAACAAAAATGAATCGTTGTGTTTTGATGAAAGATATCAGTTGTAATATAAAAATTTTGTTACTTGTAAAAAGTTTAACGACTAAACTGCAAGTTATCGCGCAAGAAATTATTCGACAACTAATTATTCTTTACTTCCCTGCGGTAATTAAAAAATTGTTGCTAATAATTACAAATTATATAAGGATTGTTACACGTGGTGTCCTAGTGGGATACGTCTTCTTTCACTGTTCCAGTATTTGTCATCATGTATTGTGAGAATTTAAAACTTTTCCAATGTTTGATGGTACAGTTTCTTATAAGAACATCATTTTGATCTTATCTTATTCACATGTATTCTGTTTTACTGTAATGTTAAACTTAATTTCAAAAGCAATATTTGTTTGATATAAGAATTACGTTTTTGTCAGTGTGTGTACTTACAAAGTATGGTAAATTACGACAATGTTTATGTTTATTTAATGATAAAAGTCTATGTGAAACCATTTTTACTGCTACCATTTGACAAATTGAAGCTAAAGCAACTTGAAGAAAAGTAATTTTGTGAATATGTTAATTTCTTAACTTGTGTTACATCATCTTTTCTAAATTTAATTGATTCTTACAATTTGTAATTTGGTTTAGTTTATTTGGTTTTATACACGCGCTTTTCGGTGCCTGAGCCATTTTTACTTAATTCAGGAAGACGTGGTAAACGTTTTAAGTTTTTTAATTCTTACTTCCTGATATAAAGAACCTTAACCTTTCCAAAAATATTTCAAAATCTAGGTCAGTAATTGTTGGTCCTTCTAATGCTCAAGTGACATTTACATATTCCTATAGACATTAATTTTAACTGTTACTTGGGTTCAAATATAAATAAAAAAATTACATTCGTTTTAGGTAATTTATTGGTAATTAGTCTTAGTCAATGTAGTCATAATTTATACTTTTGTATACGTTGATTCTATTTACGTTACGTTACGTTGTCTAAACTCATTTGTAGGCTTAGTACTCAGACTACAAATAGCAAGAAAATGTTGAGTAATGTTGAATAGGAAATTATTTTTTACTTAAGATTTGGTTAATGTACACCGTTATTAAAGATAATTCATGTCAGTTATCTGCCAAAATTCGATTAAAAGTTTAGTTTTGTTTTTGAACCGAATTGAATCTTACAAACAACCGTGTCCATTAAATTGCCTGTGACGGCCACCGTAACATGAGACCACCATCATACACACATTCGCTTTTACAACGTACGAAATCGGCACTTTATAATTACGACCTACAAAATGAATATTCCCACAAAAAATTTTCACGGTCGAAAATTATACGCACTGATCTTTCAGATTCTTGACCAAAAACAGTTAGTAAATGTATGTCAATCAGCAAGGAAGCGATCAAGGAAACACTTTCAGAAGTACATATGATCAATCGAAATCTCATATAGTGCAATTATCACTTATCGGCTCTACTTTACGTTTGCGGTCCCTAATTTAGATAACAATCCAATATAATTAAAAGGAATTTAATTATTACATACACTTACCTTTTAAGTAGTTATTTATAATTCCGAAAGAATAATTTTCTTAAAATGCTATTTGCAAATTGATATTTATTGAAATCTGAATTCCTCAGTAATAACAGTTACAGGATCTTGAGATACCAATTTAATAAACTGAAATCACATTATTTAGCTAATTGCATTTTAGAAAGGTCTTTTCGAAAAGTGCAAAAAAAGGTGCGTTGACCTTTTTTGTAATTACGTACCTTCAAATATGTCGTAAAAGAGTCAAAATACAACTTTATGGGTTTATTGAACGCCCTGAATCGCGCATTTATTATTATTGCTTGTTATGACTTTTGTGGTAAATTAATATATGCCCAGGAGTTCTGTAATTCCTTGCTTTATTGATGTTAATACCGCATCAACTACTCAACATGTCATCATGGATTCTTCCTTATATCTCGAAGACATAAATTTTTTTCCAACCATAAAATAAATTGTAAGCAAATTGCGTTAATATGACTCAATAACATATCGGTAACACATTTTGTGTGATTACTTTGGGATTTACAAACGCAAAGGTACCGTTGCAATTTACCAAAATGTTCTTAAGGGTCATTACGACGATGGTAATATATTTTTTGCAATCTTAAATTTAAATTTACTTTTATCGTAATATCACTCGTCAGTGTATTTTTATCTGACCATAATTTTATTTTGAAACAATTTTTTTGATTATTTTGCTTAAGGAACTATCGTAATTAGGAAATTTTATATTTGCTTGTTTTTAGTATAAATCCAAATTAAATTATCTAATAAATTGTATCGTTGATGACCTATATCATGACGTCAGAAGTAAGATGCAATAGCACTTGAAACATCTTTTCCATAAATTTACAATAACTTTTTTGTAGATCGTGTTTGTTTAGCGTCAAAATTATGACACAAAAATGACTACTCAGTACCTACTGTAAGAGTTGTATCCCGCAAAAATAACTTTGTTTTACTAATATAAATCAAACTAAATTTAGAAAAAAAACTATCCGTCTTAAATTAAACACACACCACACATAATCGTCCCATGACAACGTAAAAAACAGGGAGTGATTTCAATCAGATCAGTATTCAGAACTATTCCCACACTCGGCTATCCTGAAGCGTGTATCCGTACCAATGTTAATTTCTTCGTGGTTTCATAAACTCCGCACATGTTATGGTTTTAGCCGGACTTTCGTGATAACCAATACGTATGACATCGTACTAAGTGTCGTTTGATTTAATCTTCTCAATAGTATAAAGCCCAATACATTTAGATTTCAATTTATGACCTGGTCCAAAATTGAGTTCGTCTAATAGTTCATCTCGTTTCTTGCTTAAACTCTTCTGTCAATTCTGCATCTAACAATTCATTAAGTTTCAAACATGAGTTTTCTTTCAATTGGCACCAATCGTTACTTCAAACTGAGATTTTTTATACTGCGGTGGAAAGTTGAATGTATGACCATTTGCAAACGATCTACGTGCTTGTACCATTTAGTTAGATCTTCAAGCGAATGCTTAGTCAAGTTGGAAATTGTAACTCAATTAGGCCTTTCTACTTGACCATTTGCTCTATGTAAACCCGTCATTACCGATGAAAGTTCAATATTTCTTTAGCACAATAGTTTTTAAATTCTTCGGAAATAAAATCGATTCCTCTGTCGGTTATAATACGCCTAAGATTTCCAAATGTCTTTTTTTATATGTACAATTTTGCAATAATCTCGACTGATGTAGTTGATTTGACTGGATATAACCACACAAACTTTGCGAAATCATCTACAACTGCCAGAATATAATTGTACTTTTTTTCCATCAAAACAAGTGGTCCAAGGTGATCCAAATGGTAAGTTTGAAGAGGTAAGTCGTCCTTTTGGTTGGAAGTGACCTCAATCATGGGATGTCTTAATTATTTTATTTTGCATAGTAGCTGGAATCACCAAGAAGTTTTGACCATATATATTAAAATTGTACAAAACATCTTTTTCTAAAAAGTAGTCTTCATAAGTTTGCGTATTCAATAATTATTTAATTATTCAAATGGAATCATCTTTGTCTTGTGTCTTTTTTATTTTATAAATTATCAGTCGTGTCTACCATGTCTATGTTCTATGAAGTAATCATAAGTTTCTAAAAGCAAAGCCCATCTTGCAACCCTAGGTAAGGTACTAATTTCTTTTTGTTCATCGTGCGTTTTAAGACAAAACGATCGGCTAGAATCTTAAATGATATACCCAATAGATATACCCGCAGTTTTCTGAGGGCATTAATAACTGCTAAAACTTCAAGTTCATAACTTGTATAATTTCTCTCATGAGGCGTCTACTCATATACTGGGTGTCACTTCTGGTGAACGTTGAAGCATCACTGCGCCATCTATGCTCGAATCCGTATGTAGTTCGGTTTCAAATGAAGGTTGATACAATTTTAACACGGTTTCTTTGGTTAAAACACCTTTCAGTTTGTTGAATGCACTTTTTTCTGTCTGCAAATAAAAACTTATGGTCTTTCTTTAGTAAGTAGGTGAGTGACTTAGCTATTAGCGAATAGAATGGGACGAACCGCCTGAAATAACCCGTTAAATCCAAAAACGTTTGTACGCCTTTTACGGTTTTTGGTTCTGGATACGACAGCACTGCTTTGAATTTTCCACCAAAAGATAAACACAACCACTCTCTATAATTTCTTCTAAAAATTCAACACGTGCCTTGCAAAAACTGATACTTCTTAAAATGAATATCTAGTTCGTAATCACACGCGACTTTTAAAACAATCTGAAGACGATTGACAGTCTCGTCTTCATCACGTGCAAGTATTATAATATTATCCATATAAATACAAACAATGTTTTGTCTCATTAATTCATAAAATATACAATTAATGAATCGCTGAAAAGTGGATGGAAAGTTGCATAAGCCAAACGGAACTTTCATAAATTAGTACTGCCCATAATCCGTTACGAAAGATAAATATCTTCTACACTTTTCATTAACGTCTAGATGAAAAAAGCCATAGTGTAAGTCTAAAGAGCTAAATACGCAAGCATCTTTTAATTTATCTATCTGTGCCTTGCTCAAAGGCATAGAGTAGCTGTCTTTAACTATTACTCGATTAAATTTCCGAAAATCAATACACACGCGTGTATCTAGAAAAAACTCCTGATGCCAGTTTTCTGCTTATGAAATAGTGTTGGTAATTGCGTTGCATGGAGCATATGGGCGAAAGAATTACGTTTACTAAAAGTAGATGATGAAGAAAAAAAACGAGTCTTTATAGTTACATGGGAAGATAGAGTAAACGAAATTGAGTGTTTAAATTTGCGACCAAACAATGTGAACCATCGCATACTATTTATATTTTATATACAACGCAAGTGTACAGTTTTTGAAGGACATTAGCGACTTTTTTGACCAACAGTAGAGCTGACATCCAAGTTTTGAAGAAACAGGGCGGGTAGCGTAGCAGTGTATCAAAATCGACTGAAAGTACAGTAGGAGTAAGCGAAGTAATAAATTCTAATTTGTCAGTATTTGCGCTGCTGTCGTTTTCCTTATCTTCTATAATAGACTATTTAGCAACTTTATAAATTGTTCATTTACAATTTTTGCTAATAGATAAAATAAATAAAAAAACGTGTTGCTAACTAAAGTAGTGAAGAAAAGTGTAGCTAACAATAAAAGTCCTACATTTCTTTACGATCTTTCGTTAAACAATGTGTCAGTTTTCTATCAAATACACGGAAAAATACTATTAATCGAATACAAAATATGTGTTTGATTTCGATTTACTACGCTTTTAGAAATAACTGCACCATTAAACAAAAAAATCTCTAAGCCAAACTAACAAATACCGTAGTTTCTAAAATTCTGGACGGTTTACTTATCGTAACGATGACAATTCGATGTTATTTATAGTCAACATACACAACAACTAGATTTAAAAGCTTTAAGTTATCAAAGCTGAGTTGTAGTTGAATTGTTACTATACTGATAATGGTAATAATAGTTAATGATTGCTGACATAATGATTTTTATCTTTATATATATAAGGTGATCAATGCTAAGTGTCAGGTCGCACTACTAATAAGTCGGAAGTGAAATATTTACACAAGAGGTAGAAAATTTGATTTTGTCGCAAAAGACCATTGAGACTATAATACAAATGAATAATTAAAAAATAATTTGCAACCAATTTTGTAAAACTTTCAAATAAATTACAAATGTTGGCTAATCTCACTAAAACACAACTGTAATTTTTAACCAATGTTGTCAACAACAACAATTATCAAGTATTTTCTACTTTTTGATCATTTAGTATTTTTAATAACCCATCGATTTCGGTATATTTACGATAAATAGAGTACAGTCAAACAGAAATTATATTATAAAACAAACGAATATAAGAGTCAACCGGGAAGTGCCATCACTATCCGTATCAACAAAAAATCTGTAACAATCATACCAAGAAACTAAAGAACCCAAAATCCCAAGAGATTGAAACTGATAAAGTAGAGAGAAAAAGCATTAACCGCTCAACTAGTTAATCTGTACCAACAACCTTAAATGAAGCAATCATACCAACTGACTAGAAATAAAACCTCACTGTCTTCATGTTAAAAAAAAACAACAAAAAAGAACCACATAATTATAGAAGAATAACGGTCGTTAGATAGAAATTATTTAAGCATCTGCATTATTATCTCAAAACCCATAATAATATAGAAAAAACAACAATTTTAGAAAAAATAAATTTACCACACATGCCATATTAACATCTAACACCAAAAAAATTTGACAAACCGGCGTTGTTTCATAAATTTGATCATTCTGTATACACGATCACGTTTATCTTTGGTTGTAATCAAAACAAGACTTCAGATAATTAAATGCAAAATTTAGCTTTCTTAGAACTGAGTTTGACAATTTGAATGATTTCTGTCTCGATTTTTTCTATCTACAAAAGCCATGGTCGAGAAAGACCACCCCATGTATTAGCAACAAAAGAAGAATAAATCTTTTTAATAAAGTCAAAAATGTATTATTAGTTTTTCTTTAATGTATGTGCAGATATTGTAAATTGTAAAAGATTGGACACGAAGTAGCACTAGAGATATAAGTCGCGCAGCTAACGTGTTCCATACGACGCTAAATCGTGTTTTAAGGATTTATTCTTTGTAGCCTTACAATGTTTAACGAGGTCAACAGTCATCCGACGTTGATTTTGATCCGCGACTTGAGTCTTGTGGGTGGTTGCAGCAACAAGAAGTTTTTCACCCTGACTTTAGTGTCAAAATGTTATTTTCAGGTGAGTGTTATTTTACACGAAATGGAGTGCTGAATTTTCACAACACGCAGGTTTGGAATGAAGAAAACCTTCATGAAATTAAAGTAACTTTCAGTGGCGGTTTTCTTTTAATGTTTAGGGGAGTACTTTAAGAAATAGTTTAATTAAACCGTTTATTTTACAGGCGACTTGTACTTTTACAAGAAACTTTTGCGCAAGAATTTGATGAGTAACTTCTTGAAGTTCCAAGACAATGTGATTTATGCACGATAGAGCTCCTCCGCAAGTAAGTCGTCCCGTTTGCGATTTCTTCATAATTTTTATGGGTTTTTAGTTTGGGAGAAACCGCACTAAACTATTTTAGACGTTTTTCTGGAGCTATGTGAAATGTGAAGTATACAAAACTCTCGTAAATAATAGACAAGGGCTAGAAAATCGATTTTTTGCAGCAGCAGCAATTTTGCAATTATTTACGCAAGTAACGAAGAAATTTCGGCGACGATTAGACGTTTGAGTTTTATCCAGTAGAGGAGTTATTATCTAGTGTACCTCAAAAGAATGTGCAGAATAGCAACTTCATATAACACAATAATTTAACTACGCGTTATCCGATAACATTATTTTTTTTATTTTATTTATTTTTTTTTAATTTTTATTTTTGGTGTCAGCAAATCGCCGAGCAGAAATTTGCCAACAATCTAAGGAGACTACAGGTTCGTAATTTACGATTTAATTTGCTAAACATTTTTTTAAATGTTTCGATGGAACTTATATTTTGACATTTTTTGCTTGTATTTATGCTCTAATTCACCTTCAAAAATAACAACCTGTTAATCAGATACACGTTGTATTATAATGGACAAAAATCATATTTGAATAACAAATACATATTAATTTTTAGCGATTAAGTATGGAGGAACACTATATTTTCCCTCACTTATTGGAATGTTTCATTATTTCAAATTTAAAAGAAAAATATTGAAAAATAACCGGTAAACGCCTTTCCCTCTGGAGGCGCTGGACTCTTACTGGAGGGACTGGAAACTCAGGTGCACCTTCTTGAATTGAGTAAAACTGTCGGCGTTGTTGGAACCTTGAAATATTAAAACTTTTGTTCGGTCTAAATGTGACAGTTTTCTTGGTTTGAACCAGTCTTGATTGTATTTGGTTTATGTGCCGTTTTACTGTTCTTCCCATCTTCAATAATATTTGATAGTGTAATTTTTCCAGTATTTTTTGTACTTCTCCAAATTTTTAAGCACTTTTGTTATCAAGTCGGATCTAAACCCTCTCCTCCACTTGTAGAGAACGTACCGGGTTAGAGAATACTTGTAAGGCTTTTGGTTGCTGGTGATTTACCACAACCCAAAGGTGTGGTTTTATATCTAAAAGAATATTTGATGCTTTTTATTTTCTATAGAAATATTTTATTTTATGCTGCTTCAAACCTGTGCTTTAGATTCTGAGTATTTTACCAAATTCTGGATCCTTTTTAGTTATAGCTGTTACTTTATCACTTGAAATTTGAAATATTGCTTGAACACATATATGACTTACTTCCTGTCTAATTAATTCATCCACTGACATTTTAGTTTGCTGACCTGAAGCTTGTGAAAAACAGCCAACGTTTTGATTTTTTTCCCATTCAGAGTAATTAAATCCAGAAATAAATGAAGCGCAACTAAGTAGTCGAGCTGATATCATCTTTGGAAGCGCCTTATGGTGATGAAAAATCCGAGATATTGGTTGATTCTCTGTAACTAGGAGGAAATGTTTTGAATATAAATAATTGTAAAAATAATTTATTCCAAAAACGATTGCAAGAGCCTCCCGGTCCAGTTCGTTGTAATTCCTTTCATATTCGGTAAGTGACCGTAACGCGTACGCTATTGGTTTTTCCTCTCCCACGACGGCATGACTAAAAATTGCTGTAATGTTTGTAAGACTTGCGTCGGTGGTTAAGATCAATGGTCAATTGGGATCAAACGGGACAATGATTCTATTGCTGCAAAGTTCAGTCTTTAGTTTTAGAAATGCTGTTTCACAATTTGCAGTTGGAATGGTTGAAAAATTTTGCGTAATACGTAGCTAGTCCAAGAAATCTTCTTACTTTGTCCACATTTGATGGGCGTGGCATCTCTTTTCTAAGAGACTTGCTTGTTTTATTGTGTTCTATTACATATTCTAGGTGTTCTATTTTTCTTTCGCAATACGAGTACTTATTTTTACTGACACGAGGATCATAATCGGAAAGTCCTTGTAAACATGATTGAAAATTTTGTATGCAGTCTTCTAGTGTTGATGCGTGTTATGTCATCAAAGTAGGAGTCTGTTTTTTGAAGACCCTTCAAGATTTGCGAAATTATTCGGTTGAGTTCAATAGGAGCGGATTGTTTAAATGCTTTCTTCATCGATCTATATGTGTAGGTAAGCTTTATACAAGTCGAGTTTACGAAAACATCGGGAGTCGTGGAGGCTGTTAAGTACATCTTCAATGTGCCTTATATCTAATCGACACAGAGTCGTACTGCTCCATCTGCTTTTGGAATTACTACTAGTGGTAACACCCAATTACTAGTAGCAATTGGAGTCATGATTCCATATGCTTCTAAGGAATTGGATTCTTTGTCTACTTTTAAGTGCGTAGGGAACCTTACGTTCTTTGTTAAACACAGGTTTAGCTCCTTCGCGAAGTTGAAGCGTAACTTTAAAACTTAGAACAAGTGCAACCTTATCTTGAAAAATTAAGGCAAACTTGTTGAACAACTCTTCACTTGATTTTACTGTGTGAATCTTAGACATTTTAAGTGGTTTCGCCATACTTGCATCGATGTGTTGAAGTTTAGTTCCAAGCTCTCTGATCCGTTAACGGCCAATGAGTGCATCATGTCCTGTTGATACAATGTGTAATTTTCTTACTATTTCTTTTCCTCCGTATGAAACATTTAGGATCGAAGAGCAATAGTTGACTTTTCTACTGGTACATTTAAATTAAGACAGTTTTAGTCATTTTCAGCTAGCAACAAAAATTTTGCACCACTGCCTACTTCAAAGCACTGAGATTTTCCATTTAGTTTAACTTTGCTGTTGCGTTTGAAAAGCATTTTGAAGAGTATTTAAAAATTGTTAAAATTGCGGTCGGTCCATTTTTAAAATGATTTTGAAAATAATATCAGCATAATAGATACATACTTATGCCAAGTTTGTGCTGTTGTAAAACCATTGTATATATAATGGTAAAACTAACAAAAAGGATATCTTGCGTAATTCGTGTTCACAAAAAACGTGGTGTAACGTTCGAACAAAGTCCTGCCAAATTGTTGTGGTGTAGTAAGAACTAGGTACTGTGGTAGCATGTTTAATAAAAATCAGTCAACGAATTTGTTAGTTGTTTGGAATACATTGTGCATATATTGTAATATTCAAAAACAAAATATATACATACTAATTTCCAGTGACGAAGTATGGAGGAACACTTTAATGTAGCAAAGTAATTAATACGCCTATAGAAATCGTTGAATGCCTAAAAAATGTAACACAAGAAAATTACAAAAGTTGTAAACTACACTCTATGCAAACCACCAAAGAGATATCAAAATCACAAGAAACTCCTTAAAGCTGGAAAAAAAGTACGAACGTAGAAAAAAAATTTTTAAGAAGAAAACTGCCAGTCCGCTTCGTTTTAAATGTCTTCAAATATTAAAAACGAATTATAATGCTCACCAAATAAATTGTATTTTTATAGTGTTATAATCAATACAGTTTCTGTTTGATCACGTACTCATGTTTATTAACCTTTGTGATTAAACCGATAATACACAAACTTATCTATCAGAAGTAATTACCTTTAATTAGAAAGTACTACATCATTTTCGCACTCTAGTACCATTAAAAAACTTAATTTCAAAACCCAGATAAAAATCAATACATACATTCGTGACTTGCTGAAAATAAGTACCACATTCAAGATAATTTTTTTTTATCATACCTAAACCATTTTTCGTAATTGCTTTTAATGATTGCATTATTAGGTAATACGAATTTAAGTTTTAATAAGAAAATGTTTATTGTTTTTTTTTTGAATTGTTTTTAACGAGTGTGAGTTTTATCTCTTCCATTAATCAATTACTTAAAAACTCTAATGGCGCTTGTGTTTTCCAAACCAGTAAATGACAATCAATAATTTTTATCTTGTAAAAAATAATTTAACCTTGTTTTGACTGTTGTCACGAAGCAAATTTACAAAAAGTACATTACGTTTGTTTTAACGTTTTATTTAATACTAAAATATTTGGATTTTTTCGGCGACGGATAGAATCTGTACAATCTGTTCAGTGTAGAGTGAAAAAAAGATGTGTGATATATTCTAGTTTTCAAAATTGATACAACCAAAGATACAAAAATTTGAACAATATGCAAAAAGTCACTATAGATTTGGGTGATGCATGACTTTTTAACACCACTGTATGTATATGCGAAATCTGAGTCAACGTATGTAGATCAATTCGATTTTTAATTTCTAAATAATAAACTCGATTTATATGTTTTAAATTTGTTGAAACTCTACATGACACTCATTGTGCGAATAAACTAGTCTGTCCACCGGAAAATTAATCAGGTTTTATAGACCTGGGAACGAATTTCCGGACTCCAGACGGAACTTGTTGCTGACTGAGCGAAAACTAATTCACGTAAAAAAATATATATGCGGAATAAAACTTTGATTCTACAGGTCATGCAAAAGATCGTTTTTACAAAAACTGACGAAAAATCGACCTGAAAAAAACAATGTATATACAAAATAGAGAAAAATATAAACTGTGCTACGGAAGTACCCGCGAAGACATTAGAAAGCATCGAGAAAATAATGCCAAAAGAGGAATGACGACTTTGAGCTGCGGTGGAATAAGTCATGTACGACAACAACAACAAAAGTTAATCTCATCTAATCATCTACCGGAGATCACTATTTAAATAATGTCGTCTATGGGCCAATTGCACACCATTTATCTCGATGGCAAGATCAATGGACCAAGTGTTTAGTTTCTGGTTGACATGGGAGCGACAAAGGGCACTATTCGTCCTGATAAATGATTGGAAAATGAGAGGACATCACCAGTACCTACTTACGGACAAGTAAACGTGACCATTACTTTGGGAAATAGAATACTCGACCATCAAGTACTGGTAGAGAAAGAAGTTATGCTAGCAATCGACGTTATAAAGAAGTATAACTTCCATTTGGATATGAAAAAACGATGTCCTGAAGATTGACGGTAAAGAAATTCCTTTTCATTTGTCGTTACTGGCAGGTAGAATTCAAAGCTAAGGTTCTTGTAAACGCAGCTTTTACGATTTGAACTGGTTTGTGGTAGTTTATTGTGATGCCCTTGACCCTGTGTAACGCTCCTGCGACGTTCAAGCGTATGATGGAGACTATCTTACACGGACTGTCTTGGAAAACGTCCTTGCTTTATTTAAGTGACGTGATTATAGTTGGAAAATCGGTTGAAGAACATTTAAACAACTTAAAGAAAGTGTTCCAACAACTACGTGGGGCAAATCTAAAACTGAGCCCAAAGAAGTGTCGCAAATTTAAGAAGGAAGTGCAATATCTTGGCCACATTGTATCTAGAGTTGGAGTCCAAGCTGACCCAAACAAACTTCGAGTAGTGCAAGCATAGCCAAGACCAATCTACAAGCATCAAGCTCTCAATTTCTTTGGGTTGTGCACCTACTATAGACGATTTGTATCCGGATTTGCCAATACTGCCAAACTGTTGATAAAACTGGCCGAAGAAAGAGCTGAATTTAGATGGAATAAAAACCGTGTAAACGTTTTCCATCAACTGAAACAGGCACAAGTCACATCGATGCTTTTAAGTTATCCAAGAGAAAATGGAAAATTTGTCTTCGATATCGATGCAAGTAATCTGGCCATAAGTGCAGTACTTTCACAGGTGCAAGATGGACAAGAAAAAGTCGCGTATTTAAGTAAACTTTTGTCCAGACTGCTGCCGTTATTGCCACGACTCTTTCTATCGGTCAAGCTTCCTTTTCTGGGATAGAACAGTATTAAGAAGAATTTGTATTAAGTTTATATGTGAGTACAGATACGGGTTAAGTTAGGTATTATTATCTACTATTGATAAATAATTTTAAAAAGAATTTTCAAGCCATAAGCCATACAAATATTTTTTCATTGAGGTACATAACATAATTATAAACTTATAGAAAATAGAAAAATATTCTAACAGTATTACAACTCAAAATTTTTGTATTTTAGTTTTAAATGTAATATATGATACAAAAGCACAAGAAATAAAAAATATTTGAAACATTAAAAATACTCATTTATATATCACAGGACAGACTGATCGACAAATAAAAACAAAACAATATATTATTTTAATAATGCAACATGTCACCTTTTAAAGGTTAAGGTATTAGATATTGTTATTAATATTTTAGCTAAGTTAATTGAGCTTTCCGTGCTTTATTTTTGCAAATTGTTTAATTAAATCTTCGGTGTCTAATTCTTTTAGCTGGTTGGTTTCTATTGATATGATAGCAAGCGTACTTAGTCGGTTTTGCTCAATGGTCGATCTAAAACAGTTTTTTATAATTTCGAGTTTTGAAAAAACTTTATTGTTAATAAAATACGAAGTATTATGCTCCTATTAGGAAAAGAATTTAAAAGTTGTTAATTGTTGTATAGTTTAAAGTTTTTTCTGGAGACGTAATAACTTTTTCATCAAAATTTTGTAAATATTGCAATTCTTTATCAAGTTCCACAGCAGTTATGTCTCGGTAATTGCGAGTTTCGTCGTTTAATAAATTTTCAACTTTTCTAATTTTTTTTTTTTTTTTTTTTTGATAATAATTCTAATTGTTTGTTTACAGAATAACTTTAAATTTATCAATATTCCATAAAAACCAGAAATGATTATAGTAAGAAGAAAGTAATTGGAATCTTTTATCCACTGATGTTATGATTACATCTAAAGCATTAAAAAAACAATCAACTTTGAACTTTAAAGTTTCGTGGTGGATCGGTTCATGGTCACACTCATAATCAAAATGTTTTTTTTATTTTTCGCGGTCTTAGAGATCTTTGTTTTTTGAATTTGATCCTGTTTCTTTAACATCAATCAATATATCATTCAAACCTTTATCGGAGCTATAAGCTATGAAAAAATTATTTAAATTATTTAAATTATTACAAAACTGAGCAACATCAAAGTTCAGTTTTTGAATAATTTTACTAATAATGTTAACTTTACTTAAAATATTATACCACAATATTGTAACGTACCTTATTCTTAACCAGGCTAAGCTCAGATTTTGGTGTTGAGACTACTAAAGGGAAGTGGGAACCTTTTTAGGGTTGTTTATGTTTTGTTGCTTGTCTGGCGAAAAAAATAAAATCAACGAAAATCAAAAAAACATAGATGGGCCCCAGCGAATTTATTGTAAGGAAGAAATTCACAAAACCTTTAAAAAAACAAAGTAACACAGAAAGAGAATAATAATTATGATACTCAACAATTGTAAATGTAAATATTAAACCAAAGCACTTAAATCTAAACACTTAAAACTAAACACAATGAAAAAAAAAGGTTGAAGACCCAAAATTTAATAAAATGTCTAACTTAAATTGGCTTCAGGATCCTTTACATGGCCACTACAATAAAACTAATAACTAGTGTTGATATCTTTTAATGTAAATACCAAAATAATTTTGTTTACTAACTAAGCAAAATATATATTAGATAGTCAATGGAATTTAAAAATCCCAACCAAACCGTTTTGATAAAATTTAGCAAAGTTCAGACAGACAGATTTTTTTAAACGGTAAATGGTTTAATAATCTTTACTAAACGACATCTAAGGTAAAATAGGTAAGCGCAACACAACAAAAAAATTAATGCTTCTGATCCAATTTATAGTTATCTTCGTTACGACACTTGCAAAATTAATATGCTTGTAGCACGCGAAACCAATAAAGCATTAATTGGTTTAAGATGAATGTTTTAAACTTCAAATAATAGTTATAAGACAACTCACAATTCAGTCACTTCATAAAGGATCACGAAACGGAACTGACAACAAATTGCAGGTGGAAGCTCTCCAGTGAATTTTCAATGTTTTCAAAAACCATACAATACGGCTGCTTTAGTTCACTCAAACGTAACGACCAAAAAAACCATATTTCTTGGAACTTTTTATTAATTATTTCCCCAAGTGACGTTACTAACTTTTTTTTACCCAGAGCGTGTGATAAACGGGAACGGGAACAATATAAGAATGCAAATGAACTCAAAATTTTGCAATTTTTTGGCAAACGATGCCGTTATTTTCAAAGTTTCCTTCGCTTATTTCAAACAGCATAATAAACCTCTCCAAGTTGAGACCTTAAAGAAGTTATTGCATCTATTCTACTAGACCAGTGATTCCCAAAGTGGTCTATATCGACCCCCAGGGGTGTATGACAACCTGCAAGGGGTCTACGTCAGCAAAAACTTGGGGGTCCATGAAATGAAAACAGGGGTCCACAATAGTGGATCTCAACATACACTGATAGTACCTATTTACTTACATTATACTATCTTATAATATAAAGACATATACTTTATTTATAAAAGTCCCTATGAAGTAAAAAATGTATTATATATTTCTATAAAATTCTGTAAGTTGTAAGATGTAGGCATTCGCTTTGTGGTCGCAATACATTTTGAACACAAGCATACGCGCAGTCTCAGAGCTTCGCGAACTTGTACTGACTTGTTCAATTCGTCACTCTGTAAATACGAATATGAGACAAATACGTTTACTCGTTTCCTGAATCTTGAAAAGGAAAGTGCTAAAAAAATATTAAAAAAAATTATTTTGTTTGAGAGTGGCGAAGAAAAGTAGCTACATTATTTTTTATGAAATTTTAGTTTTGTACTCGTAGTTAGCAAAGATAAATAAATTACGTCAATCATGACTTCAGTTATTAGTAGTCTAATATTCAAATCATGCAAAATTACACGAGTACTCCTCAATAGTTTCTTTTTCAAAGCTTTAGTAATCGTTATTATAATTACAGTGCAATCTCCGTAATCCGAACTAATTGCTGCAAGGAGATGTTCGGATTATGGAATGTTTTCAAAAAAATCTAAAAAAAGACAACTGTACATACATATTACGTATGTATTTTATTATTAACATACAATATGTTACTACTTTGAAAGATAAATTAAGAAAATAAGAAATCCACAACTGTACAGCTGCGTGTTTTTTGAAGAATTTCCAATACACACTCTCATTTGTTTGTTTTTTTTTTCATAGAATTTAAATCTTTACATATAGGAAACATATTAAAAAATAGTTATTTTGGAATTAAACTACATATTTTGGCGGGTCACATAAATAAATATGTATGTGTGTCAATATTTACTTATTTACGCCCTTGCTAGGCATTGATTATTTTATAAATACATATATCTTACCAAATAATTTCACAAAAAAAGTTGTACTTTTGTTCATTGGTCGTTACACTGTGGGCCAGTTCGGATTACTGGAATGTTCGGATTACGGAATTTCGGATTATGGATATTGCACTATACATACTTCTCTATATTAAAATTGAAATTTTGTATTATCGCTAAAGTGGAACCAGTGAATTTTTACACATGATAGTCGAATGTACGTAGAGATAAATTGCATAACAATTTGTTATTATTATTCGTTGTATAATATTTTATTTTAACATTTGTTGTTATGTTACTTTCAAATTTCATTAAAGTTCCATCATATCAAAACCTTAAGTAACATTTATAACATTCCCCTTCTCACATTCATTTATAATGGCTGTACGCTTACGCCTGCCAGAAAATCTAAGACCATACAATTTAAATTTGACTTTGATTTTTTAATATACAGCTGCTGGACGTTATGTCGTATTTAAATAGATTAATTTTGCCCACAGATGACTGATGCCATGTCCGAATCTAAAAAGAAGTGTAGACAGTACAGTGTTGATTGTTTGAAACTTGGCTTCATTCCATCATTGTCGGACAAACAATTGCCTATGTGCCTTTTAAAGCCCATTTACAACCACTTTATTCTCGGCACACTTTTAAGTCAAAGTATGAATTGTGCCAAGATAAAATTTTATGCAATTTACAATCACACAAACTTTAACTTAGACACTGAATTTGTGAATGACGCCATCTGCTAAGACAATAGTGTATTACTGTATTTTCAACTGTCAAAGAATATTTTTTGGTTAATTCTTTGGTTAGGTTTTGATGTTTCATTCATAGATAAGAGTTGGAAAATTGTCCCTGGGACTGCCGCTTCTGCAGATTTGGGTGTACCTAATATCTTCTTTGTTTGCGTTGTTTTACTTTTCCAACAATGTGTTGTCTCTTATACGCTAGTGAACAAGCTAGAGTAGCTAATAATGCTATCTTCTTTTTGTCATTGTCATCCATCATTAAAAAAGTTATGATAAAAGGTAAAAACACAATAAAATAAATTTCGTAAATAAAAAATTTATAGGTTAAGTAACAGAACACGGTTAAGTATAAACAAAATTTACGCCTTGTTTATCGTCGAACTGCGCATGCGAAACTTTCAATTCAACTAGACTTGAAGTGAAAATTTGAGATTTGCAGAGTCCCACGCTGAAGTGAAAGTTGAAGTCCGCTTAAGCCAAGAGCGAATTTTTGTTGTGAATGGGTTTCTGAATCGCCGTATGCTTAGCACGAAATTTACACTTTGATTTCAAATTGTGCCGAGAGTAAAGTGGTTGTAAATGGGACTTTATGCAACAAAGTTTTGAACAATGACGCTATAAAACCATCTAAGCTGCAGGATCGTCTGAGAAGATGTCACCCTGATAAAACAGATAAAGATTTGAAATACTTTCAAACACTCAAAGATAAACTTCAGAAAAGACAAACGCTGGACAGAATGTCCACTTCGACGTCACAAAGAAACGATGATGGTTTGCGGGCGTCTTACAATATCTTGCTACTTATAACAAAATTCAGAAGACCGCATACTATCGGAGAGAAGTTAATAATTTTGACAGCCGTTAAAGAGGTTTTAAAAACTGCTTTACACAAACCTGCATCTGATATCATTAAAAGAATTCCCTTAAGCAACACTACTGTTGAAAGACGTATTGATAAAATGAGTTCTGATATTGAAAGCTTCTTGTGTAATTATTTGCAAACGACCCATTTCTCTAACACAACTGGACGAGTCAACTTTGCCTGGTAATGCAGCATTATTATTGGCATATGTTTGTTTTATTATGAATCAAGAAATCTACGAAGAACTGCTCTTCGCAAGAACTTTGACAACCGACACTAAAGGTGAATCAATATTGTATTTTTTGAAGGATTACTTCATTGAAAAAGCAATCCCTTTATCAAACATAATATCAGTGGCTACAGATGAAGCACCTGCCATGGTTGGACGTTATCGTGGATTTATAAGCAATTTAAAAGAAAATGTGTCAGGGGAGTTAGCAATACAGTGCGTCATCCATCGACAACATTTAGTTGCTGAAAATTTGTGTGTTAGATTGCATGAATTTCTTTAATTAGTCATTGATTCAGTAAACCAAATCCTAAGCAACGCGTTGAGTACGCGGTTATTTGCCCAGTTGT
The DNA here is from genome assembly GCA_035610365.1 of Aquatica leii. Classification (NCBI taxonomy): domain Eukaryota; kingdom Metazoa; phylum Arthropoda; class Insecta; order Coleoptera; family Lampyridae; genus Aquatica; species Aquatica leii. The sequence continues at coordinate 32,259,268 of CM069437.1, read as the reverse complement.
GTGAAGAAAATGACAAACACTTTCATCAATTACTTCTTTACAATTTAATGAAGTGGAAAACAAATATCGCCTATTTAACAAGTTTGTTTACAAAATTTAATATGGTTAATTTGCAGTTACAAGGCGACAGTCTAAATTTGATTAAAACAAAGTCCATCTTATCAGCGTTTTTTTGCCAGAGTTAAACTAATGAGGTAAAATATTGGACCGGGCGAATTTTCCCAGTTCCCCAATTTGTCACAGACAAACTGCCAGGAAAACGATGTTTCAACCTACGTTCAACATTTAAATGCCCTCTATTCAGATTTTGAAACTAGGTTTGAGGATGTTTTGCAAAGTTTGGTATCTATACAATTTCTTGTTTTTTTTTCTGACATTCTGTATAGTGTAAAGAAATTAATACGTAAGTAAACAAATTGACAAATTATTCATGAAAAATGTAAATGTTTCGACGTCTCAAACTCACACTCGAAAGTATTTAGTCAACATTACGTATTTCAAGTTATTTCAACATTTATAAATTTTTATAAATAGTAATATTATTGCTTATCAATTATTCTGTTTGAATGTACTTGATTAACAATGATGTTTATATAATCAAATATAAAAGGATTTTTGAGATGCAAGTTTTTGACGTCTAATGTTTTAGTAAATCTAAAATAAAATACAAATTTTAGATGAACTCACCTTAATTCACAACACAAAACACATTACTATAAAGTCTGTAAAAGTAAAACTACAAAAAATTAAAGTTTCAAAGCAGATATCTTTTACCCCATGCACCTTTTCTCTTCGCTAAGTTAATTATCGATCGAGCATCAGGCAACAAATCAAATCACGACCGATGCAGCGCTTAAATAAATAAAGTTTTGTACACTGCAAGCTCATACAGGAAAAAACGCTTGTTCGCTCATTGGCTCGTTGCAAGCCAAATTTCAAGCTCAAACATGAATAAAATCAGATTTGTTTGAATTCACATAATTTATGTTATCATGTTACGTATTACGTATTAGATTAAATAAATGCTATTATTGCGTACTCTCATTTGGAAAATATATTATTTTCGAGAAATAATTCGGTTCCCTCGTCTCAAAAATTAAAAATAAACAAATAAAAAACAATGTAATTCCTTGCTGGTTTTTTTATCATTATAAATTTTGTTTTGACAATATTGTTTGTTGCTTTATCTTTTTTTTACTTTTGAGTTTTGAGGCTTTTCGGCGCCTTATATTTAAAACTCGTTACAGTATTATGAATAGAAGACAAGAAAAAACTTATAACCTGACTTACCACATTAAAATCTTGTAGTCAGATCATTAAGTAAGGGCCGCAAAATCGAATACTTTGAGAATCAATTTTTTTAGTTTGTATTTTTTTGAGCTTCTACTAAACGCTGGTCAATTCTGAAATCTAATTTATGTAATGTAACAAATTTAACTTTAAAACCTTTATCGGATACTCGATGGTCTAGTTCTAGTAGAATAGATGCAATAACTTCTTTAAGGTATCAACTTGGGGAGGTTTATTATGCTCTGTTTGAAATAAGCGAAGGAAACTTTGAAAATAACGTAAAAAATTTTGCTGCATCGTTGGCCAAAAAATTGCAAAATTTTGAGTTCATTTGCATTTTTATATTGTGGTATAGTATTTTAAGTAAAGTTAACATTGTTAATAAAAAAATGTTGTAATCATTTAAATAATTTGAATAATTTTTTGAAAGCTTATCGCTCCGATAAAGGTTTTAATGATTTATTGATTGATGCTAAAGAAATAGCATCCAGCTTAGACATGGAACCTAAATTTAAAAAAAACAAAGAAGTCTAAGACCACGAAAAATAAAAAAAAAAACCTTTTGATTATGAATGTGACGATGAACCGATCCACGACGAAACTTTAAAGTTAAAAGTTGATTGTTTTTTTAATGCTCTAGATGTAATCATAACATCAGTCGATGAGAGATTCCAATTACTTTCTTCTTACTCTAATAATTTCGCGTTTTTAAGGAATAATGATAAATTTAAAAATTATTCTGAAAACGAACAATTAGAATTATGTCAAAAAGTTGAAAATTTATTAAACGACAAAACTCGCAATGAACGAGACATAACCGCTGTGGAACTTGTTAAAGAATTGCAATATTAATATTAATTAATATAAAATTTTGATGAAAAAGTTATTACGTCTGTAGAAGAAACTTTAAATTATAGAACATTAGTGGCCCGGTACGTGCTTTGCTACGTATAAAGTAAAATAATAAAAAAATTTAATTGGAACATCAAATTCATTTATTCAAACAAAAAATTATTTTATTAATTGCTAGCTATTTTAAAACTTAATCCAAAACATTTGGATAAACAACATTTTTTGTTTTTTTATTATAGCATGAATAAACAAACGGCTGGGGGTACCGACTCTGGAATAGGCAACATAAAGTTGGCCATGTGAAAAACATGATTCCTCCAAATTCACACCACAAACGTGAAGTGTTTGCCCTTGGGCCTTGTTGATGGACATCGCAAATGATAAACGCACAGGATATTGTAATCGTTTGAATTCAAATGGCATATCAGTTGGAATCATAGGGATACGCGGTATCAAACAAACTTCTCCTTTTGAATTAGCAGTTAAAATCGTAGCTTCAATCAAATTTGGCAATAACTTTTTCACTGCCAATCTGGTGCCATTACACAGTTTTGGTGGATTAATATTTCGCAATAATATAATCAAAGAATCAACTTTCAGATTCAAGCAATGCGGTGGCATACCAGCCGGTTCCAATGAATTTAAAAATTCAATTGGATAATTCAATGCCTCATCTTGATTCATAACACTGTCAATTGATTTATATGTCGTGACTACACCTGGCAGTTTCGCTTGAATTTGAAAGTTAATGGCATTGATATGAATGTTCTTCGGTGCTAAAATGGCGCGTTCTCTCAACCAATCACGATTTCTGTAATTCTGAAAAATATTCGGAAAAACACATTCAATCAATTCATCTATCGATTGCGCAATTGTACAAAAATTGTTCGGTACAGCGATCAATCCGTTGGTACTGTCGATTTGTATTTTGCCATCACCAATTTCTAACAATTGTTTTGAAAACTCATGGGCAGCTGGATCATTTTGTAGGTGAATACGCATATTAATGTTCAGTGTCAATTTTTGTACATATCTCCAAAGAACTGATGACTTCAAACAGGCATTTATTTCATCAGCAGGAGTTGATCGAGGAATGACAGGCAATGTTTGACGAAAATCCCCTGACAGTAATATCAAAGCACCACCAAAAAGCTGTTGATTACCACGTAAATCTTGCATTGTTCGATTAAATGCTTCTAGTGATATTTTATTCGCCATTGTACACTCATCCCATAAAATAATTGACTTTTGCCATAGCAGAATTTCTCGAAATATTGTATCATATTTTGTATCATATATTACATTTGAAACTAAAATACAAAAATTTTGAGTTGTAATACTGTTAGAATATTTTTCTGTTTTCTATAAGTTTATAATTATGTTATGTACCTCAATGAAAAAATACTTGTATGGCTTATGGCTTGTACTTGTAAAATACAAAAATGAAAATAAACTTATGAAAATACTTTTTAAAATTATTTTTAATAGTGGATAATAATACCTAATTTAACCCGTACCTGTACTCACATATGAACGTAATTCAAATTTAGAGCGTTTGTTTAAATTTGCACAAGGGCGCCAAAAGTGCTAGGCGCGGGCCTGGTTTCAAACGCCATCTACTGTTTCAGAAACATACTAAACAGCTTTGGCCTTAATTATATGAATCTAATTGGGACATATAAAAAAAACGAATGTAAAAAAACCGATTAAAAATATGCTAGATATGGAAGCAAAAAATCTATAAAACAGATAAAAGATGATATGGTGAGACGTGCATATAAAAAATATTAACAAATTATCTAAATCTTGACTTACTAATACAATACAGTTTGCTGGAGATTTTTTTCGTAGGGGTTTTTTCCGGGGATCTTTTTTCCCGGTTGTTTTGTTTTTTTTCGTTTTTTGTCCAGGGGCTTTTTATCCAACAAAAATATATTTCAACAAACTGGAAAGTGACCTCAAAAAACAAAAAAAAAATTTAATATAGTAAATCCTCGTTGTTTCTTCAGTTTATGAGTTGGTTTTTGTAGCTGAACGGTGCTTAAAAAAGTCCAAAAAAGTCCTTAGAATTTATGGATTTTCAATAACTCACTAATTAAGTATGCCTTACAATTACAGAAGCTGAAGCTTTCCGTAAATTTACCTATTTCATAAGAACTCAAAAAAGTGAAGAAAAATTGCGTATTTCTAAATCAATTCAAAAATGCTAAATGAAGTAGTTAGTATCGGAATTTCAACAATTTGATGTTGGTAATAAAATGTAGAGAATTTTCTTTAATATGAATGATGGAATTATAAACGAATAGTGAAATATTTCTTTATCATCATCATCACACAATTATTTTGTTTAGATGCTTACTTCTCATAGCAATTTTAACAACGCTTTAACATAATGTTATCTAACGTTTAGTTAAACCGAAACGTTTGACATTTGTACAAACTATTAGCTTGCTTCTTCAACTTTCCACTTTACTAAGTTAATTGACGGCGCGCGTCGGTTTATATCAAATGAAAGTTGTTTACACAAGACAATTTCTGCATTCTTCAATTAAGGAAAAACAATCTGGAATCAAATTGTTAAGTGAAGACTGACTACTTTCTTATTAATTATAAGGCACCGAGGTTTTTAATTTTTTTTAGTAACCGCACGTCAAAATGCAAGGTAGTAGATAATGCTTCAAAATTACTGACTGTGATTTTTTACGAAAATTTTATGGAATTGAATTTTACGTGCGGAGAAAAAGTTTTAAAATAGACCAAAAAAATTGACTTGAGGCGTTGAAAAAAATTTCATTGAGCGCATACTTTTGAAAAGTGCCACTGTGTTACGTAGCGTTAGTTGGCAGGTTCCACTAATTTCCCCCAAGCCAAATAAGTAAACGGAACAGGTAACAAAAATAATGACGCAAATAAAACGCAACGCAGCCAAATTTTTAAAAAAAATCGTACTCAACTTGGGCGTTTATGAAAAAGCGTGTAATAATAAAAGATGAACCAATATAATACGTAGGTAAAACATAATTACACATAATCGTATAACGTACAGGCACGAGGCATTGAAGTCTATCGCTACTTGTGCATCTTCACGAGTACCTTTAAAAAGAGAGGAATTAAACTGATACGTATGCAACGGAAAAGAGACGACAATAATAAACATGATTATTAACGCGCGTGAGGTCACCCGTGTGCTGTGATGCGCTAGCTGTTTTGGGAAGCTATGAGAAGAGCCTTTCCCACGCTTCTGCTATGGCATGTGGGGGGCACCAGGGGCCGCGGGGACGCTGCTACCGCGTGCGACTCGCACCTGCCGCTAACACGTGCTAACACTGCTAACTTATGTAGGCTTCTACGCGCAGGACCGTATTTGAAAGAATCGTTTTGGACCGTCCTTCGATGGACGAAATAATTTTTGTCGAAAAGAAATAATCCTTACAACGTAGTGACGTTGGCACGTTCTTTAATGCGTTTTGACTTATACTTTTGATCCTTATTAAAAATACAGCGTAATAAATTTATTCGGTGATAGTGGAGATCTACTTCCAAGTACGGTTCTGACGCGTTTCTTTCTAAGATAAAACTCTTCTTACACAATATAAATCTAAGCACGCTACAGTTAATTATTTAAGAAATCTGGTTTCGTAGTAACAAATTTTCCTTTCATTGCGTGCTGATAAAAGATAATGTGTAATTTTCTTAATAACAACCTGGATTCGGTTCAGTAATGATTTGTGTATATCCTTGTGGATAGACATATAGTCCTTTCAAGGTCTTTTACATTCTTCACAGTCGAAGATATGTGTTCAAAAATTATAATTACATAACATTTGTAAACAATACCCTTTAATTTATGTACATACCTACGCATAGTAGGTAGTATCGACTATGCCTAACAATGTCCGATATCCTAGTTCGATGGTTGGAATCGACATTTTTCGTTATCGAAGAAATTTTTTTTGTGTCATGCAAGACAATAAAAATAAGTGATCTTAAATTACTGTTTGTAATCTAACGGTACTGATTATAAAACTGCCAGGCAACAAAGAAAAGCATTGATAACAAGATTTGTCGTGGGCAGACTAGGCGTGGGGCTCGTGCATCGTGAGAATCAAACCGTCCGTGCCTCGCAGCCAGTTGATTACTGCTTCCGTTAACTGATTGAACAAACCTCTCCCACAATTATGTGCCAATTACAATCACTGTTTTGTACCTTGTATAAATACATCAGTGCAAATTTGGAGCAATTATCCTTGAAATTTAAAAACACAGTTAAGCTACAATGTTTCTCCAATATTAAACACTAAAAAAAAGGCATTTATGTCTTTGGCAAATCCTACGCTCGTTGCAGTAAACGATCTCGACAATTTAGTAAGGTCATCATTTTTAAGCACCTGTCGCAATTTCACACGCTCGAACGGAAGTCCAATTCAATTAGATTTTAATTGTACCAATTGAAAAATCTAGGTTCAGTTATGTTTTAAGGGCAAGAAGAGTAATTTCCTTAGCTAAATTATAACATCTGATTTATCACTAAAAACTATTAAACTTTAACAAGGAGGAAATGAAAGGTGAAGTCAGTCAGCCATCTGTTGAAATTCAATCGTGGGAACTTGCGTCGATTTAATTCCACGAATCGGATTTGTAGGTAAAGAGTTATTAATCACTAATACCTTTGCACCGGTTCCCATAGTAATTAATTGCATTTTAAGGAGTTTATCTGATCCCGGCGATTTCCTGCAAACATTTTGGCCATAATCCAAAATTGTAAGAAAAAATTGATTACTCTCGTCATGCCGACAAAACAAAAAGGAAGTAGTAACTTTTTTTGTACTTGAACACACGCACGATTGATGTAGGTAGAATTTCTGAACTTTCCCACGACATTTCTTAGTTTACCAGTCGCGTGGTTGCTATTAAAATTTACCTCTTTTGAAATGTTAAACGTGTTCACTAAAAAAGAAGTTACAAAGTTTGCGTGGTAACCAAGAGATCTAATCCGCCGCGTTTTATCCTGATTATTACTTACTTTTTTTTCTATTATAAATCTTCGACAAAACGTAATTGGTTGATGGTGGTTAAGATTATTCTGAAGAAGCTCGTAGGTTTCACCTTTCGGCTACGTAAAAATGAATGAATTTTAATGCCGACTTATGAATAAAAATTAAATTGTGACAAATTTATTTCACTTCTTGTATAAATCACTTACATCATAAAATAATGAATTTTATATAAATAAAAAAGGCACTTATCTAATCAACATCTTCACAAATGTTCCAATACATCAATCTACACGAGTAATTGTTCGAAATAGGTGTTGCTTTGCTTAATTTTACAGGATTTGTTATGTAAAATCTTTTTTTATGATTAGAAAGAATGTTACTATTTTTTGTTGCAACTACGGAGGAAGAATAAAAAAAAATGTTTACAACTTCTACATCCTTTCATATTTGCAACTTAACGGTACTTAATCAATTCCTGCAAATTCATTTGGCATTAATTAAATCCATTAATAAGCGACGTTCGAAACATGAATAAAATTAACAACGCAGGTAAATATGAGTCACGAAAGTTATTAAACAATAACTTCAAAATACAATTATCTACTAGATCGAATTCTTACCACACGCGTGTATCATATTTGTATTGATACGTATCATACTAGTAGAACTTTAGCTAAAGTAATAATAAAAACAAAATTCTACTTGAATGATACTGTAGAAGAAAAACAAAGGTTTTAGCTTGAGTAAATACCTGTTCTACCTTATACTTTTGAGTCCAAGATCCAAGTTTCTATAAACTAGAACTTGTCAAAGAAAAATGTTTAGTGAAAACAGAAAGAAACAGGTCATTATGACACGAACTTAGCCAGAAACTTGGATCGTTTCTAGTTTTATTTTTTTTTAACCGAATGTAAAAATCGTCGAAAAACTATCGGATTGTGGTGTTTTTCTCAGATAGTGCCGGATTCGCACTCACTCGAGTACACCTACCGACCGATCAGGTATGGTCTTTATTCTTCTTTATTTTTGCTGCTGTTTTGGTACGTCTTCCACTTATTTTCTTCTTTAGATTTTCCGCTATGTTTCTTGCTATTTCTTGCCATGTCTCTTCGCTTCTCAGCATGGCTTTAACGGATGCTTCTGGAGAACACTCTCTTATTGCTTTTTGTGAAGTAGCCAAGTATTTACATACAAATAATCAGTGTTCCGAAGTATCTTCCTTCTCATGGCTCAATTTGCAACTCTCTGTAGGAGATAAGCCAAACCGGTGCAAGTGGCTATTAAAACCGCCATGTCCGCTAAGTATCTGGGTCAGGTAGAAGTTCACTGTATTTTTTGAGGTACCAGTCGCTGATTTCAGGAATAGGCGTTTTATCTAGCCGTCTGGACTTTTATATTGTCCCATCTTTCTTGCCATTTCTTTCAGCTCATTTTCTTGGTATAGCTTCTGTACGAGTTTGGTTCTCTTCTAAGGAAGGCTCTTTTTTCTGCCAGTATGTCAAGGATTCCAACTGTCTTTGTACCTACTTATCATTAGATATGCTGAGCAGATTCTAATGGCTGAAATCCGTTGTGGTTTTTTTTATCTTGTTTGTTTTTAAAGAGTCACTCCAGATTAGGGATGCCATACGTCCGAATTTTTGCGAACATGTCCGGTAATTTATGTCTTTGTCCGGCATGCGGGGGGAATTTTAAGACGTTCGGAATTGCTACATTTAGGTAAAGAAATAAAAAAAAAAATCAAATAAACCCAAAGCTTTTATGAAAAAATCAAAGGTACATGCATTCATTCTGATCATTTTTCTTATATTTAACGCTCCCGGAAATACTTTTCAACACTTCCAAATCTTTAATAATAGTTTTGTTTTCTGACATAACGAAGTTAGCATCATATTTACAAGAAAGCCTGAAAATTTCTTAAAAAATCCGGAATTTACTCCGGAATTTTAAGTTTTTGGTCGGGTAACCCTACTCCAGATAAATGCTCCGTAATGCAATTTTGAGTCGATTACATTGGCATAGAGTTATCTTTTTGTCTCTCTTGTTCCGTATGTATTGGGCATAATTTATGCATGTCAGAGCTTTATTGCTAGCAAATTCTATGTGCTTTTTAAAGTTCAGATTATTGTCAAGAATTATCCTTAGGTGCTATAAATTCGGTGAGGTAAGACTATTTTAAATTTTAATATGTCTGAGTTTCCTTTTCCTTTTCTTGCCGGTGAGAAGAATAGCCAGTGTTTTCTAGCGCCAAGCTAAGATGTGCCCGTTCCATCCATTCGCTTATTCTTTCTAGCGGTGCATTGACATTTTCTCTTGAGTTACTTTTGTTGCTCACATAAGCTAGAACTACGAGGTCACCAGCAAAAGCAATCAGCTTGATGCCCCATGAAACCTTTATCCTCAGAACACCATCGTAGATGATATACTAAAGTGATGGGCCCAGCACAGATCCTTGACATCAGTTGGAGTTCTCTCAGCACTTTTATATATCTGTTTTTAGGTAGCTGAACAGGATTTTCATCAGATAAGGACATAAGTGATTTTCCAGTAGTTTTTGCCTAATCAATTGCCAGCTTGCTGTATTGAAAGCGTTTCGTACAGCTACTGTTGTAAGAGCAACCAACTTTTATCTATCAAGAAGTTTAGCTAATTCAGCCTTTGCTGTGTTAACCACGATGGCGATTGCGTCCTCTTTTGATCTGACTTCTCTAAAGCCAAAGTAGTTATCAGAGAGTATTCTTTTTTTGCAGTTTTCCAAAAGTGTGGTCTATATCCAGTAACGATGTTCTCCTTCACTTTTAGGAGTAGAATTATTTTTGTAATCTTCTACCTTTCTGGAAATCAGCTTTCCTTGATGTATTGATTCTTGATATTCAGTACTATTTTAGGAGATGTTTCTACTACCAGCTTAGGAATTTTTGGCGGAATACTGTCTAGGCCAAGGGCTTAGTTGGTTTTCATTATGTTGACCACAATCTCAACAAACTCTCATCTACTATTCTACCCTTTTGTGTTAAGTTTGCATTGAGGGAACATTTTTGCGATTTGTTGGGTAATTATGTCTTTATTTGTTACTGGTCTGTGCGCTCCTACGTTTTTAAGAACTATTCTGTAGGCTTGACTCCATGGGTTCTCTTCAACTTTATTGCATAACTTTTTCTCTTTGGATTTCTTAATTGCTAATTTCAAATCTTTCCTGCATGCCTACAGATTTACCTTGTGTGATTCCATCTCTTCACGGTTTGACCTCGTGTAGACTCATCTTGCTTTTATACATATTTGCCTAAGTTATTTTATATAGTCATTTCACCAGTATACTTCTTTTTTGTTTGTGCTTTTTTGCGAAGGCTGATGTCGCACACATCTGTAATGAGTGATACTAACTGATACGCAACTTTAGTTTGTAACAACGAGCCGTAGTGTCGTAGCGACGCGACACACTTTAGTTAGAGAGGACTGCCTCGCGGTAACAAAAGACTACCTTTGACATTAGTTCTAATTTTATGATTTTCAAAAAAAGTAAAGTTGTCTTTAGAGCTTTTCCCAATTTTATTAAATATTGTTTTAATCATACTTGTTGTATAGTAGTGCTACTGCTGACGCAAGAGTTATGTCAATTACAGATTTTTTATCGTGATTGCTATACGATCCTCTGTTGCGTACAAACAGATTGTATGTTGCCATCTAATTTGCAAGAATGTCTTCCTTTCGCTCTACCTTATATGAACCCCACAAAAAGAACTTTGGATTTAAATCACCCGCTATTATTAAGCTTTTCCTGATTTTTGTATTATATTGTTTAGAAATAGTAAGTAGTTTTTGAATCTTTCAGCCGCGCAATTATTTATTATATAGCACCTTATAATAGTAAAGTTTTCGATTTCTATTTTGATGAAGCCCTGCTCCCTTCTCAACTTTCTTGCAGTTGAGTTTGTTGTTGATTATTATGGCTGAATCTTTGTTCAAAACCGTGCTTAGTTTGTTTGTTTTTGATTTAGTTGGAGATTCAGAAATTATAGCTACGGCTATGTTAGTATTTTTTGAGGAAGCAAATACCAGATTTTGTGCAGCTTGACTTCCATTTAGATAAATTGGAATTATTTTGATTTGAATCATTTTGCGTTATGTGTTTGTCTTCCATGTTCTCGTAGAATGCTGTTTGAATGACGTTTTAGACAACATTAGTTTTTTCTTTCTTATTGTTTTTTTAAAGACCTTGCATTTTAGGGTGTCCATTTTGTGGCCAATTTAGTTTCAGATGGTACATTTATATTTTTAATCTTTGCAATCATTTGTCTTATGCCCTTTTCTCCTATATCTATAGGAGCATTTAGATTTGTCTCACTCATTCTGGCATTGTAATGCTAAATGTCCATAGAACCAGCAACGGTTGTGTGACCAAAACTCTCTTTTCTACTCTCCCTCTCATTAATTCAATTTTAACAAATTTTATTGCAAAAGAGTTCTAGCCATTGCTGAATCCACTATGATTGTTTTGTATGTGTTTTTTACTCCAGATGTTAGACTTCCTATTTTAGGACCTTTGGCTCTCTATTAAGAATATTTCTTAATTATGGATAAAGTTCGTTTTTATTTGACTATTGTATTATTTGCAGGTTCTGCAATTTTATTCTTAATTTTTTAGACTTAGTCTTTATTTTTGTCCATAACTATTAATACTTTTCCATCGTTCGTACTTCTAACATTTCTTACGATTTTTTTTCTTTAATCTCTTGGAGTATTGATTTTACCTCCGCTAGTAATGTCTTGAAATCCGTGTCCATTTTTTCTACTGTGATAACAAAAGTAGAAAATTCGTTTCTTCTATTCGTATTGTTTCCAGCAACATTTACTGTATTTTAGTTAACTGATTCATATAGATCTATTTGTATGGTTGTGCCGCAGAACACGGTTTGTAGCATTTTTTGTAACCTTTCAGTGTATAAGAAATATGGGTAGTTATCTGCAAGATGTTATGAAGTGCAGAACTTCTAGCCTTTTCGTGATTCTTTATCTCAATTTTTATTAGGTATTAACTTTTTTATAGTTTCTCCTTCTACCTTCTGTTTAATTGTATGTTCGAGAATTTCAATACTATTTGATGATTCACAGATGTCTAGAAATCTATCCGTGTTTCTTTTTAATTCATTTTTCCATCGTTTTATCTGAATTTTCGACTATGATAAGGCTACATTCTTCTCCAGTTTTTTCGACTGGATTTCCTACATGCGTTTGTGTTTCTCTAATTGTTTTGCTTGTGACTGCTTGCTTCCATGTTCTATGTGTTTGTTCTAATGGTTCTCCCTTATTTTGTATTGCAATCTTCTATGTTTCGCTGTTTGTTTAGGTTCCTATAAACACACCTACCATTGTCGTTCCTTTTATGTCAACAATTTCAATTTTTTTATTACCAATTACAGTTGTCCGTCATTATTTAGAACGTTATGCTTCTAATATTCCGATTTGCATCTTTTATCTCTTTTTTAATTTTAGAATTATCTGTGATAAACTGGTTCAGTTTTTTTGTTTCTGAATTTAATGTTTCCATTACTTTTTAAATTTAACAACTAACTTAGTTGTTTTTATATCATCTTTTCATTCGTTACCGGTATCACAAATCCTTTACTTCTTAATGGATCTATTGCTTTCATAAGCTTAATTTAAGCCTACGTATCCCATATTATTGTTAGATGGGGTTGTGCGATCTATGCCATATATCAGGGAAAGATAACTTAGCACTAAGTTCTTGTTTTTTGAACGCTTGTGTGGAGCTGAGGAGGAGGAGCCAAAGAGCTTGGAACGCTTTTTTATATTAATTTGGTGGAATTTCAACATCCTGGCGCTCTCCTACTTTTTTGCAAATACGATCTTCTTTGTTCTTTCCAGTAACATTCGAGGCTTGTCTACTTTGGGGTTTTTTACAATTGTATGACGACAGTAAGAAGGCTGGTTTGCACCCCCTTTTTTTCTGGAGGATCCGGCCCCTAATTAACAAACGTTTTGTCAACCAAATTTTGATTCATTTTTGAGATTTTCTTGTCATCGCACTTTTTGGTCCGCGCTAGGTATTTTATTTCTCCAGTAACCTGCAGAAATGATCACCAAACAAAAAAAAGCTTAGAATTCGACTAAATCAGTGAGTTAATAGTGTCAAATTAATAGTTTGTACCATCCTTAGTTTTTAAAATTTCAATCGATAGTACTATCGACAATACCAAAAAAAACTGCACCAGGTTAAAAAACATGTTTTGTTTAATTCTAAAAACAAGAACTAAAAGTTCAGATAAAAAAGCGAATTGTTATAACATTAAGAAATAAAACGTAAACTCTTTACATTAAAAAATAAGTATATTTTTCTGGCCATTTATTTTGACTGAGAAAAGTCAATTTGTTCACCACATCTGGCTCAAGCCTTGACTTCCTATCAGTGATGATCTATCCGGTCTTTAAAAAAACTTTTTCTGAGGGTACAGATGTACATTTGTCAATGTTTTAAAATGTAGATTGTCATGCTACCTAATCGGTGTGTTTCAATTTGTAAATTATACTTTTTTCCAGATATTTATAGAATCTGTAGTTGAAGTACTCGTCTCTTGTTGTTGTAAAAATGACAGCAAATTAATATTCTTATTAGTCATTGATGTTTTACGTTCTTCAACTTCATCATTCACATCCTTATAAATGTAAACCATGAAGTTCATTTTGAGTTGAGTTGAGAAGAGCTGCTTGCGAACTGTTCTCTTTTGATTGATTTGCAGGTTTTTTAAGACTAGGATCTGAAACTGTCGAGAACACTTCATTATTCGCTTCTCTATAGTCTCTATAGTCTAGCAAAAAATCTTTTGTACATTTGAATTGTAAATTTTTCCCAATATCATTGATTTTCAAGTGTATCTCCATTACAATTGGGAATATAAGGGATGTAGTAGTATATGAGTCTTCAGACATTTGAACTCTAGATTCTTAAAACGTGCGAGGAGATTAATCATTTCTTTAAGTATAAACGAAAATTCTGTTCCCAAAGGTGGTGGAAGATTCGTCAAACTATTAAAAGTAATTATTACGTTCCATCTCCTAGAAACATGTTTATTGATTTTGTATTGTTATATCTATTTTGTTCCTCACTTACTTTTTTGGAACAGTACTTTTTTTGAAATGACTTACAATAGCATGGAATTTTTTCAGAGGATTGTCTAAAGACGGATCTTTTTATCCTTCAGTAACGACGAGATTAAGTATGTGAGTGAAACAATGTAAATGTCTGATTCTAAGATCAGCAGCGTTAATTATGCTTTCAGCATTGTCTGTAAGAATACAGATCACCTTGTCTTTTAAACTCCAATCATTTATGATATATGATTATAAGCGACTTTCGGCTTAGACAGCGTCGTAGTTAAACATCCAGAGTTTTTAGGGGTTAGTCTTTCCTTGAGAGCCAAAACATGAATTAAAACTTGGCCTTTGTCGTATTGTCGTTCGTGAAACCAAAGTGACGTATCGCAAGACATTGCAACTTGCATCTTCAGAGTGGTAAATGTCACTCAATTTCTTTGATATTTGAACTTGATTGGGTTTCTGGAATATGTTTGCATTTAAGGGTTACAGACCTAAATTCATTTTTGTAAATAAAATGGCAGGTTAGCGAACTATAGAGCTCATTGGCCCTAGAAGTTTATAGAGTCTTTGTTAGTGCAACAGAATTTACATTATTTAGAAATGTTCATGTTGTTCATTATATGTATTACCGACTAGTTTGTTTCGTAAAGTATTCTTCTACAGAAACAATTGAAATTGGGTGAAAAACAACTTGACATGAACGATACTAGAGCCTTATCAAATTTTTGTCGTAAGTTTTGAATTTTTCAAACGCTGTTGTTAATGCTTCAAGATTTTTTTCGTTTCTGAGGGGTTTCACATTTTTCTGCTAATTCATCATCATCATTGGCACAGTTTGATAACGCAGACTGATGTTTTCTCTTAAGGTGATCATGCAAGTTTTTCTTGATTTTACGTATTCTTGTTTGCTTCCTTTCTTCATTCTTTTCAAAATAATTCCAAACTTCTGAAATCTTTGGTTTATTCCTTTTTATTTTGTTAATAGCATACAGACATAGCGCTATTTCTTGGTTATGTTGCATAATGACAAATAAAATGGGAATTATTGACTGATTTACAATAATTGCATTCATTGGACGTACTGTAAAACGCTATTGTAGTACCGATGCAGTACTAGAGTACCATTTTACGCTTTCTACATGTAGCACAAATAAATTTCGCATCATAAAATGGCGTCCGCTTTTTCAACATATGAGAAAACAACGCAAATTTCGCAGAACATTACCGCTACATCTCTACAGCTGTTTCGTCCGGCGACTACAAGCAGTCCAAGACATAAAACAAAGATTAATCAAAAGCCTGCATTTTTGATACAAATAAGTCGAATGAAGCATACGCCCATTTCCTTTTTCTGTGAGTGTAGTTTATACAATGTTTTTTTTTTATTTGGAAAATGTTTTATGGTTATGTGGACAGCTAATGTATAAGTTTCTCTAAAGTTCTAACTCTTGCTCTCGCTCTCTATGCTTGATTTGTTCTTTTTTTCTATTTCATACACCTGAGTCGACCATAAATTTTTCATTTGCTTTAACTTTTATGAGAGTTTCTTTTTAGAACCGGTCTGAAAGCTTCTTCCCTTTTGATAAATAAAATCAGCGAATTATTTGTTTCCTTCTTCTAATACTAAAAGTCTTAGATAAACTTAGATAATATTTTTACAAATGTAGTCATTCTTCTTTTATCCAATTTTTTTGTAACCATGTTTCTTTAATCTTTTTCTTTTTCTATTTCATTTACCTGAATCTACCATAAATCTGTTATTCATCTGGGTTTTTTAAAATTTAATAAACTTTGCGTTGGTTCTTCTTCTACATGTTCTATCTTTTTCTAACGCTTTATCGAGTTCTACTTTTTTAATATTATAGAATGCTTGATTAAAGTCATTAAATGACTCATAAACGAGATGAGATCATAGCTATCTGGATTACTGTTTAGAATGTTATGTATATGCTAAATTCAACATTTGGCATCGCTTTGTATGTCCCGGTACTTTCATTATTTTTCAGTCTTTTCAAGAGTTAATGTACAATTTACTATTTTAATCGAAAAAACTTTTTTGTTCCCTCTTCATTTACTGCCTCTTTTAAATCAGTATTTCTTAAAAATTCTGCTTAAGTTTACAACGATTTCTTTTTTACCATCTTCTTTGTTTTTCTTACTGCTTCTTTGATTTTCTGTTTTTAAAAATTTTTTTGCATAAATTTGTTCACTAGTGTAGTTACGTGATAACGAAAAACTATAGAGCCGCAAAGTGATAAATCAAAATTTCTGGTAAACTATGTTTTTAAAGTAAATTATTATTTAAGTAGAACAGCGTGTCTGGTAGAAAATCTATCTAAAAGCCTATAATTTCTTTAAATAAAAAATACATTCAAATACTACAGTATTTTTTATTTTGGATTTTAAATTGATTTTGTTAGTAACAAATAGTGTAGCCATACTAAACTTGTTTTCTTTTTCGCTTATGCTTTGCTTTATTATCAACACTTTTGACATAAATTACCTACTATTATTTACAGTCGTTGTAGCTATTAGTCTCGTTGTTTTAATTTTCTTGTTAGATTTTTTATCACGTCAACTTTTATCACCTGCCTTCTTATGGTTAGAAATTAACAGTTAGCATCAAATCAACATTTTTTTTGTTTTTCTTCACTTTTTGTTTATTCTACAAATGTGTAAATTTGTTAAATCAACTCCAACGTTTTTACCTAAGCAAGTAAATTTGAAAGCTTCAAATGATTGGAAAAAATCTTGTTTTCTAAATAGAAATGTCAAGTACGTGTAAATATACATGGATAATTGTAAAAATCAATTTTCATTTACATTAAAATACATCAAATAAACAAAAATTCTTATTTATAAATTTATAAGCGTTTTCTTAGTTATTCAACTTTTGTTCAACAGTAAAATCACATAAGTTTTTTTTTGTTAGATAAATTTTTTGTTGGTAACGAAATAACTTTGCCAATGAGTACTTTTGTAATCGAATTGAAGCTGAGAAAAAAAAACAAACAAAAGAAGTAAATAGAGCGGTTTTCAAAAATAAAACTACTAAGTAAGAGATGCGAAGTTCAAAAAATAAACGAAACCAAAAATCTTTAAATCCTAAAGTAAAAACTAGAATATACAACAAAAACTAGAGCAAACCGAATAGGGTAAAACAGTAAACTTTAAAAAAAAATATATATTAAGAAGTAATTGTAATTGAATTAGCATCTTAAGAAAGGCCCAAAAACAATTGTTACTGTCACCTTTCACGACTTAACACTCTGGAAGGATTCACCAAAAGCACAAATTTCCAAATATCGATTTCTATTAAAATTAAATTTAAAAAAAACATATTCATCACGCTTTTCTTTGAATTTAAAAGCACAAAACTGACTACAAAAATTGTTGAAGAACGTAGCCACGTTTTGGGCTTTGACATCAAAAAATCGTTGTGTTTTTTTAAATTTTCCACGGTTGTATAATTTTTATTCGTCTACGATTAATCATTTCATAGTAAAGAACGCATTGACGTAATTTTTTATGTATCCGTTTCCGCTAAATCGTTTAGGTTTTTAGGCTACGGAAATGCTATCATAAGACAAAATGCGTAATATAAAATTCAGCCTGTTTACAGTTACAGATTTTTAAGGAACATTCGTACAAAAATAAGATAAAGCTCTTTTAAAACTAGTTTTAGAGTAGTATGAGTGTTGCATTGTAACAAGATAGATAATTTAGATAAAACGTTTTTCCGTAAAGAATTTTAAAATCTATTAAACAAATTGATTGAACTAATTACTGAGTAATAAAAAAATGTGTTTATTTCTGCTTAAGAAAAGCAAACAAAGCTGTACAGATGCACCAAGTAATGCAATGAAAGTTCGTTTCCCAAACTTAGTTGCCGGTTTATAATCCTTTTTTTAATCAATTTAATTGTCGGTACTCTTATATAAAGAGAAATATAATAGTATACCGCGTTATTGTTGTAGAGGAACACGCAGTAAATAAACGATAATCAGATGAAAGTTTTAAATATTATTTTTTTTCTTAATTAACGAAATAATAAGGTTACACATGCAATAAGTATGCGAAGTCGATCGACTTCGTTCTCACAGAAATTACTACAGCTTCTTTTATGCCAAGATTAGATCAGTGAGATGGTTAATTGCGAAAGTAAGCAAAATCAGGATGTAAAATTGCTTTGTTGCGATCTTTATCAACAGCAAAATAATGTACCAGTCGAAACGCATCAATCACATTGTGTTCCAAAAAAAATTAAGGAAGGTCAGACCAATAAGCAACGTACCGTGATTAAATTTTGACAATAAAACAATAAGTTGTTAAAGTGATTAATCTTTATTGTTACAGTTATTGTCAAAAACTGATTTTGATTTTTATTGAAAAAACGCCAATATTAGTTCGTTGAATTTTTTCGTCGTTACGCACTTTCTTTTTCGCCCATGGAATAAAATATCATTTTTGTTTTGACTTTTAAATTATGTTGTTTATAGATTGAACTGAAAAATTAATGTTTGTTTTGACGCATGTTCACAGTTTATATTTATAGCTACACTGACGTCAATTCTAATAGGAAGCGAATAGCTATAAACCTAGTAAATGATAATAAGAATGTGGTTCCAAGTCTATTCGATACAAGTGTACGAAGGTGCCACTTAATTAATTTAATTATTATTCGAATGAATTCGGAACAATTTAAACGTAAGTGGTTCTTAAAAGCTTTAAAAAAGCTGATATAAACTGGAACTATGGCTCAAAAACTTTTGTTTTCAAAATGTATACGATTAAAGATTTTTTCATGACAATTTCTGGGTATAATTATATAATTATGTATTCTCCGAATTTTTTCTGACACAATTTTTCTTAATAGAATTGTGGAAAAAATTATTATAAAAACATCAATGTTTCGATTGTTTAACCGTTGAACCAAAAAAAAACGAGCGTCACTAAAAGCTTGCGAGAAATCTGAAGATAGCAGCATGTACGTAATACATTTTGAAAATTTTCTGGTTTTGGTACTTTTTTGTTAACATCTGGTCTTTGTAATTCCATTAAAGTGAAAACAATAACAAAATTAACTACAAAAAAGGTCTAAAAACATGTAGATGTACATATATACTGGGATAATAATTATCTGCAGCCAAATAGGTTTAATTCAATCGCATCCCTTTAATCTAATGTCATGACTGCTCTCTTGGGATTTTAAAACCTCACGGGATTTACTTTTCTTCTCCATGAGATTAACAAAAATATAGATTTTACATTGGCAATAAGCGCTGTTGACAATGCGGTTTGTGAAATTTTAAAGTATATTCTGATGCGCCTCTTACGTAGATATATTTTTTAATTTTTTACACGTAACACACGAAGAAAAAAGTAGCATGGTAATTCAACTTTCCTGTCATCGGAAACATGAAATTTATGACAAATCACAGCAGAAAGTGCAGGGCAAATTTCTCAACACGAGCATGCCCTTATTAACCAATTAGAGGTCAAAAATGTTTAAAACGACAAGAATTCATCTTTTTATCAAGGAAAATTTTATTTTAAATTACGAAAGTTATAAAATACCACATTTTTGCTACGGCACTGACTAGAAAGTGTAAACAGGAATCAATCGAAAAATCAAAATTAAATTTATTTCTACGAGGAAATTAATTTACATAGTACGATTTCGCCATAATAAAAAAACTTGAAGGTAGGTAGATTTTGGCAGCTCTCACAAAAATTGCATTCGTGTTGCACAATGGCAGATAAAGGTGTTAAAGTAATCTTTCCCTTTTAACGTCTTTCAAAATGTATTCTATGAAAAGCAGCCCCAAATAAATGTTAAATTTGAAAAAACCTTTTAGAAATGCGACGTCCGTCCGGCCCGCGCCGGTTTCGTGCCTAACGATAGAAAACAAAGCACGAGCGCACGACCACATCCTACACGGATCCTGCCAAGCTGACGGTATTCGTGGGACGTGTAGAGTTGGTCCGTTCCCACGGGCTATGTACAGATGCCTTTACACACTCACGTAGCACCTGGTTCGTACTATCACCTAATATGCTTCAACGCAAATATTGAGTTTGCATAATAATAAAAAAATAACATTCTCTTCAATTATTTATTAGAGGAAAATTTGGAAAATACGTAGATTATAAAACATCTCACGCGACTACTTTTACTGTTAAAATCATTTGTGTAAGAAGCGCGCCTTACGCAATTTTATTAAGTAACGCGAGGCACGGCAAAACAAATCCTAATAATTAATTATAACTTGAAGGCGGAAGTCGATCATCAGTTAAGGGTTGATACGCGAGTTTGCATAATAACCCAGCGTTAAAATCACTGGAGCATCTTTGATTTTATCATTATTTCTGCATGGGAATTTTCGAAAAATTAAATAACGTACTTTTTGACGAATTTTGTGTATTAATTATTTTAACGTTCAATATGCTAAAGAAGTTACATTGAGTAATTTCCCTTGTTATGCATCGGTCGCCCCAGAAGGGGTGCCTTAAAAAGCTACCCATTCATAACAACAACTAGAAATAACAATGCGATAGAAAGAGAAGTTAAGCTGCCTTGCATTTCATTTTTGAGGTGTAAAGCTGTCCAAGACGCCCCTCCATAATATTCTACCAGTCTTATAAAACCATAACTTGCGGCGTTTTCTTTCATATACCAACAACAGTTAGTGAAGTTCGTATCTTGTAGTTACTTAATTATTACGCGAAATTATTACGGATATGGCACCGACAGCTTACATGGTACCGAATGGTGATTTTGGCGAAGAACCGATTTCCCGTACTTACCAATATCGAAAAGTGATGAAGCCGATGCTTGAGCGTAAGCGGAGAGCGCGCATCAATCGTTGTTTAGATGAACTTAAAGAACTTATGGTAACGGCGCTTCAAAGTGAAGGTGAAAATGTATCTAAATTAGAAAAGGCCGATATTTTGGAATTAACAGTGCGACATCTTCACAATCTTAAACGACAACATCAACTCGTTATACCAGGCGAACAAAGTTACGCCGAAAAATTTCGAGCCGGATTTTCTCAGTGCGCGCAAGAAGTTTCTCAATTTTTATCGACACCAAACGACCCTTCCGATCCCGTTGCTGGTAGAAAATTACTTCAACATTTAGGATCCTGCATTCGACAATTAGATTGTGTTTCGCAAAGTGTTCAACAAGTGCAGTATTCTCAAAATTACACACCACCAACGACGCCAGACATTGTTAACGCACCACCACGTATGTGGAGGCCCTGGTGATTATTATATTTTTTAAAAGTTGTGTTATTTTGGTATTGTTAAGTTTAGGTTAGGTTTAAAGCAAAGTAAGTGCAAATATTTCAGTTTAAGAATAAATTTTAATTATTGTAGAGTTAAAGTTGAGTTGTTTTTTTGACATTAATTAGTTTCTATGTTCACAGTAGATCTTATTATATGTAATATTTGCATTATTACTGTGATATATTAGATGTTTTTGTATATGTATGTACCTGAAGTATCCTTAAGTTTTATTAACTTGTGAATTTTAGAT
The DNA here is from genome assembly GCA_035610365.1 of Aquatica leii. Taxonomy (NCBI): domain Eukaryota; kingdom Metazoa; phylum Arthropoda; class Insecta; order Coleoptera; family Lampyridae; genus Aquatica; species Aquatica leii. Next base: position 32,237,473 of record CM069437.1, on the reverse strand, counting down.
TTAATTTGTAAGGAAAAATAAAAATTGTTGAATCGAGTTCTTGCTTTAATTACTGAGCAACCGAAACTGTCTGACAATAACGGATTTTGTTTTTTTAACGACCTTGTCGTTTTTTATTGTTTCGAAAAACCTGAAGAAATGCCACATGTGCGCAACAACTTTGTGCTGAAAACAGTAAGATTAATTAACTAACTAACTTTTATCGCTAATTTCATTGTCAAGGACAGACAATCACAAGTGCACGTTAAATAATTACAAAAATAAATAAGTAAATAAATAAACCTCTTGAATCACCAATATTGATTAATGTTTCTAAGCTGTGTTTGCTTAAGGTGTGTAGAAATTTATTGCAATCATTTATTAAATTTTAATTGCGAAACAGTTATTATAAAGGAAACGCAATTAAATCCTTAATATGTTAAATAAACATACACTGAAAGTTTTGAGGGAATAAGGAAGCTGATGAATTTGGTGTTGTACTTTACCGAATGTAAAAGTAATCTAAAAAGTTTGAAATATAAATGTTGAAATGCGTAGAAGCTTCTTCGTACAGAAGGAAATGCCCATCAATATTGCTGAAAATACACTTTTAGGTCACAGAATGCATAAAAAATCTTTATTCCGAGTAAACAGTTTTAAACATTTTTTCTTGATTTTGCTTTTGTAAATTGATGATGTTATCAAATTTATTTTCTTCGACGTTTCATTTTCTATGTTTATGATGAATAACTTCCCAAACTCGTTCTCGAGTCTTAAAGACTTAAAAAAATCATTTTTGCAGGATCTTTCTCTAGATTTATATCATGTTTACTTATTTCTCATATGTGCATATTTGAGAACAGTCGCAATTTGGTTTTTGTAAATGCAGAAATGAAATAGTCGGTGACTAGAAGATGTAAAAAAATGGTTTTATAAGTCCGATGAAAAGCATTCCATTTATTTCTAAAACACAATAACTGTTAAGCAACTTAGATTTTCTCAGGGTCCGATTTGTATTTTGTGTCGCCCTAGGCTCTGTTAAATTTGCCTCTTTTAGATGATCTCGATTCATCCGATAGATGCTTTTATTTCCGGTTTCTTTTTGTGGCTTTCTATTACTTTGTAATTTTCGACATTTTTTGGCTTTGGTTCAGCAATTTCATTCTAGTACCATTTAAACGATGATTAATAAAATGTTGATATAAATGCGGTTTTAAACGGCTCTAATTTTAATATAACTTTGTCTTTGCATTATGTCTTAGACTTTTGAGTTTCATCATTTTCAGTAGAAATTAATACAGAAAAAATGTCATGCCACTACTGAGTTAAAGCTTGGCAAACTTCGACACGTCTTGACCATAGAGTTTGCGATAGTTTTCAAGGTATTTGAACATCTGACTGGTTTTTTAAAGCTCACGTTATTTTCATCCTGTGACAATTTCCATCTTTTAAGAGATGCTGAAAAAAGTTTTTGCAGCATTTCAGAAAACCAGCATGCTTCTGTGCTCTCTGCATACCCTCCAAGTAAACTTAGAGGGTGGATAGAACACGGCATATATTCCGAATGGGGCAAAACTTTGAATGAATGAATGAATTTTCATAAGGCATTGTTTTTGTCAATGCTTCCTTTCAATCGTTAAAATCTTTTTTGGTACTAAATTGAGATCTGACCTGGACGACAAAATACTATTCCAGTTTTTGGTGAGTAAACAAGCCAAGTGCCAGGCATTTTTTTCTCCATTGAACATTCTGCGATGGAAGAAGCATTTATTGAAATATCCAACCACTCTGCCAAAAGATCTTTTACTGACAGAAAACTTTTTATCTGAATTTTGTTTAAAATCATTTTTTTGTTTAATTATTGCAATAACTCAAAATAATAGAAAAAATACCGAAGGTTTGGTATGTGTTTTTCAATTCAAAATAATCGTATTTAGATATTTTTTACTTAATTTTATAATACATGTATTCGACGAAATTTTGTGTGAAGATGTTTTTAATTCAAACTTGATGTATTTCTAATGTTTTTCTTAAACTTACTTTTTTATAAGTTTTGAATTAGTCAGGGTATGAATCGTCAATTTTAATGTTAAAAAAAAAACAATGAGTTAGATTCATTCGCTTCCCAACAAAGAGTTTTGGGAAGTTTATGATTTTACGCCATCATCATTAAAAGAAAACGGATTATCAACAAAAGTTTTAAAAATATTTGAGACTTGTAAAAGTTCTTTGAAAAAATGGACAAACAGCTGTCTGCAGGGAGGAGGTAGAGGATGTGAAAACACGAAACCACCCAAACTTGCTTGGTACAAGTTTGTTACAAAAAGCATAGGTAAGAATAAAAAATGCATCATTGTCTAGTTATATTGAGTCGGATGGGTTAGCTGGCGAAGGCGTGCTTTGAAAGCATGCGGTTCAACCTTACAGCTTATCCTTGCTTCTAAGGCATAAAAACCAAGTTGGTAGGAAAAGGGTCTTGGCGAAGCAATGAAGAGAGACAGAGTTAGTTCAAGTAGCTTCGGCTACTAAAGAAACTAAAATCTTATTCAACAATATATAATAAAATAAATGATTATAAAATAATCTAAATACCTACGCTGATGCGTTTTAGATGACAACGAAATCCGCCGATTTCCATGACCTCTCGTCCAGACACGTGGAACACTCTGACTCAGGTAAAGATATCTGGATGAGTGATGTTACGTTCTTTTTCTCACAGCCGCTGCCAATCGATCAAGATCAAGACTTTAAGCTGGCGTTTAGCAGCTGAAAAAGACGGAAAATCGTTTAACGAAATGTGCTGGTTAAAGAAGTTGCACCCGCCAGCTTTGTCATTTTTCAACTTTGGAGATGTAGGGGATGATGCTTGAGAATAATGATTAGCTTGCCAGCTTTCCAGTTGGTAGAAAAATAACCGCATTTTATGCAAAAGTTGAACAGGTCAACGATCGTGGATAAGAGGGAATCTAGAACAATCGTTCGCAAAACGTTACAATGAATCCTGTCAAATCCAAGAGCTTTGTTCTTAGGAATTTTGCTAACCACTGCGGCTAAACCAGTCTTGTCGGGAATCTGTCGCCGTCTTTAACGTTGGAACACGGTTGAATCGACAGGAACTTCCGGGATGACATTTGTAAACTAATCTCCACGGACTCGTCGCCGAGGTTTTCTTTCACGAAACTTTTCTAGGAACTGTACTTAGCTGTTTTCACTGCCAGCTTGTACCGGTGAAGCGCGGCTTTATACGTGACTAGGGCTTTTTGGTGGTGTTTTCTTAAACAACGCACCGCTTGCTTTAACCTGTCTACCTTAGGACTTCACCACGGTACACCTGCTCTAAAGCTTATGGGGATGCTATTCAAGCCATGTTGGCATGAGTCAAGTATCAACTTGGTCAACATCCATAATGGCGTCTAAAAATTTAAGATTGTGGCACAGTGCACCACGTAGAAGATAAGAAGGAATCAATCAATACCATTATTCAGGCGAATGGAGTCTATACGTTTGCAATCGAGTATTCTTTTAGGGATAGGTGCAAGGTTAGAAGCATTGCCGTGTAAGTCAAACCGTATCAGTCAATGGTCACTTTCTATCATCTCAGGGATGATCGCCAGTTTGTTATTTTTTTGGCTAAACAACGGGACCCTAAAGTTATTATGCTTGAACCTGAAATGGCTAGTGAAAGTAAAAGGTTAGTGAGGGTCGTTGACAACACAGAGGTCATGTTTAGCCACAAAGTTTTTCACACATCGCCCCCGTTCGTCAGTCACCGGGGAGTGCCAAAACGGTGATTTAAAATTGAAGTCTCCTGCTACGATAATAGAAATGGCTCTTATTTCATCAAGAATGTGATCTTTATTATTTCTTTTATTAATTATCAGTGTTTGAGATAAATACAAACATCTTTGCTCGGTGGCCAATAAGCGCCGACGATTGCCAAGGAGGTATTTCTAACCGTAACTATAGTTACTACATTGCACTCATTCGTTACATAGCCGAGTGTCACTACTCCGACAAGTTTCGAGCTATTGAAAACGATAAAACACTAAAAGTAGTACTGCATAGAAAAGATTATGGCAATTTTGTTATAGGATATCGCCGAGCTTATATACTGAATCCGAACTAAGCAAGTCAGTAATATATCTATATTATTGTCCGAAGAGAAACTCATAGGTTTTAAAGTCGCAATACATAAATTGCAAAGATTCACTTGCACAAGCCTCAAAGATATTTGAGTGTTCTCACAGTCCATAATCGGTATTAGATATTTATGCGTCGAGCCTTATTAGGTACCCTGGTCACGTGTTAGAGGACGCTTTGTTTTTGACGATGTCTACTTTATAGCCGTAGCATGAGCGCATGTACGATCCCGCTCCAAGTTAGGGCATGCTTGCGTTTTGGGTTTTTTTAGCACAATGATCGCACTGTATGTTGCTTTTACAGTTGGTAAAAAAATGACCAAATTTCTAACAATTGAAGCATCTCGTTATTCGAATATGGTCATCAACCCTACGAGCATATCAGCCAAGATATACTCGACGCGAAACCAAAATGTATTGTCTAGTTTGTTAGTGGATCTCGAAGATGCAATTACAAAGTAGTGCCTGGAGATATGCGTTGGCTAAATGTAATACTTTGCCTGCTTAAAGAATAGGTTAGAAGGAACGTCTTGGATAGTAATTCTGAGTAATGACTTATCTTGAGGTTTAACCACAAGGCCGGTTTGCTCTAGGATGGCCAAAAGTATTTTCGTGAGGTTCGTCTTTTCGGATTCAAATCGAATTGCATTGCTGTCCATTTTGGGTACACGGTCCAGTCTAAAGCAGTATTTCTGAGGATCTAGGATTTTCATAAGGATCGTTTTTGTTTTGTCGGCGGTTTTCAAATGAGATTCATGGTTTGAAACAAAGATTACAGTCGACATGAAAGCAAGAACGATCTAACGATCTAAGGGGACTTTGTCGACAATTTTGGATTTAGCCGCTTAGGCATAAGATATTTGGCCACTAGCTGCAGCTGCGGTTGTGCTTAGTTTGTTTGCCACACTTTGCAAAGCTGTCTGAACGTTTCAAAATGCATGGAAGATCTCGGCAGATTGCTGCTACAGGCACTGGTATTTGCGGGATGCAAGAAAGAAGCCTTGATTTCTGCTTAGAATTTCGACCATTTTGGATCTCTTTTCTAATCTTTACCCCAAACAACACATTGGTACAAAAAACGTCTAAATGTCCGTCTAATAAACGTTAATAACGCGTTTAAAAACGTTTTTATGTCTAATAAATGTCTATTAGCCGGACATTTAAACGTTTTTTGTATCAATGTGTTGTTTGGGACTGGATGATAGCTTAGTTAAAGCTGTGATTTTAGTTTCGAAAGACTTATCAACATCTTCAAAAAGAGTAACTAATTCTTGGTCATCGATGTCGTCTTCTTTGAGACGCTTTGATGAGGATTCAACCCCACCCTGCATAGTATAGGTTGACGAAATCGAAGAAGATATCAAATCACTGTCGGCCTTAGCTATCCGACTTCGCCTGATTGTTCAGGATTGCAAAATTAATGTCCTTTTGCTTAAGCTAAAGGTGAAAGATTTATTCGCATATTAAAAAGAGTAGGAAAAAATACACCTGAAAATTGACCAAAGCTAAGAGTGGGACAGGTTCAAACTGTTTTTGTCTGTTAGTTCTGTAACTAAAATATTGGAGCAACAAACTCTAAAAAAAATGTTATCAGATGCTTTGAAATGTTAACTATTCTTGAAGTTCATCTAAAACAAAACCAACTATTTTTCTGTAAATAAACATACTGAACGTAGATGTTTTTCCAGCATTAGTGTTCAAGTTTTCTAAGAGATAATTTTGAATGCCGATTTAGTAGTGACCCAAAATGAAAAACGATGACATTTTTTTGCATTTTAGATGCATACTTGTAGGCCAATTTACGCGTAGAACAATAAATTAAACACAGGCTACTCTAATTAAATTTAGAGAAAACTCAGTAATCCGTTCCAATTCATTTTCTTCAGGCTATTTGTCGTGTGGCATGTTTCGATAAACCAGATGATCGTTTTCAGAATCGGAGACCTTTTCTCGCTGTCTTACATTTTTTACTGTATCATGTAGCGTGGATTTTTTTTATATCAAACGTATTTGCAGCAATACGCAGTATCATGGATTCAAGGAGCACATTTGTGACGGCACTTTGCATAATCTCTTCTGAAACGTCGATATTATTTTTTTCTTTTTATGTTTGATCATCTGAAAATAACGAACTGGCATTTATTAAAAGAATAAGCAAAATCATATTTAAGAAACATTCGTATCGGGTCCGAACGTGCTCTATCTTTCACTGTCCGGATGTATTCAAAGTATAATCTATCCCGTGCACACGAGGGTTGTCTTTTAAGTGTTGCAAATAGAGCTGGAATAAAACAGTAGATAGCTTTTAAAGATTTCATTGTTTTTCAAAGTAGTCTCCACAAAGATTAATGCACTTTTGCATGCGCTTGGCTTATTCTGGAAGCAGTTATTCCACTCGTTAGTTGGTACAGTAAAAATTACGTTTTTGAACTGCTTATTCTAGCGACCGAAACTTGTGACCGCGCAGTCCGTGAGTAAATCTACGATTCATCACCACTGGTGATGCTGTACACGTTTTTACAGTTTCCTGCGTTAAAGCGGTTTAGAGTTTTTTGACACCGATTGACAGATGTTGTATCCAACGAGGGACTAATTTTTTACCAATGTCTTTGAAATTACCAATCATGCCTTAATCTCGCTATGTCAATTTTCTTTGATAAGCTTGAACACAGGATCCACGTTTTCTTGGGGGACGTTCGTTTTTAGTGCACCTACTCTTGGATCGTTCACGTTTGAATTATCCATACCACCGAGAAATTGTTGACTGATTTAGTGCTTTATTTGTGAAAACAGAAACTAAGTTGGCAAGGCATTCTTGTTGAGATAATCGTCTTTGAAAATTGTAAAAAATTATGACGCAAAAATTATCTTGGTTTAATTCCATTGTTCGAACAACTTGTCAAGTTTGAAAATTTACTTATCTACACCGGTATACAAATCGAACTGACACTTTGGTTATACTAAAGATAGAGGTAAGGTTTTAGCAGTAACATTTGATTAGCGCCGCCTACTATGCCCTTGTATGCAACACTTAAAGGACATGCTTCGCAAAGACCTACAATTTGACATGTGTCGTTTAGAAACTTTAATGGTTCTGCAAATAACTGATTTATCACTAAACGCACGGTAACAAAGCTTTTGCAATCGCTATTAAATTACCACTATTGCCAATCTTCAGAATTGCACGTGTCTAAAAGCTTTGAAATAGAGTTAAATTTGAACCTTTTGGAAAATCATCTTTTGCAGAATGTTGTCGAAACTAGAAGCAAATGATCTTAACCCAGATAATCCCGAAATTATTTTTTGTTATAAATAAATTTTTTATTAGCGTTTCGTTGTCTTTGCATGATGATAAGGCGGTTTTATTAAAGTTTTTTCTAAATTAAATCAACCATTTTCGAGATAATGGCCGTCCTTTTAAAAGAACAGTGGTAATATCAACTGCCATAGAATATTTTATTTTATTTTTTATTATTGAAACCAATTCTGTTACAAATGTGAACATCTTACAAATATAATTTACATGGACTGTGAAAAAATTCTAATAAAATAAATAATGATACTATTTCTCATGATACTCTGCGAAACAAAATTTTGGATGCAGGGCGACGTCACACTTTTTGCACCTAAATTGCACTTTTTTATGACATTGACCACATCTTGATTGATTTTCTTGATAAATTATTATATGATCCATTCTATCATAACGGGAGTGCTCGTGTATATTGGTGGTGGTACGTAAAGGACCTCTTTTAGTAATTTTTTTATGTGATTCCAGGAGACCCTGCGCAATATATCTTCTAAAAGCTAAATGGTCCAACGTGCCACCATTCTGCCGATGTATTTGCCAAGCATTTTGTTCTATCATGTCGATGCATTGACAAACAAGTGGAAAATACCATTTCTTTCCCCTAATTGAGACTCTGTAGAGACTAATATTTTGGTCTGCGCGGTCTACCCCACCCATATTCTGATTGTATGTTTTGATGACGTGGGGTTGGTCTATTCTGATACGTTTCTTTTGTTGTTGTGAATATCGACTCACATTTGCCAATGGTGATACTGACCCAGCATTTGTGGCAATATTGACTACACTGTTGTCGTTCCATTTTGTAATCAGAATGTTTTTTGAGGGTTCCAAAACATATTCAAATGTACCTCTTAGAGTTTTCTTCAGTGCTTTTGAAAGACTCAGGGGACAAGTAGGTATTCTGTTCTCGCGTATGGTTCCAGTAGCCTTTAGATCTCTCTCGGACAAAATTTGCAGCAAGTCAATACCAGTGAAATAATTATCAAAAAACAAATGGAATGGCAGCTTGCCTTTATTTTCTAATAATATGTCAGAAAAAGTGAGGACCACACTAGCGCCTAATCCTAGATCTTTATATTTGTCAGGAAGCTTAGTTGATGAACCTTGGTATGGTTCAAACCATTCAATATAACCGTGCGCAGTTGCGCCGACCCAGAGTTTATATCCCCAGCGTATGGGCTTGCCCTTTATGAACTGCTTCGTACCGTGACGACCGAAGTATGGCACCATACATTCGTCGATGCTATGGCACTCTTCATTAGGAGCTAATTCAATAAATTTCTTATTGAGGGCCTCTATCAATGGTCTAATTTTAGAAAACTTGTCCGTAGCATCTAGGGTAAAGTTGTTATTGGAGTGAAAATTCTGCATGATCACGTTGAAACGGTTTCGAGAAATAGCTGAATAAACTAGCTTGTTACCACAGTCACTATTATTTTCCCAGTACATCTTTCGCCTCGGGAAACAGTTATAACCACTAAGTAGGAGGACACCTATGAAACACTTCATTTCATCAACCGTGATATCCGCTCCACGATTTCTCTGAGATGCGTACAAATTACTTTGGTCCACTAGCATCTCAATCAGAGAATCATCCAAAAAGCTGGTGAAAATTTCCACTGGTGATTGCTGATTTTTAGGAGAGTAATCCTCTTGCCATTGAGGTAGATTACACAACAAGTCCTTTTGCTCCCAGGAAAAATGTCTTGGCTTCTTTTTAAAATGTTTTTCCTTTAAAAAATTTGAAAGTGGTAACTTATCTTCACTGTCATACAAATTATCTTCTTTTTGCCCATAAATCGCTTCTGCTGGCGCATTCAGCTGACTGCCAGGAAGATTATCCATGGTGACATCGTCATCTTCGCCGGAATCTTCGTCTGTGTTTTCACCATTTGCGTTGATAGGTGGGTACAATACAACTGAATCAGGTAATTGTGAGACATCATCAATCTTCTCAATCTCCTCTAGTAGCTCATGGGCCGTTAAAGGCTTTTTGTAGTGACTGCAAAAAATATCATATTATAGTAGCCGTTTAAACCACTGTCCTTTTAAAAGGACATTGACTATTATGATCACTTTTAACATTATCCAGCTTATATTTGTTCAATTTTATGCACTTATCAGGGAGAATAACAGTTTATAAAAGATTATCAGGGGCTTTGGTTTTACAAAGACTAATACTTGGTGCTCCACTTACCTCCAATTATCCATGTTAAGCAGGTAATTAAAACTCACAAAAAACAACTCACTAAACTGGCACAACAGTGTTAAAAACTGTCAAATATTTACTAGCATTTCGTCAATTTCAATGTTACCGACATACATACATAAGCGCCATCTATCAGTGAGTAGCAGTATTCGCAAAATATGCAAATGTCGGTGGTGTCCTTTTAAAAGGACAGTGGCTTTATCTGGGAGAACTGAGAACGTAAAGCAGGAGCGAACTGGCAAATTTTTGTTATAGATGCTAACATAGAGAAAAGACTCAATGCATGGTAATCAGCAGTCAGAAATCAACTTGTTCTTGTCTAAATTAGGCGTTTTTTTCATAATTGGGTGTTTTTAAACCAGAGTGAAACGAGAACTTAAAACTTATTCAAATAAATCTTGTGTTTTAATTGAATCTAATTAAATTCAAAATATGAACGTAACGATGTGTAAAAATTAAACCTGATGGTTGTAAATGAGTTTGAAGACCATTATATTGATCGCTTATATAGCAGTACCGCCATATGATTGGCTAATCATCTAGAGCTATATTTACATTTGTTTTAGGTTATTGTCTGGGATCTGCTTTTGAGGTAGAATCTATAGTTGTCGTTTTTTTTTTGACAAAAGAAAGTAAAGCTTTTTAATAATGTCTGTTTCCAGCAATTTGCAAATTTAACATGTTCTTTTGATTATTATCATTTGATTATTAATTTTTTTTTATTGTTGATATACGATTGAAAACAACGTGTGTAAAAATATGTTGTTTAACACAGCATGCAACCCAAACGACTGACGACAGTTGTAATATAATATTGCAATTTTTAGGAAATATGCCGGTTTGAAGAACTAAAAATATTCGTAAATTGTAAGCAATATTTTTAAATAATGAAATTTTATGTATTATAGGAAAAATCATTATAAAAACACTATAATATCTTATCGGTTATTGCGCATATCGATAGTTCGTAAAAATGCAATATTAAAAAAATTTTAGATCTTCATAATTTGCAGAAAAAAAAACGATAAATACAAAAGCGCATCACAGATTAAAAAACGTTTTAATGAACAATTTTTAGCGTAGACATATTGCAAAATTTTATAAACTCAGATATGGTAATTGCAGTATTATAATATACACAGTGTTTTATAAGTTTACAAGACCAATAAAAGTCAGTAACTATCAATATTTTTAAAACTAATAAACTGCGTATTTTTAGGAATGTTTACAATTTCTTTTCCTAAATTTTTTGCTGAGTTACTCAGGCTCTGTATACGTATTTTACTATTATAATATATAAGCAAATAAAGTAGTTAGGCGCAAAGCCACAAAGCAACATACTACATGTTCGAAAAAAAAACAAATTTATTGTGTAATAATTATTCTGTTACGAACAGAATAATATCTACGTTTTTTTTTGACGTATTACCGTACCAATTGCAACATATAGGTCAACCAAATCTGAATCTTCAGTTACCTAAAAGACGTTTAGTATCAATGGATAAGACACTGCTAAGAAAATGATTGTCCAATTAACGTCGGTGCTATTATTAATTGCTTGTCTAAATCAAGTAAAATAAACAGGCGCTTGTGTTACCTCATTTTCAAAAATTGTGTTTTGTAGGTGACATCTTCTGAAGTCACAGACTGGGAGATGGATACGGCTGATTTAATATGTGCAGCAAAATTTGATTTTACGAATGAACAACTCCACTCGATGGTTGATAAAAACATTAAGCTAATCAACCCAGATGATGAAATTGTAAAAACATACATAAGGTGTTGGATGTTCGAGCAGGGTATAATAGATGGTGCAGGAAACTTAAATCTTGGCATTTATAAAATGTGGTATACAACATACGGATACGAATATTTGAAAAAAGACAATGTTGAAAAGTACAAAATTAAAGATAGAGAAATAGGCTTTGATAAGGCTGTAGTGGATTGCCAGACACAATTGGGAGTTGCTTTGAACATCAAAGATAAAGAACCTCATTTTTATACTAACATTAGAATGTCTTCCGGGTTTGGACCGTGTCATAGTTGCAACCGAAGCTGCCAACGTTTCGCCCACTTTCGTAAGGGGCTTCATCAGGGCGTGAGATAAATCGCAAAACTCAAACAAGCAATCGAAATCTAACTAAGAACTTCTCAAAAGTTAGGTTATTCACTTGTAAAACAAGCCATAACCTAAACTATGAAAAGGTAAGAAAGAAAACGATAACCTGAAAAAGCAAACGAAAATCTAACAAAGAACCACTACCGAGTTAGGTAATCAACTTGTGAACCAAGCCAGATTCTAAACTAGGTAGAAGTGACTTAAGAAGAAATAGTCTCCGTATTTAAAGGAACAGGATCGTCACGGATGATTAAGCTCGACCCTGATTGGGTTGCGGTTGCTAGGGGGCGTGTTTTTGTTAAATGACTAATAACCGGGAACCAAAGAGGGGATAGTTCGAAAGTGTAGGAAATTTGTCTTTGGGCGAAGGAAGAATCTGAGAGATTTTGCCTTCGCCCAAAGACAAATTTCCTACACTTTCATCTCAAGGTGTATACCAAATTCCCTGTTCTTGTGGTTTAGTCTACATTGGTGAACCGGTCGTTCTGTCATTACTCGCATTTCAGAACATGATCGTTGTATAAGGAAAAGGTATACTTCCAAGTCTGCGGTCGCTGAACATCATTTTACTACAGGTCACAAGATAGATTTTGATAATGTTTCGTTGATTGCCAAATCTCCATTCTTTTTCAACAGGAAATTCCGAGAAAGCATAGAAATCATCAAACACCCCAATAACTTCAATCGCGATCATGGTTTCGAACTATCCCCTCTTTGCGATTTATCTCACGCCCTGATGAAGCCCCTTACGAAAGTGGGCGAAACGTTGGCAGCTTCGGTTGCAACTATGACACGGTCCAAACCCGGAAGACATTCTAATGTTAGTATAGATTCCGGCCGTGGAAGCCTTCGCTATTACAACCTCATTTTTATAATTGCATCATAAGTACCATTAGTGCTTTGTAATTTTTTAACTTCAGTTGTGACTAAAATTGTTGATTGTTAACATTTATATTACTGTAATTTAAATCTTAAATCTTACAATATAACTATTGAATGATAACTAATTTTTATCCATAGTTTGTGCTTAACATCTCAACATACACTGACAGTACCTATTTACTTTCATTATACTATCTTATAATATAAAGACATGTACATTATTTATAAAAGTACCTATGAAGTTAAAAATTTATTATATATGTTTATAAAATTGTGTAAGTTGTAGGCATTCGCTTTGTGGTCGCAATACATTTTGAACTTGTAAAAACCTGCACATAATGATATACCAGTATCATCTTGTTAGAAGCATACTCAGTCTCAGAGCTTCGCGAACTTGCACTGGCTTATTCAATTCGTCACTCTATAAATACGAATGTGAGACAAATACGTTTGTTCGTTTCCTGAATCTTAAAAAGGAAATTGCTAAGAAAATATTTAAAAAAATATATAAACTGGTAGTTTATTACACAAATTATAGTGAATCAGTGTTATTTTGTTTGAGAGTGCCGCAGAAAAGTACATTATTTTTTATTAAATTTTAGATTTGTACTCGTAGTTAGCAAATATAGATAAATTACGCCAATCAGTTATTAGTAGTTTAATATTCAAATCATGCAAAATTACACGAGCACTCCTCAATAGTTTCTTTTTCAAAGTTTTATCAATCGTTATTATAATTTCAGTGCAATCTCCGTAATCCGAAACAATTGCTGTAAGGAGATGTTCGGATTATAGAATGTTTTCCGAAAAATCTAAAAAAAGACAACTGTACGTACATATTACGTATGTATTTTATTATTAACATACAATATGTTACCACTTTGAAAGATAAATTAAGAAAATAAGAAATCCACAACTGTACAGCTACAGAATTTCCAAAACACACTCTCATTTGTTTGTTTTTTTTTTCATAGAATTTAAATGTTTACATATAGGAAACATATTGAAAAAAATTATGTAATTAAACTACTTATTTTGGCCGGTCACATAAATAACTATGTATCTGTGCCAATATTTACTTATTTACGACCTTGTTAGGCATTTATTATTCTTTTATAAACACATATATCTTACGAAATAACTTCAAAAAAAAGTAAAGAAATTGTACTTTTGTCCATTGGTCGTTACACTGTGGGCCAGTTCGGATTACTGGAATGTTCGGATTACGAAAGTTCGGATTATGAATATTGCACTATACATACTTCTCTATATTAAAATTAAAATTTTGTATTATTGCTAAAATGGAAACAGTAAATTTTTACACATCACAGTCGAATGTACGTAGAGATAAATCGCATAACAATTTGTTATTATTATTCGTTGTATAATATTTTATTTTAGCTTTTTTTGTCATGTTACTTTCAAATTTCCTTAAAGTTCTATCATATCAAAACCTTAAGTAACATTCATAATAATTATAATGGCTATACGCCTATGCGTGCCATAAAATCTAAGACCATACGATTTAAATTTGACTTTGATTTTTTAATATACAGCTGCTGGACCTTATGTCTTATTTAAATAAATTCATTTTTCCCCTCAGATGACTGATGACATGTCCAAATCTAAAAAGAAATGTAGACAGTACAGTGTTGATTATTTGAGACTTGGCTTCATTCCATCATTGTCGGACAAACAACTACCCTGATAAAACAGATAAAAATTTAAAGTACTTTCAAACTTTCAAAGATAAACTTCAGAAAAGACCCATGCTAGACAGAATGTTCGCTTCGACGTCACAAAGAAACGATGATGGTTTGCGGGCGTTTTACAATATCTCGCTTCTTATAGCAAAATTTGGAAAACCGCTTACTATCGGAGAGAAGTTAATTTTGCCAGGCGTTGAAGAAGTTTTATAAACTGATTTACACAAACCTGCATCTGATATCATTAAAAGAATTCCCTTAAGCAACAATACTGTTGAAAGACGTATTGATGAAATGAGTTCTGATATTGAAAGCTTCTCGTGTAGTTATTTGCAAACGACCCATTTCTCTATACAACTGGACAAATCAACTTTACCTGGTAATACAGCATTATTATTAGCATATGTTCGTTTTATTATGAATCAAGAAATCTACGAAGAACTGTTCTTCGCAAGAACTTTGACAACCGACACTAAAAGTGAATCAATATTTCATGTTTTGAAGGATTACTTCATTGAAAAAGCAATCCCTTTATTAAATATAATATCAGTAGCTACAGATGGAGCACCTGCCATGGTTGGACGTGGATTTACAAGCTATTTAAAACAAAATGTGTCAGGGGTGTAAGCAATACATTGCGTCATCCATCTACAACATTTAGTTGCTAAAAATTTGAGTGTTAGATTGCATGAATCTCTTCAATTAGTCATTGATGCAGTAAACCGAATCCGAAGCAACGCGTTGAATACGCGGTTATTTGCGCAGTTGTGTGAAGAAAATGACGAACACTTTTATCAATTACTCCTTCACACTGAAGTACGCTGGCTGTCGAAAGGCTTATGTTTGACAAGATTTTTTGCACTTTTTCAGACTATTTTAGGATTTCTGGGTACTAAAGATAAAATTTTAAAAGACAATTTAATGAAGTGAAAAACAGACATCGCCTATTTAACAGATTTGTTTACAAAATTTAATATGGTTAATTTGCAGTTACAAGGCGACGGTCTAAATTTGATTAAAACAAAGTTCATCTTATCAGCGTTTCTTGCCAGAGTTATACTAATGAAGCAAAATATTAGACGGAGCAAATTTTCCCAGTTTCTCAATTTGTCACAGACAAACTGCCAGGAAACTAGGTTTGAGGATGTTTTGACTATGGTAATACCACCGTGGAAAATTAACCCATATGTGACATAGAAGAAACGAATGTCATAAGACAAGAGGAACTGACTGAACTAAGTACAAACGAAGAACTTAAGGTTCAGTTTGAAAACGGATATCAGCAGTTCTGGCTGCAAAACAACATACCCGTTACTTATGTCGTATTATGGAATATAACGAGGAATTTTTTTATTTCCTTTCCATCGTGATACCTAGTGGAAAGGGGGTTCAGCGCTGTTACCAATCTCCTAACGAAAAAAAAAACAGACTGAGGCATCATTAGCCGAGGAGAATTAAAATTAAACTTTACAAAATTGACGCCAAATATTGATAATTTATTATTAAAGCACCAGGTTCATCCTTTTCACTAAAAACATTTACTTATTGCTTAGTTTATTTTATGTTACGTATATTTTATATAAGAGATAACAATTTTTATTTTGAGTAGTTTTAATTTAAATTCAATTAAAAAATGTATAAAGCTTAACATGTGTTTTTACTTTAAAGTTTTTAACACTAAACTTCACTACAGTTAGAAATTTACAAAAAATCAATATCAGGTAAGTAAGAGTTCTACCCAAAACCGAAAAACATGGCAAGGGGTCTACGACACAAAAAAGTTTGGGAACCTCTGCTTTAGAACCTTAACTCCTTACGGTTAAAGTAATAAATTTAAAAGCATTATGCCTTTCCAAAAACCCCGTATGTTTACACGTCTAAAAAATATGAACGACATACCTAAAATATTTTACAGTCCGTCAAAACGATCACAATCTTTTAATTTACGATTGCAAAGAGTAACTAAAGATAGGTAAGAACTCAATAAGCTTTTAATCAGAACTCACTAAATTAACCTAAATACCTACAGCAAGGGTGCTCAAACTTGAACTACTGGCGAGCTACTTCAATATTTTTAGACTACTTACGATCGACTCTGAGAAGCTGCAAGTATGTGTGATGCAGGGTTGTCGTACATACACGATACACCCTACCTACCTAACTACCTAGGTAGGGTGTACCGTGGCATATATAGTATTAGCTTTCCGCACAATATGCATTATTTTAGTCAAGGTTTGGGTTAGGTTTAGTTAGGTTCTTCTCTACAATATCAATGAAAAAATTCATCGTTATTCAAAATTGCGAGTTTATTGGTTGTTACAAAACAAAAAAGTTACCTATGGTGTTAAACTTAACTAAGAAGTGACTTTGGATGTTGAAACGTTGCACTGCATGTCCTCAGCATACTTTTGATTAGATGGTACGTATCCACTGAGTGCTAATCGCAAGCATGATGACATATGATCGTCAGTTAGTCGATTGCGATATTTTGACTTAATTATCTTTATTTCAGAAAATGCAGACTCGCACAAGTAAGTTGACCCAAACATTGCCGTCAGTTGAAGGGCGATTTGCCTTAGATTCGGATATTTATCTTTAGATATAAAACACCAGAAATTTGTATCAGATGCTGTAGCTTTGAGATGTATATCTGATATAATCTGCACCAACTCATTTTCAACAGAACATGAGGTCATATTAAACTGACTTGCTCAGTAGCTAGTTCCTCAATGTTTTTACATGAAAAAGGATAACTCATAAATAATGCTATATTTGCCAATTTACTGCAATCATAAAAACGCATTTCAAATTGTCCCAAAATATTTGATAATTCAGCTTCATACGTATCATAATTCAACTGAGGAATCCTTGCTTTCAAAGACGGAAAATGTTTCAGATCCTTTCTTTTCAGTTGATCTATCATAAGTTGCAATTTACTTTTGAATGCGTTTACTGCGCTAATCATCTCAATAATAATTTTTCCTTTACCTTGAAGCTCCAAGTTAATGGTGTTTAAGTGCATTGTGATGTCAGTCAAAAATGCCAAATCAGTCAGCCATTTTTCGTTTTTCAGCATCTGAGTGTCATCACCTCTTTCGTCTAGAAAAGCTGTTATTTCGGGCAATAATTCTTAAAACCTTTCTAGGAATTTTCCGCGACTCAACCACCTGACGTCCGTGTGAAGAACTAAATCAGTGTGTTCAGCTGACTTCCTATCTTCCAACTGCAACTTAAAGTATCGCCGTTGCAAGCTACGTGCACGGATAGAATTCACAATTTTTGTTGCAATGCCCATAATTTCCTCCGTGTTTAAAACTTTTGAACACAAAACTTGTTGATGTATAATGCAATGGAATGAAAAAAACGAAGGGAAATCTCCATTAGCTCGACGCAATGCCACAAAACCGTTTTTGTTTCCAGTCATTGCTGGTGCTCCATCGGTTGTAATGCACACTAATTTATATATTGGTAGCTTGTAGTTTTTTACAAAGTTGAAGAAAACGTCATATATATCTTTGCCACGAGTCTTCCCCTTCAGAGGAATGATTGTCAAAAATTCTTCCTTAGCCAACATGTCATTGAATACCATCTGAATAAAAATAAACAGCTGGGCAGTGTCTGCCATATCGGTGGATTCGTCGAACTGTAAAGAAAAGTATGTACATTTCATCATATCATGTTTTAGTTTATCTGCCATGTTCTGACTCATGACTTCAATACGTCTTGTGACAGTCGGACGAGATAACTGAAGTTCTCTAATAGCAGACATGATTTCTGTTTTATTTTTAAAATCTCCAAATAAAGTCTCACCCGCTTCAATAACTGCTTCCTTCATAACCGATCCATCTTCGAATGGTTTCTTGTGTTTCGCCAATATATGAGATATTTTAAATGACGCGATCGTAGCAACTTTTGATTGTTTGGGTGGTCTTGTGAACATGGTTTGTTCTTTTTTCAAACAAGATATCAAATCACGTACTTTCGTTTTCTTAATTCACTCTGTGGCGGAAAATCCTTTTCATAGTTTTTTTGAACCGTTTTATGATGCCTCTCTAAGTTACCACGCTTAGGTATTGCAACTGACGCACGACAAATAAGACAAATGCACTTATTCTTCACCATACAAAAGAAAAAATCTTCCTCCCAGTCGTTATTAAAATGATACGTTTTAGATTTCTTCGCTGCACTCATTGTGTACCATTTAATAATAAACTTTGTATCGACGTAGTATTGCCTTCAAGTTACAATTCAGAATGACTCCAATTCCTGCAGGAGCAACATTTATATCGGCGTGAACGAAAGTCTCGAATGTTCCCGTCAAACGCGCCGTCCGAAATTTCTAGCGGCAAGAATAAAAAACGCGTCTTTTCTTTAACAAGTACCGCACGTTCCTTTAATAAAGCCACCTTTTAAAGCTAGCAGAGTGTTATTTTATTACGTACGATAAAAGAAAATGAATAAATTTTTGTAGTTTAGTTACCTACTTATTAACAATTTTTTTCTTCTCGAGATCTACTCAAAAAGCACTCGCGATCGACCGTTTAAGCACCCTTGACTTACAGTCACAATAGATATAATTGGTTTAGTAGCAAATAGAGATACATTCAGTTGTGACTCTATTCTGGAAGTCTACAAAAAAATTCAAAAATATATGTTAGCAAGACCTTTCAAAATATGCAAATACCGCGAGGGCGTTAAGCGATTCTTCAACACGTACGACGCCGTGTACACTATATCTTTAATACGCAGCTCAAAATTAAATAAATAAATTACTGTTAGCTATACTGTTCTTCATCACTACTCTATTAGTGTTCACAAACAAAGACACATTTTCCACTGTTTCATGTAATAAACTATAGCGTTCTTGCATTCCTTCAGCTAAACAGTATACGTTGACAATGTTGATTCCAGTCAGATTGAGTGGCTTCAGAGAACACATTTCTTACCAAGTTTTCATTATTCTTGCATTATTCAATGGGATTCTAATCACAATGATAAGGTGGTGAAGTAGCACAGTATGTTTTTGTTTCTTTGGTAGTTTATCAACTACATATGTTTTTGTAATGTTAATTTTTTTACTACAGATAGTAATTCAGCTTTTTTTTTGACGTTAGTAGATGATACCTATGCGAATATATTCCAATCATTTTCTAATGTCTATTTTTTTGTACTTTGATTATATTGTGTCATTACTTATGCACTATGGTACGGTGCCCTATCTACAATAACAATACCATTAAAGAAAAATTTCTGTTTATTACCAAACCTATATCGGACCTATCAACTTGTATGAACAACTATGCATTTCAGTGTATAATACATCAGTTTCTTCTCATTGCCAGCATTTATAACTTCATATGATGCAAAAATGCATTCATCTAAGTATGTAAAATGTTTTTTATTTTTTCCAAAAAATTGCGTTTTTGCTATTTTTTCAAACAGCCAAGCTACAATGTCATTGTGTTTCAGTAACACTGGGTTAATTTTTTAAAAATAAATCAACCAAACAAAACTTGGTAAACGGTATGTAACAATCTTACTAATACTTTGATGGCCTCCAGCATTCAACATATTAAAACTTTGTTGGCAGATTCTAACACGTTTGGTTTTTTGTAAACCTGTCAGCTGATGATGTACAAACCGACTTACATCCTTTTTCAAATGTAAATGTTCGTGCAATATTCATTTCATTTGCGCGGATCTAATCTACATGACATAGGTAATTCGGTTGTTCTCTTTTACAACCTTCTTCACTGGAGCAATATTTTTGGAGTTAACAGTGGTTAAAGATAGGCTAGCTCCTTTTCTATTTACAACCAAGTTTCAACCTTCTTCGAAGTCTTTATACTTCCTAAAGACTATAGCTAATGATGATGCGAGATTTTCAAACGCCGATTTTATGATTTTATGATTTCCTTACACTCATATGCGCTTTTCTTGAATTTTTTTCAAATTAAAAACTGAGTGTTTTTAGGATTAAAATTTCTTATCGTATGTGTATTTTACTAATTTAATATATAAATAGAAAAAGTTGCTGGACACCCTGTATCTAAATAGTTAAACTATTGAAATAATGTCTCGAAAATAAATTGTTTATTAGCTACAAGGCAACACTCTACTACTACTATCGAAAATTGCTCACATCAATAGTTCACAAAAATGCAATTTCAAAAAATATGTGATTATCATAATTTGCAGAAAAAAAAACAAATACAAAAGCGCATGATAAAATAAAAAACCTTTTAATAAACAATTTTTAGCGTTACAAACCGTAAACACATTTTGCATAATTGCAAAATTTTTTAAATTCTGAGATGGTAATACTATACTTAACATATATAGAGTGTTTTACAAGTTTACAAGAGCAGTTGAAGTCAGTAACCATCAATTTTTTTTCAAATTAAAAAACTGCATATTTTTAACAATATTTAAGATTTCTTTTTGTAAATTTTTTACAAATACCCACGTTCTGTATGTGTATTTTACTATTTTTTTAATGTAAGTTAATAAAGTAGCGGGACACCCTGTATATAAGTAATTATACAATTGAAGTAATGTTTCCAAAATAAATTGTTTATTAGCCACAAGACAACATACTACATATTCCAAAAAACAAGATTATTATATGTTAATTATTTTGTTACTAACAGAATAATATCTGCGTTTTTTTTACGAATTACCATACCAATTGCAACATATACATATGTAGGTCAACCAAATCTGAATTTTTAGTTACTTAGAATACGTTTAACATCAACGAATAAAAGATTGCCAAGAAGATGATTTTGCAAATAACACCGCTCCTATTATTAATTGCTTGTCTAAATCAAGTAAAGTAATCGTGCGTCTGTGTTACTTTATTTTTTAAAATTGTGTTTTCTAGGAGACATCTTCCGATATCACAGGTTGGCATATGGAAAAGTCTGATTTCATATGCGCAGCAAAATTTAACGTTACGAAAGAACTGCTCTACTCGATGGTTGATACAAATATTAAGCTAATCAACCCAGATGATGAATTCGTAAAGAAATACATGAAGTGCTGGTTGTTGGAGGAAGGTATAATAGATGGTGCAGGAAACTTAAATCTTGACGAATATAAGGCATGGTATACAACATACGGTTACGACTATGTAAAAAAATACAAAGTTGAAAAGTATAAAATTGAAGATAGACGAATAGGCTTTGATAAGGCTGTAGTGGATTGCCAGACACAAATGGGAGTTGCTTTGAACATCCAAGATAAAGAACCGACTTTTTTTAATTGCATCATAAGTACCATTGGGGCGGTGTAATTTTTTAACTTCAGCTTTGACTAAACTTGTTGGTTGTTAATACTTATATCACTGTAATTTGAACCGTATATATAACTATTAAATAATAACTAATTTTTAACCACAGTTTACTCTTAACCCAGAATGGTACCGGAGGACTTCATCAATTTTAGTACCAACCACTAAATTAGAGTGAAAACGCAAAAGAAAAACTTGGTTCAAGGTTATTGTTGACATGTGGTGACGCCTGTTTACACTCACATTTAGTATAAACCTCTGTAAGAAAACTCTTGGAAGTTTATACAATTCTTTTCTACGGAATGCTTTAAAACGTTACCTCTTGATGGTTGAAATTAAGCAAGCAATTAATTCAACAGTATTATGTCTTTTCAAAGACCTCATGTGTTTACACGTTTAAAAGATCTAAAACAAAAAATCAGGTTTTTTCCCAGTCCGTCAAAAGTAAGCAATTGATGTTTCAGACCAATTAAAGTGACCTCTACAAAAACCTCACGGTCACAATATTTTGACTCACGATTGCTACGAGTAATTAACATAGGTAAGAATTCAATAAGAATTAAATCAGAACTCAATAAATTAGGAAAAATATCCACAGCCACAATAAGCTTAGTAGCACAATCTTGACATTTCGTCTAAGCTCTTCCCGAGTAGGTTTTCTTCACAAAATGTTTCGAACTTTTATAAAAAGTTGTAGCATGAGCTAGAAAACAGACGTTCTTGTTACGTTTGGTCTTAGAAATAAATCCGATTGTGACTGTATTCTGAAAGTCTACCCAAAAATTCAAAAATATATGTTGGCAAGACGTTTTAATATATACAAAATGCTGAGAGAGCATTAAGCAAACGACTTTGTGTACACTTCTTCTAATACGCGACTAACGTTTAAATAAGAAATTTCACTGTTACCCATAATAGTCTTCATCACTACTACTACTACTACTACTAGTGTTCACTATGAAAGACACATTTTCCACTGTTTAATTCAATCAGCTGCAAAGTTCTTGCATTTCTTTGAGTTGAGTGACTTTAGAGAACACATTTCCTACCAGTTTTTTTTATTTTGCATTACTTTGAGTGACATTGTTCGTTGTCACCTTATGTTTTGCTAACCTCCAGATAAATTTAATGGGATTCTGGTGAAAATGGTAAGGTGGCAAACGTAGCACATATTTCTTTGGTAGCTTATCAACTTCCAGTTTTCCTTTTGACGTTAGCAGATGATACAAATGCCGGTACATTCCAATCATTCTCTAATGTAAATTTTTTGTACCTTAATTTGCGTGTTTCTTTATTTGTGTACTATGATACAGTGCTATATTAAATTTAACAATACCATTAAAAACAAATTAATAATTCACTGCGTTTCTATCGATTGCAGAAAGTTGTTATGATTCAAATCTTCATAATACTTGTCCGATTTACTTTTTGATTTAAAAATTAATAGTCTCTTTTTTTGCAAAACGGTTATTGGAACCGTTCTGGGTTCATTTAAGAAAAAAATCAACCGAACAAAGTTTTGTAATCTTGAGCTGCTACTGCAGCTCCTACAAACATTTTGCTCAAGTTCTTTGCTGCTTCTACTAGATTTTCTCATTTTTAGAACTTTTATCTGTTCAAACAAATTTTACTTCGGTCAGAATTTTTACTACGTAGTGATAACGCATAGAATGGCATGTGTTTGAAAATGACAAAACTTTTTTTTTACGAAGACCAAGCTACAATTACCAAGAATAGAAAGATTGATACAAGTTCTTAGATTTTTTATATTAAATATGTAATTGCTGTTCACAATAATACACTGAACCATTTTCTCCTTCCATTGTTTAAAAACGTTTATCCAGCTGAATTCAGAAATATTGTCACAAATAAGACTTAATAGCGATATTAGTGTCTTCTTCTGACTGAAATGTTTTCCCTCGAAATGTTTTTTGAGCTCAAAAAATATCCAGATTTTGTTTTTAGCCAAATGTTGGAGAGTTACTGCTGCTGTATGGAACGAAGCGTTATAATCTCTTTCTTGCACTTTACTAAATACAGTAGACAAACATTTTTTAACATATCATTTAACAGTAATTGTCTTCTGTTCTTTTAATTTAATTGTGGCCGCCAGACCAGTATTTCTAAAAAATACTGCGTACATAACTTTTTCTATTGCTCGCTTTTTTTTCATCATCGTAGAAGTTTTCGCATCTTTTCATGTATCCATATTCGGCATTTTTGGAGAGTGGTAACATCAAAAAACGGTATGTTTCATCGCTAGTAACAATTTTACTAATACTTTGATGGCCTCCAGCATTCAACATATCTCAAGTTGGTGTGCAAATTCTATCACGTTTGGTTTTACAACCTTTCTCAAATGTAAATATTTGTGCAACATTGATATCATTTTTGATGATCCAATTTTCACGGTATAGGTAATTAATTCGGTTGTCCTCTTTCCTTATCTTCTTCACTTCAGCAATATTTTTGGAGTTAACAGCAGTTAAAGGAAAGCCAGTTCTTTTTCTATGTACAACCGAGTTGCAACCTTGTTGATGGTGAGAGATTCTCGCCGGTTTCAAACTTTCCTTGCACTCATACGTGCTCAAGTTTTTCTTGAAACCATAGTAAATCATTATTCGGTAGTTCTCTTCAGACAATTCCATTTTCTTAAAAACAGAAGTTTATTCAGTGAGTTATTTGTCAATAACTAGTCAATAGACTTTTCCAAACTAAACTGACATTGACAGATAAAATAAAATTTAATAAACAACAATTTGTTTTGCATAGTTAACTAGATTCTTCTACTCTCAATAATTGTAGCTTAATCTTCGTACTTGATACAATTGAATTGATTCTATGATGATGAAAGTGTGATAAGTCAAAGATTATATTTTCCACAATCTCCAGATCTCACTATGCTCATTTTTTTATCTTTACAGACCTTCAAGAAACAATGTATATAAGAATTGATTGAACAACATTGAACACTTGTAACAACACGGAGAGAAATATTATGCTGAATTTAATCATTACAATTTCATATTTAAAGCATTTAGTTTTTTTCTAAAATTGATTCACATTCAAATAAAATTAAACCTACATGTTCTAAAACTTAAATTAAATTTCTTATTGCAATCCAAACATGTTTTTATTAAATCATTCATAATGATAATGATACAAGTAAAAAGTTTTTGTTAAAGTTAAGACTACAAATTGATCAAATTCAACTAATTATTATAAGAAATCATATCAGCGATTAAAGTACGTAATAAATTACTACGAAACCACAAGTAGGTATTTCAAGTAAGCATTTATGTTATCACTATTTGTTCCACGCTGGTCTAAAATAAGATATCAGCAATTTAATTTACGTTAAAGTTTGCAATATGTGCTAAACTTTTTGCTAAAGCTGTGGCAAAGATAAATTTACGTGTACCATGACTCCGACAGTTTTTTGTTTGGAACTATACGACATGGATCCATCATTTTATAACAAGTTGCTTGCAGCATATAATCTATAACTCACTGCATCAATTAGTGAATGATTGGAAACTATCAGAAACTTACAAGTAAGTATTGACTCTGATTTTGAATATTGTTCACTGTCGTTATATGTTAGAATTATGTCGCAAAGCTTGCACATTTTTTGGCATGTATGACTTACTTTTTTGCAATGAAATGAAATTATCGTGCATTTGCTTTTCTTTTAGAACAAGAAATTGATGTTACATCCCTTGTGTGCCTAACGGAAAATGATTTGGACATATTTAAGGAAGGTGAATTTGGGTTGATTGTAAAGTTTAGTAGTTGGAGAACCCTGTGACAGAAAAAAATAACTTTCCAAAAGTTACAAGAAGATTATTTAACTCGGATGGTGTAGATTCGACTAATATTCTAAGTGTAACGTACTCTTAATGCTGATGCGTGTACATATTGGTGTCAAGGACAGTATTATATTTGGATCGGTAATATTATCAATAATTATAAATTTTAATGTAATCAAGGATTAAACCATAAACTGTAGTGATGATAAAATATAACACATTTATTTTGAATTTAGCAAATAAATACGTTTAAACTATGTGTATATTTACTGAAATCATTCATACCCTGAAGCTGCACAAAAGCAAACATTATGACACTGCGTGCTTAAATTAATACGAAGTGTTATTACTATTAAACCTATTTATGATAAAACGCAGCAATCAACAGAGATAAGAAAAAGCAGTACTTGTCATAACTATGGTTCTTCTCTACGATCACATTAAGCAACTTTTGAATGATAAAAGAAAACGATGTTTTCTTAAATTGATACATTATAAAATCTATACAATTCTTTTTCAAAATATTTGTTGTAATAAAATGAAAGCTTTATTTAAGCGTACATCGGCTTGACTCAAAACCAACAGCCTATTTGCATGAAATATAGCTGTTTTTGCTTTATTACAGTAAACTTTTCTCTCCGTGAACGAATAATAATTAATTGGAATTATCTAAATTGATGTTTTGCAAAGTTTTTTAATGTTTTAGGTGAAGATTTGACAGATCAATCGATCTATTGGAGTTTCTAAGATTCGAACACTCTACTTTATCTATTTTCTTCTTCTTCTACTTTTATTTAGACATTAAGTCTGTTTCTCATCACACGATTTAAGGAGATTCTTCTGATATTCTCCAGCTGTCGGTTCACTTTTTCGGCGTTCTTCCAGACAGTCAACATGCTTATTCTATCCTTTTTGTCTTTTTTTTACAAATTTTATTATATTTGTGACTACGCATTTTTTTCTATGTAATTTTTAAATCGTTCTTCTATTGTTTTTTTTCTGTTAGTGATCTCAGCGCTTTCATCTCTGTAGTTCTAAACATCTGTTTTGTTTTATTAGTGTCTGCTCGTGTCTTGGCTCCGTAAGTCAATATTGGTCTCACAATCGTTTTGTACACATTAGTTTTACTTTCGGTCGTCATATATTTGTTTTTCCAGATTATGTCTTTAAGGTTTTCTGCTACTCTAGCTCCTTTTTGTGTTTGTTTTTTGTCGTTAAAATTTTTATCACTAAATAAATAAGTCGGTAACTATCAATTTTTATTATTTTTAGAAATATTTAAAAATTTTCATCCTAATTTTTTTGCACAGTTACCCACGCGTATTTTATTATTTTAATATATAAGTAAATAAAGTAGCTGAACACCCTGTGTATAAATAATTAAACAATTGAAATAATGTTTCTAAAATAAATTGTTTCATAGCCACAAGGCAACATACTACATATCCCAAAAAACGAATATGTTATATATTCACTATTCTGCTACTAACAGAATATCTACGCTTTTTTTTAAGGAACTCCACATCTATTGCAACATAATATAGGTCAACCAAATCTCAATTTTCAGTTACTTAAAATAAGTTTACTATCAACGGATAAAACATTACTAAGAAAATGATTTTTCAATTAACATCGGTACTATTCTTAAGTGCTTGTCTAAATCAAGTAAAATAGACGTGGGCCAGTGTTACCTTGTTTTCAAAAATTGTGTTGTAGGTGGCATATTTCGAAGTCACAAACTTAGGGCTGGATAAGGGAGATTTAATATGTATACCAAAATTAAACATTACGATTGATCAGATCTACGCGATAGTTAATAAAATTAACGTAATCAACCCAGATGATGAATTCGCCAAAAAATACGTAAGGTGCTGGATGTTCGCACAAGGTATAACGGATGGTGAAGGAAACTTAAATCTTGACGTTTATAAAATCTGGTATACAACATCCGGTTACGTGTATATGAGAAAAGACAATGTTGAAAAGTACAAAATTGAAGATAGAGGAATAAACTTTGATAAGGCTGTAATGGATTGCCAGACACAATTGGGATTTACTTTAAACGTCAAAGAAAAAGAACCTCATTTGTATATTTGCATGATGAATTCCATTGGTGCGTTGTAATTTTTTAACTTCAGCTTTGTAAATTTGTAAATGGTAATACTTACATCACTGTAATTTGAATCTTAAATATTACATAACTATTAAATGTTGATATTTTAATTTTTATTCAGTTTGGGTTTAATGGTACCAGAGAATATGTGATTCATCCAATTTTAGTACCAATAACTAAGTTATTGTAAAAAACCAAAAACATGACTTTGTTTAAGTTTATTGTTTATATGCGTGACCTCTGCAAAGAAATTCTTGCAAAGTCTTTAATAATTTTTATTTTGCAATTAGTAGCTTATACATTTTTTGGTCATAGAAATCTTTAGAACCTTACATCTTCGCGGTTCAAGTTGAGCAACTACTCAAAAAATTATGGTGTCTTTCCAAATACCTTGTTTGCTACACATCTAAGAGATCTGAAACGAAAAACACGTTATTCAAGTATTTTTGAAGAACGACTGTCGCAACATATCTAAAATATCTCCCTTTTCGTCAAACGTGTGCAATCACGGTTGCAAAAGTAACTAAAATGAGTAAAAACTCAATAAACTCTTAATCAGAACTAATAAAATTAAGCAAAATACCTTTAATTACAATAGATATAACCGGTTCAATAGCAAAACCTTGATTATTTCCGAGTAGGTTTTCTTTCCAAAATTTCACGGCACCTCTTAGAAAAAGTTGTAACCTTAACCAGAAAACAATTGTTCTTGTTATGTTTAGTCTAATTGTGACTGAATTCTGAAAGTTTACTCGAAAGTTATATGTTGGCAAGACGTCACAAAATAAGAAAATGCTGCGAGAGCATTTAACCGATTCTCAAAAACAAACGACGCTGTGTACTTTTTACCCTTAATACGCCACACACGAATAAACATGAACTGTCACTGTTAACCATTATTTTATCATTCCTACTACAAGTGTTTACCATAAAAGTCACACTTTCCACGGTTTATCCAATAAACTATTACCTTGTCACATTTTTTCAGCTAAATGGTTAATATGTGAAAGTGTTTATTCCAAGCAGATTGAGTGACTTTAGAAAACGCATTCTTTATTAAGTTCTTTATTCCTCCATTATTTTGAATGACATTGTTTATTTTCAGTTTTATGTTTCACAAAAATCTAGATCAATTTAACGAGATTTTGGTCACAATGGAGAGGTGGCAAATAAATGTAGCACGGTATGTTCTGTTTCTTTGGTAGTTTATCAACTACATACGTTTCTATGGTATTTAATGATTTTTTTCCATCGATTGCAAAAGATTATTATGATTCAAGTCATTATGGTAGTTGCCAGATTTACTTTTTGATTTAAAAGAAACTCAATATATGATTTAAGTATTTGCATGAATAGTTATGTATCTTTGTCTGTATATTACAGACCGGTTTCTTTTGATTGCCAGCATTTGCTAACTTCATATGATGCAAGAATATATGTTTCCTCTAAGTATGTACTGGGTTTCTTATTTTCTCTAAGAAGATTGTTTCTTGCAATTTTCTTTAATAGCCAAGCTACAGTGTTATTGTGATCCGTTAACAATTTCTTTTATTGCGATGTTTTTGTATTTAAACCTAATTTAACGTAAGGATTTTCTTTGGTCTACTGCAATAATAAACTTTTGCCAGCATTTTTTAACCTAAAATGCTCATTGATGAAACCTTTTTGTCTATTATATAAATCTCATAACAATTTTTTTCAAGATGCTCAAACCAGTACTGTCTAAAATGCTCAACTAGTAAAATTTGACTCTAAATAAAGTATTTTCTTATTTACATACATGTAACGAATCTTAAAATTAATGTATTTAAACTATTTACACGATTTTAAATCTGATTATTAATTATAACTAACTTTTAATTAAATTAACTAATAAAATGTAACGATATTTAAGAAAACAACTTACAAGTAATTTATGTACGACTATTACTTTATTATCTACATTTAATGCACTTTTATTTATCTTAGCGCACGGATTAAACATTTTATTTATTTAGACCGACACAGTGTTGACACTCCCGATTTCTGACTAGAATTATTCCAACTTCCTTTGAATACTTTTTATATTCTTACGTGAACTCAATCGCGAGGTTTTCGAATGATTAGAGAACAATTAAAATAATTTTCTTTACTTCCATCACTTGTTTGTTTAGGTATCAGACAAAATGTTTTTTTAACAGTTTAGAACACTAACATTTATACTTTAAAATTACTAACTTTTTGATCTACCGTGTAAAAGGATGTTATTTAAGCTTCTGGAAGAGGATTGGACAGCAATTTTATCTACGTTCGAAAAACATGGTAATTCTATCTATTAGATTTTTTTCTAATGTGTCTGGCACGTAAACAGAGAATTTTGACGCAAAACCAAATCTTTCAATGTGTAGTTGTTTAAAGTACACTAACGTTTCTTATCTAAGTTCATTCTTGAAAAAGAAATCAACTGAACAAAACTTTGTAAACTATCTTTGACATATTAGAACTGTTACTGCGGCTTCTTCAAATATTTCGCCCAAGTTTTTTGTTGCCTTACTGCGTTATTTCGTCTTTGGAACTCATCTGCTCAAACCAATTTTAGTTCCCTCAGAATTTTGACTACGTACTGACATCGCATAGAAATGTACGAGTGTGAAAATGACTTTTTCGTATACGAATGCCAAGCTACAATTATCGAAAATAGAATAGCTAAATGTTGAAGACTTACCGCTGCTGTATGGAACGAAGCGTTCTAATCTCTTTCTTGGCACTTCACTAATCACAGCAGACAAACAATTTTTACCGTGCCGTTTAGCAGTAACTGTATTTAGTTTAATTGTAGCCGTTAGACCAATACTTCTAAAAAATAATGCGTACATATCTTTCTCTATTGCTTGCTGTTTTTTCACCATTGTAGAGGTCTCCGCATCTTTTCGTGTATCCATATTCGGCTTTCCTGGCGAGTGGGAACATCAAAAACGGTATGTCAGTTTTACTGGCAGTAACAATTTTACTAATACTTTGATGGCCTCCAGCATTCAACATATCTAAAGTTTGTTGACAAATTTTAATCCGTTTGGCTTTTTGTAAGTCTGCCATTTCATGAGGTACAAACCGACTTACAACCTTCTTCAAATATAAATGTTCGTGCAATATTGATCTCATTTGCGATGATCCCATCTTCATGACATAGGTAATTCGGTTGTTTTTTTTTACGGTCTTCTTCACTGGAGCAATATTTTTGGAGTTAACAGCAGTGGCGGCTGGTGGTCAAACACACATGAGGCTCATTTAAAAAAAAAACGCGATTAACGCAAAATGATCAATAACAAGCTCATTAAAATTTACAATTTTTTTAATGCAAGATTTTTCAATGCTTAGCATAAAAATGCGCACAATCTTTGTTGTCCCATAGTATTGCCGATTGCGTCGAAATGTTTTAATTCTTTTTAATGTAGTGAAACATTACCTACTTTCTACGGTAATCATAGGTAAAGTCAATCAATTGTTTTATTTAATGATGTATATCTATTTCGACAAACATTTTCATTGTGATCTTTAATTGACTTTCGGCAAGCGCTGCGAACACCATAATGATAAATGAATCATGTGAAAACAGTAAACATACAAAACAGTAAAATATATTCTACAAATGAAATCTAACGAATCATTCATAGATTCTTCAAATTACTATTCTTTATTTTTATATTTACTGATCTGTCGAATTTGAAATAAAGACTGAGGACGAGCATTAAATTTAAATTCTAAACGTTATTATTAGATATTAATTTTTTAATGTCTTGTGCCACCGTCATTATGAAACAAAAACGATAAATTGTTTCTTACAAATGAATATTAACCATCAACTAAGAAAATTTACGTAATGTTTCTCAATCTGATAAGAAGTGCGTATTCCAGCATCTACTTTACGCAAAGTGCTGCGAAGATAACGGTAAATGATGTAAGTCACGTAAACATTGCACAGAGTAGGCGGCCCTGGCTGTAGACCGCACGAAAGCAATGTACTTAATCTTTTTTGTAAATCGCATAAAATTTACGATTCGGTTTCAAGATAGTATACATACGGGCACCTCTCTAGGGCACCCGTCCGTGTCAGCCTCGGGTAAATTTGCAAGCTTTTGTATCTGTTGCGTTTAAATTTACAAATATTTAAACGCATGAAATTCAAACGCTGATAATTTGATTTGAACTCAATTTTTTTGTAATTTCAAAGTTAATAAAATAACTTTTTTTGGAGGGTCATTGACCAAATGACCTAATAGAGAAGCCACCGCTGGTTAACAGCAGTTAAAGGAGGGTCAGCTCCTTTTCTATGTACAACCAAGTTGCAACTTTGTTCAAATTTTTATTACTTTATATAAACTGTAGCTAATGAGGGTACCAGATCTTCAAACGCCGACTTCAAACTGTCCTCACAGTCATACGCCCTCAAACCTTTTTTGAAACCATAGTAAATATTTATCCGAAAGTTATTTCGTCACAATTCCATTTTCTTAATAACAGAAACTTATTCAATGATCAATTTCTCAAACACTATTCGATTGAATTTTCCAAACTAAACTGACATTGACAGATAAAAAAAAAATTAATAAACGACAATGGGTATGTTCCACTTAATGATCAAAACGCTCACGTCCGTTACCGTTATGTAAACCGCTCCACTAAACTTTGAACTGTGTTGCCGAACTCATAAGCGGAACGGATAAAGGAATAAGGACGGAATAAGGTGTCAAAAGTGTTAGGTTAGGTTATTGAAATTAATAACGCAGAAGTATCAATATTAATAATGCGTCGAAATAAATATTCCGAAAGTTCATCAAGTTCTGATGAGGAATGTAAAGAAGTTATAGGAAAAATAAGAAAAAGAAAATTTCGCCCTTGTATTACGCACTATGGAGATCTAGTTAAAAGTTACAAAGACAATGAGTTCAAGACCCATTTTAGGTTAGTGACTATTAAATAATTAATTGCATATTCTTTCCAACATGACATCCAGATTATATATATCAAAAATATCTGTTGATATTGATAACGATTATTGTTTGCCGGATGTTCCGAGACACATTTAAGTACTTATGTTCTCCTAATTCTTAATAAGGAGTTGATAAGGCAAGCAAAGGGCTGTCGTACAATACCTTCTCACCAACAGCTGTTAGTAGCTCTTTGGAAAATGGCCACTATGGATTCATACAGGTGACATATAAGTATATTAAAAATTTTAAATATTAGATTAACTATAATTATTTTATCTTACAGATCAATTTGTGACCGCTTCAATATAGGAAGAGCTACAGCTCTTAGAGCAGTTCGAAGAGTCACAATTGCCCTGTTCAAAAAAGCAGAAAGATTTATTCAGTGGCCTATTTGAAATCGTGCTGTTTTAGTGATGAGAGGATTCGAGGAAGTGAATGGCTATCCCAAAGTAATTGGGGCTATCGATGGCACACTTATACGTATTGATGCACCCAAAGAATATCCAGCAGACTATATTAACCGTAAAGGATATCACTCTCTTCAATTGCAGGTAAGTACCGATTGCAGTTATAAATTGGTATATGTATTTTTGTAGTTCATTTTAAATAGTGTGTGATCATAGAGCTTTAATAACACATTGTTACACTGGACATCCTAGCTCTATCCAAGACCAGAGGGTTTTTCGACAATCTGAAGTAGCTAACTATTTGGAAAATGCTGAAAAATTTCCGGAAGATAGTCATCTTTTGGGCGATGCTGCATATCAATTGCATCAACACCTGATTACACCATTTCGAGATAATGGTCACTTAACAGAAGGACAGAAAAAACATAATTACCATCATGCAGCTGACAGGGTTACAGTTGAAAGGTGTATAGGCTTATTAAAAGGCAGGATGAGGAGCTTATTACATTGTCTACCAACGAAAAGACTAGACCTGATGGCCAAGTATATCATAGCATGTTGTGAGATTCATAACATATGCACATTACGGGGAGATGAAATTGCTGTTCTCACAAGATCTGTTCCCCAGCATAATCTACATCAATATTCAGGGTGTTTAAAAAAGATGTGGCAATATTAAAGGGGGTGATTGCCCAGGTCATTTTATACAAAAAAGTTCCTATAAACATAGTTCCGCAAACGCTTCGTTACCGATCTACAGCGTGTTGAAGTTTAATTAAAACAAAGAGTAAAAATTAGATTTTTCCAAAACGACTTGAGGCATCATAATGAAATTTTAAGCGTGTTAATAGCTGTGGGAGACTTACTTTGCAATACAACACGATGTTTCACTCGTACCAGTTGCGTGCGTATTGGCACGTTACAAGCAATTTTTCAAGAAAAAAATAGGACGGCGCTGATTTCTCTAAAAATAAAAATATGCTTTTATTCTTTGTTCAATTGTGAAGAAAAAAACTCTCTTAACTTTTTATTGTACGACGTACCGTTTTTTAATAAAAAAAAAACTTAATTCTTAGTTTTGCTGCACTTTGTGAACCCGTTACGGAATATCCTTTTTCCTTCAAAATATTTGCAATTTTTTCCCATACTCTTTTCTGAGTTTGCTTCCGATTATTGAATTTGTCTTCTAAGGATCTGTATGTTTCTAATAATAATTGAACAAGAGGAGTAGCCCACCTGTACAAAGGTACTCCTAAATAAAGGTAAATGATCAATAAATTTAATGTAACCTTATTAAAATATTAGCATACCATTGTCGCTATTACTGTCATCAGTTTGTCCCACCTCCTTATCTAAATTAAACAAACAAATTTGATTTATTGTAGATGTACATATTTAATCACTTACCATTTTGAGAATTCTCTAAATTTTTGGATACATTCCCAGATTCACTTTGTTTTGCTTGCAACAAGAGAGTTGCAAAACCAATATCTAACAAAAACATTTCATTAAGAAGATACTATGTACCTACCTATGTTATATTTTCAGTAGTAACACCACAAATTCTGCGAATTAACCGATCCTTATAAGCATGAGTTTGATAGTATTCAGATTTTGAAATAAGAGTTTTTTTTGTAGCGTTAAAATATTCAAATTTCAAATTTTCAAATTTTACCGCTTTCTTTTGAACAATATATGAAATAAAACTTGTTCAGACAACGACGTGGAAGGTTGTCGGATATATTTTAGGAGAATCAATTTGGGTTCTGACAAAGTAACATGTCTTTTTCTATAACGATCAGAATTAATAATTTAAACTGATAATTACTGTAATCAGTATAAAAATTGAAAATAAATTATCTTTTACTGTAATAGCGAAGGCTTCCACGGCCGGAATCTATACTAACATTAGAATGTCTTCCGGGTTTGGACCGTGTCATATTTGCAACCGAAGCTGCCAACGTTTCGCCCACTTTCGTAAGGGCCTTCATCAGGGCGTGAGATAAATCGCAAAACTCAAACAAGCAATCGAAATCTAACTAAGCACTTCTCAAAAGTTAGGTTATCCACTTGTAAAACAAGCGATAACCTAAACTATGAAAAGGTAAGAAAGAAAACGATAACCTGAAAAAGCAAACGAAAATCTAACAAAGAACCACTACCGAGTTAGGTAATCAACTTGTGAACCAAGCCAGATTCTAAACTCCGTAGAAGTGACTTAAGAAGAAATAATCTACGTATTTAAAGAAAAAGGATCGTCACGGATGATTAAGCTCGACACTGATTCGGTTACGGCAGCTAGGGGGCGTGTTTTTGTTAAATGACTAATAACCGGGAACAAAAGAGGGGATAATTCGAAACCATGATCGCGATTGAAGTTATTGGGTGTTTGATGATTTCTATGCTTTCTCGGAATTTCCTGTTGAAAAAGAATGGAGATTTGGCAATCAACGAAACATTATCAAAATCTATCTTGTGACCTGTAGTAAAATGATGTTCAGCGACCGCAGACTTGGAAGTATACCTTTTCCTTATACAACGATCATGTTCTGAAATGCGAGTAATGACGGAACGACCGGTTTCACCAATGTAGACTAAACCACAAGAACAGGGAATTTGGTATACACATTGAGATGAAAGTGTAGGAAATTTGTCTTTAGGAGAAGGAAGAATCTGAGAGATTTTGCCTGTCGAGTTGAATATGGGCTTAATACCATTCTTACGAAGGAGTTTCCCTATTTGATCTGTAACCTTGTGAATGTAGGGTAAAAAGGCCAATTTCGGGTTGGATTCGGGAGTAGAAATGTCCTTATGTAATCGAGTACGTGGATGTAAACGACGATTAATAACTCTATGAATATCTCGCTTTACATAACCATTGTTCACTAAGGTTCTAGTAAGATGACGGAGTTCTGAGTCTAGATTCTCAGGTTGACAAATAGAAAAGGCACGATGGACTAAAGATTCAATAACAGAACGTTTCTGTGCAGGATGATGATGAGACGAAGCATGAAGGTATCTGTCCGTATGGGTGGGTTTGCGATAAACAGAATGGCCTAGAAGTCTGTCGGGCTTACGAGTCACAAGAACGTCAAGAAATGGAAGAGAACCATTACTTTCGATTTCCATAGTAAATTTGATATCTAAGTGTTGATTGTTAAGATGATCAAGAAACTTAGACAATTCAAGATGACCATGAGACCAAACAATAAACGTGTCGTCAACATATCTAAACCACACTTCAGGTTTTAATATTGATGATTCCAAAGCAACCGTTTCAAAAGATTCCATAAAAATGTTAGCTACAACAGGTGATAGAGGAGAACCCATAGCAGCACCAGAAACTTGTTCGTAAAACTTATTATCAAATTGGAAGTAAGTAGAGGATAGACACTTTTCAATAAGAGGAACCAAACTCAAGTCCTTGCCGTGTTGAGACAGAATCTGTTTGATGATAATAAGCGAATCCTTAATAGGAATTTTAGTAAAAAGTGAAGTAACATCAAAGCTCACGAGAAGATCTTGGGGTTCAAGTTTTATAGTTTCTAGACGTTGAATAAAATGCTGAGAGTTGAGGATGTGAGAAGAGGTTTTACCTGTAAACTCGCAAAGAATGTTGGACAAGAACTTGGCTAGCTTGTAAGTAGGAGATTGGATAGTACTAACGATAGGTCTAAAAGGAATACCTTGTTTGTGAATTTTGGGAAGTCCGCATAGACGAGGTGGTTTAGAATCTGATGGGTTAAGTCGACGTTTAGTTTCAGGAGGTAGATTGGAAGATTTGATGATTTGGCTAACCTCGCGTTTAATCCTCGAAGTGGGGTTATGGGTTAGAAGAGCGTAAGTTTCCTCAGACAAAACAGAATTGATTTTCGTAACATAATCAATTTGGTTCAAAACTACAGTGGCGTTGCCTTTGTCGGCTGGAAAAACAATAATATCCGGGTTCTTACGAAGACTTTTTAGAGCAGACTCTTCCGACTTGGAAATTTTAGATGATTCAAGGATTTTGCCAGTGTTAATACGAATGGGATCTGAGATGTGGCGAGGAAGATGTCTTATAGAAGACTCAACAGCACAAAGAATATCTTCTTTAGGAATACGTTTGGGAGCAACCGCAAAATTTTCTTTCTTACCTTTTCATAGTTTAGGTTATGGCTTGTTTTAGAAGTGGATAACCTAACTTTTGAGAAGTGCTTAGTTAGATTTCGATTGCTTGTTTGAGTTTTGCGATTTATCTCACGCCCTGATGAAGCCCCTTACGAAAGTGGGCGAAACGTTGGCAGCTTCGGTTGCAAATATGACAATGTCCAAACCCGGAAGACATTCTAATGTTAGTATCTTTTACTGTCTCACCTTTTCAATGAAAAGGTAAGTTGTATAGTTTGCTAATTGTTTTGTGTTCTACAATATTTCATACTTTCGAAAAGGTTTTTTCTTGGGAGAAATACATCTCCGTTCCTAAAAGCAGTTTTCTACCGATGTGCCAGGATCCCGATGTGGATTTGATTTCCGCTTCAATAGCAGACTTTGCCCGTATTTACCTATCCAATGACAACCGGCAAGATAAGTAATTTTTATTGCCAATATTAAGTTTGTACATAAAATTTAAACTAAATTTTTGTTCACAATTCATGTAAGGAAAAATGGCCATTTTTTTAGACTTAATCATTTATCACGAAGTATGTAAAAAAAGCAATTAAGTTAAATTTGATTTTATCGTAATTATTTAATAAACTTGGGTTTTGGTAAATTTAACTTTTATTCAACTTAAGTAAGTTATAAGTACCCTCCTTTGAATATGCTTTACACCGAACGTCTTTAATCAGACCTGAGTCCGATTGTTTTAAATTGGCAGATGCAAATTTAGCATTTTACATTTTATTCATAATTTTTATGATTTTTTTGTAATCACTAAAAACATAAACAAAGTTAGAGGTCAAGTGATATTTATAATACTTGTAAAATGAAGGAATTAGGTCATTAGTAAAAAAACAAAACTTACCATTTTTAGCACGTAGAGCATCTTTTGCCGATACATTAATTTCTTAATTAGTATCCTTTTCATGATCATACAAACATAACATTTCGGTACGCATTTTGTAACTTTTCTAAAAAAGCGCGCGAAAACGTCCAACGAGCACAACAACC
Source organism: Aquatica leii (assembly GCA_035610365.1). Taxonomy (NCBI): domain Eukaryota; kingdom Metazoa; phylum Arthropoda; class Insecta; order Coleoptera; family Lampyridae; genus Aquatica; species Aquatica leii. The sequence goes on along the minus strand of CM069437.1, from coordinate 32,199,388 downwards.
CACAAGTAAATTTGAGATGTTGTGGTCTCTGTGCGGTTGCGATTAATGACGTAGTCAATGACGTATTGAACGTAGCCACAATGATTTTGGTCTTTAAGTGGAACGTTGTTACTGACGTACGTTTGTTGTTGACGTTAAGTGGAACATACCCAATATGTCTTGCATAGTTAACTAGATTCTTCAATTCTCAATAATTGTAGCTTAACTTTCATAATCTATACAATTGATTGTATGATGATAAAAGTGTGATTAGTCAAAGATTATATTTTCCCCAATCTCTAGGCGTTTAAAAAACACAGTATATAAGAGTTGATTGCAGAAAATTGAACACTTGTAATAACGAATAATTAATTCGAATTATCCAAATTGATGTTTTGCAAAGTTTTTAAATTTTTAGGTGAAGAGTTGACAAATCAATCGATCTAGTGGAGCTTCTAAAACTCGAACACTCTACTTCATATACTTTCTTCTTCTTCTTCTTCTTTTATTTAGACATCAAATATGTTTTTGATCACACGATTTAAGGAGATTCTTCTGATGTTTTCCAGCTGACGTCTTTCCAGGCAGTCGTCTATCTGAAAGTTTTAGGTTTCTTACTATCTTTATTGAACGGGTATCATTCGCCCTTTCAACATGCTCGTTTTAGCCTTTTTGTCTTTCTTTTACAAATTTCACTATATTTGCGACTCCGCATTCTTTCCTTATGTTATTTTTAACTCGATCTGGTATTGTTTTTTTTCTGTTAGTCATCTCAGCACGTTCAGTATTGGTCTCACAATCGTCTTGTATACTTTAGTTTTAATTTTGGTCGTCATATATTTGTTTTTCCAGATTACGTCCTTAAGGTTTCCTGCTACTCTAGCTCCTTTTTGTGTTTGTTTTCAATCTTCGTCGTTAAAATTTTTATCGCTAAGTTTGTAAAACTAGTAAAAGTCAGTAACTATCAATTTTTAAATTAAAAAACAGAGTATTTTTAGAAATATTTAAAATTTGTTATCGTAATTTGTTTGCACAGTTACCCACGCGTATCTTATTATTTTATTAGATAAGTAAATCAACTACCTGGGTACCCTATATATAAATAATTAAATAATTAAAATAATGTTTCCAAAATAAATTGTTTATTAACCACAAAGCAACATACTACATATACAAAAAAACTAAATTGTTATATATTCACTATTCTGTTACTAACAGATTACTATCTACATTTTTTTGACGGTGCCTATTGCAACATATAGGTCAACCAAATCTGAATTTTCAGTTACTTAAAATACGTTTAGTATCAACGGATAGTACACTGCTAAAAAAATGATTTTCCAATTAGCATCGGTACTATTATTAAGTGCTTGTCTAAATCGAGTAAATTAAACGTGCGTCTGTGTTACCTTATTTTCAAAAATTGTGTTTTGTAGGTGGCATCTTTCGAAGTCACAGACATTGAGCTGGATAAAAGTGATTTCATATGTATGGCAAAATTAAACATTACGAATAATCAGATCTACTCGATGTTTAATAATAACATTAACGTAATTAATCCAGATGATGAATTCGTAAAAAAATTCCTAAGGTGCTGGATGTTCGAACAAGGTATAACGGATGGTGCAGGAAACTTAAATCTTGGCGTTTGTAAAATCTGGTATACAACATCCGGTTACGCGTATATGAGAAAAGACAATGCTGAGAAGTACAAAATCGAAGATAGAGAAATAAACTTTGATAAGGCTGTAGTGGATTGCCAGACACAATTGGGATTTGCTTTAAACATCAAAGAAAAAGAACCTCATTTATTTAATTGCATGATAAACACCATTGGTGCGTTGTAATTTTTTAGCTTCAGCTTTGAATAAACTTGTTGATTTGTAAATCGTAATACTTATATCACTGTAATTTGAATCTTAAGTAATACATAACTATTGAATTATAACTAATTTATAACCAGTTTGAGTTTAACGCAGAATGGTACCAGTTTGGTACGTTTTTTGGTCATAGAAACCTTCGCGGTTAAAGTTAAACAACTACTCAAAAAAAGTATGATGTCCTTCCAAACACCTCGTGTGCTACAGGTCTAAGAGAACTGAAACAAAAAACAGCTTATTTGAGTTGTTCTTGGAGAACTAATGTCCCAAAATACCTAAAATATCTCCCATTCCGTCTAAAGTGTGCAATTAGTTTTAGCCATCTCAATCATAATCTCTCGACCCACGTTTGCCAAAAGTAACTAAAATGAGTAAGAAATCAATTTTAATCAGAACTAGTTAAATTAACCAAATTACTTACAATAACAATAGATATAACCGGTTCAGTAGCAAAACCTTGACTATTTCGGAGTAGGGTTTATTTCCAAAATTTCACGGCACCTCTTAGAAATAGTTGTAACCCTAACCAGAAAACAAATGTTCTTGTTATGTTTGGTCTAATTGTGACTGAATTCTGAAAGTTTACTAAAAATTATATGTTAGCAACGCGTTACAAAATAAGAAAATGCTGCGTCAACTTTTAATCGATTCTCAAAAACAAACGACGCTGTGTACACTTTATCTTTACTACGCCACACACGGTTAAACATGAACTCTCACTGTTAACCATTTTGATTTTTATCATTACTACTACAAATATTTACTATAAAAGTTGAACTATCCACGATTTATCTAATAAACTATTACCTTATCACATTTTTCAGCCAAACGGTTAATATGTGACAATGTTCATTCCAATTGAGTGACTTCAGAGAACGCATTTCATACTAAGTTTTTTATTCCTGCATGACTGAATGACAATGTGTATTTTCAGTTATATGTTTCACAAAAATCTAGATCAATTTAATGAGATTTTGGTCACAATAAAGAGGTAGCAAATAAATGTAGCCCGGTATGTTCATGTTTCTTTAGTAGTTCATCAACTACATACGTTTCCGTGGTATTTGATGATTTTTTTTCCATCGATTGCAAAAAGTTATGATTCAGGTAATCATGGTAGTTGCCAGATTTACTTTTTGATTTAAAACAAACTCATTATAGGATTTAAGTACCTGCATGAACAGTTATGTATCTCTGTTTGTGTATTACAGACCGGCTTTTTCTGATTGCCAGCATAGACTATCTTCATATGATGGAAGAATATATTGAAACATTTGCAAAGTTTTTGTAACTTTCGAGAGCGTTCACGTACTTTTTATCCACGTCTAGAACGTTCACGTGTAGTCTATAAATTAGTGTAAGTGTTTTTCTTAAATATCCTTAGAGTTAATTAATTCGCGTAGTTATAAACGTGTAAATATTTTGTGTATAAATAAATTAGAATTAAAATTCGTTACAATATGTTTCATCTAAGTATGTAATGGGTTCCTTATTTTTTCCAAGAAATTGTTTCTTGCAATTTTCCTCAATAGCCAAGCTACAGTGTCATTGTGTTCCATTACCAATTTATTTAATTGCGATGTTTTTGTATTATACCTAATTTGACGTAAGGATTTTTTTAGAATATTTGATCTACTGCAATAATAAACTTTTTCCAGCATTTTTAACCTAAAATGTTTATTGATGAAACCTTTTTGTCTATTGTATAAATCTCATAACATTTTTTTTTCAAAATTTTCAAACCAGTACTGTCTAAAACAATTTTTTGTTTTTTTAAGGTCGATTTTAATACTTCATGCTCAACTTGCAAAATTTGACTTTAAGTGAAGCGGTTTTTTATCTATATAATGTTGTAACGAATTTTAAGATTAATATATTTAAACAATTTACACGATTTAAAATCTAATTATTAAATATAACTAACTTTTAATAAAACGAACTAATAAAAAGTAGAAATATTTAAGAAAACATCTTACAAGTAATTTATGTATGACTATCACTTTATTATCTACATTTGACGCATTTTATTTACGTTAGAACATGCGTTAAACACTTAATTTATTTAGATCGACATAGTGTTGACACTTTCGACTTCTGACTAGAATCATTCCAACTTCCTTTGAATACTTTTTATATTATTACGTGATCTCGATCTAGAACATTCTACTTTTTCCGACCATCGCGCATCGTCTCGAGGTTTCCAAATGATTTGGGATCACTTCAATATTTTTTTTTTACTTCCGTTACTGGTTCACAATAATACACTTAACCATTCTCTTTTTCTTAGTTTACAAACGTTCAGAAGTACTGTCAAAATAAAACTAAACAGCGATATGAGTTTCTTCTTCGCAAATGTTTTTTTAGCTCAAAAAATATCCAGATTTTGTTTTCATCCAACTGTTGGCGAATTATCGCTGCTGTACGAAACGAAGCATTATAATATCTTTCTTGGTATATTACTAAACACAGTAGACAAACAATTTTTAACATACCATTTAGCGGTGACAGTCTTTTGTTCTTTTAATGTAATTGTGACCGTCAGACCAGTATTTCTAAAAAATACTGCGTACATAACTTTCTCTACTGCTCTCTGTTTTTTTTACCACCGTAGAGGTTTCCACATCTTTTCATGTATTCGTATTCGGCTTTCTTGGAGAGTGGGAATATCAAAAAACGGTGTGTAGTTTCATTGTCTGCAATAATTTTACTAATACCTTGAGGGCCTCTAGCATTCAACATAAATTTGTGGGTAAATTCTAATAGGTTTGGGTTTTTGTAAATCTGTCAGATGATCAGGTACAAACCAAATTAGAACCTTTCTCAAATGTAAATATTTGTGCAATATTGATATCATTTTCGAGAATCTAATCTTTACGGTATAGGTAATTCGGTTGTCCTCTTGCACCATATTCTTCAATGGAGCAATATTTTTGAAATTAACAGCAGTTAAAGAAGAGTCAGTTCTTTTTTATGTACAACCGAGTTGCAACTTTGTTCACATTTTTTATACTTCTAATAAACTGTCGCTAATGATAGTGCGAGATTCTTAAACGCCGAATTCAAACTTTTCTTACACTCATACGCGCTTAAGCCTTTCTTGAAGCTATAGTTAATCATAATCCGAATGTTCCCTTATAACAATTGTGATAAGTCAAAAGTTATGTTCTTCACAATCTTTAGATCTCACTCCGCTTAATTTATACCACATTTAAAAAACACAGTATATAAGAATTGGTTGAATAACATTGAACAATTGTAAAGTTTTGAAAAATTGTAAACCAATAATTGACAAATCAATCGTTCTAGTGGACTAGATCATCCTACTTCATCTTCTTCATCTACATTTTTTTTCTTTTTTTATTTAGAACTTAAGTCTGTTTTACATCACCGATTCAAGGAAATTTTTTTCAGCTGTTGGTTCACCTTTTTGGCAGTCTTCTAGACAGTTATATATCTAAGGTCTCTTACTATTCTTACTATAATTATTAAACTGATATCGTTTGCTCTTTATACATGCACGTTTCATCCTCTTCGTCTTTCTTTTACAAATTTTTGTGTATTTGTAACTCCGCATTCCTTCCTTATGTTATTTTTAAATCGATCTGCTCTTGTTCTAGTTTAGTTTAGTTAGTGATCTCAGCGCGTTCATCTCTGTGGTTCACTTTGGTTTTACTTTTCCTTAATATTTCTGATACTCTAATTTTTTTTTGTGTTTGTTTTCTTACTTCGTCGTTTAGGTTTTTATCATTTATAAGTTTACAAGACCAATAAAAATCAGTAGCTATGAATTTTTTGAAAATTAAAAACTGCGTATTTAAAATTTCTTATCGTAAGTTTTCTCAGAATTACCCACGTTTTCTATGTGTATTTTAGTGTATAAGTAAATAAAGTAATTGGAATGATTTAATTTTACAAAATAAGTTGTTTATTAGATACAAGGCAAAATTACTGCATACCCCAAAAAACAAAATCATTATACAATAAATTTGCTATTTATGTTACTACGACAGCTTTGTATTATAATTTTGAAATAAAATTCTTCAGGATTTAGGTCAAATTTTTTTGATTGTTGATTACGTTAATCATGCCAATTAAATTAATTTTTTAAAAACATTTAATCCTGTATAAATTTTTTTTAAATTATAAAATAACACCAAACATATTCTAAAATAGTTTTAATCTAATTTTATTTTTTTGATTTTAGTTCAAAATTATAATTATACATTATTCTGTTACTAACAGAATAATATCTACGTTTTTTTTTGAACAAATTACCATACCAATTGCAACATATAGGTCAACCAAATCTAAATTTTCAGTTACTTAAAATACGTTTAGCATCAACAGATAAAACATTGCTAAGAAAATGATTTTCCAATTAACAGCGGCACTATTATTAAGTGTTTGTCTAAATCAAGTAAAATAAACGTGCGTCTGTGTTATCGTATTTTTAAAAATTGTGTTTTGTAGGTAACATCTTACGAAGTCACAGACTGGGAGCTGGATAAGGCTGATTTAATATGTGCAGCAAAATTAAACGTTATGAAGGAAGAGCTCTACTCGGTTATTGATATAAACCTTAAGATAATCAACCCAGATGATGACTTTGTAAAAAAATACACAAAGTGCTGGATGTTTGAACAAGGTATGATAGATGGTGCAGGAAACTTAAATCTCGGCGTTTATAAAACGTGGTATACAACATTCGGTTACGAGTATTTGAGAAAAGACAATGAAGAAAAGTACAAAATTGAAGATAGAGGAATAGGCTTCGATAAGGCTGTAGTCGATTGTCAAACACAATTGGGAGTTGCTTTGAACATCAAAGATAAAGAACCTTATTTTTTTAATTGCATCATAAGTAGCATTGGAGCGTTGTAATTTTTTAATTAAAATAATTCATTTTGATTATTAATACTGCTATCACTGTACTTTGAACCTTAAAAATTACATGACTATTGAATGATAACTAATTTTTATTCACAGTTTTGCGCTTAACGCAGAATGGTACCAGAGAATATGTCTGTGGTTTAACGAATTATAGTACCAACAATTAAATTAGAGTAAAAAACTAAAATCAAGACTTTGTTCAAGTATATTTTTGACATGTGGTGATTCTTGATTAAACTCACATTTAGTATAAACCTCTGTAAGAAAACTCTTGGAAAATATTTTAGTTTATACAATTTTTTGCTACAAAATGCTTTAGAACATTTTCAAGTTAAGCAAGCAATCAATTTAAAAGTGTTATGTCTTTGTAAACACCTCGTGTGTTAACACGTCTAAAAGATTTGAAACAAAAAAACACGTTTTCAAGCTGTTTCGAAATAACGATGTGGGTTGAAAAGTGAGTTTGTCAAGTACAAACTGCAATAAATCATGCATGACTAAGCCAGCTAAAACTGGAGATTCCGGGTTGCCTATTGCAGTGCGAAATTTTTGTATAAAAATTTCGCCCTTAAATGAGAAAAAGCTGAAAACCAAAAAGAAATTTCATAGTGTTAATAAATTCAAAATACTTAAGTATGAGTATGACTTTTGAGTTCTCTCCAGTATTTATGAATTAATTTCAAAACTAGCTCTTTGGTGATGGTAAACAAGTTTTTGTAAGTTGTTTTTTTCTTACATCCTAGTTTTAGTTATTCTAAAAGATTAAAACAATTTTATAATTAGTTTAAATACCTGTTCAAAATTACCTGGTGTCTGTATGTTTGTATTAATTACGTTGTTTTTATTAAATACAGTGGCCTGAAGTAGTGGACACTTTGTCCCCAAAACGTCGCTTAAAAAACACATGAAGTAATGTTTTTCTGTGGCCCTCTTCTAATCTTAAGAGGTTTAATTTTTATCATCAATAGTAATTCAGTTTTTCTTATGACGTTAGTAGATTATATGCCAGTACCACATTCCAATAATTCTCCTATGTCAATTTTGTTGTACCTTGATTTGATTGTTTCTTTATTTGTGCACTATGATACTGTGTCCTAATCATAACAACAATACTATTAAATGGAAAATTTAGAATTCACTGCGTTTCCTTTGATTGCTGAAAGTTATTATGATTCAAGTGATCATGGCAGTTGCCAAATTTAGTTTTTGATTTAAAAATTAACAAGTAGGCTGTTTTTTTACAAAAACATAAGATCTATGTTGTTACGAGAAAATCAGGTTCCTTGCGTTGGACGGCAAATATTTGCTACGCTAGTCTTCTTGTAACAAAACAAAGCAACGGCTAGCACAGTTTCTAATCTAAAAAAAGACGCCAAGACGATGAAAGATTAAATTAGGGAGATACCGTCTAACTCTACCCGTAGCTGGAAAAGAACAAAAACACGACAGAAGTAATAACACAGAATATATATTTATATTATCACAGACAATAATTCCAAAGAGGACGAAGAAGGTACATAAGTATAAATTTTTCAAACGTTAATACGTGGGTCGAATCAAATATAAGTTGCGCTTTATACTGGGCAACACACCGTACAATAAACTGACCCCGTCGACATAAACTTTTACATACGCAGAAAGTATGAATTTATATTCGCAAATTTAAAATTGCAAAAGTATACAACAAAACAATTTAAGCCTTCGAGACTCAACGCGCACTGCATATGACTTTGTGGAGCACAAAATGATATTATTATTAATTGTGTTAACTTAACATGCACGTACGGTCAAAAATCGACATGACCACCGAAATACAAATCGTAAAATTTGAAACTGTAATACAAATCGTAAAATTTGAAATTGTAATACTCACAGTTAAGTTTTATCCAGTAGGGGATTAGCTAATTCCGTACTTAATTTACCGAAAATGTAATATTAAATCCAACACAAACGAACATACAAGGTTAACACAAGTAAATTTCCCCTTTAGCATCCAATCATTTGAGATCGCAAATGCGTAGAGTTACCCATTTTAAAAGAGGTACAACCCTGAAGGTTTTCAACTCTTGACGGTGTAAATAGTTACGTTTCAATAACGTGACATCATGGACGTTTTCCCAACTATGCCACCTGTTGGTTTTCTTCACTGATAACGATAAACGTGTGGTGGGTACCAAAATCCGCCCGACTAAGCCTTCACAATTTCATTTGCATATTCGCGTGAAATACTCTAAAAGCAAAAACCGCGTTGGGCGTAAAAATACAGAGCTCGTCGATGATCTTACAGGAAGTGAAATAAAATATGCTGTGTAAAATTTGACATTTCAACAAAAGAGTAGGGGTGGACGTGTCGAGTGGACAAATTTTATACTTGCATAAATTTTTATACTCGAAAATTGAACTACCAACTTTTAACATAATGTATTTGAGTGAACAATTATGTATCTCAGTTGAGCTCTGTCTATATTACACACCAGTTTCTTTTAATTTATAACTGCATATAATGGAAGCATATATGTTTCATCTAAGTATGTAATATGTAGGTCTATTATTTTCTCCAAGAAGATTGCGTTCTTGCTATTTTTTTAAATACTCATGCTGCAGTGTCATCATGTTCCGTTAGAAATTTATTTATTGTGATCTTTCTGTATTTCTGTAACGCTAATTAATACAATGTAACGATATTTAAGAAACTAATTTACAAGTAATTTATGAATGACTATCCCTCTATTATCTACACTGGATATACTTTTATTTATCTTAGCACAGGCGTTAAACACTTTATCTTTTTTAGACTAATACAGTGTTGACAGCATTTTTATTTCGTTCCACTTGAACAAAGAATTTTGACGCAAAACCAAGTCTTTCAATGTGATCCAAAGCAATGGCCTGATGAATTCTAACCTGTCTTATCTAGGTTCATTTTTTAAAAAGAAATCAACCGAACAAAATTTTGTAAACTGTCTTTGGCATATCCAACCTGTTACTGCGGCTTCTCCAAGTTTTCGCTCCTACTGCGTTTTCTATTTGTTAGATCTCATATCTGCTCAAACTAATTTTAGTTGGGTTAGAATTTTTATTACGTACTGACAACGCATAGAAATGCACGTGTATAAAAACGACAAAACTTTCTTTTAACCCAGAAGCCAGTTACAATTATCAAGAATACAAAGATTGATACAAGTTTTCAAAGATTTTTATTTTAAATACATTCAAAATAACTGCCGTTAACAATACATCACTATACCATTCCCTCCTTTCATAGTTTGAAAACATTCAGTCAGTTGTGTTTAAGAATACTATCATAATAAACTTTATTTTGTTTTTAACTAAATACTGAAGAGTTACCGTTGCTATTTGGAACGATGCGTTATGATGGTATAACATAATTCTGGCCTCAGAATCAATAAATGTTGTGTTAACTTATTAACTGAATTTAAATACAGTTTTTAATTATTATAAAATGAATTAAGTTTAATAAATGTACAAAAATCAAAATGCAATGAAAATTAAATCCAAATAAATGTAATTTACCTGGAAGCGAGCAAAGTATTTTCTTTATTGAAGCGAATCGAAACGAGCTCGAGTCGATTCTCTTCATTGAAGCACAATGTGATATATGACATTTTTAGTTTTGTTGTCAGGTGCGAGAACGAACAAAGTTTGTCAGCACGTGAACATGGTACGTACAATTGAATGTGTAAAAGACATTCATTTTCCAGATTTAAGCCACAAACACTCACGAATTGCCTATGAGTTTTATCACAACGAAACGTGTTCCGTTACATAGTTTTTGATAGTTTTAGATTTGGAAGCATGATGACTACCAATTCAACCTTTAGTTGTAAATTGTGCGGTGGCCAGCCAGGCGGATACAATGACCAACGATTTAATTTTTTGTAAAGTTTAAGTGATCCACATCATTATTCTGTGCCGCAAGAATTGCTCGTTCACGCAACCAATTGTTATTTTTCTGGTTTCAACTGACGTTTTGCAAGACATTGCAGCTTGCATCTTCAGAGTGGTAAATTTTACTAAAAGAAAAAAGTGTATGTGACGATTAGCGTAATTAACGGATTTTATCTTTCCGTTACCGCTTGACTGACTTTGTTATTACACGCAATAAGTGTTTGGTGAATTGATAGTGTTTACTATCGGTCGAAGAGGGAATCCTTTTTTGTGTATCTCGGGAAGACCTTAGATTTGTGGCATAACTGGATTTTTGACAATCAAAGTTTGTTTCTTCTTAATATCTATAGTAGTGGAGTTTTTTGATGGCAGAGTTTACCTTAGTGCATAAGGAGTTTAAAGGGTTTTTCTGTAGACTATGTAGCAATCTTCCGAAAGTAAGTAAGTCATTTTGTCATTGTAATCTTGTATGTTCATTATTGAAAAAAATGAAGCAAACTAAGAAGTTCGAGCGATTACATCCTTCACAGCCTAAGAAAAGGTTAGACGACCATAAAGTAATTGTCAACCTAACATACACGGTTTTGGATGCACAGACCACATCTTTGTTAAAGAAGGGTTTTAACTACGCCATTACGCCTAAGACAACTCCAATAGAAGATATAGTATGTGGAGTTAAAGCTGCAATACGCACTATGCTCAAGGAGAGCACTGAAACTATTCGACAAAATGTTTGCAACATTGTAAGAAAAACAAAACCGCCACGCTCTAATATTAACAAACATGAGAGAGAATCAGCTAAGCGGTTACGTGAGAATAAGGACATTTTAGTATTGAGGGCAGATAAAGGAAACGCTACAGTCGTTATGAAAAACAGAAAAACCCTTTAAACTCCTTATGCACTAAGGTAAACTCCAAAAACTCTACTACTATGGATATTAACAAGAAACAAACTTTGATTGTCAAAAATCCAGTTATGCCAAGAATCTAGTCTTCCCAAGATACACAAAGGAGGAGTCTCCCTTCGACCGATAGTGAGCACTATCAATTCACCAACCCAATCGTTAGCACGTCATCTAACTGCCAAACTTTTGCTGTTCTCAGTTTTGATGTGGTATCGCTTTTTACTAAAGTTCCGGTCGACGAAGTGTTGTTTTTGCTCAAAGAGAGAATAACTGAAGAAGAAGTTCTGCTCATCGAACTCTGTCTGAAAAACACTTATTTCAGTTATAACGACAACTTGTTTAAACAAGTAGAAGGAGAGGCCATGGGTTCACCGCTCTCTTCAGTTATAGCCAATATGTACATGGAATATTTTGAAACTGAAATTATGAAAAATGCTGAGTTAAAACCAAAAACTTGGTCCAGATATGTTGATGATACGTTTGTTGTATGGCCTCATGGCAAAGATAAACTAAATCAGTTTTTTCAAAATCTAAACTCTGCACATAAAAGCATTAAATTTACTATGGAGTTAGAACATAACAGCAATCCAGCCTTTCTTGATGTACTGGTGATAAAGAAAAATTACGAAAAATTGGAGCATTCCGTTTATAGAAAGAAAACGCACACTAATAGGTACTTAAACGCCAAATCTCACCACCACCCAGTAAAGAAGAATACTGTTTTGCATACTTTAGCTAAAAGAGATATACGTGTGTCAGATAATGAAAATCTACAAAAGGAAAAGGAAACACTGTTGGAGTCCCTGCAACAAAATGGATACGTTCAATGAAGACTTATAACTTCCTACGAACACCGCTTATTTACCATACTGTATGGGTTCGACAGATAAAATAAGCAGGGTGCTAAAGAAACATAATATCAAAACTGTTTTTACGACTGAGAATACCCTGAATACTTACATCTGCTAAAGACAAACAAGGGGCTCTAAAACATGCCGGACTTTACAAAATTCCTTGTTCCTGTGGATCAAGTTATACAGGACAGACGGGACGCTCTATTGAAGTTAGAGTAAAAGAACATATGGCAAACACCGCAGAGTTACTAAATCAGCGGTAGCAGAACACGTGTGGAACCAGGACACACGCTAAACTTGGACCAAACTAAAGTGTTAGCTGGAACTCCTTTCTACTTTCCCATACTAATCCGCGAAGTTGTAGAAATAGAAAAACATCCATGTAATATGAACGACACGGTTTAAGACTCAGCAAATCTTGACTGCCAGTGTTATTATATCTTCTAAGATAAAGATCAACCTTCTTCGAAAGGACACAAACACTTACTCCGTGTAATAACGAAGTCAGTCAAGCGGTAACGGAAAGATAAAGTTTGTTAATTACGCTAACCGCTATTAATATAAATATTGTTACTTATACTATTTTCCTTCAGTGACATTTACCACTGCAAGCTGCAATGTCTTGCAAAACGTCAGTTTGTTTAGGTTCACGAACGACAATACGGTAAAAGTTAAGTTCTACTTCTTGTTTTCGCTCTCTAGGACCAAGCCTAAGTCTGGGTGTTTAACTACGACGCGGTCTAAGCTGAAAATCGCTTATAATCATAATCAAAACTAATAAATCGCGGCGCAGCTGCCAAAGGAGAATTGACACAGCGCTATATAATGGCATTATCAGAAGCAGCGTACAACGTCATGTTCATTTTTGTTTCTGTTGTGTATCAGAGATTTTTTTGTGATTTTTGTTTTTTTATTTTTCAATCCGCGACAGATGAAAAATTAAAAAAAATATATCAAAATCAGTCAATCAGTTTTTGAGATATCATCAAAAAAGCTTTTTCATACAAAATTTATTAGAAAATGATTTTTTTCTGAACTTTTCTGATGTTTTCATAGTTATTTTGCTAATCGGAGTTGAGACAAATTCAACAAATCAAAAATTATAAAAATCGGTCCAGCCCTTCTTCAGTTATCAATGATGTAACTAACCCGATTTTGTTTTATATATAAAGATATCCAATAGTTGCATTCGATTTAACGATTTTGTCAAATCCACGAAACACATAAAGACAGGATCGCTTTAATTCTTATCTGTCATACCACGAATCACATGTCCAGATAAGGCTGCAGTTTTTCAAGAATAGCATCTGTAATTGTCAGGGTCCGTTTTGTTATTTTTTTTTTATTATTGGCATCGTGATACTTATTTTCCATTCAGATGGTACTTATGATTTTGTGAAAATAATGTGATTATCTGCCATGTTTGAAGAATTCGTTCATTATATTATGTATTCCGGATGCCTTCTTACATTTTCGTCAGTTATTTAAGTTATATTGCCATTTCCTTCATGTTTCCGCATTTCTAGTTTGTATGTTGCTCTTTTTTATAGAGTTTTTCAAAGTAATATACCTATTGTTGACTTTTACTGTGTCACTTATATCAAGTTTTTCAACATTTTTATACACGCTTTTGAGCTTCATACATAGCTTTTTTCATGTCTTTAGCGAATCTTTCCTAATAGTTTTTTTTATTTGTTTTATTTTCTTGCTTGATTCGTTTCGTTTTTGTACTCAATCTTCTTTTTTTCTTGTTTCTTTAGAGTATGTAAACATATTTCTTTTTTTGTGATATCTTTTAATCTTCAGTGAATCATGAAGATTTGTTTGTTTTGCGTGGTGGTTTTTTAACTTTTAGTTTCCTACTGCTTTATCCGATGCTTTCAATATGTTGTCGTCAGCTTCTCTCACGCTTCGTCTACAATCTACATCATCGCTCTGCATTACAGGATTTTTTACTAGTTTTTGTTTTAACTTTTTACAGTATAAGTATTTTGTAGCTTTATGGTTTACTAATTCTGAATTATAGTTGTGAACCCTAAAAGCTTTCTACCGCGTTTTTGTTCCAAAGCTTAACCTCAATGTGCACAACACTATTTTATGGAAGCTTCCTATTTCTGGTGTCTCGAATGTACAGACATCCAGGATCTGCATCAGAAGGATTATCTGTTTGTTATAACGTAACCTATTATTGATCTATTTCTATGTATGTTCTCAAATGTGTGTTTTTGGTGCATTTTATGACTAAAATAGGTATTGTTAATTGTGAGACTATTTTGTAAACAAAATTCAACCAGTAGTTTTCCGTTGTCATTAAATCTTTATTGCACCTGTCGTATTATATCATTTTCTATGCGGACGTTTAGATCTCCTATTATTACTATTTGTTGGTTTTCAGGAATACGATCTAGTTGTTTTAGTCTCGTTATATCTGGCCCGGATACACTAAAAATATAAATGGGTTTGTCTTATATCTCTCTCTGTTTTAGTTTCAATTTTGTCAGTTGGTTGAGTTCTGTACGCAGGACGTACCGAAAACTCTAGCTGCTGTTAGCTGTTTATCTTTTCCGCTATGCATGAGGATATAATTGTCGATTTTGGTGATACCTTTTTTCTTCTTTTTTGTTTCGGTTATACGGCATATGTCTATTTTTCTTTCTTTTATTTTTGTGAAAATTTTTTGGTCATATGCTTTTTAGGATCTTATGCTCCAGGTTCCAATGCTTATCGTATTCTCCTTTTTTAGACGTTTGTACCGTTTTCCTTGCCGAATTTTTATAAATTTATTTTTAGATTTTACAAGTACAAGCCATAAGCCATGCAAGTATTTTTTCATTGAGGTACATAAGATAATTATAAACTTATAGAAAACAGAAACATATTCTAACAGTATTACAACTCAAAATTTTTCTATTTTAGTTTCAAATGAAACAAAATAAAAAAAATTATTTAAAACATTAAAAATATTCATTTATGTAACACAGGACGAAACTAATCAACAAATAAAAACAAAACAATATATTATTTTAATTATGCAACATGTCACCTTTTAAAGGTTAATATTCAGGTATTAGGTATTGTTACTAATATTTTAGCTAAGTGAATTGAGCTTTCCGTGCTTTAATTTTTGCAAATTGTTAATTAAATCTTCGGTGTCTAATTCTTTTAGCTGGTCCGTTTCTATTGAAATGATAGCAAGATTACTTAGTCGGTTTTGCCCCATGGTCGATCTTAAATAATTTTTTATTATTTTGAGTTTTGAAAAAGATCGTTCTGCGGTAGCAACAGAAACCGGAATTGTTAATAAAATACGAAGTATTATGCTCGTATTAGGAAAAGAATCCACTACGTTGTTAAATATTATATAATTTAAATTTTCTTTTGGAGATGCAATAACTTTTTCATCAAAATTTTGAAAATATTGCAACTCTTTAACAAGTTTCACGGCAGGTATGTCTCGTTCATTGGAGTTTTGTCGTTTAATTAATTTTCAACTTTTTGACATAATTGTAACTGTTCGTTTTTAGAATAATTTTTAAATTTATCAACATTCCATAAAAACGCAAAATTATTAGAGTAAGAAGAAAGTAATTGAAATCTCTCATCCACTAATGTTATGATTAGATCTAGAGCATTAAAAAAACAATCAACTTTGAACTTTAAAGTTTCGTCGTGGATCGGTTCATCGTCACATTCATAATCAATATGTTTTTTTTGCGTTCCTAGGCCTCTTTGTTTTTTGAATTTTAGTTATATGTCTAAGCTGGATGCTATTTCTTTTTTTACGTTATTGTCAAAGTTTTCTTCGCTTATTTCAAACAGAGCATCATAAACCTCCTTAAGTTGATACCTTAAAGGAGTTATTGCATGTGTTCTACTAGACCATCGAGTCTCGATAAAGGTTTAAAGTTAAATTAGATTTCAGAATTGACCAGCGTTTAGTAGAAGCTAAAAAAATACAAACAATTTCTGAACTAAAGAAAAACAATTCATGCTCAAAGTATTCGATTTTGAGGCATTATTGACGACTAAATTTAAGGTATGATTGCATTGCGGATTGAAATCAATTTTTTTTTGTAAACCATTATGCCTATCACGTATATTTGCCTCGTTGTTGTAACCCTGACACCGCAAATCGTTGATATTTGAGCCTTCTTTCTTTAACGCCAACAACAGAAATTTTGTCAAGCTTTCACCCGACACATCATCTGTAGGACAAAATAAAAAAAAAGCTCTTTTATATAGTAATTCCCGTGCTCTTTAAATTAACAAATCTTATACAAACTGAAATTTGTTCTTGGTGATTAGAGTCAGGAGTGCAGTCTAATAATATGCAATAATATTTTGCCTTTTTAATTAGTTCTAAAATTTTTGATTTGATATTTTCACCGATCAAGTTGATTACTTTATTTTGTATTTTATTCCCGATATAGTTTTTGTGATCTTATATTTGAGAACGTTTTGTATTTTTAACAAATAATTATTTTTGGGTTTTGAACCGCGTTCCATATTTATACTATTCACAAAATTTATAAAACTTAGAAAACTTACAAACTTTGAAAAATTTACAATGTTTAACGTTTCGACAGTCGTGTCACTGTCTTCTTCAGAAAAAACTGAAACTGAAGATAACTGAAGATATAGGATCCTGACAAATCTTTATATTACGCTGTTTGAGGTCAATGGTTCGTGACGGTTCCAATTCATTAGTTTTCTGGAACATGTTTTTCCATATTCGCGGTAGATCGATTCCATTATCCCTATTAAAATTTTCGTACTTCTGGATTTCAATAGTTTCCATGTATAGTCTAGGCCAGAAGTTTTGGGATTTAGCCAACATTGCTGTCTCTTCAAATTTTATCGTGTGACCGGTGTCTAAAAAGTGTTCCGCAACAGCAGATCTTATGTTATGTTTCTTTGTATCCGCCTTATGTTCTTTTAATCTGGTAGCTATGTTGCGTCCCGTTTGTCCTATGTAAGCCAGCCCACACGAATAAGGGATGCGGTAGACCCCTGGTTCCTCGAGTGGTGCTTTTGTTTGTTTTGATTTTGAGAAATTGGCGGATATTTTATTTGTTGTAGTGAAGATCACTTTTCCCTCTATTGACCCGAACGGTGTAATATAAAGGCTTGTCAGGATCCTATATCTTCAGTTTTAGTTTTTTCTGAAGAAGACAGCGACACGACTGTCGAAACGTCAAACATTGCAAATTTTTCAAAGTTTTTAAGTTTTCTAAGTTTTATAAATTTTGTGGAAGGTGTAAATATGGAACGCGGATCAAAGCCCGAAAATAATTATTTGTTAAAACATCATGGCCGCCAAAGCCTCAAAAATAAAAAAAAACGTTTTGTATATTCTGACATAGGAAGAAAAATTAATCAAAAATTGGATTCCGTCACATCAAAAAACCCTTCCTTTGACCTCTTTAAACAACTGACTGAAGTTCAAAAAGGGGAGGTCATGAAGGATCAACAGAAAATATCTTTAACAATAACTGAAACATCGGCATTAAAATTTGCTTCACTAACATCTTGTGATGTCGAAAGAACTTTTTCCTTCTATAAAAATATTTTAAATGATAAAAGGCAACAGCTTCTTGGTCAAAATATTGAAAAATATTTGATTTGTGCTTTGGAAAATAATAACACTTAATAAACATTATAAAACAAAAAAATAGACTGTAAATTTTAATAGGTGCTTTTTTTATTGCCTTTTTGGCAGGTGTAATATGCCTTTTATGCCACCTTTTTTGGTATTTTTTCTTGCCTTACTATCCGCTCTTTAATAATAAGCAATCAGACTTTCGAATAGAATTTGAAAACTGAATTAACAGCGCGGGAAAATGCAGATCCACTCTGGGTCTTCATGGTAACAAGTATTCACCAGTTTCTTAAGAATCAAAAAAGTAAAAAATTATAAAAGCTTAGTCTTAAATATGATACAAACGTTTCACGGCATTGGCTAGACTATATAGTTTACATTTTCACAATTGGAAGCTTCTTCGGATAATATTAGTTAGATTAGTAGTAAGCACGAGGAACGCTGCCACTACGACATGTTGAGAATAAAAAAACGCTAAATCTACCTACGTTCTTTCTTGATGGCAATTATTGTCTTAGCAACAAAAAATTCAATATTGGCAATTTTATTTACTGCTACAAAACTAACATTCACTAAATTCAATTAGTATGAATTACTAAACTTTCTGAATCCGTCTTACAAATGACACTATTGCTATAGATTTATGACAATAAGTTGGTTGGCGAGCAAGTGACGTTTGTTAGAATAATCATTACCAGTGGAAATGCTATTTCACCGATTTATATAATTTTAAAAATGAGTTTTAAAGAATCATTCTCGACCGGAGCTCCAGAAGGCAGTATTGACATTGATTCACCAAGTAGTTGGAGAACCAACAAAGGATTCCTAGAAGTTGTAAAATACATTAAAAAATACATACATGCTTTTAAGGAAAACCCTGCCTTAATAATGTTAGATAACTATAATACTGTAACGAATTTATTATTAAAACTAATTTGTTTAAACTACTAAAAATATGTTTTACTTATACTAGAAATATGTACACTTTTAAATTAACCGAACTAATTAAATCTCACAATACCTATTTAATAAAAAC
This sequence comes from Aquatica leii, assembly GCA_035610365.1. Taxonomy (NCBI): domain Eukaryota; kingdom Metazoa; phylum Arthropoda; class Insecta; order Coleoptera; family Lampyridae; genus Aquatica; species Aquatica leii. The sequence goes on along the minus strand of CM069437.1, from coordinate 32,180,336 downwards.
ACTTACAGTATAATTTTTGTATAACGAACGCTATCACTTACACGAAGATAAGATCAAGTCTGCGAATAACTTCACACACTTGTTTACACTAAACTCACGTACTTCGTAGATTTATTTATACCACGCGTTAACGACTTATTTATTTAGACTTGAATAATCTTTTTAACACTGCAGGCTTCGCATTACGGAAGTAACTGACCTACCATTTGTTTCTTTAGTGTTTATACACATTTGGAAATCCTTCTCGAGTGTTCCCTATCCTTCGGTATATCTTCTAGAAGATGGATAACAACTTCCAGAAGGCTCTTGAATTTACAGATAACTTCTCGAACGTTTCAATACACATGCAACGTTAAACGTAATATTGGATTGCAGGGTTTAGTACTGTTAACGTTTCCTCCCCACACAACACATCGTTTACAAACCATAGATGCGTGTGTATTTGGGTCTTTTAAAGCTTGTCGTGCAGCATGCAACTTATGGATATCTAAACATGTCAAAAAAGCTATTACAATTTATGACATTACTCATCTACAGCTTCTGATGAAGCTTTTAATTAAAGAAAACATTATTTATGGGTTTTTAAAAACTGGTTGTGGTCCTTTAATAAAAACACATTTTATTATGAAGATTTTGTTGGAACTTAAGTTACGGAAGTTAGCGATGTATCAAACAAGATAATACGATTTATGTTTGACTAAATGATTTTACTTTGTCTAATTACGAAATGTCTTCTACTTCATCAGCAAATATTCAATCACGAGTCAACAGTCCACCAATATTAACTTCCAAAAAATAAAGTTCTAAAATTGTAATTATTTACGATGTAAAGCTTACTCTGAAATTAGTTCGTCCATACCAAAGGCTATGAGAGTAAGTTCTAAAAAAGGAAAAAAGAAAAAAACATTTCTACCATTCTGACCGCTACACCACAAAAAATAAATTAGAGAATGATATAAGGGAAAAAAAAGAAAAAAACGTGTGAAGAAAGAAAGGCAAAAACTACAGAAAAGAAAACAGCCAAATCTTATATTCGAAAAGTTTTTGGTGAGAAAATTTCAGAAAGCAAAAATGAGAATTATTCCAAAGAATCAGATGATAGTCTAATGGAAGTGGAGACCGAATATAGTGAAGATTTTAGTTGAGAGTTAACAAATCCAGAAAGGAGAATTTGTTCTCGTTAAATGTGTTATAAAGAAAACACTTAAATTTTTTGTTGATCATATTGAAGATGATCTGGCAGGATCAGAATTTTTAGTAAATTTTTTAAAAATGACACTACGACAAGAGTTTGTATTTTCCGATCAGAAGAATGCGAAAATTGCCAGCCCCTGAAACGAAAATGGTTAATTTTCATGATTATAATATGGGTTAATACAATCTAGGTATTATGTAACATAATAATTTTTCTCGACATTACTTATTTTAAATTATTTCAAAATTTATAATTTTTATAAATAGTAATACCACTGCTTATCAATTATTTTGTTTGAATTTACTTCAATTATTAATGATGTTTATATAATCAAATATAAAAGGATGTTTGAAATGCAAGTTTTTGGCTTTTAATGTATTAATTAATCTAAATAAAAAAATAAATTTCAGATGAACTCACCTTAATTCACAACACAAAACACATCGTTACAAAGTCTGTAAAACTACAAAAAACTAAATTTTCAAAAGCAGATATCTTTTATCCCATGCACCTTTACACTTCCCTAAGTTAATTATCGACGGCATCAGACAACAAATGAAATTGCGACCAATGCAGCGCTTAAATATATAAAGTTTCGTACATTGCAAGCTCAGACAGGAAAAAAAACGCTTGTTCGCTCGTTGACTCGTTGCAAGCCAAATTTCAAGCTCAAACATGAATAAGTAATTCGGTTGCCTTGTCTCAAAGAGTAAAAATAACAAAATAACAAAGAAAAAACAATGTAATAGGTAGCAATTCCTTACTGTTCTTTTATCATTATAAATTTTGTCTTGACATTGTTGGTTGCTTTATCTTTTTTTTACTTTTGAGTTTTGGAGCACGGCGCCGTCGTGCACCACACGACTTTGCTTTTATGTACGGCACGAGACTGGGGACCAGCAACTGCATTTACTAGGTTACTCATTCCTTTTTGCATTTTTAATAGTGTGGTAATATGACATTTAATTTAAGAATTTTTTTTTCAAAACTCTACCAAACTTTTAAGCGTTTTTAAATATACCCTTTACTTTTCGTTGCAGTTTTTTCCAAGAGTGCCTAAATAATAACAAAGAAATTGAATTGATAAAGTTATTAAATTTAAAGTTAAATGTTATCCTTTCCTTTTACAAATAACAGTGTATGAGAATCTATCGCCGTTTAGCAGTCAAATAAATGGCAAAAACATATAGAGGCCGTTAAACAACTAAAACTATAGATAATAACGCAATTGCTTAGTAGTTTTTATCAATTATATCACCAATTATTAAGAAATAAGAAATTATTTGAATATCAAAAAATAAAAATACGGTATCTTATAAAACAAGACAAACAATACGTAGAGACCTTCTAACGCATAAAAAAATGAAATAAAAAAACTCATTATACTAAGTAAATTAAGTAAATATAAAAAAATGGTTTGCATCGAAGTGGCAGACAAAAACTGGTGTATCAAGTGTCCTATTAAACCAGAATTTTTTAAATTTTAGGTTTTTTGATATCATGTGGTCACTTCTTACTTATAGTATGAAAGCCCTTAGTATCATTCATGCAAACGAAGCCCGCCAAATGTTACTACGTGAAAGTAATATCTATACACATAGTGCGTGTTCTGAAGATGCACTGAAATTTGAGATAAGTCAACAGATGGGAAACTATTTAACGGCACAGATTTTTTTAGTCTTGATTTTATTTTGTTTCTTTCATAAAGTAGTAATATGACCTGTACTATAGTTAATTATTTTGCCAGTTCTAGAGATTAGATTACCTAGGTATTGAAAAAAAATCAATACAAAAAAATCTTTTCTATAGTTTCTATTTGCTAATTTTTGTAAATGATAACGTATCTACGTAACACATATTTTATTTCGGATCTAGTTAATGAATTTTGATGACTTCCACTTCATGGTGTTTAAATATTTTATTTAATCTCGAACTTCGACAAGTTGTGAATTACAACAAAAAAACTTTTCAGGATTTGATCAATTCTTGCCGATTTCTTTGTTTACTGCACTTACTTCTTTAATTGCAGTGGAGGGTATTAATTCGAGCACACGTTTTTACTTACAGTTATTCAATATTTTTTTACGCAAGAACGGTTCGTGAACTTTTTGCTTAAAATTAAGATTGACTTTCTCAAGACAGGTAGAATTTCTAGTCATATATGCAAACCAATGTAAGAAGATAAGACACGATCGTATCGATTTACGAGCACCAAACTTTTATTTAATTAACGAAAAAGCGACAATAAAAATGCTTAGAAGTAAAAGTATTTAAAACACATCTTGCGATAGAGGAAGTTGAATTTGAAAATTTTTATTTACTTTTTTTTTAAAACATTTATAACGTTTCTCGGTGAAATTTTAGAGAAAGTGTTGTTACTAGTAACGTCTTTAACAGCTCTTTATCGTATACTCTTGGACATAGGAATTTCTTTTTATCTTTCACTTTCATGAATTTTTAGGTTCTTTAAGAGTCTTTTTTAGTCTTCCGGCACCTTGTCAGTGTAGTCTACATCTCTAGATTACTACTTGTTTCCTCTATTCTTCTTGTTCTGCCTGGCGACGTGTCCCATTCACTTTTATTTTGAATTTGTTATGGTTGCTACCACATCTTTCCTTGTTGATGAGATTTCTAAAGCTTACTTCTACTATTGTTCCTCAATAACTTTCTGTGTTGTTTTGACTTTGTTTGCGGACTTCAGTGCTCGAAAGGTTATTTCCATACCGTTCCTCATCCCAGGAAGTATCCAGTATTTAAATGTTTTTGTTTTAAAGGTAATTAAAATGTCATAATTTTTTATTTTGATTTTTTGTTACTGTCTACTTTGACGGTTTTCTTTCACGAACTTTAGTAGACGTATTATGTCACATTTATAAAGCTATAGCTTTATGAGTGATCCCACTGTTGATTACAAGCAAGGTCGAGTATGTTATAAAAAACGTAGTATGTGAACCTACTTTACAGCAGTATTTTTTTGCCTTTTGTCCATTACGTTCACTCCACATTTGGTTTCATTATAATATAGTGGTTATTGTGGTTTTTTCTTTCTTCCGTTTATCTATTACCACGTTGGAGTGAAGTACTACTTAAAAGTAGTACATTTATATTTGGTCTGACTTGGTAATTAGTGATATAACAGTCATCAACTGCTAAAACGGTTGTTCAATATAGTTCCGCCTTTTGTTTTTTCACAGAAATTGAAATTTCCTTTTTGGAACGATTTATTGTTTTCACTAACATAGTATTTTCTTTTGATAAGCTCATACAGTAAATAGTAACATATAAAAGTGTTGTGGCTGTCGCCATCTCGTGGTTAACGAGCCCACGTATAAAATATAAACAAATTGGTGCTCCCAGTGTTGATGATCCCCAAAAGGGTGAAACGGCCGTACACTGGTTCTCTCTGGTGGTAATTTTTGCAATTGTACTGATATAGTTACTTTTCACTATATTCGTTGGTGGATTGCAATCGTGTTAATATTCGATACGATTTTCGAATTTTCGCGGTTAGCAAATCCAACTACCAACATGCCTAACATCTCTATAGCACCAATTTGTAAATAGTAACATTCTTGCCTATATTCAAATACAGTTCCATTAATTTTATGACAATGTGCTCAGCGAAACGTTGATTTGTAAGCCATGCATGATTCTTCCTTAGGTAAAAAAATCTATTTACAAAATATTTGGATCTTAAATCAACAGCCAGCCAAACCTATATACTAAATTTATCTGGTTTGTTGGCCATGTATTGAGTAAAACGACATATTGCTTTTGACGGCAGCAGTTGTTCATCAAGGATAATGTTTTTTCCCAAGCGTGTAGCAGCTTCTACAATTGAATATTAACCTGTCTCACACTTCTAATACTAAACAAAATTTGTTATTCTTCAAACGTTCCCTTCTAGTGGATCGACTGTTAAATCTTAAAAACTTCAATGTTACGGAACCTTTGACGCGACATTGTTTCACTAAAAAAAAGCAAGTCTTTGGCCATAAGCTATTGACATCTAAAGCACGAGCACCATATGCTCTACGAGCAAGTAAAACGGTAATGAAAGTTCTGAAATAGATATGGTTCAATCATAATCTTTTGGTCTCGGTTACAGTCCAGTTTTGAATAAGCTCTAGAATATAGAAGTCTATGAATAAATGGAATGCGCTAAGTGGGGAACCTGTTACACTCCGTTTGGCAAAAGAATTTGACCCAGGAATATCACGAATTATATTCCGTTGTTTTCCACGTTCAACGTTATGCTTATTACATTTTATAATTGTCCACACATTCCAACTTTTTGCTGCTTATTTGCAATTTCTAGCGGTTTTTTGTTTTTTCTACCCCTTACAGTGTTTGTAGAAGTGGACGCTTGAGAACTAAGATTGATTTTATCAATATCGGATCTCTATAAAAATCGTTATATTTACTAATTAAAGATTTCTCATCATTTTCACTAGGAATATGTCTATCAGATTCTTCCATTTCAAATGAATATTCACCAGTATCACTGTTACCTTCTGATAATTTTTCCAGTTTACCAGTACTTTAATGTTTGTTCTAGGGTAAGTCGACGCAAATTTTACATCTTGATAAATTTGATTTGTCAATAAGAGTTTCCAAACGCTATTGACACAAATTTGTAACATACAGGACTGAAGGTCTGCAGTGACGCATTTACATATATACGCATACCTCACAAACAAGTACGTGCTTGTCTTTCTGCAAGCGACATATACGAACTTGTACGTGCTGACTCAAACAGTAACTATTTATAAAGTAGCTGATATTTAATTTCTAAGTAAACAAAATCACGCCGATAACATATATATTTTTGCAAAGGGTCAAATTGCCAACTTTGGCGGTTTAGGTAGAAGAGTAAAAAAAATCTTAATGAATACAAATAATTTTTTGCACGTATGTATATACCACAAAAATATAAAAGAAGTAAAAACACAAAGTTAGAACATTTTAAAGTTCACGAAGGATCAAATTGACCCTACGGTGGTTCTAGTGTTAAATTGTTGATGATGATATGATTGAGAGCATAGACTAATTGGTCTGTAGTATATTTTAGGTTTATCGTCTTTTTGTGTAGCACTGCTATCTGCATTTTTCCAGTTTTATGGAATTTTATCCTCTGAATGACACCAATCCAGCATTGTTAGTTTATTTTTTATACACATCCATTTCTATTGTTACAGAGCTAAAGTTCTAGAGAAGTATCTACAATCTACAGCTGCTGTATCATGTGCAAGCTGTAACAGTTTAAAACAAATGGCTGATACATCTAATCATATTCTATGGCACTTTAAATTGAATTACAATTAAAATTTTTCAGTATTAAAAAGGAAGCAGAATTGAGATGCATTCAACCGTTTCAAACTGAGTATTTCAATAATTTTCAAAGCAATAACAATTGATAAAATATGAATTGTAAGTAATAGAAATTGGCGGTAGGTTAAGCTACTTACCGGGCGCGTCGCCAGGTGGTGGATAAGAAAGTAGATAGGGTGTCCTGGTACGCAGCTTTACTAACTGAGCCGATACAACCCTGTTTATCTTGGCTGTTGGAGTCGTAGTCTAAAATCCGTACTTATTCTAATACTAATATCACGCAAAAAGCTCTCCCAGCTCAAGCTGTAGTGTTGTGACAAAAGCCAACACTGGGATAACTTTGTCTGTTGCTGCTCTATTGACTTTGGTCAGCAGACACGGCAACCTCTTTGCTGTTGTGAACATGTTTCACAGGCAAATATTGCTGGAATCTTGGTTTAATTGTCTGAACCAGGAGAAAACAACTTCAATAAAAACCTAAACTCAAACTAGGGTGAACCAAGCCAATAGATGCGTGACTGGATAAAAGACTAGTCGTCACTTGTTCCAACGTTGGGGCAACAAGCAAATTTCATTGCATATAGCTTTTATTTTCCCCGTAGTCGTGGGGACATATATGAAACTACTTATAAAAATAAAACAAAACGGGGACTCTGAACCAGAACTCATAAATACCGACTGAGCCCACACTCAGAAAACCTAAAAAACTTTCGTAAACGGCAAGGCGGAAGCTAAAAAAACAAACATAATTGGAGGCTCGTGCAACCGATTCCGTCACAACGGCAGAGACGCGTGAGCGAAACCTACTTACAAAGAAATAAAAGACGGGTACGTCAGGAACGCAACAACGACAACAGTAGCACACCGGCGGCACAAGAACTACTGGTAAAGCAAAGTCGAGAGCTTAAAGAAACTCAAAAAAAGACAGTCAAGGCCACTTTGACGGGAATTGCTTTTGCAATCATATCAAAAAAGTTTCTTAAAGCACTGTAAGTCCTGAAGAATCCAAAGTCATAAAAACTTTGAGACTTGGATAGATTGACAAACATCTTAGTCGGCACGTCAAACAAAAAAAATTTTTTCGAGGAGGGTTTGAGATTATTTATCTTAAAGATCTTCTTGCACCCAAAAAGGTTACTTGTTCAGGAGCTATGGATCCACAAGCCAGTAATAAAAGGGTTAAACTGTCTAGCTAGATCGTTCTTTGCAGCCCAATTTGTGCATAACTCTCGCACATGCATCATTTCAAACAATGCACTAAACTTAATGCCATTGTGTGGAATTTATGAGAGACTTAGTGGCTTCCAGAATATCTGTAGTAGAGGAAGGTATAAGAAGGGAGTTCACTATCGGATCCGGTTTTCTTTCCTACAACCAGACATGACCACCGCTACCCGAGAACATTCAGCGACTGATTAACAGTGGGATTTTTGTATGCAACGCTAGTGCACACCACATCTTGTAGGAAAACATAAACACAAATCCAAGAAGTAAAAAACTTTTAGAATTTATTCTAAAATCCAATTAGGTATAATAAACAAGGGAGATGCGCCTACGTGCGCAGTGAAGTTATTGACCTTACGCTTGCTAGTCCAAAGGCTAGCAAAGCGATAAAAATGTGGCAGGTATCAGATAAACCTTTTTTATTTGACCATAGATACATTGGATACAATATTTAATCAAACGTGAAACTCGTAATGGAATACAAAAATCAATACATGAGTTTGAACTAATGACGGACAGTACTGTTAATTTAATAAAATTCGCATGCGAAGTAAGCTCCCTAAGAACTGTTAAACGAGTCCCTAACAGGATAAGTTGATGTGGAACAGAAAGCTTGACAAAGGGCATACACTAGAAGACTATTTAATACACTCAAAAAGAGCGGAAACTGAGACGAATACAGAACAAGTCCCACGACATACAACTATGCCATTACAAATGCAAAAAGATACTCTTGGAAGAAGTATTTTAGGGCGTAGAAAACGAATCTACATGTTCTTGCCTCCAAAAACTTCTGAGCAAAAACCGCACTAGAAACATTAGTTCTATGCTGACCAAAAGCGGAAAGTTAACAGACTCAGTTGAAAGTTCTCTGCAAGAACTATTGCAAAAACACTTTCTGGCTTTATTAACAGTAGTTTCTAAGAAGCAAGACCTAGAGGTACTAAACAAACGGGCACCCAAAAGGAACTGGGACTTAGCAAGAAAAATAATGAATCCTAAAAACTTAGAATGGAGAATTAATACGTTTAAATCCTTTTAGTCTCCAAAAGCTTATAGAATTTATCCTATCATGCTGCAAAAAGCAATTGATGTTCTGCGAAACTTTATACTAAAGATCTACGTACGCGCAGACAAAATCTTACAGACCGATTTGCTTGACTTCTTTCATCTTAAAACTACTTAAATAAGTAGTCAACAGGTATATACGAGACGGAGCACTAAAGGTTTTGCTTTTGCACCGAAATTAGTATGCATACCACACCGAAAAATCTTGCGAGCTAACAATTTACCAACTAGTAAGAAAAAACAAAAATGCAATCCTATACAATGATATTGCATTGAGTATTTTTCTAGATAGCAAAAAGCATTTAAGAATAATGCGTTCACTTCAATTGCAGAAGCAATTGAGAAAAAAGTGCTTCTTGTGCGAAAGTGGGTAGAAATCGGACGGTAATAGCTACTTTATACGGTGGTACTGTGGAAGCCAAAGTGGCCGGCAAGTGTCCACAAGGCGGGGTGTTATCACCTTTGCTGTGGTGCCTCGTTATGGACGGTCTACTACAAGAATTAGAACACACCATTATCATAAACGAGTTTGGGGCGACTGTATCCAATATAATGCAGAACCCATCAAACATTATGGAAAAATGGTGCAAAAAAAGGGGCTGTCTGTAAACCTAACCAAGACGGCAATTAGATTACATCAAACTACTTACAATAAACGGAGTTTTACGTACTTGTGATTCGACACTAATTTTTAACGCTCATCTAGGAAAAGTCGCAATAAAGGCCATCAAGGCTTTTAATGGAACCAAACAGATAGTTGCTCAAACTTGGGGAATAAAATCCACAATGGCTGTGGTGACAAGATCCATCATCGCATATGGTGCCCTTGTATGAGGTGAGAGTATCATCCTGAAAAGCATAGCTTTTAAGCTAGGCAAACTACAGAGAATGCCATGTCTGTTGCTAATAGAAGCGATGAGAACCACACCCACAACAGCCATAGAAACATTATTTTCACTTCCACTATTACACCTCGTCGTAATGATGGAAGCAAGACAAGCAGCATACAGGCTGCAGATGAATTAACACACGTTAATATTTGATGACCTTGGGTAAATATGCGTTTGCCTTTTAAGCTGAAACTGCTGCTATCGACTGGTATGTCAAGAATATTATCGACTCAAAGTCATACGCGATAAGATCGCCAATAATAATATCTAAACTGATTATGGCATGTCTAACAGTCTGGAAACAGTGGCAACTCGCCAACAAGTACAGCTTATCTAAATACAAAAAAAACCAGAGTGTTAAGAAAAACCTAATGGCAGACGCGCTAGCTAAAAAGAACGTAACAGTGACATAATCGGACCTGAATCCGTCTTCGAAATTGCTTACATTACCGGAAAATAAATAATCTGCACCAAACTATCAGCGGAACATAAGAAACTATGGAAAAACTTTTTCGGAATTAGGCTCACAAAACTCTTCTTTACAGAGCTATAATTATATCAAGTATGAGTCGTCAAAGGACGAAAGAACAAAAGAAATAAAATTCAAACGATTAATAACAGTGCACCAAGACCTTAACAAGCATATGCATAAAAAGGGATTGCAAATGAAGCTCTTTACGCCGCGGATGCTTGGAGGACGACTATAGACTTCGGGAGCATTTGCTGTGTAAATACGAAGTATACCAAACGCAACGCACAACGATTCTCGGTAAACCAAGGTTAACAGATGATGAGGTAAAAATAACCCTTGGAATAAGCTTCTGGACTTCATAGACGATACATAATTGCTAAAGAAATAATAAATTAAAGGTACACAAGAAGACCAAGAAGACCGCAGTGCAGGGGCGCTAGACGAACCACATCTTAAAAAAAACTTAAAAAAATAATAAATACAATCATCAAAGTATGACTTTTATTTAACTTTTGTAAAATGGAAAACTTATCTCATCGTTACTGTTAAGTGCTCTGCAGTTGAGATGTGGTTTTTAAATAAACTATTTTGTTTAATCAAATTAGTTTTTACAAAAGAATAAAGTTTTTGATATTTTTCGTAGCTTATCATTAAAGTATTTTCTTGATGACTTGAAATCTCGAAATAATTTGTCAAATTCATTTTCTGTATTTTTTTCTCTTAAGTTTGATCACACCTTTACACTTTCTTTTTTTGACTTCTTCTATCTCTTCATTTTGCTGTTTTTTCAAATAATAAAATGGTTACAGTTTAGTTCGCACAGGTTTATTTTACTTCTTAAATTATTGTGTTGCAGTACAGATTAAGGTAGAAGACAGACGTCCAAATATTGTTGAGTTGGAACGCTGAAACCCAAAAGAGCTTTACGATAGTCTAGTTCATTGCTAAACTCAAATTGTGTCGCTTATTTCTTCTTATAATTTGTGGTAGATTAGTTATGCCCAAGCAACACATTGGTATAAAAAACGTCGAAATGTCCGGCTAATAGACGTTTATTAGACATTAAAACGTTTTTAAACGCGTTATTAACGTTTATTAGACGGACATTTAGACGTTTTTTGTACCAATGTGTTGTTTGGGTGCTTTTTCAAGAGCGTTTTGCGTGTATGATTTATCAAACTTTTGGTACGATGATCTCATCTTTTTGCAATGAGTTTTTTAGAAATCATTATAAACTTTGATCTTAGCCCTTAAACTGGTATGAATAGAAAAATTTTGCAAAAGTTTTAATTTCTTCGTCTTGAAAAGCTTCGATTATGACAATTGGAATTTTTGTAGGTCTGCTGCATTTTCTGTTTTTATTTTTATGAGAACGCAATTACTTTTTTTCTTTGGATGTGACTGTTTTTTCTGATTTGCTGTTTATTTAATGGTTTGGTACACTTTTGTACGTTTTAACGTTTCTTAAATTAATATTTCAATAAAAAATTTATTCTTTAATCTGTTTAAAATAATATTTTCTTAGATTTTAGCAGAAGCTTCAACTATGAGTTTTTCTATTCTACGTTTTGTTGCAAACACAAGTGACAATTAAATAAAACTTAAAATTGCTTGTAAAAAAAATTGTAGTAAAGTATACTTCAAAAAAACTAACAGAACTACCGATACTATATTCGTTTACTTTAGTCTATCTGTCATTGGTAAAAATGCACTAGACACTCTTCTCAACGTAAATTTTGAAATATGTAACCTAAATCTTTGCTAATGCCAAACACACTAAAGAAAGATCAAAGAAGTGATTGAAATTATTAAACTTTTCAACAACTTTAACCCGGACAATATTTATAAGGTTTCAGCTTCTTATATTTTCTTTTCTCTCTCTCTCTCTCTTTCATCGAGTTATGTCTAGAGCTTTTTTTGGTGGTTTTCTCTGAGACCTTCGAGCAGCCTGTATCTAAGGCAAATTATGCTGTTATTTTTTTCTCTATCAAATTCTTTTACTAGAATGTTATTTTTTAGTTACCTTAGTTTTATATAATTGTCGTTTTATTATATTTGTCCTTAACGAAGAACGTAGACCACGTTCGAAAGCTTGTGAGTTTTTATTTCATAAGTAAATCAGTTTTTTAAAATTTAATTTAAACTTTTAAAGTTTATTGCAACAACTGAACGAAAACATAGAATTATTAGTTCTGTGAAATAACTTATTATCGGAAATTAATAAAACAATTTGTTGCCTGATTTAATCAAAGTTAAATTAATTTTTTTCATAAATTAATTTTTATATTTTTAACGTTGCTTATTACTTTAAATGTTTATAGAAATACTAATAAACAATTTTTGTTCATCAGATTATTTGTTTATAAAAATAACTCTTTTAACAGTAGTGTTTCGACGTAAGTACGTAGCAAGAACCTAAAACAATAAAAACTAAACACCTTATTGTAAAAAAATTAAAAAAACTTATGTTATTTTTGTTTTAACATTGTTTACAAAAAGTAAAATAAATACTGCCTAATTTTCAAAACTTCTCAAATATGTCTTACAAATCTTCGTTTCAAAACAAGAATCTTGGCAGCAAGTATTAAACGGTTCGGGACAGTCGGAAGAATCTCTACAAGTGATCGGATTAGGAAAAATTCTTTTATAATTCTGACAGTCGTTATAAGACGGATTTCCCACATCGGGACATCCTAAAACACAAATAATAATTTACGCAAGATAATTAAGCTCGACTTACTATTAGGCGGCGCAGACACTGCAGGACAAGGAGTGGTTGCTTGCTGCGAAGGCGTCGGTGTGGTTATCACGTTTTCTATTAAAGAAATTTCCAATCAAAACAATCACGTTAAACATAATACTCATACCATTCAGTTTTAATCATTACACCTTTCTTGGCAAACACAATTAATTGCTAACTTAAACATCGGATGATGCTGTAATAATAATAATAACAGCGTATCGAATTGTTACAAATCGAAAAACTAATTTTACCATAATTTTCTTATTACATGCGTAATTGTTATTATGGAATGTTGAAAGTAATTCCGTTTTACAACAATTTTCGCATAAGTTAAAGAAGAGATGGCGCCTGTTAATGGAAAACATAATTCTGTTATCGTTGCGTTATAAGTTTATTTACGAAAGATACTTGATTTAAAACGTATAGTTTAAATTAAACATAATTACTGTTGTTGTACAGTACAAAAAAGGTGCGATTATTTTGGCAATGAATTTCAAACGAAAATTTAAGAGGATCACATACTACCTAAATTACGAAAGTAATGAAGCTTGTCTGATTTATGCATTTTCCATGTCTACATGTTTTAATTGTTCAAAGTTTAAACAAGAACACGCAAAAAATATAGTCATAATAAACTATGACATAACTATCTAGAAAATGACGACTATCAGAAAATTTGTTGGATAAATCTATAAACACGGATGCAAATACTCAATTAGTTTTTATTTTCTATTAAATAACGTAAGTAATTCTGCTTTGAGAGAATTTTAAAAAAACGTGTAGGCAAACAGTTACAAACTTTTCTTTAAGAAAGAAAATTTAAATAACAGAGAAATTGACTCAGAAATTATGACTAACAAACTAACTAAAAACAATTTTATTATTCTATAATATGTTTATTTACGTTATAAATTTTGAGCTACTATTTAAAATAAGTTTGTGTTTTAATCTATTTTTTGAGTCGGTCCAATTTTATATAAAAATCGTAGTACTAAATTTTTTTAGTTTATTAGATGAAGAATAATTAAAACCAAAATGCAGTTAATAAAAATTTAAATAATCAGTTAAAAATTCTTGACAAACATTTTTCGTTAGTCATTCTGTTATTCAAAAAATGTGTATGTCAAAGATGTCTAAAATTTAAAAAAAATGCTTCTTAGGACAATAATAAATAAACAATTAAAAATATAATTACTGCTAGGCTTCGTACAACATGGATAATGCAAAAACCGTAGAGGTCTTGCAAACAAAACCCACATTAAGACTAAGCCCAAAACTGTAACATTAAGTTCAAGACCTAGACTGACACCAGTATGATTTAAAGCTAGTTTTGAAACAAAAGCACAACTTCCTTCATCACAATATTTAGGTAGAACTATACAGGCCCGCGCCTAGCACTGTTGGCGCCCTTGTGAAAATTTAAAATAACGCCCAAAATTTGTGAGTACAGATACGGGTTAAGTTAGGTTAGGTATTATTATCCACTATTGAAAAATAATTTTAAAAAGTATTTTCATAAATTTATTTCCATTTTACAGTACAAGCCATAAGCCATACAAGTATTTTTTCATTGAGATACATAACATAATTATAAACTTATAACTTTTAAAAACTGAAAAATAAAAATAAAATAAAATAATATAAATTTATATTCTAACAGTATTACAACTCAAAATTTTTGTATTTCAGTTTCAAATGTAATATATGATACAAAAGCACAAAAAATAGAAAAAGATATTTAAAACATCAAAATACTCGTTTATATATCACAAAACGAAACTGATCAACAAATAAAAACAAAACAATATATTATTTTATTAATGCAACATGTCACCGTTTACAGGTTAATATCTAGGTATTTTTATTAATATTTTAGCTAAGTGAATTGAGGTTTCCATGCTTTAATTTTTGCAAATTGTTTAATTAAATATTCGGTGTCTAATTCTTTTAGGTGGTCCGTTTCTATTAAAATGATGGCACGATTACTTAGTCGGTTTTGCCCCATGGTCCATCTTAAATAATTTTTTATTATTTTGAGTTTTGAAAAAGATTGTTCTGCGGTAGCAACAGAAACCGGCATTGCTAATAAAATACGAAGTATTATGCTCGTATTACGAAAAGAATCCACTAAGTTGTTAATTGTTATATAATTTAAAGTTTCTTCTGGAGACGTAATAACTTTTTCATCAAAATTTTGAAAATATTGCAATTCTTTAACAAGTTCCACGGCAGTTATGTCTCATTCATTGCGAGTTTTGTCGTTTAATAAATTTTCAACTTTTTGACATAATAGAATTATGTCAAAAAGTTGAAAATTGTTCGTTTACAGAATAATTTTTATATTTATCAATATTCCATTAAAATGCGAAATTATTAGAGTAAGAAGAAAGTAATTGGAATCTCTCATCTACTGATGTTACAATTACATCTAGAGCATTAAAAAACCAATCAACTTTGAACTTTAAAGTTTCGTCGTGGATGGCTTCATCGTCACATTTATAATCAAAATGTTTTTTTAATTTTTCGCGGTCTTAGACCTCCTTGTTTTTTGAATTTAGGTTCAATGTCTAAGCTAGATGCTATATCTTTACAATCAATCAGTAGAACAATAAAACCTTTATCGGAGCGATAAGCTTTTAAAAAATTATTCGAATTATTTAAATGATTACAACACTGAGCAACATCAAAGTTCGGTTTTTGAATAATTTTACTAATAATGTTAACTTTACTTAAAATATTATAGTACAATATAAGAATGCAAATGAACTCAAAATTTTGCAATTTTTTGGCCAACGATGCAGCCAAATTTTTTACGTTATTTTCAAAGTTTCCTTCGTTTATTTCAAACAGAGCATCATAAGCCTCCCTAAGTTGATACCTTAAAGGAGTTATTGCATCTATTCTACTAGATCATCGAGTATCCGATTCAGAATTGACCAAGGCAACGTTTAGTAGAAGCTAAAAAAATTCAAAGAGTTTTTGAACTAAAGGAAAAAAAATGATGTTCAAAGTAATCGATTTTGCGGCATCATTGACGACTAAATTTAGTGTATGATTGCAACAAGGAACAAAGAAAGCTCGCAGATTGAAATCCAAATTTTTTTGTAGACCATTATGCCTACCACGCATATTTGCCCCATTGTCGTAACTTTGACCCCGCAAATCGTTGATATTTAAGCCTTCTTTCTTTAACGCCAACAAAAGAAATTTTGTCAAGCCTTCACCCGACACATCATCTATAGGACAGAATAATAAAAAATGTTTTTCTATACTAATTTCCGTGCTCTTTAAATTAACAAATCTTATACAAACTGAAATTTGTTCTTGGTGACTAAAGTCAGGAGTGTATAATAATATGGAATAATATTTTGCCTTTTTAATTAGTTCTAAAGTTTTGAATTTGATGTTTTCACCGATCAAGTTGATTAATGCATTTTCTATTTTATCTCCGAGATAGTTTTTGTGAACTTTTATTTAAAAGCGTTTTGTATGTTCTGACATAATCCGGCCGAATTTGGAAATCAGTTACCATTGTTTTTTTTTAACAACTTACTACTACTTCCACGAAAAGTTAAATTTTGCTGACCTAAAAACTGAATCACGTAGAAAATTCATTCTATAACAGTTTGCCAGTGTTTAGTTTCTCTGTTTATTACATTTTGAATTTCAGAATCAATTATTTTATTTTTATTAAAACGGTCAAAAAGATCTAGCAATTGTAGAACATTTTCGATATGTAACTTGCTCTTTTCATGAATGTTTAAATGTTCACTTAAATTTTGACAATCATTGTAACCAGATTCTTCACTAAGGTAAACAGATTTCAAATCGCTGTCATTGAAAATTTTGCAACAGAAGCAGTAAAGTGAATTTTTTGTTTCGGAGTACAACAACCAAGAACGCTCAATTTTTTCTTTGTTTGGTAAAATTCTAAAGAAGTAACTATTGGAAAACTGACGCCCCGACTCCAAACTATCTCTCGGATAAATATCCTTTTGGTTTTGATAATGAGCAGGGCTACCTTCTACTAAGTCTTGAATATTATTAGAACGTAATTTCTTTGGCCATAGTGGAGCATCTTTCAAAAGTTGTCTCGTATTTTCCGTTCTGGTAATTTTTTAAGGTGTTGATTTCTCATTATCAGCGGAATGTTGATGGATTGCTTTCTAGAAGATCAGTTTCTTGTCTACTGCTGATACTTGTTTCCAGTACAGGTTCAGAATATTGGGATTCAGCTGTATTATTGTTGTTATTAATATTTGACAAAGTAGACTAAGGGTTTGAAAAAAAATGCGTAATTTTGACATGGTTTTCCATTTCTTCCTCTGTTTTTCTTTTATTCAACAAATTTTTGTATCCAGACAATTTCTTCTTTTTTTCTGACATCCTTTATACTGTAAACAAATTAATACGTAAGTAAACAAATTGACAAATTATTCATGAAAAATAGAAATGTTTTGATGTGTCAAACTCAAACTCAAAAGTATTTTCTCAACATTACTTATTTCAAGTTATTTCAAAATTTGTAAAGTTTTATAATTAGTAATATTAGTGCTTATCAATTATTCTGTTTGAATTTACTTTAAACAACAATGATGTTTATATAATCAAATATAAAAGGATTTTTGAGATGCAAGTTTTTGGCTTTTAATGTTTTAATAAATCTAAAATAAAAAATAAATTTTATATAAACTCACCTTAATTCACAACACAAAACACATCACTATAAAGTCTGTAAAACTACAAAAAATTAAAGTTTCAAATAGCTGATATCTTTTATCTCATGCACCTTTTCACTTCGCTAAGTTAATTATCAATCGAGCATTAGGCAACAAATAAATTAGCGACCGATGCAGCGCTTAAATATATAAAGTTTCGTACATTGCAAGCTCAGACAGGAAAAAACCCTTGTTTGTTCGTTGGCTCGTTGCAAGTCAAATTTCAAGCTCAAACATGAATAAAATCAGATTTGTTTGAGTTCAAACAATTCATGTTATCATGTTACGTATTACGTATTCGATCAAATAAATGCTTTTATTGCGTACTTTGATTTGGAAAATATATTATTTTCGAGAAATAATTCGATTCCCTCGTCTTAAAGAGTATAAAGAAAAAAATAAACAAATATAAAACATTGTAATAACTAGCAATTCCTTACTGGTTTTTTTATGATGATAAATTTTATTTTGACAATGTTGTTCGTTGCTTTATCATTTTTTACTTTTGATTTTTAAGGATTTCGGTGCACCACACAACTTTGCCTTTATGTACGGTGCGGGCCTGGAACTATAAAGCGACGCACATACAAGTATTTCGACGATCTAGGCGGCCAAAAGTCAATGGAACAAAATGCAAAAATTTTTAGAAAAAACGATCACTTATGTCAAAAGATTAGTGTAAGTGCAATTCCCAAGCACTCCTTTTTTCTTTAAGTGCACGAGACACCTGCACCAGTAGTTTGAATTTGATTATCTCACTTGGTGTATGCGTATATATTTTCGACGTTCGCGTAAACATACAAATTTAAAAGAATACTTTTAATATTTTATGTAATAGTGAAGGCTTCCACGGCCGGAGTCTATACTAAGATAAGAACGTCTTCCGGGTTTGAACCGTGTCAATGTTGTAACCGAAGTTGCCAACGTTTCGCCCACTTTCGTAAGGGGCTTCATCAGGGCGTGAGAGAAATCGAAGAACTCAAGCAAGCAATCGAAATCTACTAAACACTTCTCAAAAGTTAGGTAATCAACTTGTGAACCAAGCCAGATTCTAAACTCAGAAAAGGTAGGAAAGAAAACAATAAACTCGAAAAAGCAAACAAAAATCTAACAAAGAACCACTACAGAGTTAGGTAATCAACTTGTGAACCAAACCAGATTATAAACTCCATAGAAGTGACTTAAAAAGAAATGGTCTCCGTATATAAAGAAGAATTATCGTCACGGGTAGTTAAGCTCGACTCTGATTGGGTTACGGTTGAACGAGGGCGTGTTTTCGATAAAGGACTAATGACCGGGAACCAAAGAGGGGATAGCTCGAAACCATGATCACGATTAAAGTTATTGGGGTGTTTGATGATTTCTATGCTCTCTCGAAATTTCCTGTTAAAAAGAATGGAGATTTGGCAATCACCGAAACGTTATCGAAATCTATCTTGTGACCTGTAGTGAAATGATGTTCAGCAACCGCAAACTTAGAAATATGCCTTTTCCTTATACAACGATCATGTTCTGAAATGCGAGTAATGACGGAACGACCGGTCTCACCAATGTAGACTAAACCACATGAACAAGGAATTTGATTGATTGTTAAGCTGATTAAGAAAACAATTCGAGATGACCATGAGGCCAAACAATAAACGTGTCGTCAACATACTTAAACCAAACCTTGGGTTTTAATATTGATGATTCCAAAGCAACCCTTTCAAAAGATTCCATAAAAATGTTAGTTACAACAGGTGATAGAGGAGAACCCATAGCAGCACCAGAAACCTGTTCGTAAAACTTGTTATCAAATTGGAAGTAAGTAGAGGATAGACACTTATCAATAAGAGGAACAAAACTCAAGTCGTTGCCATGTTGAAACAGAATCTGTTCGATGATAATCAGCGAATCCTTAATAGGAACTTTAGTAAAAAGTGAAGTGACATCAAAACTCACAAGAAGATCGTGGGGTTCAAGTTTTATAGTTTGTAGATGTTCAATAAAATGCTGAAAGTTGAGGATATGAGAAGAGATTTTACCTGAAAACTCGCAAAGAATGTTGGGCAAGAACTTGGCTAGCTTGTAGGTGGGAGATTGGATAGTACTAAGGATATGTCGAAAGGGAATACCTTGTTTGTGAATTTTGGGAAGTCCGTATAGACGAGGTGGTTTAGAATCTGAAGAAGTAAGTCGACGTTTAGTTTCAGGAGGTAGATTGGAAGATTTGATGATTTGGCGGACCTCACGTTCAATCCTCGAAGTGGGATTACGAGTTAGAAGAGCGTACGTTTCCTCAGACACAATAGAATGGATTTTCGCAACATAATCAATATGGTTCAAGACGACAGTAGCATTGCCTTTGTCGGCGGGAAGAACAATAATATCAGGGTTCTTACGAAGACTTTTTAGGGCTAACTCTTCCGACCTAGAAATGTTGGGTTTAGGAATTTTAGAAGATTCAAGGATTTTGCCAGTGTTGATACGAATAGGATCTGAGATGTGACGAGGAAGGTGTCTTATAGAAGACTCGACAGCACATAAAATATCTTCCTTAGGAATACATTTGGGAGCAACAGCAAAATTCAAACCTTTAGATAGCACCGATTCCTGTCCTGAAGTGAGAACCAAACTACATAAATTAACAACCGTCTTTAAAGAGTTAGTAGTAGATGAAACTTTACGATCGTCTTAATATTTTATGTTCATGTCTGAAGAAAAAGTAAAACATGTAATTATCTATTACTTCTAATATAATTTTGATTGTTTTTGTTATTTGGAAGATAGATTTAGCGTATTGAAAGTCAGACATAACATATAATATTTTATTTAGATATTAATCAAATGTATTGAAGAATTTGTTATACTTTCAAGTTATATCCTGTTATAATTTTTAATGCAACCCAAACTTTAAAGCCTTAAGTAATAAATAATGAAAAAAATAGCCGCGGAATATCACGGATAAGACCTATTTCGGCACTTTACATTTTTTTGATCAAAAGTTTAATAAACCATAGTAAATATTTATTCGACAGCATGCAGAATCTAAATTTGCCTAATCTGGCAGAAAAACTGAATTTCTTAAAAGAGCAACTTTTGTCGCACAAAGGATATACAAAAAACAAAAAAGAGTACTTAAAACCCAATTATTCACATTTCAAATTCCAAATTAAACAAAGATGGTTCAAGGTCCATAACAAGGAAAATGTATTTTAATTATGTCACAAACTCTATTAAGTCACTAAAACCAACAAAGATATACTTAAATGGGAGTAAGTTTTTAGTAAAACATCTGTTCATAATGACAATGGTAGACGAAAAGATATGTAATGCTGCTACCGGCACAAAATCTACCAGCCAATGTTACATATGCGGAGCTACTTCGAAGGACTTTAACCAATTGAATTCAAAAACAGAAATTCATCCTGAAGCTTTAGAGTTTGGAATTTCAGTTCTACATGCCAGAATTCGTGTATTTGAAAGCATTCTTCACTTGGCTTACAAATTACCAGTAAAAAAATATAAAGCTAGAAAAACAGAAGCAGAGAAAAATATAGAAAAAGAAAAAAAACTAAAAATCCAGAATAGATTTCGTAAAGTAACTGGTTTATTGGTAGATATGCCAAAGGCAAATTTTGGCAATACAAATGACAGCAATACAAGCCGAAGATTTTTTGAAGTTCCAAAATTAGCTTCTGAAATAACAGGCATTAATTATGACATGATATACAGATTAAAGGTCGTGCTGGAAACAATTTCCAGCGGACATATAATTAATTCAGAAAAATATGACAAATACGCATTGGATACAGCTCGTTTATATGTCGATTTGTATTCTTGGCACCCAATGACCCCAACAATGCACACAATCCTTATTCATAGTGCAATCATAATCAAAAATGCTTTGTTGCCTATTGGGCAGCTGTCAGAAGAAGCCGCAGAGGCGCGTAATAAGCATTTTCGATCATATCGTCAAGATTGTGCCCGAAAATTCTCTAGAGAAGATTGTAACAGAGATATATTTAATCGATTGCTTTTAAGTTCAGACCCTCTTCTAAGTAGTACGAAAAGCGTAAAAAGAAGAAAACTAAGTTTTTTTGCCAGAAACAATTGATTTACTTATGCCTGCAAAGCCGAATATCGTTCATCAATTATCAGAAACCAAAGATGAAATCTGTTTAAGATCAAGTTAGTCAAAGTGTATTTCTTTGTTTCTAAATGATAAATATAGGTAGATTTAACGTTACATCCTTTGTTTTATTCAATAAAATTGAATGGAATTTATATACGGTTCATCAATGTTATTGGGCAGTGACGCAAAAATGAGGATTATCACTATTTATGAGCAATTTCAAATTTGATGATCATTGACTATTAAGTGATCTGACCATATTCTTTTACAACAAAGTTGGCCTTTTTAACAAACTAGCGTTGATCTTTACCGGACAACTACACCATGTCTGACGTTACAAATAAACACAAGTTCTTAGTTGACCAGCCGAACAAGAAAACGAATAAGAAAGACAGATCTCTACTAACTATGGCAAATAGTCAATCTATGAAAACAAAACCTTAATTTTTTTAATTAAGGATTATAAATTTGAGTTAAAGTTACAAGATGATGACAACTTCAGCCACAAAGAAGGTAAAAAAGAGTCTCTTTTCGTCAGTAATGTAATAATAAACTACCAAAGACAATAATGACAGAAAATATAAACCATGTAAGACATACTAATAATACTCAGTGTCAATGTAAAGGAATAATAGAGAAACTTCTACATTTGAAGATATGAACGCAGAATAATCAAACTGTCGTCGGAAGATACGGAGCAGACTACAACGAAATGAGTTATATATTTTTAACAAAAAAAAGTGTTGGAGCAGGCAAACATAAAAAAAAGCAAGCAAGAAAAAGTACACAAAATGAAGAAGCAAATTTAGACGACAAACATTAAAATCCAAAAAATTTGTTAATTTGCAATCTGCAGGTAGACAAAGGCAATTACATTAGAGGCAAGAAAACATAGAAAACTAGATACTATAAATGCAAAAGAAAAATAAAAGACTTGAAAAGTATAAAAAACAACAAGACGATAAAGGAAATAAAATATACATAATACAAACTTAAAGAATACAAACAAAAACCCAAGATGTGTTCATAAAAATTCAATAAAAACCGGTACTTCTCTAGAACCATAAATAATTTAGATCAAAACAAAGAATAAACTGGGTAACGAGGATGGCGTTTAACTATAAAAACTAATTTATAAATATTCAAGAGCTTTGGTCTACACCATCTAGTGGTTTGAGACTAACTTTTATATTTAATGGCAGTTCTTGCTATAGAAATCGTTGGTAGGCATATGTCCTCTAGTAAGTTAATGACAATCTTGTTTGTTGTTTTTTTGACAACATAGTTAGTGGTGAAAGATCAAATAAACAGAAATTTTGAATATTATTTTCTTTACAAATTTATTCTATTTCAAAAAATAATCAGGATGGTAGACAAATCAAACTAATGGAGGAACAACATTACCATCTTAACTTTTAGCCGGTAAGTTAACACATGAGTTGGAAATAAGTGAAGAACAACAAGGCTCTAAAAAATATATTGACGATAGACGCAACATTTATACTAATACAGATGATAGAAAAAACCATTGAGTTTGATAATTCGTTAATTTTCTGCTTTATAGATGTAAAACAGTGGTTCCCAAAGTGGTCTCTACGGACCTCCAAAAGTACTCGGGATCATTCAAGGGGTCTGTAAAAAATTACAATTGATTTGGTGTGCCCTGAACAACGTCAGAATGTCAGTATGGAATTTAAAATAAATAACAATGAATTAATTATTATTGATTTTTACGTATTTCACGTATATAAATATATACAAGTGCATAAAATACAAAAAATAAAGGGCATCGCGCTGAGTCAGACCCAGCTATATAGGTTTATGCAGGAACGCAATAGAACCGATACCTGCACCAACTAGTCTATAAAAGAGTACTGCATCTAATCAACAATTTAGTTCTGTATTATGCTTAATGTGAAGTGCGTACAACAAATTTTCTTAGTCTTGGACAAAAAGAAGCATAATTTTTTGTATTGTTACGCAGATAGTGTACTTTCAGTACGTAAGTATATTTGAATAAAATGTTTATCTTTTTTTAATTTAAATTTATTTAAGCAAACGTATGCTCTTGTTTAAATTAATTTAAAAAAATATATTTCAGTATAGTACTTTCTTAACATTTGTTAAGGATTTCTTTTTTATTAAAAACTTAAGGAGTTGTAAGTTTTTTTTAACACAGATGACTTTCCAAAGAATATATTATTAATGATTTCGTAAAAGAAGTTAGACATATTGGGTTTAATAATTTAATATAATGCACCTTAAAAGTCACAGTGTACTATTTTATATTTTTGTTAATTTCTTTAAGTACATGAATAATCAAATGCGCAAATATTTGGAATAACTGTATATTACTTTATTATTATATTCGGGGTTGTTAAGTAATTTTTAAATTATTTATTTTTTAAAGCGTATGGCATTCCCTGGTCTCAGATGCATTCAACGACCATCGAAAATTATTTTGCTTTTAACAATGAATCCTCGACGGCTTACCGGTCTTGGTTCGTCTTCACATTCGTCAGTTTGTGCCCTTTCGTTAACTCGTCGGTATTTTTGGTTGGTCGAAATCCTCGTCGTGATCTTGCTGATCGGGCGTTTCTCCGTCAGCTGTGTTTGAACTTTTTCCATCGTAAAACACGTCAGGGCGACAGTTGCGTAAATTGTACACAACATCCGAACCACTCCCTTCACCTATCTTCAAAAACTGTTAAAACGACAAAACGTATTAGAGTGAAAGGCATGAACTAATAGAAAAACAAACCGAAAAAGGAAAAAAGTGAAGAAGACGCAAAAAAAAGAACAAAACTTTTCTACAAAAAGTATAGAAAATCAACCGATTGATAAGTCAAAAATACAAAAAAAAAATTGGTTATTAAAATTAAAGTCTGCGAAACATAGCAAAAATTGTATCAATTACACACATTTATTTCAGCGATGAAAAAACTAATTAATTACGAAAAAAACACCATTCACTTAGCTTCGAAAATTCCGATGCCGTGTGTATACGGACATTTTTGTTTATTGATAGAAGCTTTTTTTCATTTTTGTAGTTCGTACCGCGTCGGGGAATATGATTTCAACTTAGATCAGACTGTAGTCGCAATTTTGTTGACGCAGCTAGAAAGTTTATTGATCTGTTTGTAAACGTCTCTCACTTCGTAGTATTAAATGGGTTTTTAATCCTTCGTATGGTCCTCATTTCGGAGGCCTTTAGGAAGCAACTATTAAGTCCGCTGCGATTATTACTTTTGAGGAGTTTTGTACCATATTCTCTCCAATCGAAGCGATATTAAATAGCCGTCCGTTATGTGCATTTTATTTGAGTATAGGTTATCTTCTGATTGGCAAACCATTGCTTTCTTCTCCTTTGTTTCTAGACTCTAATCATTTTACTTTCAAGCAACGCTGTCAACATTAAAACAGTATTACACAATCATTTTGGCATCGCTGGTCCGCTGAATATTTGCATACCTTAGCTGAACGGAAAAAATGGACCCAACCTAACCCTGGAACCCAAGTGGGTAATGTAGTTCTAGTGCAGCATTCTAACCAACTGTTAATGTTTTGGCTGGTTGGTAGAGAGTGACAGAGTTACATCCAGGACCTGATGATCTGTCACGAATAGCCACCGTAGGTGGTTCCCTTTCGCGACTAGCTTCGCTTCTTGGACCCGATTAAATTCTTCTTTTTCTTCTTATTTATTTTTCTGGTTTGCTTTTATTGTTTTGTACTTTTTTTCATTTTTATTTTAGGTGGGCGGTATGTTAGCGCGAGTCGTTTCCGCTAGATGCGTTCGATCCCGTTACAAGCTCTTCCCTACTTAAGTTTAATCTTTACTTTTCAATTTTTATGGGAATTTTTCATAACTTTACTTTCTCTCTGTCTCCTTTCTTACAATTTTGATAACCATTCTTCTTAATTTGTTGCTGTGTTGTTTAAATATTTCGTTTTGCCAACCCTTGGGGAAGAAGGCTAAGGGTAAGTCGAACCATCGCTTATTCTAGTGCGCGCCTGATCGCAAGAAGCTTCCCAGAGTAGTTTACGTAAGTAAATAGCAATTTCTTTTCTTAATTTACATACTAGTTCTGTCGATGGGTTGCTACCGGAAGTCTACTCGTTCCTTAAAGTGATTCATACAGTCTATTTCCGTGTAGCCGAAACAAAAAGAAAACGTCAAACTGAAAATATATAATTGATATGCATGCACGAAAGCTAAACACTAAATACACTTTTTTCTCTAACTTTGTGACATAGTTGATGTTTTAATTTTGCAGAAAAATCTACGATGTAACCAGTGCCGGTGCCAGGTTATTTAGCGCCCTAGGCAAAACTTATTAAAACGCCCCCTTTCATACAAATTTAAAAAAAAATATGTAAAACAAATTTAAAGTGACATATTAATTTATTAAAAATTGCATAAACGTTACAAGTAGACTACAAAATCAAAATTTAATTTTACGTGCTTTCTTCCTCGCAAAACTTTCTACTAATTCCTTCAATTCTAGTGTCGAAGCGTAATCACATTTTATTGAAATTGTTGCTAAGTCCACGAGTCTGTTTTGTGACATAGTTGAACGCAAGTAAGTTTTAATTAATTTTAATTTTGAAAAACTGCGTTCTCCACTAGCCACGGACACTGGAAGTGTTAATAGTATTCTCAAGGATACAACAACATTTGGTACACAATCTTCCAATTTTTGTTGTACTATATAAAGAAGCACATCTGATCGTGACATAGGTTTTGGAAGCCTTCGAGCTACTACTTGAAGCTCATTGCAAAGATCATAAGCATCAATATCCTTATTAGCGTTATGCGTCAAAGACGTTTCCAAATGTTTACAGTCAGTAAGTATATCCGCATGTGTCTTTTTGTTGATATTGGATATATCATAAAGGAAACCAAATAGAATATTATGTTGTTCTAATCTCTCTTCAATAGACTGTATAGCCATGTCCAAGATAGTGTAGTAGAATTCTACTTTGAATTTCTGTTTAGGATCTTGTGGTGTCTCGTCTTGAGCTTCATATTCAAACTGCCGTTTATGTAACCTTCTTCTACATTCATCGGGCTCAAATTTCACTTCTGTTTCTAATTCCTTTGTAATCTCGGCAGCATCAATTAAAACTTGTTCAAAACCATCATCACTTCTATATTTTAACAGGTAATTTTTAGTCGCTTGAAGTTGTTTTGTAGCTGAATGTATATCAGAATTCTCTTTTTGTAGTATTTTGCTTGTAACATTCACTTCATTAAGAATGTTATACCATGTGACAAGTGATACCATAAACTGAATTTACAAATTGCATCGGCATGAGCCTTTGCGTCCGTTCGGGAAGTATTACCACATGAATTATTTAGTCTTGGGTCATCAAAAATTTCCATTAAAGCATCATATATTGCACCAAGGTGATACCTTATAGGCTTTAAAGCATCAATCCTACTTTCCCATCTTGTTTCGCTTAACGGTTTAACTGTTAAATCCACTACATGGCTAATAAACACATGCCAACGTTGAATCGATGCAGAAAAGTAATTATAAATCTGTTGAACTAAACTAAAGAAATTAGTCGCTTCTAGGCAACATTTACACGCATCATTGACAACTAAATTTAAAGAATGTGCATTGCAGGGAATAAAAAAAGCTCGCGGGTTTATGTTTAGAATTCTGTTTTGTACACATTTTTCTTTTCCTTTCATATTACTTCCATTATCATACCTTTGTCCACGGAGATTTTCAATTTGTAATTCCATTTGCTCAATCTTTTCAATCAAAGTTTCTGTTATGAATGCCCCCAGTAGTTTCGTCTAATGGAATAAATCCTAGGAAGTGTTCTCTTATTATTACTGCAGGCTCGAACATCTCACTATCTAGCGGTTTGATAATATCAACAAAACGTAACACGTATAACAATAGTCATCTGTTCAATATGACTAACGTCTGGTGTGCAATCCAAAATAATTGAATAATATTTTGCCGATTTCACAAGCGACAAAATTTTATTTTTTATAGCTCCTGCTAGGATCTGCATAAGTTCATTTTGAATATCTTTTCCCAGGTAATGAACCATAATTTCTTGATTTTTGACCCTGCGCAAATGTTCGTTCATTACAGGGTCAAAGAGGGTTAGATATTCTACAAACTTCAAAAAATTACCGTTGTTGTTATTGTACAACTTTTCATTTGTTCCACGAAATGCTAAGTTTTGAGTGGCAAGTACTCTGATCAAAGCGATCAAACGTTCCAAAATTTGCCGCCAAGATTGTTCTTCTTCTTTGATACTTTGCTGATTAATATTATCAATTGTTTTTTCTTTGGATATACGCACATCAAGTTCTTTCCAGGTCTGAAAGTTGTCTAAATGGAAAGTATTCCTTTCATGTGAAGATAGAATTGCTCCAATATTTTTCCAGTCTTTTGATCCTGATTTTTCTAGGATTGACGAGCTGTTTTTATTAAATAACTTGCAGCAAAAACAAAAAACCGCATCTTTTATAGTCGAATACATCAACCATGTACGGTATACTTCTTTACCATTAGCTAGTTTTCTTTTATAGTGAATTGGAGAAAATCTTCGATTTTTGGAATCTTTGGGAAAATTATATGTAACAATTTGATGTGGTGGATTTTGTAATAAAATCTGACGAAAATTATCATCACAATAGTCAGGCCAGTTTCCCGGGTCATTGTAATCTATATAATTAATCGTGGTACTGGTACTGCCACTACCAATTGAATCCAGTACTACTATCGTAGTGGTACTGGATTCAGTTTCATGAGAGCATTCGCTTTGTATCATATTATCAGACTCTGAAACATCTTCTCCTCTTTTATTTTCTTCTTTTTTTGAAATACCTTCATTCGCATGATCGGACATATCTTGTTGTACATCTGATTGTCCTACACATTTATCCAAGTCGCTAATGGCGGAAACATCATGACTTGATTTGAAAAACTTTAACAGTCGACCACTTTGCTTTTCACGCTCTTGAGATCTGAGAGTTTTGCACTTACGATTTTGAAATCCCGATGGCTTTTTTGATGACATTTTAAAAGTAATAATGTACCACTATAAATAATATTTAAATATTTGAATACAACATAGTGATATTTGCTATTAAACTTACCAGCAAAGAAGTGGGTAATGTTGAGTCGTATGAAGGATAACAAAATAAAATTTACTGCACGTAACTTCACTGAATCAATTATTTTTCTAATAATGCACAATATTACACTTATCAGTAAAACACTGTCAGTGTTACACTGAGTAATTATAACTTTTGCGCTGTTGTTTTGGAGATGGGGGCGGCACAGAATAGTATTGTGTACACGCATTTTTAATAAACTCAATCTTGATGTGCCGCTCTTTCACTACCGTTGTGAGCGCTAGTATGTTTACAAACATTTCCAGCAAGTAAATAAATAGTGCAGACATAAAACATCTTAAGATAATTTTTCCATATTATGAATTGAAATAATTTTTATTTATGTTTGGATCACGTTCGCATGACTGCGAGACTATTTTTATTTCGTTGGGTGCGATAAAAATGGTGGTACACAAACAATAACATCGAGAAGTGCGTTCTCGGAAGAATTAAAAATCATAATTGCACGTGTTTTTGAACGCCGCGTCATGCGCTAGAGCGATCTCTAAATCAACATTAAAACTAGATAACCATCTGAAATGTTCGAAATTAAAAAATTTATATTAAATACATTATTTTATTATATTACTCTGTCTATAGTTTATATAATATAATAAAAGTTGTTTTTTAATAATGGCGATTACACATTTTTGCGCCCCTATGGATAGCGCCTTAGGCGACCGCCTAGTTCGCCTTAATGGTAGCGCCGGCCCTGGATGTAACAACATTAAATTTTTAGTATACTTCTTGAAATAAACAATGTAGAAGTTAAGAGTAAACTCAAAATATACCCCCGAACAAGGGGTAATTATTTTTTAATTTACATAGGTTGTTGAAAAATACAAAAAATTTAGAACCTTTTCGAAATTGTGAAACAGTGGGAACGAGGTACAAATTCATAGAGATGGTGGCCATTATACAGTCAAACTATTCGCAATAAAAATAATTTTTTTCAGTAACTATTTTTCATAGAAATGCAGTATAAATACTGTAACAAACTTAAAGGTATAAGAACAAAATTTTTATTAGCACGCGTATTCTCCGTCAATCGCACCAGAATACGCGTGTTCTTAGTTCTAAACAACGCCATAAATCTAAAACTATTAATTATTAATACACTGTTGCGTCGTCATTTTTTCATGTTAGTTTGATAAAGTCATTTCCTGTTGTATTTTTAGTTGAACAACGATCTAGTTATCTCAAGTAACTTGTTCATTAAGAGTGAACAAAATTTTAAATATTGTTTTTTGTATAAATAAATTAAAATTTAAAAAAAATTGCAAAAAGTTAAAGGAATTAACATTGTTAATTAAATTAAATTGAATTTTCCGCTACATAGAATAACTAAAACTATTTGTACACATTTCGCCATCTACCAAGCAAAAGTAGCACTATTACTACATCACCGACATATTCCAGATAACTACTTAGCAAATTTATACCTGCCTTCATGTGTAGCTGCAGTGCTCACAACCTTCGACGTAGTCGTACGAGTTGGTATAATATTAGGACGAAAGGTGGGTCTGTTATGTATAGACGGATATAACGGATACGGATAGTAGATTGGGTAATTTGGCATGAATTGACCATTAGGAAGGAAAGGATAATTAGGATAACTATTACAACATCCACCACATGGTCCGCACGGCTGACACCAATTTGGAAAAAAAACTTGCGAATAACAATTTGCAAGTATTGTTATTAATAGACACAATATACGAATTTGATTCATTTTTCAACTATGAAAATATAGTTAAATCTTTATCTGCTTAAGTGAAAGTTATTACTGTTTATCCCTATCATTGAAAGGGTTATCTAAAAAGGAACCTTTTCTGAATTAATTTATTTATGAATGTGTGCTATCGTATGAATGTGAGGTAATTAGTAAGGTCAGAGTGCCATGTGATTTTTTACTTTGTAGAATTTTTATAGTAAAAGTAAACACGAATTTACAAATTTTTTGCCTATTCCTAGAATAAGCAAATAAAGCTCGAGAAGAAAACAAATTAATCATAATTCACAACTGAATTAACGTAACGAATTAAAATATAATTTTAATTATTTTTGAAAAAATATCAATGAAGCAAACAGAACAGTTCTAACACTATTTCGTCATTATAAACAAAAAAATTGTTTTGCAAACTAACATCTTTAGTTCATAATAGGAATAGAATCTAAAATTAAGAAATGATAACTAAAATATGATAATTTTTTTAGAAAAAATGTAGAAACAAGCAATTAAAAACGTGAAAATCTATATAATTTATAAATGTTTATTTGTATGAAAAATGACAGATTGGTATTAACGGTTGACTTAAAAAGAAAAGCAATTTGTTGATAGATAAATATGGGATCAGGGGTTACCAAACTGAATTAAGTTACTGTTTTTTTTTTAAACAGAAACATTGTTATTGTGAATAAGCTTTAAGTGATACATATAAATTATTTTAGAAAACTGAAATAACTGAAAAATACTACAAGATTTTTGAACATTGCAATTTACTCTACGTATTATGAAAAAAAATACTAATGTACTGCCTCTAGTAATTAAAGAATATCTAACTATTATTTACACACACAACTTAATTTAACAAATAAATTTGCGTTAAAAATTATTATTCATCTAAATTAAATTAAAATTAAAAAAAGCATAATTTTTCAAATTTTAAACTTCGTTTATACAAAAGTTTTGATATCGCCTAGAATTAAATTTAAACGTTGATTTAAATTATATTTTGAAAGCTGTTATTAAATTTCTTAAATAAGTTTCTAGAAATTCTATCTCCAGATAATTAATGTCTATTACAAAACTGTTTAAACAAATCTCTAAGAATGTTTTCTATTTTAGTTGCCTGTGGTAATTTTGTAGATATTGGAACTGTTCCTATAAGGCCAATATAAACGCAATAACGTTTTACTATCATTGTAACTTTTTCGAGAAGATTAATTAGATAAATTCTGTTTTTTTGAGATTACTGATATGTGAATTCAAATGAAAATTGTTTTAAATTTTGTTAAAAAATATTAAGCATTGAATATTAAACTAAAATAAACAAGTATTAACATTAGGTAAATCTAAAACTGTAGGTATCGTGGGGTAACGTGCATTTCTAGAAATACAAATGCACGCAAGAGATATTTTTAAAAGTTTGACGGAAACACCGATTAACCAAAAAAAAAACATAAAACGAGACTTAGGTGTTGTCAAAAAAATTAAAAAAACTAAAGACTCTTTCTAACGGAGATATGAAACGATGTTTAGAAATTATCAAAAAAAGCATAAGCTTATAGAATAATACCATGAAAACGGATAAAAATGCTGACTACAAAAATAATTTTCAAAGAAAAAGAATTGCAGCCAGTGGCGGCTTGTGACGTCGGGCTTAAGGTTGGCTACATTTTTTAAAATGCTTTTAGGTAGTGGGAACGTTTTCAGATATCATTATGGCATTATGTAGGTAACTACCAAATGTTTTCAAGTTTTATCGGCTTCATCGGAATAAAACAATAATCATGGGAAACAAAATAAGGCATTTATCGTATTACGTTCACACATCCACTTATTTTTCAACCGACTTCAAAAAAAGGAGACGGTTCTTAATTCGTCAGAATACATTTTTTTATTGTATGTTACGTTTAGCAATCATTGTTTATAACATCACTAAAAAGAGAAAAATAAATTTCTTTTAACAAACTAAAAGAACCGACTTTACAAAAATGCATTAAATAAAATGCATTAGAAAGAAAAAAAATGATTTAATTTATTTACAATTAAACGACGAAATTTTTATTTGCATTAAATTACTTTTTGGAGTCGATGCCAAACACATTCGAATTAAATCTGTTATAACTGCCAAAGGTTATGTTAAGAATTAAACCTAATTCTACGTCAATGGACTTCAAAAAGTGATTTTTTGCAAATAAAAATTTCGTCGTTTAATTGTAACTAAATTAAATTACTTTCTACATTTTTTAACGTCGTTCGTTTTTTGTTAAAACTTTTCTTTTATGATAAACTGCACTAGAAAAGTGCCGTGTAAAATTACGCTTCGCAGTTATATCTGCTTAATTTAGTTCCAAAGTTGGAGCAGTTTTTGCGAGAGATTTTATTTCAACCTTTTCTTCTAAAATGAGTCGTACGTTATCATTTTTAAAAACAGATTTTCCACTATTGTTCTTGCATCTATCGAAAATTACGTACGACCAGTATATAAAAAGTAGTGGAGGTCGCAACGTCACGTTACAATGCTCTGTTACATGCAGTCTCACGCCGAACATAAGGGCAAAGTCGTGTAGTGCACGACGACGGCCAGGCGCCCAACGCGCCCAAAAGCCTCAAAACAAAAATATATTTTCCAAACGAGAGTTCGCAATAATAACATTTATTCGATCGAATACGTAATACGTAACATGATAACATGAATTGTGTGAACTCTACGAAATCTGATTTTATTCATGATTGAGCTTGAAATTTGGCTTGCAACAAGCCAACGAGCGAACAAGCGTTTTTTTCCTGTCTGAGCTTGCAATGTACGAAACTTTATATATTTAAGCGCTGCATCGGTCGCGATTTCATTTGTTGCTTGATGCCTGATCGATAATTAACTTAGCGAAGTGAAAAAGTGCATGGGGTAAAAGATATCTGCTTCTGATTCTTTAGTTTTTTGTAGATTTACAGACTTTATAGTTATGTGTTTTGTGTTGTAAATTAAGGCGAGTTTATCTAATATTTATTTTTTATTTTAGATTTATTAAAACATTAAAAGCCAAAAACTTGCATCTCAAAAATCCTTTTATATTTGATTATATAAACATCATTGTTAATTAAAGTAAATTCAAACAGAATAATTGATAAGCACTAATATTACTAATTATAAAAGTTTACAAATTTTGAAATAACTTGAAATAAGTAATGTTGAGAAAATACTTTTGCGTTTGAGTTTGAGACGTCAAACATTTCCATGTTTCATGAATAATTTGTCAATTTGTTTACTTACGTATTAATTTCTTTACAGTATAAAGGATGTCAGAAAAAAGGAGAAATTGTCTGGATACCAATGTTTGCTGAATAAAAAAAAGGGAGAAAGAACTTGAAAACCATGTCAAAACTACACATTTTTTTTCAAACCCCTAGTCTACTTTGTCAAATATTAATAACAACAATAATACAGCTGAATCCTAATATTCTGAACCTGTACTTGAAACAAACATCAGCAGCAGACAAGAAACTGATCTTCTAGAAAGCAATCCATCAACATCTTCAAGTTCCGCTAATAATGACAAAATCAATACATTCAAAAATTTCCAGAACGGAAAATATGAGTCAACTTTGGAAAGATGGCCAAAGAAATTACGTTCTAATAATATTCAAGAATTAGTAGAAGGTGGTCCTGCTCATTATCAAAACCAAAACGATATTTATCTGAGAGATAGTTCGGAGTCGGGGCGTAAGTTTTCCAATAGTTACTTTTTTAGAATTTTACCGAACAAAGAAAAAATTGAGCGTTTTTTGTTGTATTCCGAAACAAAAAATTCACTTTACTGCTTCTGTTGCAAAATTTTTAATGACAGCGATTTGAAATCTGTTCGCCTTAGTGATGAATTTGGTTACAATGACAGGCAGCATTTAAACATTCACGAATAGAGAAAGTTACATATCGAAAATGTTCTAAAATTGCTAGATCTTGCTAACCGTTTTAATAAAAATGAAATAATTGATTCTGAAGTTTAAAATGTAATGAACAGAGAAACTAAATACTGGCAAGCTTTTATAAAAAGAAATTTTCT
Source organism: Aquatica leii (assembly GCA_035610365.1). Classification (NCBI taxonomy): domain Eukaryota; kingdom Metazoa; phylum Arthropoda; class Insecta; order Coleoptera; family Lampyridae; genus Aquatica; species Aquatica leii. The sequence continues at coordinate 32,145,650 of CM069437.1, read as the reverse complement.
ACTGATTCAGTTTTTAGGTCAGCAAAATTTAGCTTTTGTGGAAGTAGTAATAAGTTGTTTGAGAAAAACAATCGTAACTTTTTAAAATGCATAGAAATGATTTCTAAATTCGACCCGATTATGTCAGAACATACAAAACGCTCTCAAATAAAAGATCACAAAAACTATCTCGGGGATAAAATACAAAATGAAGTAATCAATTTGATCGGTGAAAATATCTGTCTTGGCCACACGGAAGTCGAACTGCGGACTGTATTTAATTTTTAAGAAAGGAGGGGACTTCCGGTAGCAACCCACCGTAATTATTAGTAAACAAAATTGAAAATTACTTATGTAACCTTCCTGGGTCTTCTAAAAAATCGGGAGCGCACAACCACCCAAACCCGTAATAAATCAAGGCATTGATTCACTCAGAAATGAGCGATTGCATGACTTACTTACGTTTTTAACACGCACAAAAGGGCGCACGGCCTACTCACTAAACAGCACAATTAACATTTAAGAAAAATTAACGAAATAGAATGCAAGAAAGAAGCCGTAATAATTGTGTCAAAACTAAGTAACGTACTGTCCTATTCTTTATCAAAATCATGTATTTACAGCGACAAATAGAAACTAAAAATAGGAGACAGCAAGTCACAAAACCGAAAGTGCAATTCGCGGAAAACGACTTAAAATAAAAAACGCTTGCGCTAACATACCGCCCACCTAAAATGAGCTATGCTTTGTTTTAAAGAAAATTAAAGAGTATAAAGCAAGAATAAAAATAGAGAAAAAAAATAAGAAGAAAGGAAATTTAAACGGGTCCTGAAAGCGAAGCTAACCGCGAAAGCGACCAAGTAAGATGACCACCGGCTGTTTTAACGGTGGCTATCCGAAAGAGACCATCAGGTCCCGGGTGTTACGCGGTCACTCGACCAAACAACCATGACATTAGCGGTCGGTTGGAATCCTGAACGAGAACTACATCACCCACTTGAGGACCGGGGTTATGCTAAAATCATTTTGTTCGTTGAGTTAAGGTATGCAAATATACAGCAGATAAGCGACGCCAAAAGTACTGTATTATGCTGTTTTGATGACGCTAGCGTTGTTTGAAAGTAAAATGATTAGTATCTAGAAAGAAAGGAGAAGATAGCAATGGTTCACCAATAAGAAAATGGCCCGGACTCAAATAGTTTGCAGTTTTGCGGGAGAAGATGAAAGGGCGCACAACGGACGGCTATTTAATACCGCTTCGATTTGACAAAATATGATACAACACTCTTTAAATGTAAAGGCCGTGTTACCAATTTTGCGATATAACAGCCGCTTAGCGGACTTAATAGCGGCTTCCCAAAGTCCTCCAAAATGAGAAGCATATGGAAGATTAAAGACCCATTGAATACTACAAAGTGAGAGACGTTCGCACAATGAATGATTGGTTTTGCGCAAAAAATCATACAGATCAGCAAGTTGTCTAACTGCGCCAACAAAATTGCGGCCACAGTCCGTTCTGATGCGAGATGGTATTCCCCGACGCGCAATGAACCTGTCTAAACAAGCAAAGAAAGCTTCTGTAGATAAAGACAAAACAAACTCCAGATGTACAGCTTTGGTTGCGATGCAGACAAACAAACATAGATAGCCTTTTGTAGTACGAGACAAACGAAGAATATTAACCTTAACAGTAAAAGATCCTGCATAATCTACGCCATCGTTCGCTTAAACGTGTTAGCTCTAAAACGATGACACGTCATGGATTGACGGATGCGCTTTCTCAGAAGACTATGCACCAAAATAATCCAGAATTATTTTGAAATAAAGCTTGAACCGTCTGAGGACCAGAATGAAGAGAGACGACATGATGTATAAACACAAAAGAGCGGAGGAATGAGCTAGCTAAGGTAATAGCAGCGGATGACGAGAAGAAGACGGCAAAGCGGAGTGGCCCAGCCTTCCGCCCACCATAAGGAGACCTTTCTCATCCATAAACGGAGACAACTGTTCTAAAGAGTAAGGGAGGCGTTTACCTTGCCAAAGCAGCGCAATTTCTTCTCTATAATAAGCGGCTTGAGTTATACGGACGCTAGCATGCGTAACCTTTTGTAATTCGGCAGGAGAAAGAGGTAGAAGCTTGTTATCAGAAGAAAAGGTTGTGTTGTGAGCTTGAGTGTTTTGAAAGAAACGAAGTGTCCATGCAAGCGTCCGTTGCATTTTTAGAAAAGAAGAAAATCGTGCGATGACGGGGAGCAAATGATGAGAAGGTACAAGGCGAACAAGAAGAGTTGCACTAACTTTAAGATCAGGTAACAAAAAATCCAAAACGGTAGGAACAGCAAGAGACGGCCACTGCAACAAAGGCTTCCTTAGAAAAGTAGGACCGGAAATCCAGAAAGAAGGGCTGCTCATAACTTTAAGAGTAGCACCACGACAGGCTAAATCAGCAGGATTTTCGGTAGTATCAACGTGATGCCTTTGTTGTCGTTCGGTGAGATCGAGAATAGTGACAATACGGTTAGCGACAAAGGTATGAAGCCGATGCGGAGGAAGAGAGAGTCACGCAAGAACTACTTGAGCGTCAGTGTAAAAACGAGCTTCTCTAATAATACTAATGGCAAAAAGAAGTTTAATCGAATGGAAAAGGCGCGCCAGCAAGTGCGCTCCACATAGTTCGAGTCTTGGAATAGACAGAACTTTTAATGGGGCTAGCTTTGACTTAGCGATTATGAGGTGGGTACGATTGTATTTGTCAAGACTCAGCGGAACTAGAGCAGGCGTAAATAGCAGCAGCATATCCCTTCTGAGAAGCATCGCAGAATCCAACAACGTGTAAGATTTTATAAAAAGAAGAGGAGATGCATCTTGGTATGTGTATTTGAGAGAGGTAAGGCAAACCGTCGACTAATTTGGTACGTTAGGAGGCAAGAGCAGGGCAAAGAACGTCATCCCAATCAAACCCTTCGGTCCATATACGTTGTAGAACGAGCCACATTGTAAAAACCAGAAAGGAAAGGAATCCTAGAGGATCAAATATTCTAGCAATATAAGAAAGAACTGCTTTTTTGGTGCAGTCACCACTAAAGGGCTGAACTTGAAAGGAAAAAGTGTATACACAATTATACACAATGATTCCAGCACAGGCCAAGAATCTTGAGAGACTTATCCTCGGTCGAAAACATTAGAGGAGTTTTTAAATGATTTTCAGGAAGACCTTCTAAAACTTTAGGAACATTACTGGATCATTTGCGCAATTCAAAATCTTCTTTTCCCAAAAGACGAGCAAACTCGGTGCGGAGAATTAGTGTGTCCTCGACGGTGCCAACACTGGTTATCACGTCATCAACATACGTATTCTTATGGATAGCGACGAACGCAGTCGGGTAATCAGATCCTTCGTCCTCAACTAATTGTTGAAGACATCGCTGAGCCAGGTAGGCTGAAGAAGTTAAGCCGTATGTTACCGTATTTAGTTCATACTCGACGACAGGATTATGAATGGATTCGCGCCAATAAATGTGTTGTAAACACCAATCTTCACGACGTAACAAAATTTGTCTATGCATTATGCGAATGTCACGACACAACGCGATCGGATTTAACCTAAAAGCTATCAGAATAGTGGAAATATCCTTTTGTAGCTTAGGACCACTTAAAAGTTGCCCGTTTAAATACTTACCATGAAGAAAAGACGAACCGTTAAAAACCACACGAATCTTCGTCCCCTTTTTCACTACATTTCGAAACACAGTGATGGGGTGTGCTACTATGACGAAGAAGAAGTAGCAACGGACATGTGACCCAAGTCTCGATAAGCGACATAGCGGGAAGGATCTCGAGTTAAACGCCTTTCTAAGTTTAAAAAGGCTGTGTACTCTGACTTTGAAATAGCAGCTACTTTGAAAGCGTTGGGTTTTAGAGGTAGAGCTACGACATATCGACTCTCGGAGATTATGGTATGAGTATCGCTAAACAGGTGTTCGCACTATTCGTCATCAGGGTTACGGATCTTTACCACGGGCACTTCTTCAACTTCCCAGAACTTGACGAGGAAGTCTGTAGGATTAGACTGAAGAGTTAAAAAAGAGATAGCCGAAGAAGTTAACAAACCCAGACTTACAGGACCTACAATAACGTCGCTAAATATAGTAGGAAAAATTGAAGGATTACTTTTAATAATGGAGAAACCCTCTCGTGTGACTGTAGGAAATAGATCAGCTCCGATAAGCATTTCTGTCTTGCTATTTACAAGAAAATATTTATTTGCTAGTTGACGATGTCTTACACTAGAATAAACTTGTTCGGAAAGACGAGCTAAAGAGAGGTTTTGAGATATTAAAGAAAGTACGTAAGGAGTAGCTGTGATAATTTCGGACGAGTAATGAGATTTTAGTATACAGTCAACAGTATCAATAGTGCGGGAGCCCATTTGTCCAATTCCCGAAACCTCTAACTGAGAAGGGCTGGGAGTTAACCTAAACCTTTACCCTTGCGCTAGTAATACCGGGATCCAGAACTGCTCTAATAGGGCGAAACTCACCGCAATTATCTCGGAGCAGTGCTTGAATTGTACCTAAAAGAACCGTATGATTGGAATGAGTAAGTGGAAGGCAACAAGACATTGTTTGAGCAGCTGTAAGATTACTTGAGGAAGTCGTCGTTTTCGAAAGTACAGAATTAGAATTATCTTCCTTATCCAAATGCAGTAATGAATGATGTTTACGGCTGTCACAATGCACACACGATCGTTCAGATTTGCAATCTGTTATTAAATGAGCTCCGAGACAATTAAAACAAGGCGTGTGGTTAATATATGTAAGGCAAAATATAATTCCATATTATTAGACTGCACTTCTGACTCTAGTCACTAAGAACAAATTTCAGTTTGTATAAGATTTGTTAATTTAAATGCACGGGAATTAGTATAGAAGAACATTTTTTATTATTTTTTCCTATAGATGATGTGTCGGCTGAAGGTTTGACAAAATTTCTTTTGTCGGCATTAGAGAAAGAAGGCTTAAATATCAACGATGTGCGGGGTCAGGGTTACGACAATGGGGTGGTAAGCATAATGGTCTACAAAAAAAAATTGGATTTCAATGCGCTAGGTTTCTTTGTTCTTTGTTGCAATCATACCCTAAATTTTATCGTCAATGATGCCGCAAAATCGAATACTTTGAGCTACAATTTTTTTTCTTTAGTTCAAGAACTGTTTGTATTTTTGTCAGCTTTTACTAAACGCTGGTCAATTCTGAAATCTAATTTATCTAATGTAACAAATTTAACTTTAAAATCTTTATCGGATACTCGATGGTCTAGTAGAACAGATGCAATAACTTCTTTAAGGTATGAACTTGGGGAGGTTGATGATGCTCTGTTTGAAGTAAGCAAAGGAAACTTTGAAAATAACGTAAAAAATTTGGCTGTATCGTTGGGCAAAAAATTGCAAAATTTTGAGTTCATATGCATTCTTATATTACGGTATAATATTTTAAGTAAACTTAACATTGTTAGTAAAATTATTTAAAAACCGAGCTTTGATGTTGCTCAGTGTTGTAGTCATTTAAATAATTTGAATAATTTTTTGAAAGCTTATCGCTCCGATAAAGGTTTTAATGTTCCATTGATTGATGCTAAATAAATAGCAACCAGCTTAGACATAGAACTTAAATTCAAAAAACAAAGAGGTCTGAGACCGCGAAAAATTAAAAAAAAACATTTTGATTATAAATGTGACGATGAACCGATTCACGACAAAACTTTAAAGTTCAAAGCTGATTGTTTTTTAATGCTCTAGATGTAATCATAACATCAGTGGATGAGAGATTCCAGTTACTTTCTTCTGATTTTAATAATTTTGCGTTTTTATGGAGTATTGATAAATCATAAAATTATTCTGAAAACGAACAATTAGAATTATGTCAAAAAATTGAAAATTTATTAAACGACAAAACTCGCAATGGACGAGAATAACTGCCGTGGAATTTGTTAAGGAATTGCAATATTTACAAAATTTTGATGAAAAAATTATTACGTCTCCAGAAGAAACTTTTAATTATATAACAATTAGCAACTTACTAGATTCTTTTCCTAATACGAGCATAATACTTCGTATTTTATTAACAATGCCGGTTTCCGTTGCTACAGCAGAACGATCTTTTTCAAAACTCAAAATAATGAAAAATTATTTAAGATCGACCATGGGGCAAAACCGACTAAGTAATCGTGCTATCACTTAGTGGATTCTTTTCCTAATACGAGCATAATACTGCGTATTTTATAAACAATGCCGGTTTTTCGTATAAAAACATTTCTTTTTATAATGTACACATTGGATTGAATGGCAAAGATTTTCACGGTCGGAGAAGAGTTTGCTTCGGGTTTGAACCGTGTTAATGTTGTAACCGAAGTTGCCAACCATTGCCTACTTTTTCAAGAGACTTCATTAGTACATGAAAAAATCGAAGAACCCTAACAAGCAACCGAAATCTAACTAAGAAAAAATCGATAAACTACGAAAACTTTCAATTTAGAAATGTTGGGTTTGGAAACTTTAGATGATTCAAAAATATTGCTAGTGTAAATACGAATGGGATCCCAGATACGCCAAGCAAGATATCTTATAAAAGACTCAACAGCACATAATATCTTCTTTAGGAATGCGTATAGTAGCAACAGCCAAATTCAAACTTTTTGAAAGTACCGATTTCTGTTCTAAAATGAGGGTCAAATTCGATAAACCGACGTCTGATTCTAAGAAGCCAGCAGTAAAAAAATTTTAGAATTTTTGGATTCCAACAATTAAAAGTTTTTGAGATGAATTTTGGTAGTAGTCTTAGACTGCTGGTAAGTAATGTTGTAAAAATGATTTTAATTATTTGGAGAGTGTTGGTTAACTCAAGATAAAGATAAAATTTTTTTTTAGAAATCGTGTTTAACTCTCTCGTCTGGTCTGGATGTGGAATTGATTTTGAGGAATAGAGGAACGATGCGTGTAACTAGACATCCGCGCTAGAGGGGGGGCTTAGAGCCTAGCTTATGGTAAACTGTATTTTTTAATTATTGATTATTTCGTATTGTGCATAAAAAGATATTACTATGTGTCAGTTAGATTTTTCTTGAGACAGGCCTAAAAAAGCTTGTGGTCATTACTACGACAAAGAAAAGTTAAAATGCACAAAACTTTGACGAGTTTGTGACGTTCTTGTGACTTGTAAACTCGACGATTTTTAAGGCGATTCTGTTTATAGCAAACCTACTCATACGGACAAATTTTTTCATGTTTTGTTTCATCATCATCCTGCACATAAACGTTCTGTTATTGAATTTTTTGTTTATCGCGCTTTTCAATTTGCAACCTGAGAATCTAGGCTCAAAACTCCCACATCTTACTAAAACATTGTTGAACAATGGTTATATAAAGCGAGATATTCAAGTGGTTGTTAATCGTCGCCTACATCCATGCACTGGAATACTTTAAGGCATTTCTACTTCTAAATACAATATCCATAAAGTCACAGATCAAATAAGAAAACTTTTCTCAAGAACAAATTTTCTATAGTTAAATCGAAAGGTGTATATGAAATTCCTTGTCCATGTGGTTTAGTTTGTATCGGTAAAACTGGTCGTTTCGTCATCACGCGTATTTCAAACATGATTATTGTATAAGAAATAAGCATAATTTTAAATCTACTGTTGCTAAACATCATTTTACGACAAGTCATAACATAGATTTCGATAACAGCTTCGATGATTGCAAAATCTTCATTCTTTTTTAACAGAAAAATATGAGAGCATAGAAATCATCAAACACCACAATAACTTTAACCGTGTTGTAAACATTTTCTTTTGGTGCCCGGTTGTTACTCGTTTATTAAAGACACGCTTCTTTTTAATCGTAACCCAATCAGAGTCGAGCTCAATCAACTGTGGCAATACTTCTTTTTTTATACGGAGACTACTTATTCTTAAGTAACTTCTGTGGAGCTTAGAATCTGACTTCGTTCACGAGTTGATTACTTAACTATATAGTGGTTCTTTGTTAGATTGTAGTTTGTAGTTTTTGGATTTCTTTTATGCCCTGATAAAGCTTCTTACAAAAGTGGACGAAACGTTAACAATTTCGGTTACAACATTAACAGGGTTTAAACACGGTTGGGAGGATTTCCCTAGTTTAAACGAGTTTGGCATCAATCGCACGTTGAAGAACTACTATTACTAATATTTTTAACGCAAGCGGTGAAAAATTGATTGCACTTGCTGACCTTCCAAACCTCGGTAATTTAAAAACCCCAGTATCACAATTGTCCTCGTGTTGTGCGTGGACAAACGGTATTAAAATAATTATCCCTGCTCAAAAATCCGGAAATTAAAGTTATTGAATCAATAATCAAATTTTATAAGTATCATTGGTCCTTCGGGCCGGATTTGTAAACTGAAAGTTTTTCGTCGTTTAATATTGATTTAAATTGTAGATTGTTACTAGGGTTAATTAATTTTCAGAATGTTTGTTGTTTTTAATTGACTTTAGCGAAACAGGCAAATTTATTGAAAACATTAATTTAAAAAAAGAAAACTTTGCTTCAACGAGTTCAGAGATTGTACGGTTTTGGTTAGAAAATTGATGAACCGGGTAATGTGTGAATATTTTAAACAAACTTATCTGTTATTGGATAAGACTATTAAAAAACCTTACGATATGGAAATGAAAATCAACGAGATTTTGATAAGTTGGGACGAAAATTATGAATCGCGATTTGCCTCGTCAGTTTTTGATGTGGTTGAATTTATTGAAACAATCGCGATCAAAATTAAACCGACTTTGGCAGTGGCAGTATCTCAGTCCCTTTTCCCAACGAAGGTCGAGACCGTTCGTTTAAAAAGGGTCTACATTCCAAATGTTGTCAGTCCGTCAAAAATTTTGGGAAATGGAATATGTTCCTGTATTTTCAGATTCCCGCAAATGTGAAAATCTTTACAATTCTTCTGTAGAGCGGCGAGAAGGTGGAAAAAGGTGAGAGATATGGTATCGCCCTCCCGTTTTGAGATTCAGCTTGCCAACGCTTTAAACATTTAGAAAATCAAGTAGCTTACAATTCTTCTTTGCGGAACATGCCGTGATAAGGTTATGTTTAGTAAAAACACATGTCGAATATTTCTGATTTTACGCCTTCAAGGAAATATTTTATTCCATACCATGTTGTATTTAAACCACAGAGTGTGAGTACGCCAGTGCGCGTAGTATTTGACGCCAGTGCCAAAAATAGTTCTTCAAAATCGTTGAAAAACTTGTCATTGTTTGGCCCAAAGTTACAAACTAATATTGTTACCTTTTCTATACTATTTTCTTGTGAGCTAACTATCAACATAGAAACGTATGGACAACTTATATTCGATTCTGTATACCGAAAGTAGTAGGAGATTTTGTAAAAGTTTAATAAAGATTCAGGCATTTCATTTAAACTGCGCAGTTTTTTGGATTAGCTTATCACCATATTTAGCTTTAAAAACCGCCCATTCGTTGGCAAAAGACGAACGGAAGGGGTTTCCTTTGGCGTGTGAAACAATTGCTAAAGATATCTACACGGATGATTTGATTATGTCAATTTCTTTCCAAAAGAAAAAACAGGTTTGTGCTAAACTGAAAAAATTGTTTTGATTTAATGGTTTTAAGCTTCATAAATGGGCTATTGCTGACACAATAAAATTGGTCCATAGATAATAGTGTTTTTGTTTAATCGAAAATGATTTTATTTCTTTTCATTCTTTTCAAGTATCTTAATTTTGTTGTTGTTTCTTGTGGTGCTGGGTTCTATCTCTTGTCGACTTTTCCTTGCGAATTCAAATTGGTAGTAGAATTTTCTGTAATGGAACTTTCAGGTGCGGGGGGTTGGTAGGGCGAGTTGTATTTTATTTATTATAATTTTTTTGTAACATCATGTAAGTTTTGTTTGCTGGTTGTTGGGTAGAGTTTCTAAGTATTGAACGCGTTTCTCATCAATCGGATATTGAGGAACTACCATTATTGATGTATTTCTAACGCTGACCTTTGAAAACTCGTTGATTTGAAAACTCTAGTATCACAATTGTCGTGTCATGTGTGGACAAATGGTGTTAAAATTAATTACCACTGTTCAAAAACTTAAAGTAAATCTCGCGAAGCTCCTAGTGTTTTCGTCCTGTTAACCTTCTTCCTATTCAATAATCAAATTTTATAATTATCAACCGTTCTTTGTTTTTAATTCATATCAGTCCTACGTGTAAAAAAAAATACAAACAACTATGTGCAGTGCTTTTATAAACATGACGGTACGATTACGAAAGTACCTAACCTATTGCCTAAAAGTTAAGACTAGTAACAACTGGTCTTCTATAGAATTCTATGGAGTCAGGTATCTGTTAGGTTGGTCTTCCACGCTTTAGCTGTCTTTAGTTGTCTTCTATTAGTTTGAAGAATTAAGTCAAAACTTCCTGGCATTTCTTGCCTGTCACACATGTCATCAGAAGCAAACAATGTTTTGTTGTGTTTATAATTTATAGTTTGTCATGTAAAATACACAAAATCGATTTATAAATGTTTTTTTAAGACAATGCAAACGGCAGAGTAGACTACCAATAAATTTTTGATGTTATCAGGGTTTGAACCCTGGTCAGTTAGCGTAGTAAACAAGCGAGCAAGCGCTTTATGTCCTACACTACGGCGACATTAAACAATAAAGTTAAAAACACACGACAAATTTTAAAGAATGTAATTTTTAACTTGATCGATCAACTTATTCTCGATGTAAATACATGTTTTTGCTAGCTGGCAATGAAGAATTAAATTAAAAAAAAATAGTTTAAGTAATTTAAAATGTGACTAGTCTTAAGAAGTACTGAGAATATGTTCAATTTTAGGTCTGTAACTAAACTACAAAAAATCTACAAGGGTAAAAGTATGATAAAGAGGTTTTTTGTTGATGTTGATGTTCTCAAAATAAACTGAAATACACGCTTGTGTATTAAACGGTTTTTGGAAAACAGTTTCGCATGCAAAACCAAATTCCCTACTTTATCTTAGACTAGAAAATGTGGTAAATCTCTAATTACAGCATTTTTTCTACAAGCATAAAGTTAGGTATGAATAACTTAAGATTTCTTATAATTAATTAATTTTTTTTTGATAAATATATAGTTTCGTAATATTTTTATAACTGACGTTTAAGAACGTGTCCAATTTTAGAGTAATCGTTTCTTAAAATTGAGGAATTAATCTATTAGTATTAGTTTTTTGTAACGATATGTACGCAAAGTAACAAAAAAAAAACCGTTAAATAAGAAAAAAAAATTAGAAGACGACAGTTAACAAATTAGGTTTGGTAACCTCTGATCCCATCACTATCACCATGCTATCACGAACAAATTGCTTCCGTTTTAAGTAGATCGTAAAACTTATGAAATAGAATTCTATGTAGTTCGTATATTATTTGGCAATTGCCTATTTCTAAATGGTAATCACTTAAAAAAAAGTATTTGGCATCTCAATTAAAGTTTTCAACAAATAACCGATTTTGTTGCAGCAACATGGTGTTACTCATGATTTTTCAAAAATGAATTACATTTTTATATTTTTATTCGTTACGAAAGCTTTGTATTTGTTCTATAATTTTCCAAAACTTGTTATTAATAATTATTATTGCAAACTAAAAAAATGATCACATAGTTGTGACCTTACTAATTACTATCGCATTCATTGATACATTAATTTTTTTTTAAGTTAAGAGCAGTCTTGGTTGACGTATTTTACAAGAAGTGGATTAATCTATTCATGAAGTGACCAGATTTGAAATTGCTTAAGGAGGGACAGTCCGATAGATAGGAACTCAAATATATGTTTAAAAACCCAAATCAAATTTGTTCATGTGTAAAATATGCAGGGCTGGGAAAAATACTGACATGAAGCATTTTAAATTCAAAATACAAATTACTACGTTAAAGTGAATTTGAAATACAAAATACTCTTATCATATATTGGAATTACCAAAATATTTGAAATATATAGATACATTCTTTTCTCACTGCAAGTATAAGATTCAGATTGCTAGCATGAAACCAATTCTAATCAAAAAACACACTAGAAATAACGAAAGAAAAGTGAAAGCGGCAGTGTTGTAAAATACTTCAAAAAAATGTATTTGAAATAGAAAATACAGAGACAGGGATGCCCACTGAGCCCAAGCCTGTTTGCAGTATATACGGGGGATTTGGAGAAGACAATGAGAGGACAACAGATATAAGAGATATTAGTAAAGAAAGTGAAGGTGTGGTCGTTGGCGTATGCGGATGACATAGTGTTGCTAGCTAAGGAGGAAAATGCTACAAGCTTCTAGTACTTTACGAACTATGCACGGTCAACTCGCTGTAGGATTGAAACCATACCTATCGGAGAAAGGGGCAGTTCAAGTGATTTTATTTTAATGACTGCCAGATTTTTTTTTGCAGATATAGCTCTTGCTAGATCAGCACAGGAAACTCAAAGCTTGTATAAAGTTTTAAGGTTTGTAAAGCTGGAGGAAATGAAGAAAGAAACTAAATCGTTAACCACAATTGTACTTTAATTACTTTAGAAGGACGACTTAGAGATTAAAATTAGAATCAACTACAATTAGAGATAATTTGATAGTATCACAGTAGGTAAATTTAGTTCGAGTACAAGTATACATAGGTACTAAAACACCAGAAGTATGAGCAACTTACGATACCCTTAGATCATAAGTGTAACAACCAGGACGTACAAAAATCTTTTTAAGTTAATTACAATAATAATAACAACAATTGACAGTTGACGTAATCAGCATGCAATAGCAATGTAATTTAAACTAATTGAGTAATAGTAATAAGAAGCACATTATTTTAAACGTTTCGACACGATTAGTAAATATCATTCATGAGCAACACCGTAGAGACAGCGAATAGTTAAAATCAAAAATTGATTTACCAATTTTTAGCTGTTCTTTCAGAAAACGTCCTATTGGCTTCCTGTAACCAAACTACCTGAAAATAATCGTGTCTACCTGGTGACTCACAAACTCTACAACAGGTAAAAAGTAACATTTATAAAAGGTAAAAGAACCGAAACGTATCGTATGTTGTTACATTTGCACTTTCGTCTAAAGTGGTATTAGTTATCAATTGCCTTCAAATGGAAATATCAATCGTATCTGGTACATATGCACTTTCGTCCAAGGTGGTATTATTTAAACGTCAATTTACTCCGAATAGAAATATCAATTGTAACAGCCCTTGTATCGCAGAGTTTGTAGGTCCAATGCTTCCTATTAGAACGTTTCCTTTCTTAGATTTTAAACTTGTACAGACAAGGAAACCCAGATTTGGGAGGTAGCACATGGCGCTAATGAAAAGACATGAAAATTACCTTTAATCCTAACAAATGAATAGAAAACAGTTACCCTGCGTCGAATAAATTAATTAGATATAGATATTTTTATTATACATCGTGTCACAACACGTGGATATTTTAAGAAATTAATTTTGATTCACGCAGACATAGGTTATGTAGTGAACGAGGTCAAAGTAAAAATGAATTTCGTTTTCTCAGTAGGAAGGGACCAACGATGCTCGATAGATGGCGTCAAGAAATGGAAAAGTAACTTTAATTCAACCAATATACAGGGTAGTGCATTTTTAAATTTATGCACGTAACAAAATCCTCCCCCCAGCAACATAAAAACGTGGACAGTGAATAACAAAACGATAGCTAAAATGAAGACAGAACTTTAGGCATACCTCAAGGATAGAACTCTAAAAACCAAACCAATTTCAAGGAACCCAAACCCCGTGTAATCTCATCAGATTACCACAAATATAGAAAAGACAAAGATTTTCCAGAATCTTAAGACCGAAAACCAAGACTGTAACTAAAGCGCACGAAGCGATTGGTATCTCCAAGAAATTAAGAATAATTTGATCCAGAATATAAGAAAGGTAGAGGTGTAGACCAGCGACCAATACTAAGTAGCCTTAAAATCCCCTTAAACCTCAACACTTAGATACAAAACTACCGTTGAAAATGATCCCGAAAATAAATATACCAAAATCCTAAGTACTAATAATCCCCAAAACCAGAATTCGAAGAAAGAAAGAAGAGGAAAGAAGAGAACGTAAGAACTATCAATTGCTAAACGAACACTTGTTAATTATCGATCACTGTGCTGGACTGTAACATAGAAACTTATAAGCCGATAAACGGGTCTCAAGACAAGAGAAAAGAATATGATTGCAGAAGGCTTAAGCCAGAGAGAAGAAACTTTCATAGCAACCAAACCAATTCAAGCAATAAAAGAATTCAGAAGAAGTAACAGACAAGAAAAGTACCCTAAAGGTAGAAAGAAGAGAAAGACAAAGAAAAGAAGAGTTTAGATGTTATACCTCGTCCAACTCTTACACTGTAAAGAGATAGAGATAGTGACCCAATCCTACAGCCCAAGCAACCACTCAAAAAGCGAACCTTCAAGAGGAACAAAGAAGAAAGAAAGAGATGTGGCATGTAGGTGAGAAACTAATCAAAAAGAAGTAGAAGATAAAAAAAATAAAAAGTAAAAAAGATAAGAAAGGAAGAAAAGAAACAGACGGAGAAAGATAAGCGTAGAGATTTATATGTTCAACTTCAAGACTTAAAGCCCGACAAACGGAATAGAAAACTCAAGAAAAGAAAAACCAAATCCAAAAGCAGAAGAGAGGTTGCTATAGATGCCGACTAAGCGGATATAACTATGTACATACGGAAAGGTAGTCTGTCTTGAAGTAAAATCGAGAAGAAAAGAACCAAAAGAAATGTACTAGAAACTTACGCAAAGAAAAGAATGTCGGTGACAGTAATATGAGAGGAACAATTCGGTAGCACCAAAGCTACAACCAATAAGATACCGACGACATATCCAAAGCCTTGAACTACCAAAACTAAAAGATATAAATCAAAAGTCGCAGCTCGAAAACCCAAAAAGTGAACTAGCACTTACGACACTTGCGACGCTGATGAAAAAGAAGAGAAAGATTAGAAGAAGGAGACAACAAAGAATAAGCAGACGCGACTGAAGTAGATGCAAAAGCAATAGCAGCGGATTTTACATCTGAAGAGACACCACGATCTTTATGTAGACGCGTAGACTTTGTAGCGACAACAGTGTGGGAACACTTTCTCATACCTGGAAAAACGTAACGTAACCTAAAAGGATTGCTTCGATGTGCGTTTAAACAAGAACAGTGACGTATAAAGTCCGCAACCTTAAGTCTCATATGAAACCAGTAGAAATGACACCGAAAAGCTTGCAACGTATTCCTAACACTGCGGTGTTTACACTCAGACGGAAGATGGTAATCGTGGATTAGTTATTTACGTTGATCCGAAGAAACAATTAATTTCCACATGCAAGAGTCAGACAAAGAAATGTGTACACGTTTACATAGAAGACCTTTCACAATACACTAACGAGAGAAACGACGAGGAAAAGCAGAAAGTTTAGAAACCAAATCTAAGTACCAAGAATCGGTAGTAAGTCTAATAATCCTAGAAATTAAAGAGAAATTCGGAGGAAGAGAAGCTAAAGAACGAACAGGACGTACAAGTTTCTCAGCTTTAGAACGACAGTGCATACAAGTATTAGACACAGGAGTAGTTATAGAAAAAAGAAGTGAAGGAGTGGTAAGAGAATGAGCAACAGCATTGACAGAAGTTGCTGAAGTAGCAGTCCTATTCGTAGAAATCAAAGATGGTTCTACAAATATATCACTCTTTTTGGACGTTAAAAAACTAAAAAAATTACTACAGTTAAAGTTCGTAAAGCTGGAGGAAACGAAGAAAGGAACCAAATCGTTAACCACAATTGTACTTTAATTACTTTAGAAGGAAAACTTAGAGATTACAATTAGAATCAACAACAATTAGAGATAATTTGGTACTATCACAGTAGGTAAATTTAGTTTGAGTACAAGTAAACATAGGTAAGAGAACCGAAACGTATCGTATGCTGTTACATATACCCTTTTGTCTAAAGTGGTATTAGTTATCAATTGCCTCCGAATGGAAATATCAATTTTATCTGGTATATATGCACTTTTGTCCAAGGTGGTATTATTTAAACGTCAATTGCCTCCAAATAGAAATATCAATCGTATCTGCTTTTGTATCGCAGAGTTCGTAGGTCCAAAAGCTATTAGATATTTTTATTCGTAGATTTTAAACTTGTACAGACAAGGAAACCCAGATTGGGGAGATAGCACATGGCGCTAATAAAAAGATATGGAAATTACCTTTAATCCAAAAAAAAAAACGAATAGACTTACCCTACGTTGAATAAATTAATTAGGTATAGATATTTTCATTATACATCGTACACAACACGTGGATGTTTTAAGAAATTAATTTTAATTCACGCAGACATAGATTATGTAGTAAAGGAGGTCAAAGTAAAAATGACAGTCTTTTGTTTTCTCAGTCGGAAGGGACAAACGAGGCTCGATAAATGGCGTCAAAAATGGAAATGAATGAGATGATGAACACGCTAGAAAAATATATGAAAAAAGAAAGAAATGGAAGTAAATACGGAGAAAACAAAAATAATGGTATTTGGAAAAGGAAGGGAAAGAAACAAAATAGAGGAGTGGAACTGGAAAGAGGAGGAAGTGCAGCAAGTCAAGGAATTTACATACCTGGGCTACACGATGAAGCAGGATAATAAGGAGGGAGAACACATAAAGGAAAGAGTGAGAAAAGAAAACAGGTTAATAGGACAAATGTGGGATGTGGGGAAAAGGTTGTTTGAAGTGGATATAGAAAAAAAAGCTGCTGTTTGGGAAGGTAATAAAAAGTGTGGTGATACATGGGACGAAAATATGGGAGTGGAAGGAGTACAAAGAGGTAGAAGGGATACAAAAAAAAATACTGGAAATGGGTATTAGTGCTAGACTAAGAATCACCGGGATATATTATAAGAGAGGAAATGCAGGCGGAAAAAATAAGAGTAAAGGCAGCAAAAAGGGTCATAAAATACGAGGAAGAACAGATATGTTGGAAAGAGATAAAGGGAGAAAGAGTGAAGTACGGGCAGGATGGTAGAGAAGAATATTATAAAAGAAACGGGTACGCAAAAAAAAAGTAGACAGATTAAGGGAAGAGAGTAGGGGTAAGAGAGGAAATAATAAGGAAAGTTAAGCACATAGAAAAACAGGGAAGATGGACAGGATAAAAAAGGGCAGGTATAATGTGAATTATAAGAATATCAAGGGTGAAGGGGTGCCAGAAAAGGAAGAAGAAAATGATAGCAAGGTTCAGATGTAGGAACGAAGTTAGGAAATAAATACTGGAAGAAAGAGGAAGAAAAGATGTGGAGACTACGATGTGCGGAGGATCTTAAGCACATGAGAAATGAATACAGAGAGTTAAGAGAAGAGCTTAAGAAAGTAGAGGAAATCTTAGAAGAAAACGGAAAAGGAGCAGAGTGGATGGAAGAATTATGGAGAAGGAGAAAACAGTTAAGAGGAGAGGAGGAAAAATGAAATGTAAATAGAATGTATATCAAATGTAATTTAATGTAAATGTAAAAAAATGAGGGGTATGAAAGTGTAAATAGAGAAAACATGAATCACTTTGTAAACTAATTAGGAAGCAAATAAAGTTAAACATATGTATATATTCTTTGATTTTAAAAACAACATTAATTAATTAAAAAAAATAGAAACACTAAATTTCTAAGTATGTGAAGCTGAAAAATATCTATATTATCAGATATTTTAAGAATTGATAATTAATTTTACATACGTGTAGATGCAGAATTGACATTCAAATCGTTTTAAGGGACTTCATATTAAAAACGAGGGACATTTGAAGAACCTTTGCTGACGAGGGACATATATCTAAAATGTAGTACTGTCCCTCCAAATGAGGGACGTATGGTCACGTTATCTTTTAGATATCAAATTATTGTAAATTTTTTCAAAGTACAATTACTACGTGGTCAAGAATGATTTTCTTAGTCAAGCTTCATAATATAAGATAAGACAGCTTGCGTAGACAGATTACAAACGAGGCGATGAGAGGAATACGTTAGAAAACGCTTCAAATGCAAATTGCTTGTGTCTCAAATATACAGGTGTCGCATAAAGTGACTTATATTCACTGCTTATTCACTTTTTACTCTTAATGTACGTAATTTTTGTCATGTAGTTTTTTAAATATAATGTTTTAATCTCATTTACGAGATCAATAGGTTCCTTATTTAATTACAATGACGTTCACTTGTATAAAATTGTTTATTTTTCGAATACCGATAAAATTTATATATGCAACGAAATGAAATGATAACTAAAAATTAAGAAACAGTTTTGAACAAAAATTTTAAGCAAAAAGCATTAGCAAAATACATCATGCATCCAGAGAAAACGTTCTTGTATATTTCAGCATCAATTTTTGTCAATATATTAAAATGAACATCAAACAATTACTACATTTTTTGCTACACTGAATAGTGACCTGGAAGATTGTGACTGTAAGTCATCAATTGCTGATATATTTCTCAGAAAAAATTATCTTTGAGATAACAGCGTTAGGAAACAACTCTTCCACGACAAACGTCAAAAATTGACTCTTAATTACTAATGCACAAAATATGAACAGCAGCATTAGGAAGAACGCGTCAAGTGTTTGAAACAAATTGTAAAACTAAACCAAATATCACAGTTACCAAAAAAATATCTGAACCATCATCAAATTACCAAGACCAACATCAAGTGATAAACTTAAATGATTCTCGAGTATAGTTCCAATTCTATTATTCCAAACAAGTAAAATAACACTATAACGCTGCATAAACTACTGTAGAAAAATATAATATTTTAAACAGGTTAATGTAAGGCAAATTTTAATTTAATTAAAACTGGAAGCGACGGAGTACAACTTACCAGTATTTTGGTATTGGTGGATTATTGATAATCGACGTTTGATGCAAATCTTGTACCAACATGCAAAAATTCCGCAGATCAGAACAAACGTACACAGTGCAAACAACAAAAAGGTTTAAGAACTATGGAAATCAATAATTTTCTATATTTGGACACCAGAACTACCATTCTAGTCAATAAGAAATAAAATATGCAAAAATAAAAATCTCTCTAAAGTTATACAACGGTGTTTGTGTTTTTTGTGAAGTCATTGACAGAGATACACAACTTTAGATCTACTGTTTTTTTTTGTGAAACTTTTTGTTTTTCTCTTTAATGCTTCACCAAACTCACTTCCAATTTTCTTCTCTATTTTCTCGATTGAGCATTCCACAGTAGTCGGATAACATATTGAAATTCCATTTTTGTTGGTAACGTTTCTCAAATTCACAGACATCCTGTTGAAATTTTTTAATCTGTTTGTTACTGTAGCGCCCCAAGTTTTCACGAAAATAGTCAAAATAGAAGTGTAGTAAACTTTTAAGCCCATCTTGCATCCTTGAGCTTCACACGCTGCCAACATGCGTTGTATAATGTTTTTGCAATCAGTGTTCTTAGTATTCACCAATCTCATATTGTTTCCAAAAAGAGGGGATCAGTTAGAAGTTTTCTTATGTCACGCCCAGTGAAAACTATTTTAACTTGGCTTCAGACAGTTTTGAAAGCTTAAAACACATATATTTAAAACAATTTCCATCTCTTGGTAGTGATTTGATCTATTTGATAAGCCCTAATTTAACATGAAGAGGTGGTAATAACACTTCTCTTGTCGGAAATAAGGTCGTATTGATGACGGTTTTCTCGGCAAGGATTAAACTGTCTCAAGAAAGTCAGTTTTTGTCCTGTGCAGCGGTATGGCGTTACTATCTCATAAACAAAAAAAAATGATATTTTGTATAACTTCCTCACTGATCTAACAACATGGTGAGTATTTTAAAATTGTGACAATGGATGTTCTTTATGTATGATTTTCTAAAAAATTGTATCTAAGTCATTATAATTTTCTTCCAAATAAAACTAGTCTTCCATAGGAAAAGATGCAAATACGTTTTCATTATAGAACAAGACTGCTTTGAGAATAGTTTAGAATCAATGAATGTGCATCATTCTGATAAATTATATTCTACTTTAATGTACCTCATGAGCTCATGAACATCATTACAATAAATTAGATTTCCTTTTTTGGAGAGAAACTGAGTAAATTCTCTCTCTCGATGCCTGTACGACGAAAATGTCCCAAAGAATAAAAGCTTTTTGTTTTTAGTCTTTTAATTCTAGTAACTCGACTGAATCTTTTAAAAGACCTAAGTGTCGTTAAGTTTACTCTGAGAAAAAAACATGAGGTTTTTTGTCAACAGAAAAATCTGAACTAGATACCTCTTGGGAAGCTAATGCGTCCTCCGACTCACTTAGGATGTCAAGTTAGAAAGTAGATGTAGAAAGGATATTTCAAAACCATAGAACACTGGGCGAATAGCTTAGTCGAAGTTAGGGTAACATGTATTTTTAATTTTTTTAAATTAATTTTATTCACATCTACCGAACAGAGGTAGCAGTCGGTTGTGTGATTTTTTTGTTCACGTAATTTCATAAGAATGCTAAAACAAAATGATTTTTTTTACTTTTAAACCACAAACGAAGATCTCCCTTGCATCTTCTGCACACTTTATGCGGACCCCTGTTTTGTCTTGATTTCCAATTAATCTAAAATACGCAAAATAAAATTTATTTACAAACTCACTTATGTTTCTTTATTGACTTTTTACTGTGTATTCACATACTACATAAGCGAAGTTGTCGGGTGAAATTACACTACCTCAGCAAGTCATATTTCAGAAATAAAATGACAATTACAGCATTGTTTGAATGCTGAATATAAGCTGAATCTGGCATTAGAAGGCCAGCAAAATATTGAACTTATTTACCATGTTGAAACATGAACTAATTCAGCAGCAAATTGTTTATATTTATTCTTAATAACCCAGATAACAAGTCTAAACATGCTCAACTTTATTAGTAGTATTACTATTATCAACTTTTTATCCGTTTTAACTCGATCATGTGGCCTTTCTGTGAACGTTAAAACTACAACTGCATCCGTCCAAATAAGACAACCGTTTTTGTGTGACACTCAATTTGAGTTCGATCACGATGCCATTAATGGATTTTTTTATACATTTTACTAGACCCGGTATATAATGAGGGCTCACATAAACGTGCATAACTAAAATAACTTTTTAAGTAAGCCCACTTTGTTTGCATCAAGATTATGTTTAAACGTTATTTTCGGATTGCTTGCTGTTTTGTAACCTCAAACCTCCAAATATTTTTTATACAGGGTGCGACATTTAACAGCTTAATAGTAATGTGGAGGTTAAATGTGACGCTTTTTTTGCAACTCGCCAACCAGTGCAGCCCATCTGGATACCAAAAAACCAGAATGTAATGGGAAACTTTATTACGGGCGCACTAGGAGAGAGGACACAACAGGGACATATATCGAAACTGGACTTGTTTTCAGAATTGCTTACGAGACCGAAAAAGAAACAACTTGCAGCAAACTTGCACCGAAGCATAAAAAACTATGGAAAAACTCTTCAGGGATAAGGTACACAAAACTCTTTACATAGCCACAATCAAACACTCACTATCAATCATGAGTCTACAAAAGTTAAGGCAAGTCACAAGAATCGTAACAGGGCACTGCGGCCTTAACAAACATATGCATAAAATGGGACTGCAAAGCAGCTCTCTATGCTGCGGATGCTTGGAGGACGACGAGACTCCGCAGCATTTGTTGTGTAAATGCGAAGCATATCAAATGCAACGCACAACAATTCTCGTCAAACTAAAACTAACCGATGATGAGTTGAAACAAGTCCTTTAGAATAAGCTTCTGGACTTTATTGACGGAACAGAACTGCTGAGGGAGTAATAAATAGGAGGTGCACAAAAAGACCAAGAAGACCGCTGTGCAGTTGCGCTAGACGGGCGACCTCTTGAATTAAAAAAAAACTAAGAACAAACCGATAAAAATAAATTTGTGATTTGTTTGAGTAAATATATTAAATCCACTCGGTGTAATCATCATGAGCGCTCATACAGTAATTTTTTTGGGAGGGGGGAGGCAATTTGGGGAAGATCATTAGCTGTTTGGAAACAACAAACAAAAACAAAACTAGTTCTACAAAATCAAACTTTTAATTGTATTTTAAAATACACATTGTCTGACATCACTAAAGGCGACCGACATTTAAAATAATAGTAAATATGTTATAATTTTTAAACAAAACAAATAATTTTAATTTCATAAGGTATATTTTTGCTTTACAATTTACAAAAAAAGAACAATAATTGTTCATAGGCTGCATTATATAGAGAAAACAAATGTAAGAAAAACTGACCAAGTAACATTATCTTATTGAAACGTTCAAGAAATTACTTGCAAATGCAAGAGCCTTCTAGAAGGCTGTTATCTATTTTCTAGAAGTTATAGCGAAGAGTGAGGAACGATCGAGAAGGATTTCCGTATGTCTTTATACAGACAGATCGTAGGTCAGTTATTGCTGAAATGCGAATGTGTTAAGAAGATTATCAAGTGGAAATAAATCGTTAGCACGCGTGTGTCTACATAAATAAATCGAGAATAATCGTGAACGTGATAATTAGTGTAAATAAGTGTGATATCCGAGGACGTTATCTTATCTTCTTGTAAGTGATATAAATTATAGTGTAAGTGTTTTTATTATTAGATTTTATTAGTTCGGTTAATTTAAAAGTGTACATATTTCTAGAATAAGTAAACATAATTTTTAATCGTTTAAATAAATTAGTTTTAATTAATAAATACGCAACAGTGGCGTCAGGTGTTGAGGTATCGAATAGAACAAACCGTTCGCGATTTTTAGTGTGAATACCATTAAGTTATTTGATATCGCTCCCGTAATTGATTGCGAGATACGCGTGTTTATTTATAAAGTATAAAATAGTGTTTATTAAACTTTTTCTTTAACAAGTGCGTGATCGCGATATTAATTAAAGTCGTTTCCGTGGTTTAATATTAACAAGTGGATCGTTATTAAAATTTTGTGTTATACAAAAACTGCATTTTAAAAAGTAGTGTATTTAAACTTTATATTCGTGTTATATTTAATTTATGCCGGTGACGCGTTTGCAAGCAGTTAAAATGGATGCAAAACTATTTGAATTTCTTGAATCAATAAAAAATGGTCAAGAATCGATGAATAGAAAAATGGAATAAAATTCGCAGAAAATAGAAGAAAAGTTTTACCAAAATTCACAGAAAATTGAAGAAAAACTGTCGGAAAATTCAAGAAAATGGAAGAAAAACTTTCCGAACATTCTCAGAAAATGGAGAAAAGTTCTAGAAGTTTAAAAGAAGAAATACGAACGAGCATAGAAAATCAAATTAAAATTGTTCAAGAGGAAACCCAAGCAGACATGTTAAACTTAAAAGAAGAAATTTGCGATTCTTTGAATGAGAAAATAGAAGCAATAGAGGACAAATTAGAAGACAGAATAAAACTGATTGAAGAAAGAATGAAGCAGATGAATTGTCACGGCGAAGGAAGCGTCACGAGTGAGGATTTAATAATGGACCATCGTGAAGAAAACACTCACAAGTTCAAAGTTGTACCACCGAATTTTGATGGTAAAGTTCCATGGTCAACCTACTACAAGCAGTTTGAAGCCGCAGCTACTGCTAATGGTTGGAGCAACAAGCAGAAAGCGACGTCTTTAATCGTGTCCTTACGTGGAGAAGCGCTTGGAATTTTACAAACTGTTCCGGACCACCTGCAAGAAAATTACGAACTCTTAATATCACGATTAGAAATGAGATATGGAGATGCTCATCTTCAACAAGTCTATCAAGCTCAAATGAAAAGTCGGGTTCAGAAAGCTGCCGAAAGTCTTCAAGAGTTTGAGGCGGACATCGCCAGATTAACACGGCTTGCGTATCCTACAGCACCAGACACCTTCTTGGAGCAGATGGTGATTCAAACCTTTGTAGACGGCCTCAGAGACAACGAAACACAGCAGACTCTCCGGTTAGTTCGACCGAAAACATTGGATGACGCTTTGGTGCATGCTTTGGAGTTTGAAGCAGCAAAACAAGCATCGCAACGAGATGGTCATAGACTCTGCTGTGCTACAGAAGTACCCGCGCAGACACTGGAAAGCATCGAGAAGATAGCGCGACGAATACTTCGGGAAAGAGGAGTGACAGCTTTGAACTGCGACGAAATAAGCCATGTACGACGGCATCGTACCAAACCTAAGAAGAGGACTAGAAGAGCGCTCAAAAATTTGGAACGAGGCGAGCGAAAGAAACAAAAAGTAATCTCATCTAGTCAAACTCCGGAGATTACAATCCAAATGGCATCGCCTAGAGAGCAATTGCATAGCATTTATCTCGATGGCAAGATCAATGGGAGAAGCGTCCAGTTACTGGTTGACACGGGAGCGACGAAGACCATCATTCGTCCTGACATCATATTGGAAAACGGGAAGACATCACCAGTAACAGTACGACTTCGAACGGCGACGGGCGAAGAAATACCTACTCACGGACAAGTCAAAGTAACCATTGGGTTGGGAAATGGAGTACTCGACCATCAAGTACTGGTAGCCGACATCACGGAAGAAGTTATCCTGGGAATGGACGTGATAAAGAAGTATGGGTTCCATTTGGATATGAAGAACGATGTCCTGAAGATCGACAATGAAGAAATTCCTTTTCATTCGTCAGAGAAGGCAGCCGTGCGAGTCTTATTGAGTGAAGACGTGACTCTGCCTGCAAGGACTGAAAGTGTGGTGATGGCACGCCTGGATGGAAGTCTCCGGGAAGGCTACATACGCGCGATTGAACCAATGGAGGGCGGCTTAGTTGAAAAGGGACTACTCGTTGGCAGAACTTTAGTACGAGTAAAGAAGACGATGCCAGTAAGGATCTTAAACATCAACTCAGATCCTGTAACACTGAAAAAGAAGGCCAATGCACGCCAGTATCACAAATTGTGAGATGCAAAAAGACGAACGAAGATACGCCGCCGAAGAAGTGTCCACAACATCTATTGGACATTCTTACCACCAAATGCGAAAACCTCAGCCAAGACCAGCTGGCTAAAGTTAAAGTGTTGATCCAAGAGTACCAAGATGTGTTCGCGCTGGAGAGTGGCTCTAAAGGAAGAACTAACGTGGTGAAACATAAAATTAATACCGGAGACGCTCGGCCGATACGACAACATCCACGCAGACTTCCATTGGCGAAAAGAGAAGCCGAACACATAATTATGGATATGGAGAGAGAAGGCGTGATTGAACCTTCAAGTAGTCCATGGGCAGTGGTACTCGTAAAGAAGAAGGATGGATCAACGAGGTTTTGCGTAGACTACAGGCAGCTAAACGACGTGACCAAAAAGGACAGCTACCCTTTACCCAGAATTGACGATACGCTAGACACCCTGTCAGGATCCCAGTGGTTTTCTACGTTAGATTTAAAGAGTGGATACTGGCAGGTAGAATTAGAACCCAGGGATCGTGAAAAAACTGCTTTTACGATAGGAACTGGTTTGTGGCAGTTCACTGTAATGCCCTTCGGCCTGTGTAACGCTCCTGCAACGTTCGAGCGTTTGATGGAGACCATCTTGCGCGGGTTGTCTTGGAAGACGTGCTTGGTTTACCTGGACGACGTGATCGTGGTTGGCAGGTCGTTTGAAGAACACTTGAACAACTTGAAAGAAGTGTTCCAGCGATTACGTGGGGCTAACCTCAAACTGAGCCCAAAGAAGTGCCACGTATTTAAGAAGGAAGTCCAATACCTTGGCCACGTCGTATCTAGAGATGGAGTAAGGGCTGACCCAGACAAAATCCGAGCAGTGCGAGCATGGCCAAGAC
This sequence comes from Aquatica leii, assembly GCA_035610365.1. NCBI lineage: Eukaryota > Metazoa > Arthropoda > Insecta > Coleoptera > Lampyridae > Aquatica > Aquatica leii. The sequence goes on along the minus strand of CM069437.1, from coordinate 32,119,760 downwards.
CGATCGACAAACATCAGGTCCGAAGTTTCCTTGGGTTGTGCACTTATTATAGAAGATTTGTCCCCGGATTTGCCAATATTGCCAAACCATTGACAAAACTAACCGAAGAAAAAGCAGAATTTAGATGGAATGAAGACTGCGAAAATTCTTTTAATCAACTAAAACAGGCCCTAGTCACTTCGCCGATTTTGAGTTATCCACGAGAAGATGGAAAGTTTGTTTTGGATACCGACGCAAGCAATATGGCCATAGGCGCGGTCCTTTCGCAGGTTTAAGATGGACAAGAAAAGGTTATCGCGTACTTTAGCAAGGTTTTGTCTAGGCCAGAAAGGAATTATTGCGTGACTAGGAGGGAGCTGTTAGCAGTCGTTAAGTCCATCGAACATTTCTACAAGTATTTGTATGGACGAAAATTCTTACTGAGAACAGACCACGCCGCTTTAAAATGGCTACGGCAGTTCCGTAACCCAGAAGGACAAGTAGCAAGATGGATCGAGAGACTGCAAGAGTACGACTACGACACAGAACACCGTGCCGGAAGCAGTCATCGGAACGCTGATGCCTTGTCCAGAAGACCATGTCCGGCGGACTGCAGCCATTGTTCGCGACTGGAAGAAAAAGTCGAATGCCTCGAGAGAACTGCTATGGTTGATGATGAGTGGGAACCTGAGCAGTTACGTAGCGAACAAGAAGACGATCCTGAAATAAGACTACTCCTGGACTGGAAAGAAAGCGGCCGACGACCAACCTGGGAAGAAGTGAGTGCTTTGGGCAAAAATATCAAAGCGTACTGGGCGCAGTGGGACTCTTTAATAGTAGAAGACGGTCTTCTTAAGCGATCCCTAGAAAGTGCCAAGGGCACGGGAAACAGACTACAGCTGGTAGTGCCGAAGAGCAGGGTGACAGAAGTGTTAAAGCATCTCCACGATGGAACCTCAGGAGGACACTTTGGCATTAAGAAGACGTTAGGTAAAGTGCGAGAACGATTCTACTGGATGAACTGCAAAGAGGACGTCATGAAATGGTGCCGTAAATGCATAGTCTGCGCTTCAGGAAATGGTCCAGCGAGAAAGCGCAAAGCACCCATGAAACAATACAACGTAGGAAGCCCTTTGGAAAGAGTAGCGATTGACATCGCAGGGCCGTTCCCAGAATCCGATTCGGGAAATAAATACATCCTGGTGGCGATGGATTATTTCACGAAATGGACGGAGGCTTACGCCATACCCAATCAGGAAGCAGCTACAGTCGCAGACGTATTAGTAAAGGAGTTTTTCTGCCGATTTGGAGTTCCGTTGGAATTACACTCCGATCAAGGCCGCAATTTTGGGTCTGGGCTGTTTCAAGAAGTTTGCCGACTGTTAGGAATTAAAAAGACTAGGACAACGCCTCTCCATCCTCAGTCTGATGGCATGGTTGAACGGATGAATCGAACAAGGGGCAAGTACTTAGCCAAGGTAGTGTCCGAACACCAAAGGGACTGGGATCAGTACTTGCACTTTTTCTTAATGGCATACCGATCATCCGTTCACGAAAGCACAGGCCAAACACCATCCTGTGTCATGCTCGGTCGTGAGATAAGATTACCATGCGATCTTCAATTTGGGCGAAGACCGGAAGAAGAAGTTGCTGGAGAAGATTACGTCAGCAAGCTGGCCAAGAGGTTAGACGAAGTACATAAAAAGGTCCGTAAAAACACACAAATTGCCAGCGACATGATGAAAACAAGATATGATGTCAAGGCGCAAAATGGTGGGTTTCAACCTGGCGATATGGTCTGGTTGTATAACCCTCAAAGGAGACGTGGTTTGTCGCCGAAGCTGCAAAGGCAATGGGAGGGCCCCTATGAAGTCGTGCAGCGTATTAACGACGTTATATACCGCATCCGAAAACAGCCCAGAGGCAAGCCAAAAGTGGTCCACGTCGATCGTCTAGCCCCGTTTGCTGGCGATAACCACAATCCGCAAGTTCAGGTCCGAACCAGAGTAATAAGTAGCAGAACCAGGAATCCAATCGAAGAAATGGAGTTCAAAAAGTTTATGAACTTATACGGAGGTTCTGGAAAAGCTAGGTTTGGAGTTACCACCGAGGAACAACAAGACCTGTTCCAGACACAAAAAGATTACGCCATCGCACATTGCGTGAGCGAGGACCTTGACATGTCCAAAGGGGTTGCAGTCGTGTTTAAAAAGAAGTTTGGGCAGCTAGATGAATTACGAAGACAGCAACCGGCAGTCGGAAAGGTTTTAGGACTACGTGGTGACGGACGCTTCGTTTTCTATCTGGTCACCAAGAAATACTCACGTGTCAAGCCGTTATACAAAGATCTGTGGCGAACATTATGGAGTCTCAAGAGACAAATGGAGTTCCATCATGTTAAGAAATTGGCAGTACCCAAGCTTGGTTGTGGCTTAGATCAACTGAATTGGAGGACAGTTCGAAACATGTTGGAGGTCGTCTTCCGAGGAACAGGCATTCAAGTGTTGGTCTGTAGTTACCAACCGAGAAGAGTATTGGGTCAGGAAAAGTCCATTGACTGTTACTTTTATGGTCAAGGAAGTTGCCGAAATGGAGGAAGCTGCCGCTATCGCCACGATCCCTTTTACCGGTGTCGCATCCAGTCTCCTGTTCTGGGACAGAACAGTCCTAAGAAGGGGGCAGTGAAACGTTCAAGAAATTACTTGCAAATGCAAGAGCCTTCTAGAAGGCTGTTATCTATTTTCTAGAAGTTATAGCGAAGAGTGAGGAACGATCGAGAAGGATTTCCGTATGTCTTTATATAGCGACGAGACAGATCGTAGGTCAGTTATTGCTGGAATGCGAATGTGTTAAAAAGATTATCAAGTGGAAATAAATCGTTAGCACGCGTGTGTCTACATAAATAAATCGAGAATAATCGTGAACGTGATAATTAGTGTAAACAAGTGTGATATCCGAGGACGTTATCTTATCTTCTTGTAAGTGATATAAATTATAGTGTAAGTGTTTTTATTATTAGATTTTATTAGTTCGGTTAATTTAAAAGTGTACATATTTCTAGAATAAGTAAACATAATTTTTAATCGTTTAAATAAATTAGTTTTAATTAATAAATACGCAACATTATTAATAGATTTTATATACCGTATTGACTTTTATTTATAAATTTATTCTTTGTCAGTAGAAAATAGAAATTGCAGATTTCTTGGCTGTCTTGCAAACTCGTCAATGATACTTTTGATATAATCAGTTTTGTTGTTTTCTATAATATGTCTGTGAATGCTCATCATGCATAGACCGTCCAAACGATCTTCACTCATAGTGGAACGGATTCAAGTTTTTATTTTCTGAACGGTACCTACTAAAGGATCATTTGATAGTACAAGTTGTTGGTAGTAAACACAACGATATTTTAATTGCTTTTCAGCAGGATAATATTTTTTATATTTAATAATCTTTTGGACACCAACCTCTAGGCCAGCCATTACGGCGCATCCATCAGAACCCAAGTCCACCAACTTTTCCATATTCAAATTAGCTTTTTCGCAAAAAGATAAAAATTTTGCAGTTATAGATTGAGCATTTAACTGGTTTAGTGGAACAAAACCCAAAAATTCGTCGTGCACCAAATTTCCACTCGTAGGGTTTTTTTTAACATACCTGACCCCAATTGAATGTTGTTCAATTTCTCAAATATCTGTACTCTTCTAGTAGTAATAAAAATGAACTGTTTATTTAATTTAAAATTTGTTGTCGAATAATAGACCCACAGTTATTAATGAGCTCGTTTTGTATTCTATGGGAAATACATTTAGCTTTGCTAGAACAGTTTTTTAAGTGATCTATCCGTACATTATTCCCAGATTTGGGTCTAAAGTCAATTAATGCATCAAAATTTCCATCGTTAGATTTTTTTCCACGCAATGCGGAACCACGCGTTTCGCATAGTACAATAGTAGCTACAGTTGAATAAAGTTTAGGTCTATTTTCTTCAATTTTACTATGAACAACCTTATTTAACTTAAGTTTGGCCAAATTAATGACCCCTTCTTTTAAGAGGTTGGACAGAAGCAACTACTTCAGTAATTTTGCGACGTTTAGTGCTCAGGATGAACACTTTATCAGGCTCGCTCACACTGAGTCAAATAATTTGTGATATAAATAAAAACATTTAATTAAAAAACATGATTTTCACGTAAACATCGTGCACTTTGAAGAACGTTCGATACAGGTTTCTGTCTTGTTGTTACCAAATGTGCAAGCAAGGAAGTTTTATTTGAAATTTTTGTTAGGCTGTAGTACCCTGACAAATACATACATGACTCATGTTCAGATTTTCAAAATTTTGAATGTGGGTTGCTTATTTACGGAAGCTGTTCCTGATAAACTAAGAATCACAAGATAATTACCAAAATAGTCTTAAAAAATCTGAAATTTAAATTTACCGTTGTAATTCCACATACGAATACGATTACTGTTTATACTAGAGATAACGACAATAAAATCTTCATCGTCTTTACTTAAAACACTAACGACCCCTTTGTTCTTTGTACTCTTAACATTTCGAGCGCACCAACTATTTCAGCGTTGGCATCTAAAAGATTAGAGCTGCAGGTCACAGTACTTTAACTATAAACTACTCTACACTGCTATACATTATGTTTTTTTAATGTATTACTAGTGGGAAATATTTAGAATAAGTTGACTGCTTCATAAAAAAATTATTTCAACAATGTGAGTCCGAGTCCAAGAGGGGGGGGGGCAGCTCTCTCTTGCTCTTCCTTATGGGGCTCCTAGGTTAATCATATACCCAAAAAATTTAAAAAAATGCGACAAAGCACAAAGACAAACTCTCTCTGTTAAGTATTAACCGATAGCAATTTACAGTTAAGCCTAAAATACGCCGTACATAGAAAAACTTTCAAAAGTAGTGCAAGAACGTTATTAAATGTTGGGGTTTTAGAGAAGAAAAGTCTACTGGCTCTTATTTTTATGCTAACAGTAGTATGCAAACTGAACAACAATGGAAAATTGAAAGAAACAATTTAAACTGTAATTTGTAAAAAAATAACGTGATAAGAAGATACTCATAAATTATGTTTTATAAAATTGCAGCTATCAACAGAGTACGCAAGAATTCTCCTGAATGCACAACGGCACAATCTTTTACAAAATAAGAAAACTTCAAACTGTACCTTAGAACTTACCTTTTTTTCTAACCGGAACGTTGCCGGAACGAACTTCAACCACTTCTTCTAACTACAAGGTTAAAACAACTGCATCTGCAGTTTTAACGCGTGTTCTGTTGTTCTAACCTTACTTTCTACTACTTAGATTGTTTCTACACTACCTGCCAATTTAAGTTTTGGTCTTCTAATTTAAATTAATTAAACAAAATAATCATTTTGTCACTGTTGAAAAAAACCTTACTCATCAGTGCAATAACTAGAATTGATTTAATAACTAGTTTTATTGCAAATTCTATGTATACCAGTGGTAAATAATTTCCAAGTATTATAATTTCGTGTTTTGTTAACTAAAAACATAATTACTTAGTAAAAATAGAAAACCTATAATTAATGTGCTCGTTAACGTAACAACGAATATGAGTCAGAATGCAAACATCCAATTTGAAAAATTTAGTTTTGGATATCTTTGTATTTTCTGAAAGAACTATTAGGAATCTCTTCTCTTTGTCATAAATAAAAATAAATTCCATAATCAACTTAAACTATTTAGCTTGCACGAGTCACGTTTATCAAAAACTTATCAATAGACAAATATAGATTTACATTTTGTACTTTGAAATTAAGAGTAATTTCTCGAAACCTTTAAGATAGGTTTTTTCTTAATCATTGCGCTTATTATTTGTAATTTAAAAAAATTATCAGTTACAGACAACTCGTCTTAAAAAGTAAAGAAAAAATTAATCATTAAACATTGATACTTTTAGTGCGAAAAACCCTGTTGTATTAAGCCTTTTTGATTTTGAAAGTTTTGCAATTGCAAAGGTAAAGAGAATTAGTTAAATTTAATACTCTAAAAAATAAAATAGTAATGATTATACATGAAAATTAAAACAAAAACAATTTACGTTTTATCGTAGCTTTATGCATTTAATATTTACGTTGAGGATTAAGTCCACTTTTAATTAAACATTTTAATTAATAAAAAATTATTTATGAAATGAAACGGTTCTCGATACGTTTATATTTATAAAAATTAATCATTGAATTCTGACCTTACGTAAAGATTGCTTAAATTTATATACTTAACACGTGCCTAAGTCAATTTCAATATTAAACGATTAACGCCAAAGAAAAACTGTTATATCTGATAAACGTTTTATTAATACTGCAATATGTTGTACAAATAATGCATTGGTAAAATTACGTTGAATTGCTACGAATTATGTTTTACTTCCTAAAAATAACATGTTCTACATTTTTATGGTAAAACCGAAATATACGTACTATTCATTTGGCTCTTGTGTATTAGCAGTTTGTAAACACGCTTTGTTACAATTAGTGTTTAAGCCAACTGGATTATAAGGCATTTGACCGTAAGGTTGCCATTCACAACACCCAGAAAATCCTTGGCAGTATGGATTGCATATCATCGATTGATAATTAGGTTGTTGTTGGTACGGTGGGCGATACATTGGATTTGTAAATGGTCCTTGCATGCCTGGTGGTTGCATGCCCGGTGGTTGCATGCCAAATGGTGGTTGCATGCCAAACGGTGGTTGCATGCCAGATGGTGGTTGATAGACGGGTGGCTGGTAAGGCAAGTACGGATTAAATGGTATGTTATTATAACACGACTCTAGACATCCTTGCATCTGTTGTCCGCAACAAGACGATTGTGCAAAAAGAGGCACACTTAAAGCTTTTCCTACTAACAACAAACACAGAACACTAACTCTCAACATCTTCGACTATGGTTCTATCAATAGTAAGCGTGCGATACAAAATATTAGCAGTTGGACTAGTAAAATTATAAAGATTTGGGTTATATTTAGGTTATCAATTTTATCGGCATTGAACCTTAACCCTTAACATTGCATAAGGATTTTTACTTTAAAATAAATATATTTGCAGCGGTATTAATTACGCGAGTATTGTTTAAACATGCAACAAATATGGGTGTTGTCTTTATTGTTATTAAGGGTCAGTGCATATTCTATACAACAACCGTTGTGTATAAATAATTGTTGTTGTTTGCCTAATACTTGTTCTAATAACTGTCAACCACCAAAAGGATGTTACAATTGTGTTCAGGAACAACTGATACAACCAACCCCGAATAACAAATGTGTTTGCACAGAAACATCAACTGTTTATCCAACCGAAGTCGAGACTGTACAAGAATGCACTGATTGTCAACCGGAAACTTTACCAGAAAAAATGGTGAAACCTATTATACAAAAACCAGTTCCGACAGAGTCAAGCGACTGCATTGATTGTTATCAACAGCAGCAACAACAGCAACCAATGTACCAGCAGCATCCTATGTTTCAACAACAACCGATGTTTCAGCAGTATCCAATGTTTCAACAACAACCAACACTACAGCAGTATCCAATGTATCAACAACAACCAACACTACAGCAGCATCCAATGTTTCAACAACAACCAACACTACAGCAACATCCAATGTTTCAACAACAACCAACAGTACAGCAACAACCCATGCATCAACAAGAACCAACGTTTCAACAACAACAGATAACGTTTCAACAACATCAACCAATGCTTCAACAAATGTCGTTTCCAACTTATCACCAAAGCTCTGGCTACACGCCCATAGGTTTTCAAGCTGTATGTCACCCAATATGTTTCGGAAATATACCGTGCTGTAACTATTGGGGTTATAGAAATCCCTACTCAGTAGGAAAATAATTTAGATATAAATTTAATGGTAACTAATACATTTTTGTATTTGTGTGTAATATATGTAATATTTAAATATAAATTGGTTTAATCTGTAAAGAAAAAGCAAATTTAACAAAACATTAGTTTAGATTTAATTTTAACGCTTATTTCTAAATACGCTTACAACACTCTACATTTTGTACAAGATGTTTTTTATTTTCAATTCAACGTTAAGTTTGGCAAGTAGATAAAATTGATCAATTATTATTTGATTAAGGAAATAGGAAAACTTCAAAGTTCAATGTTAAAATTTACGTCAAGAAGTTTGTGAAATTTATGAATTAGTAACCTTTAAGCATCTTGCATCGTTATTTTACATTGTAGATATTATTCTATTAATAATCTTGCATCAAACATGGTTTTTTTGACTGGTTTGTTTTGGTAAAGTTTTTACAGTTTCGAATATATCAATTAGTAGAATAATTGCTAGTGTAAAATCTTTGCGCATATACAAAGTTGCAAAATTCCCAAGACTGGTTTTAATATTACGTCATATTTAAAGTATCTACATCTAATGTTACATCACATTTTTTTTTACAATATGACATTGAGATGCTTAGACAAACGTTGATCAAGAATTAAACTGTGGCAGTCAATACCAAATTTCTTAAGTGTTACGAAACGTTTTTCTATAATAAGTAAGTAGATCAAAATAGCGATTTCGCAAATTAAAGATAATCAAACTGTTTTTCGTTTCGAAAAACCTTTCTAAGTTACACTACTCATGCTATTTACTTAACGCTTACGGAATGTTTGTGTCTAAAAAACAAAAACACATTTCGAAAAACTTCACATCACGTTACGGCATTTTAATAAAAATATTAAAACGATAATTTAATGTAGATATTCAAAGTTCTAATCCAATTATCTAGTCTGTATGTTTTTACAAAAATAAAAAATAGTTACTTATTTAACGAGTTCTGTGTGTATATTGGGCGTGTTTTTTTTCGAAGTAGACATTTTTAAACCCGAGTGAACTGAGGGTTTTAAAAGTCTACGAAAAAAAAACGCCTAATTTAGAAAGGTACAAGTTGAATACAACATTTTATTGCTCCAACAGAGACTACAAAGCTCGAAAAGTCTCAAAAATAGTTTGACGTCAAAGACGATTTACAATAGCGAAAATTGGAATTTATGACAGCTAAAAACAATAAAAACATTCCTTTTTAATTTAAAAAAAGTATAAACATTTTCTTTTACACACAAAAATAAACAAATAAATAAACTAGTAGATAGTATCCTTAAACAAAAGAACGTGTGTAGTAGAATTCTCAAAACAAAAGCCAGATAATTTAATTTCACAAAATTGAAAACGACTAAACAAAATCAACACGTGAAACGTTTATTTTCAATTTTTTTGACAATCGAATTAAAATTATTCCGAAAAAAAAATTTGCTATGTTTTTGTCTTTTTATAAAAAAAATAAATTTTGCTGTTATAGATCGTTTCTAATTTTTTTAATTTAAAAAAAATTGTAAATGAAGGTAGCTTTAGCTATTTGTTATTTGTTAATTTAGTCATTTGTTTTTTGTTGCTTCTTCTTGTGATGCGACGTTTTACCGTCAAATTAGTTTTTTTCTTTTACTGTTTCTTTATGTTAAATTTTTTTAAAAATTATTTTCGGACTTCATGTATAAATTCTTTGAAGCAAAAAAATTTTGCTAATTCTGAGTAGTTGTTGCACATACTTATTTATCAATTCATTCCATTGCATTCATGTTTATTATAATCTCATACCATATCAGATATGCGTGATTTTGATTACTTCTTCATCAATCATGGAAATTTGATACTAAATGAAAAGCTCGAATACCTTTCCTTTTTATTGCCATTAATTTACTGCTGCTTACATATAAGTCGCAATCACGTCTAAAATGATGATTCTTAGTTTCTAAACTGCAACTTAATTTTTTTACTGCACGAGCTCCCAGGCATAACCGTTCTGATCAGGCAATACTCAAATTTTGTAACCTTGTTTGATTGGATTGTTTGGCATATTGCGTTATCAAGCGGTTACTTCGTAGCAGATTTTTCAAAAAAGAAAAAATTTATAAATAAGTGTAGTATTTTTGTTGCTTTTGTAAAAGCTTTCCTGGGGTAAGCATTAATTCATATTTTTGAGATTATGTTGGTTTTCCCGTAATTGTGATATAGACTTAGGATACCGCCATGTATTGGGCAATTTGGAGTGATTCATCTCAATCCATTCTGCTGGAAACTATAACTAGAAACACGTACTACAGAGAGCAATTGGTTAATTAAATCATTTCCGAAACAATCTCTTAACAAAATTTGACGCTCAACTGTCAGGGACTCGATTTCGTGTGTGCAGTTATAAGTCTTTTTATTTTTATTCATTGTTTTACTTTTATATTGTTATTAGTGGAGTCGACTTACTCAAAGTTTTGTTTTGCTTCTTTTGGTGTTGCAAGTTCGCTTACTTTCTACTATTTATTTGTACGTTGACTTGATTTCGCTTTAGTTATCCACTTACTTTTACTTAAATTTGATTTCTAGTCAGACACGCGTTGGTAGACTTCTGCTTTGGGTTACTACTATGATTAGTTTGGTGTTTTAGGTTTTATTGTTTTAGATATGTACTCTTTAAATAAAGAACTACCACTTCTTAATTCCTCGGACTCTGATGCAGAAACGAATTTGGGAAACTAGAATGTTAGGTTTTCTGGTAAAGATCCTTTTTTACTTATAGAATTTCTTCTTCGGATTGACGAACTGTGTTGCTTTTGTGGTATTTCACAGCATTAACTTTTTCTCTCAGTTCTTGAGGTATTGTTTGGCAAAGCTCTTCTTGCTTTTAGGGCGAACCAAAGTTCTTTGCGTTTTTGAAAGGATGTTGCTGTTCTGTTGAAATCGTTTCTTCCTGTAGGTTATGACGATCGGTTAATTGAAACAATTTGTAAGCGTATCATCCGAGCTAACGAATCTATCGGGATGTACGTTACTATCATACGGTACCTCTTCTTACAACTGTTAGAACCGGTCTCGGATAAAATACAAGTTAAGAACGCGCATCGTAATCTCACTCCTTTGTATCAGTCAATGCTTGAGTTAATACTGATTTCTACGTTTGCCGAATTAATGACGTATGAAGACAACTCGCTCAATCTAAAGCTTTTATAAACGAATATTAACCACCTGCCTCTTATTAAACTATTTTTTTTGGGGCATCTTTGGTTAACGCAAGTGAACACCATGATCGTCAGTAGTTGTCTAATCCGGTTGCATATTGTCTTAATGTTACTTCATTTTCTTCTTTTGTGTCTACTGCTCATTCTAATACTCTTGGTTGTTGTAGTTCTAATAGTACTAAACCTTTATGTTTTGTTCCTTCTCTGTTTTGTCGGCTGGTTTGTCTTCGGGTTCGAGGATTACCGGCACTACTAATGGTCAATGGAATAACCCGTTAATGTGTAAAGTGTCTGCGTCTCTTCGTCAATTTTCTCGTTGTTGATAGATCCAAGGTGTTTTATGAAAACAAATACTAGTTTCTCCTGACGATAAGCAGCTGTGGAAGCTAGTAGTTCCGAACGACCGCTGTAAGCTTTATTCACTATCATTCTACTTCTGGTCAACGAAGTGTTGGCAAGATGTTACTTATTCTTTGACGTCATTTTTACTGGCCTTATATAAAATGTAAAATAGCAAAATATATTCGTTGTTGTCTTTTGCGTGTCGCAAAAATCGCGTATGTTGGAACAACGACCCGGCCGTGTCATTGCTTTACTACTATATCGAAAGACTCCGGTGAGTTTATTAAAACGTTCTATCTGCTTCACAGGCGTGGAAGCTACTTCTCTTTCCTCAACATCTACTCGTTTGTAAGTTTCTAACTGTGCTTCATCTTCTGTTTGTAAACGGTCTTTTTTTTTATCCACGACGCAAAGGTTGTAAATGTTAGTTCGTTTTTGAGCTGTAGGATTTTGACTTTTGGCTATTCTTTTGGATCTCGTAGATTTTGTGATTTGGTTCTTTGACTATATTGACGATATTTTGTTGGTGATAACTGAGATGCTACCCAATTGTTACTCCCCTTTTGCCTTACAGAATTTCTTTCTTTGCTTAAGTTTCTAGTAAATTTTTTGGGTTTTTTTTCTTAACCATCTTATTTTGGGACATACTGGTAACATCCGCTTAGTCGGTGATTTTGAGATTGGTAAGTCACTAGTAGGATTCTCACTTTGGTTTTAGTATAGTTTTTTTCTTTTAGGTTTCTTATTCCGTTTGTAGGCATCTAAATCTTGAAGTAAATTTTCAATTAGTACGCATTCGTTCTATGACTAACTGATATATTTTCTCTTCTCTTTCTTTTTATTTTATATATTTTGGGAAGTTGAGCATTGAAGGGTTAGTCACTCTTTTACGTTTCTTCTACAGAGAGAAGAACAAAACAGACATCAACACCTTGTTTTATCTTTCTCCAACTGTCTTTTTTTGCATTATTGTCTTTCTTACTTTTCTTTTTTTTCTTTACTAATTGATCATTTGCATCCTGCTTTGATCTTTCCGTAATTGTGACGACTTGGAATATCGCTACGTGTTGGCCAATTTAGAGTGATTCATCTCAATCCAGTACGTTCTGGTGGAAACTATAACTATAAGCACGTACTAAAGGGGGCTATTGGTTAATTAAAAATTTGAGATAAGTCGTTGTTATATTCTATGTGATGTTCGAATAACCATGGAAGTACACTTGCGATAGGAATAGCGAAAAGCACTCGGATGCTTGACGCATTTAATTACGACGACTTATTGTTTGATGACAATCAACTTACTTGTGATACGATCCTATATCTAATTATTACTTTATTTTTCTTAGCAATTTTAAGAGATAATTAAAACATGCTGATAGTTATTTGCATCGTGAGTACCTTTTTTTCTTACTATTACTTTTGTGTATTTGTCGAACGTAAAATACGTGCGATTTGATATAGATATTACCACAATTAACACACACAGATTTTTGTGTGTACGGTTTCAATTTACGCTAAATGCAATTTGTTTTGGGTTGCGAATTTACTAGTTTTGCATTAAATCGACGTATAACTTTGAAATTACTTGATTTTGTAATACTATACTACGATAACTGTATGTGTACAGTGTTGCCTACTCTTCAGGATTTGTATCAACGCTATAACTGTGATATTTATGGAACTATTCATTGTTACTATATAAGTAATTCTGCTTTGCTTACATTTTTTTAACTTCTTTTTCTCTTGTTAAAAATATTTGTCGTTATAACCAATGTTCTGTTATGTGTTTTATTTCAGTGTTGGGTAGATTTAAACAATGTTTCCCATTCTAGTTTCTACTTTTTAGTGCATTTTAAAGTCGTTTTTTTTAGTTAGTAATGTTAACAATAGTAGTTCTAGTCCGTGAAAACCTTGAAAAATTTTCTCATGGATACTATCATCCGAATTTGAGCAAATTGAAATGGGACCACTCATGAAGTACCATCTCTTTTTAAATTATTAAAATCGGGCAGTGTGGTAAAAGATGGACACTAAACATACACAAAATAAATCATTCCGACGAATTGAGAATCGTCTCCTTTTTTTGAAGTCGGTTGATGATCATGAACCGAGTTAGACTGATGGTTTGTGCAAATCTAAGTAGAACACAAAAATTACTAATGTTTTTAATTAGAAAGTCAAAAAACTCCGAGGCGCTTTTTAGTTGGTATGGTAATAATTACATACTTGAAATAAAAAAAAATTCTAGAAAAGTCTGCAAAGAAGAAAAAAATTCTTTTAATGATAGATAATGCCTTATCATATTCTTCCACTGAATCTTGAAGATAAATAATGGTTTATTTGTTTAATTCTTCTGATGCAATTTAACAGCATTTCTGCAGCCGATGAACTGAGGTGTCATCACAGTTTTAATAAAAATTTACAAAAACTACCTTTTACGACGACATCTCTCCGTTAAAAAAGATGATAGTGTTGTTTCTTCTTATAAATAATTTAATTTCAAAGATTGTTGCTACATTATTGTTAATGTTTAGGAATCAATTGAGTTTAGCTATGTAAAAAAAAACAGTTAATGAATCTGAGTCTACAGAGATAGATTCTAGACAATCACATTCGGAAGCATCTAAAGCAGTAGAAATACAAGGACTTTATTAAAACCTGTTTCTCACGTGACCTATGACGGTTACATCAATTTTTTTTAAGTTAGTAGTGTTACCATTTAGTAACACTCTCAAAAATCATTGCGTTACGTTTTGTTTACGTCATTTAAATTTTTTTCGTTTTTGTTATTCTCTATTTTCTTATTTTGAAACAATTCTTATCATAATTATTCACTAATATTTGTTTTCTATGGCTAAGTACTGAATAGCAGCTGTAAATGTGAGGTTATCTAATGTTTGTAATTTTATATTAATAGCATTTCACAATATTTAAACCTAAACATAACACTAGTATTGTATTGACGTATTTTCAAAATGGTTCCCACAATCCCAATGGAGCTTGGTTGTATTCTCTTTAAAGTTGCATCGATCAATTTATCAAACATTTTCCATAAGCAAACTTCAATTACGATACTTTTCAATAATTTAAACAAGTTTTAATTCATCGTTTTTTAAAGAAGAATTGCATTTGCAAGGCGAAATACACGAGAAAACTTACCATACTCATTCCATTCCTTGTCTAAGACTTTTATAATTGCATCAAACAAATTGGTAGCAAAATTATCTGCGGCAATAAACCCATTTTAAGTTTAATTTTTAATTTATAAGCATTTAATTTTTAGGACTGTCGCGTGGAATAACCGTACTACAGAACGCATACCTCTCCATTGTCTGATATTCCTTAACCAAAACTACTGGCGTTTTACTTCGTTGTCAGGGTTTAGATCTTCTGTTATAATACTTCCGAGATACTTGAATTTTGTGACACGTTTAATACGTTGTCCGTCAAGATATGGTGCAGCGTTATTATAATTTTGGCGGCTAATTATCATGAGCTTAGTTTTTTCGATGTTTATCTTTAGCCCTAGTTTTTCTCCAATTTCACTTATTGTGTTAACAAGTAATTGGAGTTCATTTAACGTAGGTGCAATGATAACGGTGTCGTCTACATATCTGATTGTCGTAACAGGCCTTTCATTTATCTTCACGCTTAGTTCGGGTATACTTTCCAGGGCTTTTATAAAGATTTGATTTGGGTACATACTAAATAACAAGAGCAAAAGTATACACCCGTGTTGTACTTCCCTTTGTATACTGACGTCGTTGACGGTTATTTCTCCTATTCTAACCTTTGTTGTTTGACTCTAGTATAGGTTTTGTATTAGTATTATATCTTTGTGTATCTTTGAATTTCTTTATTAGTGTGTCATGCTGCACTTTATCAAACGCCTTTTTGTAGTGTATAAAACAGGCAAACATCTCTTTGTTGATCCGGGCTTTTTTGTAGTTAGAGGTTTACTCGAAACAAAGCCTCTCGCGTTTCAAAGGCGTTTCTAAAGCCCAATTGGGTGTCGTCTAAATCCTCTTTGCATTTACTTCTTATTGTTGGATGTATTATACAGAGGAAGTTAGTAAGCATATGGGACATAATACTAATTAAGCGATAATCTCTGCAATGGTTAAATATTTTTACTATTATGTCAATATTTTTATTACTTATTGGTTTAAGAGCTTCGATTGGTATTAGATCCGAGCTTTTCCGTTTTTTGCTATTTGTGTTGCATTTCAAATTTCAAAATATCAGGTTTTTCATCATTTGCTTCTTGATATTCTAGTGTGCCTTTTTTAACTCAGATTCTTCCACTCATCAGCTGGTTATTTTCCTCATGAAACAAGGTCACCGGTCTTTGTTTTTTGAAGTTACCTGAAATTTTCTTGATCTTGCGGTGCATACCAGAATCACCATCTTTCAGACTTAGATCTTCTAGTTCTTCACATTGTCTTTTGATCCAACATTTATCTTTCTCTTTCTTATTAATTTCTGTCGTTTATTATACTCCTCTTTATTGTTTTTTGCTCGTTTTCGTATTTCCATGAGAGTAATAACTTTATCTGTCACCAATTCCATCTTTTTAACATTTTTTCACTTTTAAGGTGTTGGTCACACAGCTGTCTGTTTATTCTTTCTTTAATGTAACTTGCAATGGACTATTATTGAGATCATTTGCTGTTTTTTCTCGTATGTTCTCATTTTTCAATTTGGATAGGTATATGTGTTTTTTTCCTGTTTTTTATCATTACCTTTAATCTAAGTCTTACGTCGTATGATCGGATCTAATATTGGTGTATGGTATGCTTTTTCATGATTCACACAATTTCTATACCGTTTATTGACAAGAATGTAGTCGATTTAGTTTCTTTTTGGTTTAGAGCTATCATGGGCACTTTGTGGTGCTGTCCATGTGTATAATCTGTGCTTCATTAGTTCCAACCATGTGTTAGTTATTGCCATTTCAATTTATTGACAAAATTCATAAAGCCTATCACCTCTCTTGTTACTTTGACCAATGCATTTCCGTTTCTACAGTCTTAGTGTATCTTCGAGGAATATTTTAAATATTGTCGGTAATGTTCAACATCTCTGTAGCAGTCCTTTGGATGTTTTAAAATCCAAAATGAACCGATTTCCCATTTTTATATGTATGTACCGTGTTGTTCTTATACAAGTTTTGCATCGCTTTTGTTATTTCTTTATTTTTATTAGTTGTTTTAGTTTCAAAATTGTTTGTCAAACGGTCTTTTTTGGTAAATAATCGCATTTCTGTTCGATAACTTTACTAAATTTTTTTTTTCTTGAGGGAATAATTGCTACTTTCTTGCTAATGCTAACAATGTTTCTTGTTTTTTAAATTTTGTAGTGTCAATATCGTATTATTTAATTCTATGACTATAATTAAAAGCTTAGTTTGGTTCATATTGACTAAGGTGATGTATTTCATCACCGGTGACATCTTAGTCTATAAGATTTTCTTTGAGTTGCTCTCTGTTTACATATTCTCTTTTTAATTCCTGATATAATTAAAATAATGGTTAGTTTGCCTTTGATTTTTAATAAATTTTATAAATAGCTATTTAATGTAAGAAGTTGCTTTCAGGTACTGTAACGCTAACGCATTTCTGTCAGAAGCGAACTATAAATCGAGTTTGTCATTGTATTTTTTTAACAGCTAAACAGAAACCAAGTTATTCATATTAATAGAATGCAAATTATTATTGTCAAGCTTTTTAAATACATTAGTCACTAATGATAACGCTTTATAAATGATCTTATAAACCTGTCAGAAGTGGATTAAATCAAGATAACACTTGGAAATTTTAATAAACTCTAACAAAACCAAACACAATAAATTCAGATTTTTCGGAGAAGTGTGAGAAATTGAATTTTCGCGTCATTATAAAAGTGTCTTTCGATAATGAAAACAAAGATAAAAACACTGAGTAAATTATTTGTAACGAAAAAAGTTTGAGATATTTTCATTCAATATTTTCGTTTTATCGCATAAGAAAATGTTAACGAAATAAAGAAAAATAAACTTGAACTTTGAGATTGAATTGCTTCACATTTTTGGAGTACCTCGTGTGAGCATTTTTTAGGTATTTTGCTAAATATAAGGTCAAGTTCATACTACATATCATTAAATCTCATTTAAAAATGATGAAATAATCGATTGGTAAATATGCAGTCTTTATGTAATTGCAGAATGAATTTTACGAATCAATTAGGAAAATACCAAGTCTGAATGTAATTAAATGATCGCTAGTAAAACCAAAATTAATCACCATGTACACAAATTATTAAGAGGAATTTCTATTAATAAAAGAAAGTTGCAGTTTGCACATAGTCTTTATCATTTACATGATTCGTTTACTTATTTACAGTCACCTTATCGCGCGTAATTACAGTAAGATATTAAACTTCCTGTGCATTCAGTTGGTGACAATCACTTGAAGATGGCTTGTCTAAAGCTTTTTGTTGTTGTTTTGATAGTTGTGACTATAACGGAATCCATTGCAAAGAGGAGTTGTAACAAGTGTATCAAAAAAGGTCCGCCGTATTGTGCCCGTTGGTGTAGATATACTTTCGTCAACGCGTGTTGTGTACAGAGCCGATATGTGTGTTGTTCTTATAGGGGTAAGTAGTTAAAATTTATTTTTACAAAAAATACAAGTGCATTTCTTTTAGAAAAACCAGGTTTTTGTCCAACGATGAAGTCTTTATGCCTTGGACGATACCCATATCATATGACAAAATTGTTCAAATGCAGAAACGATTTTAATTGCCCCATGGGATATAAATGCTGCGATGACAATTGTACTTTTCATAAAATATGTAAACCAATTTGGAATTGGGTAGTGAATAATCCAACTACAACTTTAATTGCACCTATCACAACTACAACTTTGACCACTACAACTCCAACTACTACAACTTCCACCACTGCAACTCCAACTACTACACCGACCACCACAACAACAACTCGAACTATTACAACCACAACTATACCTACTACAACTCCAACTACTACAACTCCGACTACCACAACTACATCTACTACAACTCCAACTACTACAACTCCGACTACCACAACTACACCTACTACAACTCCTACAACAACTATGACTACTACAACCTCGTGTGCAACTATCACAACTCCGACTACTATAATAGCTACATCAAAACCTACAGTAGAAACCATTACAATAAAACCTATCATAAATGAAAATACAATTGATTTTGAAGACGGTACTACTGTTAAAGATATAGAAGGAAGTGGAATTGGAGGGCTAATAGAACCAAATGCTGAATTAGTGAACGGTTTCTTTGACGATGAAGACTTTAACCATTAATAGTATTTATCTAAGTCTAAGTTAAGTTCGAAAAACAAGTATTATTTTTTTATTTTATTTTACGTTTGTACATAGAAAATTAAAAAAAACGATTAGAACATTTGTTTATTATTTACTATCGACGGTGGCAGATGTTAATGTTTCTTTACAATTTCTTTATTGTGTTGTTATTTCTTCTATAAAAATAATCTTTTTTAAACTAAGTTTCAAAGAGACTTCAATGCTTTCCTGCGCATCATCATAATTTTAATAGTTAGTAATTGTTTTAGAGTTGAGATTGATTTAAATTAAAAGTTTGCATTTCTATATATTATGACTTCAATCGCTACCACAATTCTAATACAATAAAAAAAAACAATTATGTAATGGAGCGAAATAACTTGATGTTTATACTCGTAGATTCTTCTCATAGAACAAAGGTCGTAGATTTGTTCTATATTTACAAATTATCATTTGTGATAAATACCAGAAAGATAATAAATCAAACGTAACAGTACCAGGGATAACTCATGCTCAGCTAATGTGTTATATTATTATAACCAACTAAAGAAAAAAAACTACGGAAGAACGTATTTATGTAAAATCCCGCCGCGATTAGACTAGAGTATCGTACGACCATACTTTTCAGTATCTTAATTTTTTATGTGCAATTGTTTATTAAAAAAAAAATTAGTAGGTACTCTTGAAAAGACATTTGCGGTGGAAGTACATTCTTAGATAATTTGTAAACAAATTTGTTCAAAATATCTTTTCATCTAAATCGCCACTTGTATCTTTTTGTTTTTAGTAGATAAGATAAGCACGTGTATCGTCATAAATTTGTTCAGACAAACAAAATGTTTAGGTTACAAAAAACTTGTTATTAAAAATCATACTAACCGAATTATTCATATGTGTGTATTTAGTTTTTAAATGTTTTGGAATTATGATACACGCCGCTGAATTTTAAGTTTCAACCTATTCATAAGTAACTACTTTGGAGATAAAAGTTAACCAATGCGGTTTCAGTTTTATATCATTTAATACTCCTTTTAGAATGCGGTTCACTATGATTATCAAACGTGTGGTTTTCAATACATATTATTTTCATAAGTATGTTACATCGCTAACAACATTTTTGGTACTTCATTAGCTGCGCGAGAAATGATTGACGTTCCCAATTTTACGTGGGACGATTGTTGCAAATAGATAAAATAAATAGTAGTATACTAATAAAAACTTGATTATAACACTTGTAGACTCTTAATAAGAGTAGAAAATGCCGAAATCACTATCTTGTTAGTGGTTTTTCTACTTCCTTCCTGTCTTTATGGTCGCTAATAAAACAGCCTTCGACTGCATTCTTTGACATAAGCCCTAGTATGTGTTTCGCAAATTGACATTTAAGATATGTTGCTCTTTGAATGATGTTCACCATTTTGATAATAGCTTTTATTTTGCTATCAGTTTCTTCTTGCGATTCTTATCACGGCTATTTTATGCATGAAGTTTGAAAAAGCGCCACCTATAGCATTTCGGTTACTTGATTCAACAATTCTCAAGTATTTCTCTTCTTTCCCATGTTTTTTGCCTAACTTGGCGTTGAAATCTCTTATTATAATCTTCAAATTAATAGGATTGTTATTTATAGCAGTTTCTAAGTTTTCACAAATTTGGATTTCTTTTACATGCGTTGCGTATACTTTTGATAAACAGTGCCACATTTTATTGTCAATAAATCCTGCTCTTCTAACTGTTTAATTGAACTCTAATTTCTGCACGTGCATATTCCTCAAGCTCAAAGCGATCAAATTATTTCCAGATTATTGTATTTATTTTACGAGCATTGTAAGTTCTTATTACGAATTCGATTTCGGACTTCGAAGGCTGTTTTACAGTGGTTGATATAACTTTTGTCTCCGCCAGAATGAATAGTAGACAAAAAACAAAAGTAACTATTTTTGAACATTTACTTCAATACTTACTCCCAAAAATAATTTGTTTCACATCAAATACAAATACAAAAAATAGTTTTTTAAATCTATGTAGATTACACTGGTCTACAAAAAAATATTTTTTATCGAGCCCTGACACTATTCCGGGTGATTCTTATGTAAAATGACGTCCTGAATCCAAATATGTCTTCCGTTTTCTTCCATCACCCACCATTTTCGAGGGAGCCCCAAATCTCTAATTTTACCACTTTTCGATAAATTAATTATAATTTATTTATCGAACGATAATAATAATTATAATAATTATTATAATAATAAATATATGGACATACATTTAATTTAAATGGGAAAAAGAACTATTTTAGCTATAAACAGTAATAAATAAAAAGATATTCATCGTTACTTGGTGCTTGTTTTCTTTTTAAACCAGCAGTACTCCGCCAACATGCTTGCATTCCACTTCCCTGAAAATCTCTTCTCCAGCTTAGCGATGTCTTTATGGAACCGTTCCCCGTGTTCATCCGAGACTGCTCCTAAATTTTCAGGAAAAAAGTCCAGATGCGAGTGAAGGAAGTGAATTTTAAGAGACATGTTACATCCTATGTCCTTGTACGCTAAAAGCAGTTCCTCGACGTGAGCGACATAATCTTCACTTTTGTGGTTACCCAGGAAGTTCTTACAAACGTTTTGAAATGCAAGCCAAGCTCGTTTTTCTTCTCGATTTAGGTGTTCAATAAACGTCGAATCTTGGAAAAGTTGTCTAATCTGGGGATCAACAAAAACGCCTTCTTTGATTTTAGCTTCGCTAAGACGAGGAAATTTAGTTTTCAAAAATTGAAATGCGCCACTTGTCTTGTCCACTGGTTTCACAAACTGCTTGATCAATCCAAGTTTGATGTGTAAAGGTGGTAAGTAAATATTTTCCTTCGGAACTAAAAGATTGTGGGCGACATTTTTCTGACCAGGAATAAGATTTTCTCACAGAGGCCAGTCCCGTACGATGTAATGTTTATCTCGGGCTCGGCTATCCCATTCACAAAAGAAGCAGCAATATTTTGTGAATCCTGATTGCAGGCGCGTGAGTAGAGCAATAACTTTTAAGTTAACGCAAAGTTTCCACTTATAATCATGATAACTAATTTTATCAAGGATTCTGAAGATGTTTTCGTACGTTCCCTTCGTATCAACAGAGTATGCCACTGGAACTGATGGGAAGTCATTCCCATTTGCCAACAGGACAACTTTTAAGCTTGTTTTTGATGAGTCTATAAACAGTCTCTATTTGTCTGGATCACATGGCATCTGTAGCTCTGTCATCAATAAATTTGCATTAGGGCAGAACACTAAACCTTTATCTTCTGAGAAAAAAACATTTCAGGGTTGCTTGTCTGGTCCTGTAAGAAAATATTTTTACTCCCTTTTCTAAGAGATTCCACTGTTGAAGTCGCGATCCTAGGAGCTGAGATTTAGTCTTGGGTAACTGCAGATCCCTGACAAGATCATTTAATTCCGATTGAGTGAGGAGGTGAGGTTGCCGAAAAACTAAATCTGCGGAATACTCTTCATCATCATTGAACATATCATTCGAAGCCCCAGGTTGTGGCTCAGAGTCTTTTAAATCAATTTCCGGCTCTAGAGTATAAGTGTTTGGGGGCTCTGGGATTAGCAAAGTATCGTTATGAGGAACAGGTCTTAGAGTTAACGGAATATTGGGATACTGAATTGTATGCTTACTTTTGCTCAAAAACCCGGCGGTGGAAGCCATACAAAAGTAACAATTTGTAAGATGACAGCGAGGTTCACGCCAAGCCATGGGCACAGCAAATGGCATTGATTTACGGGTACCTTTGAGCCATTTGGTCAAACTACTGTAACAAGTCGTACAGCAAACTGATGCAGCCCAAGTCTTGTCCTGGTCGCCAACTTGACAATCAAAGTACAATTTATAAGCTGTTTTAACAAGCGGAGAAAGGGGTTTTCGTTGCGTTTTTAAAGTTAATTCCCCGCATACATAGCAGAAGCTATCGGGATGATTTTTACACTCGCGTGGCATAATTAAACAGCAATTCAACGCCCGACATTAACCGCAAATCACACTTAGTCACCTGAAAAAATCCGGAGTGAAAGTAGTTTTACTGTTTTACACAAATGAACAAAAATGAACACAAAATCCAGCACGTTTAAAACGTCGACAAGTTAACTCTGCAACAGCTATAGATGTACTGATCGAAGCAGTTAAGCAAACAATGTAATATACTATAATGAGAAGAGTAATGCAAGTTCAAGCCTGTTAAAAACTGCTGTTCAAACCTGCATGTGGTATTGAGATCGCCAGCGTCGTGTAGTGATTCTTCCTAACTGTTTATTGATATTTTTTTACTGTTCTTATATATTTGTATTTTATTGTTGTTTTTATATACATTTTATAGCAAAACTTTTGCCATATACTTTGGTATAAATTTTATTACCTGTTTTAGGATGTTTAACGGCTATAAGTTAAAATTCTTTAAAAAAATGCAAAAAGTAAAATAAAAATGGGGTCCCCCCGAAATAAGAGGGTGATGGGTAAAAACGGAGCTCATTTTTGGATTCAGGAGGTCATTTTACATAACAATGGTCAAGAATGGTATCAGGGCCGATTTTCATGCAGACCAGTGATTATTTACTTCTTAACATATTGTTTTTACAGAAAACGCTTAACATTTCCCGAATTCTTTGAAACCTTAAACGGGGGAACGATTTACTGAGGATATCAGCAACTGGTTTTTTTACTAGTTTCAGTGCACCAGCATTGTCCATTTGGAGACATAAAACCTTTTTCAATTTTTTTACTTCATTCATTAGCCGTTTGAGTCAAATAAGACTTTTTACAGCCTTGCTTGCATCAACATATTCTGCCTCTGGTGTTGACTCAACCAAGTGATGGTTCCACCAGCATATTTACAGACTGTACCTGTTTTTAAACGTCTTGAATGAAAATTTCCAGCATAGTCTGCATCACTGAATGCTCCCAATATACTAGTATTGCGATCTTGATAATATGCTATACTAAAATCTAAGGTTTCTTTTAGATATCGTTTTACTGCTTGTCAATGTGACACTTTTGGATTAGCCACATACTTTAAAACCAGATTCACTGTATATGTAATATCAAGTCTGGTGTAGTACATAGTCGTTTAGGTGTGCTGGCTTCTTAATTTGTCTTCGTATTAAACCCAATGATTCTATTTGTTTTGAATTTGAAGATTACAATTCAAAAACTTCTGTAACATCCTCTAATAGTGTGGGTAATCACAAATGGTAGAACAGCATTTGTATTTTTTCAGTTTCAGTTATTAACAGAAGTTTCTTGTTTAATGCCACTTTTTCTTTAAAAATTACATCACGTCTAAGAATGTTTTTGTTTCTATCTTTAATCCAAATTTTAAAGCCATTTTTTTTGCTACAGTATCCTAAAAGGATGCCTATTATGTTCTTCTTGTCCCATTTTCTTTACTTTTGTTTAGTCACATAAACAAATTATTGTGTACCAAATATTTTTAAGTGATCAAGATTAAGTGCCTGCTTACGAAACCATAACTCAAATGGAGTTTTATTTGCTACAAGTGTTAGTCCTGTACAGTTTAGGATGTAAGCTGTAATACTGATAGCTTCAACCCACCGCTTTACCGACAAGTCTTTTGCATGAATCATGTTACAGTATAAATTAATAATGTTGTTTGGGTTGCCTACACTAATTTTTATTTTTTTTTTGAAATTTAAGTTTATAATACTTGATAAGTAAACACGTAAATTTTACCTTGATTGGTGTCGGTCTTCTTGTATTCTCTTCCATTGAGAAAGCACGGTTTGGGCTTTTGAGGAAGTAGAAATTTTAGTAGTTAACTCTGGATTTAGCAAAAAGACTCAAATTAATTATTGCAATTAGAAAACTATTAGAACTAATATTTATGCAATAATCAAACCACTTATACCGTGCAAATTAGGAGGAAAAAGGCACACCAACGGCCTTTCTCGTTTACCAATTTTCAATTATTTTCGTTGTTGGATTATGTTATGGATGTAATTACGTACTTGTAAATGAGGTACTCCTGCTGCATACATAGTTATGTTACTCATTGAATTATTTGTCATTTAAGATTAATTTTAATATTTAAATTTTGAATGCATACCGCATATAAGGAAAATTAGTAAATACGTAATCTCGGGTCGCGGTCGATAAACGCAGATCAACGCGTTTTAGCGTTTGTGCGTAGCTTTATAAATTATATGAAAAGATGCTTCGAGCAAGATCTTGTGTCTCAGAAGCTTATCGGTTAACTATTTAATTAATTGGTTTGCGATTGTCAGCGCACTAGGTTTAGTAGTGGTCAATTCCATCCAGTACTTATCTATACATATTTTTTTCTTTTTACGGTTATTTAATTTTGACACTTTAGCCGTCGTTTCCTTGTTTGTATAAAACATTTATTTTTTGATATAACTATTATTTTCCTAAGAATTAAATACACGTCACTGTAGATATGTAGTTTATAAAAACGTATGGGTTACACCAATAAATTTTAATTTGATTTTTGTCACTTGTTTATTAATTGTAGTTTTAGAAAGGAATCAGCCTTCCTGAGATTGGTCGCTCAAGAAATCCTTTAGGTAGACTTGGCGCCCTGACAGTTAGTTTTAATTTAGTCTTTTTTTATGTACTTTATTTTTCATCCCGAACGGAGTTAGGAAACCCATAATAAATTGGCGCCCAACGTGAGGCGTGGAAAAATTACCTTGTTATTTAGAAGGTACGAAATGTAAAATTATCACCGATCATAATAGTTTAGTTTGGTTAACTTAAGAGATTCGTAAGGTAGACTTAGTCGTTGGGTGTTACGTCTTCAGCAGTATAATTATAACATACTAAGATAAGAACGTCTTCCGGGTTTGGACCGTGTCAATGTTGTAACGGAAGTTGCCAGCGTTTCGCCCACTTTCGTAAGGGGCTTCATCAGGGCGTGAAAGAAATCTAAGAACTCAAACAAGCAACCGAAATCTAACTAAACACTTCTCAAAAGTTAGGTAATCAATTTGTGAACCAAGCCAGATTCTAAACTCAGAAGAGGTAAGAAAGAAAACGATAAACTCGAAAAAGCAAACGAAAATCTAACCAGGAACCACTACAGAGTTAGGTAATCAACTGGTAAACCAAGCCAGATTCTAAACTCCATAGAAGTGACTTAAAAAGAAATAGTCTCCGTATATAAAGAAGAAGTATCGTCACGGTTAGTTAAGCTCGACACTGATTGGGTTACGGTTGAACGAGGGCGTGTTTTCGATAAAGGACTAATGACCGCGACGCAAAGAGGGGGTAGGTCGAAACCATGATCACGATTGAAGTTATTGGGGTGTTTGATGATTTCTATGCTCTCTCGAAATTTCCTGTTAAAAAAGAATGGAGATTTGGCAATCACCGAAACGTTATCAAAATCTATCTTGTGACCTGTAGTGAAATGATGTTCAGCAACCCCAGACTTAGAAATATCCCATTTCCTTATACAACGATCATGTTCTGAAATGCGAGTAATGACGGAACGACCGGTCTCACCAATGTACACTAAACCACATGAACAAGGAATTTGGTATACACCTTGAGATGAAAGTGTAGGAAATTTGTCCTTGGGAGAAGGAAGAATCTGAGAGATTTTGAATGTCGAGTTGAAAATAGGTTTGATACCATTCTTACGAAGAAATTTCCCTATTTGATCTGTAACCTTGTAAATGTAGGGTAAAAAGGCCAATTTCGGATTGGATTCGGGAGTTGAAATGTCCTTAGGTAATCGAGTACGTGGATGTAGACAACGATTAATAAATCTATGAATATCTCGCTTCATATAACCATTGTTCACTAAAGTTCTAGTAAGATGACAAAGTTCCGAGTCTAGATTCTCAGGTTGACAAATAGAAAAGGCGCGATGAACCAAATATTCAATAACAGAACGTTTCTGTGCAGGATGATGATGAGACGAAGCATGAAGGTATCTATCAGTATGGGTGGGTTTGCGATAAACAGAATGGCCCAGAAGTCCGTCGGGCTTACGAGTCACAAGAACGTCAAGGAATGGGAGAGAACCATTACTTTCGATTTCCATAGTGAATTTGATATCCAAGTGTTGATTGTTAAGATGATTAAGAAACTTAGACAATTTGAGATGACCATGAGGCCAAACAATAAACGTGTCGTCAACATACCTAAACCAAATCTTGGGTTTTAATATTGATGATTCCAAAGCAACCGTTTCAAAAGATACCATAAAAATGTTAGCTACAACAGGTGATAGAGGAGAACCCATAGCAGCACCAGAAACGTGTTCGTAAAACTTGTTATCAAATTGGAAGTAAGTAGAGGATAGACACTTATCAATAAGAGGAACCAAACTCAAGTCCTTGCCATGTTGAGACAGAATCTGTTCGATG
The DNA here is from genome assembly GCA_035610365.1 of Aquatica leii. NCBI lineage: Eukaryota > Metazoa > Arthropoda > Insecta > Coleoptera > Lampyridae > Aquatica > Aquatica leii. The sequence continues at coordinate 32,092,613 of CM069437.1, read as the reverse complement.
ATAATCAGCGAATCCTTAATAGGAACTTTAGTAAAAAGTGAAGTGACATCAAAACTCACAAGAAGATCGTCGGGTTCAAGTTTTATAGTTTGTAGACGTTCAATAAAATGCTGAGAGTTGAGGATATGAGAAGAGGTTTTACCTGTAAACTCGCAAAGAATGTTGGACAAGAACTTGGCTAGCTTGTAGGTGGGAGATTGGATAGTACTAACGATAGGTCGAAAGGGAATACTTTGTTTGTGAATTTTGGGAAGTCCGTATAGACGAGGTGGCTTAGAATCTGAAGGTAGATTGGAAGATTTAATGATTTGGCTGACCTCACGTTCAATCTTCGAAGTGGGATTACGAGTTAGAAGAGCGTACGTTTCCTCAGACACAATAGAATGGATTTTCGCAACATAATCAATATGGTTCAAGACGACAGTAGCATTGCCTTTGTCGGCGGGAAGAACAACAATATCAGGGTTCTTACAAAGACTTTTTAGCGCTAACTCTTCCGACCTAGAAATGTTGGGATTAGGAATTTTAGAAGATTCAAGGATTTTGCCAGTGTTAATACGAATGGGATCTGAGATGTGGCGAGGAAGGTGTCTTATAGAAGACTCGACAGCACATAAAATATCTTCTTTAGGAATACGTTTGGGAGCAACAGCAAAATTCAAACCCTTAGATAGCACCGATTCCTGTTCTGAAGTGAGGACCAAACTAGATAAATTAACAACCGTCTTTAAAGAGTTATAGTAGATGAAACTTTACGATCCTTGGATTCCAATGTTTGAAACTTCTTGAGATGACTTTCAGTGGTTAGTCGTAGAGTGGTATCAGACTGCTGGTAAGTAATGTTGTCAAAGAGATTCCAATCTTCCGGTGAAAGAGTGTTGGCCAACTCAAGATGAAGGTAAGGTCGCCTAGTTTGCTTAATCCGTTCGCGTACCAACGCTAGACTAGCACGGTGTAAGATGTTTTTCGAGGAACCACCTGTTGTAGCTAACATTTTTATGGAATCTTTTGAAACTGTTGCTTTGGAATGATCAATATTAAAACCCAAGGTTTGGTTTAGGTATGTTGACGACACGTTTATTGTTTGATCTCATGGTCATCTCAAATTGTCTAAGTTTCTTAATCATCTTAACAATCAACACTTGGATATTAAATTCACTATGGAAATCAAAAGTAATGGTTCTCTCCCATTCCTTGACGTTCTTGTGACTCGTAAGCCCGACGGACTTCTGGGCCATTTTGTTTATCGCAAACCCACCCATACTGATAGATACCTTCATGCTTCGTCTCATCATCATCCTGCACAGAAACGTTCTGTTATTAAATCTTTGGTTCATCGCGCCTTTTCTATTTGTCAACCTGAGAATATATATTCATAGAGTTATTAATCGTCGTCTACATCCACGTACTCGATTACTTAAGGACATTTCAACTTCCAAATCCAATCCGAAATTGGCCTTTTTACCCTACATTCACAAGGTTTCAGATCAAATAGGGAAACTTCTTCGTAAGAATGGTATCAAACTTATTTTCAACTCGACAGGCAAAATCTCTCAGATTCTTCCTTCTCCCAAGGACAAATTTCCTACACTTTCATCTCAAAGTGTATCGAAAACACGCCCTTGTTCAACCGTAGCCCAATCAGAGTCGAGTTTAACTAACCGTGACGATACTTCTTCTTTATATACGGAGACTATTTCTTTTTAAGTCACTTCTATGGAGTTTAAAATCTGGCTTGGTTCACAAGTTGATTACCTAACTCTGTAGTGGTTCCTTGTTAGATTTTCGTTTGCTTTTTTGAGTTTATCGTTTTCTTTCTTTTCTGAGTTTAGAATCTGGCTTGGTTCACAAGTTGGTTACCTAACTTTTGAGAAGTGTTTAGTTAGATTTCGGTTGCTTGTTTGAGTTCTTCGATTTCTCTCACGCCGTGATGAAGCCCCTTACGAAAGTGGGCGATACGTTGGCAACTTCGGTTACAACATTGACACGGTCCAAACCCGGAAGACGTTGTTATCTTAGTATAGACTCCGGCCGTGGAAGCCTTCGCTATTACAAATTATAACATAATTCACCGCAAAAAAAGAAACCACGTAGTACCGGACGCGTTATCGCGATTAATTCTTGAAAGTTCTTTGCATATTAATTTAGTTCAACTTACAAATGTCACCGATCCTTGGTATCTTAAATTATTTAATTGTATTTAAAACAAACCATTAGATTATCCAAAATTTAGAATAAGTGGTAATAAAATTTATAAACACGTTAATTAGATTTTGTCGAATTAAGAAATACCAACGATTTTTGAAAATTAGTTATACCCAAAGAAAAACGTAAAGAAGTCTTAAAAGCCTGTCACGATGAACCTACGTCAGGTCATTTAGGAACATACAAAACATATTATCGTGTAGCAGAATTATACTATTGACCAGGCAGGCGCACCGATATAACAAAACATATTAGGTCATTTACTGTTTGTCAAAAAATCTAACCAGAACAAAAGTTACCTTCTGGTCAAATGGGAAAATCAATTACAAGTTTTGATTTAATTACCAAGATCATCGCATGTTAATCAATATATTTTTGTTGCTGATACCTTCAGCAAGTTTAGTTAATTGTTTCAGTTACGAAAAGCATTAGCCATAAATTTTAGAACAAATTATGAGTTATTGCACTTATGAATTAGAAGATGGCAAAAATTTAAGTAAATGTCAGTGGCATGTGAAAGACCTGAAATCATTTAATAGACGATTAGATGTATATAGTTTAGAATGTCTTTTACAAATTTTTTTAAGTTAAAAAATTTTTTTTTTTTTTGGTAGAGGATTTCCTGAGAGTTGTTTTTTTTCTCTAGCCGGCTACCCGTATTGTTCACCGTCACCCTTATTTTACAATTTTTAGACGTTCTTGTATCTTTATTCAATTTTACCTTTTTTATGTACTTTATTTCTCATCCCTAACAGAGTTAGGTAACCCGTAATAATCATTGTTTGAACGCTTTCAGCAAGAGTGAAGTTCTCTCGTTCACTTGATCCATCTTGTTGTGAAATGTACGACATAGATACTCTTAAATTAATTTCTTTTGAATGAAGGAGAGCTTTTACATTTGAATTAACAAACTCGCTTCCTCCATCACATAAAAGTTCTTTGATTTTAAGAGCGGTTGTATCGGATACATTAATAAAAGTTTTTATGCACTTTAAAAGTTCAGATTTACGTTTAATAAAAAACACACGGCGATGGTTTGAATATTCGTCCTTAAAGCACACAAATTATTTAGCACCTCCTAGAGTCATTTCCTGCATAGGTCCGCGTATATCAGTATTGATTAGTTCACCTAAACCATCATGCTTTTGCATTTGTTGATGAAAACTACTTCGCTGTTGTTTCCCAATAACACAAGTATCACAGAACTCCTCTTTGATATTCACAGTAACACCACTCTGCTTTAAGAACTGTTTCACGTGTCGTTTATTTTGGTGCCACTGTCTTTCATCCCACAATTGTAAGGTCTCAACTGCTGATGCCGTAAACACATCTTCCCAAATGTCTGATTTACATACACGCATATCTAATTCATACAACCCTTTTGAAGTCTTTCTTCCAATTAACTTTGCTTTACCATTTTTCGTAAACAAACAACCATTTAAATGTGCTTAAAATAGTAACCCTTTTTCTATCGTTTGATTAATTGGCAACAAACTTCTAGCAATTCCGGTGACATACCAAGCGTTTTTCAGATAATTTCTTACTCAAGCTCAGTTTACTTTCATTTCAACATTTATTACTCTATGATCGTATGCATTTATCACTTTACTGTTTCCTACTCTAACACGATTAGCAGTTCCAAAAGTTTCGCAATTGAAAAAATAGTATTTTCTTTTAGTCATGTGCACTGTTGCATCAGAGTCAGTCAACCACTTCTCTGTCTCAATATCACCATCAACTGTAATCATAAACGCATCTCCTGAAGAGCGTGAGCTGGTGGTTCTTCCATATAGCTTCTTAAGGCAGAATGTCCAGTCTGATGACATTTGAAACTCTTTTTATGCTTTAATTGGATTTCACTGGCAAGATTTTACTTGATCGTGGTAGTAATGCTGTCCAATCTCTTCGATTCTCATTCAGTCGCATCTCTATTAATCGTATCGTTTCTGTTAGTTTGTTTGATTCCCAAACATTACTAAATTCAAAATATTCTGCAGAAAGTGTGAAAATGATACGACTCATTAAAAACAAATATTTTCAGTCTTTTCAGTTCAACGTTCAGTTCTCTGAAATTACGCTGTACACGAGCTATGTAGGTTACTATATCCTCAGAGACATATTTTTATAACTAAAGAACTGCCCCATCAGATTATCTACTCGCTGATTACAACTCTGTTCATAAACTTAAATTATTTTTCCCATATGGAGTTAGCAGAGTCACAGGTTCCAGTAAGATTGATTTTTGCATTGTCCATACTGTTTGTCAGTAACAGTTGAGCCAATGAATCTGCTTTTTTAAACGCTCTTGCTTCAACTTTATAAGTTTCCTTATCTGCATCCAGTTTAGTGGGTGGCTTATGACTTCCATTTACCACCTGCAACACTTCTTGATGACTAAGTAACACATCGATTTTGTCTGCGCCGCTTGTTCCAATTGCTTACACCTCCTAATGTTTCTATTTGAGTTTTAATATCCATCTTACTATCTCCTGTTACTTTAGTACGTGATGCAGATAACAACAGTAAAAAATAACATGTTCTTGTCCTACCTAACCTCAAACTTGCTACGTGCTGAATTATATATTTTTTTAAATCCAAGAGAAAAAGCACAATGTAAACGTTTTTGGCCGATAATCTGTTGTTTGATAAAGTAAATCAACTTTAGTAGCAGTTTGATTTAATTAAAGTTAATAATAAAAATTGAACAATATAACTAAGCATAAAACGTGCTTACTGCAATACTGCAAACAAGAGACGGACACGGCTGTGCTTAAAGGAAATATCACGTTATAATAACAACAAGCACTACCCGCTACAGTTGATAAAAAACAAAAGTAACAACTAAATGTAACAAAACATTTTTGAACATTTATACTTCAATAGTTTGTGGCCAGCAGAATACAAAAACACGTCAATTTTTATATTAAGGAGAAAAAATTTTGTCATAAATTTACTTCTAAACAGTTTCATGGGTTAGCGCTTTTCTAAAATTTAAATTTGGATAATAGGATAACTAATACCTCATTTGAAACGTCTTCCTTCCCTGAATTCAGTATACTATTTTTACTTACTCTTACTCACTTTCCTATTGAGAAAGTATAGCGATCGCAATGTTTTTGCAAAAATTTTTTTGCAGAATTTTACGTTTTAAGTTTTTTTGAATCAGAAAAATGTATTTTTAACAAAAAAAAGTTTGGGTGTGTGTGTGTGTATCTGTGTGTGCGTGTGTAACAATGTACCCACGATAACTCTCGAATCAAAAGTCCTAGTAACTTGAAATTTGGTATGGTTTTTCATATTGTCTCGGTTCTATCAAAAGACGAGTCTGATAAAGAAACTGGAAGTGAGTGTGCCTGCCCTTTTTAACAGTTTTTCTTATATAATATTGTACGCATATAAATTATTCGAATTATTTTAACAGTTTGTTATAAAGATAGTTCTTCCTAAGAATTTATTCAAATAAAAAAAAATTCTAACATTAACAGTTTATTAGACATTTGATTTATACTTTAAAGTGAATTCACAATTATAGTATAGGTTCGAATCCTGCTTGCGACAATTTTTTTTAGAAAAAAATACGTTAAAATAATAATTTTTACTAAAGAGAAAACAATATTGAGGCGCACAAATATAAGGGTTGTTCGATATGATAACATAAGCTTAATTTGCTATATTTCGGTTATATCTTAATAAAATCGAAGAGAAAATTTTCAAAAAATATAGCGTGCTAGGAAGTCAATACAAACGTGTACATATCACTTCAAAATGACAACATAACATTAAAAAAATATGTAGTAATTCCTTATAGGAAAGTCGTCTAGTGACCACACCAGTTTTTTTCGAAGTTTTGAAATTGCAAAACCACGAAATAGGGAATGAGTTTAAAGTATCTAAAAACCAAAAAAAATTTGGACGGGTCAGTTGTAATTTTAGAAGAGCTACATTTACTGCCATTTGTCAGCATTGTAAGTTGTACCGTGAGTTGCACCTCTAAGTTAAAAGGTGAAAAATAAGAGTATATTTTTTATAATGTAAGAAGAGAATTTTATGCAAAATTCAATTTTAATTAACTAAATGTTTGACGAGCTGTTTCTTGTTGTTTTAGCTTTTATTGATAAATTTTGTAGTAAAGCGCCTACAAAATTATCACTAAGAATACACCAAGAGCCTTGATAATACAGAGATAATTTTGTGATGGGGAATACTGAAAACCAAACTAAATCGAATGTCAATATGACGTTAAGTGACAGTAAAAGTTTATCAGTACAAAACCATTCCAATCAAAAATTAAACAGTGAGTGTGCGAGTAGTGACTTGCTTTTACACTAAGAAAATGGTTTACACAATAAATGAAAGGGTTGAACTCATTTTTTTTTATTTTGAAACAGTAGTTGCGGTAATGGCACTGCAAATTTGTTTGACCATTGACATCCGAATAACATCACTTCTAGAGTGTACGTATTAAGTTTGGTTGGAAAATTTTAGCAAGCGGGGACTGTTCTTAATAAAAAAAGGAATGCCAAACTTCCTTTCATTAATTTTTATTTTTCATTCTTTTAACCACGTTTGCAATAGATTTAGACATTCTTGTAGTATTTCTATTACTGGATCTTCGTTACATGCAAGTATTGCTGTGTCGTCGGCACGGGGACATAAGCTTGTGTATGGTGTAGCCCTAGGACGTTACCTTGGGGAACGCCTGCTTTTATTTCTTTCATTTGAGATATTTCACTGACTACTTTAGTTTGAAAGTAACCATCTGCTAAGTAAGATTGTACAAATATATAGTAATTGTGTGGTAATAATTTTTTGATTTTGTTCGTGGGTCTGTAAGTTGGAGTTCCTGTTGATAGAAAGCCATATCTGTTACTCTAAGTTTATGTAACTCTTTGTCTTTTGATGTTATTCGTCGTGAGTCCCATAGTGTATGTTTTGCATTAAAAACTCCGCTTACTAAAAATCTGGCTCCTAGTAATTCAAAAAAGGGCTGTACTCTTTGGTTTGTTAGGTATTGCGGTAGTGGACAGTAAACGTTTGCTATATTAAAGTTGCTGGTAATCTCTCAAGTTTTATAGAAGTACCCTGCAGGTAGTCCGCTTTGTAAGAAAGTAACTGGTAATGCTTTATGAAACTACGTATTACTATAGCTGAGCTACCGTGGGCTGTGTCATCTGGATGTTTTGTATGATATATAGGGTATTGAAAATTTTTTAGATAAGATTTGGTTGTGAAGTGTGTTTCTGAAATTAATAAGACGTCAATGTTGTTAGAATATAAAAAGATTTCGACTTGGAGCTTTTTCTAATGTAGTCCGTTAGCGTTCTACGGTAATATTTTTAAGAATTTAGTCATTATTGAACCAGTTGGTTAATGACTGTGGTTAGAAAGCTTAGAACCATACTATTTTGTTGTAATAATTGATTGAACATACTTTTAAACTCATCAAGGAACTGGTTAAGGCTAATGTCTTCTGAATGAGAAGGTTGATTTCTGGCTGCTTCTGCATAATTTAAATGTACATGTGTTGGCCGGCTAATATGAAAATGACAATATTGGCTGTTCAAGATTGAAAAATCCTGTCTTGTTAAGTTTAGAGGTCTTGAAGTTGACTTTTGCTTATTGGGTTAGTATTTTCGTTAGAACTCTTGATATCTAGAGCATCCCTTATAATTAACTGAGTGAGACCCTTCACTAAAAACTATTTTTAAACTGCATATATAAGCTTGTTGGAAACTTTTTGTGTAGGATTTGGAGCTTTATAGAATTGTGTGATCAATTTAGTTAGTTTTTGTTCTTTTTTTCTCGTTTTTTAAAACGCTATTGATAGTTTAAACAAAGAGTTATGTTTGGCTGTTAATAGCAGAATGGTAAGTTGCACACGTTTTGTGATATATAGCTCTGGACTTTAAAACGTTCTTAAAACTATTTAAATCCAGTATTTGATTAAAATTTAGTTTTTAACTTTTTTCTAATAAGGAGGCTTGTATGTCACTGTATTTAACGAATAGTTTGAGCTCTGAAAAATATATGTAAAACTGTCTTAGAATAAGATCACCGGAGTGCACTTATCATTTAATTTTGATCAAAAATTAGTCATTAAAAAAATTAATAGCGGAGAACATATTTATTAAACTGAAGATCAAGTATTCTTCTAAGAGTTAGTCACCTGTTTTCATATTTAGATCGTCTGAAACTGTCAAGTCATATAACGTTTGCTGTATATTAGGTGTAAGCGAGTTTAAAAATATTTGTATTTGAAAAAGGTTTTAAATCTTTTCTCAAAATATATGAATGCTATATCGTTTTCCTTTTTATCAATCAGTAAGTATACAAACTGAAAGCTAATGTGATATTTAACATCCAGTTCTGTCACCTCAAGTTTATAGGTTGAGTGGTCCTTTCAGTCTTCTCTTTTGTGCCAGTTTTAGAAGAGGCGGTATGAGTGGATTGAGATGATTGTTAAGTCTAGAATTATGTGCTCTTGGAGGAATTTTTAAGTTTGCATAGATGGTATGGTTTGAGACGTATCGTGGTACGTTCACAATTTCCTTGAGAATTGTGGACTGAGCTTGTCGTATGATTGCTTTATTAGAAATAGTAGCTCATTTCCATAGCTCTATTCCGTGAGTTCAGATTGGTCCTATTACTTCTTTGTTTTCAGTTAATAATTTAGATTTGTTTCTGGAAGCAAGTTCAGTTCTCTCGTTTTTGATACATGTTGTTTACAGTTAAATTTACTATCTAAGTGTAATTCTAGTTACGTAATGACTTTGCTTTGAAGTAACATTACTTGATTTATGGGTATTGGAAAACACTGTCTTTTTCCCAAGTTCAGGGTTACATGTGTGGATCTTGTTTCTATTATTTTTCAAAGAGAATTAAATGTTTTTGGAGACTGGTTGAAACTGTAAGGGAATTATCATGTGTCGTAAAAATAGCCGTATCATTCGCGAATGTACCAACTGTTGTTTCATGTATCATTGGAACTTAGGTTGCGTAAACCACATATAGTAATGGGCACACGCCGTTTCCTTGTGAAACCCCAGATAGTATAAAATAACGGATGAATATTTTTTTGTTAGATCTGATTTCAAAATATCGCTCTTCCAGATAGATCTTCAGTACGTTAAAATAACATGGGTGTGATTTTTTAAATTTTGTATAAGAACCCTGGATGTCACAAGTTACCGAATAATTGTTTTACGTCCAGAAAGCAGAAGTACTTCCAAAGATTTTTTAATAATGCTGTTAAACGGGGACACTGTTGTATGGTCGATTGGGCCTGTCAACAACCAAATTTATGTTCAGCGATCTAAACCAGCTGATTTAAATTTTGGTTGATTCTATCAACAAAAAGTCTTGCTAAAAGTTTAGAACTTATTAGCAAAAGATTTGTTGATTGGTAAGATATGACATCCGTCAGATTTTTTCCAGGCTTAGGTATCATAACGATTTGTGTTATTTTGAGAGATTTTGGATATTAATTAAGTTTTAGCGCTGCATTAAACATGTACGTATAAAGGTTTTTTTTTGGGAAGTTCTTGTAACATTTTTCTAATGATTTTATCTATTGTTGGAGCTTTGTTTGGGTTTACCGTGATAATTGCCTCTTGTATGTCCTTAGGAGTAAATAGTTTTAGACGTTCTTATATTTGTACCGGCGTGTATAAATTATTTGTACTTGATTGTTATTGTAAGCAGAGAATACTTCAGTGACATATACCGCGAATAAGTTTTCTCTTTATCGCTCTTTGCTCGAGGATCTGGAGGTGTTGTGCTTTTCAGACGAAGTATATTTAGGTTTTCTTCTACTTTCGGGTGTACGTGTTTGTTGCTGTTCTTTTCTTTTACACATTTTTTTTATTTCTAGAGTTATACTGTTTGTTTTATATTTGAATCAAAAATAATTAACAAAACATTGGTAACGATTTGCTTGGTTGGATAGAAGATTGCACTGCTAAAGTATATTCAGATTGAAAAATATGTAAACCGACTTCAATGTCGCTAATAATATTTTCAACTTTGTGTCCTGTACTGAAGATGACTTTTAAGTTGGAGTTTGTTACAAGTTGCTTTAATCGATTACTGCAATTGATTAGACTTATGTGCAAGATTTTGTAGATTGCTTAGTTTGGCTTGAATTAATATTTTGTCGAAAAAAAAAACTTTTTGTTGATGATTGATGGAAAGCTAAATAGTGTAACGTTTATTATTACTAATTAATTTATTTATACTAAAAATATATACACGTTTATAACTAACCGAACTAATTAAATCTAAGGATATTTAATAAAAACACTTACACTAATTTATATATAGAACACTCACCAAACTTAAAGTACGCGAATAACTTTAGTTTAACACTTATTGTTTACTTTAAAGTCACGTGCAAGGTTACACTCTGTATATTTATCTCGAACCCACACGTTAATCACATTTATTTAAACTTTGAATAATATTCTTAATACTGCCGTCTTCAAATTACTGGAATAACTAACTTATGATTTGTTTGTGCCGCATTTATGATTTTGGCCAAACGTTCGAGAATTTTCTATATTTTTCGGTAAACGTCCTGGAAATGTACAAAAATCTCGCGAAAGTTCTCGGACTTGAGAATAATTTCTCGTATGTTTCACTGCCCCCTTCTTAGGACTGTTCTGTCACAGAACAGGAAACTGAATGCGACACCGGTGGAAAGGATTGTGGCGATAGCGGCAGCTCTTGTTATTCCAGCAACTTCTTTTACTATAAAAGTAACAGTCAATGCTCTTTTCCTGACCCGATATTCTCCTTGGTTGGTAACTACAGACCAACACTTGCACGCCTGTTCTTCGGAACACAACCTCCAACATGTTTCGAACTGTCCTCCAATTCAGTTAATCTAAGCCACAACCAAGCTTGGGTACTGCCAATTTCTTAACGTGGTGTAACTCTATTTCTCTCTTGAGATTCCAAAATGTCCGCCACAGATTTTCGTATAACGACTTGGTGCTTGAGTATTTATTGGTGACCAGATAGAAAACAAAGCGTCTGTCACCACGTAGTTTTAAAACTTTTCTGACTGCCGGATGCTGTTGTCGTAGTTTATAAAACTGACCAAATTTCTTTTTAAATACGACTGGAACCTCTGGACAAGTCAAGATCCTCGCTCACGGAATGTGCAATAGTGTAATCTTTTTGTGTTTGAAACAGGTCTTGTTGTTGCTCGGTGGTAACTTCGAAACTAGCTTTTCCAGAACCTTCGTATAAGCTCATAAACTTATCGAACTTTATTCCTTCGATTTAATTTCTGGATCTGCTTACTTTGGTTCGGACCTGAAGTTGTCTATTGTCGTTATCGCCAGCAAACGGGGCGAGACGATCGGCGTGGACCACTTCTGTGTTTTGGGATGCGATATATGACGTCATTAATACGCTGTACGACTTCATAAGGGTCTTCCTATTGCTTTTACAGCTTCGGCGACAAACAACGTCTTCTTTGGAGATTATACAACCACACCATGTAGCCAGGTTGAAACACGCTATTTTTTTCCTTGACGTCATATTTAGTCTTCATTCTGTCGCGGGCAATTTGTGTGTTTTTACGGACCTCCTGATGTACTTCGTCTAGCCTCTTGGTCAGCTTGCTGACGAGATCTTCTCCAACTGTTTCTTTTTCATCACACAGGATGTTGTTTGGCCTGCGCTTTCGTGAACGGATGATCGGTATGCCACTAGGAAAAGTTGCAAATAGTGATCCCAGTCTTTTTGGTGTTTGGGAACTACTTTGACTAAGTATTTTCACATTTTTCGATTCATACGCTTAACCATGCCATCAGATTAAAGATGGAGAGGCGTCGTCCTAGTTTTCTAAATTCTCAACAGTCGGCAAACTTCTTGAAACAGTCCAGACTCAAAGTTGCGGTCTTGATCGGAATGTAATTCCAATGGAACTCCAAACTGGCGGATAAACTTTCTTACTAATGCATCTGCAACTGTAGCTGCCTCTTGATGGGGTATGGCGTAAGCCTCCGTCCATTTCGTAAAATAATCCATTGCCACCAGGAGGTATTTATTACCCGAATCGGATTCTAGGAACGGCCCTGCGATGTTAATCGGTACTCTTTCCAAAAGGCTTCCTACATTGTATTGGTTTATGGGTGCTTTGCTATTTCTCACTGGACCATTTCTTAATACACAAACCGTGAAGTATCCTCCTGATGTACTATCGTAGAGATGCTTCAACACTTCTGATTTCTGACACCCGGCTCTTTGGCACTACCAACTGTCTGTTTCTTGTGCTCTCAACACTTTCTAGGGATCGCTTAAAAAGACCGTCTTCTACTATCATAGAGTCGCATTGCGCCCAGTACGCTTTGATTTTTCTATCCAAAGCACTCACTTCTTTCCAGGATGGTTGTTGGCCATTTTCTTTCCAGTCCAGGAGTAGTCTTATTTCAGGATCGTTTTTTTGTTCGCGACGAAACGGTTCAGGTTTCCACCCATCATCAACCAAAGCAGTTCTCCGGAGGCATTCGACTTTTTTTTTCAAGTCGCAAACAATGGTTGCAGTCCGCTGGACATGGTTTTCTGAACAAAGCATCAGCGTTCCGATGACTGCTTCTGGCACGGTGTTCTGTGTCATAGTCATATTCTTGCAGTCTCTCGATCTATCTTGCCCCTTGTCCTTTTGGGTTACGGAACTGCAATTGCCATTTTAAAGCGGTGTGGTCCGTTCTTAGTAAAAATTTTCGTTCATACAAATATTTGTAAAAATGTTCGATGGACTTAACGACTGCTAACAGCTCCTTCCTAGTCACGCAATAATTCCTTTCTGGCCTGGACAAAACCTTGCTAAAATACGCGATAACTTTTTCTTGTTCATCTTGAACCTGCGAAAGGACCGCGCCTATGGCCAGATTGGTTGTATCCGTATCTAAAACAAATTTACCATCTTCTCTTGGATAACTCAAAATCGGTGAAATAACTAGGGCTTGTTTTAGTTGATGGAAATCATTTTCGCAAACTTCATTCCATCTAAATTCTGCTTTTTCTTCGGCCAATTTTGTTAAAAGTTTGGTAATATTGGGAAATCCGGGTACAAATCGTCTATAATAAGTGCACAACCCAAAGAAACTTCGGACCTGATGTTTGTCGATTGGCCTTGGCCATGCTTGCCCTGCTCGGATTTTGTTTGGGTCAGCCTTTGTTCCATCTCTAGATACGACGTGGCCAAGGTATTGCACTTCTTTCTTAAAAATGTGGCACTTCTTTGGGCTCAGTTTTAGATTTGCCCCACGTAGTCGCTGAAACACTACTTTCAAGTTGTTCAAGTGTTCTTCAAACGATCTTCTAACCACGATCACGTCGCCTGAGTAAACCAAGCACGTCTCCCAAGACAGTCCGCGCAAAATGGTCTCCATCAAACGCTCGTACGTTGCAGAAGCGTTACACAGGCCGAAGGGCATTACGGTGAACTGTCACAAACCAGTTCCAATCGTTAAAAAGTTGTTTTTTCACTATCCTTTGTTTCTAATTCTACCTGATAGTAACCACTCTAATCTAACTTGGAAAACCACTGAGATCCTGACAGGGTGTCTAATGTATCGTCAATTTTGGGTAAAAAGTAGCTGTTCTTTATGGTCACGTCGTTTAGTTGGCTTTAGTCTACGCAAAACCTCGTTGATCCATCTTTCTTCTTTACGAGTATCTTTGGGGACGCCCACGGACTATTTGAAGGTTCAATCACGCCTTCTCTCTCTATATCCGTAATTATTTGTTTGGCTTCTTTTCTCCAAAGGAAGTTTGGGTGGATGTTGTCGTATCGGCTGAGCGGTATTAATTTTATGTTTCACCACGTTAGCTCTTTCTTTAGAACAACTCTTCAGCGCGAACACAACTTGATACTCTTGGATCAACACTTTAACTTTAACCAGCTGGTCTTGGCTTAGCTTTTAGCATTTGGAAGTAAGAATGTCCAATAGATGTTGTGGGCACTTCTTCGGCGACGTATCTTTGTTAGATTTCACGCATCTCACAATTTGAGATACTGGCGTGCATTGGCCTACCACGCTCTCTTTTTCAACGTTACAGGATCTGAGTTGATATTTAAAATCCTTGTGTTTTTCACTCTTACTAAAGTTTTACAAACGAGTAGTCCTTTTTCAACTAAGTCGCCCTCAATTTGATTAATTGCGCGTATGACTCTCAGTCCTTGCAGGTAGAGTCACGTCTTCCCTCAATAAAACTCACGCGGCTGCCTTCTCTGACGAATGAAAAAGAATTTCTTCATTGTCGATCTTCAGGACATCGTTCTTCATATTCAAATGAAACCCATACTTCTTTATAACGTTCATTCCCAGGATAACTTCTTCCGTAATGTCGGCTACCAGTATTTAATGATCAATTAATCCCAAACCAATGGTTACTTTGACATGTCCGTGGGTAGGTATTTCTACGCCTGCCGCTGTTCAAAGTCGTACTGGTAATGTCTTCTCATTTTTCAATAACATGTCAGGACGAATGATGGTTTTCGTCGCTTCCGTGTCAACCAGTAAGTGAACACTTTTTCCATTGATTTTGCCATCGAGATAAATGCTATGCCTTTGCTCCTTAGGCGACGCCATTTGAATCTCCGGGGCGTGGCTCGTTGGTCGACTTTTGACCTATTCGGTCGACCCGTTCTAGTTTTCCGGACGTTCCTCTGACGTCGTCGTATTTGGCGCATTTCCCCGCAGCTCCAGCACGTCAGTTCTCTTCATCGAGCTACTCGTTCGCGAAATACACGTCGTACTGTTTCTACAATGTTTTCTTCCATTTTCTGCGAATTTTTGTGAAACTTTTCTTCCATTTTTCTTGAATTTTCTTCCATTTTCTGAGAATTACCGTAAAACTTTTCTTTCATTTTTCTCGAATTTTTTTTCATTTTCTGAGAGTTTTTGGACAGTTTTTTTTTAAATTTTCTGAGAATTTTTTCTTATTTTTCTATTATTTTCTTCTAAATTTGTATTCATCGATTCGAGAATCTCAAATATTTTTGAATCCATTTTAACTGCCTGTAAACGCGTCACCGGCATAAAATATATATAACACGAATAAAAAGTTTAAATACACTGCTTTAACGAACTGAAACAGACTAATTTTAGACGGTATAAAAGAACACGCAAAGCGCGAACTTAAGTTTTGTTTATTTACGCAATTAATGTTTCTATTGCGGGAGCGATATTAAATTACTTAATGGTATTTATACTCAAAATTGCGAACCTCACACCTGTGAACTACTGTAACGTTTATTATTACTAATTAATTTATTTATACTAAAAATATGTACACGATTATAACTAATTAAATCTAAGGATATTTAATAAAAACACTTTATATATAGAACACTCGCCGAAGATAAAGTCCTCAGATAACTTTAGTTTAACACTTACGTAACACGTACAAGGTTATACTCCGTATATTTATCTCGAACCCACGCGTTAATCACTTATTTATTTATACTTGAATAATCTTCTTAACACTGCCGTCTTCAAATTACTGGAATAACTATGATTCATTGTATCGCTTTTATATAGTTTATCTAAACGTTCGAGAATTTTCTATATCTTTCAGTGAACGTTCTGGAAATGTACAATAACCTCGCGAAAGCTCTCGGACTTGAGAATAATTTCTCGTACGTTTTAATAGATTTTAAATTAATATGCACATACATTCATATTTTTTGTCTGTCAACAATTACTCAAAAAATTAAAAAAATTAGGTGGTCGCCAAGAGCTGATACATATATATACATAGGTACTGTGCAGTTTACTAAAAAAACTATAATCTCCAAATTGTTACTTGAATTTACTTCGAACGTAAGAAGTAATTTTAAAAATGTAGAAAATAAAATTTCTTTACTTACAAAAAATAGAAATTTTAAAGGCGACAAGAACAGAATAATCGCAAAAAAAATTTCAGTTTAATAAAAACTCAAAGAAAGTTCAATTTACTGGAAAAAAACCTGTTTGTTATGCCTTTTGTGACGTATTTTTTATCTAAGTAATTAATTGTTCTTTTTTAGATAAAGCACACCCAAACGTATCTTTTCAGTAGAAATATAACAGTAAATCGATGGCATTTGCTAAGATTTGTTATCCATTATAAATTACACTAATGACGGTTTTTCTTTCTTATTATATTAGAGCTTTCACTTTTATAAAACGACAAAATAATTGTATTTTGAAGACAGCTTTTTTTACATTACTTTTTTCAGTGCAAAAGACGACCATCATTGTAATTACGATTTTCATAAAACCAAAGATTAAAGAAATGAAAGTCGCTGTGTTTGCGTCTTCTGAAATTTGATATTGAATACGGTGTTGTATGTAGTGTTAAGTGTAAAAAATGATTCAAACCGCATAACAGTTCCATCTGTCACAACACAATCAATTTTCAATATGTGCTTAAAAGCTGTTATTATGCAGCTACCAATAAAATTATTATGCCAATGTTGACTAAACTACAGTAAGTACTAAAGTACGAATTTTAAATTTATTTAGCGTCTACCAAAAACTAAGACTAATAATACGTTAGATAAGATTAATGAATAATAAAACTTTTATCTATATAGGTCTAGGTTTCATACTTAACATAAATTTCACTGAAAAGTAAATAGTAAGGTACCATATATGATAAAATTTATTTTAATCAACATTCTCCCACCTGAATCACCAACGGAATAATGTTTAATTGTCAGTGTAATAGTCAGCATGAATTGGCGATAACTTTGAAATTTCTTATCTCAAACTTCCTGTGCATTTAAAATCTTAGTATCTGAATCACATCATCAGAATGTTATCAATAGGTAAATAAAGGGAAATTTAAATTGTTCATTTTTAGTTTGAACTTGTGGGGCAAAAATGTTGCAAATGTTTTATAACGTTGCGGTCGTTGTGATTTTTGTTGCTGTCAACTGTGAAATTGGTAAGTTACTGTTAACGAATTTATTATTATTATAAATTAGTTTGTTTTAGAATACCCAAACGTTGAATATTGTCCTGTCGTGCAAAATTGTCGCGCGCCTTTGATTTACAATGTTAAATACCGATGCGCTTCGGACAAAATGTGTCCACAAGGATATAAATGTTGTAGGAGTGATTGCTATATTCATAAGGTTTGTGTAGTAGCGGTCAACAAAAATGGCGAAAAAATCCCATTGCCCATTGTCACTACAGACGGATATACGGAATTAAACGCTAAAGAAACAGAATTAATTTATACAACCGAAGTAGATAATGTAACTGAAGATATCACCATTACCGAAAATAACTCGGCATCAATTATTATCGAAACGACCACTAATTTTAGTGACAAAAGCGAAGAAGTTTCTAGCACAAATTCTATCGAAGAAGAAAACATTACTATTGCCGATAGGTTTTCTGACACAGACACTGCAGTCACACAAATGGAAACTTTGGAGACTACAATTTACGATAAATCTACGGAAAGCACGCAGAATACAAGCAATGTTTCCAACTGGATTGTTGACGTAGGTGGTACAGGTAAAACATTGAAACAATGCATTAAAAATAACATAATTAACGATTATTACAGATGAAACGGAAGTTACTACGAAAACTACAATTTTACTTACTGTTACTGAACAATTTACAAAACTTACAACCAACACAAAAAATGAAGAAGATGTCGAAGGATCTGGAGGTTTTTACACTAACGATGATGAAGATAAAGTCTCAAGCGAAAAAGACTTTACATCCACTTCCAGTACGCATATTATTGACGACGAAGATGTAATTCAAGGAAGTGGAAGTGGGCGTGGTGGTGACACATACGACAACATAGTTTTTCCTGACGACGATCGTATGACAACTTTTAAACCAGCGCGTGATAAACACACTACTTCAAATATACCTCCAACCGACAAAGATTTTGGTTTTGACACATATTTTACCCCCGATACAACTGCTTCAACTCATAACGCTAATCAATCTGCAATTGAAAATATACGCACGAGTTCTGAATCTTTTCCTACATATATACCCGAACGTAATTCATCAACAGATTATTTGATAACAACTGAAAAAGGAAATGTTGGTTTTGAAGGTTCTGGTAACGATTTAACCGATGACGAACCTGGCGATGACAATGAAGAAAATATCACAGAAACGCCAACAGCAGAAGACAATTTTACTAATAGCACGAGTACTGAATCTTTCCCTATGTATGTGCCCGAACGTAATTTAACAACTCGAATAGAGGGTTTAATCACTGAAAAAGTAGATGTTGCTTTAGAAGGTTCTGGTAACGATTTAACCGATGACGAACCGGGCGATGTCAATGAAGAAAATATTACAGAAACGGCAACAGTAGAAGACAATGGTACGAATAGCACGAGTACTGAATCTTTCCCTATGTATGTGCCCGAACGTAATTTATCAACTCGAATAGAGGATTTAATAACAACTGAAAAAGTAGATGTTGCTTTAGAAGGTTCAGATAACGATTTAACCGATAACGAACCGGGCGATGTCAATGAAGAAAATATCACGGAAACGGCAACAGTAGAAGACAATTTTACGAATCGCACGAGTACTGAATCTTTCCCTATGTATGTGCCCGAACGTAATTTAACAACTCGAATAGATGATTTAATCACTGAAAAAGTAGATGTTGCTTTAGAAGGTTCTGGTCACGATTTAACCGATAACGAACCGGGCGATGTCAATGAAGAAAATATTACAGAAACGGCAACAGTAGAAGACAATGGTACGAATAGCACGAGTACTGAATCTTTCCCTATGTATGTGCCCGAACGTAATTTATCAACTCGAATAGAGTATTTAATAACAACTGAAAAAGGAGATGTTGTTTTAGAAGGTTCTGGTAATGATTTAACGGATAACGATAATGGAGAAAATATCACAGAAACGTCAACAGTTAAAGACAATTTTACTAATAGAACTTCAACAGTTACAACTTCATTTGCTGGCGTTACTTATAAAAATAAAAGTGGAACAAATACTGATGAAATAGATATTGATTCGCCAAGTTCTACTATTAAACATCCAGACATAGTTGAAAAAACCACAGTTGTTGCAATCGTAGAAGGTTCAGGTAATGAATTTTCAGATACAGAGAATGGAGATGTCGATGAAGAAATGACTACGTATATACCAGATAATAAAAAAGAAACGATTATCGAAGACAGTACTAAATCAAGTTTAAATGTAACAACACCACTTATTGATCTTTCAGTTATAACAGTAACAGAAGATGAAGATGACGACGACTACGATCACGATGGAGTTGACGAGGATATAAGAAATAATTTTCAAGGTAGAATAATATCAGGTTAAATCAATTTGTAAACGTTTTATTTTAAAAAAATTGTCGACAGCTCACATATAAAAATGTTTGTTTGTTTTCTTCTGGTTTAGTTCAGCTTTCATTCACCTGAAAATATTATTTATTGAATACCGTAAATTGTTAATTACTACATGGTTAAATACTGGTGCAACTTAAATACTAAAACTTTTTTTTTAAATATATTTAGTTCTATGATGTATTAGTGGAGTTGGCCTTAATGTTTTTGTCAGGAATTTGAGTAGTTGTTGTTGCGTTTGAAGATGTGGTTATATTTGATTCGACTGGTGTGCATATATTTTCAGTGCACAAGTAACCACTTTTGTCGTTTTTGCAATAGCAAGTGTTGCAATCAAGTTTGAAAGAATCGTTTGGTGCACAGGGTGTGTTCTTTAGATCTGGCGCTACTGCGGTATCTGAAAACAAAAATACTTGTAAGAATATTTAGTGTTTGATGTGTTTTGTTGGAAGCATTTGTAAAATATTCTTACAGGTGTTTTTGTTTTCACTTAGGCGTTAAAAAGGGTTTTTAAGAAGACCGATGTCGTAACTTATTTTACAAACACTTACTATTTAATATAAGCTAATAAAGTATAAGTACCTCTTTTAGTACGAGATACTGGCATAGCGCAAGTTATTTTTGTGCAAGCCCAATCAGTTTTATTATCTTCCAATGCAATGCAGTAGCAGGTGTTGCAGTCTTCGGTTTTTGTGTT
Source organism: Aquatica leii (assembly GCA_035610365.1). NCBI lineage: Eukaryota > Metazoa > Arthropoda > Insecta > Coleoptera > Lampyridae > Aquatica > Aquatica leii. The sequence continues at coordinate 32,072,346 of CM069437.1, read as the reverse complement.
TCCAACCGTGCATTGTTCAGTATCTGTAAAAACATTGAAAAACATGTTTGTCGTATATTAACACAAAATACCTCTTTTAGATTTTGGTAAATTTATTGGTACACCGCATGATCGTTTTGTGCACACCCATCCGGTTGAACCATCGCCAAATTTATTGCAATGACAGTTATTGCAATCAATCACTTTAGTATCTCCGTCCGTACATTCATCGGCGTCTATAATATATAGGATTTATGTAAAAATAAGATTTTGTATTATGATTGAGTTTAATTACTTCTTTTTACTTTTATACACCCCATTTGAGTGCAAGCCCAAACTGTGTTTCCATCAGGGCGTTCGACACAATGGCAGTTGTTGCATTCTATTTTTTTGAAGTCTCCTACTTGGCACTGTTCTGCATCTGGAATATTAAACAAATTGTTTATATAATTACATAGAAATTTTTCTAAAAAATGTTATTAAAAACAAGAAGAAAAAAATTGTGGTCGTAAGTAGAATGAGTTTATACAAAATGAAAAAATATGAAAGGTTTGAAAAATCGAGTATACGTAAGGCACTTGTAATTATTGCACAAAGAAAGTGACATAGAACCACAGAAATAAGTTTTTCAAAATTATGGATTAATTCAAAAAACTGAAAACTTCTAAATGAAAATCACAAAAAAATACTTTTTAACAAATGAAAAATGCTTAATGAAATTGTTTTTGGTCTGATAAAGAATGTTGATAATTAAATAGACTTCGACCAACAACTTTCCAGTTTTCCAACACAATTTCCAAAAAGCAAATTCAAAATCTATAAATTGCGTTCAAGGAATAGTTTTCGTCTATAGCTTAGTTTAATAAAAATTATATTAAGAACGAAAGTACAAGTTTTTCATAAACACAAAATTTTTAAAGATTAATTTGTTGATGTTGGCATGCATACTATAAACAATTAACTAATATGACAGCATAATTTTATTGGTATAGTGTACCTCTTTTATGTTTTGGACAAGCCATTCTAGTGCAAGCCCAACCGGCAGGTCCTACTGATCCTTTAACGCATCTACACGAGTTGCAGTCATCCATTTTTTGGTCACCTACTGTGCACTCGTCCTCTGCATCTACAAAAATAAAGTGTAAGTACGACTACATACAGACATATATGTATTGTAAAATTATTTATTAAGAGTACTTCTTTAGTTATCTTAAACGAGAGTTTACCTCTTTTAGCTTTGGGACAAAACTTTTTTGTGCAAGCCCAAACTGCTGGTCTTCCTTCACCTTTGACGCATTGGCAACTGTTACAGTCATCCATTTTGTTATCTCCTACAGTGCATTCATCTCCAGTGTCTACAAATAAAATCTGAGTTTTAGTACAAAGCAAAACTAAATCAATAATAATAATAAACGAAATGAAAAAAGATTAAAAGTATGAGAAATCGAGTGTACGTAAAGGCACTTGTAATTATTGCACAAAGAAAGTGACATAGAACCACAGAAATAAGTTTTTCAAAATTATGGATTAATTCAAAAAACTGAAAATTACTAAATGAAAATCACAAAAAAATACTTTTTAACAAATGAAAAATGCTTAATGAAATTGTTTTTGGTCTGATAAAGAATGTTGATAATTAAATAGACTTCGACCAACAACTTTCAAGTTTTCCAACACAATTTACAAAAAACAAATTCAAAATCTATAAATTGCGTTCAAGGAATAGTTTTCGTCTATAGCTTAGTTGAATAAAAATTATATTAAGAACGAAAGTATAAGTTTTTCATAAACACAAAATTTGTAAAGATTAATTTGTTGATGTTCGCATGCATACTATAAACAATTAACTATTATGACAACACAATTTTACTGGTATAGTGTACCTCTTTTATGTTTTGGACAAGGCATTTTAGTGCAAGCCCAACTGGCAGGTCCTACTGATCCTTTAAAGCATGTACACGAGTTGCAGTCATCCATTTTGTGGTCACCTACTGTGCACTCGTTCTCAGCATCTATAAAAATAAAGTCTAAGTACGACTACATACAGACATATATGTATTGTAAAATTATTTATTAAGAGTACTTCTTTAGTTATCTTAAACGAGAGTTTACCTCTTTTAGCTTTGGGACAAAACTTTTTTGTGCAAGCCCAAACTGCTGGTCTTCCTTCACCTTTGACGCATTGGCAACTGTTACAGTCATCCATTTTGTTATCTCCTACAGTGCATTCATCTCCAGTGTCTACAAATAAAATCTGAGTTTTAGTACAAAGCAAAACTAAATCAATAATAATAATAATAATAAACGAAATGAAAAAATATGAAAGGTTTGAAAAATCGAGTGTACGTAAAGGCACTTGTAATTATTGCACAAAGAAAGTGACATAGAACCACAGAAATAAGTTTTTCAAAATTATGAATTAATTCAAAAAACTGAAGATTACTAAATGAAAATCACAAAAAAATACTTTTTAACAAATGAAAAATGCTTAATGAAATTGTTTTTGGTCTGATAAAGAATGCTTATAATTAAATAAACTTCGACCAACAACTTTCAAGTTTTCCAACACACTTTACAAAAAACAAATTCAAAATCTCTAAATTGCGTTCAAGGAATAGTTTTCGTCTATAGCTTAGTTTAATAAAAATTATATTAAGAACGAAAGTACAATTTTTTGATAAACACAAAATTTTTAAAGATTAATTTGTTGATGTTGGCATGCGTACTATTAACAATTAACTATTATGACAACATAATTTTATTGGTATAGTGTACCTCTTTTATGTTTTGGACAAGCCATGTCAGTGCAAGCCCAACCGGCAGGTCCTACTGATCCTTTAACGCATCTACACGAGTTGCAGTCATCCATTTTTTGGTCACCTACTGTGCACTCGTCCTCTGCATCTACAAAAATAAAGTCTAAGTACGACTAATACAGACATATATGTATTGTAAAATTATTTATTAAGAGTACTTCTTTAGTTATCTTAAACGAGAGTTTACCTCTTTTAGCTTTGGGACAAAACTTTTTTGTGCAAGCCCAAACTGCTGGTCTTCCTTCACCTTTGACGCATCGGCAACTGTTACAGTCATCCATTTTATTATCTCCTACAGTGCACTCATCTCCAGTGTCTGAGAATAAAAACTGGGTGTAAGCGAAAGTAAACCATTAACAATAATCGTTCATTTATTTCATATAAGAAATAGCTCACCTCTTTTACTTTTGAGACAAAATTTTTTTGTGCAGGCCCAAACTGCTGGCCTTCCTTCTCCTTTAACGCATTGGCAAGTGTTACAGTCATCCAGTTTATTATCTCCTACAGTGCATTCATCTTCGGTGTCTATACAAAAAGCTGAGTGTTATTATGCACTGTGACAAATATATATTAATAACCAAACTAATAAAGATATTTGGTAATTTATCTCATATATGAAATAGTTTACCTCTTTTAACTTTGGGACAAAACTTTTTTGTGCAAGCCCAAACTGCTGGTCTTCCTTCACCTTTGACGCATCGGCAACTGTTACAGTCATCCATTTTATTATCTCCTACAGTGCACTCATCTCCAGTGTCTGAGAATAAAAACTGGGTGTAAGCGAAAGTAAACCATTAACAATAATCGTTCATTTATTTCATATAAGAAATAGCTCACCTCTTTTACTTTTGAGACAAAATTTTTTTGTGCAGGCCCAAACTGCTGGTCTTCCTTCTCCTTTAACGCATTGGCAAGTGTTACAGTCATCCAGTTTATTATCTCCTACAGTGCATTCATCTTCAGTGTCTATAAAAAAAGCTGAGTGTTATTATGCACTGTGACAAATATATATTAATAACCAAACTAATAAAGATATTTGGTAATTTATCTCATATATGAAATAGTTTACCTCTTTTAACTTTGGGACAAAACTTTTTTGTGCAAGCCCAAACTGCTGGTCTTCCTTCACCTTTGACGCATCGGCAACTGTTACAGTCATCCATTTTATTATCTCCTACAGTGCACTCATCTCCAGTGTCTGAGAATAAAAACTGGGTGTAAGCGAAAGTAAACCATTAACAATAATCGTTCATTTATTTCATATAAGAAATAGCTCACCTCTTTTACTTTTGAGACAAAATTTTTTTGTGCAGGCCCAAACTGCTGGTCTTCCTTCTCCTTTAACGCATTGGCAAGTGTTACAGTCATCCAGTTTATTATCTCCTACAGTGCATTCATCTTCAGTGTCTATAAAAAAAGCTGAGTGTTATTATGCACTGTGACAAATATATATTAATAACCAAACTAATAAAGATATTTGGTAATTTATCTCGTACATGAAATAGTTTACCTCTTTTAACTTTGGGACAAAACTTTTTTGTGCAAGCCCAAACTGCTGGTCTTCCTTCTCCTTTAACGCATTGGCAAGTGTTACAGTCATCCAGTTTATTATCTCCTACAGTGCATTCATCTTCAGTGTCTATAAAAAAAGCTGAGTGTTATTATGCACTGTGACAAATATATATTAATAACCAAACTAATAAAGATATTTGGTAATTTATCTCATATATGAAATAGTTTACCTCTTTTAACTTTGGGACAAAACTTTTTTGTGCAAGCCCAAACTGCTGGTCTTCCTTCACCTTTGACGCATCGGCAACTGTTACAGTCATCCATTTTATTATCTCCTACAGTGCACTCATCTCCAGTGTCTGAGAATAAAAACTGGGTGTAAGCGAAAGTAAACCATTAACAATAATCGTTCATTTATTTCATATAAAAAATAGCTCACCTCTTTTACTTTTGAGACAAAATTTTTTTGTGCAGGCCCAAACTGCTGGTCTTCCTTCTCCTTTAACGCATTGGCAAGTGTTACAGTCATCCAGTTTATTATCTCCTACAGTGCATTCATCTTCAGTGTCTATAAAAAAAGCTGAGTGTTATTATGCACTGTGACAAATATATATTAATAACCAAACTAATAAAGATATTTGGTAATTTATCTCGTACATGAAATAGTTTACCTCTTTTAACTTTGGGACAAAACTTTTTTGTGCAAGCCCAAACTGCTGGTCTTCCTTCTCCTTTAACGCATTGGCAAGTGTTACAGTCATCCAGTTTATTATCTCCTACAGTGCATTCATCTTCAGTGTCTATAAAAAAAGCTGAGTGTTATTATGCACTGTGACAAATATATATTAATAACCAAACTAATAAAGATATTTGGTAATTTATCTCATATATGAAATAGTTTACCTCTTTTAACTTTGGGACAAAACTTTTTTGTGCAAGCCCAAACTGCTGGTCTTCCTTCACCTTTGACGCATCGGCAACTGTTACAGTCATCCATTTTATTATCTCCTACAGTGCACTCATCTCCAGTGTCTGAGAATAAAAACTGGGTGTAAGCGAAAGTAAACCATTAACAATAATCGTTCATTTATTTCATATAAGAAATAGCTCACCTCTTTTACTTTTGAGACAAAATTTTTTTGTGCAGGCCCAAACTGCTGGTCTTCCTTCTCCTTTAACGCATTGGCAAGTGTTACAGTCATCCAGTTTATTATCTCCTACAGTGCATTCATCTTCAGTGTCTATAAAAAAAGCTGAGTGTTATTATGCACTGTGACAAATATATATTAATAACCAAACTAATAAAGATATTTGGTAATTTATCTCGTACATGAAATAGTTTACCTCTTTTAACTTTGGGACAAAACTTTTTTGTGCAGGCCCAAACTGCTGGTCTTCCTTCTCCTTTAACGCATTGGCAAGTGTTACAATCGTCTAGTTTATTTTCTCCTACAGTGCACTCATCTTCAGTGTCTATAACAAAAGCTGGGTGTTATTATGCACTGTGACAAATTTATATTGATAACCAAACGAAGAAAATATTTGGTAATTTATATCATGTATGAAATAGTTTACCTCTTTTAACTTTAGGACAAAATTGTTTTGTGCAAGCCCAAACTGCTGGTCTTCCTTCTCCTTTAACGCATTGGCAACTGTTACAGTCATCCATTTTGTTATCTCCTACAGTACATTCATCTGCAGTGTCTACGAATAAAATCTGAATATTAGTACAAAGCGAAAGTAATCCAATAACAATAATTGTTCATTTATTTTATATAAAAAACAGCTCACCTCTTTTAGTTTTGAGACAAAATTTTTTTGTGCAAGCCCAAACTGCTGGTCTTCCTTCTCCTTTAACGCATTGGCAATTATTACAATCATCCATTTTATTGTCTCCTACAGTACACTCATCGTTAGCGTCTAAAAATCAATACTGAGTGTTACTACGCATTGCGATAAATAATATTACATCCAAATTAATAAAAATGTTTGATAATTTATCTGATATAAGAAATAGTTTACCTCTTTTAACTTTAGGACAAAACTTTTTTGTGCAAGCCCAAACTGCTGGTCTTCCTTCACCTTTAACGCATCGGCAAGAGTTGCAGTCATCCATTTTATTGTCTCCTACAGTGCACTCATCTTCAGTGTCTAAAAATAAAAACACAAATTAATAACAGTGTTTGTCAATTTCTCTCATATAAAAAAATAGCTCACTTCTTTTAGTTTTGTGACAAAATATTTTTGTGCATGCCCAAACTGTTGGTCTTCCTTCACCTTTAACGCAATGGCAGGAGTTGCAGTCCTCCATTTTAGTATCTCCTACAGTGCACTGATCTTCAGTGTCTATAAAAATTATCTCTTAGTACCATTATGTACAGCAATAAATACATTGCAAAATTAAGCAAATTGAAGTTTTGTTAAAAGCTTACGAAAAATTAAAGCTCACCTCTTTTAATCTTGGGACATACTTTTTTTGTGCAAGCCCAAACTGCTGGTTTTTCTCCACTTTTAACACATCGACAAGTGTTACAATAATCCATTTTACTATCTCCTACGTAGCACTCATCTTCAGTGGCTGAAAATAAAAACCGAGCGTTATTACGGACAGTAATAAATATATTACAAAAATCTAAACTAATAACAGCATATGCCAATGTATCTTAAATAAAAAGAAGTTTATTTCTTTTAGTTTTGAGACAAATTTTTTTGTACTAGCCCAAACTGCTGGTCTTCCTTCATCTTGAAGTGTTGCAGTCATCCACTTTATTATATCTTACTGTGCACTCATGTCTACTGTCTATAAAATTAAACTCTGAGGACTATTATGTAAAGCAATAAATACGTTACAAAACCAAGGAAATAAGATTTGTTAAAAGCTTTACATAAATATTAAAGTTTACCTCTTTTATCTCTGGGACACAATTTTCTTGTGCAAGCCCAAACTGCTGGCTTTCCTTCACCTTTAACACATTGACAAGGATTACAATCGTCCATTTTACTATCTCCTACAGTGCACTCATCTTTTGTGTCTGAAAAAATAAAGATTAGGTATTGTTGCCCATAGTAGTAAATATATAGCAAATACCAAAAAAATATATTTTGTTAACGCGTTTTACATAACATTAAAGTTTACCTCTTTTAACTTTGGGACAAAACATTTCTGTGCAAGCCCAAACTGCTGGCCTTCCTTCTCCTTTAACGCAATTGCAATGGTTGCAGTCTTCCATTTTATGATCGCCAACATTGCATTGGTCAGCGTCTATTGAAGAGGTAAAAATAATGATCGAAAGGAAATAGTTAAGTTAGAAATACTACAAAAATGATGTAAATTAGATTATTATATATAATATATGAATATATTTCTATCGGCAAAATGAAGAAACTTCTAACAGGTTGTATTGAAATACGTTGGTAATTAAACCGTTAAACGACATTTAAATTTAGACGCTTCGCGGATGTAATTGTTTGCATTAACTCTTTAAACCAATAATTACAAAATTTGCTGTAATTGGGTTTTTAATGGATTATAAATAGACGCCGGTATATAGATTATTGCGTCATTTATAATCAACTAAGTACATTAAGCGCAGTTACTTATTTATTTTAGTTAAGTTTGCAGAAATGTATAACTCTGGCGGAGTTACGTTTTTTCGCAAAAACACCAAAGCACTAAAACCTAGATTTTTTTTGTTTTAAAAACTATTTTCTAAATTCAAATTGTTCTATAATAAAGAAATATAAACTGGACGAACGAAATCGTAGCAAATCTTCTCGAAAAAAAAAACCGTAGAAACAAATATGAAAAAATTGATCGATGAAACGTAACTCAAAAGACTGGATGTTTACCATAAAATAGACTCAACTACTTGTATATAAAAGAAATAAAAGAAAATGTTAAGAAACGAGAAAAGAATTTGTATTGAGAATTTTACCTCTTTTGTCGCGACGTACAATTTTACATGGTGTTTTTGTACATGCCCAATCGGTTGTGCCATCAGACAACTTAATGCAATTACAACTATTACATTCAACATTTTTGGTCTGTCCTTCAGTACATTGCTCGGCACCTAAAGTTAAAGAGAAAATGTTTCAAAATTTGATAAAAAGAGGAAGAAACGATAGAAAATGGGTTAGTTGTTTTAGATTTAGGTAGAAGAAAAACATGTATTAACTTCTCTTTCGGAAAAGACGTTTTACACAATCTGATTTAATGCATCCCCAAAGAGTTCTTCCGTCGTATACTTTCATGCACCGACAAGGTCCGCAATTTACAAATTTGTATTTACCAACTTCGCATTCTTCTATAAAAAAAAATAAATAATGTTATCCGTTTGCGCTGGTGCGCCAAAAGCCAAAAACACTTCGTTTCATTTTTTTTACGCTTATGTAATATCCGTTAATAACTGATAAAGCAGAAATTTTGGTGGACAAAGGTCAGAAGTTCACAATTGATAACTTAATGTTAAATAATAAAACACTGTCTTGTACTTATTATTTGTGGAAAAAACTTACGTTTTTTGTACATTAAATCAATGTCCAAATATTTAAAATTACTTACGTGCGTATGCAGAGACGAATACACAAACACTTAGAATGATTAAGGACCTCATCGTCATTTCATAAATTTGGTGTCGAGTGTTCCTTCTATCCCACTGTCATTTTTATATATATGACTACTAATAAAAGTGGAAAGGGAATACATAACAAATGGGGATTTCTGAATGTGAGACCTTCAATCTAACCATTTAGAGATGCTTCAAAAATATTGTATTGTTTACATGGCGCGAGTCAACAATTATTATGTATTCAATGTATGTAATAAGTGCCAAAAACAGCATCCACTTGTTGAGTATTTAAAATGTCATTCTTCAATATGTACTTATAGTTTTATAAAACGATTACCTCGTAATTAACAAACAAAATTACGATTGTAATGCATGAGCAATTACCCGCATTTAAAAAAATATTTAAAAATTAAAAAATATAGGTAACTGTTTATTTAATATTTGAATAATATTGAACACGATATGATTTAGTGTGTATGATAAACTATCAAGCTGTTTCGACATTCTTGCAAATTTAGTAATGTTTCATCCTGAAGATTTTTAAAATTTTATATAAACAGTTATGTAATGGATAGAGTTATTTATAAATCCAAAATTGTTGCAAAAAGCGTAGACGTGCATTAAGAATATGGATAAGATTAAGCTCTTGCTTAATCCTTCAAAATTAAGAGTAGTTTAATTATCTGCTGTGGTACCAAAAATAAAAATGTTTTGTAACAATAATCTTACAAGGAACTGAAAGGTTAGGTCCCATATTAATTAATTAAAAACAAAGTGAAGAACGTGGAAACACTTTTGCTAATAATTTTTGCTAATTGCATTTGATTGTTGTTTTTTATATGTAATTAACCGCCACGATTTTTAACCGAGGTCAAACTTTTTGTGTTAGAACGGTAAAATCTAAAATAATCTGTATAATAGTTTTGTTATTTTCCATTTTACATTTTCTGTAACGCTTTGAATTATTTGCAGTTGTATCGTTACGATTTCTTTGCTAGGCTAAGGTCTTCTACAATTACGTGTATTGTTCAAGGCTTTCTTTGTTCCATTTTACTGATATTAATCGTTTTGACCAAAACTATTGTTTCACCTACTGACAATTTGAATTTAAAATTTTATTTTGTACTGTGTTTTCGTCGATCTGATTTAGAACTATGTAAACGAAATTAGTGTAAAAATATGATAGTGAGCTATTGAGATCTAAATTTAACCGACACATGTTTCGTTAAGTTTTGAGTGTAACCCAGTTCACAATTGCCTAAATCATTAATCAGTTACAACAGTTGGTTTCATAAGTTACCTTTAGTGTAAGAAACTATTTTTTATATTGTTTTTTCTCAACAAAATTTCGACCATTAGAACAAAAAACGAAAAAAAATTTATACCATTTTTTTTAATTTTTGATGTAGTATTACACTTTTGGCTTAATAGTAATTTTAAAACACAAAATGTAATATTTGGTTTTAATTTTAATGTAAACCTTGCTTCTATTTGTAAAATAAATGTCTCACAAGAACTGTTAAAAAATACATAAACAGATCTTTTGCTTAAGTTTTTTATCTTTTCAAAAGTGCAGTAAGTGGGGATAAAAACGAGTGCAACAACAGTATCATGTTGTGCATTCTCCAGTTTAATTTTGTGCTTTGTTAAGTTAACAATAAGTGTGCTTTATAAAAAACACTTTTTAGATTAAAACAAAAACTTAAAAATGCTTTTAAAAAATAATTTAAACAATTTTGGGTGTTACGATGCGTTACTCTAAATGAGTGCAATTTATGGATTTAAGAGTTTAGCTTTAGGGTAAACGACGTTCGTGTGAAATTAAATAAAAAATATTTAGACGTAAAAGTTAATGCATCTTATAATGCGAGTATATAAAATTAATTAGAAGAAAAAACGATTCAGAAAAAATAATTCGTTTAAAAAAATTGTTTATAATTGAATTGAATTGAATAATAAAAGTTTAACTTATATATTTCTTTTTTGTTTCTTTTCTTATTAAGTCAAAAGTGAAAATTAAGTATTATTGCAGGAAAAGCTTTTTCCGAAACAACGTTTTGTAAAACAAACAGTTTTATAAAATTGAAGTAAACAAATACGATTATTTAAAAGCAGTGTAATGATCTAAATATTTTCATGATTTTATTTATTTGAGTCTGAATGTCTACTAAACCATATTAATAAACATAAAAAAATTAATTAAATAAGTTTATAAAAATATACAGATTTAATTTAAAACATTTAAGACAACATAAATATTCAAATTATGCTAATTTTCTTAGGCTAAGTTGTGAACTTTAAATGAAAAACTAAATTTTAAATATATTTCTTTATAAAAATATTTTTAACAATGAAAAAATAGAAATAAGTGTTTTTAGACTGAATTAAAATATATTCTATTACTAGATTGCTATTTAGACTGACTTTAAATTATAAGCATCAAACAGAAGCTTAAATAAACTATGTGGCATCTGAAACCCTTCCACAAAACATCGATTGCTAGTTGCTAGAATATAAAAGTCGGTCGTAATTGAATTAGTAATTTAGTGTTGATTTTTAGTATAGCGTAGTAGTTCATCCTTTCTGCGAAGCTTTATAATCTTACCTCCACGAGGTTAAAAGTGAGTACCGAAGCACAGGTATTAACTTCACCGTTTTGGGTTGTATACGCGCCGCCGTGAAGACGACGACGTTGTCCTCATTCTTGATGAATTCCTACCTGACAGCATCGAACTTTGATACTGACGTCATGCGTCTTACAAAACTAATATTTGCCTGTAATATGACTCTTTCGAAGCAATCAGAAATGATTGAGTCAGTCAGCAGATTTTAAGCGACATTTCAAAAAACCATAGTTTGCCGTCGCGTAAGGTAGCAAACTGCTAACATTGCCAGTGCCTTAAAAGCCGTACAAACAGCCTTGCAAACTGTAACCGCCAAACTTTCGAGCACCCCTGTTGAAGTCCCTAATCTTACTGCTTTTTCGTACTCCCAAGTTGCTCGATCTAAAATAGAGAGGGTCACAGTTTCTTCGGATAAAACAATCGCCTCTGTTCCTTACTGCTACTCCTTTTTCATACGCCCAAGCTGCCCGATCTAAAACAGAGAGCGTCACAATTGTTTCGGGTAAAACAGTCACCCCTGTTCCTCGTTCTACTGTCGTTATCTTGTCTAATCCGGACTCTCTTTTGAAGACTTCGGACAAAACTAAAATGACTTTGATGAAAGTTCTTAAGCCACAAGTCATAAGGCTTACGACTGAACAGAGTAACTAACACGGATAAAAACTCCCCTGAGCAGCTGAAGGAGGCAATCCTATTACAAGATTTTGACGAATTTCTGATGAAATCCCACATATTGCCGATGATAAATAGCAGCGTTTCTCAAACTTTTTTAGACGTAACAGCTTATGCTTGGCGGTGAATTATACTATTGGTCTTTCAGGATCTTATGGGCCGTGACCTTGAGTGAACAGGTAGAATTAACAAGCGGTAAATTTAAAATTTTTGATTTTAAGTGCCAAACTAAAAACATACTGTGATCACAGAAACATGCATTATAGAAATCTATATTACCGATCGCTTAAAGGTTAAAGTTCTAAATAATAAATATTGAGTTAAACGTTAAGTAACTATACTATTGTTGATCTTTTTATCATTATTACAATCTATACAAAATACGTTAGCAAAGACATAAGTAATAATTAACCAAAAAATATACCCTGCTAATTAATTTACTTATTTAGGTATGTTAACGTTTTATCGTAACAGTTTCTGCTCTTGGCTACTGTTTTCTAATTTCGAAAGAACTTATGTGCTTACACACAAATATGACGGGTTTTCGTATAATTTAATACAATTAGTTTTACCATGAACACTTTTTACAAATATGCCTATTTGGAAACTCGAAGTTTTCATACAAAAGTTACGATTAGAAGAAAATTAAGTAGTCAAAATACTAGTTATCAATATGTTCTAGATTACTTACAAAATGGTAAAATAAATTGTTTATCTTTTTTTTATTACATATTATACGAAATTACAAATAGTTTCTCAATAATTTTCATTAAACTGATAACGTAACAAAATATAATACAGTAGTATGATATTGACAAATTATCGTTTTATTTGTTAATTATACAAGTTAATAATGATGTAAAAATGAATACTTTGATTTATCAATAAATACAAAGATAGACATCGAAACTCGTAATACAGTTTGCTCCATGCGTTTTAAACATTGAAACAAAAATGTGTTAATAAACAATGAAACACAAACATTACTGGTAATTAACGTTGATTAGAATAAACACTTGTCACTGCCATCATCCCAACTCTTCGGGACTGTATGTGAGCTGTGCAAGTATGTTTCATCACAATATACAATGTTTCTTCCTTTTTCTTTATACTGTTTTAACTTTCTCAAAAACTCGATACGTTTTGTTCTAATGCTTACTTTTTCTATTAATTGTTTGCGATTATTTCGAGTTTTTTTTCCATTGAAAGCCAATTTTTCATATGAGCTTTCTAAAGGAAGATAATTTTCTTTGAAAGTCACATTCACTGCTTCTGTAATTCTTGAAATACAGCCTGCATTGTTGGTTTTTTATGATAAATGTCAGCATAAGTATAATTCACTCGTATAATTTCTTCTTCGAATTTGTCTACGGATGATTTTGGGCTTTCTTTGTTAATAGTTTTTCTAATTGAAGAGAATTTACTATGTTCAGATTTTTCAGAAGCTTCCTTCGCTTCACACTAGCTGTCGCTATTCTTTCTCGGAGACTGTTCAAAGGAATCGAAATTTGTCCTTGCTCTTTTTCAGTTAACATAAATTTATAAACGTTATATATAATTTCAAGTCCTTAACTATGAATAATTCTTTTATTCAAAGTCATTGTTTGAAATACTCTTACAAACATAAAAATCATTAACAAAAAAAACTTTAAAAATTTTACTTACAGTGAACTTTTAAATTAGAGGTGGAATAGTCTTGACAAAGACTTTAAATAAGCAATAATGCACCAATAGTAAGGATAAATATCAGAAAAATACGTAAAGATCACAAATTGAAGCTGAAGTAAAATGACGTTTGACGAATTGACAACTATAAAAAAATTAGATATTTGTAGGTCGCATAGTAGCGAATTACCGGCAAAATACAATTACAGCGCCACGGCCACGACAAAATGTAATACCTATACTACAATTTTTAGCAATCTTTTTAATTCTTGTCTTTAGTTTTTCCCATTATCACTTTTGCTTCATCTATGCAAACATCGATGCAATAGTTTCATGCTAATCCCTTTTCGCAAAAATAGTTATTAACAACATTTAAAAATTCAACTCTTGTGGTATTACCTTCTAACGACTTACAAATAAGTACATCATTTTCTATAGCATGTTCGTAAGGTTGAATCGAGGTAAATAGTGTAAATATTTCTTTATTGGGGGTTTAATTTGACTCTATGCTAATTGTCTGTAGCGGATTTTGGTACCCACCACATGGCTACCGTTATCGCCGAATACCAGGTGGTATAGTTGGAAAACTTCCATTGGAGAACTTATTCTGTTAAGTCGTAGGGAAACGCTGCGCATTTGCGTTCTCAAATAATTAGATGCCAAAGGGGACTTTTACTTGTGGTAACGCTATATGCTTAGTTGTGTTGGATTTAATATTACTTTGTAGGTAACTCAAGTACGGAATTAGCTAATCCCCTACTGGATAAAACCGAACTGTGAGTATTACTATTTCAATTTTTACGATTTGCACTTCGGTGGTCATGTCAATTATGACCGTACGTGCATGATAGGTTAACACAATTATTAAAAAGATTTTGTGCTTCACAAACTCATATGCATTGCGCGTTGAGTCTCGAAAGCTTAACTTGTTTTGTTTGTGTACGATTTTAAAATTTACGACGTTATGTTCATGTAAAAGTTTAGATCGACAGGGTCAGCTTTATTGTATTGTGTGTTGCTCAGTATTCGGCGCATCTTATAAACGATTCGACCCACGTATAAATATTTGCAAAAACTTATATTTATGTACATTCTTCATCTTCTGTGATAGTTAAATATATATATCCTGCGTTATTACTTCTGTGGTGTTATTAGACGGTATCTCTCTAACTTAATCTTTCATTGTCATGGCGCAATTTTTAGATTTACGTTATAATTGCGCATAGCAAAGCCTGCGATCTTTCTCCGAAGAAGCTGTGCTAGCCGTTGCTCTGTTTTGTTACGAGAAGACCAGCGTAACAATTTATTCTTGGCTGCCCAACTCGAGGAACCTGATTTTCTCGTAACAAATTTTGGCACCCAACTGTCTGGGATCGATTTTTGTGTGTGCGATTATAATTGCTTCTAGTTTTATTGATTCTTTTATCTTCTCTTAGTCTTTCGTGGGTTCGATTTACTTCTTGAAGTTTTACTGCGCTTCTTTAGTTGTTGCTGCAAGACTTGACGTCGGAGCTACTTCATTAGCTTTTACATTTTTACATTAGCTGCGGTTTGAATTTATATTAGTAATTCATTTACTTTTCTTTTAATTGGATTTCTGTTTATTTTGCTTTAATTTTTGGAATAATTTGACTACGTCGATTAACTCTTTTTTTTCGCTTATTAGATTAGTTATTAGTGATACTACTTGTACTTACTGTTATTTTGAGTTTTAGTCAGTCATGTGTTAGCAGATTTTTGCTTTGGTTTACTGCTTTGATTAGTTTCTTGGTTTAGTTTTTATTGTTTTCGATATGTATTACTCAGACGAAGAACCACCACTTCTTACTTCATCAGACTCTGATTCGGAAATTATCTTGGCGTATTGGGATGTTACTTTTTTGGTGAAGATCCTTCTTTGCTTATGGAATTTCTTTTGCGGATTGACGAATTGTGCCTATCTCGAGATGTTTCACAACATCAACTTTTCCTATCAGCGTTTGAAGTTTTATCCGGCAAAGCTCTTTTTTCTTTTGGGACAAACCAAACTTCTTTGCATTATTTTTAAAATTTGATCAAATTAATGATCCCTTCCTTTAAGAGGTTGGATGAAAGCAACTACTTCAGTAATTTGCGACGTTTCGTGTTCTGGATGAACACTTCATCAAGCTCGCTCACACTGAGTTAAGTAATTTTTTAATTATTCTAGAAAAATCGCTTAACAATTCGGAAGCGCACTATAGGAGCTAACGAATCTATTGGGATGTACGTTACCACCATTCTTCTTACAACTGTTAGAACCGGTCTCTTATTACACACAACTCAAGATCGTGCGTCGTAATCTAACTCCGTTTTATTAGGCAGGATTTGCGTTAATGTTGAATTCTACTTTCAAAGAATTAGTGATGTAGGGAAGACAACTCGCTCAATCTAAGGCTTCCATAGACGAGTATAAACCACCTACGCCTTCTCAAGTTACATCTTTAGAGACAACTTTGGCTAACGCATGTGAGCACTATGATACTCAGCCGTTGTCTACTCCGGTTACCTGTTCTCACGATGTTTCTTCACTTTCTTCTATATCTATTCCTAAATCTAATAATCGTGTTCGGTGTACTTCTAAAGATGCTACACCTTTACGTTTGGTATCTTCTCTTTCTGATTTGTCGACTGGTTTGTCTTCGGTTTCGGGCATTACCTGCCCTACTAAAGACCAATGGTACAACCAGTTAGTGGGTAAGGTATCAGCGTCTCCTCGCCGATTTTCTCGTTGGTTAGTGGTTCAAGGTTTTCTGTGGAAACGAATACGAGTTTCTCCTGACGATAAACATTTGTGGAAGCTGGTGGTTCCAAACGACCAACGTAAACCAATCATTCACGATCATCACGTTCACTCTACTTCTGGGCATCGTAATCTCACCAAGACGTTACTTTTTTTTCGGCGTCATTTTTATTGGCCTCATATGAGACCGAAAGTGGCAGAGTACGTTTGCTATTGTCCGGTTTGTCAGTCCCAAAAAGCGCTTAGTTAGATCAATGATGGGATCGTGTTACTGCTGACTCTACATTGTCTATTCCTTCTAGACTAGCTCGACGAACTTTTGCGAATCTTTCTAGAGGTCGTAGATGTTATACAGATGCGAAAGCTAGTTCTCTCTCGTCAACACCTTTTCGTTTCGACATTTCTGGTTGTGCTTTGTTGCGTCCTTCTATTAACCGTTCCTTTCTTTTTCACCGCCGTCGCAAGCGTCGTAAGTTCTAATCTGTTTTGTTTCGCTTTAGGATTTTGACTTTTGGCTATTCTTGTGGTTCTCGTCTGTAGACTTCTTGATTTGGTTCTTTGACTGTGTTGACGGTATTTTGTTGGTTATAGTTGAGATACTACCCAATCTTTCTCTCCAGTTTGATGTACTAAATTTCTTTTTTTCTTAAGTTTCTAATCAATTTTTTTGGTTTTTTTTCTTAACCATCTTAATTCAGGACGGACCTTTCTATTTGTATATAGTTACATCCGCTTAGTCGGCCATTTTGAGATTGGTAAGTCACTAGTAGTTTTTTTTTCTTTGTTAGGTTTCTATTCCGCTTGTCGGCATTTAAGTCTTGGAGTAAACTTTTCGATTTGGGGACAGCAATTGGTACGTTCTTGTTCTATAATTAACTGATATCTTTTCTTTTCTCTTTTTTCTCTTCTTCCTCCTGTAGGTTTACCTATTTAGGGCGGTTGGTTGGGCATTGAAGAGCTGGTCACTCCCTTTCGTTTCTTTTACGGAGAGAAGAACGAATCAGATAACTACATCTTGTCTTATTTTTCTCTGTATGTTTCTTTTCTTCCTTTCTTGTCTTCTTTATTTTGATTTTTTCTTTTTTTTTGCTTTTGAAGGTTTGCCTTTAGAACAATTGCCTCTATTGCTTTTTTTTTATTTTGGGTTGTTGCTTGAACACATTCCTCTTTTTTTTTCTTTTTAGTAACTTCCTTCTTTAGTGTTCACTGCAACTGTGTTTTTTTTCTTTTCTTTCTCAGTTACTTCTCCCGTTTTATTGGGTTTAGTGGGTTTTTGTCTAATTGTGCTTGGGTTGAAGCTTGGGATAGACTGCAACGTCGCTTCTGGTACTCTTTACTTTCGATTAGTCGGTATTTTTGATGTTGTCAGTTACCGTTAAGATATTTCTCTTCTTTGGGATTCTTTGGCTCTTGGAATATTCTAATCCGTTCTTCGACGTTTCCAACACGACGAGCACTGACTCACGATGCTCAATTGGCAAGTGAAGCTTTCTGTTCTTTATTGGCTCTTACTCTTTTTTTTCTTTCTTTTGGGTTTCGCGGTTTAGATTTCTTTTGGATTGGCACTCATTTAGTGTTTAGCTTTTTGGTGACTTTGTTGTTGTGACTCTTGGATTACTGATTTTTTTCTCTGCATTTTTAGTAGTCCGACTTGTGTCGACTTTTAATCAGAATCTTCTTTTTGCATAGCTGCAATTTAACGCTAGAACATTAGTCAACATCACAGACAGTGGTTAAAATAAGGCCCATTCGGTTGGACAACACGTAGCACAAAAATTAATTTTTTTGGCTTAACTTTTAGATTCCCAAAAGATATAAATTCACATTTGTAAATTATAACACAATTATACAAATCTCGATTCAGAGAATCAGAGCGCACCTTCTAATAATATTTTATAGTTAATTGTGTTAACAACCTATTATGTACGTCCAGTCGTACGTGCAATCGACTGGCAAAGCAAATACAAAAAATTAAAGTAGGAATTATAATACTGCAGTTCAGTTTTCTTTTAAAAAATTCGATTAGCTAGTGGCACCTTTTCGAAAATTCCTAAAACTTAGTATTATTTACTGGTATCGGTACAAAATTAACACCACCTATATCTACCTATAGAATTTCAAATATGCATTCAAATAAGCATTACGTATTAAAATATCTTACTAAAGTGTATTCATTTTCAAAATAGAGCGCGCGTAAACAAATACAGGAGGTGTTCACGTGAACATACCGTACAGAACTGTACTCATTACTCAGTATTTTTGGTTGATAGTGCTAAATTTCTTACATTTTTGTGGTGCATATAATAATTAATAGGTACATGTATGCTTTAATTTAGGCACGCTATAAAATGATAGTTCAAAATCAAACATAAAAAATACACAAATAATTTACATAAATAAAATAAATCAAACTATCCGAATCCGGGCCTGAACAAATACCCCACTTGTTTCAACGCGCTCGTTTTGGTCATAAAGGTGAAGCATTAGACACGACTCGACGCCAAAATAGCAAACAGTAATTGTGAACAACAAGGATACTCAATTAACTTTGAGATTTGTGCAAGTGAATTTTCGCAATTCACGAGTTGCGACTTTTGAAGCTATGAGTTTTTCCTCTGACAATGACATTAACATTAACATTAATTAATTAAATTAATTATAACAAAAGTCATACGTGTTTAGTTCTTGTGCAGAGTACACTCGCTGCTGCGGCTGCACTTACCGATGAGCGCGGACGATGTGTGGAAAACCTCGTGCATGAACGTGGCCTCTGTGTTGTCAACAAAGCTCACAAATATTTTACCTCCTCTAGCTACTTAGTCTCGACAAACATCGACGTTATTTTGGCGTTTTCTTCTGTTGCTAGAAAAATCCTAAACTGTTCCAGAAGTTAATAAAAGTGACCACCGACTGCTACGGTTTGAGTTAACCGTCAAAGCTTTCTATCTAAAACCTAAACTTAAAAGAATCATTGATTATCCCGTTTGGCGAAATATGGCAACTGCAAGTTCTATTCCTGCTTATCTTCCACGTGATGCTTTATGCTTGTACTTGTGTAAGTTGACCGAAATAATTCTCGATTGTTGCCAACGTAGCTTAAACCGAATACCCATAAGCTCTCGAGCCGGTGTGCCATGGTGGAATCCTAAGATAGATAGGTTAAAGCGAGCGGTGCGTTGTTTACGAAATCACCACCAAAAAGTAGCAAGAAGTTTAAAAATTCAATGGCTTGCTTCTTACAAGACCGCGCTTCACCGATACAAACTGGCAGTAAAGACAGTAAAGTATAGCTCCTAGCAAAAATCGTTGAAAAAAGCTTAGAAACAAGCCCGTGGGGGTTAGTTTACAGGTAGCCTTCTCGTAAGTTTCCGTTGATCCAACCGTGCTTAAATAAAATCCCGCACTAATTGGCAAATAAGATCCCAACAGGACTGGGTGGTTACTAGCGACGATTTAGCCACGATGGTTAGTAAAATTGTTAAAAACAAGTGTCCTGGATTCGATAGAATACATTATAATGTTTTACGTCTAATTGTACAAGATTCTCTCTTTTCTACGATCGTTGATTTGTTCATTTAATTCATTAAATGTGGTTATTTTCCTACGGGCTAGAAAACAGGTAAACGCAACACCATTGTCAAACTTGGGAAGAAGGATCTTGTAAATGCCAACTTTGTACCTTGCAATAACTTTGTTATTAGAACTTGAAAAACTTTTTGTTCCAGCCAAAACGACGACTGATGCCGCACGTAGATTCACAGGTTGACTGCCATGGGTAGACACTTGGTCCCCTTTTCGATGCCGGTGCTGAATTTCATAAACCACTTCTGACTGCCATAGTGATATCTCACTTATTTGAAGTCGTAGAACGTTTTTATAAATATCACGTCGCGTCGTTGCTTATATTATAAGGAATGCATTGGAAAGTTAAAATCTAGCCACCCATTTGGGTGGACAGAAGGTATTTTTAAGTCATTGAGAAAGGTATTGACAACCCAGCTGGCGAACAGGAGAAACAATTGCAATAATTCAGTAAAAATTATTTATTCAGACTATGCTCATTTTCAAAACATTTAAGACATAAAAATGGCTGATCGGGGCAAGTATTATAAAAGGTACCCACTTTCTTCGCTTTATTCTTGGCCAGAACTAGCTGTAAGTTTTTCGTAACGGTATTTGCAGTTTTTACTTGTTGCAATTCTAGCACAGTTTTCAACGACGGATACGGCATTCATGAAACTTACTGTTTTGTTTTACCACATTGTACAACTTCCGTTTTTTGTAAATAGTGGTTTGTAGATTTTGCAATCCTTGGCGTACGCGATCTTTTTTCCTCTTCGGGAATATCTAACAGGGCATATACTATTTTCATTCTAAAATCAACCAGTTTTATCTTTTTTCCTTTTTGAAAAGAAGCATAAACCAGGTAAGCATTTACAATTAATGTTCCGAATATAATGTCATCAGTTACTTTTTGATAAGAAGATAATTGGTCCGATATGTCAATGCCACCTTTCATACTGTTGTATTTGATAATCATTTCTGACTTCATAACTTCTTCATTCTTTCTATTCTTCTTTAATTTAGAAAACACACAATAAACATCTTTTTTGTCTTTTCACATTATCGCAATGATACTTCTGGAACTTACAATCCCCACGTTTCAACTTAGCTGATGTAACTTTATCCCATTTTTATGGGATTTTCCAAGTATATACTGTTTAATTTAGCCTACCGGTAAAATGTACTATTGATTCATCAATTTTTGCAAAGCCTATCACCTTCGATATCTTCGCCAAAATGCCAAAAACGTAACAAAATTTGAAATTGATTCCGTCTCATAAAAGCAGATATTTCAGTTAATTTTTTTTTATCGGACTTACATGATTCAAGAAATGGTATACGTACAAGCACCATTCAAATCCGTGGACTTTAAAAAACTTTTATTTCTTAGTCGTTTGTCACTTTCCATTCTTTGTATCTGCTACTTCTTCTAACTATATTATTTTCAAGAAATTGATTTGCATTAGCGTTTGTTTCCCTGACAATCAAATCAGTTAAGTCATTGGATATATACGATATATACAGCTTGTAATAATTAATCGACCTTGTAACAGATGGGTCAAATGAAACGTTTATTTCCTACACGCTTGTACAAGAAAACGTAGGTTGGTTTGCGTATGCGCACTTATTCGACAACGAATCACTTGTTACATCATTATTGTCTAATTCACTATTAATGTCACTTGAGTCATCACCATGATTACTATCATCACTTTTTTCGTAGTTTTCTTTGTTTTCCGTTAAACTATCAGAAATCACTGGTTATATACTCACTTCCAAAATTCACAAATCGTTTTTTGTCACTACTTTCGTCAACGTGTAAAGCTATATTTTCTAACTCTGGCTCTGTTAAGGATTATCACACCGCAAAATAGTTACTTTTCGTTTTTGTATGCCTATTTGGGTGGATATGCAGCGTAAAAATTGCCTGTTTTCGATCGGTATTAACACTTATTTTACAGAGTTCTTTTCACATAAATTTACGGTAGAACACGAAACAGGTGTCTGTATTATATATTTCAAATGTATTTTTTATTAACATATAGAGCGACTAATTCTAAATAAATATAAAACTGTTGTCTTCCCATTTGGGTAGACACATGTAAATAATAAAGTTCTTAAGTCTACCCAATCGGGTGGACACCAACAATGCGAGAAGTTCTCATAAAATAGGTCCGGCAGTCAACCAATTGAACGACTGAACGTTTCTAAGTAAAGACTTGCAATTTTCATTGACATATCTGGAGCGTTCAACAACGTATGGTTTCCTTCAATAATAGAAGCTCTGGTCGTTAAGAGAGTACTTGCTGGTGTCACGGACGTCAGTCGTCTACGCCTACTCGAGGCAGTTCAAAACCTTTCTTTACACAGCAAACTTCGTTGTCATTTAAAATGCATTAACGTTTTGGATGACGACAGCTGTTTTTAGAGTGACGTTCCTTACACCCCAGCACATCGGATTCACGTTTGTTGTGAATTCGATGACGTTCGAGGCGACCTCTTAGCTACAATCAACGCCTGTTTTGAATTTCCTCAGGCCATCCTTAGACTGGTGTTTGATATAAATGTATATAGACTTTGTAAAGAGAGACCACAGCCTTTATTAGAAATAATTTGTTTAGTTTTATTATTTTGCAAGCAGCGATGGCAAAGTAGGAGCTTAGTTTCGTTATAAAACATTTCATGTTTATTTAGAGTCACTTTAGTTTATTACATTTTTGGTTACATAACACATTTCATGTTTGTTTTAGTTGTCGCTGTTTTATTAAAACTCTGTTTTTTTGTTTTTTATCATCAACGTGCAGATTATTTTTCTTACCGACTTGGCATTAACCTAGAAGCTAGGATAAACCGTAAGGCTAGTGCCTCGCAGAACCACGTGCTCTCATAGCACGCACAAATACTTAACCCATCCTATTGGTCTTGTAAGACCATTTTATCTACTCGCACCATTTCTTTACTTAACCTATCTCTCTTGTAGCAAACTTGTATGAAGCAAGTTTGAATAGTATAGAAAGTCCACATCTTCTTCCTCCTCCTCCTTCCTTAGTGATTTTTTTTTGTTTGACGTGCTGACTAGCCACTTTCCGGTTGCCTTCTTTGCTCACGTTATTTTCAAGAATTTTTCTTTACGAGTACATTCCTGAAAATGCGGAGAAGCTTGTCCCTTTTCTAGTTTGTCAATCCATCTGAGTATTCATGGCTTTGGATTCTTTAGGACTGATGGTGTTTTTAGGAAATCTTTTTAGTATGACTGCAATAGTAATTCTCCAGAGTCCTTAAATGTCTTTTTATGGGTTGTTTCGACTTTGTTTTACCGGTCGTTTTTGTGACGCCGTTGTGCTACTGCTAGAATGATTACGTTTTTACGTTTCTGTCTTTTGGCAGCTGGTACAATTGTGTGCGCCGTCTGGTGTTGCTGTTGCTTTTCTGACGCTCTCGCTTTTGCTTCTTGTACATGTGGGCTCATACGTCCTTGCCGTTGGAATGGAACCGGTTGCCTGAGCTCTCGATTCTTTTTGTTTTTTCAGCTTTCGCCGATATTTTTGGGTTCCGCTCAGAGTCTCTTTTTTTTAAATGTTCTGACGTTAGTTCCATACATGTCTCACAAATACGGAGAAATTGAAGGTCACTGTGCGCAGTGCCCCGATACGCACGGAAGGCTATATACAACAGGGTTCGACTGGTGCCCCGAGGTTGGAACCAGTGACGACTGGTCTTTCATTCAGTGACGCATCTATCAGCCTGGTTCTTCCCACTTTAGATTTAGGTTTTTAATGAGGTTGTCTTTTCTTGATTCAGACAATTAAGTCAAGACTCACCAGCACTGCAAGCAAGAGGTTTGAGATTAGCTGCCGTGCCTTTTGACTAAAGTCATTAGAGCAGAGACAAGCATCGTTATCCCAGTGTTGGGTCTTGCCACAACACCACAACTTGAGCTCGGAAAGCTGGTTTGCATAACAGTGGTATTGAAATATGTACGTATTTTAGGCCGCGACTCCAACACCCGCCAAGGTAAACGGGGTTGTCCCGATTCAGCTAGTAAAGCTGCATACCGTGACACCCTATCTATTTTCCTATCTGGCACTTGTAGACGTGCCTGATAGGTAGGTCAACCTGCGAGTTTTAGTTACCTTAGTTTTAATCTATACTGCCTGATCAAGAACTCTAAAAAATAATTAATCAATTATAAATATTAAACAAGTTATAACCTTAAAATGTTAAGATTAAGTATTAGTAAACAGTTAAATCACAAAAACCATAATTTTAAATTGTAAAAAATGTTTAAATATTAATTTTACTTTCGAATATGTTTTAGTTAAAATCTTTCAAAAGATTGCTTTTGGCAAAACTCTGGTTCGGTAAAATTATTTTTGATGAATAAACTTGGAGTGGAGATGGAAAACGAAAATAGTTGCAAATTACTTCAAGAGTTAAAGTATGTGACAAATGTATGATTGTAATTTGAAGATTACGATGGCACTGAAAAAACTGGTAAAACGAAGTTACGATGAGAAACAATGGTTCTTAAAAAATAAAAAACGTAATATATTAAAACAGGTTTAATTTAATTACCAAATTTTGACTACAAAAATTAACTTCAATTGGAAAAATCTGATTAGAAGTTGTGTAGTTTAAATCTACAAGATAAGAAAGTTTTTTTAATGGATATTAAATTTATTTGAAATCATATCATAGAGTTAATGTTATTAAATAAATATACTACAATATAGTAAACAATGTGATTATTAAAAATAGATTCTGTTTGATTAGTTATAATTTCTTAAAAACGCGATGTACAATTTAAGGTTATCTAAAAAAAGAGTTTGAAAAAAAGTAGATTGCAATAAATAACATGTCAAAATACTTTAATGTTCTTTATGGCGTAAAATATTAATTTTAAAGAAACTAATATTTTAGATAAATTAAAATGCTTTTGTTATATACCAGGAGTCTAAAAATCTATATTGTAGTTGAAAAATTTAAATTAAAAATAGCATTTTTAAAGTAAGGAATTAGTTTACCAATCGAAAGTATAAATCAAATGCCAGTGAACCGATAATTAATGATAAGACTTAATTACGCGTAATGACGCAAGACAAAATTTAGAATTTTGTGTTGATAATTTATTTATTTTGAAAACACTAGCAAAGTGATTTTTGTCTGATTTTCAGAACACGATTACGATTTTAAATTGGAAATAGTTTTAATGATTCTTTGAAGTGGCCAAATTGATTATAGCCTATTAACTCAAACTAAAAAAAAATGGTTATATGGTGTAGAGACAACAATAATTAGAATTACAGTCTCAGCATAATAACTTTTCAAATAAAACTTATGATAATATGTTCGTTAGATTCATCTATAATCAAACATACCAACCCAACCCAAGCTTTAGGCATGTTAGTTATCTTTTTTGTTATGTACAAGGAATTCGTTAGTTATCTAATCTAACAAAAGCAAATAAAATTGCTAAATTTTTTGCTATTCTTTTTTAGATTTTTTATTCATTGACAGCTCTCACCTTCTGGTCACGGCATAAAAAAAAATTAAAGAAACCGTATATGAATTTTAGATATTGAAGAAGTATTTGTAATAATAAAGTAAAATCCGTGAGCACCAGATACTGCATCAGCCAGTGTTAAGAATATTCAAAAAGTTGACAATATGTTTGACGTCTTGTTTACTTTTGTGGTTTTTACACAAAAATAATTTTTACAGTTTACAGAAACGAGATTACAAATGAGAAGAAGATATATATAGTAAAAAAGATTTTCCCGAAATGTTTGGGTTGTCAAAACACTTGGTTTATATTTTTTGCTACATACTTTTAGCGAAAATTACATAAATATTTTAGAACATCAATATGCTTATAAACAAATTATTGTAAACACGCGTAATGTTGAGTAAATAATAACATTTCAGAATATGTACGCCTCCAAGGTGTTATTAAAGTTTGCGTGTATTCACTTCGATTATAGAAGAAGTAGTTTAACAAAGCAGTTCAGAATTATGAAGTCATTGAACAAATATTTAAAAAAATTGTCACCATAAACGGCAGAGGTTTATTATTTTATTTTATTTTTATAACTTGTTTGATTATTTCAAGAATTTAAACAATTCAAGAAATTGGCAACCTCCGCAGTAAATTAACGAATTGCAAAAAGCTACGTTTTCTCACTTTTTGCTCAGCGAAAAATTTCAAAAACAAGAAAAGTATTTATCTTCATAAGTTAAGACAAAAGAAGATTTCTATACTTTGTAAGAAACATGTTCTAGTAGCTAGTGTTTTGAAAACCTTTGTTCTAACTTAGTCAAAAAAGTTTGTAAAAAAATGTAAATTGATATACAAAACGCTCTTTGGGAATTGATGCATTACCGTTACATTGATTTGTCTACTAATGTACATATTTGTAATTCTTGGCTTAGGAAATGAAAATTCATGTTTTTTGGTTTAATCCTTAGCTTTGGAAAATAATTTGTTGTTCAATTATTGTATCGTTGTTCAACTTAGACCTCTTTTAAAATTGTCTCATTTTCTGATGCCTTGTAGTGTTTATTATGTACGTTCGCATAGTATTTAATGAAGTATTTCCACCTCATTTCTATACATCCCACATTGAAGATTGTTCTTCACTTTTATAGAACTAGTGTAAAGTGTGTTTTTGTCTTAAAACATTTTTTGTTTTATATGCTGGATTTTTAGTTGACTCAAATCCTATTATAAGAAAATTATTTTCCTTCAGTTAGCAGTCGAGAAAGCGGACTTATTTCTTGTTTACTTCGTCTCTTTGATGTTTCTTTGTCTACTATAGAGTAACTCTGTTGCGGACGCCTAGGCTGGGAAAGAGGTGGCGTAATGTTCGTAAATCTGACTATGGAACTGACATAATTTTATTTTGATAGGACTATTTCTTGAACCAGGTTTAATTTAAATTATTTCCTGATCTTACCCTACAATTTTAGTTTAGCATTAGTGTACCAGATGGCTGTAAGTTGCTATTTTGGCCGTTTTTTATGTGTCTCTTTTTCCTTTCTTAATATGAGAAAACCGCTAAGAATTGCAGGAGTAGATAAATAAACCGGTTCTGCCCGATTTTATGTCTAGCATGTAGTGTTTATCTACTTACTCTAAAATCTTGGTATGATTTTCTAATTTAGCACCAATGTTTCTAAATCTGTTAGGTTTTAGTTTATACTAGCGATTCCCAATTCTTTTTGTCTACGGACTTCTTTTATTAGTCAAAAGTTGCCCACGGAACCCTGAGGGAGAAAACAGCATAAATGCATAATAGAAAAATTACAGATTTAACTTTGATTCCTTGAATGGTAAATAATGACGTAAAAATAAAATGTAAATAAAACATTTTGCTGAAGAAGCATTTATTAAAATTATAACATTTCTTTTAAAACAAAAAAAAAATTCTAATGACATGGATGAATTTGACGGGATGTTATGAGCGTATGTATGTCCGGCTCAATGTTTGTGAGTAGCAACCACAAATCCCCACAAGTACTAATTTTTAGTCAGTTTCTTCTATAATGCGATTAGACTCGTAACAGAACTGAATCCACGTTTTACCAAATAAAAAAAGGAAAAGCAATCAACAGCTTCTGTACAATAACCCATAATGGTGGATATAAAATTGAGATCCGTTTTTGCAATCAGAAGTTGTCGTATTCTTGTTTAAACATTGGTTTCAGCTCATTATTTCTAAATAATTTAATAATTTGTTCTTGTATTAGTATGTATTCATTTGCGCTCTGAGTTTGACCACTTGCAAAAGGGTTCAACACTCAGTCCGGAATATCCAAGTGAAGAAGGTCTTTAAATTTTTAGCTAAGGTCCGAATGAAGTGCTGTTAAGTGCTAACAATAAGCAATTAAAACCAGTCCCGCGCCGTACATAAGAGCAAAGTCGTGTAGTCAAACAAATCAGATTTTATTTATGTTTGAGCTTGAAATTTGGCTTGCAACGAGCCAACGAGCGAACAAGAGTTTTTTTTTGTCTGAGCTTGCAATGTACAAAACTTTATATATTTAAACCCTGAATCGGTCGCAATTTCATTTGTTGCCTGATGCCCGATCGATAATTTACTTAGCGAAGTGAAAAGGTGCATGGGGTAAAAGATATCTGCTTTTGAAACTTTAGTTTTTTGTAGTTTTACAGACTTTATAGTGACGTGTTTTGTGTTGTGAATTAAAGTGAGTTCATCTAAAATAGATTTTTTATTTTAGATATATTAAAACATTAAAAGCCAAAAACTTGCATCTCAAAAATCCTTTTATATTTGAATATATAAACCTTATTGTTAAATGAAGTAAATTCAAACAGAGTAATTGATAAGCACTAATACTACTATTTATAAAAATTTATAAATTTTGAAATAACTTGAAATAAATAATGCTGAGAAAATACTTTCCAGTTAGTTTGAGACGTCGAAACATTTCCATTTTTCATGAATAATTTGTCAATTTGTTTAATTACTCATTAACTATTTTACAGTATACAGGATGTCAAAAAAAAAGAAATTGTCTAGATACCAAAATTTGCTAAATAAAAGAAAAAGAGAGGAAAAACTAGAAAACCATGTCAGAAGTAGGCATTTTTTTTCAAAACCAGAGTCTACTTTGCCAAATATTAATAACTATAATACAGCTGAATCACAATATTCTGAACCTGTACTTAAAACAACTATCAGCAGCAGACAAGAAACTGATCTTCTAGAAAGCAATCTATCAACATCTTCAAGTTCCGCTGATAATGAAAAATGAACACCTTCAAAAATTACCAAAACGGAAAATATGAGTCAACTTTCGAAAGATACTGCACTATGGCCAAAGAAATTACGTCCTAATAATATTGAAAAACTAGTAGAACGTGGCCCTGTTCATTATCAAAACAAAAAGGATATTTATCCGCGAGATAGTTCGCAGTCATGGCGTAAGATTTCCAATAGTTACTTTTTTAAAATGTTACCGAACAAAGAAAAAATTGAGCATTTTTGGTTGTGACGGCGATTTGAAATTTGTTCACCTTAATGATGAATCTGGTTACAATGACTAACAACATTTTAGTGAACATTAAAACATTTAAGAAAAGATCAAGTTACATATCGAAAATGTTCTAAAATTGCAAGTTCTTTCTAACTGTTTTAATAAAAATGAAATAATTCATTCTGAAATTTAAAATGTAATAAACAGAGAATGTAAATACTGTTAAGTTGTTATAGAAAGAATTTTTTACGTCATTCAGTTTTTAGGTCAGCAAAATTTAGCTTTTCGTGGAAGTCGTAATAGATTGTTTGAGAAAAACAATGGCAACTTCTTAAAATGCATAAAAATGATTTCCAAATTCGACCCGATTATGTCAGAACATTCAAAACTATCTGAGGGATAAAATACAAAATGAAGTAATCAACTTGATTGGTGAAAATACCAAATCCAAAATTTTAGAACTAACTAAAAAGGCAAAATGTTATTCCATATTATTAGACTGCACTTCTGACTCTAGTCACCAAGAACAAATTTCAGTTTGTATAAGAATTGTTAATTTAAAGAGCACGAGAATTAGTATAAAATAACATTTTTTTATTATTTTGTCCTATAGATGATGTGTCGGGTAAAGGCTTGACAAAATTTCTTTTGTCGGCGTTAGAGAAAGAAGGCTTAAATATCAACAATTTGCGGGGTCAGGGTTAAGACAATGGAGCAAATATGCGTGGTAGGCATAAAAGTCTACAAAAAAAATTTTGGATTTCAATCCGCTAGCTTTCTTTGTTCCTTGTTGCAATCATATCCTAAATTTAGTCGTCAATGTTGCCACAAAATCAATTACTTTGAACATCAATTTTTTTTCTTTAGTTCAAGAACTGTTTGTATTTTTTCAGCTTTTACTAGACGCTGGTCAATTCTGAAATGTAATTTATCTAATGTAACAAATTTAACTTTAAAAGCTTTATCGGATACCTAATGGTCTAGTAGAATAGATGCAAATACTCCTTTAAGGTATCAACTTGAGTAGGTTTATGATGCTCTGTTTGAAATAAGCGAAAGAACAAAAAATTTGGCTGCATCGTTGGCAAAAAAATTGCAATTTTCAGTTCATTTGCATTCTTTTATTGTGGTATAATATTTTAAGTAAAGTTAACATTGTTAGTAAAATTATTCAAAAACCGAATTTTGATGTTGCTCAGTGTTGTAATCATTTAAATAATTTGAATAATATTTTGAAAGCTTATCGTTCCGATAAATGTTTTAATGATCTATTGATTGATGCCAAAGAAATAGCATCCAGCTTAGACATAGAACCTGAATTCAAAAAACAAAGAGGTCTAAGACCGCAAAAAAAACATTGATATTATCTTATGTACCTCAATGAAAAAATTACTTGTATGGCTTATGGCTTGTACTTGTAAAATATAAAATTGAAAATAAATTTATGAAAATGCTTTTTAAAATTATTTTTCAATAGTGGATAATAATATTGGTGAAGTAATTCATTTCTCTAAGTGGAGTCTCTTTTTAAAATAATATTTTATTACTCTTGAAGTCTTCTCCACAGTATTTTTATTTTTTTTTTAATATTTTATTTTAGGAAATACATGTTTCGCTAATTCTAATTAGCATCGTCAGTATATATAGGTAACTAAAAACTCAAATTAAAACAGTGAAATATAAATAAAGAATACTAACCGAATAAAATAGTTAACAAATTTTTAAACTAATGTCAATTAAAAATTAAACGTATTTGACAATTTAATACAGTCGACTATATTAAAAAATTAATTTAAATAAAGAAAATAAAAAATATCAAAAGAATAGAAAAATGAAAAGAATAAAACTATAATTTTGAACTGAGAAGAATTGAGGGATTTAAATTTAACATTTCATTTAGACAATTTATTGAATTATTGTTAGAAATTCTATTAATTTCAAGAGTCTCTAATGAGTTTAGAAGAGATCCTTTATTACATACATATTAACGTAATACAAATTTGGGCCGTTATTTTAAATTTGCAGAAAAGCGCTAAAAGTGCTAGGCGCGGGCCTGATTAAAACTTCATTTCTACTTTACAATTTTGAAAGATTTGTAAACTGAGAACGTTCTCCTCTTCCCAAGTTCGTTTGTACAGCAAAAGTTTTAAAAGTACGCGAGTATTACACCTTTAACTATGATTAAATTTGTAGTTTCAAATTAGTCTTGTTCAATCTGTCAAGTAAATCAGTCATATAAGCGATGTCATTTTTTGAGATTGTGCTGCAAATCATTGTCTTTACTCTTTAGGAATTTCAAAACTGAATCAATATGGGAATTGAAGCAATCCATTTATGTACATAGTTTCCAGTATGTGTCAAATTCATTTAAGTAGTATAACTACTTTTGCTACTACAAATATTTAAATTTTAAACGTCTATCGTGATTGACTGCTAAAACTTGCTTTCTAAAAAATTAACAACGTAAAGACAAACTGTATAAAACTGAATCACTAGACTACTTAAATATAAATTTAATACGATTGTTGCCTTAAACTTTGTTATTATTCTTTCTTCTTGTTTTAGCACAGCAGCTTTCAAGAATGTGCATATAATTCTTTGAATTCTGTATTCATTTGGAACTTAGGAAATTCCACAGCAAATGTGTAAGATTGTAAAAATTATCAGAAACCAGATAAATATAATTAGATATGTTTACTTTTTGTGGTATAAATACTTTAGTTGTTACGTGGAATTTTGGAATAGCTTAAATTTTTAGAACATTTGTGTCTAAAAAATATTATCTGTAAAACATTAATCTTTACTATATTACTTTATTCATAAAAAAAGTTGAATAATTTAAAATACACAAAAAAAATTTAAATGACGTAACATATTACTTTTTATATCAATTTACATTTAAGTACAATTATATCATTATACTACAGATGACGTTAGTACAAAATCGTAAAAACCGTATTTGTTGTGGATTATATTAAATGGCAGTGATGTCATAAAAAAGCCAGGTATTTTAATCTATTTTTTAGTTAATATTAATTTTAAGAACGTTCATTTATGAAACTTGTTAGAAGGTAAAAATTTTTATTTTTGAAATTTGGAAACTTCAATTATATAGTTAATATCCTCCTTCAAAAATTCAAAACCCTTCATCGATCATTTCAAAACGTAAATAATGATTGAAAATTAATTTGCTAACAGAGCCTTATGAGGAAGCAGCATTTTGTTGTGTTTAAAATTATATTAACTATATTATTAAAATAGATACGATAATAGATAAGTTTTTAAAATATTTTTCAAACTATACAGTTTATGTAATTGCATTATTACGTAAACGTTAAAATTAATTATTATTTATTTTAGTCAGCAAAGGGCGTTGTCAAGTTTAATAAACAAGAAAAATAAAGTCACATTAATGACTTATTCATATTAACTGTTATTTTACAATAGATTACTAAAAAATATTCGGGACGAATAATAAAACATAAATCATTATATGATTATTGATACATTTTATATTTTTATACTTTTATAATCTCCAATTAAAATTGCGTACTCCTGTTTAATATTTTCCAAAGATAACTAGATTAAAATAATTAAATAACGCCCTCTAGGGTGCATGTTACTCTTTTTTTTCCCAAGAATACTAAGTTTGCAAAAATCGGTTAAGTAGAACCGGAGTTATGGGCGTTTTTTTTTATAACAAAGTTCTCACTTTCACCTACCCTTTATTTGAGTAGATACATTAAAATTTTTAATATGAAATATACACATACTTTTTGAAGAATGCGATTATTGTTTTTGTTATGCCCTTTACTTAGGTTCAATTTGTAATATTTGACTTTTTAAATTTTTTATTCAATTACGTCCTCTAGCGGTAGACATACAAACTTAAAAATAATTTCCAAGTTTTTTTCGAGGATACTTTGGTTATAATTTTTTTTCCCGCATCTGTACTATATACGGTTTCTGATATATGGCCGAGAGCCATTCTTATTGGGACACCCAGTACATGACCATTTTTAAATTTGTAAAAAAGTTTTCAGTTATTCTTTAGAGTGTAAATATGAAATTTTAGCACAAGTTCAATGTTTGCTGCTGTAATAAAATTACACTTAGTAATTTTATTGACACTTAATCGTGCTTTAAAAATAAGTTTTTATTTGATTTATATTTGTAAGCCTTATCAGTCAATTTGTATAATTCCGTTAGTTTAATATTAAATCATATTTCGTGTTGTTCTTTTATTCGCCACTGTTACTTTTTTTAGCGTTTTAAAAAAAATAAATATACTTTTTTGTGACTGGAAGAACGCCCTCATAAATAAATAAATTTTAAATATAAATCGTCTAATGCAATTATGAGAACTATAGGAACAGGGATGAAAACACATTAATCTATCAAATAAAAACACCAGAAAAGGATAATAATCTTATCAAATCAGAAAAAACATAAAAAGTAATCGTTTTTTCCAAAATTTGTCAAATTTGGCTTTAAACTAAAGCTTTTTGTGGAGGTGTAGCGAACGTTTGTTATCTCCAATTTATTTGCAAATTCTTAAATATGGTTTCCATAATTCAAATCTAAATTTTGCTCAATACAAGACCACACAACTTTATTGAAAGTATATTGGCGTTATTGCCGTTAAATTTGTGGTACCTATCAACTCGTATGCAGCTATTATGTATCAACTTTTTAGTTACATCACGCCTATTTTCTGCTCTGCTCCCAACCAGGTTTTCATCATTACGTTGTTTCACGCAATTCCACGGGAATACGCAAATGAATTTTGTATCTAAGTGAAAGCTTATTTGGGGTATGTAATTATATAACGTTTTTTGTATTGAGGCCCTTATCGGTGGCGATCATAACAGCTGTGATTTTTGGAAAGTTTCTATTACGTCACGTCGCTGAAGACTAGGAGTTGAATACAATTGCATTGGTAGAAATATCTACATAAGTGCGAAGTTAATTAGAAGGAAGCTCGGCGCATTCATTTACTTCAATTATCGTATGAATTAAAGACAGGATTTATTTGTGATAACGTAGTATGTACATTTTCGTGTCAAATTACGTATTAGGTCATACTGGTACGGAATTAGCTAATCCCCTACTCGATATTACACAACTGTAAGTATTGCATTTTCTATTTATACGAGTACTACTTCGTTGGTCATGTCGATTATTAGAATTGCCATTCGTAGATACTAGGTTGTAATCACAATTACTGTTAAAACTTTTTTTGTGTGTCACATACTTATCCGGTGCGCTTTGATTTGTGTACTGTTGATTTTTGTATTCTTGTCATTTAACTTAATAAAGTAAAGTCATTCATTCGTTAAATGTAAAAGTTAGACCGATTAATGTACTTTGATGTGCGACCTTTGCCTAGTCAAGAGCGTAACTTATACTTGGCCTGTGATATCAACCGATATAATATTGTTTGCAACGTTTATATAACTATACTTCGTCCTCTTCAACTTCTACTGTGATAAAATAAATATATATTCTGTGTTCTCACTTCTGTCTTGTTATTTGTTCTTTTCCAGCTGCGGGTAGGGTTAAACGATATCTCCCTAATTTAGTCTTTCATCGTTTTTGCGTCATTTTAGATTTAATTTATAATCTAGCATCATGAAGCCTGCGATTCGCTCTTCGCAAATAACTGTGTTAGCCGTCGCTTACTTTTTTTGGTTACACAAAAACTAGCGTAACAATGTTGTATCGCACCCATAAGCAGGTGTAACTTAGGTGGTGGTATATAGTATAATAGAGGTTGTGGTGAACAAGACTTAAATTAAGATTTTATTTTTTATATTTTCTGTAAATAATTTTTATATTAATTACCTAATTATTAGATTTAAATTGTACACTTTATTCTATTCTAAAAATTGAACTTTATTGTTAGGTTACAGTAAAAGAAAAACGTTTCTTAATGAAAAAAGTAAGTATAAGCGCAGCAGTGGTAGTGAGATTCCCAGCTCAAGAACAAACACCACGCAACACGCAATCCTTATTAAATAAATCATTTAACTCTTTTATTGTGTTTAATTGCAATATTATTATCCAACCCACAATATACAGAGATGTTTCTTCATCGCTAATAACTAGAAGTGTATTGACACAATTCCTGTATTTTTTTTGCTTGAGATATATCTTCTCTAGTGTGGTTTTTATATAAATCATATTGTTGAGGACAATATGGAGTAGACGAAGATGTTTCGGGTCTAGATGGAAGCCAAGAGATATTAATTCAGATTTTTGTTTTACCATATTCGGTTTGCAAACAAAGCTCGTAAATGTGTCAGGTCTTGTAACTATACTATTAATGAGCAGACTTGTTTATTAAGACAGAAGTAGACGGAAAAGCACAAAAGTTTCTTTTCTCCATAATTGAACTAGCTAAGGCTTAGCTAAGGCTTATCACTAAATAAATATGTTTTTTGACCTAAGAAATGTTGCTCAAACTTTTCAAAAGTTTATCGTTAAGGTTGCTCAAGGTTTTTTTTTTACTTGTCTTACATCGACGATCTTATTGTATTTTCCGACAACAACGAACAGGATGTACAGTACTTGAAAACATTTTTTGAAAAATTTGACAAATATGGAATTATTCTAAATACTAGCAAGTTCCCCTTTGGTAAAAGCTCAGTCAAATTTCTTGGTTATGACATCAAATCAGAAGAAATACGTTTACCAGAAAACAGAATTGAAATGATTCGTAATCATTCTAAGCCAAAACTGTCAAGAGCTTGGGAATGTTAAACTTTTACAGACGTTTCATTCCAAAAAAGCTAGCTCCGTTAACTTCTTTACTAAGAGACACGAAAAAAGATGCAGATGACTTACAGTGGAACCAAACATCTAAAAATACCTTCCAAGAAGTTAAAGAAATATTATCAATAACTGCGTTATTTCTACATCTAAAACATAATAGTCCATTATCAATAGCGGTCGATGCTTTCAATCAAAGCGTTGGTGCAGTCCTTCAGCAATTTGAAAAGGATATATAGAAACCATTAGTTTTTTATTTCCAGAAACTTAACGCAGCACAAGCAAAATTCAGTACGTATGACAGGGAATCATTAACTGCATACTTAGCGGTTAAACGCTTTAGACATTGCATACAGGCTGAAATTTCATTATGTATACCGATCACAAGCCGTTGATATATACTTTTCAGCAAAAGCCAGAAAAGACACCATGACAACATCGTTATCTAGACTTCAAATTGCAGTTCACAATAAACTTACAACATGTTTTTAAATTAGAAAACGTCGTAGCTGATTACTTATTACGGATTGCTATAGTATCAAAACCCCACCTAGATTATAAGAATTACAAAAATATAATACTTAACTACAAAAACTATTTTTTAACGGCTACGGTGACGTTTTCACACCTTATGTTTGACCATTTTTAGCACCTCCTTTCCGAAAGCAACGTTTCGATAAATTGCACAATTTTGCACATCTAAGAACAAAACCTGACACAAAACTTGTAAAGCAGCACTTAATATGGTCTAAAACTGATTAAGACATCAATAATTGAACAAAGGCATACATACAATGCCAGAAAAGCAAGGTATATAGACATACGTAACCATAAAATGGTAATTTCTTTCTACCAACAGGCAGGTTTGACCATATTTACTTAGATCTAATCGGACCATTACCACCGCATTGTCAAGAATTTACATATTCTTTGACATGGGTGGACAGGTACACTCGATGGATAGAGGTGATTCTAATGGCAAACATCGAAGCCATCACAATAGCAAAAGCTTTCTTATACAATTGGATAACTCGTTTTAGGACACCCTTACAAACAACAACCGATCGTGGGAAACAATCCGAATGTCAACTTCTTGACTCTTTTTCAAAGCTACTAGAATCAGAGCACTGCTTAACAACTGCTTGTCATTCACAATCAAATGGTGTTTTGAAAAAAGTTCATTACCAAGTAAAAGCAGCACTGATTTGTTACAACACAAACAACTGGGTAAATGCGATCCCATTTGTTTTATTAGGAATACGTTCTGCATTTAAGGAAAACCTAAAAACTACAAGTTCTAAATTGGTTTATGGACAAACTTTAAGATTACCAGGTCAATTTTTTAAACAGCAAAAGCAAGAAGTTCCTCCTGCAAGATATAAGGAGACACTTTGACAACACTTGAAACACTTTCAGCATCAGGTCATTCTGCTAAAAAGATACTTATTCTAAGGGATCTGGAAACATGTAGTCATATTCTCATTTGTAGAGATAAAATAAAAAAAAAACATTGACTTTCTCTTACGATGGCCCATTTTAAGTTGTAAGAAAGAACAATGGGACACTTCTTCGGAACAATAAAAATCTAACTGTGAATATATTAAGAGCTTTTTTGCTTAAAGAAAAAATAATTACAGACGATTCAAAACCAATAACAATTTGCGTTGAACACCATCCAACAAATATACAAATATTTTCTAAAGCCGGGATTACACCTCAAGGAACTAGAAAGAGAAACAATAAAAATGCTCGCCATATCACCATAAGCATTCCGACAAAAACTAAATCAGGAAAAACGATACATTTACAAACACTTTACCAGTAAAAATCACAGCGTTGTCACTGGAAAGAAGGCGATGTGATGAACACAAATTAAATTGTATTTTTTATATTTTATGTAAATAGTTTTTATACTAGTGACCAAGTTTTAAGTTTAAGTTTGATCATAATCAGTTTTAAGTAAGCAGGTACAAATTCCGCATATCAAATGCAAGTCTACTAATTCTATTATTGTTAAATATCGCTATAAGATTCAATCATGTATCTTTAAAGAACTGTCTCCATTGTCAATCCAACTTTTTACAAGGAATTCCTCTTCCAAATTTTGCTCATTTGGAAGATGCGCTACTAATCCAGTCAAGTTAACACAATTGGAATAATATTTCCAATCACATTTTTCCTTCGTTCAGCATTACAGAGAAGTAAAAAAAAGTTGAACAACTTTTAGAAATTATCTTTCAAAAACAGTCCAAAACACATCCTTCAAAAATGTTCTTTTTTTTCTCTACGTAATAAAAACTGACAGTAAATGTCAAACTATCAAACACATTAAAATAGATACATAAATAACCAATAGCAAGCATTATTAAACAATGGCAATGGCAACAAATCAGTCTAATATCGTCAACAGCTTGCGCGCCAACCGTATCCTCCTGCTAAGTAGAATCCTGAACCATTTCTTCCGTTTCATCGTCTGTCGATTTCTTAGGTGGATCCACACACTCCAAGGGATAAACTCGCTGTAATGGTCTGAGCAATTGATCTTTATCCGTTTGCATACGCACTAACTGAATTTCATTATCTCTACAAGAAACACGCCCTAATGGCCAATCTAAACGTTTCGAGATATTCTTAACAATTAGCACAACGTGACCTATCCTAACACTTCCAGGACGTTTGTACTTATAAAATTGTCTCAATTGGCTCAAATACTTGACTCGAAACCGTTTTCGTAATACATTTCGGAACGGTTGCAAATACGTAACACGCCTTTTCAACGACGTAGCGTCAATAATATCATACTCCGGCACATCGGACTTCTTTAAATCTATTAAAAAAAACTACTGGATATTAAGTTTTTTTGGTCTTCCGACACAAACGTTAAGTGTCTTGAATTAATAACCGCCTCACAATCACATAAGATCGTGTACAACTCATCAAACCTTAAAGATGCACAATCCAACACGGTTTTTCATAACTGTTTGACTTAACCAATCAATCGCTTTAGCCGTTTTTCCGATCAGGGAACCGAAGGAGGATTTAATTTCAAACAATTTGCTAAGATGAGCAGTGACTTGCTTGCTTCTCAATCAAGCTTAGCAAAAGTGTTTTCTGCTCTAACAAAATTAATCCCATTGTCGCATTTAAAAACTTTACATTGGACAGCGACGATACTAAACTCAAATGGACGGCCCTATACACTGCACATGTAAATAAACAAGTCTATGCTTTCTTACCACTTTGCAAAAACAATGGACCAGCCGTAATTAGGAACGTAGCTGCATCTTTCACACGATTATTAGGGAAGGTATGAGGAATCACTTTATCTTCTTAGCAGCATGTCTGTGCTTTACAACCAAACACATAGTTCCTCTTCCTCGAATTACCTTCTCGTAACGACGTTACCAACCAATGCCATATTATGACAAAAAGAAACCCAAGCAACATTTTGTAACCGTGGTTACGTTGTAATCAGTTTCAAATTAGTAACATTAGCACCATGGTAAATAAACAGTTGCAGCAACGTAGCAGCAACTTTCGTAATTTACTGAGGTTTCAAATTTATTGCAAACTCTAATTACTCTATTTTCATCTTGAAACCAATCTAGAGACACCAGTTTCTTGTCATCGTTTCAAGCAAACGATTTCAGTTAAATTAGTCTAACCAGAATCATCTCATCATTATTCAACTCATTTGTAGATAATTCTTCTCTAATTTTATTGGCGGATTGTATGCAGTTATAGCCAAAGCGAAGCATTCAAGCTATAATCAGTACAATTTTTCATACTAGGAGAAGTAATGTTCATACTAAAGTTTGACTTGGCACATCATAGCCAAAAGTAATTTCTTTAGCTCTTGATCGACCACAATTTAATTTTCTTCATTTAGTACAAAACTTTGTCTAGGCCACTCCACTTAACTCGCTCGCATATCTGACGCCAGCTCAATAATGTCTTCTTCTAACCAGTCAGCAAAAATTCTATTATACTCCAAGAATTCGTTTTTAGCTTTTTTATGGTAGAATCAAGTCGCTTTTTGCTTAACAGATACTAGGATGGTAATGATGGATGTCCTTCGATGCAAGGTAAGCAAGTCTGATCAAAAAATTTAGATACGGCTCTCTCTCTTTCTTTCTTGGATACTAAATCAGAAGATGGTTTTATCCCCAATACATCCAATTCCCCTAATTTCTCTATTGTCACTGTCATACTAGTGCTAATGCTTGTTACTTGACTCATAATGATCCAGCCTAACAATGTCTTAAAAACCACAAGATTATTTTTTAACTGATGGCACTTGCCCGTGTGCAACTTTCCAGCCGCATTAGCGCCGATCAATAATTTAATACAACTTACACGATTCAAATCAGTCAGTTGAATGCCTAACATATTGAACTTATTTATCGTTTGACCTGGTGCAACGTTACTACAGATAACATTCTAGTCCCTTGCTTGATTGAAAATTATCAAAGTTGGAAGTATGATATGGAAATGTGTTTAATGCATGAAGATTTGTATGATTGTATCGAAGTAGACAAAGATGGAAATGCATTATGTATCGATAAAAAGAAAGAACAAAGAGCGAATGCGAAAATTGCACTTAGCTTGGAAAATGGTCCAAAACTTCTGGTTAGAAATTCAAAGTCAGCTTTTGAGTCATGGTTAACTTTAATAAAAAATTATGATGATAAAGGAATAAATAGACGACTTGTACTTCTAGACCAATTATTGGAGATAAAACTTCAAGATAATATGGATAGTTATGTGTTGAAATTTAAAGAAATAACTAGCCAGTTGCAAGAAATGGGAAAACCAATAGATGATGACTTAACAACTGTTTTAATGTTAAGAGGCCTTTCTCCTGAATATGAGGTATTTAAAACTGTTATAAAACACAATCTAAAAGGTGTTACAGCTGATGACGTAGGATCAAAACTTATTGCGGAGGCGAGAGAACGAGAAGCATCCCGCAGGGAAATTAATGAAAGTGGTGCGGCTTTTGCAGCCAAGGGTGGGGTGACGAGGTGAGGCAATGGGGAGAAGACCCAATCATCCCTCAGGAGGATATCAAGCTCATCAAACCTGTTTTCACTGCAAGAAGGCTGGTCATACGGCTAAATACTGTTGGTTCAAGACGAGGAACAGGCCACAAGGTGAAGATAATAATAACGGTCAGAAGAAAAGACATGTAAGTACGAATCAGACTAATGATTCTAGTAGAAAAAGGGGACAAATCATATAATTGGCTCACTGCTTTATCTGTAAAAGTAGAATCAGGGGGTTGGTATATTGACTCGGGTGCGACGACGCATTTTGCCAAGTCAAAAGATTTATTTGAAAATTTTAATAGCAATACAAACTATAAAACTGTAACTATTGCTAATAATGAGCAACTTGATGTTGAGGGCCAGGGAAATATTTTTGTAAATCTAAAAAGGGGCGTTAAAGTTCAAATGAATGATGTTGTATATGTCCCAAATTTGTCTGCAAACCTTTTGTCGGTTAGTAAATTAGTACAAAATAACAATGTTGTTGTGTTTGACTCAAAAGGTTGCAACATTTACTCTGCAGACAATGTCATTGTAAAAGGCGAGGTCATTGCGGCTGCTAGCTGTACTGATGGTGTTTACCAATTAGAAACAGTAGAAAAATTAAAAAAACCAAATATTATACCTAAAAATTTAGATTCGGTTTCACATAATTGTTTTATAGTTAAAAGTGAAAAAGATCAGATGTTTTGGCATAGACGGCTATGACATTTGAGTGGTCAAAGCATGAAAGTACTAAAAGATAAGTTATCTGTAGGTATGGATTTTAACTATAAGGAGTCAGAACCGTGTATCCCCTGCGTTGAAAGAAAAATGACTCGTACCCCGTTTCCTAAGGCTAGTGGACGGCGCGCAAATGAATAATTACTCTTGATTCATTCAGACGT
This sequence comes from Aquatica leii, assembly GCA_035610365.1. Classification (NCBI taxonomy): domain Eukaryota; kingdom Metazoa; phylum Arthropoda; class Insecta; order Coleoptera; family Lampyridae; genus Aquatica; species Aquatica leii. The sequence continues at coordinate 32,030,482 of CM069437.1, read as the reverse complement.
CGTGGGTCCAATGAATATAAAGTCAATTCAAGGTAAAAATTATATGCTTTTATTTGAAGACGATTATACTAGGAAAATATTCGCTTATTTCTTGAGTTCAAAAGATGAAGTTTGACATTATTTTAAATTATTCAAGTCCAATGTTGAAAAAGAGACCGGGCTACAAATTAAAGCTATCAGAACTGATTGCGGTAGCGAGTATGTGAACAAGGAACTTGAAGGGTTTCTACATAATAATGGTATAAAGCATGAAAAATCGGTTTCCTATGATCATGAACAAAATGGGGTCATTGAGAGGTCAGTTAGGACAATAGTTGATAAGGCTAAGAGTATGCTAAGCGATAGTGGGTTAGAAAAACATTATTGGCAATATGCTTGTGAGGCGGCAATATACTTAAAAAATAGGTCACCCACAAGGGCGTTAGTTGCTTGTACTCCTGAAGAAAAATGGAGTGGAAACAAAGTAGATTTAACTCGTATCAAGGTCTTTGGTTGTATTGCTTTTGTGCACATTCCGAAGGAGAAAAGAAAGAAATGGGATTTTAAGGCTCAAGCAAAAATTTTTGTTGGTTACCCAGTGGGCATGAAAGGTTATAAGTTAGTAGACCCTAGTGTGCCGAGTAAAATTGCATTAGAGGAAAGTGTAGTTTTCTTTGAGAATATGTCACTTAGCAATTTAAAATCGTGGAAGAATAACAAAATAGAACCACTTAATATTGAAAATGTCATTAGTTATTTAGAAAACTATGTGCCTGAGGGCGACTTAACTGAAAATTTAAATGAAAATAATTTAGGTGTCGAAGTTTCTGATATGAATGAAAGTAGTGACTTGTCAGATAGTGATGGTGAGTTACCTGAAACTTCTGATGAAGCAGATGAGGGTCAAGTTGTAAGTAGGCGATACCCTTTGAGGGACAGAGTAGCAAAGGAATATCCTGATCACGTTCTTTATAGTGTAGGGATAAATGATGAGGAGCCGCAAACTTACAAGGAGGCCATGTCAAGTGTTAATAAGCAAATGTGGCAACGGGCCATTGAGTCAGAAATTGAATCATTAAATAAAAACGAAACATGGACCCTTGTAAATTTACCTCCTGATAAAAACCTCATTGACTCTAAGTGGGTGTTTAGGATTAAAAGGGATGCTAGTGGCAAGGTAGATAGGTTCAAGTGCAGAGTGGTTGCGCGGGGTTTTTCCCAAAAGTATGGGGTAGATTATGAGGAGACTTTTGCCCCTGTAGTTAGACATTCCACTATTAGGCTACTTTTTGCATTAGCTATAAAACATAATATGTGCGTAGAGCACTTAGACGTGGAAACGGCATTTCTTAATAGTGACTTAAAAGAGGAAATTTACATTAGACAGCCAAAAGGCTTTGTTGAAAAGGGAAGTGAAAATAAAGTGTGCAAATGTCAAAGGCAATTTACGGATTAAAACAGGGATCTCGTGCTTGGAACGAAAAATGTAATCAAGTATCGAGTAAATTAGGATTTAGTAAATGTGACAGTGAACCATGTGTTTATATTCGTAGGAAAAATAAAAGTATTGCAATTATGGCGTTGTATGTTGACGACTTTTTATTATTTTGTAATGATGGTAATTTGATGCAGGAAATTAAATCTGAACTAAAATTATGTTTAAAAGTAAAGGAACTTGGTCCAGTGTCACATATTTTAGGAATGAGAGTAAAGAGAAAAGATGGGTGTTACTTTCTAGATCAAAATGCTTATATTAAGAAACTATTAAATAAATTTGGCATGAGTGAGTGCAAACCTGTTAGCACGCCTCTAGAATTAGGATCTCAGTTAGGACGTAATGAGGACATAGATGAAAACTTACCTTATCGTGAGCTTATTGGTGGGTTGATGTATCTGGCGGTCTGTACTAGACCAGACATTATGTATGCAGTTAGTTATTTAAGCCAATTTAATTCGTCATTCAGAAAGGAACACTGGTTAATAGCAAAACGTGTGTTGAGATACTTAAAAGGAACATGCGATTTAGGTCTTAGTTTTAAAAATTCCGATGATAATTTAGTGGGATATGTAGACGCGGATTGGGGGAGCGATGATAATGAGAGAAAATCTTATACCGGATATGCATTTAAATTCAGTGATTGTTTGATATCATGGGAGTCAAAGAAACAAAGGTGCGTAGCACAATCCACCACAGAGGCCAAATATGTAGGCTTGTCTGAAGCAAGCAAAGAGGCAGTATTTTTGAAAAATATAGTTCATCAAATAATTGGATTAAATGAGCCGGTCAAATTATTCAATGACAACCAAGGGGCGATTAAACTAGTAAAGAACCCGGTTCATCATAAACGAACGAAACATATTGACATAAGATACCATTACGTTCGAAACTGTTTTTATGATAAAAGTATAACCTTGGCTTACATGCCAACTTCAAAGATGCCTGCGGATGCACTGACCAAATCTTTAGGTAGGGTGAAATTTAATGAATGTATCTCTAGCTTAAGTGTGTCAAATGCATGTGTAAAGGATAAGTAATCTTGGAATTGAGAGAGTGCCAATAAATAGATAGAATAATTATTATATTCAATAAGAGGGGGTATTGTAAATTTGTATTTTCTATTTTCATATAATAATGTTTTCTTTTTACATGTGGATAAAAACTGTTTTTTATAAATATAAAGATGGCCTCAGTCAAAATAATGATTATGTAATGTTATGTAAAAATTTAATAAATTGTGTTTGTTTATAATTAAAATCCATAAAAATACATCACTCTCTAATTCCTAAAATTTTGGGCTTACAAGAATCCAACAGCTACAATTGTTATTAAATAACGTTGGTATGTTTTTTATTAAGAGTGCACAAGTATTTTTTTCCTCTTTGAATTTTAGTATTACAAGCACATCATATTTTTAGGCTGTATGGTTTTACAATTGCTTTACTTAGTCTACCAACGGGTATCTTTTGGTTAGTGCAAATAAATGGTATACCACGCAAGCATTGACATCATAATTTTTGTCAAAATTTGGAATTAATTCTTTAATCAAAACTTCTACCTGGCCAGTTATTTTTACATTTTTTGACAGCTTTATTAAAGTAGCAATAGCAAACCATTGCACGTAAATCTTCATGAGTCTTACTACAATTTGGCATTGTAGTTTTTTCTTTCACTACTTAACACAAGCAACAAAATCAGTTCTTATTTATGTTTACAGTAACAAACTTCCAATAATTTCCTGACATTGAACCTTAAACTTTATATATTTTTATGGTTGTAAATACTGAAAAAGGTTGTCGCTTGATTGTTTCTATAGTGTACGAGATTTCTTAGAGAACTTCAGATTTTTATTTTCCAGTGTAAATATTGTACTATTTGTCTATTACGTACATATATCTCAAAAATATTTACTAATCTTGAGTAAATAATAGTATGACGCTTAGCTAGGTACACATACTTAATTTTTTGTTGTAATATAATTAGTAAATCCTAAGTTTCTGTTGCCGAAGAACTTGAAAATAATTTCAACAGATGCTCTTATCCCAATTTGAATTAATTTTAATCGAATTTATTTTTTGGGTTTTAAATCTAATCTTTTTCACTGCTGGACGTTATGCAATTTCGTTCAATGTTTTTCAGTCGTTTTTGGAGAAAAACGTAACTAGGTCAAACACGGTCTTAAGCAGCTAAGCTTCTTTAATATCTAATTTTTTTGTAATATTTTAGCGATTGAGTGTGATTACAACATTTTAATTTATCATTAACAGTTGCGTTATTGGATTTATCCTTCGGAGTAAAGCAATACATAAATCCAAAGATTGTATTATCGTTAATTAATATGCGGTTTAATTTATAATTTTTTTATGTATTTTGAATGAGTTGCATAATAAGCTTTTTACAACGCATATACACTTTGTTTACATATTTATTTACGTATGTGTAACAAAAATAACGAACGTAACATTATGTTATATAATTATGATATCTATGCTAACATTTAAACTAAACATTATGTTATTATTTTTTAACGCTGATAGATGAATGACGTTAAATAACATAATAAAATTAGTGTAACAGTCTTTAAATAACTCAATTTATATCAACACTACTAATTGAGCAATACATTTTTTTTTATTATCAAATGTTTATCACTATATTAAACTAACGTTCTGTTGAATTGTAATGGCAAAATAATTGAATAAAAGGTGCAATCTTTTCTAGTTTTACGTCAATTATTATACAATTTGGAAAATGCGTAGATTTCTACTCATTTTCTTAGACTAAACGAAATAAGTTCAGAAGTGAAGTTTACTTTATTGCGTGCGAAATCTGTAACGGACGTGTAGTTCAGAATTCACTTACAGGTATCTAAAATTGTTACACGATACTTTTACGTAACTTCAAAAAAAATTTTTAGAATGACAAAAATGCTTAAAAAGTTATTTTAATTAAGTACTAGCAAATCTACCTTTATTATTCTAATTTTAATAAGTAAACAGCAATTTTAGTCATTATTTGAACATATCAAATATGTAAACACGTGTAACTAAATCCTTGCGAAATAACTATGAGTAATCTGAATTTCCACAAATTTAAAAATTGTTTTTTAGTAAAGCACGCCAACAAAAAATTTAATTCACAATTTGATTGTGACGTAAATAATGGAGTTTTAATTCGTTTATAAATAGAAGTTTTATGTAGAAAAGTTCAGGTCTCTGTAGTGTGGTGCCATCTATGTTTATATCGGGTAAAAACACGATAGTTTTAAGAGCCACAGATGCCGCTTCCATCCATATTATCCAATTTAAATCTGAATTATTGAATTTCCTGTTGCTTTTAATTAGAATTTTCCTTTTTTCTCAAATTAATGGGTAATGTGGACCATAAGCTTGTTATTTAAATTAAGAGTACGGTCTGGAAAAGATAAGTGGATGGGTTTAAAATTAATTTAAAAGTTAAATGTGTGAACCAAAAAATTGTAAAACACCTCATTTGTCAATTTCAAAGCAGTCAGAATTCAATTTTCTATAAGTAAGTTTCAGCACTTTAAAAAATGATATCTAATTTGTTAATTGTAGCAGTTTTTATTGTTGGCATCCATAAATTACCAAAAAGGTACAAAAGTCTTTTTTTACACTGCAAAGTTATTCATAACGCCTTTCTACGAAACGAACTAGAAGATTTTCAATTATTTAGTAACAGTGTGTTAATGGTTGTTATTATGCGTAAAATAAATTATGGTCATTTTTCAAGATTTCAACTTAAGACTTGGGCGTGTGTTAGAAGCTACCTTAGTGGTTTTTTAAAAAGTCTTTGTGTTTAGAAAAGAATCTTAATGCATAATTAAAATTATAAAATGCTTTGGCGTAAACAAATTTCTGGTTTTGGTTAGGAAAATACCCAAAAAAGCTTTTCTAAAACTACTTTTAATACGATTCTTTGAAATTTGTGTCGTTTAATAAACAACAAAAAAAGTAATTGCCAATTTCCGCATCGCTTAGTATGTATCACCTTTTTTTTTAATAATTTCGTTTAAGTTAGAGCTTAAGCCTACGCTGCTAATTGTGCAAAAATGGTAACGACGTTTTGTGGTATCAACAAAAAGTTGAATCAAGCGCCTCAAGCACAATGTAATGACAAGTAAAAATTGTTTCAATTTAAGCTAAAATCATTAACTAATGCGTTTAATAATTTGTAGCTTAAATAATAGTTAAATTTTTTTAAAACGTAATTAAATTCTTCTTTTAAATTGACTGACCACAAAACGAGGTCTTCGAGACTACACGAAATTCTTGACGAGAATGAACCTGTCAAATGTTTCAGTGCACGTGTCGAAAATATTTCAAATCTATGTTAATCCTTGCAACATTGTGACATTTTCACTTATTTAAATACACCGAATATAATCCATTCTTATTTTCACTCAAACACCAGTTTGCTTATTTTTTGACGGTTCAATTGCGGTTGAAGGGTTCTGAAAAGGTTCATAATAGACTTCGTTGTTGTTTTTCTTTACAGAGTAAATTGGATTTTTGGCTTAGAAAAATCCGGTAGAACAAACAATAAGATTTTGGTTTTTAAAACTGTTAATTATGGTCGAGGGTTGATTGTAGTACGAAAAAAATAGTTTCCGTTCGGCAAATGGTGTTAATTCGTTACACGCAGTTAACTCCTAACTGTATCGCTTTCAGAAATTTTGATTTATATTGAATGTGAGTCGTAACTAGGGCTAAGTACAAAAGGGTGTGTATTAACATGAACTATTGTCACAAATGTCTTTTTAAGTACTATTGATATATTTAATGTTTCCTTTTTATATATCTGACATCAATTTTCAACGTATAGTTTGATTTAGAGCGAATATTATTAAAAATTTTAGAAGAATTTGTCTCAACAACATTCTTGTTGTCTAGCATAACTGAAAGGATTATCAAAACTATTTTAGTAATTCAAACTAGCTCATAATTTTAATCAATAACTAATAGTTTACTTTATAAATTTAAATAAATCCGTAAAAAAATATTTGCGCTATTGAGATGAGTAGTAAAATGGCACCTAAAAATGTTGTGTTCGAAAAAAGCATTTTATTCTGTAACTTAGAAAGTTTAATTGGTTTTAATGTTTGCTCAAGCTTCGGTAGCTCGTTAAGGGCGAATATCTGAAACTTCCTGACGTACTATTGAATCAATTTTCATTTCCAGTGTCGTCAGATTCTTCCAATAAAATTTTATATTAACTTAAATATACTTTTGAAAATCTCGTCCTACCACTTCATTTCATTTTTATTCTCGTATTTTTCTTTAATACCTTGAATCATCATATTTAATATTTTTTACATCTCTAACCGTGCACAATAAATCCACTCAATAAATATAATATTTGAGACCTAGTTTCTTTTTTAAAACGTTTTATATAATATTACGTAAATACTTACAAACGTTGTTACATTAAATTTGCTAAAATTGATATTAACAGAACTGACTAACATAATTGAGAAAAATATTTTGTGGTTTTTATGACGTTAGGAAATTATTTAATTTTATTAAGATTAAATATTGTCTTTTTAAATTATTATTGTCTCAACAAAACAATGTCCAAAAAAACATTTACTTTTTTCTAGATGTATATAAATAACGATTATATATATTATATGTGTAAAAAAAACTAAGAACCAGTGAAAACATATCGTTTAGTTAAAATTATTTTTTTGAATATAAGTTTAAATTTTTTTGTTGCTGCTTAGATCATATTGATACGTCTGTCTTTTTTAACAGTTTGATTTTTACTAAAGTCATCAATCGGGTAATGTTATCACTTCATTAAAGAACGGACCGGACGTATGCTACTACATAGACATAACATCGTTTATAGTAATCACAATTTTGGTTTATGTAATCAATTGTCATCAAGTTTATTCGGTGCATGTGAATTCAATTAAAAAGAATATTTTTTGTTTATTTGCAAACTCGAGCTATATCGGACCTCTTTTCAATTAATTTAAATAAATTGTGCATTAAGACTTAAGAATTAATGATGCTGCCTAATTAACTATGTACCATAAGAATAATTAAAAACAGTTGTGCATATTTTGCTTTGTTTTTGCAGTATTTATTTATTCGAGTACGTATTTTGATTGACCTACGTAACATTACCTTATTTAAACATCTGTAAATACGTTATCTTTCTATTACTTTTTAGTGTACTTAAAACGAATGTGTAGTTCTTAGAAATAACGACTTAATTTAACTACAGCTTATGTGACGTTATTTAATATTTATGTACCTTTATTTTTGGTGTCAGAAAATTACTAGAAATGTGTGGTCTTAGAACTAAATTAAACATCATAATATAATTTTTAATTTACTTTTAATCACTGTGTGAATAAACCCAGGAGACTATTTAATGCAACAAGTCCGTAATTTTTAATTTATTTGGCTTAAAATTGAAATGTTTTATTAGAATTTTTATTTTTAAAGAATTTGTTGTACTGATGCTATAATTTAACTTTCGAAATCAATCAGATATACGTCCTATAAATTTACTCTTTTCTAACCAATAAGCGTTTTTGTTTAAAATATTGGATTGTGTTATCATTCGGTTATTGTTATAGAAAACCCCAAATCCCAATGTGATTCTATTAAGCGGCGTGCACTGTATTAAGTATTAGAGAAGAAGGTAATAATATGATAATTTTGGGGTACACACCGTACTTATGTTTACTACAAATCTGTATGTAGTAACAAATTTTCAATACTGCACGTTATCTTTTCAATTCACGCACGTTTTTTGAAAAACTTAAATTACTTTTTGAAGAAAATGTGTCATTTTAAAGTAACAAAAACATGTTTGAAAAGATTTACGACAAAAATTGCAAATAAACATTCCCTGTCGCTTCCATCCGAGCAGTCAACGTGCGCCCACACTTAACAACTTTGACAGCGATTTAATAGTTCTCTATTTTTATCTTCTCAATATTTTTCTTTGCAAAATATGTATACTGCACCATCTTTTACTGTAGCTGATTCTGTGACTGACTAGTCGTTTTTGACTGTGGACACCAAAGATACAATGGGAATATCGCTTTTTTCGGAATAACAAGAGTTGGAAGCTGTTTTTTTGTTCGTTTACAGGTAGTTGTTTCAGCACTAAACCTTAAACTGTTAACACTACCTTTCTAACTTTGTGGTTTTTCTGATTTTGATTGTCATATTTGTCAGTTCTCAAAAGGTTCTAAACGTTATTAAAAGCTGGTCATTTTTTTAAATCTTAGATTTGAGCATCAAGCTTATTAAGTGTGATTTATAAAAGAAACTGGTGATTAGCGCTGTTTTTGTTACTTTATTTGACATATTAATTTTTTTGGCTGTTAAATGAAAAAGATTAGAAGGGAGTTAAGTTAAGTTATGTTTTAACTTTTGTTTGTATGGAGTTGAGAATTCCGACTTCTGATAAGTGAAATTGTATTATAGGTGTAGATTAAGAAAAACTGTTGAAATTGGTACTACTGGGTCTTCTGGTTAATAAGTAATGCTCAACAGCATTGAAATCTACTGCAGTAAATATTTTCTTGTTAAAATGATAGATCCATGTTTTAGCCAAACTATTCATCGTTATGCTTCTTATAAAGACCTTTTTAAAAAATTCTGTAATGTCATAGGGACCTAAACGACGTTCACTCTGGCACAACCACAACCAAATTTTCTCACTATGATGAGTTTTTGAGGTTACTATAAAAGTCTTGTTTAAGGCTTGTAACTTGTGTTTTAAGTGAAGAAGTTAAAATAGTTACATGGTTTTCTCAAGCCAGTCAACAATTGCAAAAAGTCGTCCATTCAAAAGACGACTTTTAATGGTGTTAATGATTTTTACGATTTCATCTTAAACTTAAATCATCAGACATTTTATCTGTTGCTAAAGTCTCTCAGTGTAGGCAATAATGTGTGAATATGACATTTGAAGCAACATTCTGAATTCTTGTAACAGAGTTTGTTTTGATGTATCTCTTATTATTACTTCGTTATTTTCTTAACTGCAGACTTGTTCCTGCATTTTGTAATTAAAAGCAACTTTTTTTATTGTCACCACTTGCTTAACTCCACGTTGTTTTTTGAGACTGATTTAAATTTATAGGTTTCTTTTAAAACAAAAATTACTTTATCTTTGTACTGATTATGCTTTAAGTTGTATGGTTTTCTGATATAAATTGTCAGTTTTTTAGAACAAATAACGCAAAGTAGAATAATTTTTTTTTAATATCCAGTCTATGAAAATCTAAACGTAAAATATCACTTGTCATACTTTGAGTTTAAATTGTTAAATAATTACAAATAATTAACATAAATTTTTTTGTCTAACTAAAAATTACTTATTATAATAAACGTTTTCTTTTAAATGCGGATCTGGTATAAAATCCGGACCACGTTCGAATGCTGTAACAAAAACCAGTTATTTCTTAAATGCACTTTGGTGGCGTACAAGAATTTTATGTTAACGATTGTGTCTAAAATTGCGTTAATTACCGTACAAACGGGACGGGTAAGACTATGAGTAGTTAGGACGTGTATCCAAATCAGTCGATTAGGTTTTTAATTCGGTCTCAAAGATTAGTAAATTTTAATTCAAAGCAGCTGACTCTCTAAGAAAAATTTTTGACGGTTGATTTTTTGACCATGTTATTTGATGGACAGACATTATTTTAGGAACAGGAAAAACATCTTGTAACTGTACATTTTTTAATTTTTCAATTAAAGAAAGCTGAAATTCTCACATTTTTATTTTGCTTAGATGTGAGAATTTATCAACAAATGATGAGGCTGATGTTATGTCATCACCGTGCAGAACCAATTTATCAACATATCTTTTTAGGATTCCGCCTACGCCGTCAATTGGGTCTTTACCGTGGCCACTTTCGCTGAAGTTTCACAAAATTTGTTTAATTTTTTTAAAGTAAAGCAATATTTTTGTTATCAAAAAATAGCAGTTATGCTTATTTCTATATTGGAACGAATTTTTAAAATATTCGTTTTTTGTGAAGCTAAATCAACCAGCTTTTTTTCTAGATTGCGTAAGACTGATGATCCAGGTTATTACTTATGGAACAAAAAGAAAAATGCTGCAACTGAGAAGGATTATCTGTGCGAAAATAACAAATTCCCGTATGAAGAGAAATTTGTCTTTTAGAAGCTCCAAAGTGCATGGACCGTATCTCTAATGACAACTTGGTAACATAATTCTCTGAAAAGTCAACTTGAATTACCAGTTCTTCCTGAGTCATTGTTTCCTTCTTAAACTGCAGTTTAGAATTAATTGATTCAACATGTTAAAATTATGTTTTAAAAACTCCGTTATCCGCTTATTTAACAGTTCTAGTAAGTTTTTAACAGTGATGCTCTTTTTTGTTTTGATAATTCTAATTTTCATTACCTCGCCCATTGATAAAATTATATTTTTTTAAATAGCTTGACTTTTGCTTTCTGTTTTAGTTGACACACATTTTTGTTGCATGCAGTACACCGTCGAAAGATACAATTAATATTTTTACTATCACAAACTATTGTTTATTGTTATTGTGTTATTTGGTCTTCTGTTCGTTTAAGTTTTCAATAAGAATTCGATTGGTTACACGTTTGCAATTTTCTTCTTTTAATTTTTTGTCGCAAAAGCTTGGTTTTTTCTATATTATTATCTTTATGTTCTTAGCTTTTTTGGGTTCAGTATTTTTTCTTAAATTTCCAATCAAGTTCTTTAAGTTAATTTTGAACGAACGGTGCTTATTTAAATTTTTCTTTTTATGATCAAGATGTTGCGCCGAATTTTCCAGTAGTATTTTACTGTTATTTTTGTTATTAATAATATTACTTATATATAAGTTTAACTTTATTTGTTGCCTTAGCTTACAAATTAGTTCGTGCTTTACACTTGTTATTTTACATTCTATATTTACATTCTATTTACATTTTTTTTAAATACATTTTCTTATCCCTTCTCTCCTCTTAACTTTTTCCTCCTTCTCCATTCTTCTTCCATCCACTCCGCTCCATTTCCGTTTTCGTCTAATATTTCCTCTGTTTTTATAACCTCTTCTCTTAATTCACTGCATTTCTCTCTCATGTGGTTAAGGTCCTCCGTCTCTTCTCCACATAGTCTGCACATCTTTTCTTCTTCTTTTTTCCAATATTTGTTACCTAACTCCTCATTGCCACATCTGAACCGTGCTATCAGTTTTTGCTTTTTGTTGCTTGTATTCTCTATATCCTTTAAATATTCTGGCACCCCTTCACCTTTGATATCCTTATAATTCCGATTATATCTACCCTCTTTTATTCTTGTCGATCTTTCTTGTTGTTTGATGTCCCTATCTCTCATTATTATTTGTTCCCTTACCCCTACTTCCTATTCTCTTAATCTCTCCACTTCTTCTTTCGCGTACCCTTTTCTTTTGTAATACTCTTCTCTACCACCAACACTATGTTATCCGCATACGCCAACGACCATACCTTCGCTTTCCCTACCACTATCCCTCCTGTCTGTTGTCCTCTCATTGTCTCTTCCAGATCCCCCGTATATACTGAGAACAGGCTTGGACTCAATGGACATCCCTATCTCAACCCTCTCTATGTGATGAATTTCTCGCTCTCTTCCCCATTCACTTTAACCCTGCTCCTCGTTTCTTCGTAGATTTTCTCTATTCTTTGTATTAATCTGTCATTGATTTTTTTTCTCTTCATGTATTCCCACAGTTTTTCCCTATTCACTTTGTCAAAAGCAGCTTTTAGATCTACGAATAGTGCCACCATTTTCCCTCTTTTTTTTCTAGTTCTTTATTTGCCAAGTGTTTCAGTATATATATGTTGTCTATAGCTCTTCTTCCTTTTCTGAATCCCGCTTGTCCGTCTGGTACCAAACTTCTTTCCTCTATTTCCTTCTGTAGTCTTCCTTGTAGTATGGTCGCATATAATTTGTATGCCGTACTTAATAATGTTACCCCTCTGTAATTCTTGACTTTATTTTTTTCGTCTTTTTTATGGATTGAGCATATTATTCCCTCTCTCCATCTCTCCGGGAATCCTTCCCCTTTTTATATATTTTGTTTAGTATTTCCGTCATTCTTTTTGTTACATTTTCTTCCCACTCTTTTGTATCCCATCTTTTCCTGCCGCCTTTTCTTTTTTTATCTTTTTTATTGCTTCTATTATTTTGTCTTCATTTATTCTATCCCTATCTCTTTCTTCTCGTCTTACTACTGCGTCTTTTTATGATGTTGTTCTTCCCCTCCCAACAGGTTCATAAAATATATCTCCCATTCTTCAATTCGTATTCTCTTTGTCGTCATGTTTTTTTCCCTTTCTTTTTTTAGGTACTTCCATACATCTTCCATTTTTATTCCTTTGATCTGTTCCTCTTGTTTCTTTTTGTTTTCCTTCTTTCTTTCTCTCGCATGTTTTCTTGTATATTTTTACTGCTTCTTTGTATTCATTCTTTTTCCATTGTCTTTATGCTCTCCTTGCATTTTTCGTTGCTTCCTTGCATTCTCTATCCCACCATTTTTTCTATCCTGTTTTCTCCCCCTTCCACTTTCTAAATTGGACTCTCTCTGTTGCTTTCTCCATCATCTCTCTTATTTCCTCCACATTCTCTTGTATTTCCTTTCCTATCCATACCGTTTTCCCTATTCTCTCTTTATATCTTTTTATACCCTCTTCTGTCTACCTTTTTTTTGTGTAATGTACTTTTCACCTTCTTCTCTCTCTTCTCTTTCTTTTCCTTCTATTGTCCATTCCAGTGGTTGATGGTCTGACTCTACCCTTTCTCCCATCTTAAATGTCTTCACCTTTTTTCCAGCCTCTTCATTTGTCATTACAAAATCTATTATTGATTCTCCCCTTCATCCTATGTACGTAAATTCCCCCATTCCTTCTTCTTATCTGTTCCCGTTTATTATTTCCCACCCTTTTTCGTTGTACATTTCCAGCAGTTCTTTTCCCTCTTTATTTATCACCTTGTCCTTTGTTTGTCTCTTTCCCGTTCCTTTTCTTTCTTGTATTCCCCTCTCTTCTCCTATTCTTGCGTTGAAGTCTCCTGATACTATTATCAATCTCTCCTCCCTCTCTTCTATCATCTCTTCTATGTTTTTCCTTGTCTCTTTCATTCTACTGCTATACACCGTCACTACTTTTATTTTTGTTTTTCCCCACTGTATGTTCCTTTTTACAACTTCTCTTCTCTGTTGCACTTTCTCTTTCTTTTCCTGGCTCAACAATTTTTTTCTTATTCCCGTTATTATACTCCCTTTATTCTTCTCTCTTTCTGCATGTTGCACCACCCACTCAAATTCCTCCGGCAACTCTTTTTCCCACCACTCCCATTTTTTTTCTTCCATCCATGTCTCCTGTAATCCCACTACAACCTGTTCCTTGATGTACTTCCAAAAATCCTGTTTCTTGTTTTTTATTCCCGCTACGTTCCAAAACAATACTCTCAGCTCACTCACCTCTCCCTGTGCTTCTTCCTTACTTTCTTTTTTTTCTCCTTTTTTTCTTTTCCTTTTCCATCAATCATTATTCCTTTTCTTTGCCATTTCGTCAACTTTCTCTACTTTATTGCCCCACTTTGCCCTTTAGTTTTTTGCTTTTTGGTTACCTATTTTCTCTCCCCTTTCTCTGCTCAGGCCCCTATGTCTGTCGTTCCATATGTATCTGCCTCCATCTATCTCCATTTTTCTGTATCCTACCCATACTCTTTTCCCTTTCTTTCTTTTTTCCACCGCTATGTTCATTATTTCTCTTAGCACTCTTCTTTCTTCCCATGTTAAATCGTGACTTATATATATATTCTTGTATTCCTTAATTTCTTCTTCTCCGCCATTACCTTTTGCTTTTCCTCCCATCTCCTATTTCCGCCACAACCATCTCATTCTTCACTTTTTTCACTTTTACTTTTACATTTAATTTTTCTTACAGCATCAATGCTAAATCTTTTTGTGGTTCTTCACTTCTCCACGCTTTTAACACAATATTATTGTTCCTTTTTCATCTTTCCTCATCTTCCGCTTTTTTCTCCAATTTTTCTATTCTCTCCACCAGTTCCTCTTTATCTTTCTTCCACTTATTTTCTCTGTCTCCTATTTCTTTTTTCATTTATTTGATTTCTTGCCTTATTCCTTGCATATTTTCTTCCATCTGTTTCATTATTTTTCTCATTAATTTTTTTAACTCCTCCATTTCTTTCCTTCCTCCTTCTGTTCTTGAGGTTTTTTCTTCGATTTTCACCGTTATCTTTTTAATGTCTGGTGATCTTATTGTTTTCTTTCCTGTTTCAAATATTTGTTGTCTTTCTTTTTCCTATTCCTTTCTCTTTTTATTCATCTCTTTCCTCTTTTTTGTATTTCTTATTTTTAATTTTTTAATTTTTTTCCTAATTTTTTTATTATTTTTTTTAAATTCCTCCTTACATTCTTTTCTTATTTTTTCATGTTTTAAAACGTCCCACTTGTAGTAATTTCGCTTGAATTTCGATTTAAATGTAATAATTTCTATTAATGTAGGAGGTTATCTTTTGTCGCTGACCTTTTTGATTATTCTGTTTATTCACCTTAATCTCACTTGTTCGTCACAGTTTTATACTTTTCCACCACGGTTTCTATTCTTCACTTAATTAATTTATTATTTTACACCCTTCCTCCTTTACCCGCCCCTTTTTCTCTCCTGCTTCCTTCTTACTACCACTACTAACACCAGTTCCTTCACTAACTATCTTCTCCAACTTCTACACTTGTATTTCACTTTTACGTTTCCTTAAATGTAAATACGACCTTCTACATCGAAAGTTACCGCATGAATCCTAATATTACTTATATTATTGTTTGATTTTAAGTTTGTTTCTTTTACATTTGTAACTTTCAACGTTGAGTTGAAATTTCATCGAAATTTCCAAACTGTTTTTTTGAGCATGTGGAAATTACTAATTGAGGATTCTCTTTGTTACTTTTGCTTTTTGATACTTTATTATTCTTATCTTTTCTGAATTCAGTGATGTTTTCTTCTATCACTTTAACATTTTCGTCGCTGGCATTTAAACATGATGAGGTGGCTTATAGCATAGGTTTTTCTTGGCTTTTCCTGTTTGATACCCTAATTTTTACGTTCTATTTTTTGTTTATTTGGTTTTCTTCTTTCTCTTTTACGCGTTTTGCATATGCTAACTTCTTATCTCGTTTTAGTTTTTCTTTTAAGACAACTAACTTAGTTTTACCCATTTCTGTAATCAATAATACTTTTTTGTCCGTTTGAAAAAAAACTCATTTTGGTAGCCCCCAAGCAACATATTGGTATAAAAAACGTCTAAATGTCTGGCTAATAGACATTTATTAGACATTAAAACGTTTTTAAACGCGTTATTAACGTTTATTAGACGGACATTTAGACGTTTTTTGTACCAATGTGTTGTTTGGGCTATAGTGCCATTTTGGTACCAAAATAAATTTTACAAGTTGTTACCGAAATGACGTTACGGATATGATGAAATGTTAGTAAATTAATTTCAGATCACGCGTATACCGACATTAAGACATGGCAATTTGAGGTTATGTTAAAGACTGCTTTCCGTGTCAAATAAATCAACTTTTCACAAAAAGTAAGCTATCAAACACTTGCAATATTGGTTACCCGATTAATGCGGTAAAAGAGAACGCGATGAATTTCGTTTGTTTGCAAAAATTATAGCAGCGTAAGTATAAATAATATAAAAAACCTACCTATTTTAACCGTTGAAACTCACACGTGTGCAACATTAACTACAACAATTAGGACATCTTACGGCAAACTTTACAAGATAGACTGATAAATATAAGTAGTACTGAAAGACCACACTTGTTAAGGACGCTTAGTTGTATATGAAATATGTATGTGTAAAACAAAGGAATTTTTATGAAAGTTACAGAATTTTAAACTAAAAATTTTAAACAACAATCGTACTTCGACAAATGCGGGCAGTTTTACAAAATTACGTATCATAGTTGGCACCATACTCCAGAAATAACACTTCAGACGCGTTACCCAAATGATTTCTACAGATATGTTTCTTTTTTAAGTTGCTTTGTCACATTATAAGAAAATTATCTTGTTTTCCTTAAAACCGCTATTCATCAAATCTAAGTTTTTATTGTTTTCAAACAAAAAACCTTGAAAAAAAAATGAAACATTATTAACGATTTAACTAAAACGCCATGATTATAAAAAAAAACAATAATATTTAAACAAATACATATAAGTAATCACAACAATATAATTTACTAATATCTTTTATTCTCGTATTCCTGAATACTTTACTAACTTATTCATTAGAATTAAAATTTACGTTGTATATTAGAAATAACAGTCAATAGATTTATATGTATTCTTAGAAGAAACAATCTACAAATATGTTATTAATATGTAACAAACAATTTGTTCGAACTCTGACCACACGCTGGAATTATAGATATATTTAATTTATTTGCTGGTATTGGTTTCAGAGTTTCTGTAATCAATTTTTAATATACTTGATCTAAACTTGTACCTATTTTTATAACATGTGATTTATTTTTTTGTAATTGTAATGTAAAACTATAATAACAAACACATTCAAAAAAATCACTGTAATAAAACTCAACTCAAATTAAAGTTAATTTAAAATAAATGTTTACTCAATATTTTATAGTTTAAAAATACTATTACAATTAAAACTGTTTTTTTAAACATTTATTTTACAAATAGTAAAACAGCAAATTTAGAACGAGCTTTACTTAATTTAATTACGACGCAAATGTTGCTGTTTATTTAGCTATTTATATATTTTTTTGTTTAAAATTTAATAGTTTTTGTAAACATTTTTTAAATTGTGAAATGCGAGTAGGTGGATATGTATGTTGATTTTGCCACTACCTGGTATTGAACGTTTCTGCGTGTTTATTTGCTGCAATCGTTGCGGTTTTTAAGTTTATGTATTTTGTGGTAACAATCCCTTATGTTAATAAATACGTCTATTTTAAATACAGTGTTTACTATTATATATTAACGAAGACGCTTGTTTTATAAATTGCAAATAAAGCATTTAGAACCATAGGGCAGTATTTTTATAGTTATAGAGATAAATAGTTATATTACGTTCAAATTTGTTTTAAATTAAAAAAAAGTAAACCTTACGTAATCTACAAAATAAAACTTTTCATTTCTGCTGAGAGCAACTATAGCTTACCGAGACGCGGAGCTCGCTAAAAATAATCAAGTTTTCGACTTATTCAAAGTTTTGGATATTACTATACAGGCTGTAACTGAAAGACGTGGCCAAACTTTAAGAGCGTAATATATGGATAGAAAAAATGAAAAAAGTTTCTATAAACATGGTTCCGGAAATCCTTCTTAAGGGAGATACAGCCCTTTGAAATGTAGTAAGAATTTACAGTTTTTATTTTATAACAAACATTATTTTAATTAAAAGAACAAACAAAATCGAAACATACAAACATAGAAATCAGAGCAATTGCTGGAAATGGTTGCCTTCAGCTACAATACAGGCTTGACAACGTCGAACCATCGACAGCCGGACACGCTCAAGAATTCCAGGAGTATTCCGAATTACATAAAAACTGTTGATGATACGTTCACAAAGAACATGAACGGTGGGAACTGGAGTAGTATAAACTATATTTTTTAGGTGTCCCCATAAGAAGTAATCTAACGGGTTCAAATCGGGAGACCGTGTTGGCCACGCAACAGGTCCTCCTCTGCCAATCCAACGATTCGGATAATTATGGTTGAGGAATTCTCTAGCAACAAGACTAAAATGGGCCGGAGCACCATTGTGCATAAATCATAAGTCACGGCGTATTACATACGGCACCTCGTCCATAAGCTCAGGTAGATTTTCTTCTAAAAAAATCCTATAATTTTGTCCATTTAATGTTTCTGGCAAAAACATTGGTCCTATTAAATAATCCCCTACAATACCGCCCCAAACGTTACACGAAAATTTTTGTTGATGTTTGGAATCTCGAATAGCATGAGGATTGTTGTCAGTCCACAAATGGTCGTTATGAAAATTTATAATTGAATCTCTGAAAAATTTTGCCTCATCCGTAAAAAGCACTAAACACTGAAAATTTGGATTAATGCATTGTTGTAAAAACCACTGACAAAATATTACTCGTGGCCGCTTCAGCTTCAATAAGAGCCTGCACTCGCTGAATGTGGTATGGGTACAATAGCTGTTCATGTAGAATTCTCCATACTGTCATATGCGAAACATCTACTTCTTCAGCTACCTTGCCCGTGCTACTTTCAAGAGTCTCTCTGTTGAGTACATCCTCTTCTAATGCCGGTGTTCGTGTATTTCTTTGAAGCCCACAATCGCCACTATTACGTTGGAAAGATCCTTTTTCACGAAGACGACGATGGACTGACGCAAAAGTATTCTTATTTGAGCATATTCTATAGGAATACGTGGCAGCATACAACCGACGAGCCAAATTGAAATTGCCATTTGCACGTCCATAAGTGAAATGAATATCTGTCCATTCTTCGTTGGTGAAATTCATTATGTTAATTAAGTAAATTAAGTACCTTCTAACTTTAACAATAATTAATAACTTATAAATTATAATAGTAATTGTCACTTACTTAGTGAATAAAATCGCAGCCCGCTCGGATAATAGCTGCTGTAATTCATTATTAAAAATTGTAGTGCATAATAAGTTTTAAGTCCAATTTTCTCGAAAACCGTTGTCTCTAGCGATTTAAAAGAAGAGTAACTTTTTTGCGTATAAAACCCGAAAGATGCTAAACTTGGTATTAAATTTAAAAAAAGACCCGAAATAATAAATTTGGGGTGCAAAATACTCCCACCCATAGGCAAAACTACCCCTTTCTAACATCCTATCAAAATAAAATTTAGACCAATGTATTCACAATGAAAAGTACATCTAGAGTGGTTACTTTTGTTCATTTCGACAGCACCGTTCTTTTGTCATAAAATAAAAACTGTAAATCCTTACTACATTTCAAAGGGCTGTATCTCTCTTAGGAAGGTTTTCCGGAACCATGTTTATAAAAACTTGTTTTATTTTTTCAATCCATATATTACGCTCTTAAAGTTTGGCCACGTCTTTCAGTTACACCCTGTATTGTGAGTAAAAAATATTGAACGTTGGAACAAAAGTACTTGGTATTAGTTTGTTTAGTAAACCAAAATTTCTTTACTGTTTTGAAGTAAAATCGCACTACTCAAAATTTTATTAAAACAAACGGTAATTATTTAAACAATTAGAAATTGCAAAAACATTGTAAGTTTTACATTAGTAAGCGCTTGACGTTGACACCTTAATTGTCAAACAAAATATTGAAGGCTGATGTAAAACACACGTTTTTGTTCATCTTCTACTTCTTAATACTTTCTCTTATGTAACGTGTGTTGCGGGATGATCAAAATCAAATTATTGTAAGAGTTTTCCGATGATTTCTTTTGCATACATTTGTACAAATGCACGGGACCTATACAGTTTAATGCCGAATCCAAACGACGAAATGTGAGAGAGATGTTTTGACAAAGTACACTTTGTAAGTAAACGAACTTCAAGCGCTCGATCCACTACACCACGGCGGCTGAGTTAGTTTGTTTCTATAATATAATGTTACAAAATATAAAAGAACGTAACAAAAAATTTTTAAATCTGGATTAGTATCGATTAGGTTTTTACTTTTGTTTCCGGTTTTGTAGCAAAGACAGTATTTCAGTATTGAAAATAATTGTGTTATAGTTAGTAGTCATTGATCCGTTTTTAAAATTACCTATGAAACAACTTTAAAAATGCAACAAAACAAATAAATCTTCTTTTTAAATTGTTTTACCATGTATACTATTAGGATACAAAGCTAGTTCGCCTCCTCGTGGTGCACCCTAGCTAACCCCAAATGAGCTTGGACATAAAATGGCGACATACTCGAAGAAAAAATTTCCTTTCTTACACTACTGTAGTAGAAAAAAAGCAAAAAAGATGAACTATATGCATACAGAAAACGATCCTTTTAAGGACCAGCTGACCAAAGATTTCGGCCTGCATGTCATTTTAATATTGAAGGAACGACATTGACCTGGTGGTCATACAGGAAGTTTATGCTGAGAGCGAGGAACAATTCTAATTGGGAGTAACATCACAGGGCTTACGGTGTTGCGACTTATGTTTACAAAGATATTGAAAATGCTGTATTTATATCTACCTTAGTCAAAAATAAAATCCATCAAGTTATTACCAGAGTTAAAGGACTGATCGTGTCTAATGTCTATAAGCCCCCGCTGTTGCGGATGTGAGTGACTTTTTATTGAGGTAATAAAAAGTCACCCACATCTACGTATATACGTTGAAGACTTTAATAACCACCATGAAATGTGAAAATACAGTGACAACGATGCTAATCCGAAGGCCTTGTTGAGGTGGTCTGAAGAGGAACGTACATATCTTGTTTTTGATGCAAATAATCAAAGAACATTCACATCGGCTGCTTGAAGACGAGACTATAACCCAAATTTGTACTTCGTATTAAGAGATGAAAGAGACAGACCTCTAACAGCTACATGAAGAGTCTCCTCAGACTTTCCGAGTAGCCAACACCAACCAGTGGTCATCAATGTGGGTGTCTATTCCAGTAATCAATTCATACCCCATAACCAAGGTGAAACTTTAAGAAAACAAATTGAGCAAACTTTTCTGAACAACTAGACAACATCTTGAATTGGATTCTACCAGTTAGTAAAAACTACAAGCTATTCCTAAGGGCTATCGCAAAGAATACATACCAGGCGGGAATCAGAATGTGAGTATCTGCATGGTATTCTTGTAGAGCAGAGAGCGTAACATTGTTGACGAACTATTGCACCACTTAGATATAGCAAGAAGACAAAAATGAATAGAACTTTTCAAAAATCTTGTCGACTAGCTTAGTCCCTGCTGCGCAGACTTGGTGGCACCAACCAAATCAAAGAGTCAAAGAAGTTCCATCCAATACTGTTGCATCGTATATAGTCTCTACATCTAGAGCCCCTCGAGATCGACCACATACAACCAAAGTGAAAAAGGAACTGAGTGATCTGAAGAAGAAATGCGCAATCTACGCAGCATGCTTAAGTGATTTTTGTATAACCAAAATAAAAAGTGCTTTAAAAGAAATTAAGCTGGGTAAAGCACCGGGTTTTGACGGCATACATACCAAATTTCTAATACACAGTGGCGCCTATGCAGAACAGTGGCTTGAAATATTTTTCGCGGATATTTTCCAAACGGGCAACATTTCATCAACCCTTAAACGAGCTAAGATTATCGCTGTTTTCAAACCTGGCAAAACAATTGATAAGCTTAAAAACTACCGCTTTATCTCTCTACTTAGCATGATCTACAAGTTGTTAGAAAAACTGGTACTCAATAGAATTAGCTAGGCAATACTTGCAAATATCCCTGTTAAGCAGGCAGGTTTCCGACTCCAAAGAAGCTGCACGGATCAAATCTTGTCTCTTGCAACATACCTTGAATCTAGATTTCAAAAGAACCGCAAGATCTAACTGCAGCATACAATACCGTTTGTAGACAAGGACTTATATATATTCCTTGTAAAAGAGTGATCAACCTCGTTGATAACATGCTATCAAATAGAACTTTCTAAGTTATAATGGGAAATACAAGGAATAAACAAATGAAGACCAAGAACGGATTCCCACAAGGATCTGTTTTGGACCCTTCTTAAGCATGTATTTTGCTGACATGCCTACAATTAGATTACGTAAGATTGGCTATGGTGACGATTGGACCCTAGCAACAAACCAAAATAATACAGAAACAGTCGAGATAACTCTGACAAATGAGCTAACAGCCCTTTCAAGAAAAGAAATGGAGACTACAACCTAGTGCTACAAAAACAAAAGCGTAATCTTTTTACCTAAATAACAGGATGGCAAACCGCAAACTGCAAGTGTATCTTGATGGTAAGCTACTGAAGCACAACAGTCACCCGAAATATCAGGGAGTTACCTTGAATAGAACTCTTACATATAGGTACAACACTTGGTAAAGACGGCAGCAAAACTAAGAACACAAAATAATATACTCCAAAAGCTTCGTGGAACCACTTGAGGAACCTCTGACCTACTGTGAGAGCATCTGCACTTAACCTGGTTTATTCGGTGGCGGAGAACTGTACACCTGTGTGGCCAAATAGCAAAGACACTCATTTTGTACCAGACCATGCTTATAATAAGAGGGACAAGCAGAAACACTCCATTAATACGGATGCTTATACTTAGCTATATAGCTCTAAAAAATCTCCGTAAGGACAACGCTTTACTCAATAATACAAGAAAATTGCAAATAACCTTCAACTCCCAATCCATGCAGATGTTCCTGATATCCGGAGAAACCGACTTCGATCCAGGCACCCCTCAATGAGGACTGTGCAGCAACAAATATAACGTGGATTTCCTAATGGCAACCCAAGAGTCGATTGAACATATTTCCAACCTAGACATTAATTTGTGTTTATCTATAATTGATTGTACTGTGATGTTCTAGCCATACGCTAAATAAATAAGTGTATACTATTAGATCTGATTCACAAAAAAAAATTTTTTTTTGTATAGCATTAGGTGTAACTCTTATACTTTTAAGTGGGTCCAAATGTATTATTTTTTATTATTATTAGTAGGAAAGTGGTTTTTGAACTCACCTTTTTCAAAAAGTTTTTGAATTCATTAGTCTTAAACTACTGCCGATTATCTTATACTATAATTACCAGCAGTTTATTTAATATTGTAACATACTATTGCATTACTATGTTACAAGATTCTAGAAGTTTACGAACCTTGCACGGCCAGCTCACAATAGAATTGAAACAATTTCTATTTGAAGTAAAATGATTTTTTTAATGGGCGCCAGATCTCTAAGTAAATAGATTTAACATCAAATTCGATTTATTTATTTTAGGATAATAACATATAAATAGATGTAGAATCAATAACAATTAGGTTAAACATTTTGTAGCTACACAAGAAGTAGTTTAGTTTAGTTAAATGCATAACGTCGGCTATAAGAACGCCGGAAGCATTGGCAACTCACAATAGAGTTGTACTATTAATATGCGTGACAACGAAATATAAATTGGAGTTCTCGATAGCGACGTGATCGTTTAAATTGTTATAAGGAACTTAAAATTTACCGCTAGACTTAGAGTTCCTTAGCGTAGCATGTAATACTAAGTGCTACTTTAGTAATATACCTTTGACACCTCCGATTTAAAATAGCCAACACCAGTTTTGATTACGAACGATTACTAAGGTTACTCGATCGGTTCAAGTCATGAACGTAAACAGTATTACTTAAAATCGATATTAGCTGTAGGCCTAATAATTATACTCGACTGAAAGTCAATTATGAATAATGATCGTAACTTTACTAAAAATTGGCTAAAGGTTAAATACAATTAATAAGGCAATGGCATAATGGTTGTATTTGCCGTAATTATGGTTAAAAGGAACGCTTTGAAAGATTTAATAAAAGGAAAGTACTTATTATTTAACGATCAAAACTTTTACCCAATTAACCTACTAACAGCGGATGTCAAAAACAGATTGGTGCGCAACGAGCGTCCCCACATGTTTAATGATATCATACCGCCAGTGGCGCACTTGCTTACAGTGCGGTACTAAGAATTTTGTATTACAAAATGTGAACATTTATTACTAAGGACACGTAACAATAATTTCCAAAGAATACTATCACTCTTTTTTTGCCGTCTTGTCTAGTCGTAAGATTAATGACTAGACTAGTAAAAGAATAAATGTATTTCCGTTGTACTTTATGTGTTTTATTAGAAGAAATTTTGATAATATGTTTAAAGGTTCCGTTAGATTTGGAAACTATTAAAAAATATCTACTAAGGACGGATTAAAAATAAAACGGAATTTGAATGTACCGCTACTGTTAGTAATAATTTTGAGACAGGGCTTTGCCAGAATATTGGTGGAGATGTCTGATGAAGAGGTTTTTGAGCGCAAACAACGGTGGAAAGCTGGGCTGCTTCAGTACGCTATAAGTGAGCAAAATGTTTACACATCTGTTGCGCAACGCATCATTATTAAATTTTTAGCAAAAGAGTATACAATTGTTACAAGTTTATAGGTCTTACGAACCTTGCACGGCCAACTCACACAGTCGGAGATAGGGGAGGTTCAAGCAAATAATATTTAAAGGACGCGAAATCTTTTATAAGTAAAACTTCTGTCTCGATCAGGACAGAAGGTCCAATCCTGTAACGAACTTTAGGTTCGTAATCCTTGTTACTCTGATATTCGTGTAACCACAATAAAAAAGAAAAGTATGTTACCATAAAAGAAAGATAAAATAAAAATAACAACTATAATTCAATAACGTAGAGTATTAACAACGACCTCCAGAAATTTTGTAGTACATTCTAAATACATAAATGCCGGAAGTGTCAGCAACACACGATACATAAGTTACACATTGGGTGTCGATAAGCGAAGAAAATTACCTTTAAATAACTATTGTAATTGCGTAATTTTTGACAGCGACATAATAAATAAGTAAAACTTACCTACTACGTTTTCCTCGTTGAGTAAGCCTAAAATAATTATGAATAGCAAATCGTGTCAACACAATGACTCACAAAAATAGAAATCTACAAAATTGTTAATATTAAAAGAAATTAGATATAAGAACCCAATGTATCAAATGCTGTTCCTCGCAATTAGTAAAAAGTATCGCAATCGACTGACGCATAAGAAGTAATACCTTGGAGATAAATTCTTGTCGAGACTTAGTTTTCGGTTTGGACATAGGCCATCCAGAATACTAATCGTTTCGTGAAGGTATTTGTCCACATTAATCTCTCATCGATCGATAATGCCTCGAAACATGCAGCCAAAACGTGACGGAACGTGCTGTCAAATTAAGAAGAAAATTACCAAAAAATTCTAAAAACTGATAGGAAAAGCTCGCTTTGTGATAAATAACCTACTCGAAATGCGTTCTCAAATTAAAATTTTAAATTCATTAACGCTGATTTTGTAAGAATCAGAATCATTTTTATCACAAGCACGATTTTTAGTAGTTGTCGGTTTGACGTCTTGACAGGAAATGGAAGAAAACTACACTCGGCAGAGGGCGTCAAAACAGAAATCTAATTTCAATTCAATTTTTGCACGTAACACAATAACTTTTAAAACTTTGGGACGGCTTTTCGTACAGTTTGGAAAAGAAACACTTTCACAGACTAAAGTGTATAAATGGGTTAAAAAATTTGTTCCAGGAAGAAAAGCTGTGGAAATTAAACCTTATAAAAGGAGACAGCGAATAAGCATCACTGCAGACAACATTATTTGTAAAGCTTGGCGACCAAAAATGTTGCAAACTGTTTTAGCGGTAGTAATAAGTTACGGAAGCATCATCCAAGATGAACTTTATTTCAGAAAATTGTTTGCCAGGTGGGATCTTTGTTTTCTTAACCAGAAAAGGAAAATATTTTTACAGCGTATTGTGACTTGTGAAACATGGATGTATTATTATTCATTGCGCCTCAAAGTCAAAGCAATGAAGCTGGGAGTCACGGCGAAGACATGAAGCAAGTACAGTCAAAACCTAAACATGCTCATCTTCTCTAACATCTCTCAAATATACCAAAAAACAAACCAGCAACTAACACAACAATCAAAAAGTACAACCTACTTAAGTGACAACGACACCGAAGAAGATTCTGTAGGAATAACTAATAATGAACTGGAAACAGCAAGCAAGCAGTCTTGACAGGTTATAAAGAAAAGAAAAAGAAAAAACTTAAGTGACAACGACACCGAAGAAGATTCTGTAGGAATAACTAATAATGAACTGGAAACAGCAAGCAAGCAGTCTTGACAGGTTATAAAGAAAAGAAAAAGAAATAAGCTCTCACCGGACTTAACGCAGGTGAGAAACCCTTTTAATTTTAAGACCTAAAACAGATTTAAAAAACTAACACAGCTCCTAGAAAATGATTTATCAACTAATGAAAGCAATCAAACAGCGACATATTACGAAGATAAAACAAGAGACTACAAGCCATCACCCATTTTTATCTATGGACTCACTACGTACAAACAAATGCTAGATTACTTAACGGCAGCAGTAGAGAAAATACAGTTCTACTGCTAGACACAATCAAATAGTACAATAAAAATCAATGTAACCACAGCAGATTCTTATCGAAAACTAATCAGACTCATCAAACACGATAATATCGTATATCATACTTACTAGCTTGAAACCGGCATCCTTCAATGTCAACAGAAGATATAAAACTAAAAATAAAAAAATACGAACATGCAGTACGTAATGTGATAAATATAAGACATCGCGCCACCAAAGAGCCACTTCCACTGCATTTCGTGGATTTAAAGCCAAAAGAAAATAATAAAATCGTCTACAACCTTGAATTTATATGCAATACAATAATAGCAGTAGAAGCCCCAAAGAAAAAGAACATCATTGCCCAATGTACAAGATGTCAGAACTACAGACATACTAAGATTATTGCACTAGATCGTTTATGTACGTAAAATGCGGAAGCGAGCACAACACAGCTCTATGCAAGATGAGTTTTAACACCCCAGCGAGATGTAGACTTTGCGGGGGTGCACACTCAGCCATAATCTCCAATACAAGTGCTCCTTAATCAACAAATGCCATACTCTCAAGCGCTAGCACAAAATCAACAATCAGCAAATACCAACATCACAAAACAACTAAAAATGTTTTTGGACGAGTTCAAATTAATGTTTAGTCAGTTAATGAACCAAAACAGCATCATATTAAACATAAAATAGACATAGCACTAATATCAGAAACACATTTTACTACAAGAACAAAGCTTAAAATTTTCTCGTACAAAATTTACCACACTTCTCATCCTGACAACACCGCGCACAGTGAGGCCGCTGTCATAACTGGAAGTACAATACCGCATCATGAGCTAGTACATCACCAAACTGTAACGATACAAGCTGCCAGTATCCAAGTTGATGCAAGTCTGTAGTTTTTCGAAATTACTGCAATATACTACTCCCTAAGACATGTCATATCTTCTAAAGAGTACAAAAAATTCTTCCATTCTCAAGGCAATAGATTTATAATTGGCGGAGACTGGAATGCAAAAAATACATTATGGGGCGCGAGACTTACGACTTCTAAAGGAAGAAATCTCCTAAACGCGTTAACTACACATAATTGTAATTATTTTAGCACTGGCCAGCGGACATATTGGCCAACCGACCCCAAAAAGTTATTGCCAAACTTTGAACTTTTGTCAGACCACTCATCAGTCATTGCAATTGGTTTAGTTTAGCAATGGACTGTATATTTTTTGTTATTTTATTTTATTGATTGTACATCTCACTAAAAAATGCCACGTTATTCAAACTTAAAAAATGTTACTTTTTTCTAACGTTCTAATACTAATGCTTATGACTAATGCTAATCGGGAAATATCCCCTCTTACAAAGTCATGTGATGCATGCGCCCTGTACAAAAATTTAAATGAAAACTAAAAACTTCCCTAAAGGAGGGTACAGACTTTACAAACATAGTCGTAGGTTGTGTTGCCTATACGACCTTTAACATTTAAACTTAACCATAAGCTGCCCACCTTGAAATGTTTACATTTCAACAAAAAAAACTGTTAAAATTCTAACAACTAAGCAGGCTACATAATTATAAATTTGTCGCTAAATAAGAATAGATCAAAGATATATACAAAATGAAATACTTAAGCTATATAGCTAATACAAATGTCAATAATAATAAAAAATGAATCATAAATAGTTCAGGTCACTTCCACTGTAGCGCATTAATCTAACAACACGCACAATTTGTTTACGGGACGTGAAATTATGTTGTTCAAAGTTTTTAAAGTTGCGGATCGTATAACGCCGTCCGTACCTCGATGGATTTGAAGTACACGACCTAATGGCCAGTTTAAAGGAGGTTGGTTGTCCTCACGGATAAGCACTAAGGTGTCCACTTGAAGAAGATCTGGCAGGTGTGTAAACCATTTGCTTCTTTTTTGTAGTTCAGGTACAATTTCGACACTCCAACGTTTCCAAAAATGTTGCACGATTCGCTGGGTACGTTGGTAAAGAGATAGTCGGTTTTCATTGTTTGGTAAAAAGTTAGGTTCGGGTAAGGCACAAAGGGATCGGCCTATTAGAAAATGACCTGGAGTTAGAGGGTTGATGTCCTCTGGATCGGAAGATAAGCAGGATAGCGGCCGTGAATTTAAAACGGCTTCGATTTGGGTCAAGACTGTGTAAAAGTCTTCAAAACATAATGTGGTATTACCTAAAACCTTTTTTAAATGTGATTTAATGGATTTTATTCCAGTTTCCCAAATTCCTCCTTGATGAGGAGCGCGAGGAGTTATGAACTCCCACTTGATGGATTCTGCATTCAAATAGTTGGAAAGATAATTTTGTGTATCCTTTAGTTTCAAAAATTTGTATAATTCCTTTAAATGATGATAAGCACCAACAAAATTCTTTGCATTGTCACTGGATAAAGTATGCGGTTTTCCACGCCGAGCTATGAAGCGCTTTAATGTAGAAATGAATGAAAGAGTAGTTAAGTCTGTGACTAGTTCTAGATGAATGGCTCGAGTAACCAAACATACAAAAATGCATATATACGCTTTAATTAATTTAGATCCACGGGTTTTACGGTCTCGTATCATAATTGGACCTGCGTAGTCTAAACCGGTGTTATAGAAAGCTGGAGTATTCATTTCTAAACGCTTTGTTGGCAAATTGCCCATAATGGGGTTCTTAGATGTTGGGTTGACTTTGAAACATTTAACGCATTTGCGTATATAACCTTTTATTGTATTTTTGCCTGATATAGGCCAATACTGCTCACGGATGATGCTTAATAATTGTTGTGATCCACAGTGTAATAATTTGGCATGATAATATCCTATGATCAGAATTGTTAAAGGATGACTCTTGGGAAGCAAGAGTGGATGCTTCTTGTCAAAATGGAAATTTGAATTTCTGATGCGACCTCCAACTCTTAACAATTTATTGTTATCTAAGAATGGATTTAAAGAGAGAATTTTACATTTCGGATTTAGCTTACGGCTCAATTCAAGAGTTTGGATTTCGTTAGAAAATGATTCAGATTGACATAGTTTAACAAGTTTATGCATCGAACAATTTAATTCATCAATTGTAAGAGTAGTTGATGATATTTTAGTTGCTGAAGGATGGCAATTACCGATGAACCTTAGACACCAGGCTGTTATTCTCTGCAGCCTTGTTAAAGTGGAATATTTTGTGAATAAATTAAAATTATGAGATATCTGATTTACTAAAACACAAGATTTAGATTTTAGTTCGAGACTGTCGCTCTGGTTAATCTCTGCAATTTGGAGACGAGAAGGTAATATGATCCTTGTTAGAAATTTAGGACCGTGCCACCAAAGATTGTTGGTTAATATTTCAGATGCGGTTAAACCCCTGGAAATAAGGTCTGCAGGATTGTCTCGAGATTGAACATGATGCCAAAAGGAGATCTCAAAATGTTCTTGTATCATAGCAACGCGATTGGCTATAAAAGTTTTGAATTTATTTGGTGGAGAATTTATCCAATTTAGCACTATCATGCTATCAGTCCAGAGAAATATATGATCGATTTTCATAGTTAACGATGATTTAACCTTTAACATTAATTGCGCTAGCAAGACTGCTGCACACAACTCTAAGCGAGGGATGGACATTGTACGCAAGGGTGCTATGCGCGACTTGGTACATAGTAAGTTTGTAGAAAAAGAACCTTTTCCGTCAGAAGTGCGTACATAAATGCAAGCACCATATGCCGTGATGCTGCTATCAGCAAAACCGTGTAGTTCGATTATATCATATGGATAATTTTTAACACAACGGCTTATTTGAAGATTGTTTAGCGATTTTAATTCGTTTTTGAAATGATTCCATTCAGTGTTTATAAGCTCGGGAATTTGTTCATCCCATGATACTTTAAGTTCCCATAATCTTTGCATAAAAATCTTTCCCTTTACGATTATTGGAGATAACAAACCTAATGGATCGAAAAGCTGCGATATGTTTGAAAGGATGCTACGTTTAGTAATTTTGTCGTTGTTCATGATAAATCTGGGGTTATAATGGATAGTATCGTCAATAGAGTTCCAAAACAAACCCAAAGCCTTGGCATTAGATCTTTCCCCAATAGGGACATTAAAAAATGATGTATTAGACTTAGATGATTCGGACATAATATGGCTGTTATTTGATAAGAATTTTCTAATATTAAGCCCTGCTGATCCTAATATTTTAATTAGAGAGTCTTTTATTTCAATAATTTCCTGCAAGCTGTCAGACGTATAAAGCAAATCGTCCATATAAAAACTTGAGTCGATAATAGAACATGCCTTGGGGAAGATGCTACGATTTAAATCAGCTAAATATTGCAAACAACGGGTTGCTAGATAGCTTGCAGAAGAAGTTCCATATGTAATGGTATTTAGTTCATATGTTTCAACTCGGCTAGTAGGATTTTCACGCCAAAGAATGCGCTGAAATTTTCTTAAATGAGGATGGATTTGTATCATACGATACATTTTTTCTACATCGCCTGTTAAGGCAAATTTGTGCTAACGGAACCTGAGCAGTATCGAGAACAAATCCTCTTGGATAACAGGACCTACGCACTGAACTTGATTTAAAGATAGATTGGATTCAGTTTTAGCACTTCCGTCAAAAACTACCCGAAGCCTTGTCGTTAATGAGTCCAATTTGCATATGGCATGATGAGGCAAAAAATAGTCTGGGATGTTGTCAACATTAACGTCGCCACCAAATGTGGAGAGAGTATTGTTTGATCCAAAAGTGATCTCATCATGAACCTCTACGTCAACCCTGGTCATGTGACCCAATGCTATGTAATCATGCATAAATTGATAGTATTTCTCACGCAGTTCGGGATTAACCGTAAACCTTTTTTCTAGGTTATATAATCTACGAAGAGCTTGACCTTTGGATTCGCCTAACTGAGAAAGAGTTGATTTGAATGGTATCGATACAGTAAGACGACCATCTGGTCCTTGAGTAATGGTCTCACAAAAATGATTTTGACAGAATCTTTCTTCGGCTGACAACAAAGAGGATCTGTCGATAGGGTCAATACTTTCGGTTGACCAAAATTTGGTTAAAGATTTATCTAAGTCGTTGTTAGATATCTGATGATCATATGTTATGCTGGAGTGCAAAACAGTAGTATTTGTTTTAGCCTTTGATGGTAAGTGGTTAGACAAATTTCCTGATATTACCCATCCAAGTACTGTTTTTTGTAGAGTTGGGTTTCCTTTACCTAGCGATATCTGACCTTCACTTAACAAATGATAGAAAAGAGAAGCCCCAATTAAAATATCAATTGGAGATGATTGATTAAAGTTATTATCAGCTAAGCTAATTTCACTTGGAATTGCAAGCTGGGATTTGTTAAATGTTAACGATGGCAGACTTCGAGAGATTGTTGGAATCACTAGACAAGATAATCCAGTTTTAAAATTGCTAAAGCGTGTTGCAATTTGTATATGTGTGACACCTTCTAAACTAAAAGTTTTTGAGTTTATGCCGAAGACAACTGCATTAGTCGGATTCAGTTTACTACCTATTCGAGCGCAAAACTGAGTAGTGATAAAATTTGACTGGCTTGCTGAGTCGAGAAGACACCTTGCTGCTTGCCAGGACCCGTCTGAAGACTTAACCCTGATGAGAGCAGTAGATAATAAAACCTCGTCTGAGTTAACACTAATGCAAGAAAGTGATGCCGGAACGGAAGCTTCTATAGAGACATCAGTGTTATCAACTGTAGCTGTATCTGCAGTAGTTGCAATATTGGATGTTTCTGTCTTAGGTCTGCTGAAGAAACATAAAAGATTGTTATGCGCTCTTTGACAATATTTACATTTGTGAGTAGAAAAACATTTTTGATTAGCATTATGCCTGAAGCAATTCTTGCAGATTCTCAGTTCAACTACCTTGTCAAATCTTTGCTTGACTGAGTAACCTAAAAATTTAGGGCAAAGATATAAATAGTGATTAGCATTACAAACTGGGCAATGCTCGCTGTTAGTTACAGCAAATGATTGTTTTATGTTAGAAATACCTTTAGGGTTTTGGTATTTAGATGAATTCGGTTTATTGTCGTAGGAAGTTCTCTGATTATTTAGAACATCTTCCAACATGATACATCTTTCTGATAAAAAGGTTAGAGTTTCTGTAATAGACGGTATCTTTTTAACATTAAATTTACAGTATTCGCCTGCTGTACGCTGATCCAATTTAGATTTTATGATGTAGGCTATGGCACCAGCCTTAAATGATTCATCAGATAGATGCATGTTATCAAGAGCACGCAGATGACGCGTAACCCTATCGTAAAACTTTCTAAGATCAACAGCAGATTCTTTATTTAATTTGGGGATGTCAAACAAGCCTTCCAAGTGTGAAAAGATAATAAGTTTTTCATTATGATACCTATCTTTGAGCATGTTGATTGCAATTTCATAGTTAGAAGAAGTTGCAGTTATTTCTTGAATTAATTCTCTTGCGGAACCCTTTAATGAATTTTGAAGATAGAAGAATTTTTCAATATTGGTTAGTTTTGGATTATTATGTATCAAGGCTGTAAAGGTATCGAAGAAACCAATCCAGTCAGAGAATGTACCGTTGAATGAAGGAACATTTAGTGTAGGTAATTTCACATTACTACTGTCATTAGAAAAGGTCAAGTTATTACTTGTACTATTGATTGAGGTGTCGATATTTGATAATTGATTAATACGATTAAGTTCTAAGAGATTAGCTGCCTGTGCCACAAGGTCGAAGTACTGTTCTTCGAACTCTTTTACAGAAGGATTAATTTCCATGTTTAAAGCACTTAACTGAATAGCTAAGTCTTCATATTTTGTGTTGATTGGTTTGAACTGTTCTAATCGTAATGATAATTTCATTAATGTTAGATCGGTTGCAGGTTGATTATGTACGATTTCCAACAAATCTTTAAACGATTGTACCTTTTCGTTCATGATTTCTACACTAGAAGTTAAACGTTTAATTTCCTTTTGCTCTTTACTTGCCATTGTGACAATGCAAAGATATTGTTTATAAGTAGATAAATGATAATAAATGCAACAAATAACTATTTGTAATGCAAAACCCAAATGGGACGTTATAAATATGATTGTAAAAATAGATAATAAATTGATAACACCCAAATCAAAGTTTGTTTTGGCATAAATAAGATAGGTTATGATGGGTTATGTTAATAACATAGGTTATGATTGTAGATGCTTTGGAGGGAAACGAGGGAAATACAATAGCAAGGAAACGTACCTTTTTTCGAAGTGAGCGTAGTCGATAACGCAGATTTCGCTGTTGCGTAATGTAGGATATGATGCGTGAATTCCCGCCAATGCACGAGGACATTTAAAATTGATGAGGAGCCGCCATTTTCTCCATATAAAGATGTGTATGATGAAATTTTCTTACTTGCAAACAACGATCGTAGATGAACCCTTCTCCAAGTAGAGAACAGCGATGTACCAAATGGCCGCTGGGTTATGATTATGTTGAACGCGTGTATGATTCTTTAGGATGAGATGATTTCACCATAGTTTACGTTGATTTCTGGATTATTTAAATAAATAATCCGGTCGATGGACCAAAATGGTTTAGTTTAGCAATGGACTGTATATTTTTTGTTATTTTATTTTATTGATTGTACATCTCACTAAAAAATGCCACGTTATTCAAACTTAAAAAATGTTACTTTTCTAACGTTCTAATACTAATGCTTATGACTAATGCTAATCGGGAAATATCCCCTCTTACAAAGTCATGTGATGCATGCGCCCTGTACAAAAATTTAAATGAAAACTAAAAACTTCCCTAAAGGAGGGTACAGACTTTACAAACATAGTCGTAGGTTGTGTTGCCTATACGACCTTTAACATTTAAACTTAACCAGCAATATTAAGCTGGCACATAATCAACATCTCACCTTCTCTTAACCTTAAAACAAAAAAAAACAAATTCGAAAAAAATCAAAGCTTTCATAAAAATAAATATAAATTTGGAAATAAGAATCAGAAATACAGACCAACTAGACAAATCAGCACTAACTTTTGTTAGCCTAATACAACAAGCTGCCTGGCACTCAACACTAACGCCAATAGAAACACTCACAAAAACTGAAAACACAGTGCTCCATATTAGAGAGTAACAGAAAAACGAAGATCAAGGATTAGATTGCACAAGACAAGAAACAATGAAAACAGATTGATTTACAAGAGACTAACGAGGAAACTACATAATACCCTAAACAAAGTAAGAAACACTACGTTTGAACACTACGTTAATTCACGATCTAAAGACGATGGTACTATTTGCAAGGCAACAATACCGCCAATAAGGAAACCAGACAGAAGCTAGGCAAAAAACAATATCGAAAAAGCTACAGCATTTGCTGAACACATCGAAAAAGTATTCACTCCACTTCTAACTCTGACGATGAAATCGAGGATTTTCTGAAAATACCTTGTCAAATGTCATTACCTATAAAACCATTTTCTCCTACAGAGATAAAACAGGAGATCAAAAAAATTCACGCAAAGCACCAAGTTATGATCTCAAAACAGAAGCAAGACTAAAGCACCTTATACGAAAAGCAATAGTTGTACTAACAACAATCTTTAATAATATGCTAAGATTATTGTATATCCAAGTAATATAGAAACTTGCACATGTCATCATGATACCCAAACTTGGAAAACCAATCAACAAAATTAGTTTACACCGACCACTTAGCATGTTACCGACGCTATTAAAACTATTCGAAAAACTGCTACTGCCAAAATTATAGCTGACGTAGCGCTATCAACTATAATACTTGACTACCAATCTCCAAAAGATACTTCCAGGTTAGATTCAACATTTCTTACTTACAATACTATCTAGTGCAAGCCGAGGTGCTACAGAAAGTGTTTTCGGCCCACTGTTATACCTAGTATGCACTGCCGATGCATTAAGCACAAACGATACCACCGTCGCAACGTTTGCTGACAACACGGCCTTACTCAAAACGAATGCAGACCTACTTTTAGCTACACGATGCCTACAACGCCACTTAGACCTATTTGAGGACTGGCGCAGCGCATGGAAGATTAAGGTTAATCAGGAAAAATCAATACAAGTTACATTCACCACAAGATCAACCTGTCCACACATTACAATCAACAACACACAAATAGCAGCTAAAAGGGCAGCAAAATACTTGGGATTGCACCTTGATTAAAAGTTAACTCCAATTTAACACGAAATAACAAACTATTGTTATATAAAACTATAATAAAACCAATACGGACATATGGTATTCAACTTTAACCAAGATAATACAAGGGTTTCAGTCAAAACTACTGCGTACAATAAGCAACACACTGTGATACGTCTCCAATCAAACTCTGAACAATGATTTGCAAATACCATATGTTAATGATGAAATACAACGATTAGCCACACTCTATAACCAAAGATTTCAAGGACACTAAAACAGATTAATTGAAAACATAAGCACCCCACTTAAAGTCAGAAGTCATAAGTCAAAACTGAAAAGACAATGGTCAACCGACTTAACACAGTAACTGTAAAACCAATTTAAAAAAAGTGGTGTGGTTACCACACGAATTTCCTATAAAGAATGATAAAAGAATGTCTACATATTTTTTTGAGGTTACGTTGTCATAAAACTCAAGATCAAGACCATATCCAGTAACCCTTATATTTGTGCGTCTCAATATTGCTTACCCCTTTAGTAAATCAGTAAAAAATCTCATCGTTAGAAAAAATTGTCTCTATAAGAAACTGTAAAAATAAACCAAATAATTTACATACGTACAAAATTATGTAAGAAAAACTGTTAAAAGTAGCGGATTTCGGTTTTTTTATCAGACCCAATTTTTGATAAAACCGAGAGAATATGAAAAGCCAGTTCCATACCAAATTTCAAGTTCCTAGGACCTTTGGTTCGCAAGTTATCGTGGGTACATTCAAAGATAATTTAAATAAGATGCAGCGCTGCGTATATCATGTGTCTCAGAAACTCTGAAGCATACAGATTAACATAGAAAATTTAAAAATTTTGATTATTATGTCCCCAAAGTGTTTTTAAGATATTTCCAGTATCAGAACATATGACAAGGTGTACCAGAGAACGTTTGCGTAATAATTTTTAAAAATTTAATAGTAACTACCAAAAATATTTTCTAAAATGTATCGCGTGCTAAAAAACTTAGTTTAAAATACAAATGTAAACAACGTATCAGTAATAGTCAATCGTACGACTGCGGTAATATCGCCGTTGAGTGTAATTACACGTAAGCTACGTCTAGAGTTTTTATGGTGGTTTTCTTTTAGATCTTCAAGCAAATGCTGTAGCTAAATAAACTTGCGCTAATTATCTAGTTTCCTTATAGTTATTAGTAAAGAGCGGACAGTCAGACAAATGCTTGGAGCCTGCCTATTTTGCCTTTTTGTGTAACTTTTTGTCTTTTTTGCTTTTTTAAAGAGTATTATTTTATATTGCCTTTTTACTTAAACTACGTACAATAATACAAATAACATTTTTTGGTCAAAAGGTCTTACCACAAATATATAAAAAACAAGGATTTTCATGTTTTGTTAAGCAATGGTTTACAGAAAACATTATATAAGAAAGCCGTTTATAGAGAAGAACTATTGTAAGAAT
Organism: Aquatica leii; assembly: GCA_035610365.1. NCBI lineage: Eukaryota > Metazoa > Arthropoda > Insecta > Coleoptera > Lampyridae > Aquatica > Aquatica leii. The sequence continues at coordinate 31,993,124 of CM069437.1, read as the reverse complement.
TTATACTAGGATTATGTACAATGACAGGTTAACCAGAACACTACATATTTACAAAACCGGAAGTATTTCGGAATGAATCATATTTTATAGATCTATTCAGCACCTAAGTAAAGCAAACAAATGTAGATAATTTTAATTCTGTCCGGTGGGATTCCTTTAATGACTGAAACATATGACTAAAATATTCTTTGTTTGTTGTAAATACTTGTGATATTGTCACACTGTGATAGTCTATTGCTGTTGTGCTGTAAGTAAGTTTTAAAAAATGCCACAGAATAAACAATCAAAATTTGAAAATTATTACAAGTGTAGTAAATTGGACAATAATTTAACAACCGACGAGGAAAACCTTTTTTGTCAAGTTTGTTCAAAATTAGTAAGTTTGTATTATCTTAATTTAATCGCTTCTAAAAAGTACCATGTAAAACAACACTTGGGTAGTGGTTTACATTTAAAAAATATATTTAAAAAAAAATAAAACAACCATTGTTAAAAAACGTTATAGAAGATCAACAGAATAAACCTTGCCCATCAAAATCAACTTTTGCTCTAGATTTGTGCGAAGCATTGGTGTCGGCTCAAATTTCTCTTTACTGATAAAAATTAATCGTCGTTAATTAAAAATAATATAATAATTTAAAAAAAAACATAAACCACATTGGGATTTGAACCTTTGTACGTCGCGGCAATATTACCGCAGAGTGATTGATGTTACTACACCAAAGTGACCTATTCATATGTTCTCTACATCCGTATTTTAAACTAATCTGTTTACTACGGAATACATTTTTGAAAATATTTTTGATATTTGTTATTAAATTAAGACACACATACACAATTTTTTTTGTCAAAAATACATTTTTCTGATTCTGGAGACCTTGAAACGTAAAATTATGCAATAAAAATTTTTTGAAAAAAAAGTTACGATCGCTATGCTTTCCTCATAAGGAAGTAAAAATATTTGATCCGACCTCGTAATTGCAAATATTTTTGCTTAATAATTTGAACTTAATTTTTTTTAATTTTCTATATGCAATTTTAAGTTTATTCATTTTTAGCTATAAAATTTTATAATTTTTTTTAATAAATGAAGCCGTTAAAGTGCCAACAAATGTAAGATTATCCTCAAAAAATTCTAGAAAATAACGATTACTGTGAACCAAAAACAATTCAAGAAATTAAAAACTAATTAAAATTTTATTTGTATAGTTTACACTTTTTTATTACTCAACAATGTTATTATAGACATTCTTTATAAGCTCTTCTCGGAAAAATGTGATTTTACTTAATAAATTTAAGCTTTGCTCTTATAAAGTTTTTACCCCAGTTAAGCTCTACAAAATGGCAAATTAAGACGTTACATTAATTTCAAGAACGTTATTATACGTTTATTCATATAATGTTAAGTAATTACTTCGTAATAGCAACAGAAAATAATTGTTGAGGATTTTCTTGTAAATGTCTATGTATGTACATTTTGCAAATAACAGCATGGTATTATATATAAAGCTAAATCTGAAGCGTATTTATCTGTGATTTCCCGTATAATTACAAAAGCATATAAACAGTGTCGGTTTTAATGACGATAATAAAAATACAGTTTATAATAATGTACGTTAGTTCTTAACAAATATAGAAACAAATACATATTTTTACAACAAAAACCAATTTTTGCAGAAAAAATATGATCAACTTTTATAGATTTCACAAACTTTGTTTATAAATTTTGTTTGAAAGTAGAATTTTTTATTACAGTTTTAAAATCCTTTTCATGTTTTTCTTTTTTGATTTACGTTGATTGCTGTTTAATTAAAAGCAGTTTCGTACACTTTTTGAACGTGATAAAAATTTTGCTGATATAAACACAAATTGTAGGCTTTTTAAATAATATTTATAGCATTATTAACTTGTATCGGTCGTATGTTCCTTTGACGTGATATTGCAATTTCACCCTCAATCGTATGGCACGTAGGAGGTGACAAAACTAAACAAGTAAAAACTTTTTATTTTATATTAAAATTCCCAGTCTTTTCTATAATATTTTAATTTTTTAATGTTGTTTATTTATTGAAAAAAACATGTTCAGGCTTCTTATATTAATATACATTTAAACCTTAAAAATTAATGTTACTTTACAATAACTTCTATGAAAAAAATACATAAGTAAAGCTAAAATTATTTATAAAAAAAAAATATAATTAAAGTTTAGTTTCATTAGGATACAAAACGAAATGTTTTTTAATTTTTTAATTTTTTTTTAAATTCTAATTACAAAAGTAGATTATTTTGTAATTTTTATTTAAATTAGAACCATATATTCTAAAGTATGATTAGCAAACAACGGCATAGATGTTAAATTATAAAAAAAAACTTTTAATAAAAATAGTAAAATGTGCGGCTACTTTATTTTTAAATTTTTGTCTAGTTTGACATATATAAAAGAAATTACAACCATTACATTCTGATTTATAGCCGCCAGATGTTTTCAATGTGTCAATTTTATGTTTAAAGTTGGCTAATAAAAATTTATAGTTGTTTTTAAAACAGAAAAAATTGTATTATAGTGCCAATAATATATGTTCTTAATGTAGAAAATGAAGCATGATCTTGTTCTTAAGAACACAGTATTCATATAAACGCATTTATTGCACATACGAATATACATACGAAAAAAAACTTACAAGTACATGAGCACATGGATTAACCAAAAAACTAGAGAACCGTCGTGTCTCTACTACCGATATACTCATATATACAGTGTGATACAGCATTAACAATACTATTTCTAACACTTTCCCTTATTGTTAACAGAAGGCTATAATATTACAAATATAACTTGCTTACACTACTCTAATGTAACTAAACCTATTTTACCACTCACACAATTGAGATGTTTTTCTTTGGTTAATGGCTTCGTACAGAAATCAGCCAACATATTTGAAGTAGATACATATTCAAGGGAAATAACATTATTTGACAAACATCCTCTTATAAAGTGGTATCTTATGTCTATATGTTTTGTCCTTCTGTGGAACACGGGGTTTTCCACCAATTTTATTGCTCCCTGATTGTTATTATACATGCAAATGAGCGCATCTGTATTAAGGATTTCTTTTAGAAAGCCTTTTAAAAACAAGGCTTCTTTCCCTGCCTCAGCGATTGCGACATATTCTGCCTCTGTGGTTGACAAGGCAACCGATCTTTGTTTTTTAGCTTCCTATGAAATTGAACAATTTGCAAATATAAAGAAATATCCTGTATAGGACTTACGATCTAGTTCATTGCTGCCCCAATCAGCATCAGCATATCCGATAATGCTGTTGTCTCCTTTTCATATATCTTAATAAGCGTTTAGCAACAACCCAATGCTCGGTTTCAAAACAGGTGTTAAATTTGTTACGTGCAAAATTTTCATAACGGAGTACCCTGTGTATCGACTTAAAAATTAGTTTCTGGTTTTGACGCCCTCTGCCGACCTTGTTGGTAACTGCGAGGCCATTTTGAAGCTGTCAACTACTTGAACCGGTCGTTGTCGAGAATCTTAAACTGATTCCTAAATTTTTAAGGGCATCCTTTGTGATGAATACAAATTTATAAGGCGATTGCGAATTTATTACAATTCTTTCGACACAGGGTAAGATATTTTGTCTCCAATCTATTAAGATTCCTTCGTAATTTCTGTATTAATGTGATAGCTGGTTCCACCACGTTGCAAGCACCTGTTCGCTTCAATAAGGAATAATGATGCATAATTACGATTGATAAATACCGCTACCGAACGTGTAAGCTTTTGGGAGGGCCTGCTACTTAAACAACAACGAGGTCTCGTCAAACAATGCGTCGGAGATGCTGATTTTTGGATAAAAATCGATTGTGTTATCAACCACCTGTTCGTAATTACAACCTACAGCATTCGATACAACGGGTTCTTATATCGCATTTAATGAATTATTAATACAGATTTTGAAGTTTCCTTTTTCGTGAGTTATTGTGTGACACGAATAGCTATCAATAATTATTCTAAGCTGCCAGTGGGAAAACGTTTTCTTCACGCAAGCAAGCATTGGATTGGGTAAGTCAATTTGATTATATTTTATTCGCTGTCATAAAAGTCACTCACGGAACTTTGATTACTGTCGGTGTCTATAAGTACGTTTATTATGTACATACCCATAAGGTAATTTCCAGTGTCATTTGTAGTGTATCGCATGCTGAAAGTATACAATATTTATTACAAAATTTTCTTCGCTATCTCGACGTAATTTAAGTATATGCTTTGTGTGTTGCCGATATGTCCGGCATTTATGAATCGAGAAATTAGACAATACTCCGGTTAATCTTTTACGTTGTTAATTCAAGGTTTCTACACCTATTAATCCTATTTGTTAATTTGTCTAATGTTTATGAATTGAGAAATTCAACATACTTCTATTAATTTGCTACGCTGTTAAATTAAAGTTTTTATATTTGTTAATTATACTCATTAAGATTTCGAGCATTGATGAGTGGAGAAAATACATATATTTTTGTTAATCTTCTACGTTAATACATTAAAGTTGTTATACTTGTTAATCTTTCTTTTATGGCAACATACCTTTCTCTTTTAATTGTAGTTACCTATTAACAAATTTTGGCTACTAGAACATCAGAGTAACAAGGATTACGAACCTCAAATTTAGTTACAAGTTTGGACGGTCTGTCGTGATCGAGGCAGAAGTGTTAATTTGGATTTGATCTGGCGCCCTTTATAATTTCCTTGAACCTCCCCTATCTCCGACTGTGTGAGTTGGCCGTGCAAGGTTCGTAAGACCTAAAGCTTGTAACAAATTGACTAAGATAGCTTACAGCGTAGGCATCTTGTGCAGACTGCCAAATACATTAATGATCCAATCAGATTCTGATAGGAAACATCAACTGCTATCTTTCCATTAGTACGGCTAAGCTTAGTGCCCAGTGCCAATGGGGTTGATTCAAGGTTAGCATCATTCATTTTAAATTTTTCTAGTAATAATTGAATATAACTCTGCTGACTTAGCTCAATACTATTCCCTCCCCATTTAACATCTATTCCTAAAAAATATTTTACTGGTCTCAAATCTTTATTATTAAATTTTTGAGATAACGCGCTTTTAATTTCTTCTTTTTCTTTATTACTATTGGAAAAAGCAAGGAAGTCATCGACATACATAGCCACAATCGTTGTGGAAGAATTTGCAAGATACAAGTAAACACATGGTTCAAACATCGATTTTCTAAAACCAAACTCAACTAAAACTTCCTCCACCTTTTTGTACCACACTCTAAAAGATTGTTTTATATATTATATTGCCTTTTTTAATAAGCACACCTTATTAACGTCTACGCAACATCCCTCAGGCTGTTCCATAAGTACTTGTTCCTCTAGAGTACCGTGCAAAAAAGCGGTTTCTACATCCAAATGATCTATGGACATGTTATGATTTACAGCTATACCTAACAGTAACTTTAAGCTAGCAAACTTAATAACAGGAGAAAAGGTCTCCATATAATCTATCCCATACTGTTGGGTAAAGCCTTTCGCAACCAACCTTGCGTTAAACTTTAGGTTTTTGTGCAAATCATACTTGATTTTGAATACCCACTTATTTTTGATAACATTTACACCAGCAGGCCTATCCACCAACTCCCATGTATTATTTTTACTTAATGAGTATATATTTGAAGGTTCACTTAAATTTGTGAACCCATAAAACAATTCGAAGTCTTTCAACTTAACGGGGATTTTTCTTTCCCTTAAGGGGTACCTTATATTACCGCTTGGACCTTGATCATCCAGGGCAGAAGTCGTGAGGACATCTTAGGTCACGTTCTTGTATAACAACTGCTTTAGTAGTCTGGACAGGTTTCTCAGGATTTTCATCGCAGGTTGTCGAACTGGTAACGACAGCACGGCTACTGGCCTCATGTTGTTCATCATGTTGATTGCTATTACCTGAAATAACCGTTAGTAATTTGTCAGTACACTTAAGATCACTTGCACTTTCAGGGTCCACAACAACATTTAGTTTTTCGTCTTTAAATACGACATCCCTCGACTTGACAACTTTATTTTCTTCCGAAAACTAAATTCTGTAGCCATATTTTTCATCGCAATAACCCACGAAATGTCCTTTCTTGCTTTTCTTATCCCACTTTTGCCTTTTTACTTTGGGTACGTGAACGTAGCATTCTGTTCCAAAAACCTTAAAATGATTAATGGAATGAAGTTCTCGGCCAGTCCATTATTCATATGAAGCTTTATTTTTCTGAGGAGTTGGTCCTGATCTGTTTAAAATATATGTTGCTGTATTTATGGCCTCCGCCCATAAATTTGTTGGCAAATTCTTTGAGTGGATCATCGAACGAGCACTTTCTACCAGTGTTCGATTCTCTCGCACCGCACATCCGTTTTGTTTGGGAGTGTATGGCATCGTGACACGAAACATGATTCCATGTTCCTTGAAAACATCGCGAACATCCTTATTTTCAAATTCTCTTCCTCCGTCACTTAAGAAACATTTTATTATGATTCCTGCAGTCCTACACTCGCTAACAAAAGTTTTCAGGCAGTTATGCACCTCACTTTTCTGATGTAGAAAACATACCGTACGGAATTTTGAGAAGTCGTCATTTAGGAAAGTGACACATTTACATGGGCCCGCATACATCTGCGTGAATTTCACCCGGTGTAGTTGGACGGTGTTTCCTCGCATGAAAACTTGCTCGCTTCTGTTTTCCAAACGTACAGCCCTCACAAAAGTCTTCAGTCGCAGCCGGTGTTTCAATACCATACTTTTTTAAAACACCCTTGACATGATGTTTGCCCTGATGACCTAAACGTTCATGCCACACCTGCAGCGAGTCACATTCTTTTGCCAAATATACTTCTTCAGGGGTAGTCACTTTCATTTTTAGCAAATACAGACTATTGGTTGTTTTGTCGCCTTTGATTCTCGTAACACCATTTCTGGTTACACGACAGCCATTCCGATCTGCTACAAAAGCATAACCCTTTGAAGTTTAAAAAATATTTTTAAAATCTAGTCATGTGAACTGAAGCACCAGAATCTGCAAGCCAACTGTCCGGTTCGTGATCAACATTGGAAGTGCAAACGAAGGCATCACTGCAGATCTCATTCTTTTTTTCCTTTTTTGCTCGGCTTCTGGTTTCGTTTTAGACAACTCTTTACAAAATGGCCAATTTCATGACATTTAAAACATTTTAAAGCACGCCTTTCTTTGATTTGATTGCCATCCGTTTTTAGAGCTACAAACGCTACGGGATTTTTATGCTTTAACTGTAATCGCATTTCTATAAACCTTTCCAATAACATATTAACAGTTCTGTCAACAACCGAAATCGACTCCCTAACACACTTGAACTCAAAATAATCCGAGGGTATAGTTGACATTATTCTGCTCATGAGTAAGAGATCGGGCAGTTTACTTTTTACAAACCTGTCAAATTCGTCGTTCAATTCATGGAACACCTTTTGCAGTCGACCTACACAACTACACAAATTCAGGAATAAGTCTCACTACATGTTCGGGTTTTTTTTTCAACTTTAACTAATATTGTTTCCGAATCTATTCGTTTCTAAGGTCCAGTTTTCCTAACCTTTTCGCTGCCACTATCATCTCCTTGCTGCTACTCGGAAATATTTTTGGGACCTGCACAATTACCTTCTGACGAGTTTATGGTTAGATTATCAAACCGGTATAGTATTTCTTCTATTAATCAAATTCACGCCATTTGTCTTGTTCGTGTTTTGGTGCACCGCTCTTTTTATCTTTAAGTACACAATCCTTTTTTAGAAGTTTCTTGACTTTATTAGAAGTATCTTTGTTTTATAATTTCTTTACAACCTCTTCAGAAGTAGTATATTTTTTGGTTTTAGATTTTTTACGATCTTTCTTTACAAAAAAATCATCTAAATTACTCATGGTATCATACGAAAATCACAAAAATCCTAAGGACATCGACGTCGGCGACGATGATAATCGTATTGCAGTTAAACCGTCTATGGGGTTTCCGTTACACGAAAACGGAAACCCGGGGTGCCAACCGTGAAAAATGAAAAGCTAGCCAACCCGGTGCGGTTGTAACTATGACTCACGTGAGAGGCTGGCTAGTTTCCCTATTTTGCACTGCCGGAGTGTTGTGCAATCTATCGCAAATACTAAAGCAAATCTTAGCTCCTATTCTTCGCACGCCGGGTTCATGGTACACCGTAGACGCAGTATCATGTACCCTCTATCTGCGGGTTTTACAACCCACTTTTTTAATAAGAAATCGGCAGTTTGGTGCTTAGCTCGGAGTGGTCCCTTTTTTCTAACTCGTTTTCTCAGGACGATTTTTGCTGGCCAGTTCACCACCTCATTACCACCTTTCGCACGCTTAGAAGAGTAGCAGTGTGTATTGAAGCGGAAGCCTAAGCACCTTCTCTCTCTTATATAAGAGACTTTAATGTCGCATTGTACTGGCAGGAGCATGGACACTGACAAAAGCAACAACTAACAAAATCAACGCATTTGAGATATGGTTGTATAAAAGTTTACTTAAAATTTCTTGGACTGACAGAATAAGAAACGAAACAGTACTACAACAAATGAACAAAGAACCAAAAATTATAAAAATCATTAAAAAACGAAAATTGGAATATCTGGGACACTACTGTTGATTATCCAAAGTAAAATTGAAGAAAAAAGAAGTGCTTGTAGAGGACAAACACTTTGTGGCGAAAAAAACTTACGTCAATGGTACGAAAAAAGCACAAAGTCTCTTTTTCGATGTCCAATATGCAAGGTAAATATAGCATTGATGTTTACCAAAATATGGTATATTAAATAATTTCTAGTGTAAGATTTATTTTCGACACACCCAAGTTTCGTGATTGACTCGAATTTTAAAAACACAATTTCTTTTCTTCCGGTAACGTTTGTGCAACACAAACCTCCGTTTTTCATTGTTAAATTATTTCACGCAGTTTCACGTCATAGAGTTTTGTAGTGATCTGAGACAAAGTCTTTATTTGGGGTAAGACGTAATTTTTTTTGTGTTAGGGTTTAATTTGATTCTTTCATAGTTTTCTATAGCGTGTTTCCATACCCCCACAGGTTTCTTTTGTCGGTGGAGATAACAAGTAGATGGCATATTTGGGAAAATTACCATGACGTCACGTTGCTGTAACTAAAACGATTTACACCGTCAAGGGATTGGAGGCATTTATGATACTTTCTTTTGGAAGGAACTTTTACCACTAATTACGATATTACGTCGAGGAAAAACTCTGCGCATTAGCTAGCTTTAATGATTGTATGATTTAAAAAAGGAATTTACTTGTAATAACGCCGTATGTGTGTTTCTGTGTTAGATTTCAATTACGTTTTAGGTAATACTGGTACGGAACTAGCTAGTTCCCTATTGAATAAAACATAACTATAAGTATTACAATTTCTATTTTTATGATTAATATTTTGTTGGTCATACTGATTGTAAGAATGACTGTACGTACATGTTAGGTTGTTAACACAATTAATTACTAGATCGTCGACATAAAATAAATATATTTATGTACTTTTTTCTTTTTCTTTGAACTACTTTCTGTGATAAAATAAATATATATTTTGTGTTATCACTTCTGTCGTGTCATTTGTTCTTCTTCAGCTGCGAGTAGATTTAAACAGTGTCTCCCAATTTAGTCCTCCATCGTTTTGGTGCTTTTTTAAATTAGTGTATAATAATGTATAATCTACGAAGCTTACGACTCTATCTCAGGGAACAACTGAGTTAGCCGTCGCTTTTTTTGTTACCGAAAATTTAGCAAAACAAATGGTAACTGTAAGAAGAAAAACGTCGCACCACAAAATAAGTCGACGTCCAATCTGTGCCTAAGCTAGTTTTCAAGCTCCCAAGAGACTAAAACCAGTAGATAGAGGACCCGATAGCGAGGTCTTTGGTGAAGGTTTCTATCTCGCTTGAATACTCGTGTTGCTGCCAGATCACGTTTGACGAGTCACCGTTGTAGTCTTTTCCATCCTATAAAATGGATTCTTCTGCTACCTCGCAATGTCCGAACAGCCCTCGGCTTTTTCACACAAAATCAAAAAATGTTCTAATCTTACTATTGATTCTGGTCATGGAAGTTTTCGCAATTACATTAAAAACGTGTGCCCGTTTTTCGAACTCAAGCATATGTATCTCGGTTATTATAAGAGAAACAATATCGGTTAAATTATACAACAGTTGTACATTTTTAAGCTGATAAATAATCTGAAAGAAAATCGGTTCTGTAATTTTTTGTTTTTTAATTATTATAAAATAAATTGAAAAACCTAATTTTTGTTTTTTATTATTTACTGCGAACATTGACAAAACTAGACGTTTGTAAATAAATAAATAATGAGTCTAAAAAGGCTAAAACTGAAAAGACTATATCTGAGTGGAATACAGAGAGAGCACAATTTACTATTCCAAATGAAGGGCGAGACAAATGTTCTTCTCAAAAGGAAAATGTTATCAAGGGGATAAGAGGTAAAACATCTGTTTGAACTATTCTTTACTGATGAGCTACTAGTGAAAATTGTACAGCAAAGTGTTTTTTATGGTACACAAAACAATAGACACCAATTTAATTTTCTCCAGACTCTTTGAAAAAGTTTTTTGGTATTTTGATCTTGACCGGATATCATTCCCAGCCCTAGGAACAAATCTATTGGGCAGAAGAGGATGATATAACCATGGACATTGTTAGGAAATGTATGCCACGGAAACGATATTTGGAAATAAAACGGAATTTACATTTTTGTGATAATTCTAATATCCCAATAAAAAATGGCGAAAGAGATAAATTGTATAAAATTCGATCGATCATTGATGAACTAAACAAGAACTACATGCAATTTGGAGTATTTTCAGAAAATATTAGTATAGATGAACAAATGGTGAGATATTATGGACACCATTTTTCAAAACAATTTATTAGAGGCAAGCCAATCAGTTTTGGATTCAAACAATAAGCAATGTGTTGCGCTGAAACAGAATAATGTTACAATACAACGGTTTACGAAGGAAAAACTCAAAATGCTGCTGTACCTGTAAGTTTAGGAACGTCAGTTATTTTAGAAAAAATAAACGTAATCAAAAATCCCTAGGAACACTGCTTCTTTTTTGACAATTTTTTCACAAGCTTCTCCTTACTAAAAGAACTACGTGATAAAAATATTCGTGCAGCAGGTACAGCGCGTTTTAACAGAATGAATAAGTGCCCAATAAAAATTGAAAAGCAGATCAAGAAAGAGCATCGGGGGACATTTGATTATAGTTACGACAAGAAAAATGAAATTTTTCGAATGATATGGAAGGACAACAATGATGTCAAAATTCTTTCTAACCTTTAGAGGTTACTCCTTTAGCAAAAGTAAGAAGATGGTCCAGAGCTGAAAAAAAAGAAGTTAACATTCCTAATGCGATAGCAATGTACAATAAATATATGGGAGGAGGGGATAGACTCGACTGGAATATACAAAAGTATAGTATAAAAATTCGGGGAAGAAAATGGTACTTTCCGATTTTTACTAATGCAGTTGATACGGCAGTAATCAATGCACATGCTTTATACTGCCTAGCCAATGGCAGTATACCATTATTAAATTTTAGAAGACAGCTGGCAAGGTCTTATTTGAATATACACTCAATATCGGATCCCAAAAATAGTGGGCGCCTTTCTTACAGTATAAGTGCCAAAAAACGTGTACCCGAGTATGTAAGAACTGATCCCCAAGGACATTTTTTCGAAAGAACCGAGAAAGGCCAGCAAAGGAAATGTGCTGTGTGTAAGAAAAATGTTCGTAAACAGTGCCAAAAATGTGATGTGGGATTACATGTAGAATGCGTTAAAGAGTGGCACAAATAGTGTTTTTTAACATGGTATCAGCCGTCGGCCCCATTTGGGGATATTTTTTAAAGTGAATTTTTTTTAATTTTTTGCATATGTAGTGTAAAATAGTATGAAGTATGTTCAATTTAATGTAATAAAAAATGCTTTTTTCAATAAAAAAATTTAAAAAAAATCTGGCAAGAAATGGGTTAATTAGTTCGGTTAGTTTAAACGTGTACATATTTTTAGTATAAGTAAATTAATTAGTTTTAATAATAAAATTCGTTTCAATATGGACATTTTTATTTATTTGTATAGTAGGTACTTCTTAGCATCGAGTACACTGACCATGGTGGTAAAGCTTTAAAATTGTTTTCATAAGAATGTTAATAGATTTTATAAATAAAAGAAACCTTTTTGACAAAGTATGCAATTACAATATCTTTATTTGTCTTTTGCACAATTTTATTATTTCTTTAGCTACAAAACTGCTGGTAAGCTTTCTTGTTAAGGTAATACTTGACTCTGCTTTTGATACCAATTGTAAAATTTCTTCATTATCCTCGGATAATTTGCTTATTTTTGATGAAACATTTTTGACACTTTATTTACTTGCTCGTGTTTTGTGATATTAAACAACATCATCTTCACGTTAGAAAAGTGAATTTACATTTATGTAAATTTGATTCACTCGTGCATTACGCTCACTTATGAATTCAACCATTTTTATTAACTGAACCTTCACTAACAATAAAGAACAAACAAGAATAAACATAAAATTAATTTTTTTTAATTTATACATGTACTTCCTGCGTGATCACAAAACTTTTATAGCAACGTAAAAAAATAGAGATCAAGTACATGGTTATCAAATGAAATTTTTTTTAGCAGCTGTAACAAAATCGAAATTTTCAAAAGGTAGAATAGATTCAACTTAAAATCACGCTAGTTAAAGATTAATTTATTTGTTAAATATTGAGAAGTCAAACGATATACTTTTAATGTTGAATATTTTGTTTTTATTAATCGCTGAAATTAATTTTTAATGTCAGCTACTTACGGTATTGGCAGCAAAAACGATACCACAAAATGATTTAATCGCCTTATGAAACAAAACTACGGAAATACTAATTTATATATTTCTCGGAAAATGTTCCTTCAAAAGTTACGCCTTCCCTCTTAAAAATAACAATTCTTTCCGGAAGTATAAAAATTCCGGTTTTTATTATTTGCGAAATACTCACGTATATTCGTAATTGAAATTCTGCAAAATCTTTAATTTCATTTCACGGTCTAATTTCACAAAGCATCTTTATAGTCCTTAGAGTACGTAATAACAGTGTTGTGCAATTAGTGTTAAATAAAATAAAACGCAATAATGCAAGTCATTGCTAGAGTTTGATCATTTTCATTTGGAAACTGTTGGACAACGAAATTAAAAATAGGATGCACTTTGTTAAACAAGCGTAACTGTTACAAAGGAGAAAGCAATTTCTAGCACAAGATAATTAGTTGTTTGTACATTTTATTATACAGTGTTTTTGCTATCGATTAATCTTTTAAGTTCAAAGAAAATAGTAAAAAGTTAAAAGCAACACACAGAACAACCGATTAATGTTTTATTTTGTCGGCAAACCAAAGCCACCGCTGATCACCGTGAAGACCATAAGCTCACGCGTCGATTCCAAAAATGATTGCATTGCTACAAGAGTTGTGCAACTCTTTTCATATTCTTTTCAACATATTTTACATTACAATACAAAGCAGATAAACGTCAATAATAATGTATAAACATTACGACACGTCTGCAAGATTAGTTTCCTGAAATAAGCTTTTTTCGCATTACCCTAAAAACAATGCCATCGATGTGTTTAAAAATTGAAACACACGAAATTGCCTAAGATAACTTTAACATTCGTATATCAATTGTATTATTGCAAGTTCCTGAGAAGAGCTCATAAAATAGATATGTTGATTGAAGTTAAGGTTATTCAGTACCAAATAAATCAGTCAACATTTAATTTTTGCATGAATTTACTGCACAGGTGGTTACACTTACGTTTGTAAAAAATATCCCTTTGTAAATTATTACGTAATGAACATACAACAATTGCAAATTGAAACCGCAAAACCAAGTTTCAATTTTCAAGCCGAACGTACCTCTCAAAAAATACTGTGTAATAATTTTACTGTTAATTCATTAACCATTATTACTGTTAATTACCAAAATACATGTATAAGATATATTGAATGAATTAGTATTTGGCTGTTGTTTGCGTAAAAGAATTAATGGCAGCGTTTCGTCAAGTTTTTGTCTACAACCTACTTTTATATTCACTTTTATGGCTTTCACATGCAGTGCCGCCCGTTTATTTAATTAAAAAATTTCTAGTACATCTTTCAATAAGTATTATCCAATTCTGTAAAACTAATAATTAAAATTCTTCCGCGCAAAAATTATAACACAACAGTTGGATCGTAATAAAACGTTAATTTTCGAAGGCTGCTAAAAATTAAATTATTGTTGTTTGTATATACTTATAAAAATATTTTATTCTGTTATAGTTTCAACTGGATTTATGTAAATAAAATAAAATCCAAACTAAAATAAATTTGCTCATAAAAATAGTAACATTTCAAACTTTGGTGAAAAGTCTTTTGTTTCGTTTTCGGATTTTTCAGTGACACTGAAGTTAGAAAATAGTCTTTTGATGAAATCTTCTAGGTCGTAATATGCGACAAGATAAATAAATAAATATTATTTTGTATTAATTCTTTCTATTCTGAATAATTTCCGTGTAGTCGATTTCTTATAAGCTGAGCTTCCGTCGCATGTCGCAGTGAACATCTTCAAAGCCAGTTTATTATTGACATCTTCAGAGCATAGAATAACCGTTTGTTCAAGGTACTGAAGATGTTCACTGCGACGAAAGCTTATTTTGAGAAAATGCGTTGATATTGCGCTGTAATAACATTTAATTATTTTCATTAGTATCTAAGAGCAGTAGTTATGACCCTAATATGACTTCTTCTTAAACGTAAAATGAAATTTTTATCTTTGATGTAACCAAGATAAGTCGTATTTTTATTGTAAAAATTAAAAAAAAATACTTTTTATAAAAAATGTGTGCAATTGAAGGAAAACTTATTTGGCGTTTGCGACAGATTAAACTTGAATCAAAATAATTATCACAATAGAGTTTAGTCATATTTTCTTTAATAATATATTTTGCAGTGAAAACATACTTTAAAGTAAATAATGTAAAGCTATCAGTTAAATTAATTAAACATTAAAATAAAAAATTTAAACAACGCTTCTTAAACACGTGGATAGTCGCAACGAAATTAAAAGTTAGAATAGCTCATGTCAACATAAATGTTGGAAATGTAAATAAAAAAACGCTTACAACCTGACCAAGCTTACAAAGACCTTTAACAGGCGTGTTTCGATTAAAAAATATATTGGGCATATTATTTCAAATTAGGCAAACTAAATGATTAATACGCGAATGTATAATTGGTTGCATAAACTGCAGTTCTAACGAGTAAGGAAACATTTGAGCTAGAATAGAATACTATACCAAACTTTTTGATCAGATAAACAAAAACTACATGCTAAACACAAAATTGAACAGAACCGGTCCTACCTATCTATTACCACAAATGTAACACACAAATTGTAGAGGTGTAAGAAATGATTAGATGGTCGGCTCATCTTTTGGCTAGCTTCCGTTGTAGATGGTTGTGAGTCAGGTTGTAGTATCCAAATTATTCGGGTGAGTCAGCGCTCTACGTCACCTTACTTTGCCTGTAGAAAAATAAACAAGTTTGGGGTAGAGAAAGGAAATGCCCAAAACGCGCAATTCCAATTATGCGTGAAGAAATAAAACAATTTACAATTATCATAAACTGGAAGTTTCGTTTATTGTTGACTAGTACTTCTAAACAATTGATCACAGAGAAGAGAAAGAAAGAAAGAGACGAACAGATATCACCTGCAAAGTTTCGACTAAAAACTTAGTCGTTGGTACACTTCTAAACTAATTATTGAATACAAAAAAGTTTGTGTGAACGCCACAGCCACTAAATAATAGTAACTACACAGAAATATTCTAATAACTACTAGTTACACAGTTTTGACAATCCTGTAAATAGCGAATACATTGTAGTTATATCGTATTATTTTAAAATTATTGTAGATATGGAAACATTGGTTCTTACCTTAATCTAACGGATTAAAAAAATTGCTCAAAGAGTAATATCTAAAGCTAAGCGCATTTGCGTTAGAGTATAATTATAAATCAAACAAACCTTATCGGAGTGAAATTGGCGATCCTTGGTACAAGAGCTTACAAAATACTAAAACGAACAAGTTTTGCACTAAGTCATTCACCAATTAACCACTATGATTAGAAGAAAACTTCATTACTCTAGGACATTACACAGAGATTTGAGAAAATAAAAGAATTTACATTGGAAGAAGATCACGCACCAATACTCCGAAAAATAGACGCGAGAAGATACGGCAACTATATGAGCAAACACACGACAAGAAATGGTCAAAACTAATCTGGAACTAACAGAAAGCAGCCGACACCTAAACGAAACTGATTAAAACCATCGTAAACTACTCATCGCACTCACTGTCATCTATATAGACCGCCCTATTAGAAAAAAGACTCAATCTTTCTGTAACACCAAAAAACGTTTTTTAATGGACATCGTCGTTTCCGTTGAGACAACACGGTTAGAACTAGAACAAACAGAACACTTTAAGTGGAAATTTAGAAATATACTAGAGAACAAAAAAGAAATTTTAGGAACACTGTCAAACAGCAGGATAAAGCCCTTAAAAACTTGGAAAAGCAAATCTATTAAAATCCTACCAATCTACAAAAGAACTGTAATAGTTATTATAGACTAAAACAATCAAAAAGATTTTACAACAAAGGAACTACTGAAAATTGAATAAAGAACTACTAACAAGTTTGGAGAAGATTTACCAGACCTTGAAATTGAACAAGGGATTTTTAACACTAAGAACGAGGACTACGCTGACACCGCTCCACAGCAATCATTTACATCTGTATAGACTACCAAAAATACACAAAAACAACATACCATTTCGGCCAATCACCAGACCTCGTTTTGGATTTACATACCAGCTACCCAAGTTTCTATTACCTATCGTAAAAACCGCTTCAAGACTACAATCCATCATTTGTCAAAAACTCCAAACATTTCATTGATATTCTGAGGAGAATAAAACTGCAAAAACAGGAGCAATTAGTCAGCTTTGACGTAGAAAATCTATACACCAATGTTCCGATGGAGAAATCACGAGAGATTATTTAAAAGAAGCTTTAAGGAAACGAGAACTCATATATCCAGAAAAAAACAGGTTCTTCACTGAAGACAACGGCCCTCCAATCATTTTTATCGCTCATAATTGCTAACATCTATATAAACTGGTTTAATTATAATGGAATAAAGAAAGCTAAATTCAAACCTAAAATTTGGCTTAAGTATGTAGACAATACATTTATAATTTAGAACCACAGTAATCAATAACTAAAGTATTTCCTGCATCATTTGAACATCAAGCTATCCATCATATTCATGACAGAAAAAAACGAAGACTCAATACTATTCTTGGACGTTTACGTAAAGAGAAACAATGGAATTATCGAGACGGCTGTTTACAGAGACCTACTCATACGGACCAATATATAAACCATGCATTCAATCACCCAACAACAACGAAAATAAGAGTAGTTTAGTCATTATTCGACAAAAACCACAGGTTATGTAACACAGATTTTAAAAAAAATGGAAAACAAAAAAAGACTTAAAACACATTTACTACTCAATACGGACAATAAAAGAGCTTCTTCATAAGCACCAAAACAACATAAGCCAGCAACAAAAAAAAACTACCAAAAGCACTACTTAGCATCTTATACGTCAGAGGTTTATTTGAAACAAAAAAAGTTTTTATTACACTTGCATCATAATACCTGTTTAAAAAACGAAAAAACATGCGAAATCTCAACATCAAAACAGTAGAGTGCTTTAAAGTTACTATTGAAACAATGTCATCCTTTTAAAGAAAATTGTATTTATAATTTGCACATATAATTAGTGTGATATAACAAACTGCATTATATTTAGATAAGCGTTAAATATACAATTCTTACTATTTAATATGTGGATGAGCAGTTTCCAGATCATTATTACTTGCTTTGGTTCATGCAAGATCGCTAGTATTAACTGACCATGACGACGTAATAGTCGTCTCATTAACAACTCTACTTCGAAATTTTTTATTTGTTTACATAAAATTCTTCAATGTAACTAGCAGCAATCGTCAAAGATCTCTAACCTACTTGACTCTTAATGTCTTCTACCCTCATTCCTCTATTTGTCATAATTGCAGATGTGCGCCTAAAAGCATGACCGGTGTATCTCGCAAAATCCAAAAAAATGTGCTACAAGAAAAAGGGCATCTACCAAAGGTGTTAACCCCAAGAACTTGCTTGATGCACATTCGCGCATTAGCGTACTTTAAAAAAGCCCTATCTGTAGCTACCTTTTTGGGACGTAGAGAAAGGTATTTGCTGAACAACTTAAAATACTGTATATCAGAATCGTAAATCATAGCAAATTTTCGATCTTTCCCAGTTTTCAATATACAAATGTCAATTATTAAAGCAGAACCTTCTTTTTGAATATAGGACATGCGTAAATCACATATTGCGTATCTTTTGTATGAACCAAACACGGCACAGATTGCCACAACATGAAAAATCTCTATCAAAACTATCGTATATCAGTACATTTAAAAACAAGAAAATGTGAGCAGGAGCTTGAACAAAAAGGCGACAAAGCTCTTGCTCCTTAAAAACTAAAAACGTTTTAGCCTTATAATCTCTATTTACCACCTCCTTAAATGTATGCAGCTTGTGAAAAAATGACAGATCCACTCTCTTTCTGAGTCTCAACATTGCTTGTAATTTTTAACACACGAAACTGTCATAAAACATAAAATATAAAGAAAAAAATTATATGTTTGAATGTATTAAACAATGTTGCTTGATGCGAAGTAATAACATTCTGCTGAACTTTCATTGTTTATTATTTTGAAATGAATATACAAAACGTTTCGATTGCTGTGGTATCTGCAATCGTCATCAGGTGAATACTAATAAACTTAGAAACTACTGGAGCTTATATACTAAAGACATGTTCGATGAAGCGTTCAAGCGTACAAAATCAATTTAGCGTAACAGATTAAAAATTACTTAGTCAAGTTTAAGTTGTTTTAGAGGTTCGATAAGTGGTTTCCATATGTTGCTTATCTCGACACTTGGCTGGCTGAAAATTTCTTTGTTGTTGTTGATGAATGCCGCTTTTTTAAATTTCCGTTTGTACCAATGTTCCTCTCTGTGTATGATTTTTGCTTCCGACCATTTCATTCGATGTTGGTTATCCCACGAATGTTGCGCGATGCCGGACTTAGAAGTCTCTCCTCTCTGTGTGTGCGTCTGATGTTCTTTCAGTCTGATGTCAAGTGGTCTTTTGGTTTCCCCCACGTATGATTTGCCACATTCGCATGGAACTTGGTAAATACAGTTTTGGGAATCTCGACTTGTTTGTGGCTTTGTGTTGAAAATTATACTCCTAATGGTGGTCGATGATTTGAACACTGTATTTAAGTTGTAGCTTTTCCCTATACGTTTTATTGATTCTGATAAACCTTTGACGTATGGGATGCTCAGCAGTGAATTGGGCAGTTCTTCTGTTTTAGGTTGTCCCATGGTGTTGAATTGCTTTTTCTGTAAAAGCTCTCCTACAATCTTTTCTGGATAACCATTCTGCCTTAGATCGTTTCTAATGTTTTTGATTTCTTATCGTAGCCTTTTCTCTGTGTTGCACAACCTGTACGCTCTGTCGATTAAAGATTTTACTACTCCCCTCTTCGTAGATGTGGAATGGTTGGATTCAAAGTTGAGATATCGACCGGTGTGTGTTGGTTTCCTGTAGACAGTCGTTTCCATAATTTTCTTGTTCTTTGTTACTTGAACGTCTAAAAAAGGAAGTGAGTTTTCCTTTTCCTTTTTCATAGTGAATTTGATGGATGGTTTGATGTTGTTCAGATGTTGTAGAAAAAGGTCTAGTTGCCGATTACTGTGGTTCCAAATTATGAAGGTATCGTCAACATATCTAAGCCATGTTTTGGGTTTGAATTTTGATTTCTCTATGGCCTGGGATTCAAACCAGTTCATGTATATGTTGGCAACTACTGGTGATAGAGATGAACCCATTGGTAGTCCTTCGTCGTGAGTGAAGAATCTGTCTTTCTCCTGAAAGTATGAGTTCTTGAGGCAACATTCTAGGAGCTTCATTATTCCTTCTACCGGCAGCGTGGTTTTTTCCTGGAGTTCTTCATCTTCTCGGAGCTTCGTTTGGATAATTTTCAATGCTTCTTCAATTGGCATTTTAGTATAAAGACTTTCTACGTCGATCAATTAGTCAGCTTCGACGTAGAAAGTCTTTATACTAATGTGCCAGTTGAAGAAGCATTGAAAATTATCCAAACGAAGCTCCGAGAAGATGAAGAACTCTTGGAAAGAACCACGCTGCCGGTAGAAGAAATAATGAAGCTCCTAGAATGTTGCCTCAAGAACTCATACTTTCAGGAGAAAGACAGATTCTTCACTCAAGACGAAGGACTACCAATGGGTTCATCTCTATCACCAGTAGTCGCCAACATATACATAAACTGGTTTGAATCCCAGGCCATAGAGAAATCAAAATTCAAACCCAAAACATGGCTTAGATATGTTGACGATACCTTCATAATTTGGAACCACAGTAATCGGCAACTAGACCTTTTTCTACAACATCTGAACAACATCAAACCATCCATCAAATTCACTATGGAAAAGAAAAAGGAAAACTCACTTCTTTTTTTAGACGTTCAAGTAACAAAGAACAAGAAAATTATGGAAACGACTGTCTACAGGAAACCAACACACACCGGTCGATATCTCAACTTTGAATCCAACCATTCCACATCTACGAAGAGGGGAGTAGTAAAATCTTTAATCGACAGAGCGTACAGGTTGTGCAACACAGAGAAAGGGCTACGAGAAGAAATCAAAAACATTAGAAACGATCTAAGGCAGAATGGTTATCCAGAAAAGATTGTAGGAGAGCTTTTACAGAAAAAGCAATTCAACACCATGGGACAACCTAAAACAGAAGAACTGCCCAATTCACTGCTGAGCATCCCATACGTCAAAGGTTTATCAGAATCAATAAAACGTATAGGGAAAAGCTACAACTTAAATACAGTGTTCAAATCATCGACCACCATTAGGAGTATAATTTCCAACACTATGCCACAAACAAGCCGAGATTCCCAAAACTGTATTTACCAAGTTCCATGTGAATGTGGCAAATCATACGTGGGGGAAACCAAAAGACCACTTGACATCAGACTGAAAGAACATCAGACGCACACACAGAGAGGAGAGACTTCTAAGTCCGGCATCGCGCAACATTCGTGGGATAACCAACATCGAATGAAATGGTCGGAAGCAAAAATCATACACAGAGAGGAAACTTGGTACAAACGGAAATTTAAAGAAGCGGCATTCATCAGCAACAACAAAGAAATTTTCAGCCAGCCAAGTGTCGAGATAAGCAACATATGGAAACCACTTATCGAACCTCTAAAACAACTTAAACTTGACTAAGTAATTTTTAATCTGTTACGCTAAATTGATTTTGTACGCTTGAACGCTTCATCGAACATGTCTTTAGTATATAAGCTCCAGTAGTTTCTAAGTTTGTTAGTATTCACCTGATGACGATTGCAGATACCACAGCAATCGAAACGTTGTGTATATTCATTTCAAAATAATAAACAATGAAAGTTCAGCAGAATGTTATTACTTCGCAAAAAAATTATAATTGTAATCAATATTACCATTTCCATCATATAGACAATCATTAATGATTCATTTACGCTTTTAAAATTTTTATTTTCTATCCATCTATCCAGTTTTTTATATTCTTTACAACAGGCATACATTGATTTCTCCGGAATTAATTTTAATTCTGTTTTTTCAGACAGTTTTTAAATTTTTCATGGAATGCTTTTTTAAAAAAAGTGAACATACTCATTACGGTACAAATGACAACACATTGTACTTATCTCTTATTTATTAAAAGACCTAAAGATTTACTTTCTTCAGTTTCACGCTCATTCTCATCTAAATCACCATTATTCACTGCAAATGTCAAAGTTTTTACAACTTTATCTGTTTTCCACATTTTTTTACACTTACTTTTCTTAATATTTATTTCTTAGATCAGAATAGTATATTTAAACACAAGTTACAAAATGAACGCGCTTCAATCACGAGACTGGGTTTCATACACGAGCCGCGCCGCGGCGAGTTTATAAAGCGGTAGAGTGATTGAAACGTATTTTATGACGTGTGTTTTATACTATTTTCTATATTTTGATACAATAATTAATACTTTTCGTATAATTTTAATTTTAAAACAACATTGGGAAACTTTAATATTTTATTGAATTGGCAACACTTACACTTTGACATCTTGAAATTTATGTGTTAACCTAAAATCTCATAGGAAATTATCTCTTTATACCTTTATAAGTAAATAACTTTGAATTAATAAAACGTCTTTATGTTATCTTGGCATCAAAATTTGAATTTCAATTGTTAAATTACAATCATTTTGATTTCTTTTTCATGTAACGTCAACTTACGATGCAGAGATACCAACTTTGAAAAAACTAATGTTACTAAAATTCGTGTAAGAATTTGCTTATTCTTACACGGATTTTAGTGTAAGTATCGCTAATTCTCATGTCGAAATAGAGAAAAAGCATTTCTAACTAACTTTTTAATATCAATACCTGTGCAATATTATTCAACGCAACTTTTCTTTTCATGAGACTTCATAAGGATTTAATTAGATTTAAATTACAATTAATCAAACCACTTCACGTCCAGGTAAGCAATATAACGTTTACCAATGAAAAAATCTACATCCGTAATATTACGGGCGTGATATCTAATAGTACCAAACAACTTATTATTAAAACTCCTGTTTTTTTGAGAATTATGACAAGAAAATGATTTATGCATATAAAAACAAATTGCATTTCATCAATAACGATAATTTTGACAAAAAACACGCTGCCTCAAAACTTTATAAGAATTGACCGATCTTAAACTTGCTGTAGAGAAAATTTCAAGCATTCACACCCAAACAAAATATAACCATTGATAAAAGCTTTAAGTTCAAGGGACGCCGTGGTTGGAAGCAGTATATTCCGCTGAAACGTGTACAATTTGGTAAAACCAAAAAGTAAAATTTTAGCTTATCAGCTTTGAAATAGCATAACAAAAAAGAGGTTTGCCTCCTATCTACTGTCCACACCAGCGACATAATGGAACATACGATTAAAATGGATCAGAAACCAAAAAAATGCCCATTGTAGTTATAGATTACAATAATACAATGAGAGGTGTAGATCGAGTAGATCTTTCATACAACAGTTATCAAGAAACGCAGAAAGCGTTACTATAAAAAAAAATTTTTTTACCTTGTCGAATTTGCACTATGGAACTCATACGTGTTATATAGAAACTGTAGAAGAAAATCACATTTGGTAGTATCGCATGGAAGTTATTGAAAACCTATAGAAGTGATGTCACAACTTTGAAGAATCTACGTTGATCAGTTCAAAATCCTCTTTGTGTTATAAAACTTCATTTCCCAGATTACGTACTATCTACCAACAAAGAAACCAATGCTACTCGTGTGTGTGTAGTTTGTGCGAAGACAAATGACAAGAGAAAAAGATATGGCGAGGATCAAAATACTAATGCCCAGATTGCGATGTTGGTCTATGTGTAACGCCATGTTTTCGCATATATCACACAAAAGTAGACTATTAATCTAAATGTAATTTTATTTTGTTAGGGAATATATCTAAACAACTATAACTGCTTATCTTATGTATAAAGTAACGACGGCCGTAATATTATAGATCTGGATTTATTAGTGTCTGTTTATGAAAGTATAGTTTTTTACTTTTTTGAATATTTTCTTTTTGAGAAATGTCATCGTCTTTAATAAAGCTTCTTTTAATGTTTCTTTTAGCGCTTTTTTGGTTTTCAATTGGGATCTTAAGCGATTAAAGAAATCAGTGATATTACGTTTTCATGCTTCGGAATCAACAATTTTACAAATTCTGCTTTCCATGGATTGAAACCAATACAAACAATTATTTTACTGGTCTTAACTGCATAAATTCTATTTTTTTGCTTTTGTAAACGTTTTTGGTAAGTTTTGCGTTAACGTAACCGTCAACCTATTTTTGAGAGATTTTGAGATTTTGTGGTCTCGTAATTTCTGTTCGAGCGATAAAATTTTGTATTTAAATAGTTCTTGTCTAAATTAGAAGCTTTTTTGTGAATTTTTAAATTTTAAATGTACACAGAAAATTGTTAAAAAAATAACTAATAATTATTACTGTTTTTTATATTTTATAAATACAATAAATAAATTATTTTGTGTTGTAAATTAAATAGAAACAGTTTTAACCTAAAAATACGGGTGTGGGACGGTTCGACGTCGCCGTTTCGCCGCCGCCGTTTCGGCGTTACGCCGTTTCGCCGTCAGAAGTTTCAGCGTCACGCCGTTTCAACGCTGATTTTGAAAATAATAACCATAAAACCTTATACCCAATATGAAATCTTATAAACCCAATCTGGAATCTATACTACATTTAATGTTTAAAGGTTGGTATTTGAGGTTTCAAAATTATAATATTAAAATTTTCAGGAGATAGTGAAACCGTTTATTAAATGTATTTAGTATTGAACATGTCGATCGCTATAAAACCTTTGATTTATAAAACTTAGTTAAAAATTAAATTTACAAGATCTTAAATATCTGTTTATTCCGCCTCCATCATTTATTATAATTTACTCATAATTTTTACTATTTATACTATTTTTTATTTTGAATACAATTATGTACTTCTACAATTTATAGAAGAAGAAACCCCAATTTTCTCCTGAAATGTGGAATCTCTACCAAAGGACTCTGAATGGTAATGACAAAACAAACAATCACGCAGAAGCGGCCCATAGAAGATTAAAGATAGAATTGGGGGTACACCATCCAACAATATTTAAATTTATAGATGGGCTTCGTAAAGTTAAAAAAGGACGGGATATATATTATGAACAGCATGTTGCTGTAAATCTGCCACCCGTAAAATTGAGAAAGTATAAAGATTCGGATACTCGAATTCTAAAACTTGTACAAACTTTTGTTGTCAATTTAGATATATTAGAATATTTAAGGGGATTAGCACACAATTATGAAATGTAGGTTAATGTATTGTATTTTGTGTATATAACGCATTGACTTATCCAACATCCAATAAATATTGTTCAACAACTTTTGCTTTCTATTGACGCCGAAACGACCTGACGCCGAAACGGCGACGGCAAAACAGCGACGCCGAAACGTCTTAGACCCCCTAAGTCGACTGTATTGATAATTTCTAGAAAACCATGAACAAGTTTAGTGGAATTTAAAACGTCAAATTGGTGACTATCAAAAACCTAGTTTTCTGTTGGCAATGAATTTGCATAAAATAACTTCGTCTATTTTAATTGCACTTTCCGATTATTAGGAGTGAAATTTATCTAATCTGAAATCTGATGTCTTCAGCAATTTTTTTTTGGTTTTGCTGCGTCATGCATGCCCAATATGAATTTAAAGTTTAATCTGTTTCTGTTGTGAAGTTTAAAACATTTTTCTTGTGTGCATATAATGTTGCACTTGTTTTAAAAGTGTTTTGGTGTCATTCTTGTACCGTATAAGTTTCGCACATTTATTGCTACAACGAGACTGGTGGTTGTCAACTAAGGTAAAACCATTTTTCTGTTTTCCGGTCTGTGGTATAGTAATAATCTAACGTACACGCCCGGCGATATGTAAATATTCACTCGCATCGACGTTATAAGGAGGTGTAGTACTTTTGCTGGTTATGTGAAAGTCTTTCTGGGGTAAGAGTTGATTCTATTTTTGTGATTTAATTTGATTTTGTATTAATTGTCATTAACACGTTTTAGATACCTACACGCATTCCATCAATGCAGAGATATTAGCACTGTGGTAGTTTTATTTTACATCAGATGTCGTCCTATGTTTAAAAGTTTTGGGTATTTCTTCAAATTTCCTAGTGGTGTGATAAAGGCATTTCCGTTGGAGATAAGCAGCACGTGAGCTTCCATTTTTAAAGTGAAAAGTTTAGTTTACAAGAAGATCGTGTCAAGGGGTTTGAAGTTTAAATACCGGACAGGTAATTTTTGAATCTTTTCTCCAATATAGTTTTGTCAGGTCCTGTGCTACTCTGTATTCCTCCATCCGATCGAGTCTCCCATGTGTTTGTCGTACCGGTTCTTTTTTGTTTTGTGTGTTCAATTCTACTAAGTTTGTATTTTTATTGCAGTGTATTTTGTTTTTGTCAATTAAAAACCTTTCATTTAAATAAAATATCAGAAAAAAAAAACAAGTGTCGATTAATATGTCACAGCACCTGTTAATTACACGAGATAAATTTCTTTGATGATGTCACAACTTTCGATGTAATGGCAAAGGTGCTACATTTACGTTGATTAAAGATATCAATTTGTATCTTACTTATTTACTAAAATATCCATATTAATTTGGGGGAAATTTAGGGCATCTGTTTTTTTCTCATAGATCGTAGAATCAAAGGTAACTTATTTGTGATAACGCCATATATATGCCATTGCTTATTTCAGCTAATTTTAGAAAATTCTAGGGAGGCGCCGTTACCTAGCCGCATGCTTCAAAAGAAACAAAAAATTGTAAGTATTGTATTTCCTATTCTAATTTTTTTTTATCCAAGTTGTTTGCACGTACAACGGTACGTACATATCAGGTTGTTGTCACAATTAATTATACAATTTTTTTTTGTGTGTAATATAATATTAAAGGGTGCGTTCGGATTTTTTTAATTATTGGTATAATCCCTATTTCTGTTATATTTGCCATTATAAATCTGTTCGTTTGGAATGTATAAGTTAGGCTGACAAGTTTAATTTTACGTACGACGTGTTACCCAACCGAAGCAGGCCTGTATCAACAATTATTGTCTGTGATCGATACCTACATACTAGCAATTGATCGCATTTATGTAAATCTACTTCGCTTCTCTCTTTTAACCTCTTTGTGGTAAAATAAAAATATATTTGTGTTACAATTTTGTTTTCTTCCAGCTTTGGGTAGATTTAAACAGTGTCTTCTATTCTAGTTTCTAACCGTTTGGCGCCTTTTTAATCTTACGTTATAATTAGCACATCAAGACTTGCAACGCGCTTGCCGATTCAACTGAGTTAGGCGCCAGCAATTAAGTTACGAGAAAATCCTCCAAACAAACTACGTTTGTTGTGCTTAATAAAGCATTGAAATTTGAAGGATTAGTGTTTCTTTGTTTCCGTCCACATTGTGTAATTTTTTTGGGCACAGTTTTTTTTAATGCGGCGCTTTTTTCTTTGTTCAACAATTTTTGCTATGCGTTTTACGTTAGATGTAACGGTTTTAACACGCAGAACGCGGTCTGTCGTAGCCGCGATATGATTGTATAACTCAACATTGCATAACATACGACGCAATTTGTGACAGTGACACATGTTAGGTAAAACGTAAACTCTGCACTCGGCTGAAGTGTAGTTTAATCCATTGTAGCAAAAGGAGACAGTAGCTCAAAGCTTTGTAGAGTAGAGTATGAAGATAGTAATTAAAAGAATTCAGCCTGTATTTAAATTGTCAATTTTAACTCGATTAAAAAGGCGCCAAAACGAGAAAAAAAAACTTCAGGTGCTCGTTTCTACCTGACAATACGCAGGAAAACAAATTGACACATTTAACTTAACAAAATGTACATTTATTTTAACGACTACATTTAAAAAACAGACAAAAATATACATGAAACAATTGTTTGCAAGCAATAACATAATAAATTCAAATTCAGTTACATCAAACTCTTACGGTAAGCCACCACCTTGTACAGCAGGTAATTACGGTAGCAAAGTTAAATTCAGTTAATTAAAATAAGTGATACAAAAACTGGAATTACAAATATCGAGTGTACGTAAATTAAAAAAAAGCTCAAATCCAAAGTTTGAATCAATGACTACAATAAACAGGTCGTGCATACCATCGACATAATAAAGTTTAAATACACAAACAGAAAGTACTTACATTGTTTCAAACATGTTTCTAGCGCTAACAAAATACAAAATATTTCCCTAAAATGCTGAAAATTTAAATAATAAACATACCATCGTGGTAACTGAACATTTTGCTAGCACATGTTGTCTTCTTAACGTTACAGACACGGAAATAACAAACAAGTTCAAAATCGAAGACGACGTTGAAAACTAGGAAAAATTTATACAGCGCCAGAAAGAAAAACAGGTTTATTACATAACACACAGTCTTGATCGCGGCGACAAGCAATACGTTTGTACAAGATTACAAAAATATTGTGCGATTCAGGTAAACCTCATTTTTGAAACGTTTTTTTTTAAAGATGGGAGAAGAAAAAAAACTACTAATAGAAATAGTAAGAAAGTACGCGTATTTGTACACTGCATTAGTTGTACAAGAATCTGAGTACGATACTGAATCGCTCACACATATATTCCTTTGTATGTGACGTAGCCATATCGCAGACCACCGAAAAAATTGCATGCTTGTTACCCGCCACGGCAGACCACGCTACGATTTTTTGATGCGTTACGTTATGAATACAAACTTGGTTTTGATACGTTTCAAATTAAAATTTTTTTAATAGTTCTGATTATGAATCGAAATAGGGATCAAAATTACAAAAAGAACACAGTATTAGGTTATCTAAATAATTCAGGCGATGACCATAATCAAAATTTTATTTTGAAATTAATATTTAAATTTGAAATGTAGTTTGGCTTATGTTGTTACGTTATAATTTTGTTTGTAATTTATGCTTATGCGATCGTCGTTATTATGAGAATTTCCAGTAATTAGTAAATTTTTTCTATGCTCTTTACGCATGATTCATGTGTTACGTCCGATAAGAAATTGGATTTGGATTGTGGCAAATTAAGAATTATCATACGTTACGTTTATGGTTACGATATTTTCATTATGTGTCTATACGAATAAGACAATAATCAGAAGAAATTTCAGAAAATTTGGAAGTTTATACGCATTTTTAAAAACTACGCAATATTGCGTCATTATATGAAGCAGAGATGAACTGCATTAAAGTGTAAGTGTAAGTAACGGCATTGTTTATGTTGACTTACGATACGTTTGAACTTGTAAGTACGTTTTGGTTAGTTTTATTTAAACTTTGGTATGATGTTTACGTTTTTTGAGTTTCAATATGTATCCTAATGTATTTATAAAAAAAATATTATGGCGTTCAAAATTTAAAAATTAAAATTACGATAGAATACCTACGATCCTAAAAAATTTTTCTGTATATAAATAAATTTAAGTAAACTAGTCTGGTGCATTTTGTTTGAATTACGATTTGCGATTGTAAATTTTATGTTATGCTTTTTCCAAAATTTATAACATTTTTTATAGGTTACACCGTACACAAAAACAACTCATAAACCTACTATCAATAGGAAGACTGAGAAAGCAATGGTTTAGTGATCTGACTTGTCTAAGAATGAAGCTCTACTTATTCACTCTACTTTAAGAGAATCACTGCTCAATGAAAACTTTACATGTCAGATGCCATTTACTTAATATTCTTGTATATTACTAAAGCAGCATGTATATTAGTAATTTAAAAAAAATAATCACATGAAAACATATAATGTCATTTGAATTAAAAAAGTATTTATTTTAACATTTTATGATGAGTAGGATGGTTCTACAAATGTGTTAAATTGCAAGTATTACGTATTTGATAGTTCTGTAAGACAACAGCAACATTATAAAATTGATATAAACATTTTTGTTGTATTGTTACATCATACTTAACTACGTTAAATATTGCGACGCTTATATATAATTTTTATTTTCAACAACAAACAACCTACCGTTTATTCGTGCCTTTCATATCTTGAATCAGCTCCAACTTGGTAAAGCAGTGGATAGAGGTCCGACTAAGCCCAGTGAAGACGGTCTGGGTTAAATTTAACAAGAAATAACCAATAAAGCGCCACCTGTTTTCAATTAAAAACTCTAACCACCACACCAAGGGTGTGTTATAAAAAACAGGAAAATCGTTGGTAAGAAGAATAAAGAAAAAAAGACACTTGAAGTTTAAATATATATATATATCAGTATACCCAGTAGATAAATAACAAAAAAAACTCAGTCCAACAACTATTAAACAAAATAGAGTATTGTGCTTAACATAAATAAAGAATTCAACAAAACTTGAGACAAACATAAATAACGAAAATTGTAATAACCAAACTATAACGCCTAAATAAAAATTCGTAGTTATAACAAAACATTAGATAGTTCAAATCAAATCCAGGCAGCCAAATATATCGCTATAATAATTACAACTCGCAAAATCTCGAGTTGAGAAAAAATATACAATAAAACGCGGTTAAATCTATAGGGTACGACGAGTTATATAAGCTTATATTACCCCGCATATACCTGCAAAAGAATCACTTAACTAAATGCTACAACAAGATAAACGTTTTATCATAAAAATAATTCGCAAACAAAAATTACTCAATCAAGCTGCAAAAATTTGATCTAATTGAGATCGCAAAGTATTAAATTGATTACTTATAATTACACGTACATTTAATCTTATTCAAATTTAACTTTCGACGTTATAAAAAAAGTTATAGTTTGTTTAAATTCAATAATTGTGATATTTAAAACAATATAATTGATTTTAAAAAAAAATGGAATTGATTCAAATTGTTGGTCAGATTGCTTATGCAATAATATGTAACAAATAATGACATCAAAGAAAAATTTGAGCTTAGCTTTTTAATCGCCGTAGATATCCACGAAGTGCCGGGAAAACCAATCGCATTAAGATGGCGTCTGCATCCGGTGTCGGAATTTTCCGTAAATTTTTCTTTAGTAGCAGGACTACTAGAACCACATACTACGACACGAGGACGTACAAACGATTTCCAGCAAATAAACTTCTGTATTACTAACGTTACGACGAAACAAACAGCCTAAAAAAAAGTGACAGACTTAGCACCAGGTGAACGCAACGTTCCGATAAAACAGCAGATTAATAAGAAACATACCTTTAGATCTTGGGCGGCTGTAATTTGCGAATTTAAATC
Organism: Aquatica leii; assembly: GCA_035610365.1. NCBI lineage: Eukaryota > Metazoa > Arthropoda > Insecta > Coleoptera > Lampyridae > Aquatica > Aquatica leii. The sequence continues at coordinate 31,961,806 of CM069437.1, read as the reverse complement.
TTTAGAAGACGTCGGAGTTCACAAATCCGTCTCAACGACGTGTGCGTCAAACAAACAAAAATTCCACCAAATTTCCTTTCGAATATAGCAAATTTTTCAAAAGACGCGCAGTGTTAATAGGGAATAAATCCATTTACATGTAGAGCCAAAGTTTACTAAAATAAATTTGCACTCGAGATTTCCACTATAACACAATGAAACAACCGAATTCTTCAAAGAAAGTAATGATCAGCAAGCTTATTGATATCTGCCCGTTCTAAAACGGAAAACACACATATACGCATCGCGAGATAAGAAACCTCCTATCCTTGAAGTTAAAATTTTCGAAAACAGGTAATGGATTAAATTGTAGTTTCGCCAAATAAAACAGCGTTGTAAAATTTCTATCCTTAAACCAACAATTTGCAAATCATCAAAACGAACAAGTCTTAATTAATAAAAAAAAATAAATCTAATGACTTCTAAAATCGATATAGAAAAACTGATAAATACAAACTAAAGAATTTTTAATAAAGAATTTTAACTAAAATAAAAACGTTACAATTCCCCCCTTACAAAAAATATTTTTTTTTAATTTACGACTATAGCTACTTTGAAAACACTTAACGATACATCAAAACAGTACACCAAAATATCTTATTAAACTAATCGGGTGATTCTTCTATATAAGGCTTTAAGTCCTTTACGTGCCAAATCCCGATGAATCTTCCATAAAAGTCAAGTAGCTCATATGTCCAGAGAGATACTTTCTTACTGACTTCAAATGGTCCCAGGTACTCGGGGCTAAGTTTCGCACTAAAGTAGTTAGCGGCGTTGGATAAAGCATAGTTTTTTCTCCAAACTTTATCACCAATCGAATATTCTATATCTCTTCTGCGTAGGTTGTAATAATGTTTATTTTTTTCATACGCTTTTTGGAGTCTTTTTTGAACATCTCCAAAAAGATTGGCAAACAGTTTAGGTCTACCTTCTACTTGGCTACGATCATAGGTTATTTCCGTGTCAAGATTTCCTTTAAATTCGGTTCCTTTCGGAACTTGCTCTCTTCCAAAGTTAAGAAAATACGGAGAATGACCGGTCACTTCATGTCGTGCCGTTCGAATTGCACATCCTATTTTTGAAAGTTCTTTATCCCAGCATCTTTGATCTTCATTAACGTAAGTGCTTAACAGAGTTTTTAGTACTCGGTTTATTCTCTCAGCCGGATTTGCCTGAGGGTGATAGTGGGCATTATAACGTATTTTCACTTCATAATTCTTGTATAAGATTTGAAACAATCCGCTTCTAAATTGAGGTCCATTATCACAGATTATAGCTTGAGGAACACCAAACAATAAAAATATTTCGTTCTCTACTAGTTTACAAATATTGGCGGCAGTAGCTATTTTTAAGGGAAAAAATCTAGCAAATTTACTAAAGCAGTCGGCAATTACAAAAATATAAATATTACCACTTTTAGATTTAGGTAAAGGTCCTACAATATCGCAACATAACAACTGCCATGGACGTTCAATCTTCGGGCGCCCTAACATAAACCCTGGAGCTTTCTTTTGTTCGACTTTGTGTTGCTGACAAGTTTTACAGTTACGCAGATACTTGATTACATCAGCCTTCATCTTTGGCCAATAAAATTTATTTCGGAGACGATGGTAAGTTTTGTATACTCCCATATGGCCTGACGTGGGTGGTTCATGGTTGATTTGAATAGTCTCAATTCGTTTCCACTTAGGTACGACTTTTTTCCAACTACACTCTTCTCCTTCCAATTTAGAGTGCGTATTAAAAACGTATTTGTAGAGTTCTTCATTTTCTACTTTCCAGTTTGAAAATTTTTGTGGAGTGGCAATAACTCGGTTTTTCATTTTATCATACCATGCGTCGGATTTTGATACGTTTGATACGGTGTTAATTTTAGGCAGAACGCGGGATAAGGCATCGGGAACTAAATTCTCTTTTCCTTTTCTATGGATAATACTGAAGTCATACTGCTGAAGGCGTACGGCCCACCTGGCTAATCTTCCACGAGGGTCTTTTAGATTATTTAACCATACTAGGGAGGCGTGGTCAGTAATGACTGTAAATTTTGAACCTTCCAAATAAGGTCTTAGTTTTTCTACGCTCCAAAGTACAGCGTAGCATTCTCTTTCAGTAGTCGTCCATTTTCTCTCGGCACTAGAAAGAGTTTTACTTAAATAACAAATTACGTGTTCTTTTTCTTGATCTTTTTGTGTAAGCACAGCTCCTATTCCATAAGCACTCGCGTCAGTTTGTAAATAAAATGGTTTGTCAAAATCAGCACATCGCAGAATTGGTGCTGAAACCAAACAATTTTTAATATTTTGTAAAGCTTCACTGCAATCTTTAGTCCAGTCAAAACGAGAGTTTTTCTTAAGAAGTTGTGTCATTGGAGCTATTACGGTCGAATAATTTGGAATAAATTTTCTGTACCAAGAAGCCATTCCTAAAATACTTCGGACTTCTTTAACTCGTTTGGGAGCTTCCATATTAACGATAGCGGCTACTTTTTCGGGATCTACGTGAATTCCTTGTCGATTCACAATATATCCAAGATATCTTAATTGGTCTCTGCAAAATTGACATTTTTCTTTACTTAATGTTAGATTTGCCTTATGTAGACGATCAAAGATTTCTTGTAAAATTTCAAGGTGTCTTTCAAAGTTATCAGAGATGACAATAATGTCATCCAAATACACAAATACATAAGGTTCGAGTTCCGGACCAAGTACTTCATCAATTAAACGGGACCATGTGGCGGGGCTATTCGATAAGCCAAAAGGCATGCGCTTAAACCTAAAAAGTCCTCTACCAGGTACTGTAAAACTGGTGTAATCACGTGATGTTTCAGCAACAGGAATTTGCCAATACGCTGACTTAATATCCAACGACGACAAATAAGTAGCGTTTCTAAGTTTATCTAGTATAGACGAGATATATGGAAGTGGATAAGCATCCTTTTTCGTGACGGCGTTTAGCTTTCGATAGTCAACACAAAATCGATATGTTCCATCTTTTTTTTGGTACTAGGAGTATAGGTGATGACCATCCGCTAGTCGACTTTTCAACAATGTCGTCTCTTAACATTATGTTGAGCTCTTCATCGATGTGTTTTTGCACGTGAGGCGAGACAGGATAATACCGTTGTTTGATAGGAAGTGAAGTGGTTTCAATTACGTGTTCTAATTTATGTGTCAGACCGATCTTATTTCCCATCCTTTTAAAGTTTTTTTCTATTAATGACGTTAACTTTGTTTTCTCTTCTACGGTTAAAGGATCCTGTCGAATGGTACTTGTTTCGCACGAACTAGCAAAAGTCCAGCAATCATCTTTCAAATTAGGTACAATTTTCATTTCCTTCCAAAAATCTATTCCTAATATCAAAGTGTGCGCTAACTGTGGTACGACTAAAATATCAATGATCTTAACTGTATTCCTTAATGCAACAGGCACAGACATTTTGCCAATGACTTCACAACTGTTGCCGTTGGCTACTTTGCATTGTTTTGTAATAGCAGGAACAATTGGTATCTGTAGAGATTCCAGAATTTGTAATCCCCGACTTCCTAAAATGGTTGAAGTCGCACCGGAATCTAATAAACCCAATAGTTTCTTCCCGTAAATTTCGACGTGTAGAAAAGGTCTTTCATCGTTTTCGGAGTGAGAAATTATGTAATCAAGCAGTGGTTTTGGGTTCACGAAGGATGTTACACCACTACCTAGCATCCTTCTTTGGCGTTTCCCGTACACTTCGGGCAGGTTCTAACAGTATATCCTATATTGCCGCATTTATAGTATTTCTTTTCAAATGGTTGTCTACATTCTTTGGCCATATGTCCACTTCTTTGGCAGTTAAAACATTTTCTGACAGAGTCGATTGCATGAATTCTGGTATTTGTTCTAGAAGTCGAAGGAATGAGATTGGGATCCATATAAGCCAAATCGGGTTCTAAACTTTTGTACCTGTTTGGAGGTGGAACAAAAGCATCCACGTTCGCTTTACGTGCTTCTAATTGTTTACCGATATGCTTAAGTTCTTCTAGGGTTGTAACGGTAGTAGTGGCAAGTTGTAACTGATAAAAAGGCGCCATATTTTTCATTATAATATTTAATTTCGTAACTTCGCTAACAGGTGCGTCAATTCGTGCAAACATTTGCTTCATTTTTGCAATGTAAATACCAATTGTTTCGTTGCTACCTTGAGTTCTTCGTTTAACCTCCTCAAATAATTGTTCTTCATAATTAGGTGGCTGAAAATCTTCTTTTAATGCCCTTCTCAATGTATTCCAATCTCGAAAGCTTTTTCTATTAGCTTTAAACCATATTAGAGCATCGCCTCTAAATAAGTCGGTGGCACTGTAAAATAGAGTTTCTTGAGATACTCCTCTAGCTGATCTTAAATCTTCTACAGTTTCCAGAAAAGAATTAACAGAAATTCCGTTTTTATTACCATCAAAAGTAACGTTCCATTTATATACTATAGCTTTGTGATTAGTTACACCCGTTGCTGAAGGTTGGTCACTAAAAGTGTCGTCCTCACTACTAGAATTTTCCGAATTATCATAGTGATCAGTAGATGCAACTGACAAATCTAAGGGGATTGGGTTGGATTGTCTTCGTTGCAGTTTAAGATTTTTTTCTGCATCGCTAGAAATCATCATGAGTTGTACCATTAGTTTAGTTTTCAGTTCTTTTTCGACTTCTGACTTCGGTTGAGTACGATCGCATCTTCCAAGAGTATGAGAAAATTTGGTTCTAAATTTTTTTTCTTTTCCTACGTCGGAGAATTGACAAGACTCCATTAGTTCGTTAAGTTCGGCCATTTTTGTTTCTATATTGGTAGCTTCTTCTTGAAAAACTAAGTTATATTTTGGATAAGTCAGTTGATTACCTTCTTTTTCTAAACGAAATGCACTTCGAAGTGCAGCACGCATACGTTCACATGTTTGAATCTCAGTAAATCCTCTGATTTTAAGTTCGTACTCAAGTTCATCTTGATTAAGACGATTAACTTCCATATTGTGATATCCCGAACGAGCCATGTTTAAATCCAACAAAACGAATAAGAGTTTTTTTTCCAAGGACAATTACACTCAAAACAAAATTTTGACACTAAGTAGAATACAGGAAAAACAAACTGGATTAAATTTTTGTACTACCAAGAAATTACACGACAAATAGTATCCTACAATAATTTGCAGCGGATAACACCTATCCGGCTAAACCAAACAAAAATGAATCTATCAAACCACGTGATCTAAAACGCCAAAAAAAACAAATTCGCCCCACGTTGGGCGCCAAAAATGCGACGCTTATATATAATTTTTATTTTCAACAACAAACAACCTACCGTTTATTCGTGCCTTTCATATCTTGAATCAGCTCCAACTTGGTAAAGCAGTGGATAGAGGTCCGACTAAGCCCAGTGAAGACGGTCTGGGTTAAATTTAACAAGAAATAACCAATAAAGCGCCACCTGTTTTCAATTAAAAACTCTAACCACCACACCAAGGGTGTGTTATAAAAAACAGGAAAATCGTTGGTAAGAAGAATAAAGAAAAAAAGACACTTGAAGTTTAAATATATATATATATCAGTATACCCAGTAGATAAATAACAAAAAAAACTCAGTCCAACAACTATTAAACAAAATAGAGTATTGTGCTTAACATAAATAAAGAATTCAACAAAACTTGAGACAAACATAAATAACGAAAATTGTAATAACCAAACTATAACGCCTAAATAAAAATTCGTAGTTATAACAAAACATTAGATAGTTCAAATCAAATCCAGGCAGCCAAATATATCGCTATAATAATTACAACTCGCAAAATCTCGAGTTGAGAAAAAATATACAATAAAACGCGGTTAAATCTATAGGGTACGACGAGTTATATAAGCTTATATTACCCCGCATATACCTGCAAAAGAATCACTTAACTAAATGCTACAACAAGATAAACGTTTTATCATAAAAATAATTCGCAAACAAAAATTACTCAATCAAGCTGCAAAAATTTGATCTAATTGAGATCGCAAAGTATTAAATCGATTACTTATAATTACACGTAAATTTAATCTTATTCAAATTTAACTTTCGACGTTATAAAAAAAAAGTTATAGTTTGTTTAAATTCAATAATTGTGATATTTAAAACAATATAATTAATTTTAAAAAAAAATGGAATTGATTCAAATTGTTGGTCAGATTGCTTATGCAATAATATGTAACAAATAATGACATCAAAGAAAAATTTGAGCTTAGCTTTTTAATCGCCGTAGATATCCACGAAGTGCCGGGAAAACCAATCGCATTAAGATGGCGTCTGCATCCGGTGTCGGAATTTTCCGTAAATTTTTCTTTAGTAGCAGGACTACTAGAACCACATACTACGACACGAGGACGTACAAACGATTTCCAGCAAATAAACTTCTGTATTACTAACGTTACGACGAAACAAACAGCCTAAAAAAAAGTGACAGACTTAGCACCAGGTGAACGCAACGTTCCGATAAAACAGCAGATTAATAAGAAACATACCTTTAGATCTTGGGCGGCTGTAATTTGCGAATTTAAATCTTTAGAAGACGTCGGAGTTCACAAATCCGTCTCAACGACGTGTGCGTCAAACAAACAAAAAAATTCCACCAAATTTCCTTTCGAATATAGCAAATTTTTCAAAAGACGCGCAGTGTTAATAGGGAATAAATCCATTTACATGTAGAGCCAAAGTTTACTAAAATAAATTTGCACTCGAGATTTCCACTATAACACAATGAAACAACCGAATTCTTCAAAGAAAGTAATGATCAGCAAGCTTATTGATATCTGCCCGTTCTAAAACGGAAAACACACATATACGCATCGCGAGATAAGAAACCTCCTATCCTTGAAGTTAAAATTTTCGAAAACAGGTAATGGATTAAATTGTAGTTTCGCCAAATAAAACAGCGTTGTAAAATTTCTATCCTTAAACCAACAATTTGCAAATCATCAAAACGAACAAGTCTTAATTAATAAAAAAAAATAAATCTAATGACTTCTAAAATCGATATAGAAAAACTGATAAATACAAACTAAAGAATTTTTAATAAAGAATTTTAACTAAAATAAAAACGTTACAATATTTGCAATTTTTTTATGTAGATAAAATGTATGTTATTTTTAACAAACAAATTTGTACTACTGCTCGCAAAATTAAAATTTTTATACGACCAATCATAATTAAGTTTTCAAAACAAATATCCAAAAACATTTAATAACCATTAAGGTAATTACTAAACAATACTATAACACAAACAAAAAACGCTTATAAATCATTGTTAAAACTACAGATTTTAAATATTTTAAAAATATTGTTTTTTTTTGAAAGCTCAATATTACTTTTTCAAAATTTTGAGCATACATTAGGTCGTCACGAAGTAATAACGTTGCTTCATTTACACACGATTTTGGTATAATGAAATGACTTACATACATAAGATTTGGCACATTCAACGTATAGCTTTTGATTGATTTATCTGCATTTGATGCGCATTAAAAAATCATTAATTTACATAATAAAATTTAAAAATTGATTAATGGCACTTCTGATCGCATAATTGTTAAATAACACGGAACTCAAATGTAAATTGATCTTAAATTTGTGTGTTCTCTTTTCGTTGGTTTAGTTATTGATGCTATAGTCCTTCTGACACGGACCTATCGCATTAAATAGCTCGGTAGATTAGTTGATACTGAAAATAAAAATAAACTAAGAGAATAGTATTCTGCTAGTTCATTGTTTTAAGAAGACTTGAACAAAGCAACGCGTAGGAAAGCGCGGCTACTTTTTGCTGAACTTTCTACACGTGTGCGTATACTTATTTCAAATAATAATAGAAACTGCATTTTATCGGCGCTTGTTTTCACCAAAGTAGGGTAGCTTCGTTGCGTTTTAAAAACCATCGCCTACTTAGACGAAGCAACGATCGGCGAAACTATATATAGTCCAGTCATTTTCGGTAAAAATTTACATGTTTTCAAAAATTTGTCATACAAGCAAAGGAATCGGTACACATATTCAGTGTTACCGTCTCATTGAAATGTTGTAAAGTCCCCCAAAAAAAATAGTTGTGCTGAAGCCGCAATTGTTCAAAATGGCTGCCAAAAACAGTTTTTTGGGTTTTATTACTTCACCGTTACGCTTAGAAAAAAAATTCTTAAACAAAAGTTGTTTGTCATGTAATTATCCACATATTTTACTATAACCATTTTTTTGTGTGAACAATGAAACATGCACAAAATGGCGTCGTTTTATAGTCCGTATAGAAAATGTAAATAAATTCACTTAACATTATGTAATACTTGTTTCTGAAATTAGTGGACTTATTTTGAGCATACCAACCAACAGCTGTGAATAAAATTTAGAATTATTAACACAATAAAAATGCTTTTGTTTCAGATTTGCTGTAGGTATTGACTAATAGAACCATGGAAGATGAAAAGTGTTGTTTTTGTGATGGGGACCTAAAAAAAGGGTGTAGTGTAGTGACTAATCGAGGATTATTAACTATTATAAAAACAAGCAAAGCAGTAGAAGATGGGCTTTGGAAAAAGTTACAAAATGTTAAAGAACTTAAAGTGCACAAGGCTTGCAGAAACTATTATACTAAACCTAGTACTATAACAGCTAAGAAAAGAAAACTGTAGGACAACAAAAATAATGAATCTTGTGTCTCTAAATCAACAACAAGGATCAAAATGCCAGCATAAACCATGGTTCAGACCTTTAAAATAAAAGATGAAATTTTGAAAATATGCGGTGAACGGAAAGACGATTTAAGTGAAATTGTTAAAAAAAGAGTGGAGCATGCAGATTTACCAGCAGCTGAAGCTAGATACCATCACGTTACTTTTATAAATGTGCCGAAAGTAAAATTAGGACAGTCAAGCAAAGATGCTTAAGAAACAGTTTTAGATATGTTGTTTCACTATATCGAAGAAGGAAAAGAATGCCAGTATTTGTTAATTGAAATAAAAGACATAGTGAAAACTTTTGAAATAGAAGAAGTAGACATTTCAGACTACATTTTGAAGACTAGGCTTAAATCACATTTCCAAGATCAATTGATTGTTACAGAACAAAAGGGTGGTTCACGTCAGACTTTATTTTCCTTCTTGGGAACTTCCAGAAAGTTATTGTATGATCAATGGTATGTAGACAGGAAGAAAAATACAGAAAATGAAACGCTATGGATTGTGGAAAAGGCTGCTGAAATAATTCTACAGGACATCCGTAAAAAAACTTACGATATGTTGGTATATCCATCTGTAGAAGATATGGGATATATTGAATCAGATATTGTACCCGATTCTTTGCAGTTGTTCATGCAAGTGTTATACAAGGAAAATCTAAAAGTCAAAAAGAAAAACCAAAAATATCTGCTATAAACCACGCCATCATATCGCCCTGCCGCCCCAGATCGTTCATTTCTCCTGTTCAATTGGGACTTGGTGTCCATCTTCACTGTAAATTTAGATCGCGATATATCTAATCGATGTTCTTTACTCTCTGTCAGTTTGCTTTTCGTACAATGAGACTATTGGTTACCTGGTCAAAATGGCCAACCCGAACAACAAAACTTCGGTTTCGTGCAGTTTGTATTTGACAACGCAGATGTCAACACAAGAACTCTTGATGGCAAAGGGACTGTTCATATTTTTAGTGGTATACAGTGTATAACTCCAGCTGAAGCTGTTTCAACCACTTCGCCTACAATTCGAGATGTAAAGAAGAAAATGAACCTAATAACAAATTGTATACCTATTGTACACTATAAAAATCCAACTAAGCCAGGCTTGAAAAAAGTCAAGATACAACCAGTCGATAAGAACACAGAACTTGTAAAACATAGCTTAAAATGCAATGTACCATGGATTTGTGAGTTTTTGTTCTCGGAAAATCGAATTCCATTTTGGAATGCATACATGCAAGATGCGCATCAGGAGGATGCAGCATATGCAACTACCAAAATATTGCCAGTTCCTTTTATAAACTTAGAAGCTAGTAACCGATAAACTCAGCACTAATCTATGCTGTACTTGAAAGCCAAATTAAGAAGAAACCCTGCATTGTTACCTTCGACCAGCCGCTATTTCTGAAAGCAGCTGAAATCGTATCGTCAGCAGACTCTAGCAGCCCACTTTCAACAATTCATGTACGGCTCGGGGGTTTTCATTTCTTGATGAGTTTTTTAGGGTCTATAGGTTACATTATGAGAGGAAGTGGAATTGAAGAGCTTTAGTCAACTGTATATGCAAAGAACACAGTCCCCCACCTTATATCGGGCCACGCTTTCTCTAGATCGTTGAGGGCACATTTGCTCACAGTTTGTGGTTTGTTTAACTCACTAGCTGAGCTTAAAAATGAGTCCTTCAAGTCACTTTCAATCGTAAGTGAGGAGTTACTTAGGAATAAAATATCATCCGAGGAAGTAGAATCATCAGTTTTATGTAACAAAGTGATAAACGATTGCAGAAAGTGTGTGAAAAAACAAAAAAGAACAGTAGAACAGCAAAATTGTGACTTCTGTACATTGATCTCATAATACTTGTGATGGAATTCATCAGTGCCGAAAGAACCGGAAATTGGAAAAAGCACACTGAGATAATCAAACTTATGATTCCTATCTTCCATGCTGCGGGTCATAATTTGTATGCCAATGTGCTCACCTCTACCTTCAATTGAAACTTGAATATGATAAGAAAAAGTCACCAGACAACTTCAAAAAATTCACAACATATGGGTTTTTTACTGTCCGTTATGCAAAAAGATTTTGGTCAAGTGTATGGACTAACATGGTCATAGAGCAGTCGCTGAATCGTCCAATGAAATAAATTGGAGGGCTTACTTATGGTCGAGGTATAAATGAAGGGACTTTGTTACGTTGGATTGCATCCCTGCCATTGTCCACAGAGATATCAAGGGCTGTTAAACAGTTTACCAGTGTCACTTTCACTTCAATTGAGCAACATAAAGAACAGGGTACTAGCCGACAAATTCGTGACTATAAGGATGTAGACACTTTTTGTAATTGGTTATTACAACACAGTCCATTCCATCAAGAGTCGGGAGAACTAATCAACATTGCTTCAGGTCATGTTGCCGATGATAAAGTTACCTGTGACCAAGCCATAGAAAAGGGTATGTATTTATTAAAAGCAACGGAAGGCAAAGATTTCGGTGGAGTCGTAATTCACAGAAAAGATAAAGTTACACCACTAGCAGTAATGATCTCTGGTATCCTTATAAACAACGAGGTAGTAACTGTGAATACACAGCAACTTTTTAACAGAATTATTGTTGTTGTACATGATTGAAAGGAGCATTGTTTGATAGTGTGTCCTTAAGAAAACATAAAAAATCATCACTGGTCAGAGCTTTTGAATGTGAAGACTCTACTTCTTTGCACAGTGACTGTGTTTACGTAATCGATGGTGGTCACTTACTTCACAGTGTTATATGGCCACGACCTGCAACTTATGAGGATGTACTCAACAGCTATATATCTTATGTGAAATCACATTATGGAGACCAATGTACCATTGTATTTGATGGATACCAAAACCAGCCAACTATTAAGAGTTGTGAACAAAGAAGAAGAGCTTCGAAAAGAATATCTGCAAATATACAAATAAATAACAATTCCTCAACAACAACACAGGCAGACTTTCTGTCTAATACCAGCAATAAGAAACAACTTATAAACGTATTAATAAGTTGTTGCCAAAAAACAAACGTACAAGTCAGTCAAGCAGAATCAGATGCGGACTGTCTCATCGTTTCAACAGCCATTGATAAAGCCAAAACAAGTTGTAAAGTTGTCATTGTTGGGCAGGACACCGATCTACTTGTTCTTCTTACTTCAAAGGCATCCATTTCTCATACACTTTTTTTCTATCGTCCAGTTTCAAAAAAAAGTAAACCAACATTGTTTAGCATTCCCCGACAAAAAAATGTTCTGGGTGAAATCTGTGATCTACTTTTTTTTGCACATGCAATGTCTGGATGTGACACCACATCAGGTGTGTACAATCAAGGAAAACTGAAAGCTATTACAATTTTACAGAAAAATCCAGACCTGCGGTCAATTGTAAAAGTTTTCAATCAACCACTGGCCTCACAAGAAGACACATTGAGCTGCAGGAGAGAAATTTTTAATGAATTTGTATGGTTATACGAAAAGTACATGTCTCAATGAAGTGAGTTACTTCAGATATAACAACATTATATCGAAAGAGCAAGTGAATAAATCATTTGACTTGCCATCACTTCCTCCAACCAGCGCTGCGGCTATGCAACATTCTTATCGTGTATACTTGCAAGTACAACATTGGAATGGCAATATGTTGGAACCAACGTTATGGGGGTGGTCAAAAAATAATGATAAGTTAGTTACCGTTACTTCTTTCATCCAACCAGCACCATCTGAATTATTAAGACTGGTGTCCTGTAATTGTAAAAGACTATGCTCTAACAAGCACTGTGAGTGCGTAAAATCAGGGCTCCGATGTTCCCCGATGTGCGGTACCTACGTGTCAAGGCTTGAAATGCGAAAACTGTGCAAAAGATGATAACATTGATATTGAAGAAATTGATGATGACGTTATCTAAATAACAACTTTTATATTTCCTATATTTGTTATTTGCGAACATTTTATGTATGAAATCTCAAGAACAATACCCAATTTCGTTTCCGTATTTAATTCATTTCAATTTTGTTTTACATAAATTTTTGTTTATCTTTTTAATATATATTTGCTTCTAACACTTGGTATACTGTATTATTTTCTAAAACCAGAAGTTTCTCTCAAATAATTATTTGCTATTGAAATAGGTTATCAAAGTGATATTAAACACATTATTATTGACACGAATGAAAAGAAAAAGACATTTTGTGCCATTATAGTTGGTCACACAAAAAAATGGTAATAATAAAATATCTTGATAATTACATGCCAAACAACTTTTGTTTAAACTTTTTTTTTCTAAACGCAAGGGTGAAGTAACAAAACCCAAAAAACTGTATTTTGGTCGCGATTTTAAACGATTCCAGCTTCAGCACAACTTTTTTTTTGGGGGGGACTTTATAACATTTCAATGAGACGGTAAAATGAATATATGTACCGATTCTCTTGCTTGTATGACACATTTCTTTGAGAATATCTAAAATGACTGGACTAATATGTATTTCCTTAGTTTTAGTTGGGTATACGCCGATTAAAACAAATCGAGACACGGCGAAGCTACACTACTCTGTCAAAGGCAAGCGCGGATAATATTCAAAGTTTTTTTAATTTCAAATGTGTATACGCACACTTGGACCAAGCGCGAATTGGCGAATCTCGGCGACCAATGGAAAATTGATTTCCAATAAATTCTTATTGTTTATTAACACCTTCACATTTATATAACTTTAATTCCAAAAATCACGTCTTCTAAGTAAGTGTTTTTAATGCAAATCTAAAATTAAATTTACATTAATAGGAAAAATTAATAAATAATAGGTTCGTAGTAAGGAGACGAGATTACGGAAATATTTTAAATATTCGAATGGAATGCAATTTCGATGCAAATAATTGAAGTTCTATTCTACTGTTGACGATTTATTTTAATTACCTTTGCACTACTCATTCATATATTATTTAAATTAAAAATGAATGGTACTTAGATTTTAGGCCGCGCCCGGACAAAAATTTTTTAGTGTAATAATTTTTTGCAATTAAAGTTATTTTTAAAACAATGTAATTTATTTATTTTATTCAAATGCAATTGTTTCCAATTGTACTTAAATGTGCATGGATCATAAATTATTAAATCGTTATTAAAGTATTCTAATTAATAAGTAATCAAAATATTACAATTTTTAAAAAACGTAGAAATTGCATTTATTTAAAAATACTAGTAGTTCTAGCGTAGCTCACAAAATTTAAAATACCATTTTATTGGTATTCACACGATTGTGATTGAAAGAAATTACGGTGAATCTGTTGGTCGATTACGCTAGCTAAGTAACAAGATGTTTATGTTTATTTATTATTTACGATGATGTTTATATAGAAAAAACACCAACGATCTCTATAAAAGTTTATTCACAAGTGCGCGATGGTTTTAAAAATAAACACAAAATACTATCGTATTCGTCTAGCTAAAACAAATCATATTAGAGATAAATACATGTTTTTTTAATATCTCTCTTGTAAATAAATATTTTTCAAGGATTTTATAGATTTTTGAAAAACTCTTTTCAAAAGCTATCTAAACTAACCAAAAATCTAAAACGGCTGCTATATGAAAAACAGAAGATAACTTGAAAAAAAAAGAAAACCGGGATTTTTTGATTACATAATAAACTTTGTTTTGAAAAAGTGTTCGAACATTGTAAAAGTTTAGAAGAGGTTAGATTAGACATCGAGTTATTAAAAAAAATTAAAATCGGGAAATTTTGGTTTTTGAAAATCTAAAAAAGTTATAATAACTAATAACTGAGATATCAATGATAAACATGGAAAAGTCAACACCCGTGTAATCTAAAGGTTTTTTTCTGTTTTTCTTTTTTTGGAGGACTTGTATATATACGTAGATATAGGTCATTTCGTATCCTAGGAAGCATTTTTTTCTTTTGAGAAAAGTTTGAGTAGAAGCGAGCACAAAACCTACGGTTATAAATATTCTATTGCTTGTTCCTATTTGATTATGCATTGTTTTTCTAATAACTTTAATTTTTTTGGAGGAAATACTAAACCGCCTGTGGCATCTGGTGCATTAGGGCGGTTGGTTAGGCACATACAGACGGTCACTACTTCCATCTCTTTACGGAGAACGTGATGGAACAAGCGTAACATCAAGCCTTTTCTTTTCTCTGCCTTTTACTATATCTTTCTCTTCTTTCTAACTTCTGGCTTTGCTTTGTCTGGGAATTGTTGGGTATTGTATCTGGGGGTAACAGAGCTTTGGCTTTGGTAAACTAAACCTTTCCCAGAGCAATACCTTTCGGAAGGTCGTACGGGGGGCCTAGAAGCTGACTCTGGGGTAGCTGTTTACCCTTAACCAGTGCGATAGACCGGCAATTGTAGACAAATCAAAACTACAACTAGCTATCCTAGTTCTTCTGTTTTGGGACAAAATATTTGGGCCTTTTCTTTTCTTTTCTTCATTTTTCATTTTTTTGGGATGGGAGGATTCATTCTTGGGTATTTTTCAAAATTGGGGGGTTCCAAAGCTTTACGCTTATCCTCATCCTAGGTGGGAGAAAGACTATTGTGGGCAAGCGAGTACTGGTTACGGTGACGTGCGCTTGTGTAGACTAACGTTAAGGGAACCAACGACGCGCATTTACACCTTGTCGCGAAGGCTGAAGGTGTGTTTAGACTATGATGCCACACAATCGTCCGGCACTGCAACGAGGAAACCTTAGGCCGTGATAGGATTCCTAAGGCATGTCTTAACCTCTAATTAGGAGCTAACCTTTCCTTATCCTCCTCTCGTTCTGTATAACCCTTTCTTTAGAGTTTCTTACGTGGGTGTATTCAGGGTGGATTTGGTACTCAAGGGTTGGGGTTTCATTAGGATTTTAGGGTTACTTAGTCCTGAACGCTTGTCCAAATTTCTAACTGTCCTGTCTTTCTTCTTTTTCTGTCAGTCGACTTCGATTTAGGTTTGGGAGGCTGTAGCGGGTTACTCAATGATGTAACTTTGCTTCTGGGTTCTCGCTTGTGCGGATTACTTTTGAGAATCTTAATGTTTTGATGTACTTCCCTTTCTTTTGACTTAGTTACTTGTCGTTAAGCAGAATCAGTTTGCTTCATGCGCTTTCACTACAGGTTTTAATCTCTAATCATCGTAGGCTAACAAATCTTCTTTCTCTTTGGGGTTGGGTTTCCAGTTACTGTGGGTTTGGTTAGGGTGGTATTACTTGGCTTTCCGGCAATGCTTTCAAACTCATCTGCGGATTACTGTTCCGACTATTACTCAAAGTAACAACATATTGGGTCTACGTTATCAACACCAACGTAATTGATTATAGAAATCTGGATATCAATAGCACTACTTACCTAACATCTACGAACAGGTCAGATTTTTTCGTTATTTACCAACGTACTATTTTTAGTCTATAAAATTACTTAATTATCTAGATACCTATTAAAACTATTTTCTGTAATAATAAAATTGTTATTTTGTTATTTCTTTGCGTTTTGTGTATTTAAGTATTCTCTTCCTAAACTATCTTTGGTTTTTATAATTTTATCAGGTTCGTGGGAGGTACTTGCTGCTGGCTGTTAGTTCCGGTCAGTTATCGCTAATAGCAGTAACTTGGCGCCTTTAAATATTTTCTCCAACTTAGAACCCCTCACTCTTCGACTTCTAGCGGATATTTTTTTTTCTTTGTCTACCTTCACGTAACATCCGGCATATGTGTCACTAGACTTTTAGATAAAATGTTTTTCTTATGGTCGGTGACACGTCTATGTATTTTTTTGTTATTAGGATGCACAAGAATAAATAATGTATTTTATAAATTTAAAATACAAAGCAAAACACAAAAAATATGAATTCTATAGAAAAAAATTAAATGTAAAAGAAGATTTTTAATAAAAAAAACCTCTCATATTTCATTTCTTATAAACCTGTACAAAACACTGTCCTACACATAACCTCCTAGGTTTGAACAATCAGTACAATAATAGCAACACGCCTTATGTATTTGTTTAGTGGAGTAAACGTTAAATCGTTTTTTCATTTGCTTCCCATCTTTACGTATATATTTGTATGGTAAATGTTTTAAAGTTGAAGGAGTCCCACTGATACTCTCGATTAATTCACATTAATTTTTCTGCCAAAAGTTTGAATTGTGGTGACAGAACTAACGTAAAATTTTAAAAAATCTCTAACTTCTTATAACACCTCAATGTTTCTTGTTTTCTCCGGTAATAAGGTAAAAGTTGATCTTGTTTATTAAGACTTGACATAATTTGATTATAATTATGAATAGTCAACAGGCTAACTAGATGTTTTTCTTGCATTGTTTCTATTTATATCAATTGTTTTTTAAAATTCGATTAAATAAACAGCAAATCTCTCTTATTTTGCCATTTAGATATTGCAATATTTTATATTTCAAATTTTTGCAATTTCTGATGCTAACTGCCTTAACATTTTCTATGCAGTCTTTCTGTAAGGTTCCGGTTACATAAAAGTTTCTGTCTAACAATTTTAAAGCAAGTGGGCAGCTATTGTAGAAACTGTCCATAATTTTCAAGCTTTTGCCAATACTACCTTTTTCGCGTGTCCTTTTCCACTAAAATTGCTTTCAGCTCGAGTGAATAGTTTTCCTGTCTGCCTGTCTCTGTCAGAATGTATACTTTCATAACCATATTTGTGTTTCTTTTTTTGTATATAATCATCAAGAGATAATATATTTGTATCGGCTTTTGATTGAAATAGTCTTAAAAAATTATTTTTCTTTTGATGGCGCTTGCCAAAACTGGCTTGGCATTGATCAAAATGAAGACATCTCATTATCAGCATAAAACGATTTCTGCTAATACAGTAGTTCCTAAACTCTTTTGGACCATGGATTCCTTTTGATAGTCAAAGTCAAAGTCCCACGAACCCTTGAGTGAAAAAACTACATAAATGCATATTAGAAAAATTACAAATTTAATTTTGATGTCTTGAATTGTAAATAGTGTCGTAAAAATAAAATCTAAATAATACATTTTGTTGAAGTATTTATTAAAATATTAAAAAAAAATTAATGACTTTGATGAACCTGATGGGATGTTATGAGTGTATTTATGTCAGGCTCAATGTTTGTGAGTAGCAACTGCAAATCCCCACAAGTACTAATTTTTAGTCGTTTTTTTTTTGTGATAAGGGCTCGTAACGGCACTGAATCAAAGAGTGAATAAAAGCGATAGAAACATGCACTTTTAGATAACCAACGTGCGTTTGTGTTAAGTAATAAACGATTATAGTCACCATCATTTTCCAAACAAAGTTGAGCAAATATTCTCTCATTTAAGGCATTGCTTTGGATTTTATTAACTGCTCTAATGACATAATGTAATTAGTTATGCAAACGTTTACGTTGTTTTAGGTATGACAGGTAACCTCGGTGTCGTCCCACCGTTGCCGGAACACCGTCAGTAGCAACTGAGATGATGTTAGTCAATGATATAGCTTTTACATCAAAAAATCTTATTAATTCAGTAAATAACGTTTCATCTTTTGTATCAGTTTTCAAACACTTAGCAAGTAACGATTCTTGTGAAAATTTTTCTTTTTTTACAAATCTCACATAAGCTAAAAATTAAGCTTCGTTTCCTGGTAACGTTGACTTGTCAAGTTGTATAAAGATTTCAGATGTTTTTTAAGTAGTCACATAAAGAGCTTTCTTTACACGCAGTCATTTCGTCGATCCTTCTTCGTACAGTATTATTACTCAGTGGAATGCTTTTTATAATATCTAAAGCTGGTTTGTGCACCGTACTTACAGCTGATAAAATAAATTCTTCACCAATAAAAAGAAAAACGTATGGTTCGTTTCTTGGAATTGGAACCAGCAAACCATTATTTCCACTAAAGCAAAAATTTTTTAGATTTGGAATATTACTCCAAACATTTGAAGATTTTGAGTCGCTGGTGCTTGTAAATTCGTAAGATTTAATATAGTATCAGCATTATCTTCCTCGTTACTATCTTCTGACAATTCGAACTCTGAATTTAACTCGTAGACACGGTATTCGTTGTCGGTTTTGCTAAAAAAACGTAGAAATGCTTCTTCTAATTTAGAATCAGTTAATGGCTGTTTTTTTTATATAAAAACTATTTAATTTTTTTGTTATATGGCTTTGGAGATAGTTCACCCATATCTGCAGTCACAATTAGTAAAATAATAAAAATTAAAAAACAATCTTTATTACTTACTTTTTACGATGTACTTGAGGGGCTAACAAAAACTGAACAACACGTACAGACAGCTAATTTTATACTAAACCGTATCGTAAAGAAAACTATGACCGTAAAGAGTTTGGTTTGACTCAAGCATGGGAAAACCAACTCCGAACGGAAAAGAATGTATGTGGGTGTGGTACGCTCCGTTCTACTGCATGGGGCTCCTATATGGGAATCTATATTGAAGTCGAAGCACTACTTCGATATGTCAAAGAAGACGCAAAGGAGAGTTGTCCTGAGAATGATTGCGGCCTATAGGACGGTATCTACGAAAGCCCTCCTGGTGGTGGCCTGGATACCGCCTACTAAAGATAGTATTAGGACGAAGTTGATAGATTTTGATAGATCAACCATCTTCGGATAGGTTGATGGAGGAGTGGCATAATAGATAATGCAGAGCAAGCGTTGACAGATAGACGTATGAGCTTCATTAACAAAGTAGATGAGTGGGTAAAATGATGTACGTCGCGGTTGAACCGCTACGTGGTCTAATTTCTGACCGGCCACGATAGTTTCGGCTTCTATCTTCAAAGGATAGAAAAGAGAAAAAGAGATGGATGCATGTACTGTGACGCGAAACACTGCCCAAGGTGAACTAGAGAAAAGATTGAGAGTAGACAATTTCAAAAGTTTATCAAAGAAGGTAAATGGTAGAAAATTTGTAAATATTTTAGACATTAATTAAAAAAATTGGACAAAGAAGATGGTACGTGAAAGTGTAGCTTAAAAATTGTGTAAATGGGGCGTTCTTTACTCAAAGTAGTATTCGAAAAAGTCTACCGTGTAAGCAGAAAAGCCAAGAGCGAAATGAGGTTGTTTTAGTAGGTATGTTTTTTAAGGAGACTCCCACACTGCTCTGGTGGTAGGTGCCTTTAAACGTATGGGAATTATGGTGTGATTAATTCCTAATGATTCTGCAAGTTTATTTTGTGTTTGACATGGATCTTTATGAAGTACTATTTAAATTATTTCATTTATAATAATGGCACAAGTACAGGTATTGCTTGAAATTAAGTGTTAGCTTCCTCCGTCCTTGTCGATAAGACAGAGAAAATATTCCCGCAAATGAGAGTCCACTTTCCAGAGGGGTCTAACATCAGGCTCACCTCGTTTTGCGAGGAAAAAAAGACCAAAGCTCAAATTTTAGTTTAAGCTTAAGGTTAGCCCATCACGGACAAAAAAAGTGAGGCTTGTGGTATGTGCCTACCTCGCCGTGACTCGTCAACTACTGTGTCAGAAAATAATCAGTATCACCATATGTTTGTCCAAAGATTGATGTTTGGGATTAGTGTCGCGGTCCAAGAGGAAATTGCATTCCAACGCATCTGACACTCAAAAGCACCCACTTCTGTTGTGATAATCTCCGCTCTAATCTTGACAAAAATGTCTATTGGAGCAATTTCGGCAGTAATCTCAATTTCCTTAAAAGGCACGTTTTTGTAAGGCGAGGCCGCTCTAATAGACAGTCTGCGGCGCAACTGCTTTAATTGAAGTTGCATCGAGCCAAACCAGGTAGCTTTCCAACAGGTATTAGCTGCTTATAACGCCACGTTGAACGTAGTGTGCGCTAGCATGCGTCGCTTAGTAGGGGAGGAACCGGACGTGTTGAACATTAAACGCCGATAAGAGTAGATTGATTTATTGCGCTTTTAATATGGACGTAACGTCTAGATTCACGTTGTTGATGT
Organism: Aquatica leii; assembly: GCA_035610365.1. Taxonomy (NCBI): domain Eukaryota; kingdom Metazoa; phylum Arthropoda; class Insecta; order Coleoptera; family Lampyridae; genus Aquatica; species Aquatica leii. Next base: position 31,941,103 of record CM069437.1, on the reverse strand, counting down.
CGAGCCTCCGTCGTTCGGTAGCTAACATAATTTGTGTTTTAAATGAAATAGGTTCTAAATTAGATGGTTTAACCTAGTTTTGAATTGTTACGTATGGTACGCAAATACGACGAAGAAATATAGTCGTGGGACGTTTTTATAGTTCCATGCGTTAACGATCGCGCTTTTGTTTAAGGAGTTAAAAGGATTTTTAATGTCAAGAGATACCACAAAGCAGTAATTTTGTGTCCATCCTTTACCTATTAAAGATTTGATATTTGTGAAGATTTGTTTTAAAGCGGTCGTCGTGGAATGGAAAGACCCGAAACGATGTTGACTTGGGAAACATTAGCATATGTAGTTTAAAAATATAGTCACGAAGATGTTTGGCAAGGCTTTTGTCACGGGGATGATTACCTTGGCTGGTACTCCGTTTGAACCAGAGATTTTTAAGGCCTTGAACACCTTTTCGGCGGTGGTGGGCTCTGCCAGACAGCTTGAGTCAAAAAGAGGAGGTAAGAGGGGTACAAGACGGGAAGAAAATAGTTACAGTTAGAAGCGCATTAATTTCAAGAACCTGAAAATCGTACATTGTCAGTTTCTTATTTCCGGAATAGTATTTGTACAGTTTTACTGAATTCAATATAATAAGTTGCAATATGTAAATAAATAAATATACTTGATATATAGCGGTTATACTCTATTATTGGTAGCGGTTTTTGCATTTTAACTCCTCTTCCGGTTGTCACTGTTTGAAAGAAATTGTCATATTAGGTTAAAATGTACATAACTTTATCTTTCCATTTTCCATTGTTGTACTCCATCTTTAAAAACGGACACATCTTCTTTTCTTTTTAGCTTTTTTTGTCACTTCTGTAGAGTTTTCTGTTAAATTGGCACTCAATGTACCTATACAATATGTTCGCTTATCGAGCAGTTTTTTTGACATGTCAACACTGTTGTAAAAAATGTCCATATACAAAGCATGACCGTTATATAACAATTCTTCCATTAGTTTTATAACTATTTGAAGTATGACTAATACCACTACACATTGTATGGAAATTGAAACACTCTACTTCCCATAAAATCTATATAAAATGCCCGATTTTAATCCAACATATATCCACTTTCTCATGGACATAATATGACCATCTTACGGACAACTATTTGCGTACGTCGTATGAAGTACTGTTAGATTACATCCGGTCGACGTCTTTTCCACATCTAGAGATAATGTTAATAATATAACGATCGTTTTTTATGTAGATATAATTTGCGTGCATTGCATTTCAAGTTTTCTATGTTTTCAGCGCTATACAGAAAAACTTCCTCCAATGAACATTCGGCAGGCAGATGTTCGTACGCGGTGTTCAGCAGATGTCATTTGTAGTAACGAAAAAACATCCTATGGACGACTATAATGTTATAAGTCTAGTAATGGACGTCCAACGGATAAACTAAGTACGGTTTACGTAAAACTTTGAATATCCATAGAATGTCTTTGTTCCACGTGGGTTATGCGTTTTAACAGAAAAGTTGGAAATTTCTAGAACTACAATGCACAACTTGTGCGTAGATACAGACGACCTAACAACTATTTTTTCTATTTTAAAAAATATTATTTCTATGTTAAATTATAAATAATTGTAAATGTTTTTTACATTAATTGTCGGTATACTTATAGGTTGTTCTGCAAAAATGTCTGTTAAGAGAAATGTCATAGGAAATCTGTTTATTTAAAGAAATAGTACATGTATATGTACATATAAAAAACATTAGAATCAAAAGCTACTATGCAATTATGCTCAATATTATTACCATACATATTATAAAGTCGGTATTTGTATAATACAACCAACTATTATTTGTGGTTAGAGAAGCTTTCTAATATCTACAAAAAAAAGTAACTATTTAGTTTAGTAATTCTGTCTTTAATAAGATGTTTTAATATGGAGAAATAACGCTGAATACAAATGAAGCTATAAAAATTAATCTGTCAATTTTCAAAAATTTCTAAAAATGTAAATTTAGAAAACATGTAATTCTAGTTCTTTTAAACTATTAATTCGGTACTCTTTAATTTGAACAAGTCAAAAATTTATTAAGTAATCAAAAGATTGCGCACCGGTATTATTAAAGATAATTACTGCTCGAAGCTTTTTTTAAAACTACGAACAAAAAATAATAAATGATCCGTTCGAATTAATAATAAAAAATTTTATGCGAATGTAATTGAACTTTTGTGGTGCGATAAAAATGTTTAAATCAAAATTGGTAAGGAATTTCAAGAAGGGCGCGTGTTATTTTACCAGTAACGATTTCGTTTGTTTAAATCGTGATATTATAAACAATTTAAAATTTGATTCGATTGCATCAGAAAAAGTAGAAAGGTGTTTTTTTTCTATGCATAAACACATATTACCATCTTTTCTACTTTATAATTATTTGTTACATTAATACTTTTTATATTACAATTAAAACCTAAGCTTTAGAGTTTGCCTAATAAATAAACATTTATGTGTTTATTAATAAAATGTTTAATTACGTGTTTTAAGCATAAAACAGATTTATTTAATGACACTATAATTTTAAGTTCTTATAGAAAAATTTATTGTACTTTATGGAAACGGCTAGAAACCATCTGGCACATAAACTTGTACTTGTTTATTTTACGATTTGTTGTGATGTCTTTACAAAGTATGTGGTTTTGCTAAGCGTTTAAAATAAATATGGTTGTGTAAGAAAATTTAGTCTTCGTACGTGCGAAACAAATTTGTAGTCTTTTGGTCATTGAGATTTCAGTACAAATTATTTTGATTATGTAGACGCTTTTTAATGTTAACAACATTATTTATTTTGTTTAATATTAATAATAATAAATTGTTTGAAAAAAAATAATAAAGATTGCACCATATTGAAACAATTACCTTAAATGCATTAATTGTCTTGTTTTAGTACTTTTTCATTTTAGATTATAATAGACTAAGACTTTTCAACCCTTACTCCAGTTTCTAATAACATTGAAAAAACATATTTTTTCTTTCTTACATTGGTCCATCTTCTTTTTAAATTCAAAGTCAATTTGAACATTTGAATGTCAACATTTCTTTTTCATCTAAATTTAATTTAAAATTTTTACTTGTTGATACCAAAGATAAAGCTGATATTTGAATAAATTTAGTGTTTTGAACTAGAATAGCTTAACATTTTTTTTACATTAAAAATAATAATCTTTTTTATTAATTAATCTAATAAATCATATATTAGAATATAAACATTTTTTTAATTATAAAACTAACTATGAAATTTCTCATATTTGTAATAAAAACTTTGAATTAAACTTTCCAGAGATAAAAAAAATATTAAACACTATAATTTAAAATCAGAAGCTTGTTTAAGTCAAGTCGGAAATTGATAATTATGTTTGTTTCTAAAATATAATTTTTTATTTTATTTTTCTTGTTATTGATATTATTATATTAATTTTTTGTACTTATATTGTTTTTGCTTAATTTCTATTGTCATTTTACTTTACTTATATATTTTAAATTAATAACCTTATGTATTAATTAGTTGTAAATATAATAACTATTAAGGTTTACATTTTACTTTTGGCTTTATAACTGTGGAGGCCTGATGATGACTGAAATGGTCAAAATATGTCGCCAATAATTTTTAAATAAAATGTATATAGAAAGGGCTTAAATTTAATTATTTGTTTTTATAATTTAAACCTCGTTTTGTATATAAAAACTTTATAATAGATAAAACAAAATACTTTGAGGGAGTTTTTATTCTTGTTCGCCACTTATCTTTGAGTGACATTTGATATCCTAGATTTTTATACTTTTCTAGCCACGTTATTTTGGTATTTTTTATTGTTTTGATTTTCTAGAAAATGTTTGCAAACGTTTCATGGTATCATTTATTGTACGTTTAAAATTGTCATCTTTGAAAAGCTTTTTCATTTATGGATCAACAAATATTCTTCCGCAAACTTTTGCATCAGACAGGTTGTAAACTTATTTTTTAAATTTTACGTGAATACTTGTAAAAACACACAAATATGTTACATATTATGAAGATGTGAAGTGATACCCTATATTAGAATAAAATGATTAAAAGAATGGAATAGAATTTTAGATTGTTAAGTTAGTTATAAAAATCGTGTCGGTTTGCTAGCTAACTAATGTTTATTTATTATAACTAAGTTTACTATAACACAACACAACAAAATCATAACTAATCAATTAATAACAGAACTCATTAAATCAATATTTGTAACACTTTAAATGTCGAATCACAGAGTCATCAAGTGTGTTTTTAGAAGTCTGATACTATTGTAGTTCCGACACTTTCTATATCGCGTCGAGCATTTTAGAACATTTTTTGAATGTTACAGTGCTTTCTTCTTAAGACGGTTATGTCTGAGAACAAGAAACTATCGCTACTCTAATAGAAAAAGTCGAGATTTTAACGAGTTTTAGCAATTTTCTTGGCTATAGAAGAAGCAATCATGAATTTTTTTAGACTCAATGTTTTGATTAGATAATAACTGCAAAACAACACCTGTTAGTACTGCTAGATTTTTATAGGGTTTTAATTCTTTTCTAATATTTCATAATGCACGCCATAAACCTAAAAATCATTGTTTTTTTAAGCCGTTCATTTACTTTGTTTAGCTTCTTTAAATTTGCTTACATAATTTTCTGTAGTAATGTTTCTCCACGGTTTTGTTTTTAAATTGATCACAAAAGTTTGTATTTTTCTGAATAGATGAGTTGAGTGAGGACATGCTTTGGTTAACATTATTGCGGAATTTTGAATGCATTAAAGTGATTAAGCTGCAATCATTAAAGTGATTAATTAACGTGTGCGTGTTGAGGGTTGTGAAGTTGAAGCTGTTAATTAGAAGTACGGTTTTAATGTAAGTTGTAAATAATTACATTTAATTTATGGTTAAGAAGGTATAGGCGAGCTCAGATAACGTGTGTGAATGGGAACGGGTACCGTGAACTAGTTTAAATGTCAAACGCGCGCTTTTGATAACAGTGACGTACATACTTTTATTTATATACTATTTTTAATATTTGTGGCGGGATTTAATCAGATAGAATTAGATAGAATCATGCCGGAATCCAAATCGACAGGATCGGAAAGAAAAAAGAAAAGACAAGAAATTGTGTAAGAAGTTTTTGCAAGGAGTAAGAAAACAAAAAGAAGTCTGAGAAAAAGGAAGAGTGATAAGACGGAGCAGGGGGTAGTAAAGATGTGTAGGGACATGATTAGAGAAATAAATCAAACGAGGGAAAAGAACAATAAATTAGTATTAAATCTGGAAAAGATCACGAAAGAGTTAAGAAAAGAAAAAGAAGAGCAAAGAGAGATATGCGATACGTTGAAAAAATAAGAGCATGGAAAATAAGATAGAAAAATTGGAAGGAAGGGTGGAAGTAATGGAAAGGGAAAAAAAGAAATAAGAGCTTGGTTATAAGAGGAAAAGAAGGCTAAGAGGGAAGAGAAGAACGTAAAAAGAAAGTAAATAGTTTGTTTAAAAATGAATTGAGAGTGGAAACAAGTATAAGAGACGCAATTAAAATAGCGAGTAGGTTAATACTAGCAAAATTTGATTCAGTAGAAGATAAGCTAGAATTATTAAAGAAAAAAGAAAGGCTAAGAAAAACAAAAATATTTATAGATGACCCCAGTGGAAGCAGAAGTACAAAAAATATTAGGATGCAAGAAAGAAAACTTAAGGAAGAAAGAAAAAGAACAATAATAAGGTGTATGAAATTATATTTTGAAAGAGAGAAAATGCATTGAAACGTAAAAAATAATAAATTAGAAAGAAAGAGGACAAACAACTAGAAATAAGGGGGGTAAAAAATAAAAAAATTAGGACGACTAAGCAAAGATCAAGAAAAACGATAAGAAAAAAAAAACGAAGGAAATAGAATTAGTATTTTGGAACGTTGCAAGGGTTTAAAATAGAGGAACTGAATTTTGGAAGTATATAGAAGGGTTTGACATTGTGGGTTTAGTTGAAACGTAGCTAGAGGAGAAACATTGGGAAAGATGGAAAGTAACTTTACCAGAAGGATATAGATGGAATGTACAGTTCGGGACTAGAATGGAAAAAAAAAGAAAAGCGTAAGGGGGTATAATATCGGAAATAAGTGAAGAATGGGTGGTAGAAGAAGAGAAAAATAAAAAGCAAATGCAAGAAATAGTAGTAAATCAAATATTAAGGAAAGATTAGGGTAAATATATGTTGATAACAGTGTACAGTTAATTAATGAAACAAACAATACGGAACTAGGAAACAGCTACTAATTGAAGTGGAGAGCAGAAAATTAATAATAGGTGGGGATTTTCACGCGAGCATTGGAGAAGGTAGGGATATGATAGTGAATGTGGAGGAAATAAAAAAAGTAACGATGGATACAACATTAAACAAACAAAGTAGAAAGCTATTGAAGGCTATGAAGCTATGTGAGGAGAAGGGGCGGACTTAACTCAACGGAAATACAGAGGAAAGAGATAGAGAAAAATAAACATATATAAATAAAAGGGGAGAATATATGATAAATTATGTAATGGTTAGTGGAGAGGTTTTGGAGGAAATAAAAAGTTTTAAAATAAGGGCCATTAGAAGTAAGGTTAAAAGATTGGGGAGAGAAAAAGGAGTGAAACTGATCAATAAAATCGATAAAGCAGTAGAAAGGAAAAGATACAAACAAAACATAAAAGAGTGCAGAAAAAAAGGTGGTAGAATAAGAAATGCAGAGAAGCCAGAAAACAGCTAAGAAGAGGTAAAAAAGGTGGAAAAAAAGAAAAATTGATATTCGAGAATATAAAAGATTAAGATCACCATATAGTAAAGAGTGTTGTAAGAGAAAAGAGGAATACAGAAAAGAGTTAAGAGGATCAAATAAGTATGTAAAAAAATGCAGGTGACAGAAAAGAGGTAAAAAATTATAGAGGTATAAGTGTAGCATATGTGGATATAAGATGTATATGACAATTTTGTAAAAAAGACTGTAAAGAAAAATGGAAGACAACAAATCTTTTACCAGATTAACAAGGTTTAGAAGAGAGAGAAGAGCATTAGATAATGTATACATAATTGAAACAGATAGTAAACAAAGAATTAGAAGTGAAGAAAGAGAAAGTTTTTGCGTTATTTTTGGATATAAAAGCAGCGTTTGATAATGTGAATAGAAGTAAATTATGGAATATATCAAGAAAGAAACAGATAGAGAAAGAACTAGTTATGAATATAGAAGAAATATATAATGAAACAAAATGCAAAGTAAGAATAGATTAAGTTAAGTGCAGCATTTTGGGCAAATAAATGATAAAAGCAGGAGAGCCCACTTAGTCTTAGTTTATTTGCTGTATATTTAAAAGATTTAGAGAAAGAGTTGATAGGGCAACAGTGGAGGAATAGTAATGGAGGGGATTACAAACGTGTTTTGGCGTATGCGGATGACAGTTATTATAGCGAAGAAAGAAAGAGAGACGAAGGAGATGATAAACACAGTAAAAAATTATTTGGAATAATATGTTTAAGTGAAAATGTGGGAAAAACAAAGATAGTAGTGTTTCAAAAAGAAAGGGGGGTAAAAAAAAGTGGAGTGGAAGTTAAAGTGAGGAGACGAAGTAATAAAAAGTGTTAATGAAATGACTTATTTGTACTATCGAATCAGGTACGACAATAAAGATGAGGCTCAAGTGGTTGGCGAAAAAATAGTAATAGAATAGTAAGTCAGGTGTGCGGTTTAAGAGAGAGGGGGTTTGGGAAGTAAATAGAAGCAAGAAGATAGTTGTTTAACAAATTAATAAAGAGTGTGATAATGAACGGAGCGGAAATATGGTGGTTAAAGGAATGGGAGGAATTGGAGAAAGTACAGGAAAAATACTGGAAATGGACGTTAGGATTAAATAGGGAAACGCCAGAATACATAGTAGAGGAGGAAATGAAGTTAGAAAAGATAAGAGTACAAGAGAGGAATATAAATTGCTTCAAATGTGTTGCAGAGAGATGAAGAATGAAAAAATTAATTATGGACAAAAAGGAAGAGAAAGGTCTTATGAAAGAGTTGGATATGCAAAAAAAGAGGTAGAGGAAATAAGGGAGACAAGAAGGGAAATGAAAGATGAAATAATAAGAAGAGATAAGGATATTGTGGCGCTTACTCCGAATCGAACTGCTTAGCTGAAATAGAAAGCTAGTAAACGGTACGGTTCTTGGGCGCCAGATTTGTTCGAAGAGTTTACTCTCCTGTTCGACGGTCCGAGTAACTGCAGTAAAGACACGGTTGCCCAAGGCTTCGAACGGACCTAAAAACGGAGCGAGGCAACGGAAATAAAAGATACATAAACAAATAAAAATGACTATTTATTCTCAAAATAAACGAGCAATTAGCGGTATAGTCGACGAGAGCGGAAGCGGCGGCCACAACCAAGCAAGCGTAAGGTGATTTAAAACCAATGACTAATTAGCGTGCGTTCGACAAGCGGTGAAGTCAATGACCAAGCAAGCAAGCATGCAATACAGTATCAACTCTGTTGGATCGGTAGACTCGGGTTCAAAGTTTAGGTGGAAGAGAAGCGATTTGAACACGTTACTGGAAGGAGTATCTGCAGGCCAAAGACAAACACTACGGAGGCGACGTGTTGACGGCGCATTCGCAGGCCAAAGCCAAACAATACGAATACGATGCTCGGTAAAGGATTGAGGAAGGCGTATCCGGAGACCAAATCCAAACACTACGAATACGACGCCCGGTAAAGGATGGAGTAAGGAAGGGCAGACGGGAGGGATGCGTTATCTCTACGAAAGTTTGATTAATATAAGGAAAGCGGCCTACTTTATACTTCAGCTGGTGCACTGGGACCCCGGAATCCTCTTCGGCTTGAGCTACAACTGGAACTGAAATTTGTAACGATTGGTTACAATATACAGAGACAAGAAACAAGAGCAAGAATAAGGAAGGAAACATACAATGAGAGATATACAATTATAATGACGGAGAGTATTTAAAGGTAAATAAAACGCAAAAAAAGCTTAAAAAAATGATAGCAAGGTTTAGATGCGAAAATGAAAAGCTAGAGAATGAGTATTAGAAGGAATATAAAGATAGGAGATGTAAACTATGTAGAGAGGGGTGGGAAAATATAGAACACATGTTAAAAAAATGCATAGAACTAAGAGAAAAGGAAAGAGGAAGCTTGGCGGTTTTGGGAGAATAAGGAGAAGTGGAATGGATGGAAGAGGTATTAAAAAGGAGAAAAGGATTACAAGTAGTGTAAACATAGATATTGGGATGTATCTGTATTTAAATCACAAATTACTAGTAAATGAAACTGTAAAAACCAAATACTGCTGTTTACAGACTCGTTAATAATTTCTGATTGTTCAATTCATCTGCCATCAGACATCGATCTAACAGTTTGCAAACAAAGCAGCTTCAAAGCTTTAATTTTGATTAAAATACATACAAATCTAACGAAGCTCAAACGTGACTGTTTTTTGAATAACATAAACTTTTCTCTGCGATGTTCTTTGCTCTAAAGAACTTTTAATGTCACATGGTTTTATCGATGCCTAGCGTTTTTTACTGGTTCATTGTCTTTTTACAGTATCTAGTAAAACCTCTCTCACACATTGGTTTAATGTTCCTATACGCCAAAGTGTTCTCCCGATTCACCATTGTGTAAATTTCACAATACCTCTGACATTTGGTTCTTTAATACTATCAACTGGAATTTGTATTTTGTAGTTTTGACACTAACTAAAGATTTCTTTGAAAAACTACTAATATGTAATACAATTTTCCATTCTGGATAATTCCCGTGAGCTGAGCTTTCGTCACACGTCGCAGTAAACATCTTCAAGTTCTGAAACAAACAGTTTGATATAAATAGACAATATTGGATGCATTTCATTAATAATAAATAAAAATAACCTAATAAATATTACTGTCTTTGTAGGAAACTGTAGTTATATAAAGACAGATTTTTAGAATACTTCTTACCATTTTGTACAACTACTGTAAAGTGTCGTACCAATACGCGTATTTTTGCACTTTTCCTATTAAACTTTTTTTTCATCAACCTTTCAAAAAACTGATGAAGATTACGCAATAATTTTGTAATTTTGTACAAACGTATTGCTTGTCGTCGTGGTCTAGAAAATCTTGCGGTGACAGATCGCCTTGTATGTGACAAAAATAATGCAACGTTGCGTGAATCAATGTTATTGCTAGCTTTTCCAGGTCAAATATCACTGCCTGCCTCACAGAGCCTGCTCTGTGTGCTAGAAGCTTTTGAATTGTAGGTAATTAGAAAGCCTTTGAGTAATATTACTACTGAGTTGACACGGGGGAATAAATGAGAAAAATCTGCAATTCTTTAGCCATAACTCGTCTTTAGTGAGCAAGCAATCAATTTTATTAATAAACGTCTCACGAAAAAAACTTCCCGGCATTGTGTTACAAGCTTCTAACTAGTGTGGACCTCTCTATTTCGAAGAGTCGACGTGCATCTAGATATGCCTTTTCGCAGAAGGTTGATATAAGCACTATATCTAATTATTTGCTAACAGAAGAGTCTCGCCTTATAAGTGCAAAAAACGACTTCAAGCTCTTAAATAAAAAACATTCACAACGAGACGCAAAGGCAAGTAAAGCCCAATTAATATCTTCTTATGAGTTTTTTCAGCTTTAATCAATCAAAAAATCTTCTTATGTGTAATACAACCCAACACGAACATAACATTCAAAACGAGAAATGAGCACCACACGTATTGCTAACGTGTCCAATACACGCATAGCATGTGGTTAACTGGAGGTAAAATAAGTACGACAATCAACGGAGTAAAATTCATGCTCAGCAAAACTCCTCATAAACATCGTATAATTTTTCATTTAAATATTATATTAAATCGACGGAATGACATTGGATATATTTCAATTCTTAAGAAGTTTCGTTGAATCTTAGTTTGTCATGTATTCACTTTGCTGTTTACGTAAAAAATGACAAAATTGTTAATGCGGAAAAAAAGAAGAAACTACTATCCCAATGTAAAGCTGCCAACTGAAAATTGAGGTGTAATATACGAAATATATCGACTGACGGAAAAGAAAAATTTTTAACACAATAGTTGTTAGGGCTAGAGAATTGGTTTTTAGTGCCGACTAAGTTTTGCAGATATTATGGTTTTTATTTACAATTTTTAGAAGAAAATTATAGAATGCTTAATTGTTATAAATTGCAAAGTGTTTTGGTTATCTGTTGAGACAAAAACTGCAATTTACAATACAAAAGTTTTTATTAGAAGGCTTTGTTCAAGCTTTTGCGTTTACATTTTTAATCGGAATTAGTAAGAGGCGGTTTACTTATGGAGCTGACGGTTTAAAACATTTCAAATTGTAATGTCATATTTAATAGTACCGGCGAACGTTAAGATGAAACCACTGTTTTCGAGTATCTTCAAAAGTTTGTTACAGATGTTTACTTTATAATAAAGGTGTAGGTGTCTTACGATAAATTTGTTCCATTTATTTTTTTTTGCTATTGCAATACTATAAAACCGTATTATTCTTTAAGAACTCGGATAAAGTTTTTAACAACTGGTGGCATTTTAATATAACTTTGTTTAAAAGTAGCATTCTTTAAAAAGCAATAATTTTTGTATGTTAGACATTTTTCTGCATGTAATTAATGTACAGCTTTCTTTTTTGTTTTCGTTAACGCTGTTATATCTATGTTTAGTTTTCTCATTTCTCCTACTGTATCCGTTATATTTGTAAGTATTAGTTGCACACTTCAGATTGCCATCTCATTGTCCGTTTTCTCGCTTAATTTCGTGGTATACTATTTTTGTCCATGTTCCGAAACTTAAGTCTAAATTTTTTTACCGCTTCGGTATAATTTTATATATTATGGGCTGCAGTTCTAATGCTCTAACTCCCAATAAGGAAAACCAGTAACTTTGATTTCAGATTGTTTTTACTACAACTAAAAGGTCAGTGTCTTCAGTCTATCTCTCGATAGCTCATTCGCTTGTTTCACCGTTTAAAATAATATGTCTTTTCGTTTACTGTTACAACCGTTGTCTATTTTTTATGTAATCTTGAGCAAAAACTATTATAGGGTTTTTTTGCAAAGTTGTTACTTCTTCTTTTTTTTCTTATGGTTAGAACAGGCTATAACACAAAAAGAAGTCTCACATAAATGTAAGAACTACAGATGAATTACAGTAACACTAACATTTAGCCGCCTATATGGAAAGGTACTTTGAGAACTTACAGAAAAAGAATATAACAACTACGAAACAATGAAACCGAACGGATTTCGTGTATGGACATCCTATTCGCTTTAACACAAATCATTAAGAAGAAGCTCAGTACTGGAAAAGATGTGCATTTGTTATTTATAGATTATAACAAAAGTGTTCGATAATGTTCCTATTTCGATGCTGTGGAAAGCGGTCGAACAAACGAATATTCGAATAAGAAACACAATAAATAAAGCTGTAAAAAAATTATACAACGATACAATAATGCGCATAAAAAATTTACAGTACTTGTGATCATCATAGATACTTAGACATAAAAATAACAAAAAAATGAACAAGATGAACAAGTGATTACAAGACGAATTTGACAAGGACGAAAACCAATAAAAAAAACAAAGGGAATATTGTGGAATAAATAAATAAACAAGAAACTAAAATATGATATTTACAGCACGATCGTTAAGGTATGTTATATAGAGGAAAAACATGGCAAATGACTCAAATAGATAAAAAGAAACTAGCAGAGTATCTAAGTTGGAAAAAGTGTCCAATGATAAAATAAACTACAGTCGAAACCGATTATAACGACATCGTTTACAACGACCGATCGGTTATTACAGCCAGATTGTAAGGTTCCACCTGAATCTTTAGTAAACTATTCAGTAAACATACCGCCTATAACAACATCGGATACAGCGACATATCGCTTACAACGACAAAACTTTATCGATATTAATCGACTATAAGGACCAACCGCTTCTTGTCCCAGCAAAACAAAACAATACGAACGATTTTAAATCTTATTGATAAGCATTGAAGTAATATGCATTTAGGCGTATTATAACCAACGCACTTTCTTCCACCTCATCCGAACCTCTTCCCGGCCATTTGACCTTGCATATTTTACACCAATTGTTTAGTGCACTAAATGACTGCGTGAGTGACAGCTTGGTTTTGATTAGACCGTGCATTTATGCGTTATCATGTTGAAAAGAATGAGGAAAGTGTTTTCTATTGAAGAAAAATCTCATGTCATATAGAAATTAGAAAATGGCGAGTCGAATAGTGAAATTGCAAAGGAATGTGGAGTTTCGCACTCTACGATATCAACGATTTGGAAAAATAGAGATAAAATAAAAGTTCTTTTTGAAAACAACTCTTTAAAACTTAAACGAGCGAGGACAAGTGAACATAAAGTTATAGAAGATGCTTTATTAACATGGTTTAAACATCAGAGAGCAAACAACGTCCCAATAAGTAGTCCGATTTTGCAACAAAAAGCTAATGACTTTGCTCGTCTTATGGGTAAAGAAAATTTTGAGTGTTCCTCATCTTGGGTACAACGTTTTCGCGATATAACAACGGGTTACGTATACTTTAGTTTCCTGATAACTTCACACGTTTTACTAACGTACAATCAACGGAAAAACTTTAAAACTAACTCGTTTGTTAATCGGCGACAAATAATCTCGACAATATTAACGCGTTCGCTCGCTACACTCACTCATGGCGTTAAAATTCTTCCTTCTTTCTTAAATAACTATAAACCGCGTGACCGGCGATACTTCTAAGATTTTGTTTTCTTAGGTAGTTAATTTTCTGTAAGAATTAATTAAGTTAGCATTAAATACGTGATTAATAAATTTGTTTAATTAAATAAAACTATGTTAGGTACAAGTATGTACTTTTAAAAACGATTTATAAATATTTTCGTAATTTTAGTATTTTAATTGAATTATTTAACTTAAAGTCTTCTCCACAAAAATATTTTATTTTTAATTTATTTTAAACATGTTTCGACGTTTTTCAATGTCATCATCAGTATGTCTACGAATAGTATAAATTATTAAAAATATAACTAACAAATTTAATTATAAAAGAGCAAACTCTGTAATATAATTAAAGTGACAAATGTCAAAAACAACAAATTGAAACTATTAATAAACACACAGCCAGAAATGATAAAAAACAAATTAAAATTTAAAAAATAGAGAGGTAAAATTAGAATTTAGGAGGAGAAGTGCTTATATCGCGAAGTTTATTAGGACACGTAGAAGAATTATTATTAGAAAGACGATAAATGTCTAAAATTTTGAGATTGTTAAGATATTGGCCTTTAATTTAATATTGAGATCAACAGAAAAAGAATGACTAGTCGACAAAACGTGATTAGCAAAGCCAGACCAGGTATTAGAGATATCAGTATTTAAATTTCTATTATTAAACTAAATATGTTCTTTTAATCTAATTTTGAACTTTCTTCCAGTTTGACCGACATAAGAAGAATTACAAGAAGAACACGAAACATTGTAAACACCGGGTTTATCTAAAGCAGAAATGGGATCTTTATTATTAGCAATATAAGATATTAAATTATTATTTGTAAAAACAGAAATAGAAACATTAAATTGTTTAAACAAATTTTGAAGAAAAAAACAAGAAGGATTAAAAAGTAAGGAATAGAACGGTAAATATCGTTACTACTACATTTATTATATACCAAATTTTTAAAAAAATGGTGAAAACTTGTTCTATGAATAACTTTTGTTTAAAATTTTAATAGGCTAACCATTATTATAAGCAAGTTGTTAAATAATTTTCAATTCTTTATTAAAACTGGTTATAGAGAAAGGAATAGGATAAAGACGATTAATTAAAGAACGAAAAGAAGCAATTTTATGATTATACGGATGATTAGAGTGAAAAGGAATTAAGCAATCCGTATAAGTAGGTTTACGATATATTTCAAATTGAAATTTTTCATTATCACGTAAAATAAGTAGATCTAAATAAAGAAAAGAATTATTGTTTTCAATTTCATAAGTAAATTTTATTTTGTGATGAAGTGAATTAATAAAATCGTTAAATTTACTTAAATCGTCTAAAGAACCATTGAAAAGAACAATTCAGTCATCTACACACCTAAACCAAAAAGTAATCATGCTAGAAAAAGAACAATTAAAAAAAAATATTTTCAATATTATTCAGAAATATTTCAGCTGCAAGTGGAGAAATGTTTGAACCCATAACTAAACCTGATAATTGAGAATAATAATTGTTATTAATTTGAAAAAATTTTGCTTCAAAACTAAGTCGAGAGGAGAACAAACATCTAAGTAAGTGTTTAAAGAACCGTTAGAAAAAAGTAGACGAATGAGAGATACACATTCTTCAGGAGGGATAGAAGGAAAAAAATTGACAATATCAAAAGAAACGAGATAAAATGAAGAAGGAAAGGGAATATTTTTAATCTTATAAGTAACATCAGAAGAATCAAAATACAATATTGATTAGTAAAGTTACAATAAGTTCTAATTACGTTATTAAGTCAAGGAGCAAGTTTAGCTACAGGAGAATTACAAAGGACAGAACAAGACGTATTGGGATTAAAGGCTTATGAATAAATATGAATAAAGGCCAATATCTTAACAATCTCGAAGTTTTAGAAATTCAGTCTTTCTAACGATAATTCTTCTACGTGTTTTAATTAACTTCGGGTTATAAGCACTTTTCCTCTTCTTAATCCTAAATTCTATTTTACCTTTCTATTTTTTAAATTTTAATTTATTTTTTATCAATTCTAGCTGTGTGTTTATTGATACTTTCAATTTGTTATTTTTGACATTTGTCAGATTAATTATATTACTGGGTATGCTCTTTTATAATTTAATGTGTTAGCAATATTTTTAATAATTTATACTATTTGTAGACATACTGATGATGATATTTAAAAATGTCGAAACATGTTAGAATAAAATAAAATGAATATTTTTTAGAAGACTTTAAGTTAAATAATTTAATTGTATATCTAATACTCCAATTTGAGCATGGATTACATTAACGTTTTAGTACTTCAAGATGAACGGAAACCACTATCACATTGATTTTAGTAATAGTTAAAATTGCGTTCTTAATTGTAAATTGGTAAATTAATGATAAAAACAATGCATAAATATGTGTCGGTGTTAATTACATTACAAAGAATCTGTTATTGGTGGAGTACAAAATTAATGAAGATTATCCAGTAACGCCTGAAAGAATTATAACATTTGCGATGAAAGCAATTACTCTTGGTAAAATTCGCCAAAAAAAATCAAATTAGGTTCAATCTGTGATAAACCGTAATTATTTTGCACTCAAGGATTGGCGACACACACAAAATGAAATCTGATTTTTGGGGCTATCGAATATAATTTTTATTTAAATATTTTGTTGATATAGAAGCACTATGAATAGCTTTGCCTAAAACTTATGTTTTTATGTGTAAAATCATTTTGATTTGACACAATACTTAAAATATAGAACTAAGTAACGTTATCAAACAAAATGTTTTTGAAACTTCAATAGTATATAAGATGGTTTTTTACTCCATCCAATCAAAGTTTACTTCTTTGTTTTAATCAAATAAAATTGTGTAAAATAAACCATGTATCATTGCCTTCCATTGACTCTAAAATTATAATTTTTTTAAAAATTGTTGTTCTATTTTGTCAAAAGTAACCAACGTACTTTTTCTCATTATATATTGTAGATTAAAGTTTGTAATATTTTATCAAACATAAGTTTTCATAAATTTTACGTTAAAGAATTATTTACAATCAAGATTAAATTTGGAAATATTTGAAGACAAAATCAAAAGTTTTTTAGCAGTATTTATAAAAGTTCTAAAACTGTTAATGTAATATGTAAAAAAATCTAAATAGCGAATTTTAAAAAATATGTTAATTTTAAGTTTGTGGCAAACGTTGCATTCAATCAATTTTATAGAAAATGAACTTGCTATGTATAAATTAAAAAAAAGTGATTTTTATAGCGATTTGTAATTTTCTTTGTATACAATGCATTAAAAAAGTTTACGGTATACAACAAAAAACTTTAGGCAATTACATACCCGTCTTACTTAATGGGTTGATTTCCTAGAAATTACTGTAAAGTTTTTTCAAAGTGTATAACTAAATACAGTTTTTAAATCACAATTAGATTAACTAGAAAATCTACTTGTAACAAACACGAGTGCAAACTGTGACATAAATTTGTGTAAAATATGTGATTATTCAAGGTACTAAAAAGGCAGAACAAATACAATTATTACACTTAAGACAAGGTAAAACGTTATTTAGTCAATTGTCGAAATACGTCTCTTTGCGTTTTCCCCAAATTCATTTATTATTTTCAAATAGTACGTCGTAACTTTAATCATCGGGTTTCAAAAGAAACCGTAGCCAGAACGTATGATAATTTTCATCCATATTTTATACGCAAACTTAACGGAAAAAGGCAAACTATTAGTCTTTATTATTTAAAATTTTCTATCTCTGTTCTGTTAATATTTAACTAAGGATAGAGGAAATTTCTCATGCCCTTCGCGCGATTATTATACTACGAACAAATAGATGTAAT
Organism: Aquatica leii; assembly: GCA_035610365.1. Taxonomy (NCBI): domain Eukaryota; kingdom Metazoa; phylum Arthropoda; class Insecta; order Coleoptera; family Lampyridae; genus Aquatica; species Aquatica leii. The sequence continues at coordinate 31,923,417 of CM069437.1, read as the reverse complement.
TGAAACGCCGATATGTGAATATAAGAAAGATGAAAGAGATGGGTGGCATATTTAGTGTTCAGCTGCCGGTCTACACGCTTCACGCTTAATTTTGATCAGAAATTTCGTATTCGGATATTCTTTTCAATGTTGATTAACACGGATGTCAAGGGCCACCCTGTATATGCTTTGTAGTACATGAAAAATAGGTAGCACCCTCGTTACTGATACGGCTAAGCCCCTTGTATCAACTTGTTTTTAATAATTTAGAGTTAGCGCTGATATATGTAAAAGTAGCTACAAAATGACACTTCGTAGTAGCATACAGTAAATAAAGGTAAAGATAATAAAACTTTGGCAAAGCAAAGGATCAGTAGAAACAACCAGTCATGGTGTGTTTAAATAAAATACAATCTTGTTAAAGCATATTGCTTCCAAATTTTACAACCCTCTATCCTACTGTAAGTAAGTGATCAGTTTACTACTAGGTAATAATTTCGTCAGGACGTCTCATAAATGCCTTATATTTTTGAAGATTTAGGGCAACATAAAAACATCATTGCAGAACGAACGATTTACAACTCACAGTATGAAGAGTGGTCCTAATTGTTTTACAACTTTCACGCGTTTTTGCTACCGTTTTTCGAAAACTGTTGGAACCTTTTTTTTTAAATTTCAAACGTCAAAGCGCGTACTTCGAATATAAACAAAATAATAAAAACGTGGAATATAAAACTATAGCCAAGCGACACGGCTCAATAAAAGACACCTGTACAGTAATATAACATTCTTTGACAATTATTTGCGCTCGCGAATTCGTTACGCACATCTAAGCTGGCCGTAGAATAATACGAGAATATAACACAAGAAGTCGGTAAGCGCAATTCTAACTATGGCGTATATAAAATGGTTGGTTATTAGTGTACATGCATTTTTCTAAACCCATAACTACTATGTAGTGTTTCAAATTTTACGTGAAACGTTTCGTTTAAATGCTAACTTTGAATTTCTAAATCGTGTGCAACATGATACTACCTATAATTTCTTATGTTTTCAATGTTTGTATAATGCACCTAATGTGAGTATTTTTATTGCAATATCTTCGAACAAAACTGGCAGTTTTATACTCATACTCATATGTGTCTAGAAGTTGGTTAATGTACATTATTCTTTTATTGCAATAACAGTTATTTAAAAAAAAAACGATTACTAAACCAAAACGTTTCTTGCTAGCTTTGCAAAGCAATGGTACGTTAGATAAAAGCATTAGCAGGAAATAACAATTTAATTTGTTTTTATGATTTTATACTGCAAAATTATAGTTTTTTTGTTGAGAAAAACAATTAGAAATTTGAAGTATAACGTAAAATGTAGGTAACTTGATGTTTTGTTAAGGTGATTTTATTGGTATCACTTCAAAGCGACTTTTAGCAACTTTTTAGAAAAACTAAGCAAAATCATTTAAAATATAATTGACAGAATTAAGTGTAGTGTGCAAAAATGTGCCTTACCTGTTTAATTCATTAAAATATTAATTATAAATTTTTTTTGTTTTTTAAATTGTTAAGAAAATCTTATAGTTACATAAATGTTATACATCAATATACCTAAAAATAATATCAATTTTAATATCGATACGATTAAATCAAGTAATGTTTATAATAACATAATTCCAAAAATTGCAAGATAACTATACAGGGTGTCTGAAATGGCTCCGTTTTGAGATATTTGCAATTAAAATTTTTAGGCTAGTCTTGACTATCTAAACAAATAGGAATTGGCTGTGCATTGTAACTACGCGGTGAGTAAATTTTGTTAAATCCGCCAAATGTATTGATGTATTGTGTTGATTATCTACTTTAATTTTACATCATCTACAAAATAAATTGTAAATAAAATAATTAAAGCAGATACCAATGTTTATTTCTTAGCATTACTGATGTAGCTTAACAAAATGTACTGCGTGTATAAATTTTAGTGTACTGCAAAAGAATGTGCAGAATAGCAACTTTAACCACAGTAATTTAACTGCGCTTTATCCGATAACATATTTTGCGTTTATTTTTATTTTGGTTGTCAGTAATTGCTGAGAAAAAATTTGCGTTTCTTAGAACAGCCTATTTTTATTTGTGGTGTCAACAACCTAAAGAGACTTAATTAATGTAACTGGCCTAAAATTTATGATTTTTTTGCAAAAATTCTTTTTGAACTTTTATTTTCACATTTTTTGCTTGTATTTATGCTCTAACTTTACCTGTTAAGGCAACAACCCGTTAGTCAGATACACCCTGTATATGTTGTAATAATTTGCGCTTCTATGTTTCTGTTTTTATCTTCTATTTATTCTCTTTCCTTTGACATTCAATGGTTTTTAATTATGCAATAATTGTCAAATGTTGGTTGAACGTTGATAATCTTTGTTGTATTTAAAATTTTTATTTATTGACTATTACATGTATTCATGTTATAATTATACAAAAAAATTCTAGTCACCTAAAGTTGTCCATGTTTTTGGTTTGGTGGATTGGATGCTCCTCCTAAATGAAGAAACTTCGAAATGCTGATAGAACAAAATGGAATATTCTGGATTCCGATAACGAAAGAATATAAAGTATTCGAAGGAAGATCAGGTTCAGTTTTCGAATTGAATCGGTTTAAATAAATTAAGTATTGAACGCGTGGGCTAAGATAAATATAACGTCGTAAACGTGTTGTTGATACAAACAAATACCAGTTGTAGATAAATAAAAAGTGCTGACAGTAAATATCTAGTGATAGTATTATATAAATTAATGTAAGTTGTTTTTCTGAAATATCGTTAGATTTAATTAGTTACGTTTAGTTCCAATCTTTTGTTTAAATATAAATTAAATTTAAAAATTTGTTACGATGCGATGGTGTTAGGTGTGGGCTAATTGAAACTTGTTGCTATAGTGTAAATAAACAAAGAACTGATAACATTGCGATTTGGTCGTTCTTAAAATTTGTAATTGTAAAAAGTAAAATAATAAGTGAAAAAACAATGGCGACAAAGATACTTTGCAATTTAAAAGTCGCGGAATTAAAAAGTAAACTAGAAGAACGTGATTTAAAAAAAAAATTATTATTGTGTTAAAACAACGAATTTGCCAAAATTTGGAAGAGAACAAAATATTAGTCGATTCGCATTTGTTTGAAATTTTTGATGTAATGGATTGTGGTAGCCTTATTAGAAACATTTAAAAAAATTCTAGAAAAGTGGAAAAAAAAGTTAGAAACTTTAGAGAAAAAATAAAAGCATGTAGTAGAAATAGAATGAAAACTGTCGAAGAACAACTACAAGTTGGTGTTGAAAATCAGATTAAAGCTGTTCACGAAGAAACGCAAGCACGTATCTTAAATTTAAGAAAAGAAATGCGATAACATTGAAAAGAGATTAAGCGAAATAATAAAGCTGCTTGAAAAGTTACTAATAAAACATAGAAAATAGACCACTCACAAGTTTGAAGGTGTACTTCCAAAGTTTGATAGAAAAGTTTCTTAGTCAACATATTACAAGTAGTTTGAAACCACAACTACAGCTAATGGTTAGAGCAACGAGCAAAAGCCACGTTGTTAATAGTGGGTTTATGTAGAGATGCGCTTTGAATTTTGGAGACTGTTTCTGACCACCTTGAAAAAGATATGGAGAAGTTTATCTGCAACAAGTGTATCGAATTGAAATAAAAAACCGCGTTTACAAAGCTGCAGAAAGCTTTAAAGAATTTAGAGCTGATATCGCTGCACTGACATGGTTTACGTATCTTACGGCGCCAGTTAGTTTTCTTGAACAATTGATCATACCACAATTTAGAGTTGGAAGCAGCAAAACAGGCGTCGCACTAAATCAGCAATGAAGTTTGTTGTGGAAATAACGGGACGAATGCTTCTGGAAAGAGGATTGGCGACTTCGATCTGCGGTGAAATAGGTCACATACGATGCCATTGTACTAAGCTTAAGAAGAGGACAAGAAGAGCGTCTATAAGTCTTAAACGAGTTGAGCAGAAGAAACAAAAGTTAACTTCATCTAGTCATGCACCGAAAATTACCGTTCCAATGGCATCACCTATGGAGCAATTGCACAGCATTTATCTTGATAGCAAAATCAATAGACGAAGTTACTGGTTGACACAAAAACGGCAAAGACCATAATTCGTCCTGACATGTTACTGAAAAATGAGTAAACATTACCAGTAGCAGAAGGACTTCAAACGGCGACGGGCAAAGAAATACCTACTCACGGAGAAGTAAAACTTACCATTGGTTTAGACAATGAAGAACTCGATCATCAAGTACTGGTAGCCGACATTACGAAAGAAGCTATCTTGAAAAAAACCGTTATAAAGAAGTATGGGTTCAATTTGGATATGAAAAACAATATCCTGAAGATTGACGGTGAAGAACTTCTTATTAGGTCTTATTGAGGAAAGACGTAACTCTGCCTAAAAGAACTAAAAGTGTGGCGACGGTACCCCTACATAGAAATCTCCTGGAAGGCTACATTCGCACTATCGAACCAATGGAAAGCGACTTGATTGAAAAAGGACTACTAGTGGGCAGAACATTAGTAAAAGTAAAAACACGATGCCAGTATGGATCTTAAATGTTAATTCAGATCCAGTAACATTGAAAAAGAAGATCGTGGTAGGTCAATGCACACCAGTATCTTAAGCTGTGAGATAGGTCAATTCTAGTAAAGCTACGTTGCCGAAGAACTGGCTAAATTTAGCATGGATCCAGCAATATCAATATGTGTTCGCGCTAGAGAGTGGTTCTAAAGGAAGAGTTAACGTAGTAAATCATTACATTAATACCGGAGACGCTTGGTTGATACGACAGCATGTACGCCAACTTTCTTTAGCAAAAAGAGAAGTAGTCAAACAAATAATTACAGATATGGAAAAAAATGGTGTGATTAAACTATCATATATTTTATGGAGATGCCCCAGTGATACTAGCTAAAAAGAAAGATGGCTCAGACTACAGACAGCTTACCAACGTGATCAAAAAGGACAGCTACTTTATATCAAGAATTGACGACACTTTAGATACCTAGTCAAGATCCCAGTGGCTTTCTACATTAGATTTTAAAAGTGGTTACTGGCAGCTAGAAATGGAAACCAAAGACCACGAACATGCGGCTTTTACAATTGGATCAGGTTTGTAGCAGTTCACCTTTCGACCTGTAACGCTCCTGCGACGTTTGAGCGTTTGATGAAAACCTTCTTGTGCAGGTTGTTTCGGAAGACGTGCTTGGTTTATCTAAACGACGTGATTGTGGTTGGAAAATCGTATTAACAATCTATGAACAACTTGAAAAAAGTATTCCAACGACTACGTGAGACAAATCTAAAACTGAGCCTAAATAAATGCCATCTATTAAAAAAGGAAGCCCAATACTCTTGCCACGTCTTATCTAGAAATGGAGTACAGACGGATCTAAGTGAAGATGGAAAATTTGTTTTGGATACCGATGCAAGTAATTTGGCCATAGGTGCAGCTTTTGCGCAGGTGCAAAACAAAGTTTTGTTACTTCTGTTTCTTTCTTTCCTGACCAGTTGCGTCGCGAACAAGAAAACAATCCTTAAAAAGTGCCGAAGGCACAGAAAGTAGACTTCAGCTGGTACTGTCAAAGAGCCGAGTATCACATCTTAGTGGCAATCGATTATTTTACAAAATGGATGGAGGTTTACACTATACCCAATTAAGAAGCAGCTACAGTAGCAGACGTATTAATGAAAGGGTTTTTCTGCCGGTTTGGAGTTTCGTTAGAGTTTCATTCTGACCAAGGCCGCAACTTTGAGTCTGCGCTGTTTCAAAAAGTTTTCCGACTGTTGGAAATTAAGAAAATTAGGACGACGCTTTTCCATCCTCAATCTGATGGCATGGTTATACGGATATATCAAGCAATGGGAAAGTACTTAACGAAAGTAGTGTCTAAACACCAAAGAGATTTAGATCAGTAAAAACACACAAATTACTAGCGACAGAATAAAAACCACATATGACGTCAAGGCAGAAAACAGTACTCAAATTGATTTGTCTTGAACTCTCCTTCTTTATAACCAAAAATGACCAAGCCTAAGCCTAGTAATAACTTTTACATTCATGGAAACTAAATTTATCTCTATTATCACAAGTCAATTTAGACATTTTTTAAATTTTTTTTATAATCTGTGCGTATAGCACCTGCAAACATTCTAAAATTAAAACTGTCATCATTTACAAAAATAAATGTTATATCCGCTTTTTAATCGTTAAAAGTTAAAAACAGACAATTAATTGAAATGTAATGCAGTTGATACTAAAATAAATGATTAAAACCTAAAGTCTAGTTTAGGCATGTTTATTGATTGGTTCCATGGTCGACTCAAATTGTCTCCAATACTCAGGCATCAAATTTACCATAGAAATTAAAAATAATGGTTCTTTTTTACTTCTTAACGTTCTTGTGACTCGTAATCGCGACGTACTTTTGGGGCATTCTGTTTGTCGCAAACTTCCTCATACGGATAGATATTTTCATGCTTTGTCTCGTCATCATCCTGCACAGAAACGTTCTCTTTGGTTCATCGCTGGTCGTTCCGTCATCACACGAAACATGATCGTTGTATAAAGAAAAAGCAAATTTTTTAATCTGTTACTGACTATCATTTTACCCCAACAGAAATTTTGTTAACGGTGATTGCGAAATCTCTATTCTTTAATAAAAAAAATTTGAGAGAGCACATATGAATCATCGAACACCTCAAAAATTTTAATTATGACCACGGTTTTAAACCATACCTTTTTTCGTTCTTCTTTTTGATTCTAACCTAATTAGAGTCGCATTCAATCAACCTTGACAATACTTCTTCTTTGTATACGGAAAGTTTTCAAGTCATTTCTATGCAGTTTAAAATCTGGATTATAAGTTGATCACCTAACTCTGTAGTGGTTCTTTCTAAGTTTGTCGTTTGTTTCTTAAAGTTTATCGGTTTATTTCTTAATTAGATCAATTTAAATATTTTCTTATAACAAATTCTTATGACACAATGTATATGTATATAAAAGATAAGATAAACGTGTGCCGCTAAAAGTTCTGTTCTAATTAAAAAATTAAATGCTAGACTTGGTTTAAAAAAAATTATAAATATTTTGTAGTTCATAAAAATATATAAACTGGTAACTATAAAACCTGACCCAGATAAAACCATATTCTTGGAAACAAAAAAACAAATGTAAGAAAAGCGTTATCACACATTATAGTATAGAAAAAACTATTGAAACGTTCGAGAAATTATTTGCAAATGCTGTTATCCATCTTCTAGAAGATATACCGAAAAATAGAGAACACTCGAGAAGGATTTGCAGGTGTGTATAAATACCGAAGAGAGAAATCGTAGGTCAGTTATTGCCGTAACGCGAATGCAGCAGTATTAAGAAGATTATTCAAGTTGAGATAAATAAGTCGTTAGCACGCGTGTGTACATAAATATACCGAGAATAATCGTGTACATGATTTTTAGTGTAAACAAGGGTGAAGCTATCCACTGACGTTATCTTATCTTCGTGTAAGTGATAGTGTTATACAACGGTTATACATAAATTAGTGTAAGTGTTTTCATTAAATATTATTAGATTTAATTAGTTCGGTTAATTTAAAAGTGTACATATTTCTAGAATAAGTAAACGTATTTTTAGCCGTTTAAATAAATTAGTTTTTAATAAATAAATCCGTAACACTATTTTCTTATTTTATACCATCAGTTGCCGAAACTACATAATGCATTTTAAATAGGATCTGTTCTTTTAATGTGTAAAAGTAGAAGCGTTTGTAAAAAGCAAAATGTTTTGAATACTGATGATTGATTGATACTTGTAGAAAAATTATGATCCGGAAAATATTTATAACAACGATGAAGGTGGTTTGTTTTTTCGCCTAATAAGGATCTTGCGTTAAAACGTAAATAGAATTTAATGGCCGCCAGAGCTTACTAAGTAAAAACTTTTGTTTCAATCAAGACAGAAGATCCAAGCTTACAGAAAAACAGGTTCGTAATCCTGAACGGACAAAAAAAAGGTAGATATGCATAACAACTTTAATTTAATATCGTCGATTATTAACAACGAGTACAAGAATTTATCGTAGATGATTCAACGATGGTTATATAAACGCCGGAAGTAACGACAACACACAATAGATAGGCTCAAATTACACATACGCTGTTTATAGAGTAAAAAAAATAAATTGATAATGACAAGTATTCTATGATTAACAGCATGCAACACACAAAAATAATTAATGAAAAATACCTACATTAAAACAATTGATGTAATTTAGAATTTAAAAAAAATTTCGTAAGATACCTTAATGACGACGCTAATGTAATTAAATAGGACTTACTTAAAATCCAGTACTTTCCCGAAGAAAACGTTTTCCTCGTTGAGCCGATTTGGAATACTAATGAACAGAACAAATCGTGTCAGCACAATGACTCACGAAAACAAAAACCTATAACACCATTAATTAATGCTAAAAAAAAAATTAGAAATAAAACCGGTTATCGAATGCTGTTGCACACATTAAATTAAAGGGGGTGTCGCAGTCTATAGATTCCTAAGGAACAGTACATCAGAAAAAAATTCCTTCTCGAGGCTTCCTTTTTTAGATTTAAATTAGGTCTTCCAAATTATAATATTTCCATTATGGTATTTGGGTCGATATTAAGATGACGATATTGATACTGTAATAAAGATACTGTAGATGAAGAAATAAAAGATGAAATAGATTTTTCAATAAAGAATAATGTAGACGACATAATGGCAGTAAAAAGCTTAAAGGTTTTGCTAAAAATTTAAATGATTTGAAGGCATATGAACTTGTAACTAATATAGAAACTTATTATGGCACTATCAAAATAAGATTTTTTAGATTTTTGATAATAACGTAGACGTATCTTTTTTTCCTAATTCATTAAATTAAACCTTTTTAAATTATGTGAAACAGTTTGTTACACTCTAAAACGATGGTTTAGAGAAGGTAACAGTGGGATGGTGGTTTGCCAGCTAACTTAGTCGAGAAGGGGCGGGTCGAATTATTTGTCTCTCACTTACCTTTTTGCCGAGTTTACTTAAATCAGGAAGAGTTGTTAAGGGCGCCACCGAATTTTTAGTCACTGTGAAATGTTCGCCAAAACCGGAAATTCGAACACTCCGTAGATGAAAACAGGCGATTCAGAGAAAGTCAAATATGAGATAATTCGTATATTAAAATTTAAAGCGAGTAAGATGGTTAATAAAATCATTCAAATCAATCTTTACATTTAAAATTCGCACAGGGAATCAGCCGCAGAGCGCTTGGTCATACGTACGACTCGCCGCAAACGATAAATGCCGCTACTCGAGAACTACTTTAACTTAATTCACAACTAAAGCATGCATACAACAAAACATCAAACGAAATAATAAATCAAGACTGCGAACCGAGTCAGAGGGGTCTAAAGTTTGATAATCAAGACATAATTGAATTCTAAGACTCTATTCTGATCGATTCGCCCGTCTTGACTTTAATCAACAATTTAAATCAACCAAAAACAAAATCAAATAAAAGTACGCGTCGAAAATAACTGGTGTCCGTGATGTTCCTCTAACGATCGAATTGGAGGCAAGTTCTTCAGTTGAAGAGGGGATAAGTTGTTAAAGGTACTTACAGGTATGCCTGCGGTTCGACAGCTACTAATCCTTAGTTTAAAACAAAAACCCAACACTTTATTGTCAGAATCGATTCACTTAACTCCGTCAAAGACGTTACACGCGTTCAGCATCGGTAAAACGCGTCGATACAGTACCATTAGCCGGGAAAACTTTATAAAGTCCGCAGTAGCGACTATTTTTTCAATTGGGAGAACAACCGGCAACTTTCCCGGAACTAATTATTACGATCTTCGATTCTTTAGATGTTCCGCCTGTTCGTTCAATTACCCACACTTTAACATTCTTCGATCACCAAACTTTTCACCTCAAGGTCTTATTCTCGCCTCAATCGTTTGATTTCAACCAATGTTCGTAGTTCACCTTTATTTAATTAAACACACACAAGTGCGATTCTAATTTGCCACTTGAATTAGAATGTTTAAGTAACGTAATGTTCATCACCTGTATTTATAATGCGTCGCCGAAAACTCGGTGTTAATTACCCGCATAAAACACTTGACTTCTTGAACCGAACTTAAATCAACTCTGTTTTACTAATTTTAATTATACAAAATTTCTGATTGGAGTCGAAATTATATTAATTGACCTTTTTTTCCGAGGGCCAAAAAGGAACTTAACTTTTCTCTGGAAAGAATGAAGCTTAAATAGCTCCTTCTCAAAAACAAAATCTCCAATCAAAAACCTTACATTAATTACATCATACTTTAAGACAAAGAACTTAACATAATTTAGGTACGTGACAATTCTTATCCGAATCTTCCCACGCAACAGCTAAATCAGCACTTGCTTCTGATTATGAAATATAACAAGAATGATAGCTCAGCAAGTCCATGGGAACGGAGTAATAAACGCGTTCAGAAACATAAATCTTACTCTAATCTAAACTTAAAATATACAAAGAGACATCTGAACAAAGAATAATTCTAAGTAAAATAATTTTTAACATGAACCAAATCTCAAGTTTCAAAAATTTAATGGGTTTAAGGCACGTACACAGACATCCGTCGCCAAAAGATATTCAATTACCAGATAATAAATAATTTTAAATGAATGTCAATAAATACAATGGAAACTTTTAAAATGTTACCAAGAAATACGCAATTCGAAAATACAAAGAAGTTTAATGAACGATGGAAATGCTAAACACACCCGTAATTACAACATAATAAAAAAATGAGGGCGTGTACTAGTGTACACATGTAAGAAGTGAAACTTCTTTATGGCCTTATTTTTCGCAAAATGATCTACATGCAACTTTTCAGATAAAGTTTAAACAAAAGGATTTTATTATCATAGACATGAATACAAAAAAAAGGATTTTATTATCATAGACATGAATACAAATAACCGATTGCGCCACGAAGGCTGATATTTGATGATTTTGTAGAATTTGTGGAGTATTACAACAACAATTGATCGTATCTTATAGCAACGTTTTGACCGTGTACCTTATAACCATCCGTTTTGTGACCTAGAGTATGTGCCTGCTTGGCGCAATCGGCTAGCGCGTTCGGCTGTTAACCGAAAGGTTGGTGGTTCGAGCCCACCCGGGGGCGAACTTTTTATTTATTTTACTACCTTTGAACACCTTGTACAATTTGTATTTATTTAAAAATATTTTAGAATTTTATAATAAAAAATTAGTTAATTGATTTACAACAAAATGCAACTATTCAGAAATTGGTTAAATAAAGTTAAATTAGATAAAGTTTAAACAAAAGGATTTTATTATCATAGACATGAATACAAAAAAAACCTTTGATTTTGTTGATCACTTTAGTATTGATATATTATTTATCACGTCGCTATTGCGTTTCAGAAATAAAAAAAATGTGACGATAAAAAATGTGACGTGACGCGTAAAATGTGACGGTAAATTTTTTTCCAACGCCGATAAAGAAGTTTCACTTCAATAAAAAAAAATATGGATAAAAATTCTCAGCCCCCAAAAACCACCGGGACGGTGACACCCCCCTTACAAGAAGAGTGATTTCCCAAATTACTCTAACCAAAAAAAAATAAAAGCGATAGACTACAAAAAAAAGGTACCGTAAGCCAAAAGGAATCGGTGGATTTTGGACGAAATGCAGGGCTCGACACGATGCACCGGTCATGAGTAGAGAAGAGGGCACGCCATGTTTCACGGTATCCACATGTTGTAAAATCCCACAACCAACCCACGACCGACACAAAGCAACCTTACCTGTGATAGCAAAAAGCCAAAACCATCGACACAAACATCTGACCAACGGCGCAAAACGAAAAAAATAAAAAAAAATAATAATAAAAAAATTATTCTTGGGAGGGATCGAGCTTCAAATCCTTTGCGTTCCACACACCTCTTGAAGTGCCGGAAGCATCAGATAATTCATAAGTTTGGTACGACACCTTGCGTCGAATTAGAAAAGGACCCACAAATTTGGGTGCTAACTTAGCGGTAAAATGACGGGAAGCATCGGAGAGGACATAGTTCCTCCTCCAAACGGTATCTCCAATTTCAAAAGGAGCGGCACGACGACGCAAGTCATAATATTTTTTTGATCGAATATAAGCGGCCTCTAATCGCTTTTTAATATCACGGTAGACATCGTTAAAAACATTGCTCCTAGGAGCCAAGTGAGTTCGATCGCTGAATGTAATGTCATTAAGTTCGGCATTGTCGGATGTAGGACCAAAACGGGAACCGTCAAGACATATTTCTTGACCAAAGTTAGTAAAATATGGTGTCAGGCCGGTTACCTCATGCACGGCAGTTCGGATAGCACAAGCCACTTTGGCTAGGTACTTATCCCAATCACGATGATTATCCCCTACGTATGAGGCTAACATGGTTTTCATTACCCTATTTACTCTTTCGGAAGGGTTGGCCTGGGGATGATAATGCGCATTGAAAATTATTCGCGAATTGTATTGGGCTACCATTTTAGTAAACTCACGACTACGGAATTGAGTCCCATTGTCACATAAGATATATTGAGGAGTTCCAAACATTAGGATGACATCCTCTTCTAAACGTTTAGTCACTGCCGCAGCAGTAGCGTTACGTAACGGGAAGAACAAGACAAACTTTGAGAAACAATCCGCCACTACCAATACATACGAATATCCACTCTTTGATCGTGGCAAGGGTCCGACAATATCCGTAGCAATCATTTGCCAGGGTTTTTCTACGACTGGATGACGTGACATCAATCCAGCAGGGCGTTGTTGCTCGGGCTTATGAGCAATACACGTATGACATTTCCTTACGTAGCGACCAACGTCGACTTTCATCTTCGGCCAATAATAAAGCCGAGATATTCTCTCATAAGTTTTGAAAATGCCCAAATGACCTGAAGTGGGCTCGTCATGAAATTTATGTAATAAGGCTGAACGTTCCGCTTTAGGAACTACCTCCCTCCAGTTATCTGACTCGCTAGATAAGTCTGGATAGTCTACGGAGACGTGTTTAAATAATTTACCGTTATTTATTTTCCAATTCGGGAAAGCTTGGGGGTCGCGTTCAATTGATTTCATAAGTTTATTTAGCCATTTGTCGGGTTCACTGACCGCAGAATTCCTTACCGTCATTGCATTCAGCACGGGTACGGCACGAGACAAAGTATCGGGAACGACATGGTCTTTACCTTTCCGGTGAACTATATCAAAACTATACTGCTGCATACGTACAGCCCAACGCGCTAAACGTCCGGTAGGGTCCTTTAAGTTGTGTAACCATACTAAAGAGGCATGGTCCGTAATAACCGTAAAATGGGTTCCCTCTAAATAAGGTCGTAACTTTTCGATGGCCCAAAGTACCGCGAGACATTCTTTCTCTGTGGTGGAAAATTTTCTTTCATTTCGTGTCAAAGACCTACTACTATAACAAATAACCCGTTCTTCATTGTCTATATTCTGCGTTAGTACGGCAGCAATGCCAAAGTCAGAAGCGTCGGCCTGTACGGTGAATGGTAAATCGAAATTTGGACAAGATAAAATAGGTGCTGAAACTAAACATTTCTTAATAATTTCAAAAGCTTCTACACATTGAGGAGTCCAAACAAACCTTGCTGATTTCTTTAACAAATTAGTCAAAGGTGCTATAATTGATGAAAATTCCGGTATGAACCGTCTATACCATGAAGCCATTCCAATCAGACGCCTGACCTCTGATACCGTGGTAGGCGTTGGGATGTTAATGATTGCTTCAACCTTTTCGGGGTCTACCGATAAACCGTTGGAATCTACGACATACCCGAGATATTTCAATTCAGATTGACAAAGACGGCACTTATCAAAGCTTAAGGTCAAATTCGCTTCCTTGAATCTTTTCAAAACTTCAGCCAACACCTCAATGTGTTTTTCGAAAGTTGGAGTACATATAATAGTATCATCCAAATAAACAAAGACATAGGGCTCTAATTCGGGTCCAAGAATTTTATCAATGAGTCGCTGCCATGAAGCCAGAGCATTAGCCAAACCAAAAGGTAACCTTTTAAACTGAAACAAACCTCTATTGGGAACTGTGAACGCGGTATATTGTTTTGAGTCTTGACTTAACGGAATTTGCCAATACGCAGATTTGATATCCAAAGAAGAAATAAATTTAGCATCACGTAATTGGTCTAAAATGGTTGAAACATAAGGTAAAGGGTAAGCGTCCCTTTCAGTTACTTTATTTAACTTTCGGAAATCCACGCAGAATCTATGCGTGCCATCTTTTTGACTAATAAAATAGGACTCGACCACGCACTACTAGATTTCTCGACCACATCCAACTTTAACATTTTGTCCAGCTCGGCGTCAATTTGTTTTTGCATATAAGGAGAAACTCTATAATACCGTTGCTTAATTGGGGAGGCGGTAGTTTTAATTTCATGTTCGATCAAATTAGTATAACCCAACGTCGCATTTGATTCCGAAAAATAAGGATCAATCACCGAATGTAATTTAGAATTTTGTTCAGCTGTTAAATCCGCGCGTGACACGACAGCTGGTTTTGGGTCATTGACTGCGTCAGCGGTGGCGATCGACGCAAACTTCCACTGACCTTTCCGTAAGTCTGGAACGAACCCAGATTGTTTCCAATAATCAACTCCAAGAATTAAGGTGTTCGATATCTCCGGTACTACAAGGACGTTAACTAAAGTCATTTTGCCCTTCATCACAATGGGCAAGTCAACGGAACCGATAGATTCAATAGTTTCACCGTTAGCTACAGTACATTTAATTTTGTCTTTGTTATTTAAACGAACGCCTAATTTGTTTAAACGACGCCAGGTTTTATCGCCGATGATCGTTCGCGTAGCACCGCTATCCATAAGGCCGAGTACGTTATTACCGAAAATTTGAACGTTAATGAATGGACGCTGATCTTCCTCAGATGCATCAAAAACATAGTCTAAAATAATTTTGGTTTTCTTAAAATTGGTTTCACGTTCACTAAATGCGGAATTATAAAATATTGCCGACTGTACTTGATTAGCGGAACGGACCACTCGTCGGTCTTTTAATCCGTTCTTCGGAAGTTTTTTGAACAATTTGGACACGTACGTACGGTAGCGTTTTGATGACCACAACGATAACAATATTGAGTTGACCTAGGTCGGTCACAATCTCGTGCCAAATGTTGTTTACTTTGGCAATTCCAACATGATCTATTGGGAACACGATTAAAAACAGGCCGATCACGCGTCTCGTTATTAATTTTTGGTGTCTCAATTTTTCTTTCCGCGACTGGCGCATCCGGGATACCTAAGGCCGCAATGTCGCCTTCTAAATCGTATTTTCGTCTAACCGGAGAAGTAAAATTTTCAATAGACTCCAAACTGTTTTCTATTAAACGTCCTAATTCAATTAATTCATTAATAGAGTTAATTGGGGTTAAACTTAATCGCGATTGGTAAATAGGTCTAATATTTTTACGTAAAATTTTTAACTGTGCGTCTTCCGATAATTTAGTTTCTAAACGATTAAACATTCCTTTCATAATTGCTACGAAAATTCCGATCGGTTCTTTCTCGGATTGGGTTCGTTTTTGAATTTGTTCTAATAATTTATCATCAAAGTCGACAGGCTGAAACTGTAATTTTAAAAGGCGAACCAATTCAGACCATGAATTAACCTCATTCTTAACCGAGCGCACGTAAATTAATGCGTGATCCTGGAATAAATCTAAACATTCGGCAAACAGCTGATCATTACCAACATTACGAGAAATTTGGTATTCGGAAACTTTTTCTAAGAAGGAGTTCAAAGACAGTGAGCCACTATTACCCTTATATTTTATATCCCATTTCCAACAAGGGGTCGATTTCGAATGATTAGTTGACACTGGAGACACCGTAGTACTTGCAACCTGGCAAATATTATTCACATTAGAGGTGGAAGGAGTACTTTCGATATTTAATTTGACATCAATAGGTTCTTCCGGTGGATCAGAAGTATTTTCCACCGCGACCACTTGACGATCTAAGAGTTCATAACGGGAAATAAGAACGACTAATTCCTGAAGTAATTTTTCTTTCACTTGAGAATCATCACCTTTTTTTGGTATGGCGTTATTAATTCTATTTAAAGCATGTTTAAATTTTGTTTCGATAACAGAAGAAGTTTTTGATGAAGGACTGGTAACCAATTCGGTAATTAATGCGTCAATTTCGGATATAACTAAAGTAATTGCAGCTTTATCGGTAACAAAATCAAAAGGATAAGGAGGACGGATTGAGATTTTCCCGTTGCTTCCTCTGCTAAAAATGTTTTTAACCAAGCACGTAATGCAGTAACTCCTAAGGTGGTATCTCCACCCTAATTGAAACCTCATATTTTAATTCGTCATGTGATAATCTGGCGATATTTAACTTATACATTGTAGATAATTAAACGTGAACGAACCTTTATAAATTAAAGTGTAAAAGAAAAGTGTTGACTCAATCGGATTCCCGATGTAAAAGAATATCTCAATTAGCACGCGCCAACTAATAAAAACTGACCTTTGTGATCCGGTCAATGACTCGCCGATAACGATACATAAATAAACATCAAATAAGTTTGTGGAAAGAAATATCGACTTCCACTCGGAAACAACAATTGATCTAAAGACCACAAATCGAACACAATTTTTCTTAACACACCTAAAACGCTGAACAGAATTCAATCTAACAAATAATCGACTAATAGGTAAAAACAAATTCATGAAACGTCAAAATTAGGTATTTTCTTAACACAGTGAGAGACAATTGGGCTCCACGTTGGCCGCGCCAATCTGTTACACTCTAAAACGATGGTTTAGAGAAGGTAACAGTGGGATGGTGGTTTGCCAGCTAACTTAGTCGAGAAGGGGCGGGTCGAATTATTTGTCTCTCACTTACCTTTTTGCCGAGTTTACTTAAATCAGGAAGAGTTGTTAAGGGCGCCACCGAATTTTTAGTCACTGTGAAATGTTCGCCAAAACCGGAAATTCGAACACTCCGTAGATGAAAACAGGCGATTCAGAGAAAGTCAAATATGAGATAATTCGTATATTAAAATTTAAAGCGAGTAAGATGGTTAATAAAATCATTCAAATCAATCTTTACATTTAAAATTCGCACAGGGAATCAGCCGCAGAGCGCTTGGTCATACGTACGACTCGCCGCAAACGATAAATGCCGCTACTCGAGAACTACTTTAACTTAATTCACAACTAAAGCATGCATACAACAAAACATCAAACGAAATAATAAATCAAGACTGCGAACCGAGTCAGAGGGGTCTAAAGTTTGATAATCAAGACATAATTGAATTCTAAGACTCTATTCTGATCGATTCGCCCGTCTTGACTTTAATCAACAATTTAAATCAACCAAAAACAAAATCAAATAAAAGTACGCGTCGAAAATAACTGGTGTCCGTGATGTTCCTCTAACGATCGAATTGGAGGCAAGTTCTTCAGTTGAAGAGGGGATAAGTTGTTAAAGGTACTTACAGGTATGCCTGCGGTTCGACAGCTACTAATCCTTAGTTTAAAACAAAAACCCAACACTTTATTGTCAGAATCGATTCACTTAACTCCGTCAAAGACGTTACACGCGTTCAGCATCGGTAAAACGCGTCGATACAGTACCATTAGCCGGGAAAACTTTATAAAGTCCGCAGTAGCGACTATTTTCTCAATTGGGAGAACAACCGGCAACTTTCCCGGAACTAATTATTACGATCTTCGATTCTTTAGATGTTCCGCCTGTTCGTTCAATTACCCACACTTTAACATTCTTCGATCACCAAACTTTTCACCTCAAGGTCTTATTCTCGCCTCAATCGTTTGATTTCAACCAATGTTCGTAGTTCACCTTTATTTAATTAAACACACACAAGTGCGATTCTAATTTGCCACTTGAATTAGAATGTTTAAGTAACGTAATGTTCATCACCTGTATTTATAATGCGTCGCCGAAAACTCGGTGTTAATTACCCGCATAAAACACTTGACTTCTTGAACCGAACTTAAATCAACTCTGTTTTACTAATTTTAATTATACAAAATTTCTGATTGGAGTCGAAATTATATTAATTGACCTTTTTTTCCGAGGGCCAAAAAGGAACTTAACTTTCCTCTGGAAAGAATGAAGCTTAAATAGCTCCTTCTCAAAAACAAAATCTCCAATCAAAAACCTTACATTAATTACATCATACTTTAAGACAAAGAACTTAACATAATTTAGGTACGTGACAATTCTTATCCGAATCTTCCCACGCAACAGCTAAATCAGCACTTGCTTCTGATTATGAAATATAACAAGAATGATAGCTCAGCAAGTCCATGGGAACGGAGTAATAAACGCGTTCAGAAACATAAATCTTACTCTAATCTAAACTTAAAATATACAAAGAGACATCTGAACAAAGAATAATTCTAAGTAAAATAATTTTTAACATGAACCAAATCTAAAGTTTCAAAAAATTTAATGGGTTTAAGGCACGTACACAGACATCCGTCGCCAAAAGATATTCAATTACCAGATAATAAATAATTTTAAATGAATGTCAATAAATACAATGGAAACTTTTAAAATGTTACCAAGAAATACGCAATTCGAAAATACAAAGAAGTTTAATGAACGATGGAAATGCTAAACACACCCGTAATTACAACATAATAATAAAAAAAAATATGGATAAAAATTCTCAGCCCCCAAAAACCACCGGGACGGTGACAAGTTTTTCAAGTTTATGTGCGATAACGGGGTCTTAAAAATAAAAGCAAAAATATACGAAGTGTATACATCGTTCTAACTTTAAATATGTTTTCTTGGTTCCATACATGATTCTAACCTAAGAAAAATCTATTTATTAAGAAAAACTGTTTGGAGTAGTCTATCAAACCACCTCATCAATTTCTTAATTTCCAATAAAATTAATCACGTATACACATTGTCTTTCTTACTACCACACGAAACTATAATGTATTTTCTCTATGACTATTAAATTATACACTGATTCTTGTTGCATAATAAATTAAATAACAGCATAAATTCTTCACATTGTGAATTCTTATAAAGAAATCGCTCTAGATTGGCCAATCACATCTTTTCACACGCTATTATCACAAATCACATCGCTTTAAAAATAATTAATCAAGCGTATCTTAGTAACTGCATAATAAGTCGCAATTTGATAAGTCAAATACACTAAGTACTTATTACTATTGTCGCTTATAATTTTTATTTCCGTCGATCGTGTGTTAATAGCAATATTAACATATAATAATGTACCAGAAATAGATTGTTAATGATCTTTATTAATGAAAGTTTTTAAACCAATGAATGAATTTCTGTTAATGAAAGATTTTGTATAACAACCAGTGAAATCCTTAGCAACCACTGATTTAACGATATTGCGCGACTACTAGATATAACAAGGAATTACGTATACATTACTTTTTCTTATAACTTGACACGTGTTACCAACATACGATAGACGGAAAACTTTAAAACTAACTAGTTTGTTAATCGGCGACAAATAATCTCAATAATATTAACGCGTACGCTTGCTACACTTGCTCACGTCTTTAAAATGTCTCGATTATTAATCATCATCATCATTAACAACCTCGTTGGTTAAGTAACTATTAATATAAGATTTTCAATATATGTTAGTAGCAATAGTGAAAATCATCAACATAAGCTTCTCGAATATCGGAGAATTGCACAAACATATCAGTAATTAATTTGCTGTCGAAAAAATCAAAATACTCATTTGTGGAATTGGGACAATCTAATAATAATAATAATACGTTTTTAAGTTTAATATTTTAACTATGATTTAGGTATATAATTTGTTGCATAAGTCGCATAGTCGTAGAAAAAGTATAGTTTTTTGCTTGCGTAGAATGGCTATTATTCAATTAGAACTTAGATGATTCCAACAGCCGCTCGTACGTGAATAATAGCCTCCATTCTACGCTCGTTGCAAAATTTATTACGATATAGTAGTAAAAATCTTATAATTCATATATTATAATGCAAATAATTAGTATAAATATTCCTCTTCTCCTTCCCTCTTATGAAACAAAATTCTTATATTTAACTGGTGGGTTTATTAACCGACCACTACGAGTAGTCACACCATTTTGTGGTATTGTGCTATTAACTACAAAGTTACTACCAGATGTATTGGCACCAAAATTTTCATTTAGATTTAACTTGACATTATTTGTGGTGGGACCATCCAGTCTAAAGATTTGCGACTTTCGTTAAATTCATTAAATGCTTTTCGCAAATGCAAAGAGTTGCGTCTTAGTAATTCTCCGTTTTGGTTTAGAATGTTATATGATTTGGGGTTGTTACTTTTACAGGTTCCCCCTTTGTAATATGATACATGACTGCATTATCACCACAATTTAACCTTGGTTTTAAAGCCGTAGTTCCGTCAAATAACTGTTTATTTTGAAGTTGCCTTGCTTCTATTTATTTATGTGCCCCTACTATTATGGTTGGTTTTAAGAGACTTGAGTGTATTGCCAATTTAGTCCTAGTTCGACGACTAAACAATAATTGAGCCGGGGACACGTTTAATCCACTAATTGGAGTATTCCTAAATTCTAGGAGAGCTGTTTCGATATCTATTCCTTTATCCTTACACTTACGCAACATCTTTTTTACTATGTCTACTGCTCTTTCAGCTTGGCCATTACTTCTCGGGTATCTTGGTGAACTTGTAACAATTTCAAAGTTCCATATATTGGAAAATTCTTTACATTCATTAGAGTTGAAGGGCATATTGTCACTGATAATTTGTTTTGGGATGCCATGTGTAGCAAACACCATTTTAAACTTTGAAATTATTTGGGTTGAGTTTTTTCTAGATAATGGAATTAATTCCAACCATTTTGTGAAGTAGTCTTGCATAACCAGATAATCCTTTCCTGCAAACTCAAGAATATTACAACCAACTTTCTTAAAAGGAACATCTGGAATGTCATGGGTGATTAATGGTTCTTTTTGGTTTAAGTTTTGATATTTTTCACATGCGGTACAGCGGGTTATTAAATTTTCTATTTCTGTCATTACCCCTGGCCAGAAAATTGTATCGCGAGTTCTAGCTTTTGTTTTTACTATTCCCAAATGTGATTCATGTAATAATTTTAGTACATATGTCCTTAGTGCTGATGGCACTATTATTCTATAACTTAGAAAAAGTAATCCTTCCTCACATGAGATTTCATTTTGGTACTTGTAATATGCTTTCGCACCTTCTGAAATTAGATCTTTATTTTTTGGCCATTCTTTGATTTCCTTGAGTGTGGGGTCTGCATTTGTGTGTTTTTAAAATTCAGCTCATTTTATTTCTGTGATATTAACACTTTTACTAATGGAGTGTACAACTTCATTACTCCAACTATCGTCTTCCAGTTTATTGTGGGAATACGAACGAGATAACAGATCAGCTATATACATAAACTTGCCAGGTAAGTAAACCAAATTTAAGTCATAATTATACAATTTAATTCTCACTCTTTTTATTCTGTTGGACGCTATATCAGACACTTTCTTATTTACCAAGCTAATGAGCGGTTTATGATCAGTTATGAAATTTTCCTGTTGCATAAATAAGTTGCACTCTGTATCACTTAAACTACGGGATGCATAAGCTATTGGTTGACTGTTTTGCATTAGACAACTGCCAATCCACTTTAGGATGCATCTGCCTGTATTAATAATTCTTTACTGCTTTACTGTCAAAATTAGCTTAAGTAGGAGCTGTTATTTCATTTAAAATTTTATTATGTTCACTCAGGTTTGATGCAGCAGTAAGTACATCACCAAAATAAATTATAATTCTCTCAATATCTCCAAAATATTTCATGTTTATGTATTGAAAAAATTCCGGAGCCATATTAAGTCCATAAGGTAACCTCAAAAATTTCCAGCAACCGAATAGTGTGCTAAAAGTGCACAAATCACTAGATTTTTTATCTAACAGAACGTGCCAAAAACCTTCTTTGAAATCAAGCACTGAGAAAATCGACTTATTTGCCAATTTTTCACTGATATCATCCAAGGTAGGTATCAATACATTTAGTAGTGTCTTTATGGCCAAATTTAATTTTTTTGGATGCAGACATAAGTTTATTACGAATCGCAAATGGAATTCACCTGGGTGGATTAACACTTGTTTGTCCATTTTCTTTAATCTCTATTGTAGATGTCTCTTTGTAGTTACCAAAACCTTCAAACAGGTCTTTATTATCATTTATAAATTGTTCTTTTATTTTAGTGGCACTCAAATTATCAACTTTTATCATGCACTTTACAATTATTTGTTGATTCACAACTTAAATTTACAATGTCAATAGGGGAGATTTTACTCCCTCCGAAAGCCAATAACGTCATTCTAGTTGGTTTCACTTTTATATGTGAGCCAAGATTGTTTAAACATTTTTCTGGTAAAATATTCACTTGAGCCCCACTATCTAATTTGAAACTTACTTGTACCTTATCTTCTAATTTAAGATATTGTACCCATCTGTCTCATTTTTGTCACCAACATCTACTTCCCTGACATTTTTAACTTTACAATTTTTTGCGAAATGATTCAGGATGTTGCGTTTGTTACACTTTTGCCCAAATGCGGGACATTGTCGTGGGCCATGCCAATTTGAGCACCTATAACATTTAAATTTATTACCATTATTCCGACTTGCTTTTTTATTTTTCTCTTCTTTTTTAACACTTTTGTCTTTAAAACGAAGAGCAACAGTCTTTCTTGTAGAGTGGTGTCATTGACTCCCAACACAATACGATCACGAACCATTTGGTCATTCAAGCTCTCAAATTCACAACTTGCAGATAACTTCTTTATTTCTGTTAAAAATTGTTCGAACGGCTCCGCTTCTTTTTGATCCCTCTTATAGAAGACGTACCATTCGTAAACTACATTTTGTTTCGGTATACAGTATGACTCAAACGCGGCTATTACATCATCATAATTACATTTGTTTTCTTCTGACAATGCAAACGTATTATAAACTTCCAATCCCTCTTCTCTTATTAAATTTAATATGATGGCAACTTTTGTCTCGGATGTTGCAGCAGATTTTCCCGTTGCTACGAAAAATGTTTCTAGCTACTGTTTAAATTTCTTCCAGTTTACACATAAACTTCTGCTGAAATCCATACATTTTGGCGGTTTGAAACACTCCATATTTTTTTTCTAACTTTACTCTTTCCTATAAGGAAAGTATAGCAATCGCAATTTTTTTTCAAAAATTTTTTTTGAAGAATTTTACGTTTCAAGGTCTTCTGAATCAGAAAAACGTTTTTTTGACAAAAATATTATGAGTGTCTGTGTGTGTATGTGCCAAAAGTCCTAGTAACTTGAAATTTGGTATGAAACTGGTTTTTCATAATTTCTCGGTTCTATCAAAAGATGGGTCTGATGAAGAAACCGAAAGTAAGCGTATCTGCCATTTTTAACAGTTTTTCTTATATAATTTTGTACGTATGTAAATTATTCGAATTATTTTTACAGTTTCTTATAGGGATAATTCTTCCTAACAATTTATTTAAATAAAAAAAAATCTAACATTAACAGTTTATCAGATATTTAGTTTGTAATTTAAAATGAATTCACAAATATAATATAGTTTCGAATCCTGCCTGCGGCGATTTTTTTTAACTCATTTACTAAAGGGGTAAGTAATATCGAGGCGCACAAATATGCTAGAAAATCAATACAAACGTGTAAATATCACTTCAAAATGATTTTATGACAGCATAATATGTAAATATTCCTTCATCATTCCTTATGGGAAAGTCGTGTGGTGAACACACCAGTTTTTTTTTATTATCAACGTCCTTATATTTCTTGTAACTTATTTAAACTTAACACTTTATTAGTGTTTTCGTTTTTTCGACTGCGCCATGTCATGTATTTATATATTTTATTTAATACTTATTAATTAAGATACACAATGAACAGATTCATGAAAGCGTTACTTAGGATGTGTCTCTTCTACCTTAACTAGCTTACATACATTACAAAAGGTTTTTACTTTAACAAAAAACCGTAGCAAAATTATTTAAATTAAAATAAAAGTGTCGTTTTGATAAGCTTCTGAAAACTATGCTACAGAATAATTTTTTTCTACACATATAACTGTTTAACTCATTACATTCCATTTAATTAGAAACTTTATAATCGACTAATGGTACAACCAGTAACAACAACGAAGAAACATCAAAAACTTATCAGCTTTCTAATCGTACCAATTATTTGATTGGAATTCGATTACAAAAGCATAGTGATTAGATAGCGGCGCATTTAATGCCAAATTGATAAACCCATTGTTGATGTAACAGAATGAACTTGCTAAAGAAAATATTTTAACAATGCCTTATTCATTACAGTTTAACACATTTTCTAAAGTGTTATAATTGCTACGACGTTATTTTATTGTAATTTATGCTTTGCATTTAGTGTAATATCTTTATTTAACCGCGTGCCTATTTGTAGTTGATCATAATACTTAATTTAAAACGTAAACAAACTTAAAATTTGAATTTCATCACAACTCGCAAAACTCTTTGTTAAATCCAAGCGTAATCAATTGTTGCTATTGATTTGCAAAAATCTAACTAACAACAAACGAAAAAAAACTAGCTCCCCTAATTCGGCTTTGGTGGCCCGAATTTTATAATTCAAAGGAGAATACTAAAAATAGCAATCTATGAATGGTATGTAAAGAATTTAATTTACCGTAACGAGTTACAGACTTTTGAGGATACAAAAGCCGCCTTAGTTTAGTCCCTTCGTTTACCTCCACTAGTAATTTTTAACAATAGACGTTACTTCATAAACAATTTCGTGTAAGAATGAATTAATGCGAGCGATTAAAACAGAAGCTTCTTTTTATTGTAGTTCTGGCAAATTTTCTGCCGAATTCGTTTTTGAAATCGGAGCACATGTCTTTAGCGGTGAGTCTAAAAAGAACATAAAATCCAATCACTTCCTTAAGTTACGCCAAATTTACATTTATTCTTAGTCCGTTTAAAATCAACGACCAAAGCCTATAAAGATCGAAACGGAAAGGGAAAATCGCAGCTGCCGTTGTGAAATCAGTCACAATGGTGTTAGAATATCCCTACAAATACTACTTACCAATAGGATTTCTAATATAAATCGGGTCGTTATTATTGTTGAAAATATATAGCGCTTAAATACAACATGGCGGATTTATTTTGTACTTAAATCCTTTTGTATATGCTTTAGTAATTTCTTAAGTATTAGAGCTTGTTTACTGCTGTCTTCTAAAAAAGAAAACGAGAATATTGTAATCAACGGACATTGTATGAAACAAAATTTATAATAACAATTTCTCAAGTGAACAATGGAAACGTAGGAAGTGTTAGAAGAGGAATTTAAAAAATTGCTAGATTGATCAAATTATAATATTCTACGCTGCCTAATAAAATTTTATTACACTTCACAATGCATCTTTCAGTTATGATAAAAATTATCTGAAAAATTTTTCACGCTTTTGTTGAGAGTGACAAATATTTAAATTGTTGTAATTCGTTTTAGGACGCTTTTATGTAGACCTATATAACTTAAAAAATTGTATTCGTTATCGTAGAAATATCAAAATATTTAATTTTCAACGTTGTTGTACATTGTACATTTTATTAAATTATTGTGTCCCATTCGTTGCCGCTGTAATCAGAAATGTTTACAATTTTATACTAATCACTAATAAACATTGTTAATAAAATCTGTTAAGCTAAGTGATCTTACATCTTCAGATTCCACATACATTAAAAGACTGCATGGTCTTGCACGAATGCATTTTCGACACAAACAGTTTTTTTTCCTTTTATTTTTAAGAATTTTTAAAGAATCAATTGTGCAATATATTAATAAAAGTATATTTTCTACAAATCTACACGGAGCTCTCTATATCACTGATTTAAAAGTTATCATCAAATATTCTTTATCGCAAGCTTTAAGCTTCAAACAATAAAAATAGTTTTCTAACTTTCTAACCACAATAAATATTTTTTACAAGTACAACCCGTTATATAGCGAAAAGGATAAAGTTGAACACGTTAATCTATATATAAATTAATCGCCCTTTATAAATTCTCAGAAATTTTATAACCAAAAAGTGCTTTTTTTAATATTTATTGAATTTAAATAAAAATGTTCGCAAAAAACAATAAATTCAAACTTTTGGTATAAATTAATTTTAAGTTGAGTAAAAATTTAAAAAAAAATTTCAGTTTTTGTTTTTCGTATCAATTTATTGTCAATAACACCAAAATAAAAATATAATTTTTAGTTTTTTTATTGGTTAAGGAATTTTTGATATAAACCTTTGAAACAAATTAATTTTGTTTTATTTTATATGCAACAAATCTTTTTTTTTGTACATTAAACCTGAACATTTGGAAGATTTTGAATGCAGTTAGTATGAACAGAATTGCATATTTTACTATAGTAAGTAAGAGAATGTTTTAATTTGAAGTGAAGTAAAAAAATAACAATTTTTTACAGGTTATTAGGTATACAGGTGTGTGTGCTGATAATATTGTAAAATGTTGGCAAGATGTAAAGAAATCAACTTGAAAAAAGAGGTTTTCTATAAAACTTTTAAATTGTTTTGTTACAAATGTCGAAAAATCATTTAATAATTACAAATAATTAATATTTATAACAAAACTTCTAAAGAAACTGATATACAAAAAAAAGTTTTTAAGCTGTTTGCGTGCTAGAGCGTCAAAAAGCTACTCCTTTATGTTGTTACTAGCATTGCAAACCGAATTTTAATATTGGTACGCATTTATTCAAAATTATACAATAAATTACGATATTTTAATAGTAAGGTTAAGTGCCTCAATTCTGTGGTTTATTCTTAAGTTGGCATATAGTTTATTATTTTATTAAAGATTCTAGTTTACTGTTTATGAGTGAAATACGATGGCAGAGCAGTATAAATTTACTTTGTATGAATACTAGTTTTATCTACTGTTTATGTTGCTATTTAACTATGAGTAAGTACAATACTGTAAATTGTATAATTTTGTAAGTTTTGTAGATTACGAATTGTAATTCTGATGTGAAATTATAAGATATCTCTCTTATAATACGTAATAGTCATTTAGTTTTTTGTGTTTTGACGTATTTATTTACTCTGATGATGATGAGTTTTTATGAATTTCATGTCGAGTCACTAATCTTCGATTAGAACTAATTGAAACATTTTTTGTGTTAAGTATCTAAAGCATCAATTATCTTTGAGTTTGTAGAATCTATATCTATAAAAAACTAGTAAGTAATAAATAAATAAATAACAGTAACAGTAACAGTAACAGTAACAGTAACAGTAACAGTAACAGTAACAGTAACAGTAACAGTAACAGTAACAGTAACAGTAACAGTAACAGTAACAGTAACAGTAACAGTAACAGTAACAGTAACAGTAACAGTAACAGTAACAGTAACAGTAACAGTAACAGTAACAGTAACAGTAACAGTAACAGTAACAGTAACAGTAACAGTAACAGTAACAGTAACAGTAACAGTAACAGTAACAGTAACAGTAACAGTAACAGTAACAGTAACAGTAACAGTAACAGTAACAGTAACAGTAACAGTAACAGTAACAGTAACAGTAACAGTAACAGTAACAGTAACAGTAACAGTAACAGTAACAGTAACAGTAACAGTAACAGTAACAGTAACAGTAACAGTAACAGTAACAGTAACAGTAACAGTAACAGTAACAGTAACAGTAACAGTAACAGTAACAGTAACAGTAACAGTAACAGTAACAGTAACAGTAACAGTAACAGCAACAATAACAGTAACAGTAAC
Source organism: Aquatica leii (assembly GCA_035610365.1). Taxonomy (NCBI): domain Eukaryota; kingdom Metazoa; phylum Arthropoda; class Insecta; order Coleoptera; family Lampyridae; genus Aquatica; species Aquatica leii. The sequence continues at coordinate 31,895,393 of CM069437.1, read as the reverse complement.
AATAAAAACAACAATAACAGCAACAGCAACAGCAACAACGTTTTAAAACATTTCTCGTCGTGCTTCAAATAAATTATGTAAATGTATTTCACTACGTAACAATCTTTTTTTCTGCCCTGGATTGAAAATACGTTTCTTATAATAATTTATATGCGCTGAATACGAAACTGCAATTAGATTTGCTCTGCTACGTCCGGAAAAAAGTTATCTGCGTGTTAAGGTTATCAAAGATAATGTTATTAATTACGTAGAATTGCTATTGTGAGAAATTTTTGAGAAAGTAATGTGCGTACTTTGGGATGGATACACTAAACATTATAATTAAAAAAATGAATTTCAAATGTTTGTTTATATGTGAATGAATCAGGGAATTTAGTTGCACTAAGATTCCAATGGCTTGATTTAAAAGTGTGTAAAGCTTTTTGGTTTCCGCTTGTGTACATCAAAGTAATTCTTCCATCATGTTGGAATTAAAGCAGCATTCATATCTTGGTTAAATGGTGAACATCTCGTGGCGGAATCTTTCACCGTGTTCGTCGTTCACGACTCCCGTATTTGACTGAAAGAAGGTGAGATACAATTGCAAGAAATGCATTTTTAGTGACATTCGTCAACAAAAGTGGCGGTAGGCTGTTAATAAGTTGTCGACGGGTTCTGCATAGTTGTCTGCTCTATGGTTCCCAAAGAAGTTGTGCACGACAAGCACAAATGCGCTCCATGCTGCTTGTTCTCGCTCCATGATCTCCAATCTGAGCAATAAATCTGAAATCTACTTTTGTATTTCTAGGCCAACGAAGACTTCTGCTTTCAATTTTGCGTCAATTTCTATCTTTCCAAACTTGCCTTTTAGGTATTGAAAATTACGATTTATTTGATCCATCGCTGCAACAAACTGTTTCACGACTGAATTTGATATGCAGTGAAGGTAGGTAAATCTTATTATGATTCACAAGAGATACATCTTAAACGCTGTGTTGTCCAAACACACGTATCTTTCTACGTGGTCAATTTTTCACTATGTAGTATTCTTATTATTGCACTTTGTGTACCCAGTCTGCAACTAGGTCGTCCAGTTCTGCTTGGTTGATCAAATGTGCTTTCGTTAATGTAAATGTCGATATCATACGTGTGTATTTCATAACTTCAGCGTTATTGTCAGTACCTTCTCTATCACTTTCTTTGTTGTTTGTTGCATTGCATGAAGAATGAGTTGGTACAGATACCATGCACCACAGGTTTTAAAACAGACTGACTACTTAGATAGATTTTTGAATTGTTATTCTTGCAGTACCCGGATATGTTCGTCATGCAGAAGTAGCAATCCAAGTGGCAATTCTTCTGCTTCCGCCAAATCATGGGAACAGAAAAATGCATTTGATTTAGCTTACCGTTTAACCTCTGGGTTAAGCCGAAGTAACAGACAGTGCAACAGACATAAGGAACCCAAGATTTTGTTTGATCTCCTATTTTACATCCGAAGTAATGTTTGTAAGCTATACGTAGCCTTTTGGTCATATTCTTGCGCTAGACGGACGTCATATACTTGACACAAAGGTAGCAAAAACGGATTGTTCACGCAACCGCGCTTATTCATCTTTTGTTTACTGAATTACTAGGTATATACCGAATCACCGAATCGTCTTACACGAAATCACTTAAATGCATGATGTGAGTTCTATGTATGTATTATAGTCTTAAACTGTGTATGTATAATTTCACTATCCATGAGATATGTGACATTAATGACGGATTTTGTTACGGATAATTATGCGGCAGTGAGAAATAGGTAGTTGTTTGTTGAAGTATATACTATGTGACATTGCAATTGCAACACCAAGAAAGGTTGAAAATTGTGTGATCAAACATGACAGGAAAGTTTAGACTCAAAGGCAGTGAATAATTAAAATTAAAAGCATGGACTAAAAAACGTCAGAAATGTCGTAGACAAGAAACTGGTGTCATTGTTGTAACCGAAGTTGTTGAAGGCGGTTACAACAATGACACGGTCCAAACCCGGATGACGTTCTCATTTTAGTAAAGTGACAGATTTGCCAGTACCATATCAATCGCCGATCAATAGTTACGTTCAACACCAATATCAACGTTTGTAATGGTGTAGGTTGTGAGTCCGCTGGAATTTAGAATAGCTTTTAGTAATGAATCCCGATTCTGGTGGATGAAATATGATGGCCGTATGAGAGTCAGACGTAGGGAACGGCACACTTTTCAATTTTCTGTTGAGCGGCATGTGCATCACATAGAAAATTGACTTTTTGCTGAAATCGATGCCAGAAAAAGTAAAAGAATGTGAAGCCAATGGGGGAAAGACAACACATTATTAAATAAAACTTGTGTTCATCTTTGTTTCTTTTTTCCAAATTTTAATCATTTACTACCTTCTGCTAAGTCTGGTTACAAAATTCCCATTAATTCTTGGTGTTGCAATTTTAATGTCACAGAGTATATTTTAAAGTTGAAACTTGAAATAAAACAACTTTGTTTTTGCGCTAATTTAAGTTACAAATTTAGATGCTATAGAACACAACTTTTTGGAAAGTGAACACAGATTTATGAAAGTTGATGGCTTGCGTGGCACTATAGAGATGGCAAAAAGTATGTTGCAGTAAAACAATTCAAAACTGGCTGAACATTTTCTGAACTGCATGATCTAAACATGTGAGGAACTAAATGTCTTGATTACCAAGTTTGCCAGATTTCAAAAATTTCAATGAATTGTCAAACAGAATTATAAACGTATTTAACCTTTCTTATACGTTGTTGTGAGAATTGCGTTGTTCCTAAGTGTTTGATATTAAGTTCATCATCATCATATAAAATCCGAATCAGTTTTAAAAATATTATTTTGCGCAGATCTTTCGTTAATTAGAAAACGTATTTATTCGATTAGACAAAAAATTGATAGTGTCAATAAATTGTTATTTGACTTTGATCCAGAACTCGTCTTTGCTTGCTGATTGGAGTCTTATTTATCGATTTTTTTTTAAACAAGCCCAGCAAGTCTAAGAGATGGTTACAAGTAATCATCTTAAAAAATTCAATAAACCGGTACTTCCAAAATGTGTAGTCGATGCAGAAGCAAAACCCGAAACTGTCATTAATTTATCTTTACGCTCATTGTCCTTTACAAAAACAGCTATTATGTCGAAAGGTTTTAACTTTGTATTTGCTCCAAAACAACTTCATATTGAATAAAATGTATCAGCTGTAAAAGTTTCTATTCAATCAGTTTCCAATCTTTGTACAGAAGAAATCCGCTTTGAAACTACAAAAATTCTTCAAAAATCAAGAATTCTCCAAAGAAGAAACTCAAAATCGAAATTTTTTGCATTAAAATTTCTTAAACAAGATAAATCTATAGTCATGCTTAAAGCTAATAAAGGAAACGCCGTGGTTTTTATGGATCAATTAAATTATGATGACAAGGTCTTCTTGTAGACGGGTCGTATAAAGTAATTTCCAAATATTAAAATATATGAAGCCGATAAAAAACTTTTAATACCTAAAGATTCTAAACCCAAGCAACATTTTGTAATCGTGGTTACGTTGTAACCAGTTGCAAATTAGTAACATTAGCACCATGGTAAATAAACCGTTGCAGCAACGTAGCAGCAGCTTTCGTAATTTACTGAGGTTTCAAATCTATTACAGAAATAATCATTTTACAACTATGGTTATAAGTAAATTTTTCTTAAACCCTTATGTAACTACAGTGTCAATTTAGTGACATTAAAACCTTCATTTCGGTTTCGAGTGTAACAGTCTTGAAACTATGGTTACAAGTGTGAATTTATAAAACTACACTACAGTGTTAATCTATACGTTCAAACAGCAACAGAAGAAGTGCATTTTACGAGATTTTTATAAGACACATAGTCCATTATCATTATCCAATAAACAGTACCAAAAGTGTTTCTAATTCAAAACTACGTAAGTACAATTATTGGTATATTATATTACTATAATTTTAATCGTGCATTTAAACTACTGTTTCTAATTTAATCAACGTTGAAAAATTAGTTCCCAAATATTATTAAGCAAATTTTAAATTGATTTTATTTTCTTCTAGGATAAAATAAAATCTGATTGCAAGGACATTACAACATTACACACACTGATCCGAACGTGTAAATTAGATCGCCATTGCGAACACCGATTATAATTGCACATGTGCATTTGTAGCCTAATACAAATATTTAACTAAGAATTACGTAGACGCATTAAACTATAACATGTGAAGAATATCTTAATCCGCCATGGTCTTTTAACACAAAGACATTTTTCTCTTAACAAAATTTATGCATTTACTATTTACAAAATTTATAAATAATAGACATAATCCGCTTTTCTTGAAAATTTGCCGTAAAAACCTGTTTATTGGTACCTACTTGCAACAGCTGTAAAAATTCTTTTATTATATCTTTTTTGTTTGAATTTAGTTCTATAAGAAACTATAAAAATTTAAATAATGTACATTTATTATAACTTTTTATATGTCTGTATCTTTTTATTAATATATTTTTATCTCTACTTTTGTTTTAATTTTTATGATGCAGTTAGTAACTAAAATCTTAGATAAGTTGCTTAACAAAAGCGGTTAGTAGTAGTTTCAAATAATGGTAATAAGCATGTTTTCAAAACAGTTACATAGCAGTTGCTGTAAACGGTAACTACAATGTTACAAATCAATTACAAAACCGTGATGATAAACCATTACAGAAACGATTCAGAATAGGTAAACATGATTTGTAAAAAACCGTTATAGCAACGCTGCAAAACAGTTACAAAGTAGTAATTGCAACGGTTTCAAACACGTTGTAAAACAGTTATAATATTACTGCAGTTGCCTTGCAACTGACCAAATCCGGTATTGACAACGTATCAGGAAAGACTCAGCAACTATTCTGTAACTAAATACCTTACTGAAACCATAGTTGCAAGAGAGTTTTACAACCGTTTTGTAACTGATTTTTGCTACTTGGGAAGCTCCTCGATTTTACGGATTACCTAAAATTCATAAATGTAATATTCATCTTCGGCTTATTGTTAGCGCTATAAATTTACCTACTTATAATTCGCGTTATATATCCGAAACACATTAGCTTCTTTACTTCTGTTACTTCTCTCAGGGCTTTGATGTTTAGTTTTCTTCTTATTGCCGTGTTCCTTACTTTATCTATCCTCTTGGTATTTGTTACTCTTATTAAATATCTCATTTCAGCTGCTTGGATTCTGCTTCTTTGTCTCTTGTAAGTATCTAGTTTGGTACGTATATGGATTTATGTAATATCATCTTTGTTTTGTTGGATACTTGTTTATGTTATGGTTTTTCCAAAATTTTAATCTATTGTTAATTTCATATTCTAGGTCACGTCTCTTGTTAACTATAGTTCCTAGACACATATATTTGTTAGTCTCTTCTATTGATTCTCCATTTATTAATATATTTAATGATGTTGTTTCTTTTTTCTTTTCCACTATTTCCATGATTTGTGTTTTTTGTATGTTCACGTGTAAACCGTACTGCTTCGCATTGGAATTCTAAGTTTCTTGATTGTATTCCAGTTTTTCCTTAATTTCTACTTGAGTAACTGGTTTAATTTATTCCAGCCTATATAGTATTTACTTTACTTTACATTATTTTATTATCTATAGTAATTATAAATAGAACTGACCTTAAACTTCCTTCTTGTTTTACTCTTTCTGTTGTAATAAACATTTCGGATGTTCTATTATTGGTTTTGATTTGATTAGTAGTGTTTTGTATAAGCTTGTGATACTCTAATATTTTTTCATATACCTAGGCTATTACACATATCAATATGATTTCTCTATAATTTCTACATTCTTTGGTATTTCCTTTTCTATGTATTGGTAGGAAAATTTGAAAGTATTTATGTAAACGTTTGTTGCATTTTTAGAAAAGCAGAAAATTGTTCAATGACTGGAAGCAAAGGTTGAGAAGGTACAACGTGAGTAAGAAAAGCTGCGTCAATTTTAAGATCAGGTAGCAAACAATCCACAACTGTCGGAATAAAAAAAGAAGCTCATTGCGACAGGCAGGATTTTTAGCAGTACCAACGTGATGCCATTGATGTCGTTAAGTGAGATCAAAAATAGTTACAATACGGTTAGCGATGCGAAGCGAGTGAGAAGCGTCAGTGTAAAGGCGAGCTTCTTTAATAGTTAAGAAAAGCAAAAAAAATGTTTAATCAAATGGAAAAAGCGCGCTAACAAAAGCACTCCGCAGAGTTCCAGTTTTGGAATTGACAGAACCTTTAATTGAGATAGCTTTGACTTAGCGATTATCAGGTGACAAGGCTGTATTTGTCGAGACACAGCAGAACTAAAGAGTTAAATATTTTAGCAATGTAAGTGAGAACTCTTTTTTAGTGGAGTCGCCGTTAAAAGGTGGAACTTATAAGAAAAAATTGTCTAAACGGTGATTTTAGCACAGGCCAAAGATTTTGAAAGACTTATTCTCAGTCAAAAACATAGAAGAAATTGCTGAATGATCCCCAGGAAGACAGTATAAAACTTCAAGGACATTACTGGACCATTTTCGCAATTCACATTCTCTTTTTCCCAAAAGATCAGTAAGCTCGGTGCGTAGAATTAGTTCGTCCTTGATGTTGCTAATGCTAGTTATCATATTATCAAGATACGTATTTTTAAAGATGGCGACGGACGCCGCCGAGTAGAAAGAACCTTTATCTTTAATTGTTGAAGTGATTAGAATAGCAAAAAAATCTTTTTGTAACTTAAACTTAAAAGTTGTTCGTTTAATGACCTACCATTTAGAAGCCAAACTGTTAAAAACAACACAAATCTTAGTGCTTTTTTAACTGCATTTAGAAACAGAGTGATGGGGTAGCACGTATGGCGGAGAAGAAGTAGCAACAGACATGTGGCCTAAGTCTTGATACTCAGACATAAATTGTTGATAAACGGCACAACGAAAAGGATCTCAAGTTAAACGTCTTTTTAAATTTAAAAAGGCTGTGTACGATGATTTGAATTAGCAGCAATCTTAACAGTGTTTGGCTTTAGTAGTAGAGCGACGATATATCGGCCTTTGCAGGTTCGAGCACGAGTGTTGTTTTACGGATCTTTGCTACGGGCACTTCCTCAATTTCTCAAAATTTGACAAAGAATTCTGAAAAATTTGACTACAGAGTTAGAAAAAGATAGACGAAAAAGTTAACAAACTTACATTTATAGGACCTACAATGAAGTCGTCAAATATAGTACGAAAAATAAAAGGATTATTTTTAATTACAGAGAAACCTTCTCGAATGACTGTGGGAAATAAATCAACTCAAATAAGCATATTGACAGCTACATGAAAATATTTATCGACTAGTTTTGTTTTAGACTAGAATAAACCTATTCGGAAAGACAAGCCTAAGGAAGGTTTTAAGATATTAAAAAAAAGTAGAGAACAGCTGTGATAACCTCAGAAAAGTAACGAGATATTATTATACAGTTAACAGTACCAAAAGTACGAGATCCCATTTGCTCAATTCTCGAAATTCGTAACTGAAAAAAACTTGGAGTTAAGCCTAAACTTTAACCATAGCGCTAATAATAGCAGAAACTTGCGAATCTGGATCTAGAACTGCTCTAACAGGACGAAAATTACTATCTCGGAGTAGAGCCTGAATGGTACCGAGGTATGATTGGAATGAGTAGGCCGAAGGCAACAAGCATTGTTTGGGCAGTTGAAAGGTGAATTAAACAAGTACTCGCTTTCGAAAGTACAGGATTAAAATTATCTTCCTTATTCAAATGCAGTAACGAATGATGCTTACGGCTGCCACAACACACGCATGATCGCTTAGGTTTACAATCTGTTATTAAATGAGCTCCGAGGCAATTAAAACAAAGCTATTTATTACGAATGGCTTTGTTTTTTAATCTATTGACATTTGTTGGAATTCGGGACACCAAGTAATACTGTGATCAGATTTAGCAAAGTAGCAAAATGAGACCCTACAGGTAAAGCGTTTTGGTAGCGATTTGACTAGATAAGCAATTTTATAATTTGCTGTGTTTAATGCAAAACTGGCAATAACGGATTCTCTTTCTCTAGAAAAGGACATATTTAAATAACAAAATTTCTCTTTATTACGCACCAATGAACCAAGAAGACCGATAAAATTTGTCTATGTTGCGATTTTTCCATCAAAATGCGGAATTATAATTTTTGGAAGAAAACCTTGAATAGAGTCAGAAAAAGAAGTGCATAACTGTTGTGAATCTATTTGTCGCTGAACTTCCCTTGATCATCGAGCAGCGATATCAGTAACGTCAGAAAAGCTGTGTGACTTCGTTACCACCAGTACATTCAAATCAGTTTAGAACATTGTTTGTGCTATTTAATAACTTAGTACAAAAAATAGAAATAACAGAGGACCTTGTATTAAATCGACGTAAATTCTTAAATAAATACTGAAAATTTACTTACGTAATCAATACAAGCGCTCTGCTTAAAGTAAGCCAACCCAACCCCGAAATAAATCAAGGCTTTGATTCACCCCGAAATGAGCGATTACTTGACCAACCGTTGAAATAGACGAATAGAGTAACTATTTCAACGGTTGGTGGAATTAAAGGCTTTGGGACACACAAGTTCAGATGCAAAGGTTTTAATTTAAACACAATGTATAACGTTAAAGAACAAAAATTATCTGAATGATCAAAAAGGAGACAGAATGCCACTATTTAGTTAAGTAAAGTGACATTCAAATTTTCAAAAATTTTTCAAAGTAACGAATCAACTTAATTAGGAGGAGCATGTCATGGAACCGAAAGCGCATCCAACGGAAACGACTAAAAATCAAACGCTCGCGTTAACATGTGCCGAAAAATTGTAAAAATTATAAACCAAGCATATCGCTGAATTCCTTATTAAATTTTTAAAAAAACTACATATCACAAGTAGAATCGTGTCATTTAAAAAAAAAGTTAAATTTAAAAAAAAGAGTGATTGATGGGGACTAAGGGGTTGATTTTACAAATGTCGTTTAACGTCAAAAAGCGTGGTAATACATTAGCTCTGATATAATTAACGAATATTAAAGAAAATATTTTTCCAATGTATATACAATTATCTTTAATAGACACTCAACAGCATGAATTTATTTCTGACCACGCACAATGTTTTCTGTTATATACAATCGAATCAAAAAAGGTATTATGCAGAATTATTTAAAAAGAAATATATCTTAACTTTTCAACAAGCAAATATACAAGTCGAGACAGTGGTGCAGTTGACAAACTGTTACAATAGCGACAACATAAAAGATACAACGAGGTGGGACCTGTAAAGTGACGTTCTGTAACTAACAATAAATGCTGTAGGTCCCCTGGGGACGCCACTATGGGGGGCCCACTTTACTATCTTATCTTTAACAGGAACGTGCAATTCAAAAGGTATAACTTTTAAAGTCGCATTCTTCACCGAAACGGAAGTCTTATTATTTTTCTTAGTAAAAAAAAAGGAATTTGGTTTGTGGAACGTAAACTTCTTTTTCCAATTGCGCAAGTATGGGTGTTCGCCTATTATTGAAAGTAATTTTGCGGTACTTTGTTACGGTGCTCGATAACACATGTCGTCGATTCATAAAGAAATAATTATACGATAAAACAAAATCAATTACGGTAAAGACTAAACACTTTCTTTACTGATTTCTGACAATAGGAAACAAATGAGCTTATAACATATCAGCGGGATATAAAAAAAATGACCTTTCTACTTTCAATGCTATAAAACGTTTACAAAAGCAACTTTATATTCTAATATTTGTCTTGTTATAATGAAAAATAAAAATTAAAACTCATTACACAAATTTTAGATAGTTTTTAATTACGTAAAAATTTGTTCTTTTTAATATTATATAATTGTTCTGACGTAGAACGCTGAGAATGATTAAGTACAAAATTAAAAGTCGATAAACAGTAGTTATTAAGTGTTTATTAAGAAGAGCGGTTTAATATTAACTTTGACGGTAATCCTCGAGTAATTACTCCATTTTTAAATATTACCGCATTTGATTTATTAATAGGAGTAACGGTTAACACAGAAACAAAAAAATGAAATATTAAATGCCGTTTATTATAAACATAATGATAAATAAGCATATAATAGATTATTCTAATACATATAACAACTATGACGCTAAAATTAAATATTTTTTATCACTATATATGTACACGTAAGTATTTACAAATGCTTTAAAAAATTTAACAATAATTTTAATAGTGCTATTTCAAAATTAGTTTTAGTGCACTCGACTTGCACACATTTCCATTGTGCCAAAATAGGGATATCCGGATTTGGCTTCGCTCGGCGAATGGGCTCCGTAATGGCTTCCGGCAAAGAAACTGAAAGCAAAAACATCTCTTAGATTTTTAACACTTTATATGTTTGATACAATTTAAACTTAATATTTATTAGTGTTAATTACTACAAATACACCAAAGAAATAATGCGGTTTTCTAATGCTTTCTTATAACTAAATTTAATGAAACAAAAACTCAATTAGAATAAATAAATACATAAAAAAATATTTTTTATTAGAGCAACAGACTTTGTAATTTACGGAAACATGTTTACATAGGATGTTCTTTTGCATTTACAGTAATTTTCTTGGTAAATTTCATCAAATTATTATCTATTTCTGTTATTATCATTTTTTAAAATAATATAAAGATAAATTCAATGTTAAAACAAAATAATCAATACATCAGTTACGAAAGAAGATTTTATTTATTTTTAAAAACCAAATGTTTTTCGACTTAATCAAAGTCAATTTTATGTAATCTTTTTGGTGCAGCTTTTTTCGCAATTGTCTATAAACCGTTACTTTTTTCTTCAACGTTGTTATAATACTCATTATTAACTAATTCTTTTTTTGTGTACATAAATGTGCAACGCTGGGCTATTGTAGTAAAGCAATTTATTTTTCTCTTTATGTATTTTTTGAATTGTTTCTTCCAATGTTAGCATTGTATTTTTAACTAAACTTGAAAAGTTATTATTTTGTTATTATTAAGTACTGTAATTTCACACAACAATAATATAATAGTATAGAGAAAGCATATTCCCGCGTGACAACGCGTTTGCCAGACATCTTTATTTTATTTTGAGTATCATAAACAGCATGTGGTAAACGTTTTTGATCTGCAACTTACTATACTATAAACGGTAAGTAAAACCCGTTTGTCATGTGACTTATGACGCTTACATCAACATTGTTTTAGGTTGGTAGTATTACCATTTAGTAATATTCTCAAAAAATGATTCTGACGTTTTGTTAACGTTCGGTGTCATATATCTTTTGTCGTTTTCCCTATTCACTATTTTTGATTTTAAAACAATTATTATCGTAACTTCTTGTAATTTTATATTAATAACATATCACAATGTTTACTCTTGGGAAAGACGCCGTTATTGTAATGACGAATTCTTGAAATAGTACTCACAATCTTAGTGGAACTTGTTCGTATTCTCTTTAAAACTACATGGATCAATTATCTAAGAAGCAAACTTTAATTACGATACTACCTGACTTAAACAAGAATTGCATTTACAAGTCAAAATACACAGGAAAGCTAACCATGCTCGCTGCACATGTAGAAGAACAGATATAAACTCATTTGAATTTTTAATTTATAAGCATACATTTTTTTGGAATGTCAGTAAGAACTTGCCACAAAGCATTAAAAAAAACAACAAGGTTACGTTTTATTAAGAACTACGTGCTGTCGACTTCTTACGGCGTGTACAATTTTATGAATGGCTTAATCAACATTTACATAACGATTATTTGTTGTATTCAAGTTTCTATATGCACCAAACATGGTTTCATTTAAATGGATATCCAAAAACTTATCGTAGTTTTAACTAAAAATTTACAACTTTTGTGGTAACTACGATTACAACCTTTGAAAATTAGCGTATGGATTGCAAGGTTAAGGAGTAAGATTAGTTCAATATTTTCTTACAATAATGTAAATGCAAAACGTTATCTTGATATTTTACGTAAAATTTTTAAGCAGTTAAATGACAAACAAGTTTCAATTTAGTTACTTTCGGCAAGACAATGCAAATGTTTATATCACTCGCGCTACAATTGAATTGATTCTACAATGAAAATGTTCGAAATATTAGAGTTGATGAGCTTTGTAAAATTTAAAAAGAAGGGTTAACAACACATCTATCGAAGCTGAAGGACAACATACTGAACATTGGTTATTTTAAATAATTGTTGTTGCCTATTATTATCTTAAATAAACAGGTAACGTTGTTAACGTGTTACCGTTTTAAATTAATTACTTAAACTCAATTTAGAGGTTATAAATCAAATTTGTCATTTAATAACTTTTGTGTTACTTTATACCAATCTAAACAATATTGGTTGCTTAAGATATATGTCAGGTGAGGAACGAGTGTTTATGAAGGCTTTGTAGTACCAATTCTAAAATTATTTTTATTCAATACCATGAGTAATATTATTGTTTCGATATGCAACGAGCAGACATTTTTTAAAAACTCACACCAATTATTTATTTTTTGGAATATAGTCGTGTTTATATATAGGCGACTTATCTGCATGTATACTGCAATAGTATGGACTATAGTTGTAACCAAAATTGTAGTATTTTTTATTTGATTGCGTCTTCATACATTTTGTCAAAAAACTATCTTTTTTTAGACGACGACATCTCTGAACAAAATTTTACGTTGCAAAACAGGTAACATTCGGTATTCCGTATATTCCGTACAGCACTGAAACATGTTTACGTGACGTCACAAATCACGTACTGACTCAACAAGAAACTTCTGAACAAAATACAAAATATCGCGTAGTTCAATAATACTGAAACTAAAAGCTTGCCGTAATAACAAAGTAAATGCACCAGGTCGTAAATGTTTGTTTCTCCTGAAGAAGAAAATCGTTTCTCGATAACGTTATTATAATATGCAATTATGGATTTTTTCTAAGACTGTTTGATTTGAAGTGTGTTGCTAAAATGTATTTGGACAGCCGCACAGTGCATCGAGCTTACCCAAAAATAAAAAAAATAATTTCAAATTGTTGGAAACCAAAGTAGGCGTTGATAAGACGCTGTCATGACGACCAATTCTAACAATGTCTTCCGCTTCGATTGACTTGTCACGAGCTGTCAATTTCTCAATTTGAAGTTGCGTCTATAATCATTATATAATTTTCAACTATTGTTGCTTGAGGAAGTTGATCAAAAGTGAGAAAGAGTGAGTGTTCATCAACAACAATTTATGGAGAGCCTAGATCAACGTATGTACTTTGAAATATTTGGTTTTGTATACCTCTGGCTTATTTGTATTTTTTTCTGCATGTTCTCTAGATTACTAATTTAAAATCATTCAAATTTTTTAGTTACCAAACTTTACGGAAGTTTAAAAAAAAACATGTCATATCATTTTGTAGTTGTAGCTTTTTATTACTGCCTAATGAATGAACATTAATATCAAGTAGAGTTCATTTGCTTTTGATCGCGATTTATCTTATTATGATATTTTTTGCAGAGCGTGTCAAATCGATAAAAAATATTGATCTATTGAATGTATGGTGTCAGAGCAAAAAGTCAGACAAAACTTTAACCGTGTTTGAGAAAATGTATTTTCTCCTAGCGCTGGATGAATGTTTTGACGATTTCGTAAAGAACTGATGACAACTAGCAGGCTGTTTTGTCTTAACATAAATAATAAATAGAAAGAGGTTAGTCAAAGCAGAAAAAGACTTTTGGAACGTCACGAGGCTTGAAATAAGCAAACCCGGACCGAAACGTCCACGTGGAAGACTGATAAAGCCCTTCAATGAAGATTCACTCAAGACGAAAAAAGGCGGCTAGAAGAACTCGCAGCTAGCAGGACATTTGATGAGCTGCAATTCGCCGCCGAAATGGCTCGTGGCACAACAGAATCAAAGCTGAAACTTCTTCGCAAACTCATTCTCAAGTTCTAGCTCTGTATTTAGATCTAGATTTGTTGGAAACTAAATACAAAGTGTTAGGGTATGTAGTAAATGCTATTTGCCCAAACTGCTTTCCAAGTCTCTATAAATTGAAACAAGTCAAAAATGCATTTATGCCATTATCTGAAACCTCAGTTAAAGTGAGCCTGCAGGAACTTCTTCACCTGACTGCTCAGAGCATAATTATTCTTTGCAATTTAGAGAACGACAGTAATTGACTCAAACTGATGTGTAAATAGGGCTTCGACGGTAGCTCTAGTCACAACCAATACAAACAAAAATTTACAGATGTTTCCAGAACTGATGAGTATCTGTTCTTGGTAGCATTAGTACCTTTAAAGTTGGTTAACCTAAAGGCTGGAGAAAACGCGTCAATGCAATGCCATTACGACACTTTACTGAAGGCCTATAAAGTTTATGATTCAAAAAGAAAATGCAGAACTGGTGCGTTCGGAGGAGAGGATGATGACAGAAAAAATCAGTCAATTGCAAAACAGTCATTTTACAATGGAGAGCGGCCAAGAATGTCATGTCAGCTACTAGCTCCTTTTTACAATAATGGATGGCAGTGTGAGCAACGTTTTATCTGATACAAATGCCGCTTCCAAATGTATGATTTGTGGTGCTACTCCAAAGGATATAAACACAAAGAAAGTGTTGAATAAGGTACCCCATGCAAAAAACTATCGCTTTGGTTTGTCCACCCTACATTGTTCGATTAGGTTTTTTGAATGCCTTTTGTATATAGGCTATAGGTTACCCATCAAATCCTGGCAAGAAAAAGGTAATAAAAATAAGATAATCATAAACATGAATAAGAAAAGAATTCAAGCTAACTTCAAATCGAAAATGGGTCTCTTAGTGGACAAGCCCAAGCCAGAATACGGCTCGACTAATGATGGTAACACTGCAAGAAGATTCTTCTCAAACCCTGTTCTTAGCTCAAAGATTACTCGAATCGAAAAAGAACTAATTACTAAGTTTTCCATTATTCTAAGAGTGTTGTCAAGCGGATTTACTATAGATGTGGAAAAATTTAAAATGTTGTTAGACGAAACGAGGGAGTTATATATCAGTCTATATGGTTGGTGCTACATGCCCAGTAGTGTCCATTAGGTGCTTGTTCACGGGTGTGAAGTAATAAGTGCATTTTATTTGCTAATTGGACAATTGTCCAAAGATGCACTTAAAGCCAGACACAAGGAGGTAAGGAAAAACCGATTATCTCATAGCTGTAAATCTTCGAAGGTGTACTCAAACAAGGACCTGATGACCATATTGATATTGACTTCTGAACTTCTCATATCAAACCAAAGAAGGATCACTACTAAAAAAGGAATGAAAATCGATGGAGAGGTTAAGAAGTATATAAAAGTGCTGGAGCCTTCAATTTCGAACAATTTAATTTCAGATTTAGCATTAATATCTGATGAAGAATCATCCGAATCATACTGATTTATTTAACTTAGGTTGGCAGAATTTGTTACTTATGACAGCTTGATTTTTTGTATGTTCATTTTGATACCTAATAAAATTAATTTTTTTCATTATAACTTTTGCATTCATTTTTTAGGGTTTCATTAATTGAAATTCTCACGTACTGCAACATGTTTAAAAAATATTGCGATGGCATTCAGGAACGTTTATTAAAAATAAGAAAAGAGTTCGTATAAATCTATGTCGTATAATAAATTAAATAGTTATGGAAGAATGAAGAACACACAATTATGTTGAGTTCAACAAATTATTTATAAGGATATACGACGTACGTTTTGCTAAATTACTGTGGTTTCATCAAGTACAAGTATTAGAAATGAACTTGTACTTGAAAGCGCTACAGTGCTTTATAGAAACGTACGTTGAAAGTCGAAATAAGTAATTTATACAATCCAACATAATTGTGTATTCTTCATCCATTTAGTTATGGATACCCATCAAGTATTAACCACATTTACCTTAAAGTTAAGGATGTTTAAAAGAGTGATGAGAAGTAGCGCCCCCTACAAATGGGAGCCATACAAACAATAAATTCGAATTTCGCGTCTTAAAACCTTCAGATACTAATTTTAATATAAATAGCCACATCCATTTCGAAAATTACTTAGAAAAAAAAGAAAATAAAACTTCAGCACCCTGTATTGCAGAAATGAAGTATTTCTGGAACTTTTTTCTTCTTGTCAGACACACAGGAAAACTCATTCATTTTTTTTTGGCTATACTAATGAAACACGAATGAATATGTTCACTAGATTTTGATTCCAGTACTCACTCTGTATACTGATGTGAACGAAAATTACGTGTTATCGTATGCGCCCAACTTATATCAACTAATATGTATCAAAAAATAGTTTCTCTGCCGTATCTAAACGAACTTATTATTTTTGTCCCATTTCCTATATAATTCAATACACCGTGAGAAGTGGTAGCAAAGCAAACGCATGTTTTTTAAGGTGTCACGGAAAATAACTTTCTTAAAGATTTTGCAGCAATACCGAAAGAGTCGCAATAAATTCTTTCTTTAAACATTTAGAAATTGAAACTTAGGACATTCCTTTAGGATCTATCTATAATTTAGAAAGAAAAGAATTCTTACCAAACGTGGGTGAAATTATCCCAAAGCTACCAAAAATTCTACCAAAGCAGCCTTAAATGTTAATTACAAATAGGAGTTTGAGTTTGAAGGTTGTAGCTTTAAAGACTGGTTTTTTCTTTGGTTTTACCGATTTTAAAAAGATAAATAAAAATAAAGTGCTTTTAGAAGATAACCTGAGTTTTTATATAAGTTTTTAAAACCTGCAAAAAAAACGGCATTGCTTTCATTGCCATTGCTTCAAACTCAACGCATTTTACTCAACCGTTTAATGTTGCTTTTTTTAAGAGCTTTCAAGTATCATCGGAGACAAATACTTGATACTTGGAAAGCTACACCTGAGGGCCAGAAAATGCCAACAATGTTAAAAAATGTATTTCTCTCTCTATTGAATAAGCTATGAGTCAGAATTGTTAAAAACGCAGAATCAAATTTAAAATTGGGTTTCATAAAAGCGGGCATGTATTTGTCTTGCACAGAGAAACTGTTAGCACAATTATCAACCTAAACTCTGTTTTTCTGGCAGCAAGCACGACATGGGCGTGGTTAAGAATGCTACTAAAAATAAAAATAAAAAGACAGGCGCCAATTCTAACGTACGCGTAGAATTCTTAGTTCGAAGACACTAAAAGTACATATGAACTCACTGTCGAGTAGATTAAGTAAAAAAAAGCTAACAACTTGATCACAAAAGAACGTAACCAATTGGTTGTGTATTCTTCACACGGACGTTACTGCAGCAAGCAATAATATTAGCTACATTTAAAAAATACTCTCAACACTCACGAGAAACGCAAACTTAAATTTGTCGATTTAATTAGCCACTACCGGCATTAAAGAGGTAGTAAACAATTACTAACGTTACTCGGTTGGGTTCAAGTCATGAACGGAAACAGTATAAACTTAATTACCCGATATAAGCTGAAGGCTAGATAATTATACTCGACTAAAAGTAAAGCATCAATCTTTATAATACCAAGCAAGGTGCAATGTCGGTATTTCGGTTACATTTAAAAATGAATTTGTGACATCTAGGCTCTAAGGTAATTGTAATTTTTATTTTTTTGAAGACTGCCTACATATTTGATTTTAAATGTTGTTTGGAACAAAAAGATACTACATTATAAGATGCGCCTGCACCTTGCTTCATGTTGGACTTAGCCAGTACTGTTGTAGACCGCATAAGCTAAGCATTGAACTTTGGTGTTAGTGTAAATTTGTGTTGAAAACGAGTGTGTTACGTTTTTGAGATGTTTCGTGAAGTGAACAATCCATAATACGACATGATGGTAGAAGAGTGCAAGGCAAGTGATATACAAGATAGGGACCACGTATTTGATGAAGAGGAAGTTGGTGATGTAATTTGTGCAAATGCATTTTTTTAAATTTTTTACTCTAGATATACTCAAAATTATTCTGAGAGAAACCAACCGTAAAGCTAAACAATTCTTTGATGAATGGAATGCTGAGAATCCCAACTGCATTAAGAGATATGCAACCACAAGTACAACAGAAATAGAAGCTTATATAGAGTTATTGATGAGGATGGGGGCATTGCACGGCAGTAGTGAACCCATTGAAATGCATGTCACTAGCCATCCCGCTTATTGCCGGCCCATTATTCCCGAAATTTATTTAACAAAATTCTTTTTATGATTTTTAGACAAGGGAAGAGATTACGGATAAATTGGTACCTGTAAGGAATATTTTTGAAAAGCTCGCCTCAAACTGTAAACGTGCACGCAACCCAAGTCATCACTTGTGTGTTGATGAACAGCTACTGCCATTCCAAGGTAAGGCACACTTTGTGAAACATTACGTAGACATAAAACTTTTATATCGAGAGAACTGTTTGCCATCTCCAATAAAGCCAGTACTTTTTTGTAAGTTCGATTTATAAAGAACTTGGTTCCATACGTGAAAAAAACGCCGCGCAGTCATATTGCTTTTCAGCAAACATACAGAATACAAAGTCAATGGTAAAGACGTAGGTTACAAACCACCCATAATCTTACATTACAACGTAGTGCAGTAGATGCATCAGACGCAAAGAAAGGTTGCTAGGTGGCCTATGGCAATATTCTATCATATAATTGATATTACCGCAATAAATGCATTCCAAATATGGATCATGGCTAATTCCAATTATGAGAAGGGTCACTTAGTTGCAAGAAGAAGGTTTCTGCTTTAATTAAACAAAGATTTATCTAAAGACAACATAATGTTTTGTCACAAGTGGTTTAATGGCAAATATAAAGGAATGCATGCTGAAGGTTTTCCCAGCAATTGAAAAAGAAAGAACCCCACAAGACCAACCACGATCGAGTCAGGGTCGATGTTATCTTTGTACAAAGGCCAAAGACAGGAACTCAAGACAGTGTTGTGTAGAATGTAACCAGTTTACATTCACAAAAGCAAATATTGCGCTTAAGTTATAGAAATGAAAAACAATTTGCCATTTTTTAAATGTGTTGAATATGAGATTCTTTTAGTGAACAAGAATCCAACCAAGTAAAACTGTACCGCAAAATTTTAAATTGTCTCAGAATATCACAAAAATTCATAGGGTGCACATGCACCCTGCATCGCATGTAAAAAAAAACAACTTGGTATTATAAGAGTAAATAAAAATATTAAACACATTACAAACTAACCAAATGTTTAACATAACGAAATGTATATAAGCAAGTAACAAAGTGGCAACCAAGAATAGTAATAAAAAAAGGAATGAATATGAGTACTTAAGAAAGCCGAAAACATAAGACAAGAAAATAATATGAACTATAGAAGTTGGCACGGAAGTCATAAATTTTAAATGTACCGGAATTTGATTGGTTCAATACCACGCAAGGGGATAATGATTTAACTTCTCGTAACGATGAAGATAAAAAAGTTTTGAACTTACGTCAATTTGCTGTAACTACTTTAAATTAGCAAGATATACCAATTACGGCTACCGCCATACCTGCGAGCGATTCTGTAGCGATAATAGCGATCTAAACATTTCAGTTAAAAAAATCATTATTAAATAACCTTTCTAATCAAATTCCGACATAAGTTACGCTTCGGGTTACAGGACGAAAATAAGTAGAAGTCGGTTCTTTTTTTGGAAAACTGGCTTTGAAAAGTCCAATCGTGACTTTGTCTTGGCAAACCTTCGGCGTGCTATACTGCGTCTCTCTGCCTGGTCATTTCAAGAATGGAGTCATAGTGGTTGTGGTTAAAGCCGCATGCTAGATAGGGCGTGGTACCCCAAACGTCTGAGCACGTTTATTGCTCAGGTACCAATGCGTTTAATCGAGAGTACTTAGATTGCGGTTTGTGCTTGACAGACCTGTATCACGAAACTAAATCGGCAAAGAAACATTGGTAGACTTAAAATTAAAGACTCTACAACATAATAGTCTTGCAACGAGCGTCAAAAGAAAAGAGCCGTACAGCCCATCGCAAAAAATGACACCACCTTAAAAAAAATATTGGTGAAGAAACTTAACAACTTGAAGTCAAAGAATCTAAACCAATGCTTATTTCAGATGCTTTTATTGAATATATTGTGAATGCAAGAAAACAGACGTAGGAGAAAATGTACTAAAACGAAGAAAGAAAAAACTCGATGTAGCACCAACAAAAGCATTTCGGCTAAAGAAGTGGAAAATATACTTTTTCCTTCTAATACCAAGACAGACAAAATCAAAAAGAGAAAAAAAGCGGTTGTAAATAGCTCAAGCGACGATAGGTAAAAGTGACAATTTTTAATTTGTTTCTAATTCTCCAATAAATTTATCAAACGAAGAAAATGCTACCAAAAAAACCACAATTGAAAATCTCCCAAACGTTGATGAATATCTACCTGAGAAAAACTGATTCTTTGTAAAGGTTTATGAAGCTAAATATTGTCTGAAACAAGTAATTTTTATAGAAAACGAAGGACCACATATCAAGTGGATGGCAAAATGTAGCCAGAAAAAAAATTGCATATGCATACGAAATAAAGTTTATGCTAAATTGGGTTTGGACTGTGTTATTGTTGTAATCGAAATTGCCACTGTTTTGTTCACTTTTGTAAGAAGCTTTATCAGGGCGTGAGAGAAATCGAGGAACTTAAACAAACCACCGAAATCTAACTAAGAACCTTTCACGAGTTAGATAATCAAATTGTGATCTAAATCAGATTCTAAACTACATAGAAGTGATTAAGAAGAAGTAGTCTCTTTATATAAAGAAGAAATATTATCGTGGTTGGTTAAACGAGACTGACTGGGTTACGGCGTGTCTTTGATAAAGAAGTAATCACCGGGAGACAAAACATAAATAGCTCGAAACCATGATTAAAGTTATTGTAGTGTTTAATGATTTCTATGTTATTTCGGATTTTCTTATTGAAGAAGAATCGAGATTTTGCAGTCACCAAAACGTTATTAAAAACTATATTCGAACCTGTAGTAAAATGATGTTGAGCAGTAACAGATTTAGAAATGTGGTTTTTCTTTTTACAACGATCATGTTTTGAAATGCGTGTGATGACGAACTAACCGGTTTTACCAATGTAGACTAAATCACATAAACAAAAAATTTGGTGTACTCCTTAAAATCAAAGTAGAAATATGTCTTTGGAAGAAAGAAAAATCTAAGAGATTTTGCCTGTTGAGTTAAATGTGGTTTTTTTTTGGTTCTGAGTCTAGATTCTCAGATTGGTAAATCGAAAAAACGCAATGAACCAAAGATTTAATAACAGAATGTTTCTGTGCAGGATGATGAAGAGACGAAGCATGAAGGTATCTGTTTATGAATGACCGAGAAGTCTGCCAGGTGTATGTGTAAGTTTCGATTTCAATAGTTAATTTGAAATTTGGGTGTTGGTTGTTTAAATGATCAGTAAACTTAGACAATTCAAGATGACCATGAAACCAAACAATAAACGTGTCGTCAACCTACCTAAACCAGTCTAGGTTTTAATATTGAGAATTCCAAAGCAACCGTTTCAAAATATTTTTGATGTTAAAAATATAGGTTGCGTACTGTATGAATTTCGTCTCGAAACGCCTCTTGCTAAATTCAGAGGGTTAACTGTCATTTTTTTTGTTTTTTCTTGACATATAAATTTTAATTAGTAAAAAAGGCATTTCCGCTAAATGTAAGAAAGAATGTACATGAAGCCTAACATTTGCGTCCAGCAAGGCTTTCATTTTTAAATATTTACTTTCATCCACGTTATTAATTGGTGAATTTATTTAACTTCATATGAAGTGCTTTTTTTGGTTTTTCTGGGGTAAGAATTAACTTTAATTTTTCTGACATGTTATGATTTTCTTGTAATTATCATAACTACTTGGATCATCACCACGTGTCTGGCATTTTTAAAAATTGTACATGTCGAGTATATTAAGTACATCGAATCGATAATTTGGAATCACATACGATTGGTTAGTTACACAAATTGCCAAGCGTAAACTGGGGTCAAGTAGAAGTATTTGGGTGGTAGACGATTAACTTGAAGACACTACGGCAATGTTATGAGTGACAGTTATTTAGAAGCTTGACGCATTCGGGGTCATGAAGTATATCGATTGAATTACGAGCAAATTATTTGTGATATCAATCCATATCTATTTTTTTTCTTTCACTTTCAACAATTTTAACTTTTAACTTTAAAATTAAAAATTATTTCTTTTGAAAAAAATAAAACAAAAGCAAAAAGGTGTTTGCTAGAATATTTTCTTACGGATGTAAATTTACTAAATACTTTTTTTTTTGATATTTTTTGTATGCTTTTTTAAAAGTAATATTTGCTTTTGAAAAAAAAATATAATAAAATTATATAGCGCAAAATTTTAAAAATAAGTGTTTTAAGTATAAACTTACAATTTTAAATTTTATTATTGTTCATGATAGCTCTTGGCAACAGTAATTTTATTAATTTATTTTATACTCACACCATAAATATTTCTTTGTTGTAGTGACTTTCACTTTATAGTACATTCGTTTTGTGATTGTTGCAAAAGTATTTAAAATATAAATATAACAAGTTATTTTAGGAGGTCGTTATTTCTAACTTTTTTAGTTTTTTCAGTTTTTGTTATACCACATATTTGCTTTTGTATTATTTCAGTAATTTAGTTGTGTTATCGTATTTCTTTCAATGAGTAATTATATCTTTACTTTTTATTTTATTAAAACTTGGTATTGGTAGATATTTTATATTTTGCATTTGAGATCTAAATATTGTCAATATGAATTACGCATTTTATAGGTTACGATACGAAACTTAACTTAAATTATGTTGTCAACTTTTTGGAATCTTACCAATAATTAATTTAATTTAAATTTTTATATAACAGAACCAATGGATAATAATAATCGAAGTTTCTGAAACAAGTAACATTACCAGAAACACAAAGCATATTTTTTACCGTTTTAATTTTTTTTTGAGCTTTAGTTTTATTTTCAAATTTGTCTGCAATGATTCGAATGACGATTAATTTTATGTTTGTTTTTTGACAAAAGATAAAAAACCGCTTCTTTTCTTAAATTAAATTATGTAACTTTTTAAAAAAAATTATAATCTACAAAAAACAATCAAAAAACAAAAAAATGTTTGGCAAAATGGCAAGACAACAAGATTTAACAATTTACCTATTAAACAATTGTAAGTTCAATTATTTATGAACAACAAACTGAAGAACTTTACAACTAGTTGTAAATACATCGCGATTTCGAAAAAACTAATCAAAAGAAACGTTTTAAGAAATAAAAATTATCACAATAGTACGTACATATAAAAGCTGATCCTGAACTGAAATGACTGCGATGAACGAAACTAAATAAAATTTTACAGGCTTTGAAAAGTTTAGTTTGTGTAAGAGAAAAAAAAAGTAAAACAATAATATGTAATTACATGAGTTTAAAAGATATTAACCTTAATAGTTATAGAGAACGCTTGGTTGGTTGGCAAATAAAATTTACGAAAATGCAAACACCCAGAAGTAGTAATTAAATCGAATTACTGCTTAAATTAATTACATATCTTAATAAATAACCTGAAACCATATTTAAGTCAAGTAAAATGAGGTAAGCTTTCATTAAGCTGGCCGACTCGAATTAATTGCACCTACTACCGTATTATTTTGAGTGCTGCTGCAACTATCAATTATACAGTCGAACAAACAGAGGCCTCTTCGTTTTTAGAATGTGAAAATGTTATTATTTTATATGGGATGCTTATTAAGGGGCTTGTCATAGGCAGATTTAATTTTTTTATAAAATTTCTACTACCAAAGTACGCAATCATTGAACGCTATACGAAGATCGTGCAACGACTAAATAATACGGTATTAGTCTTTTTATTATGACTCGGCAAAATATGCCGATATTTTTAAACAGAACGAGTGCATCCATGCTAAATTCCTATGTTTTTACAAATATTTATAAATAGATTGTGATTAATAACAGTTATATTGCATAACTTTCTTCATCGGTTCATACAAATTTAAAAGCTTTAGTTAACAAACTTTAAAAAAATCGTATCTGTATCATGATTCAATTATCAAAGAATGACAAAAATAATTCTACATCAGAAAAAGATTTAAAGAATAGTCAAAAACTTAACTATTAAATGTAAAATTGTAATACAGATTTACGTTTCAGAGGTAATTGAAGAAACAAAAAAAAATTCAGAATTAATAAATTACAGGTAATAGTGTATGAATATTATGCAATTCTTAGTTTCCGTACTAACTAACTAACTAAAAGTTAACCGCAAATACTAAACAAAATAAACAAATAAATTATACGTTAATTACTAAACCAAACGTACCAACTGTAACATAACATAAATAAAGAGAAAATGTCGATTTTAACTATTAAAACTGTAGTTTATTGTTTGAAGAATTTTAAAAATATAATATAAAATAACAAATATGTTTTGTTTGTTATTTTGAAAAAAAGGTGTTTAGATTCGTTTATATCTGTTGTATTTTTTTAGTTTATTTGTATATGGTTTTCATATTTAGTTTATATAAAATTGAAACAAAACGAAATGTACTACAAAATTGTATAAATAAAATGTTGGAAAAAGCGTCATTGACTGCTAGTATCTTATAATAGTTATTTATATTGCGACAGCGCGGGAGATTTGATTGAGAAACGAGCCCGAATGGCAAGGTGTTCTTTAGTTGTAGCATTGTATACCTAAACACAGGAGATATGTAACTAATTTTTTTATCAACAATAATGTCAATAAAAAAATTAATATAAACATAAATAAAACACTTTAATGTATAAAGATATATTTCATTTCATTTACTAATAAATGATGGTAAACAAATAGTAGTTGAAAAAATAAAAACAATACAATGCACGTCGCTTATTAGAATCACGGATAATGTCATCGATCGAGTAGTCTTATTGCTTTATTAAAAAACGGACCGGGTGTATACTACTACATAGCAAAAACATCATTTATAGTAATCACAATTTCGGTTTATGTTATCAGTCATCTTCTCAAGTTTGCTTCTATACATACAATAATCTATTTTGCATGAATTTTTTAATTGAAGTTTATTCAGTGCAGGTAAATTCAATTAAAAAGAACATTTTTTGTTTGTTTGTAAACATTAACTATTAATATTGGACCACTTTTTCTCTGTAAATTAATATGATCTGAAGTCTGATTATTAGTATCCTACTAAACACATTTAATATAAATTTAAAAAACTTAGATATTTAATATTAAATCGGTGCAGTCTTTGCAATCTTTTCAATTTTACTAAAATTTATCAAATAAAAGATTTTAGATTTTCAGTTCAGAAACAATTTAAAATACGGATTGGTACTAACGAATCAAGTGTTTGCAGAAAACGCTTTTCGTAGAAATTTATAAAGTGGATAAAAGCGCTATTTTTTTACCAGTGCTTCTTAACAAAACTTTTTGCATACGCAGTAGAAACTCTCATCCTTTATGTTTTCGAAAAATCTAAAAATTAAAATTTAAGTATAAGTCTAATGGTTTTGTACTGTGCTCAATGACAAAACAAGATAAAATTTTTTGTTATCAACATTGGTGGGTTAAAACAAGTATGCCAATTTACTTGATTTAAGCTGCAACAAGACAAAATGCCCCGAATCGTTTCGCCTATTGTTTTTTTTAACTTTTAAGCTTAGTAAATCACGAAATTTTAAAGTGAAAATTGCTGGACACACCAATATATAATGTTTAATGTAATTACATATTATAAAACTATTACTTGCAATTTTGCTAATTACACTTTAAGAAATTGTACTCAAGAAATTTCCCATTAGTGGGACTTCACTGAGGGATAAGAAAAATTACATTAGAAAATGCTAATGTCATTCTATTGTCAATTTTTCTGTGTGTTTCGTTACGACCGGTTAAGTTCAGCTTAATATTTCTACTAACGACGGAGTACGTTTTGTCCAAGCGAATCAAGAAAAAATTGTTAATTACATTTACGTTTTCTCCAAAAAAAAAACAACAAAAATAAAGAACATGGGATATGAGTATACGAACATCAATCAAGCTGCAAGAGACGAGTATGGACAAACAGTACAGATAATGAAATTGTAAAAATCACAACGCATTATAATCATGCAGCACAAACTGCCAGGCCAGCAGCTATTCGTTTGGTTGCGACGGCAAAAGATCAAGCCACGACGACACAGGAGGCATTAAATTACTGCAAACTTAATCGCGGAAGCTCACACAGATGTGGTTCCTATTCTGCTAAAAAAGGTTCATTGAAAAAAAAAACTATCCGTAAAGCTATCGAAGAATTGGCGATTCTTCAAGTGTTTAGTAAAATTGTGATTGATAGTCAAGTGATGTATGATTTGGAAGATTAACTTAGTATATCAACTGATCTTTTAAACTTAAACGAACCTTCATCTTTTGGCTCAAATCCAAGATCGGTTTGCAGATGGTACGTTCATGAAACGTTTGCAACCTGGACTTCACTCAATTTTCGAACTCGCTGCCATCTAAGCATTTGAATTAACATTTTCAGGTATCTAAGTTTAAAGTGAAAGTCTCAAAACTCGATATAAAATTGATCATGAGTTTGCTCGTTGCATTAGCATAATTCTCACTTTTACATTTTTACTTGAAGATAACGTAAGCGATGCATTAGTCGAATTAGGCAAAAGCGAAGAATTTCATGAAAAGGGTGTACCCATGGCCAATAATTTTGAAGATTCAGCCAAAGACTTAATCGTGGACATCGAACTTAAAATTTTCAAATTCAGTTTTGGAATATCTATCAACGTACTTTTAACGACCAATATCGCACAAATAATGCCGTGAAAGGATAGAACCGCGCGTTTCAAAAAACAGGTGGATCGCAATTTATTTTTCATTTATTATTATTATATTTGTAAGTACGATATAGTACAACTGATTAATGGAAATTACAAAAATTTAAGAAATAAAAAGTATGTAGCAAATCAGCTCGTGGGAAAAGATTCGTGAAAGATTTTGAGAATCGTCAAGTTATTGATTACTTGTTTACGATTGCGTACAATCTTGAATTTTGATTTATCCGATTGCATGTCGGAATACAGATTTGTTTTTGTTCTTAAGTATCTGCTACAAAATTTTCAAGTCTTTAATTTAATTTTTCTTTAATTTTTTTATTTTAAAATAACAAACAGTACCCTTTTAATGAACAGGTCGACATGCTATTGCTGCGTGTATCGAGACAAGTATTCAGACCGGAGAATTCCAAATCATAAAACTTTTGCCCGAATCAAAAAACGTCTTTGAGAAACGGATAATTTGAAAGCAATCACAAATGACGTTGGAAGTGCTCAATAAGCCCGAATAACCATTGCGCAAAATGCTCTTCTTCAAAGAATCGATGGCAATCTTGAGATCAGTACCAGAATATTGCAACAAGAGACTGAGTTTCAAAAAACACTGTAAGTTAAATCTTTTTAGATCAATTACTTCGACTATTCTACATCCAGCCATTGCAAGAATTATTGCAACTTGACCACGGATCACGTTCAAATTTTTTACAAATTGTTCGGGAGCGCAGATTTCATACTAATATTTTGTTTACTGATGAGTCTTATTTTACACGTCGTGGCATAGCGAACCTACAGAATGAGCGTTTGCTAGACTTAGTAGAAGAGTTGCTCTTTAACTTGCGTTGCAACATATTCTTTATGCACGACGTTGCACCACCTCATTTTAAACATGCCGTGAAAGAATAACTAAACAAACAATTTGTTGATAGATGGATTGGTAGGAGACAAGAAGCACCCATTCCATAGTCTCCGTTACCTCCAGGCTTAAATCCTTGCGAGTGTTTAAAGTACATTGTGTACAATGTTCAAATTGATAATTCCAAACAACTGTAAAACAGAATTTAAAACCCTGTAAACGCACTACGAAAAAACGGCGATGTTTTAAGAAATGTGTGTTTCAATTTTTCACCTCGAAAACTGCATTAATAAAGGTTGAGGTCACATTAAACACTTGTAAAAAGGTATTGTCTTTGTGTCTACCACTAACTAAATTTACAATTTTACTAAATTTGTACTCAGTGGCGGATTATCGCACAGGCGAAAGAGACTCATGCCTGTAGTCTCCAAAGTGTACTGGCCTCAAAAACCAAAAGTTTCTGCCACTGCTTGTACTAAAAATATTGGTTATCAGTGTTTGAGAAAACATTTTTTTCCTTCGAAACTATGCAAAACACGGATTTTTTACAAAAGTAAATAAATGGAAACTATAAGTAAACCTTTCCGTTAAAAAAAAGCTTAGAGTCGTATTATCACTCTTAAGAAAATTATTTAAAAAAATACACGAAGGCGAGTGCGATTTTAACCCTTCTACAATTATTTTTGTTTTTTTTTAACTGAATAAAGTACAAATTATTCGAAAAACGACAGTATCGGCTTAGCTATAATTACCAAGAAAATGCAGGTTCAGACTTGTTCAGACGCGAAGTAAGTAGCTGATTCAAGAAGTGATAATTTTGTATTGGTTCTTTACTCTGGTTGGTTAACACTGTTGAAAGAAGAGATTCATGATATATAAAGGACGCGACTTTAAATAAATTGGTACAATATAAAACTGTGAGAGTAAGCTCAGTAAGTTTTTAATAACAGAAAAAAAGGTGTTTGAAGGTTTTGTTTTAATTTATTTAAAACCACAATCATGCCTTGTTTGTGTAAATGTCATCCAAACAAATTTTGTTGAGTGTGTAGTATATTTACTCCAATAAATAAGAATAAAAACTTACCTGCACATATTTGTCAGGCTTATAAACATCGTCAAAAATCAAAACAAACCATGGGTTCAATATGTAATATGTACCACATGTGCCAAATATTTAAGGGATCGGTTATCTAGAAATCGAAATTGTATATCTTTTGCTATTCCCATGCCTAATAAGACAGCAGAACTCAATAGCCGTAGAAAACGAAAACATGTTTATCTAAAAACAGTGTCAGCTCATAAACCTCAATCACATGACAAACTTGTGGAAGTACTACTGACACTAGCTTTGAAGATAATGAAAAATCAACGGATTCTGATTTTATTCCATTTACATCATACGGTTTAGATTTAATTACTCAGTTTGAAGTTGGTGTTAGATTTGAATTTATCCAAATCTCAAGCAGAACAACTTAGTTTGCGACGTCTTCAATAAAAATTAGTGTTTTTCGCAAGAAACATAAAAATTTTGTTGATTTGTCCGGCAATTTGGTCTACTGCACTGATATTTATAAATTTTTAATGCTTGCGAGATACAACATGAGTCCAGTTCTTAGAGATTATTCATAGATTTATCAAAAATCAGTCTAAAAGCACATTTTGTTACATAATGGAAATATTTACCATTATATTCTAATAAGACATGCTGTTTTTATGAAGTAATCTTACAAAAACTAAATAATTTTGTTAGAAAAGATAAAATACGAATATTTGTTTAGATTTTAAAGTGATTGCAATTATTTGGGGAATGCAGTTAGGTTACATCAAATACTGTTGCTTTTTATGTTTTTGGGACAGTCGCGATATAAACACCATTACATGAAGCAAAAGTGACCACTACGACAGAACTTTGTACCAAGAAAAGACAATGAAAGACACTAGCTTTTACTAAAAAAAAAAATATCATAACATCACCTTTGCATTAAAAGTGGGGTTAATGAACAACTTTAAAACACTGGATCGCAAAAGTAACGGTTTTAAATACTTTAGAGAAAAGTTTCCAAAAATAACAGAAAAACAACTAGAATAAGGTATTTTTATTTGACCCAGATACAAGAAATAGTTAATGATAAAATATTTGAAACCAAATTAACGACCCGGGAAAAAGCAGTGTGAGTATCTATCCAGTTTTTATCAGTTTCTTGAAGATCAATACAGAAAAAAATTATAAACTTTGGTAATAAATATGATACAAGCATTTTACAATGCTGGTGTCAATTTGTCCCTTAAAGTGCACATTCTGCATTCTCACTTGGACCTTTGTCTGGAAAATATGGGCGATGTCAGTGATGAACACGGAAAGCGTTTCCATTAAGAAATTTTGGGCATAGAAAAACGGTATCAGGTTACACATCATTTGATGGCAAAACCAAATATTGGAATCTAACTTGCAGAAAATACAAAAGAAAATTTTCTAAATATTTTCTTAATATTTAAACTATAGTAAAAAAAAATTAGATCAAAATAAAGTCAAATACTTTATGTATTAACTTAAATCTGAGCTTTTGCGCTGCAATTGAAATACTTCACCACTTTACAAACGCGTGTAAATAAACTAAAAATAAACGCTGAAGGACATTGTGTACAAATATTTGTAATAATAAACGAGCAAAATTTTCAAAGAAAATACAATGGAAAAATGCGAAAAAGGGCTTTATGTGTAAGTGAAAAAAACAAATAAATTTAATTCAATCTGAAGTTTCCCAGAGTATTGTTTTTGGTTCCGCTAGCGTTTCTAATATAGAAATCTGGATTCTAATCAAAAAATCTTTGAACGACAACCAAAGTAGGTAGTATAAAAATTACTAATCGCTGGGTCCATTAGACAAGCAAATCTTTTAAATATACATTAAGATAATACTTTAATTTTAATTCTAAAAGTTGTTTTCCACTGTAATTTTAATTTTACTTTTAAGTTTAATTTTTCATTTATTGTTTTATGCGATACTCAATGTTAATTTGTTGTACTAAAAAAAGTTAATTGACTGAAAAATATCTTTGCCCAACGAGTTTTGTCTTATAGTTTTTTATACAAAAAATACAAACAAAACAAATATAAAATGTATTTTAAATATTATTAAATATGGACATAAATAAAATGTCTAGAAAATTAATATAATCGCTAACCAGTATTTTTTGGCTTAAGATTTTGTATCTCAATAAGACATTGTTTTTATAGAGAGTGGTGCCTAATATAAATTATATCGTTTGTTAAAATATGTAACTCACGTGGTTGAGTTTTGAAATCGATCACGCAGTACTTTCTAGTTCTTATAATACATTATTACTATTTTTTTAACTAATTTGTAATTAAATTATGATAATTATTTTCTTGAAGGCAATCCACAATTATGTTCTAATTTTTTCTAGTAATTCTAATACTTATAGTAATTTTGATTCACGCCACAGTTTTCACTCTCGGATTCTTAATCTAAGTAACGTTTGGTTAATATTAATAAAAAACATATTGAAACTTTAGCAGTTTGTCCTGAAAATATAATTCATTCTTCAGATTTACCTAATAGTAACGAAATTAGATATGAAATTCATAATAAATTGAAGAAACTTTTAGACAATGCCAAATTTAATCCTAATTTTAATTCCATTTATAAATCTTGTTCATTTTTAAGATCAAAAATTAAATCTGATGATCTTATTGTTTCTAAAGTTGATAAGGGTAATTGCATTGTTATTCTTTCTCGTTTTGATTATATTATTAAAGTTGAAGATTTTATTAGTAAAGGTGAATTTAAAATACTTTCCAAAGATCCTATTTCTAGATTTTGTTCATCTTTTCTTTCATGTCTTCATTCGTGTAGTTTAACTTTTAATTCTCTTGGAAATAGAAATGTATATCATGTTAAACTTATGAATCCCTCAACACCGCTTCTTTATGGTCTACCAAAAATACATAAACTTTCTATCCCAATTCGAACTGTTGTTTCTTTTTGCAATTCTCCTGTCTCAAAACTTGCTCCCTGGCTTAACAATATTATAAGAACTTACTGTAATTTTACTAATCAATATTCTATACTTAATTCTTCGGACCATGCTTCTAAGATTAAAACATTTCCTTTTCCTTCTTCATCTATTCTTGTATCTTTTGATGTTGCCAATCTTTTTCCATCTATTCTTCCAGAAGAATGTATTTTTCTTATTCGTAATTTCCTTTTTTCTAATGGTTCTCTGGATACTTACCAGATTATAGATATTTGTTCTTTGCTCGATTTAGTTTTTAAACAAATTTTTTTAAAATTTAATAATAATTTCTATTCTCAATCAACTGGTTTAGCTATGGGATCTAATATTTCACCTCTTGCTGCTGAAATTTTCATGAGTAATATTAAAAATAAAATCCTTTCTAATTCTTCTTTTTCTGATATGATTAGTTTTTGGTTTAGATACGTTGATGATTGCATTGTTCTCTTTAATGGTTCCTTAGATGATTTAAGTACTTTTAATAATTTTATTAATTCTATTCATCCTAATATTCATTTTACGTATGAAATTGAATGTAACAACTCCCTTCCATATTTAGATCTACTTCTTTTACGTGAAAATGAGAAATTTAGTTTTGAAATCTATCGTAAATCTACTTACACTCATTGTTTAATTCCATTTTACTCTAATCATCCTTATAATCATAAAATTGCTTCTTTTCGTTCCTTATTTAATTGTCTCTTTTCTATTCTTCTTTCCAAGTCTAGTTTTAATAAAGAATTTGATACTATTAAACAAGTAGCTTATAGCAATGGTTACCCTTTTCATGTTTTAAACAATGTTTTTGGAAAAGTTCGTTTATACCATTTCTTTAAAAATCTATCTCAAAATAAATCAGATAATACTACTATCTATCGTTCTATGCCTTATATTAATTCTTGTTCTCTTTTTCTTAAACATTATTTTAAAAAGTATCATTTCTATTTCTTTTTCTACTAATCATAATTTAAAATATTTTATTGTCAATAATAAAGATTTTGTTTCTTCTTTAGATAAATCTGGCGTGTATAAAAGTTCTTGCTCTTCTTGCAATTGTTCTTATGTAGGACAAACTGGTAGAAAGTTTAAAACAAGATTAAAAGAACATATTTATTTTATTAAAAGGTATTTAAATTCTAGTATATCAAACACTTGTTCTTCTTTCGCTAATCATATTTTGTCTACTGGTCATTCTTTTTCTTCTGACCTTAATGTTAAAGTTCTTCATTTTTGTAACAAAAGTACTTTGCTTAATCATCTTGAAATTCTTGAAATTCATCGTCTTTATAATGAAAATTCAGATAATTGTCTTAATGAAATTCTTGATTTAAATATTTCTCCTCTTCTTTGTAATAAATTTTAACTTACTTTTTTCATTTTTCTTTTCTCTCCTTTTTTTTCATATCATTCATGACTGTGTATTTAATGTCAGTTTGAATTTAAATTTTTTTAATTTGTTGACGTACGTCATTCTAGTTTTATTTTTATAATTTGATATAACGTGTAAGCTCTTTTAAATGTTAAATTATTTTTGATAATTGATTTGCTTTAGTGTAACTGATGATGACAATTTAAATTGTTGAAACTAGTTTTACAATTAAAAAATTAGAACATAATTGTGGATTGACTTCAAGAAAATAAATATCATATTTTATTACAATTTCTTCACTTAGAGATATGGATTACTTTAACTATATTAATTTGTAATTCATGCGCATTTCATTAACTAAAAAAAATCAATTGAATAGCTGTAATAATCACAAAACAGATAATCCAAGACTTGTTACCTGAACGTTTCAGTTAATAATAATTGAGCTTTGTGTCTATAGACATTTTTGAACAATAAAGTAAGAAAATTTAATTTTGCCCAATTCCAGTTAATTTCATCGAGAACCAAAACCCATACAAATCATGCAAAATGATTCATTTAATAAAAACAATTAATAAAACTAAATTGTAATTGCAACAATACGCAGAAAAATAATTGATAAAACAATAGCATTTGTGAGTAGATGTTAACTTAAGTTGACGCAGAATTCATTTCTAATTGCAAAATTAGCAAATATAAATAGTATAAATAGAATATAAAATATGTATTAATTGTATAATCTATTACACTGAAAAAAACACTAATACATTGTAAGATTGCGAATTCTTTATAATTGTAAATAAATCAAAACCAATTTTTTATCAGTTTTATTTATAGTTATTCGCCTTACTTTACATTTTATAAACGTGCGCAAGCATTAGTTTCATGTAATCATTTCGCAATGTTATATAATTGAGAGTAAATCATGGAACTGTTTAATATGGAACGCAACTAATTTCCTTTCAGTTCACACACATAAAAATGAAACCAAAAAGTTAAAGCAAAGTTGCGGGTACTCATAAATGAAATAAATTAAACCATTGGTCTGTTCGATTCAATTCGAAAAGTTAAAGCAACCAATTTCGAGAAAAAAACTTTTACATTACATTACAAATACAGATTTTGTGAAAAATAAAATACACAAAAAGCATAATTTATCAAAAGAACTTCGTTAATTATCGTTTTATTAATCTAATTTTTTTGTCGATTTAGCGGTATATAAAACTAGAAAATTAAAAGCATGTTTCCGAGTAATACCTAGTCATGCTTACTTACAAACTGTATTTTTGTAAGACCATCGCGAACGCAACCGATTTAAAGTTCAAAGTCACGTACAAGTCGAAACACAAAGCAACAAATTACATTTTAAATAAAAAATACGCGATAATTTTCAATGGAAATATAGGTATCCAGTTGGAACGTGTTAACACAAATAACCAACAATATCGGTTTTTTTCTTTGTAAGAAATCGGACTCACCTGTAGTTCTCATGCCAACTGCTTAAATTTTCCGCCATTTTATTGTTGGTTGTATGTCGGTTCCACACTCCAGATTGTTGCGTTCCAACTGCATGTTGATTCGGAGAAATTTGCGACATGTAGCCGAATTGATTAGTAGGGTTTAAAACGTTTGATTGTTCGATGGAGGATGAGTTGTAGGAATTGTAGGAAGGAGTGCTAGTCGCAGTAGTGCTGGTACTACTACCTATAGTGGAGCTAGCTGGAAGGGTAGAATGCGGCAAAGCGCTCGACGACAAACTCGTGCTAAGGGAGGAACTGCCTAAAGCTGCACTAGCATAAGTTTGTTGGGCCCAAGAAGCTTGATTGAAAGCGGGATCTGTATATTGATGTTGTACGGGGAACGCGGATTGTAACGACATCGTATTGAAAGCGTTTAATTGTTGCGAATTTAATTGCTTTCTTAACCGCGCCCTTCTGTTTGAAAACCAAACTTGAACACGAGCTTCAGTTAATTTAGTTTTTTGTGCAAGCTCCTCGCGTGTGTAAACGTCGGGATATTGAGTTCTATTAAAGGCTCTTTCTAAGGCTTCTAATTGCTCGCCGGTAAACGTCGTCCTAGAACGACGTTGTTTGCGTTTTAAAGGAATCCCCGGTTCCGATTCGGTATCGCTTTCTTCGCCAGATGAGTTAGGACCTGCAATAAAAAATTTCAAATCATTAACGTTATAATATTAATGATGTACGCAATATTTTAATTTAACATCAGTTGATTACATTAAGGAACGGCTTAATAAGCGTTGTTTTTTTATAGCCCTAAGGTTTGTTGCATAAATAACTTTTAATTCAAATCTATTACACGCCTTAATGATATAATATAGAAAAAAATGTGTAAGTACTCTTTATTTTCTAACTTTAGTTAAACGAATCGGTATCACGTGTTTAACAAATCTCAATGGGATTAAAAAATTCGTATATATCGTATACATCAATTACCATAAGATTTACAATTTGTGTTATATGAAATGACTAACGTCAAAAGAATGTGTACTCATTATAACACAAATCGTAAAAACGGATTACTGCAGATTATAAAATATTCGTAAGATTTGTTTAAATTAAAGGGTGAGTACCACTATAATTTTGAAAATGTGCGGATAAGCCGTTTGGATCGACGACAGTAAAAGAGAAAACCGCAGTTTTTAATAAATTGCATTAAATTTATAGACTAAGATATACCACGTGCTGTAGAAGCATGGCATGACAGTTTATCTCTGTAGTAAATGCAGCACATCTAAATTTATAGAAATTTATTAATTAATTGTGATTGAGATTTTTGAGTACCTAAGCACAAAACAATAATAGAAAGCAATAATACAGATATCAAAAATACTGAAATTAAACATGTTGCAAAAAGTGTCTCCTTAGTTTTACTTCTGGTAAAATCGAAGTATGTATGAGAAGTAATATTTATAAAATGTCCTTGCGTGTGTTTCTGATAAAGCAAAGACACTGACATCTTCACTATCACGTATCCAATGCTAAAAACCACTCTTTCTGCCAAGACTGACATGAACTTAAATGATTTTACAAAACTGAATTTAAATTAAAAAAAAAAAGATTAGGATACAGACCAAAGAAATCTAAAACCCTTAGCGGAGACAATGCTCTAGATGAAATTCATTTGCTAAGAAAGGCAAAGATTGTTTTGATGTAACTTTTGTGGCTATATTGTAAAAGCTATTTTATATCATAGGTTGTCTTTATTAGAATTGGTAATGCTTGTAGGCGTGATGAACTGGTTAAAATAGATGTAATAAATGTTGAAGACAAAAAATTCCTTTTAGTAATTATTATTACAACCAAGAAAATTACATTTGTTATTCAATATTCCTCAAAAATATATTGGATTTAGTTTCAAGAGAGAGAATACTCAGTCGACATTAGTTTTGAAACATAATCAAGGCAGATGTTTTAAAGACATGGAAGTTGGAAAAGTTCGTTAATTGCAAAAGGTTATATCGATGATGCATTAATGAAAAAATTCAAACTGCAAAGAAAATTTTGCCAGGACCTTCCAATTTACAATTATCTAAACATGCAAATCGCAGTAATCAAAATATTGAAATTTTGAACAAAAACTCGGAATTGACTATTGGATAAGAAATTTCTAGCAAAGATTGTCAAAACTGTATTACAAATACAATGAATGGATCAGACAAAGAACAAGAGTCACCGATATAATAAAAACAGCAACGAGCTTAAAATGAAACTGGACATGTTGTTAGAACAACAAACAACAGATGAAACAATAAAATGAATAAGTTTAGACTATAGAAAAAAAGACGAGTATGAGGAAGACCAATTACATGATGGTACGACGACATCGAAAGAGTCACAGATCCTAAATAGATAGAAGATGCTCAAAATAGAGATAACTGGAAGAATGAGAGGAAGGCCTATATTTAATTCTTGACGCAACAAGGTTCATGCACTCCCGCGTCGTACATAAGGGCAAAGTCGTGTGGTGCATGATGGCGCCGAGGCGCTAAAGGCGTCGAAAAGCCTCAAAACTCAAAATTACTTCTCGAAAATAAAAGATTTTCCAAATGAAAGTATGCAATAATAGCATTTATTCGATCGAATACGTAACATGATAACATGAATTGTGTGAACTCAAACAAATCTGATTTTATTCATGTTTGAGCTTGAAATTTGACTTGCAACGAGCCAACGAGCGAACAAGCGTGGTTTTCCTGTCTGAGCTTGCAATGTACGAAACTTTATATATTTAAGCGCTGCATCGATCGCGATTTCATTTGTTGTCTGATGCCCGATCGATAATCAACTTAAAGAAGTGAAAAGGTGCATGGCGTAAAAGATATCTGCTTTTGAAACTTTAGTTTTTTGTAGTTTGACAGATTTTATAGTGATGTGTTTTGTGTTGTGAATTTAAGTGAGTTTATCTAAAATTAATTTTTTATTTTAGATTTATTAAAACATTAAAAGCCAAAAGCTTGCATCTCAAAAATCCTTTTATATTTGATTATATAAACATCACTTTTAATTCAAGTAAATATAAACAGAATAATTGATAAGCACTAATATTATTATTTATAAAAATTTATAAATTTTGAAACAACTTGAAATAAGTATTATTGAGAAAATACTTTCGACTTTGAGACATCGAAACATTTCCATTTTTTATGAATAATTTGTTAACTTACGTATTCATTTCTTAACAGTATACAGGATGACAGGAAAAAAAA
The DNA here is from genome assembly GCA_035610365.1 of Aquatica leii. Classification (NCBI taxonomy): domain Eukaryota; kingdom Metazoa; phylum Arthropoda; class Insecta; order Coleoptera; family Lampyridae; genus Aquatica; species Aquatica leii. The sequence goes on along the minus strand of CM069437.1, from coordinate 31,857,455 downwards.
GAAATTGTCTGGATACCAAAATTTGCTGAATAAAAGAAAAAGAGGGGAAGAACTAGCAAACCATGTCAAAATTACGCATTTTTTTTCAAAACCAGAGTCTACTTTGCCAAATATTAATAACAACAATGATACAACCGAATCCCAATATTCTGAACCTGTACTTAAAACAACTATCAGCAGCAGACAAGAAACTGATCTTCTAGAAAGCAATCCATCAACATCTTCAAGTTCCGCTGATAATAAAAAATTAACACCTTCAAAAATTACCATAAAAGGAAAATATGAGTCAGCTTTTGAAAGATGCTGCACTATGGCCAAAGAAATTACGTTCTTACAATATTCAAGAATTAGTAAAACGTGGCCCTGCTCATTACCAAAACAAAATAATATTTATCTGAAAGATAGTTCAGAGTCGGGGTAAGTTTTACATCAGTTACTTCTTTGGAATTATACCGAACAAAAAAAAATTGAGCGTTTTTGGTTGTTGTATTCCAAAAACAAAAAACGCACTTTACTGGTTCTGTTCCAAATTTTTTAATGACAACGATTTGAAATTAGTGATGAATCTGATTAGAATGACTGGTAGCTTTTAAGTGAACATTTAAACAATTATGAAAAGAGCAAGTTACATATCGAAAATTTTGGAAAATTGCTAGATCTTTCTAACCGTTTTAATACAAATAAAATAATTGATTCTGAAATTCAAAATGTAATAAACAAAGAAACCAAATACTGGCAAGCTGTTATAGAAAGAATTTTCTACATGATTCAGTTTTTAAGTCAGCAAAATTTAGCTTTTCGTGGAAGCAGTAATAAGTTGTTTGAGAAAAACCATGGTAATTTTTTAAAATGCATAGAAATGATTTCCAAATTCGGCCCGATTGTGTCAGAACATACAAAACGCTCTTAAATAAAAGATCACAAAAACTATCTCGCGAATAAAATACAAAATGAAGTAATCATCGTGATCGGTGAAAATATCAAATCCAAAATTTTAGAACTAACTAAAAAGGCAAAATATTATTTAATGTTATTAGACTGCACTCCTGACTAGCCACCAGAAACAAATTTTAGTTTGAATAAGATTTGTTAATTTAAAAAGCACGAGAATTAGTATAGAAGAACATTTTTTATTATTTTGTCCTATAGATTATGTGACGGGTGAAGGCTTGACAAAACTTCTTTTGTCGGCGTTAGAAAAATAAAGCTAAAATATTAACGATTTGCGGGGTCAAGGTTACGACAATGGGGCAAATAGGCGCGGTAGGCATAATGGTCCACAAAAAAAATTTGGATTTCATTTCTCAAGCTTTCTTTGTTCCTTGTTGCAATCATACCCTAAACTTAGTCGTCAATGATGTCGCAAAATCAAATATTTTGAGTATCCATTTTTTTCTTCAGTTCAAGAACTGTTTGTATTTTTTTCAGCTTCTACTAAACGTTGGTCAATTCTGAAATCTAAATTATCTAATGTAACAAATTTAACTTTAAAACCTTTGTCGAATACTTGATGGTCTAGTAGAATAGATGCAACAACTCCTTTAAGGTATCAACTTGGCGAGATTTATGATGCTCTGTTTGAAATAAGCAAAGAAAACTTTGAAAATAACTGTAGATAGCTATAAACGATGGTAAATACGTTGAGTTGGTTTAACACCCGCGAATTTCAAAATATGCTTTGAATTATTCGTCGGGATAAAACCACAACGTAAAAGGATGGCTGCATCGTTGGCCAAAAAAGTGCAAAATTTTGAGTTCATTTGCATTCTTATATTGTGGTACAGTATTTTAAGTAAAGTTAACATTGTTAGTAAAATTATTCAAAAATCGAACTTTGATGTTGCTCGGTGTTATAATCATTTAAATAATTTGAATAATTTTTTGAAAGCTTATCGCTTCGATAAAGGTTTTAATGATCTATAGATTGATGCTAAAGAAATAGCATCCAACTTAGAACCTAAATTCAAAAAACAAAGAGGTCTAAGACCGCGAAAAAAAAAATTTTTGAAGTGAAACTTCTTTATCGGCGTTGGAAAAAAATTTACCGTCACATTTTTTCCGTTACGCGCCATCTTTTTTATTTCTGAAACGCAATAGCGACGTGATAAATAATATATCAATACTAAAGTGATCAACAAAATCAAAGGCTTTATTTTAATTCTAATTCCAGTGGATTTTTAACAAAAGTAAGTAATTATATCTATTTTTCTAATACTTGGGTGGAATTAATTGACATAGAGTATAAATTCTGAAATATGTTATTAATTTAAATTTAAAATATTTAAGGTTAACCTCAGTTTCTGATTGAACGATGACATTTTAAATTCAATATATTTAAGGTTAACCTCAGTTTCTAATTGAACGATGACAATGATAGTAATAATTCTATTTCAATTAATGAAATGCTGTAATAATCTTAGTAGCAAAAAGTTAAAGTGAAATAATTGTATTATTTGTATTCATGTCTATTATAATAAAATCCTTTTGTTTAAAATTTATCTAATTTTAAATTTATAATATTTAAGGTTAACCTCAGTTTCTTATTGTAACTATCGGTCAATGTATATGATTTCATTAAAATAGTATTTATTAATTAATAAGACTGCTAATTTAATGAACATCAATTAATTGATATAGAGTATAAATTCTGAAATATGTTATTAATTTTTGTAAATCAATTAACTAATTTTTGTAGATTCAATTTCATATTTCAGTTACCATAAGCCATTAATTACAAAAATATATAATAACGATGACAATGATAGTAATAATTCTATTACAATTAATGAAATGCTGTAATAATCTTAGTAGCAAAAAGTTAAAGTGAAATAATTGTATTATTTGTATTCATGTCTATGATAATAAAATCCTTTTGTTTAAACTTTATCTAGTTTAACTTTATTTAACCAATTTCTGAAAAGTTGCATGTAGATCATTTTGCGAAAAATAAGGCCATAAAGAAGTTTCACTTCTTACATGTGTACACTAGTACACGCCCTAATTTTTTTTTGATTATGAATGTGACGATGAACCGATCCACGACGAACTTTAAAGTTCAAAGTTAATTGCTTTTTAATGCTCTAGATGTAATCATAACATGAGTAGATGAGAGATTCCAACTTTCTTCTTACTCTTAATAATTTTGCGTTTTTATGGAATATTGATAAAAAAAAATTATTCTGAAAACGAACAATTGGAATTATGTCAAAAAATTGAAAATTTATTAAACGACAAAACTCGTAATGAACGAGACTGTCATGTAGCTTGTTAAAGAATTGCAATATTTACAAAATTTTGATTTTATTATTTATTATTATGTCTCCAGAAGAAACTTTAAATTATATAACAATTAACAACTTGGTGGTTAATACGAGCATAATACTTCGTATTTTATTAACAATGCCCGTTTCTGTTGCTTCCGCAGAACCATCTTTTTCAAAACTCAAAATAATAAAAAATTATTTAAGATCGACCATGGGGCAAAACCGACTAAGTAATCTTGCTATCATTTCAATAGAAACGGACCAACTAAAAGAATTAAACACCGAAGATTTAATTAAACAATTTGCAAAAATTAAAGCACGGAAAGCTCAATTCACTTAGCTAAAATATTAATAATTAATTAATTAATACCTAATACCTGGATATTAACCTTTAAAAGGTCGCATGTCGCATTACTAAAATAATATATTGTTTTGTTTTTATTTGTTGATTAGTTTCGTCCTGTGATATATAAACGACTATTTTCAATGTTTTAAATATTCTTTTTAGTTTTTGTGCTTTTGTATTATATATTACATTCGAAACTAAAGCACAAAAATTTATGAGTTGCAATACTGTTAGAATATATTTCTGTTTTCCATAAGTTTATAATTATGTTATGTACTTCAGTGAAAAAATATTTGTATGGGTTATTAAATAAAAATAAATGTATGAAAATACTTTCTAAAATTATTTTTCAATCGTGGATAATTATACCTAAGTTAACCCGTATCTATACTTACATATAAACGTAATAGAAATTTTGGGCCCTATTTTAAATTTGCACAAGAGCGCCAAAAGTGCTAGGCGCGAGCCTGGGCTCATAAGAAGAGAAGAAGAAGAAGAAGAAGAAGAAGAAGAAGAAGAAGAAGAAGAAGAAGAAGCTTGCAAATAATAAATAATTTGTTTCATATTCTATTAAGTTTTCTACAATACATTTCATTACTGTGTAATAGCTAGTGGAATTGTAGTATTGATATTGTTTGTAGAAAAAATGTTTCGATGCATTACGAGCAAAAAGTTACTTGTATGCTCTCGAGGGATTTCCGGTCTCCGTTTTCTTCTCAGAGCAAAAAAGTTGTTTAACTCTCTTAATACATAAATGGCTATTAAAGTTGCGTAGTATTATACCTGGAAACGAATAGCCATGTAAAATATTTATAAAAATACGACGACATTCATTATTTTGTTTCAACTATAGATATCATTAATAATTTTAAAATATGATCAAATTAATGATCCCTTCTTTTAGTAGGTTGGATGAAAGCTACTTCAACGATATCGTTCGTACGTTTTAAAAGTGCACGATGTACGAAATCACATCACGTTTTTTAATTTAAATGTATCAATTTTAACTTAATTATTTTGGAAAAAATTTACTTGACTCAGTGTGAGCGAGCCTGATGAAGTCTTCATCCAGAACACGAAACGTCGCAAATTACTGAAGTAGTTGCTTTCATCCAACCTCCTAAAAGAAGGGTTCATTAATTTGATCAAATTTTAAAATTATCACCTACCAGGAGGCGAACCGTTCGATATCATTAATGTAATAGAAAAACATATTTGTGAAAGTGCAAGTTTGTAAATAAAAAAATTAATAAAATATGGTGAAGGTGCAGAAGATCATCTCATCCAAGCTATAACAGCTCATGGCGAGTCACTAAACTTATATGCAGTCTTATTGTTTCCTGGCAAAAATTAACACATATTCTAAAGACAAATATTTTTTCTGTATTTTTGCTTTTACAAATATTGTTAATTGGGTCATAAAAATTATTGTTTTTTAATGCGAACAAACTTTTGTTATCTTTTTTTGGAAAATATTGTTTTTTGACGGGGTTGAGGTTGGTTTATCACACTTTTAAAATTCAAGTTATTATCGGTTATATACGAGATATCCGGTTTTTGAGGTATACATTTGTGAATTGCAGACATACGACTTTATTTATAGAAATCAAACATACACTTAGCTACTTTTCAACATAATCGCCGTTGATGTTAAGGTACTTATCTCAACAAGGCACAAGCTTTTGTATATCCTCTTCGTAAAAAGTGCGATACTAATTTCTAAAAACTGCTTTATTACATACTGAAATCGGTCGACGTCTTTAAATCTTTTACCCGTCAAATAAGTTTTCAACGACCCAAACAAATGAAAATCAGAAGAAGTCAAGTCTGGACTGTTTTTGTTGTTGATAGTGTTCGTTGCGCACATTTGGAATCATCGTTCAATGCTATATGTCCACTTTTGAACTGTTTAACCCCAACGCTAATTTTTTTGTGACTCATAACGCTTGCTCCGCAAATCTTTAGTATTTTCTTATAAATTCCGGTAGATTTTTCACTATTTGCAAGCAAAGCGCGAATAACGTTTCGAACTTTAAACTTGAAGTATGTTTTGATCGGACCTGACATTTTGCAGTTGTTACTGAACATCTTGGACTAAACTTAAACCAATGATGATAGCCACTTGTGCAGTGCATATGTGCATCTAAAATGCGTGTAAGTTTTAACTTGATCAAAGCAACGTAGACAGTGTGCCGAGCAAACGTACTTGAGAAACGATACATTCCTCGGACTTTTACTATAATCTTCTATTCAAAAACAGGTTCTGAAGATGTTGATGCGACGTGTGACAAAATCTTTGCTTGTAGACAAGTTTGCACAAAGGATTTATTCAAATATATGATATTAGTAATGACTGAAGTCGGTCTTAATGTTCCAATATTTGCGAAACTAAGACTAAGGCCAAAGGGAGGACGTCATCAGCAAAATCAAGACTAAGACCAAAATTTGCAAAACTAAAACTTAGACAAACTTATAGATTTAGAAAGATAAAAACCAAATTGCAAAAGTTTCTGAATTTTTTAATTTCTTTATTGTATTGAATAAAAAAGAATACATATGTAATAAACACATTTTGTGAATTTATTTGTATCAACATTAATAGTATGTTAATTATGAAACGTGTCCGTATTGGAAGACATTCTTATGTGATACCATCATTAAGTTTGCAGAAAACAGAATATCGGAAATTTTTTCAATGTTATAAAATACAAACAAACAAAAATTTATTACTAACACTCACTTAAAATTTAGAGAATTTTATGAAACTTTCTAATGCTGTTTGTTTTTAGGAATAAATTTGTAAGGAAATAACAGTTTAATTGCAGACAATCTTTAAACAATAAAATATGTATCTACTAATATACATATGTATATTGAAACGCATCAAAGTTTCGAGATCATTAAAAATCATTCAAAGCGATTACCGAATAGGGCAAAATGTTCTAGAGCAGATAATATGAGAATATAAAAAGTAATCGCTAAAAATTGCAAGCAATTTTAAATTAAAAAGAAAAATTGGCCGTCTAAATAAATAAGTTAACGAGTGTGTTAGTATAAATAAATAGTGTGGATAATTAAAAGTGAAATTTATCCGCGGACAGTGTTTATACATATCAAGTGACAGTCACATAAATTACTTGCAAGTTGTTTTTCTTAAATATAATTTTATTAGTGTTAGTTACATTTATAATAGTCATATCTAAAATTCAGTGTAAATATACTCTGTGACATTGAAATTGCAACACCAAGAAGGGATAAAAACTTAGCAAAAAGGCTTAGCTATTCAGAAGTAGTAAATGATTAAAATTTCTAAGAAAAAGAACAAAAGTGGACACAATTATTATTTAACAATGTGTTTGTCCCCGCTATTGGCTTTACAGTCCCTCATTATTTGTGGCATCGATTCCAGCTAGGGGTCGATTTCTTTTAAGTTATTGTATCCTAAGCAACTTGCCGGCTAGCTGTTTGTGTCTGTAGAAAATGCGCTGTCTTCCACCCATATTATCCTATATGTGTTCGATAGAAGGAGTTTTTCTGTCTTTACTTCTATAGTATATAGTGCCCCATACCATAATCCACACAGTTCTGCTTAACAGAAAATTGAACATTGCACCGTTCCTCACGTGTTCGTCTAACTCTTATACGGCCATCATGCATTTCCAACAAAATCGAAAACTACTCTATGCTATTTTAGACTCCAATAGAGTCGCAACCTACACCACTCCAAATGTTGATGTCGATGTTAAGCTGTCAGTGGTAGCACAAGTTGTGGCCGATAAGATTGCAACCCAAAACTTTTGATCGACATTAAACTGTATGAAGGGTTACAGGACAGCCTTTATCATCTAATCGTTGATTGGCGATTGATCTGGTACTGGAAAATCGGTTTGTTATTGTCATAAGTCGAAAATGGCGGTCCTGCACCTTATTTTGTTTGCGAGCGTCCTCACGGTTCTTGTTTACGAACATTCTGACCTTCTCTAGTTTGTGCTTGATAACAGCGTATGATACCGGATTGGTCCCGGTTAAAACGTTATTTAATTTTTTTGTACGAAAAACCATCTTCACGTAAGTCAGCAATTCGACATCTGTAGAATTCGCTTCACATTTTCTAGACAGACTAGATAAACTGTCACATTTTCGACAGCATTCCCGCACTTTATTTTGCATTAGATCATTTAGCGAGTTTGTTACTTGTACGCTCGGGCTAACTTTCACCGTTAGATTGTGTCACTCTGCTAATTTAATATGCGATTATTTGTGGAAGGTTAAAACGGGGTAAGTGGTATACAATTTTCTTTATTGAGGGTTTAAATTGACACCTACTAATTTTCTATAGCGGATTTTGGTAGCCACCAATGGTTCTGCGTTATCATCCAAGATAACTAACAGGTGGTCTTGTTCGAAATATTTCATGACGTCGAAGTATCGATACGTCCTTATCATATCCACCGTCAAAGGTGGAGAACCGCCAGGACAATCCTTTCTGTTGCGAAGACAAACATGGAAAATTTAATTGATTAAGTCACAAGAAAACGCTGCGCACTTACGTTCGTAATAATTGGATGCTAAACAAACCTTTTTTTATTTGTGTTAAACGTATATGCTCGTTCCGATCTGGATTTAATATTATTTTTTAGGTACATCAAGTACGGAGGTTAGCTAACTATCGATTGAGGTAAAACCTACCTGTAAGTATTACTACTTTCAATTTTTTTATTTGCCTTTCGGGGACTAGGTCGTTTAGGACCGTACGTGCATGTTAACTTAACACAATTAATTGTATTTTTGTGCTTCGCGTATTTATCAGTTGTGCACATCGAATCTCGAAGGCTTAATTTGTTTGGTTTGTCTACAATTTAAATATATGTACTTATAAATTCAGACGCTATGTGTACGTAATTATTTAGTCCGACAAGGGCAGTTTGTTATACGGTGCTCGCCACTCGGCGCAGCTTCTAATTTAATCAGCTTACGTATAAATTTTGTCAAGAATTTACATTTCTATGCTTAGATCAATTTCTGTGATATAATAAATATATATATTCGGTGTTATTACTTTTGTAGTGTTATTTATTCTTTTCTTACTACCGGGAGAGTTAGACGGTATCCCTCGACTTTAATTTTTCATCGTCTTGGCGCCTTTTTTTAGATTCACGTTATAATCACACATAACGAACCCTCTCCGAAGAAGCTGTGCTAGCCGTTGCTTTGTTTGGTTATGAGAAGACCGGTGGGACATGGTATTTTTGACAGTTCAACTTTAGAAACCAGAGTTTCTCGTAACACCGTTACTATATGATACATTTCAAAAATTGTTGAGTTTCATGAGTTGGTGACAGCGGTTTATGGGTCAAATCAAACCATTTTTTAGAATTATGTAAAACTCATTTATCAAGTTTGCCGACGTATGCAACGTTTATAAACGGTTGAATTAATTAGACAAAAATTTCTGCAAACTTTGTATTGAATAATACTGGTTTGTATTCATCAATTTGTTGACCATCAGCTTTTGATCTCTTTTCAATATCTGGTACATTTTTGACAACCGACACAAACGTTTTTATTGACATTTTTTCAAACACTACATCTTTTTTCACATATCAACAGTTGCTTAGCCGGTATCTAGTTTTATTAATTACAATTTCGTTTTCGCGAAAATTAGACGACGGTGTCAGATGGATCAAACCATGTTGGAATATTTAGAATAGTTTTTTGGATTAGTTATGAAAATAGCAACAAAATAGATTCCTAGAAGTTACCAAAAGCAATATGTATTATTTTAGGATGCTCAGTGTAACACACAATTTAGAAACATTGAAATTGCTAATCTCCTAATAAAGAAATTAGATGAAGCTAAAAACCTTCGACGGGGCAGGCGCGGCTTCAGAGGGGGGCCGGGGGGGCTATGGCTCCCCCCGACGATGAAAATACTACTGAAGTTTTTCTCACTTTGTATTTAATACTTACGCTTTTTTTAATAGTTGTATAATTTATGATGCTTTATCGCTTGCAAGTAAAAGGTTGGCGCATAACGATTATATTAATGCCGTATTCAATAAATTATTATTTAAAAATGTGATGAGCACCCCCCCTCGATTTATACTAATGGAGCCCCCCCTGAAATAAACTGCTGGAGCCGCGCCTGCGACGGGGAAATACTTTACAAAAACTAAATTTCACTCATTCAAGCAGACCGCATTCTGACAAAATTGCTGGTCGGATTGTAAAAATGTCAAAATTAAATGTCGACAACCAGAACGGAAAAATAACGAAATACGAATAATTAAAATATCTCAACAAGATTTTGAAATTATGAAATCTTTCTCTATTGAAGAACTAAATATTATGCGATTTCACAAATGCGAAATAAGAAAGCTGCAGGTTTTGATGGAATTCCGCCAAAATTTCTTAAATATTCTGGATTCAAAACTAGACTTTGGATATTAAATTTTATAATGACATATCAACTAATAGATTACTGAGAATTTTTAAAACTACTAAAATTTAGGTATTTTAAAACCTGGCAAAACTCCAGAACCAGAAACTTATCGTTTTATTGTTCTACTCAGTGTCTGTTATAAACTTTCGGAACGATTAAGCTACAATCGATTGAGTCTTTTGGTGAACACGTCTAGAACAAGCCGGATTTCGACTTACTAGAAACTGTTGTGTTCAAGTTTTAACATTTACAACGCATATTAAAAAAAAAGAAGAATTCAACAGCTGTTTTTGTTGATGCTACTACTGTTTATGATACAGTGTGAAAAAAGGTCTTTTATAAAAACTTTATCAGTTTGTTCAATGCCGAAGTTTCTTAAGTTTAATAAATAATATGCTTAATGCACGATTCCTCAAGTTTACATTGGCACAGAGATGAATCAAGTCAGAATATTAAACAACGGTCCGGCACAAGGGTGGGTATTATCCCTATTATTCTTCAATATCTATACGAGTGACATCCCGCAAACTACATGTAGAAAATTTACTTACGCGGACAATATTGCAATGATTTTCCAACATCAATATTTATAAATTGGAGCAAAAACCGTTACAAATGATTTGCCGGTTCTGAGCAATTATTTTAAAAAATGGGGATTGAGCCAAACCCAAGAAAAACAAGGTTTTAACTTTTCATCTGAAAGAATGCAAAACGTAATTTTTACTGGACATCATGTTTATCATAACACCAAAATACTTACTCTTGTGCGCACTTGGTCGTAAAAAAACCTAATTTAGAGAAGTTAGCTACAGAAACTAAAACAAGACTAAATTTAATTCAAAAATTTGCCGGAACAACATAGGGTGCAAATGCCCAGTATGGAGCAATAGTAAACACATTAACCTCAATAATGTACTACTAAATCAAGCAATGGAAATCATTTCTGGAATACATTATATTACCAATATTACGTCAACATTTTTTGAAAAAAATATGAGAAAGTTTTACAAAATAAAAAATTGCCTGCTAACGAAGACATGTACTTTCCTTCAAAATGTAATAGAAATTTAAGATTAAAGCTTAGACGCCCATCAAACAATTTGTAGATAATCCAATAACCACAATTGAAGGTTTTTTTTATTAACAAGAAACTTATGGACAACGATAAATAGAATACCCAAAAAATTAAAATTACATCGATGGAGATATTTGAAAAACTGAAGCTGTTGGATTAACAACTTTTAACGTGATTTAAGATGATATCCACAAATCCCAACAGCATCAGATTGGCTATCGATCACAGCAGTTGGCTTCAATATCTGAGATTTCTAAATTTTGCCAGCGCTGCTTTTTTCTAATCTATACTGTCGATTTTGTTATAATTTTTTTCATATACCCATTATAGCATAAATAATTTAGATTTTTAAAAAGTGATTTTAAGGTGTAAAAGTTTATTTTAAACAAAACTGAATTTAGAATCTCAAACAAATGGTGTAATTAAATATGGGTAAACTAAGATAGTGTTTGGCCAAAATAAACTGTCAATTTGAAACATTTTTGATTAACTTTAGTATGTGTTTGCTTTAGTTTAATATACATTTTAGATAATATTATTAAGTGTTAAATTAATTAATATTTCTTTGATATAATTAAATGATATACTTCTCACATGTATTTATTTGTATGAAAAAAACGCAGTTTTTTTTTTATCTTTCTCTCGAATGCATTTGTATTTAGACAAATGAATTAGGATCTAACAAATAAATGCCAAATCCAAACAGTAGAAAAAGATGTTTGTAAGTTTGTCTAAGAAAAGATTATAAATCTTAGATATTACCGGGACTTGAACCCTAGTACACAGAGTGTAGTAACCAAACGTTTGGCAAATTAGACTACGGCGACTTTTCAGATTATAATTAATTTTATGTAGAAGTAGTTGACTTATATTTAAATTTTAAAATAAAAATTTACTACTTAAAATTTAATTTACTCAACTTAAAAATAATTTTTACAAACGCAATATTTGTTTGATGTAATAATTACATATCACTCAGTTTGTAATAAATATATAAAAACGTAATAAACTGATAAAATTTAAATGTTTTGAATTTTTTTAATTTTACACATATATTTAGCATATACTAAATCGCATCATTGTCTAAAATTGTTGCATTTATTATCTCGCGTAATTTTTAAAAGTAATCCTAAGTTGAACACATTATCTTTAAGGTACAAGCAGAACAAAAAAAAATTGAATGTTACTAACATTTTAAAAATATAATCAGTAGAAAATTAATGTTAAATACACGATAAATTGTCGTTATTATAATTCATATTTACACAGTTAGCAGATTTATTTTGATTTTAAAATATTAGTATGTTGCAAATAAGTCCATAAATCCGATTTTATAAAATTTAAAATTTTGCAAAATATTTTTTAATTTAACTTGAGCTTATTTTTACAATTTCAATTAGTTTAAATTTTTTATGTTAAATAAAATATAAAGAATATGGCTCGTTTCTGACAGAAACCGTTTTTGATGCACAACTTTTACTCCAGTTGAATTCCTTTTTTTTTGCAATAAAATATAATTTTTATAATTGCTGAGAGCTAACCGTGCAATTACAGCTAAACAGGTATTAAAATTAATGTTTACGCGAAAAAAGTTAACGAAGAGCAACAGTTAATTTTCCAATATATAAAACAATTTGACGCGGTCAATTAATGTAAAGATGCTGATTAAGAGTACAACGTTTACTGAAAACGAACTAAATAAATATTTGAAGTTGTTATTTAATTGATATCCAATAATTGTAGGTAATAATGGAAAAGCTTATTAAATTATAATAAAAATTAACAAGCAATTTATCGGCGTTTTTCAAAGCTAAGCAGCCGATGAACAGGCATCGAATTACCAAATGCATATGATTTGCTGGAATAACTAACATATAATTGTACTTTTAATTTGTCGATTGTTATTTAATTTTTCGTTTTCTTTGTCGGTTAACTATAACCGATTTTCTACTAATAGTATGGGACACTTTTTAAATTTATTTCACTTTGCAACGGTCTCAGTTTGTGCGAACATAAAACAATTTGAAAAAGCCGATGTGTGTGTGTGTGTGTAATACCTCGAGGGAACAATTCCTCGGTCTATATAAAAGATGACTACACAAATATACCCAAAAATCAATCACCAAAAGATCGATCATAATTTTCAATAACGTTAATGTGAGGGTAATAATCAAATGAGGTATAATTATGTAAACTTCTTCAATGAAGGCGATATTTTGTTGCGTCATTCCCTTCTACTTGTGAGGTCTTAAAACCGACCACGTGTCCTTTGACTTAACTTTTATTATAGAATATACCGAGTGCTACTTTTAAATCAAACGGTTACATAATTTGATTAACTCGTCCGTTCCGCAATTTTCGCCCCATTTTCGTTTTTCTAACCGACAAGGCGGATAAGCCTATTACGGCAACATGAGAAACGACTCGTTCACTTTAACCGATTTTCGTTATTAACCAACGGGTGTTAAAATATTTAGAAAAAAAACTTTACGCTATTACAATTCAATCAAATTTTTTCGAAAATAAAATAACGTTCTCACGCTTAGGCGCAAACAAAAAGTGAAAATTACCTAATATTCCATCAATAGAATGATTCTTTCGATCCACTTCGTCTTTGCGGCCACCTCGAAGTAAACGGCTAATCGAACTTACTGAAGGTGCGTTGTTTTTATCACAAATTCCTTCCTGAAACAACGAAAAAGCACTATTGTTACTCCACTTTTTAAAGTATTGATTTTATTTCTGTTTGCAGATAAATGTTAGGACGGTGCTTTGTTCAGCGCACGTACAAATAATTGTATTTCATTTCCTGTCTGTGTTTTCTAGTACGCACTGTCAAGCCTGATAGATTTATTTTCCTTAAACTTAGAATCGTAAATATGTATTATTTATAGTTAGAAACTTGTTGCCAATGCAGCAAATTAACTAACCTTAATGAGCTTATCTCGAATTTCCCAGGAAAATATTCCGGGGTTTTCTCTTTTCAGCTGCTCGATTCTGGTTTCGACTTCGACGGTAGCGACTCTTGGCTTGGAACCACCGATTACGCCCGGTCTTATGCTACCGGTTTCCTGGTAGCGGTTAAGTATTTTTGATACGCAACCGTGTGATACCCGTAATTGTCTGGATATAACACAAGGGCGTATACCGGCTGCAGCCATCTCAACTATCTTCAACCTAATATGATTAGGTAGCGGTCGTCCGTTGATAAATACACCCCCTAATTGATTCACACGTCCTTGACCTGTAACAAAACCAAAGTGATAAATAAACGCTAAAAAAATGTTAACGGTAGTTTATGACTCGTCAACAAATTCCACTCATACGAATAAAACCATTTCTTTGGATAACTAAATTTACTGAAGAAGTCCTTATAAGCACATTGTTAATAAATAGCCTTTTAAAAAAACGAATTGAACAGAAAATTCTTCAATCGTGCGTGCATATATTCTATTATATATAAATAACAGACCACCCTGCAATATTTACAGTAAAAGCATTAAAATGTACAAGTTAAGTTGTGTGTAAAATCTTATTGACCAATAAAGTACAATGCACTTGGACCCTATAATTCAATTTAAGAATCAAGCCGATGTCAAAAAAGGAACCACAAAGATTACTTGCAAACTTAATTGTTGCCGAAGTTTTTCTTTTTCTGCAAGCAATTTTACGATCGCAAAACGATCTTCGGTTAGGCAACGTTAGAAAAAAAAACCTAGAAAATTTATTGTTATTAATCCTTTTGTTATGCAGAAGTTTATTGTGATAAAAGTTGGTAACGAAAAATGTATTTTTGCCTTGGGCTATGTTTTTATTTCGAAAACTTATGCTCACCGTTAAACTATAACCATCATTTTGAAGTTGCGGCTTTTTATAATTAGTTTTTGTTTCGATTTTATTACATTAGTGTTTAATTGCAAATTTAAGTACATCGGCATGTAATTAAACTACGAAATTTGTACGTTCGAGTTTATTGCAATTGCTTTGCGAATTAAGTACTGAATTATACAAGAATGCTGATGATGTTTGTGCATAATATTCGTAAAATTCGACATCGATGCAGAAATGTTTCTTAATTAGATTTGTGTATGAAAAATGCATTGGCCACCCTGTCGGTTGCAACCAAGTTTGTTACATTAGCGTTAATGAATGATTTTTCGAAGTAATAACTTGTTTCTTAGAAACTGGTAATTAAGTAACGCCATATTCGACGTGGATATCAAGTTAAAATAAAGTTCTGAAAATTCTAAAAATAATAAGGTTTTTTAGTACGATTTCAAATAAGCAATAACGGTCTCTTCCGCATAATTAGCATGTATTATATGATATTTTAGTGCCGCTTTTATGAAATGGCATCAGGTATCAGGTGTAGTATCTGGCTGATGAAAACAGGCATTAGGGAGATCAAAGCAACCGCTAGTCGGGGCCGGCTTTTCATTTTCTTAAATGTCCGCACGCCCACCTCGCATATCACACACGTAACACAGTCAGATGGTAAAGCAGACACCTTTTGCTCATTTGGATGCATTTCTAGTGGCCATTCAATAAAAAATACGCCACTTTTTGTGACAGCAAAATTAGATTTTTATTAACATACATTGTAGTCAATTTAAAAAAAATGTTACACGACCTTTGGATTGAAAAATCTGACTTAATTAATAAAACAACTTATTAACCAGCGGGTTTCCACACGTGTCAGTATCATAAACAATAGACCATGAAGAATTTCCGAAACACTTCTAATGTAATTACAATAATCTTAAACTTAAACGATATCTTCATAAATCAAACTTGGAATATCAAAATTTAAATTATTCTTCATTGATTTAAACTTTGCTAGTCATTTTTTTAAGACATAAATTATAAATGTGGTCAATGAAATAACTGATGGACACTTAATAAAAATCAAAAGAACTTTAACTTTTAAAGATTACGGTTATTTATCTATGTTCTATGGTTATTTTAGCAGTTCGCGTTTTTTTTTGTTTTACATTAACAAAAAATCGCGTATAATTTAAGATTATTAAATATCATTTGATTTAATTTTTTTTAAATTAACCATAATTACAGTTTCGACTAATTTTGAACTTTGACATTTATTATGATTACAAAATCTAAAAGAGAGCAATGATGAACGGTAGTACAGTCACAAAAAACTGTAAACAAAGTATTACTATAATTTACAAAATTTATTAAAATACTACCAGAAAAGCCAAGACACTACAATAAATTAAGAACAACTAGGCTTCAGAAGCGACAGATCAACAACCGACGCGATCTTCATAATCTGACAAGTAAAAAAGTCTTTGAATCCAATATACCTGCGTTTATCTGTTTTATGAAGGACCAACACAGTGACGAAGTAATAAACATATTAAAAACTAAAAAAAATGCGAATTAATATTGTGATTATAGTAGAAAAGTTTAACACAGAGAACACAACAAGAACAACTAGTCTCAGTCAAGAAAACAGTTTAACCTTATAAAGTGTATATAATTATAATGTGCAAATAAATATAAAGAAAAGAACATTACTCGTAATAGCAAAAAACTTATTCAGTCAGCCAATAGAGGTCGCCTATTTGAGAGCAAAGATTTCATTTTATGGAGATCTCAAAAAAATAACAAAACAAACCATCAAGGCACTTTCAATATCTGGATGCGTGAGAAAGAAATTAGACGAAAAAGTCAAAGTACACAAAATCTATCATGACGTACATCACTAGATCCAACCTGCAAAAAACTAAACAACTGGTACGTACTAACCAAATAAAAATTTTCAAAACAACTGCGAGAAAACATACGATGTGAAATCTGCAAATATACACCAGAAATATAGTAAGGTGGAAACGAAACCAAAAATGACTATCGCGAGAATATTTAGAACAAACGAAAGATCAACGTTTAGCAAAGGTGTACAGGACCCAAGTACCATACGAACAGAGACAACAAGGAAGACTACCAAAGCGTTGGTAAGACTAAGGAACCTAGGCTAAACAGACCGAAGTAAAAAAAAATGAAACTTTGCAATCAAATAAGTAAAATATAAGAAATCAATTATGTAAATGCAGTGACATAGTATTGTCTCAAAATAAAAAAAAAATTAATAAACAGGAAAGTATAGAAAATATAAAGAAAAATACGAGATAGTTTGTACTTTCTAATAACGCAATTAAAAGTTAAACTCACAAAAATTATTAAACAAATTAAGTTCAATGAAAATTGTAAACAGAAACATAAATGTCAATTTTTATTTTAATAAAATAGTAGTAAAATAAACGACGAACTCATTAATTTGGTTTGTGATAGCTCATGGGATGGATTGAGTAACTCACTAACAACATGATGGGTTCTAAACCTAAATAAAAGAAGAGAGTACTTAGCCTAGGCAAGTTCTACTTAATCTATACTAAGGTAAAATTTGTAAGTTTGTATATATGGGGTAACCTCCAAATTTATTTATCTAATTTAGAAAAAAATTTCTCTAATATTTAGAAAGGATTTTCAGGGTGAACATAGGCTATAATTAAAAAAACTTTATGTGGTGATTTATTTTACAACTAAATTCGACGAAACATGATCGAGCAATGTGTCTTTTACGAATGCTGTTTTAAACGGTAAGAAATATTTAACCACTTTCTATAAAAAAATTGTGGAAAAAATATATCTGTATTATTTTTAATATATCTAGAAAAATTTAAGTAAGTAATCTCATATTGTTTATGATTATAATCGACTTTTGGCTTAGACCGCGTCGTAGTAAAACACCCAGACTTAGGCTGGGTCCTAGTCTCTTTTTGAGAAGCAAAACAAGAAGTACAACTTGGCCTTTGCGGTATTGTCGTTCGTGAACAGTGACATTTACCACTCTGAAGATGTAAGCTCCAATGTCTTGCGAAACCTCAGTTTGTTCAGTGACATTTACCACTCTGAAGATGCAAGCTGCAATGTCTTGCAAAACGTCAGTTTGTTTGAGTTCACGAACGACAATACGGCAAAGGCCAAGTTTTACTTCTTGTTTTGGCTCTCAAGAAGAGACTAGGATCAAGCCTAAGTCTGGGTGTCTTACAACGACGCGGTCTAAGCCGAAAATCGCTTATAATCATAAACATGACAACCGCGAAAGCTTAAGATTTTATAATCTTATAGTTTTATTAATATACATTTGTTTATCATCGAGCAAATTTTATGTAGATAAAAATTGCTTTTTACACAATATTGTTTGAACTAGTAGTTTAGATTTTGATATCGTGTTTTTCAAAAACAAAATAAAACACGCTTTGGTGTAAGCGGGTGGCCTGAATTGCCTGCAAGATAGGTAGATACGCACCGTACGTACGTGTCCGGAATAGTGTTAGCGTTGACAAAGTGGGGAAAGAGAAATGTTAATAAACTATGTACTATTGTAAACATGAAATATTGTTTGAACTTTGAATTTAAAATTTGTAGATCTCCATCAACACAAAAATCAAATAAAAACTTAATTAAAAGTAGGCACGGGAAAAATGATGTAAGTGTCAAAAACTAAAAATCTACGAAACAACGCAAGTAAGCAAGTATAATACAAAACCTCAGCACACAAAACAATAAAAGCAGACTAAGAAACAATTAATACATTAAAGTATATAACGGCAATGAAATATGTTTTACCAATGAATTAAAAATAAGAAAAAAAAACTAAATTAGAAATTCTAAATAGAGTGAAGTCGCCGATATTGAACCGGTTCCTAAATTAAACCTGCGCCTGAGGGTTTTTGTCAATTTCTGTAGTCATTAATGACATCTATGTATGACATTTCCAACAAGTATATAAAGTAGAACTAAAATCACCGAAACTTAGCTTGTTCTACTTTGCATGACTATTTTCCGCGCACCTCTTTTGTCGTGTAGTTTTGGGTGCACCTAAGTAAAAGCATTCAAAAGTACTTTTAAAGGAAGACAAATTTTAAGATATCAGTAAGAAGGAGTAGTTGTTAAAGTGTAGTTTGCATGATTTATCGTTAAATTACAGTTAGAGGCACTAGCGATTTTAAGGTTAAGTGTGTAGTTTACTGCTGGTCACCCAATTTGAACCGTAAACAGTCGCCCAAAATGAACTGAGTTTCAAATGTAAAAAAATGTAATTACGAAAAATCGACTACTGAAGATCTGTAGATGGATTTGAATGCAAAAACAGAAAAAGGCTTAATGAATGTTGTCGAGATTACGCAACTCCAAAAGCAACTTTTCTTCGTTAGTTTGGAAACACTAATAAATTTGCTAAACCTTCCAAAGAAACTCCCAGATTTAGTCGTGCCGTAGAAGAGTCACTGGAACAGCATATTTTGGAATTTTTGCAATGCCTCTTCGGACTTACACCGCGGTATGTTAGAAAAGCAGCATTTCAACTGGCCGAAGGAAATAATTTGGCGCATCAGTTCAACAAAGAAAAACAAATTGCAGGGAAGAAGTTGTATTATAGATTTATGTCAAAACACCAAAATATCTCTTTACGTCAGCCCGAGTCTACATTAATAAACCGGATGGAAACATTTAACAAGAAAAATGTTTACGAATTATTTGATCTCTCAGAGAACATATCCGGAAGACATAATATAAACGCGAATCCAATTTTCAATATGGGCGAATCAACTGTAGTTAAAAAGGACTAAAAAGTTTTGGCTGGCAAAGGCGCTAGAGCGGTCGATTCGGTTGCAAGTAGAGAACGCGGGGTTAATACAACCATTGTGTGTCAGTGCTGCGGAATTTTACGTGCCTCCCATGATTATCTTTAAGCGGAAAAGGTACACCGAGGACCTCAACAATAGAACTCCACTCGGTAGTAAGGTTGTTATATAAGATTCTGTCTATATAAACAATGAAATTTTTGTGGAATGGCTGTAGTACTTGGTTGATTTGGTAAAGTCAACGAAGAAGAAAAAAATCTTACTCTTACTAAATAGACACACTGCTTATTGCAAAAATTGCTTGTGACAATGAAATTGTTATGCTACACTTACTGAACTAATAGTCTCTAACCATTGGATCGTTTATTTTTCAAGTCTTTGGAAGTATACTACACGCAAGCTGTTGAAAATGTGGATAAGGTTGAATGCGGACCGTACAGCTAAGCAATATTAAATTGCGGGACTATTAAATGAGACCTATGGAAAGGCAGCTACTGTAGAAATTGCCATGCATGGTTTTCGAGCATCTGGAGTTTGGCTGTCGAATAGATGTGTTTTTTCAAAACTTAGATTTTGCTGTGTCTGAAACTCTTTAATCTGGAAATGTTTTCAATGTTCCCACTGATACTGAACCTCACATAAGATACACAATTGAAGAAGCGCCTATAACCCAAGAAAACAAAATGAGCACCAACAACGAATATGATGCACTTTTGCCTGTGCTGTAAGTACAAGCCAGAAACTTTTGCCAACTGTCAACTAGTAGTCCAATAGCTTCTAGCAGTTGACCATTACCATTACTGTCTATGAGCTTAATGGACATTGCTCCATTACCAAAACAAGTCGAGTGCAACTCAAAGAAAAGAATAACAGGGGACTTAGAGAACTGCAAAGATGACAGGCACGCTTTACAGGAACACACTTACTTTATTTTTCAAAAAGATTTAAATTGTGTTAATTATTGAGGGTACAGCTGCATAATTATTTTTTGGTGTGTTTATGTTTATTTCTTGTTTACATTACAGTATTATAATATGTTGTTGCAAGCAACGTAATTCTAATTCTGCATAATTTGATGTAGGTTCAATTTTGGGTACTAGTGGTTCAAATTTGGCAACTAGTTTCTTATATTGAACCATTTGCAAACCTGCGGAAAAAAAATTTTTATTCTGGAGATCACTCATCTAAGTCTTAGTAATTTTTATATTTTTTTCTAAAGTTTTGATCAAATTTTACTAATCCAGATCAAGATCAGCAAGAGCAGAGTTGTTAGCGTTTTTGTGAAAAGTGGTCCAATATGGGCAACTTTGCCCTACTATACTATTTCTTTATATAAAGAATAGTTTCAATAGATAAAATAATAAAATATAAACAGCATTAAAAAATGAATATTATATCACCGGTATAAGAAAAGTAAAAGTACATTTACATTAAAAAATTGGAGATTTGGTGATAAATTATATAATCATTAACAATTCAACCACTCTATAAATGATACCAAATTTAAAATAACTGAACACATCTAATAAAAGCAGTGATCATAAGACCAAATAAGATTAAACATCTACGTTACTTTAAAACGTAAGCCACAAAATTATTTTCCGCTGTGACCACAAAGCCTTCTAATTAGTTCAAAAAAAAACCAAAACAGATAAAACGTCGTTCAGCTAAAAGAGCTTGAAGAAAAGATTAAGCATATCCTAATCTCCAAATAAAACAGTACCTCAGCAATAATAGAATTGAGGAAAAACAAGAAAAATAAACATTAAATAGTAATGAAACTAAAACTAAGCAAATCGAATACAGCATAAAACAAAACAAAATTAAATATAGAGTAGAATAAACAAATTAAAAGAAGGTATTAAACAAAGAGATGAAGAGAGACAGGTACAAAAATTAAAAAAATATGGAAAATAGGTTTCAAAATCCTACACAAACTAATTAATTGTATAAATGTATATAAAAATCATTTACGAAGCCAAAAAAGTAAACAAAGATGCTAATTAAAAAAGAAGAAAAGACATCAATATAGAACATAACGACCCTATATTCAAAAAATGCAGTTTCTTAAAACATTTATCAAAACAAATACGTAAAAGACAATAAAATAAAATAAAAAAAGTTCTACTATTGACGAAATCTTCATTATCAGATAAATACGCACAAGAATACTTAGCTCGTTTAATTCAACAAAATTATAGACAAAAAAATTGATCTCAAACAGTAGACTTAATTCACTTTAGTGTTGACTGCTACGCTGAATGAAAAGATAACCTACAGGAACTACATGACTTTTTTAATTAATTAATTAATTAAATGGTCTGTAAACATTGTTGAGCAATTATATTATTTTCAATATTTCAAATCAGCAAAAGCAAATTGTTTACGAATAAAATGATAAAGCATAATTAGAAGCAAACAGCAAAATAAAATATAAAACATTAAAAAATTAGCTAAAAAACACAGAAAATATTGGTATAAATACAGAAACACAATCAAAAGATTAATAATAATAATTAAACAATCCCGACGAAAAAAAAGGTGTAAATGTATAAAATTGCATATTAGAAGAAAAATACTAAACTCCTTACTTGCTAAACCAAGCTTTTCTCAAATTTCCTTTTAACGTTTATTTTTTATTTTTGATGTGCTTATGTTTTTTGAAATAATTTTTGGTGATTTATAAAATTTCATGCTGACAAGGCAGTTGTAAAAATGTTGCTTAGCGGTTTAGTTTAAGGAAAAAGAAAATAAAATAAGAAAATATTGTGCTCATATAATTTTTATGATTACTAATTATATAATTTTCTTACAACGTTTACTACTTCTGCAGAAAATAAAAACACGAATTTTAGTATGTTTTTCGGGGACAAAAAATAGATTGCTTTAAATGGTTTTGGTAAAATTTTTTTTGGACGGATCAAACATTATTGTTCAGCATAATAATAATCTTACAAATCATCATTGAAAACATTTTTTTGAATTTTTGTTGGTAAGAAATAATGCATTCTAAAATTTTGCTGTATCTGGCAAAATCAATTTCTATAGTATCAAGAAAGTATTGACAAAAATATGTGTATGAAGAAACATAATTACAGAATACCTGTACAAAAAACCAAAAAATGTACAGTCTTTGCCAGTTAAATCAAATTTGTACCAAATGAAGAAAAAAACTTAAAAACCAAAATAACACTTATCCAATTTAAAGTGAAAAAAAATCTATACTGTAATTACAATAGAGAAGTTAGTGAAACTGTTTCTCAGACTAAGATTTAACCCTATAGGAGCTAAAACAACAAAATGCATTCAAAAAAATTAATTATCTATTGATTAACACTAACACTAAAGAAAATGGCTAATGCTACTCGTCAACCTTCCAATTCCAAAGAGATGTTGATTTTCAAATTGCTTCAGAATCAATATAGTATAACATACATTTACAAAATAATCAAATACAATACAATACAAATCAAAAACATATTTGATACAAAAACACAAAGATAGAGTTGAAATGAGTTACTGACAAATACAGGAACATCTCGTAGAGTCAGAGTACAAAACCAAATATTTACGAATGTGAGAAAAAATTTAAAAACAGATAAACCAAAAACGACTACATGTTCAGTATCTAAGAAAGAAAAAATAAACTCAGAACTTGAAAAAAAACAACGAGTATATAATTAGACCAAACAAAAAATGAAGAAGAAAAACACACAAAAAATGTTCTTTTTTCTTTAAGTTACTATATGTAGAAACTCAGTCCATCAAAAAATACTGAATGCATTTTTTTTTAGTTTTAAATTTTTTTTGAACATGCGTAGCGTAATAAACAAGACGACAACGAGACAACACTTGCAAACCAGATCTTTAAATTTATTCTGCTAACAGTAAAATTCCTAATGTAAATGTTGCTAAATTAGAGTCTAATACTATAATCGCAATGGGCTCGAGCTAGATGGAAATCACGCTAGTTGATATAAAAAAAATAATTGTAGATTTCAAACGTGCTAATATTGACAATTTCAGACAAATAAATAAGAACCAGGTGACATGGGTCTATTAAAGTATTTTCAAAATAAACACACTAATTGAAAAGATAAATATATAATATGCTGGATTTTGAGGAGATATTTTAAAAGATACAAAAAATATGAGCAAATTATCATTTATTCCAGAACACGAGTAATCAACAAAACTAATTTAAAATGGTTGTATTTTATGCGTAATATTAAATAAAACGAACCAATTTATTTTTTTAAAGTTTTTTCTAGATTCTTAAAAAAAATTAATGACCATTTTAAAAACTTTTTTTTCACTTAATCAATTTATTAACTACTAAATTTTATGTAGAGTTAAAAACTGTTAAAAAACTGGTATGGAATAGTAAAATTTAGTAATGAATAAAATTGACAGAAACATATAGCAGCAGAAATCGTATTAAAACGAATTTATTTGCTAAATGAATACCTAATCTTGATAGGTTTGGTTCAACTAAATCAAAAATAAAAATCGCTGAAATGCAAACATAACGGCATTCAAAGTTAAAGTAAGAAACAATTCAAGCACCATTAAGCACCAACAACGCAGTCAGAAAATTGCATTGAAAACAAATAACGACTATTATAAAACGAGATTAAAAAGAGTTCCGCAGAAACCGTAACAAGAGTCGTATTAGACGCAACAGGTTAAATCCTTTAACAACATCCTCAAATGAGACAAATAAACTATCCTTTCTGTTTACAGCGTTTTAATGTTTAAACTAATCCTTTATTGAAAGTGAGCTTTCAGCATTACGAGTAATTGCGAAACCACAATTGTTAAGAAGAAAACCACATCTTTACATAACCATCGTAAACTTAAAATGATCAATCAATCATCGGATCAAATGCGAAAATGTTATATGCGTCATAATTTCGAAATGCTTTTGAAATTTACGAGTTAGACGAATGAAAAGCTTTGAATTCGCGGTAGCTCACCGTTATAATTGACTAATTACAGGTATGCGAATCGTAATATTAATTAAATGAGAGCAAAGATGGCTTCGTCAAGATAAATTTAATGTGGTTGTATTAGTTTCTTTAATTATATTTTTAACACGACGTTTCTAGTATTTTATGTTGTGCTTATACAATAAATCAAAATTTATAAATCTCCAAGACTGTTTAAAATTCCGTAAGTTAATAACTCACAAGAATTATTGTGTTATAACTCAACAGTTGTAGAACGTAACAGATACTACGAGATTTTTTTTCGAAATGTAATTTAGTGGTTTTTAAACACGTGGCGTGTTTATACGATTGCTAATTTTAGCACAATTTTTATTTGGCTACTTTTTTACTAAAAACTAAAATGCCTGAAGATGCATTTGGTATTATAGAAACGTTATGCAGGGCGTGTGAAAATTAGCATTTAGTACATGGCATTTCATGCGTCTTAAAATGGTGTATTAATTTACATATTGCATTTAAAAAAATCTTAATTGTTTCGTTATCAACTATCGAACGACTATCACTTATAACCATCATTGCATAGGGCAATTTCTGAATATTTAATATATGGGCGTCGGTATCAAGATAGAAAGATAAGGTAATAATACAGATTTAACTCAAGTTTTACATGCATTAAGGGCATTAACACAGTGTAGGTTGCATTACAATCACCGCCAGCTTTTATAAAGACGATGTTTATCTCAAACAGCTTGACATAAGCCAACATGGCAACATTATCCGACACCTCTCAGACTTATTAATTTTTTTGATATTAAAATTAACATTCCAAACGTTTCCTGTTTTAAGTTTTGAGCGCTTTTGATATGGATATACGTCTCAATTTGATATTTCCCCACGATGACACTTATTAACGTCTTGGGATTAAATTATAAGACAAAATTGAGTTTCGTATTGCGCTACAGTTCCAATTTGCATTGACATTTACTACCCTTGCATGAAATAAATCGTAAAATATTTAATTTAGTAGCCGATATTAAAATGATTAAAAAAGTATTCGCATAATATTAATGTGTCATACCTTGAAATGGATAACCGGTGAAATATGGTGCCATATTCAGTGCTGATACTGCCATTTAACGCAAGGACACCTTATACGCAAAAATGTTTCTTTTTGTCACAGCACTAAGACTTAAAAGTCACGTAACCACAACACTAACAGTTTATTTTTGAAAACTTTAAAAAATGTGCCGTTCTTGGAGATTCTCAATGAAAGTCAACGGAAATAATCTCAACATTCACTTGCAGCCTCTGAAGGAAAACTGAATAACTTGATGACCGCTGACCACCGTGAGCACAACACCTCTAGAAGGTGTTAGCAAGAACCGCCTTTACCATAGCGGCTTCTTTTGTAATTTAAGTTTAAAATAGTGATTGGTGGGATGGGTGCGAGGCGTGGTTTTTCTATAATAACCGTAACCTTTTGGTAACCATAAGCGCCTACCAACTTAGTTTCATTCAGAAAGACCACCCTTGGTAGGAAATAAAACGTTTTTATATAGTAGCATGCTTATTGATAAGAGCTATTACACTAAATTTTATGCGAAAGCCATTAATTGGCAAAAGCCGATAAGAATTTTTAAAATTTTGCGTTTTTTAACGTAAACAAAATTTTCAATTTTTTTGATTTTTTGTGTAAACGTTTTGTCATTAAACTTTTAAAAAACTTTTAACCAATTTTCGATTGTTAATTTTAATTACTTTTATCCAACGAATTTGAATTCGAAACGGCTTTCGCTTTAGAAATTTGTGAATATAAATTTAATTCAATTTTATCTTAAGTTCCTTGTGTTTATGAACGCAGGAAACCTCTAAGTAGTATTAGTTTATTTATTCAGAAAGTTATTCAATGTGGGTTTTCTCAATTTCTATGTAAAGCGCAACCGCAGTTTCACAAACTCAATGCAAATTTCATATACATATTACATTAATCTTTAACATGGACGCTTTATCGTTAACATATTTATGTGGTACAATAGTACAGTAAGTGAAAATGATCAGTCTTTAATAGCTTAATATAAAAAGTGGTTTTTACATACATGGTTTTAATAAATACGAATTTTATAGTATGTAAATGTCAAAGTTTTGTTAAAGAATCAACGTTTTTCTACAAAATTTGAAGATGTTCTAGTCAGTTCATTTCTAAAAAATGCCGTAAATGAAAAAAAATTGTAAACTTGAAAGTTATTTTTTTTCTAAACAAATGAAACTTTTTGCGTTATAAAAAAATAGGCAAACGAATGATTCTAAAAATTTTGTTTTAAAATAATTTGTTATTATTAGGAAAACGTACGTAAATTAAAAAAAAATTAAACAAAAAGTTTGTTAAGAGAACAAAAACTCTACTTGTCAGCTAGTAGTTTTTTACTGTTTTACTTGATAATGTAATTTTATAGTACATTCATTTTTTAGAGTTGATTATAATAATGATGGCCAAGCTCAAGCATTCAAAAAAACTATTTTCAGCTAGATGAATTATGTACAAATGATGATGGATATCACAGGACGAAACTGATCGACAAATAAAAACAAAACAACATATTATTTAATTAATGCAACATGTCACCTTTTAAAGGTTAATATCCAGGTATTAGGTATTGTTCTTAAGTGAGTACAGATAAGTGAATTGAGCTTTCCGTATTATCATACATTATTGAAAAATTATCTTAATTAAAGTATTTTTATAACTTTATTTAGCTGGTCCGTTTATATTTTATAAGATAGCAAGCCATAAGTCATACGTTTTTTCCCATGGTCGATCTTAAATAATTATAAACTTATAAAAAACAGAAATATATTTTAACAGTATAACAACTCAAAAACCGGCATTGTTAATAAAATACGAAGTATTATGCTCGTATTAGAAAAAAAAATCCACTAAGTTGTTAATTGTTATATAATTTAAAGTTTCTTCTGGAGACGTAATTACTTTTTCATGAAAATTTTGTAAATATTGCAATTCTTTAAGTTCCATGACAGTTATGTCTCGTTCATTGCGAGTTTTGTCGTTTAATAAATTATTTTTGACATAGCTCTAATTGTTCGTTTTTAAAACAGTTTTTAACGTTTATCAATATTCCATAATAATTATTAGAGTAAGAAGAAAGTAATTGAAATCTCTCATCCACTGATGTTATGATTACATCTTGAGCATTAAAAAAACAATCAACTTTGAACTTTAAAGTTTCGTTGTGTATTGGTTCATCGTCACATTCGTATAATCAAAATGTTTTTTTTGCATATTTCGCGGTCTTAAACCTCTTTGTTTTTTGAATTTAGGTTCTATGTCTAAGCTGGATGGTTTTTCTTTAGCATCAATCAATAGATCATTAAAACTTTTATCGCAGCGATAAGCTTTCACAAAATTATTCAAATTATTTAAATGATGACAACACTGAACAACATCAAAATTTGGTTTCGAATAATTTTACTAACAATGTTAACTTTACTTAAAATATTATACCACAATATAAAAATGAAAATAAACTCAAAATTTTGAAATTTTTTGGCCACCGATGCAGCCAAATTTTTTTACGTTATTTTCAAAGTTTCCTTTGCTTATTTCAAAAAAATCATTATAAGCCTCCCCAAGTTGATACTTTAAAGGAGTTATTTAATCTATTCTACTAGACCATCGAGTATCCAATAAAATTTTTAAAGTTTAATTTGTTACATTATATAAATTAGATTTCAGAATTAACTAGCGTTTAGTAGGAGCTGAAGAAAATACAAACAGTTCTTGAACTAAAGAAAAAAAATTGATGCTTAAAGTATTTGATTTTTAGGCATCATTGACAACTAAATTTAGGGTATGATTGCAGCAAGGAACAAAGAAAGCTCGCGGATTAAAATCCAAAATTTCGTTTTTTAGACCATTTATGCCTACCGTGCATATTTGCACCATTGTAGTAACCCCGACCCTACAAATCGTTGGTATTGAAGCGTTCTTTCTCTAACACCGACAAAAGAAATTTTGTCAAACCTTTACCCGACACATCAACTATAAGACAAAATAATAAAAAATGTTTTTCTATACTAATTTCCGTGCTCTTTAAATTAACAAATCTTATACAAACTGAAATTTGTTCTTGGTGACTAAAGCCAGAAGTGCATAATAATATGGAATAATATTTTGCCGTTTTAATTAGTTCTAAAATTTTAGATTGGATATCTTCACAGATCAAGTTGATTACTTCATTTTTTATTTTATCCCCGAGAAAGTTTTTGTGATCTTTTATTTGAGAGCGTTTTGTATGTTCAGACATAATCGGGTCGAATTTGGAAATCATTTCTATGCATTTGAAAAAGTTACTTTAGTTTTTCTCAAACAGCTTATTACTACTTCTACGAAAAGCTAAATTTTGCTGACCTAAAAACTAAATCACGTAGAAAATTATTTCTATAACAGCTTGCCAGCATTTAGTTTTTCTGTTTATTACATTTTAAATTCTAGAATCAATTATTTCATTTTTACTAAAACGGTTAGAAAGATCTACCAATTTTAGAACATTTTCGATATGTAACTTGCTCTTTTCATAAATGTTTAAATGTTTACTTAAATGCTGCCAATCATTGTAACCAGATTCATTACTAAAACGAACAGATTTCAAATCGTTGTCAAAAAAATTTGCAACAGAAGCAGTAAAATGATTTTTTTGTTTTGGAATACAACAACCAAAAACGCTCAATTTTATCTTTGTTTGTTAAAATTCTAAAGAAGTAACTATTGGAAAACTTACGCCCCGACTCCAAACTATCTCTCAGATAAATATCTTTTTTGTTTTGATAATGAGCAGGGCCACTTCTACTAATTCTTGAATATTATTAGGACGTAATTTCTTTAGCCATAATGCAGCATCTTTCGAAAGTTGACTCATATTTTCCGTTCTGGTAATTTTTGAAGGTGTTGATTTCTCATTATCAGCGGAATTTGAAGATGTTGATGTATTGCTCTCTAAAAGATCAGTTTCTTGTCTGTTGCTGATACTTGTTTTAAGTACAGATTCAGAATGTTGGGATTCAGCTGTATTATTGTTGTTATTAATACTTGGCAAACTCGGGGTTTTGAAAAAAAATGCGTAATTTTGACATGGTTTTTCAGTTCATCCTCTGTTTTTCTTTTATTTAGCAAATTTTATTTATTTATTTATTTGGTATCCAGACAATTTCTTTTTTTTCTAACGTCCTGTATACTGTAAAGAAATTAATACGTAAGTAAACAAATTGACAAATTAT
This sequence comes from Aquatica leii, assembly GCA_035610365.1. Taxonomy (NCBI): domain Eukaryota; kingdom Metazoa; phylum Arthropoda; class Insecta; order Coleoptera; family Lampyridae; genus Aquatica; species Aquatica leii. The sequence continues at coordinate 31,827,422 of CM069437.1, read as the reverse complement.
TCTTGAAAAATGAAAATGTTTCGACGTCTGAAACTCAAACTCGAAAGTATTTTCTCATCATTGCTTATTTCAAGTTATTTTAAAATTTATAAATTTTTATAAATAGTAATATTAGTGCTTATCAATTATTCTGTTTGAATTTACTTCAATTAACAATAACGTTTATTTGAGTGTATATTGTTTGTTTAACTTTAATGTTCGTTGTTTTCTTTGTATATATATTTAAATTCTTTTAATCATTGACTCCATTTCATGTTAACTAGAATAAGTAAGTTATTAGACGGTATGCTTGTTGGACCAGTGGACTACCACCACTCGTAACCTTTTCTTTGGCCTGAAGAAGTGCACACTCGAGGCACGAAACGTAGCCATATAAACAGTTTAGAGTGGTTTTTATTGCCCCTCCTAAAGAAGACAAAAATTCAGAACTATCTACAACTTGAATAACAGGAGGATAAACTACTTTACCATTAATAACGTTTATATAATCAAATACAAAAGAATTTTTGAGATGCAAGTTTTTGGCTTTTAATAAATAAAAATAAAAAATAAATTTTAGATAAACTTACCTTAATTCACAACACAAAACACATTACTATAAAGTCTGTAAAACTACAAAAAACTAAAGTTTCAAAATCAGATATCTATTATCGATCGGGCATCAGGCAACAAATGAAATCGCGACCGATGCAGCGCTTAAATATATAAAGTTTTGTACATTGCGAGCTCACACAGGAAAAAAACGCTTGTTCGCTTGTTGGCTCGTTGTAAGCCAAATTGCAAGCTCAAACATGAATAAAATCAGATTTGTTTGAGTTCACACAATTCATGTTATCATGTTACATATTGCGTATTCGATCGAATAAATGCTATTATTGCGTACTCTCATTTGGAAAATATATTATTTTCGAGAAGTAATTCGGTTCCGTTGTCTTAAAGAATAAAAATAAAGAAATAAACAAATAAAAAGTAATGTAATAGCCAGCAATTCCTTACTGGTGTTTTTATCATTATATACACCACACGACTTTGCCCTTATGTACGGCGCGGGACTGATTATACCTAAATTAAAGTTTGTTTAGTTTTATACACTAAAATAAGTTTGGAATAAGTATAAACAGATATTTACTACAAAAATATGCACTGTGTAGTACATTTTTATGGTGCACGTAGCACATGTTCATTGTGTTTCCCTATATCATGAGCATCCTTAAAACGTATTTTCTAGTAAAGTTTTTACTTGATTAAGTTATTTTGTTGGTGATCTGCCACTTAGTACATTGTTGCCCATTTGGTTTTTCATAATAAATTTCTCTAAATTGCCTGTTTTCTAACTTTATAGACAAAGTATTGCAGAATTTGTCGGCGACAGAACGTGAACGACCAGTCTGTATCTTCTTTTCTGCGGCAACCCCAAATTTTAAATTTATTTGTTTTGTTTAAATCTAATATTTTGATTAGTTTTGTCTCTGTCCCATACATAAAAATCGTAAAAATAAATAATGTTAGTGTTTTTTGCGATCTGTTGGTTTTTGCATATATTTGTCGCGTTTTTGGTCTATTCTGTTACTTAAACTGTTTTTTTAACTTTTAAATTTAATTCTATACTACGGAATATCTAGAGTCATAAGAGAAGATACACAATCATTTTGTTAAGTGGGAAAATAGTAATTTTAAAAAAAATTCAAAGTTTTCCAGCCTGTTGTTTGATAAATCACGAATGTTAATCACCTCTGCCAATTGATCATTACTTATATTCCTGTTATTATAAATGCAACGCTATCTCTTGCTAATATGCTATTCTTTGGACTTTGATATTTTTCACCTAGATCGATGCTAAGTGATATGTAGCAAAATTTCAGGAATACATAAGTCAACGGCTTCTCGACCAGTAAAAAACGTGTTGCAACAATTAACCTTTCTGCAACCTGACTTTATTCAAATGGCTTAGACTGAGAATAAAATAAAAGAAATTAGGCAAGAATATTACAACATTGCAAAATATCTCAGGTGCATTGGAGTATTAGATTGTACCCAGGCTCGAATAAAATCTCCAGGTGGAAACGATGCGGAAATCTTCAAAATAATTTTTTTTTTTTAAATGCTCAAGCAGTTTCTAATGCCAATTTAATAACAAGAAATATCGTATGTCGGTGACCTGGATCAGCACGTTTCAACAGTTTTTATAAACTTTAGGCTCAAATATAGATTAGAACAAAATAAATTTGGTGCGAATAGTTTATTGGTCGAAGACAGTTGATATGCTGTGAAACGATACCTGATTACTCCTCTAAATAATCCAACTGTTGTAGAGCAGCTATTTAATGAAGCCCAAATTAAAATTCGAAATCCAATCCAGTGCTGCTTTGGTTTATAGGAGAGACGATTTTCAATATTATCATTGGGCATAAACTGCATATTATTAAAATGCAAAGTTTAGTTGTGGCAGCAGCTATTTTACACAGCATTGTCGTAATTATGGGAGATACATTACTACAAGTGACAGAAGAAATTGAAGTTGCTATTGAATTGACAAATAACGTTAATCTCAATAATCCAGATGCAAGACATGCTGGGATTAATAAAACAATATTGCCAGATATGTTTTAATAAATCAACATTTTCGAGGTTTATTAACTAAATTTAGATTTATGACAATTAAAATTGATTTTTGTATCGTTAAAATCTGCATTTTAACAAGCGCTCCCGCATTTTCTCTTCTTGTAAATTCAGCAATTCTTAACGATTCTCTTATAGATGACGCATTTTTACTGAAATTTCCAAAAAAACATTTTTTTAAGTTCCACAAGCTCTGCTTTGGATGCAATCCATTTCTCCACTTTACTGCAAATCTTACACAGCCTATAAATCTTAAAATAAACATTATAAAATTAACATAAAAGGAAAGAACTAACCATCTGCGTCTTAATCTACGATTAGATGATTGTGACGGTCTACAATTTGATTTAAGAATTTTTTTAATTTTGCAGGAGTATATTTAGACCAATCTGTTTTCATCGTTATTTTGGATTTTGATAAATATGAAGAATTATAAGGTAACTTACCAACTGCTTCACTTGTGTAGTACACAATCTTTTTCTAATGTTACTACCTCAACTAAAACACATTATAAACATTAACTAGTTTTATTGGAAATATCAATAGTGAACTAACCTTCACTTACTGAAGATGAGCTAATGTTCAATATTAATAGGAGGTTGAATTATAACTTTATTGGATATGTTTTGTGTTATTTTTTTCATTTGATCAGGTACATCTAAGTTACAATCATCATCATATGAAAGTAGTCCTGTCATTTGTGTCCCTATTATTTCTTTTATGTTCTTTGTTGTTTTATCTTCAGATTAATCGGGTTTCTTTGGTGGTTTACCCCATGTCCCGCACAATATTTTTTCTCTTTTGCAAATTTTTCTTTGCATCTTTTGGATATTGTCTTAGTTACCTTTTTTCGACTACACTGCTGTAGCGCAACGTTTTTCTAGATATAATAGTTGTTTTGCCAATTTTCTTAATCCTAGTACGTTACGTCGTAAGAATAAGACGTGTTTAAGTGTTGTGCTCATAAAGTGTCTTTGTTTTGCTAATTATGGCCTCCGGCCTCCGAAGTGAAGACGCAGTTACCGCATTTTTAAAGGGTGAGGAATTCAGTAATATAATAAAAGTTATCGTATCGCCCGAAACGCAAAAATTACGTGATGAAATATCTACGTTAAAAGACGAAGTGCGTGACCTCAAAATATCAAACGATAACCTATTTCAGCATATCTCGGAGAAATTTTTAAAGCAAAATAATAATACAGTTACCAATCTCGGCAGCAAGAAATCGACATATGCAGCTAAATTGAGACATGATAATCTGTCGGAAACGGTTTCATCTCCACCACCTTTAACCAATTTATCTTCCTCAACACAATCTCTAAGTCATACTATTGTGAAAATAACCGAGAATGCGGATTCCGACGGTTTCCAACTTGCTAAGAAAAAGAACACCCGGCAACGTAACATCGTATGCGGTTCCCTAACATCAACTTGCGCTTTGAAAGTAGCTACTAAGTGGATGCACTATCATGTCTATCCTCTACAGCCCAATACAAGTAGTGATGATATCATACAATATCTGAAATCTAAAAACATTAACGATGCTAAATGTGAAAAACTACAAGCCCGCAGACCGAAGAGTATAGCTCCTTTAAAATCACAGTTTCTGAAACTGATACAAAAGTTGTGACGTCTTCTGATACATGGCCTACAGATGTAAAAATCAACCGTTTTTTTCTTCAACCCCGTATAGGGATTATAAAAACTTAGTCAGTAATACAAACAAAGATCCTTTTACTCTGACACTGTTTCATCTTAACATTCAGTGCCTAAGGAAAAAAATTGACGAGCTAAGCTGTTTCTTGGCGCAACAATTACCTATGATTGACATCTTATGTTTAAGCGAACATTGGTTAACGGTTAATGAAACCAAAAATAGTGTAAACATTGCAAACCTAACTTTAGCGTCTTCATTTGTTAGAAAAGACAATTTTCATGGTGGTGTAATGATTTTAGTAAATCGTTCTTTAAACTTCCGACTCATATCTTCTATAAATGAATTATCGGTGGAATTAGTATGCGAAGTTACTGCCATCCTATGCTCCTCCTTGAACATTATCATTATTTGTATATACCGATCTCCGTCAGGCGACTTTAATAATATGTTATCAGTAATGGAAAGCGTACTTGATAAACTTCCGAAGGGTAAGGAGACGATAATCTGTGGCGATTTCAATGTTAAATTCGGCACAAATGACCGTCAGTCTTTAGCATTGTGCAATTTGTTTGATTCCTTTGGATTTATTCCGACAATCAAAGATAGTACAAGAAACTCAAACTGCCTGGACAATATTTTCATCAATTTTGCATTTGGAAACTACGATACAACAAACATGGAGACGTACCTGTCGGACCACTTGGGGCAAAGAATTACCATAATGACAACCTCAAGAGATAAGAAGCTGACTTCCATCAATAAGTGTAGACCTTTCACAATCAAAGGTCTTAATAAAATACTCAGGAATCATTTTTTGCTTATATGTGAATTATGCAAAAAGTTTCCCGATAACTCCATCCTTGTACACAACCGAAATTCTTTTCGAAGATTTTACAGAAATGAAATCAAACGTCATAAAAAACTCTGCAATGATATTATCATACAAAATTCTTGTAATTCAGCAAAAAAATTATGGAAAATAATTAATCATAAACGAAAGCCCTTCTCTAACGATATATCTACCTCTATCGACGTATGTGATTTTAATGCATTTTTTGCAGATACTGCTGTTTCTGTCAAACAAATGATTAAAAAAAACAATGCAGACACAATTGATTTCAAGGAGTATATACCAAAACTCCCAAACGCGACAAAATTTACCTTCAAGGAAGTTTCTATTAATACCGTAAGGGATATCATAATGGCTCTTAAGAACAGTAACTCCAGAGATATCTATGGCTTAACTACTCGATTAATAAAGTCAGAAGTCAACAACATAGTAGCACCTTTAACGTCACTAATTAATGAATGCATAACCAACCACACATATCCGGATTGTCTTAAAATAGGGATAATTTTACCACTCCTTAAATCCGGTGACATTAATGCTGTCAGCAACTACAAGCCAATCTCTATTTTACTTGTTTTATCCAAAATTTTAGAAAAATTGCTGTATAATCAGATTTCCGAATACTTCGAAGAGAACAACTTGCACCATAATAAACAGTTTGGTTTTCGAAAGGGCATGAATACAACTTCTGCTCTGATTTCATTTACAAATCAAGTATTAGACGCCTTTGAAAGTGGCGACCACACTTTGTCAATATTCTGCGATATCAGTAAGGCATTCGACTGCATATCGCACAATCTATTGCTTGATAAACTTACTCACTACAACTTCACTGACAACAGTATTAAATTGGTAAATTCGTATCTATCAAAGAGACAATAATGCGTCAAATTTAACAATTTATTCTCGCCAGTGATTCCGGTAATAGACGGTGTGCCTCAAGGGTCAATTCTTGGACCAATGTTGTTCCTGATCTACATTAATGATTTCCCGAAGTATATGGATAACGATAATATCATACTTTATGCAGATGATACCACCGTGTTAATAAGAGATGGAAACATCAATACACTTAACAATACGGTCAACGATATGCAGCTAAAAGCAAATGTATGGTTCTCAGAAAATGAACTACTACTCAACAATGAAAAGACAAAAAACTACTGTTTACTCTGAAAAGAGTCGATCCGTCGATGTTAAACGCAACGAATAAAATAAATTTCTTAGGTGTGACACTTGACTGTAAACTTACATGGGAGCAACATATCATTACGTTGTCGGCTAAATTATCCCGCAACTTATACGTCCTCAAAAGTCTTCAAAACGAAGTGTCCCAACATGTCCTAAAAACTGCATACTATGGTTTATTTCATTCGCATTGCACATACGGAACGATGCTGTGGGGTTCGTCGGCCCACATGAAATACATCTTTAGAATTCAACGCAGAGCTATTCGTGTGTTAGCTGATCTACCATACAGAGCAGATTGTATGGAAGCTTATCGTGAGTTATCTATAATGACTATTCCATCTATCTACATTTTTCAGTGCCTACTTTACGTTAAGCAAAATGACTGCTTGTGGTCTAAACATAATGATAGACATCATTACCTAACAAGAACTAACAATCACTATAGTTCTAATTTTTGTAGGTTGAGTCTTACTCAAAAGGGCCCGGATTTTCTGGCTCCGAAACTTTTTAATGTGCTACCCGTTACATTTAAAGATCTGCCTATTAGAACTTTAAAAAAAAGATGCTCAAGTTTCTAACTGAAAACGTTTTTTTGTAGAACAATACACTAAGTACGATTTTAAAGTACTATAATGCTAATTTTGCTACGTACGGAAGTCTCGTCAATTAATTTGTTTTACCCGTTATTATTATATTATTATATATTATATTATCTGTTTATAATCTGCGCCGTATGACTCTGTTACATGTATGTTATATAAACTTTGTTATATTTTTTTACTTTATTTGATATATGACGAGTGCAAGATCTCTGTGATTATTAGCACAATAAACATTATTATTATTATTATTATTATTATTATAATCATGTTCCTTGTCAAATTTTAATATAAAATATTTTACTTAATAACTGCTAATGTTAGTTTTTAAAACGTTTTCAGTTGTTTTTTTAAGGTAACTGCAAAAAATTTAAATTTTGCAACTGATTCATTTCTGTATTTGAAATATCAATCAATAATCAAATATGTAATTTTTTTTTGAATTCACAAAAACTGTTTTTTTAAATATTGCAGTAATTTTTTTAGTCAAGAATGGATTTGCTACAGAATAATTATGATACGGAGCTACAATTTTAGTCACATTTTTTTGACATTGTAACGAAACGGCAGAGGTGATCATAAATCCAACGCCGAGACTGTGAGCCACCGGGGTGTTACAACATTGAACCTTTCAAAACACGCGCGCAGACTGACACTCCGCAAGGTTCTTGTTTTTAAGTTTAAGAGGAGAGATGACAGTGCTATGCCTCGTTTGTTTAGTGTAGCTGCCGGCAACGAATTCCAACTGTTAGTACGTTTTAGTATGTTGAACAGTTTGTGCGTTTGCGCTAAAACTTTATTTGGGGAGTGATACCTAATCCGCAGTGAAATGAAAATGAACAAGAAATATTACAAAAATAGATAGAAACTGCTAGAGGATAAATCCGACGAAAACACCGTGCAGTATAACGATCAATCAGACGAAGGTGCAGATGACACTTTGGAGATCGATGACCGAAGTAGATGAAGATTTTCCAAACCCTTCACTTTCTTGGAAAAGACAATATGTGGAAACAAAGAATAACTACAAAAGTGAATAAGTCGCAACACTTTGAAGTTGAACTACTTCAATTTCTCAACTTTCGGCCATTTTAATGGGGTGCTAAGCTGCGTCAATTTTAAATTTGTATATTATTTTGAAAACAAAAAACAAATTTACTTATTCACCATGTGATTATATTTTCTTTAAGGTTATGTTATAATTATTCTTATTGTAAAAAAAATAACTAGGTCGTAATGAAATATTTTATTAAAAAACACATATTTCAAGTAATTCCATAAAATATTTATAATTTTTCTTTGTTTTTCTGGAGCACTTTAGCATTTTTTACAGTATGAAAGTTTTTTAAACGTCAGAACAGTTTCATAACGTATTCTTTGAGAAATTCTTTGCAAGATGGTTTATATTTGATTTTTTTAAATAACTTTATTAAGTTCGAACCAACTCTTGTTAAAATTGAAAACTTTTTAAAATAATGTAGAAACAATATTTTCATTTCTTTGACAAAATTTATGAAATTTAGTGAAGGGATAATTACATTACCAAATTTTTTTACATTTTTCGTTTCGTAAAATGGCAAAACAAATGTGTTAAAGTTCTGGTCTTCGTTGAGAATCATTTATGCAAATCTGGCAGTTGTGAATAGATACAAAATTTCTATTAATATCCACTAACATAATTTATAAAATTTACTGTTAATAAAGCTAATGTTCTAAAATCTACAGCATCATTTGTGGAAGTTGAAGGCAGTTGACCTAATTATTAATTTGCATAAATCATGTTCACAATTATTTTTAATCGAACCTTGCATTAATTTAAAAAAAATTTGAAAGCATTTATAAAACGCTGTGGTGAAGGGTTCACATGATAACCGCCGTGACTTATTATGGATCCAAAAAAATTCAGTACAATCTTGGTTAAGACGTCTAGTAAATATAAAACAAAAACCTATAACTCCTGCCATCATTGTTTAAATGCATTTATTAAAATACATTAACCTCTACGTTGTTAATTTTTTACTACAACATTATTTAAAAGCTGTAACATTTTGTTTAGAAATTTATTTTAATTTTCCGCCTCTATAAAAGAAAGATTTTACTTCTTTACCTTTTATTTTTGATGAATTTAACAAATCAAAAAAATTGTCAAATTTTTCCATGAATTTTACAGTACCTTTGCAGTAAGAGGAATTACTCCCAGAGAAATATAAATTTGAACCTTGATCAGTAGTATGTGTTTTAGAAAGAGCAGATAAAGTTAATAAATTTTGAGTAAATTCTTCCACAACGAATTTTAAAGTATTTCCATTGCAAGTAGGATTCACAAAGAAAAACGCTAATGGCTGCTTCCAATTTCAATAAAGTCCCCATTGGTATTGCAAGCATTACATTTTCCTCTGGTAAATATTTTTTATTTTTCCATCATCATGAAAACCAATAATTGTGTCTTTTAATAAATTATAAAAAAGATTAATTTCTAGTGACATTTCATCGAAACATACTGAACAAACTTCTTTTTGGTCATTAAAAAATTTTAATTTTAATGCTTCAAACACAAATTTATTAGAGCCAGTTAAAAATTTAAGAATTGAGTCATATTCTTTGTAAACTTTTAATGGAAGATAATGCAAAAGTATTTCTTAGGAATCTATGGCATTCTTTTTTTAAATTATTGATGTTTAACTGCTCTTCGTCATCTCATCTTCTTGCATAACTGAAGCTTATTTTGTGATATTTTACATAGAACTCTTAATTTGTGTTTTCTAGGAGTAGAATTTGTAAGGCTTTGTGGCGTCTGCAATGCTACTGATGAATGTTCTGATAGTAGTACACAAAAATCAAAAATTCGAATCTAAAGATATATACCAACAACTCTTCTTCCTCTTCATAGCATCTCACATACACTTTTGAACAATCGCTTCTTCCAAATTGTGTCTATTTTAAGCTGTCTGCATCCAATTTAGACCCTCAGTTAGTTTTAGGTTATCTACCCATCTCATACGCGGGCGTGTCTGCAAGGACTCTATGAGAGAAATGCTGTGAGCGATTTTTTTGCATCTCCTCTAGTTACTAAAATTTTTAAAATAGTAAGCTTAAACTACATAAGTTTGTATTCCAATTTCTTATTGCATTTTGGCACGATAGATCTAGACTTCAGTCTCGATCAAATGTAGCCATCTCTTTCTAAGTCTCCTACAGCTGCCGCAGCTTCTGTCACCAAACAGACACATCGTTCGACGGCTTGAGAGTTTGGGAAACGTTATCAATGTCATTTCTTATCTGTCAGTTAAGTAATTTTTAATTTCGGCTGTTGTAAGGGATCTTGTTGAGAAGGGTTCAATATTTTTATACCACTCATAATTGATCATGTCGTAGTATTCTTGGGCCTCAAAATTTAAGACAGGAACTTTAACCTGGCGTATTGAGTTAGACTTCTCATGCTTTTTTGCACGTATTATTCGACAAAATGATTGGTCTTTTATCTTTGATCATGGGCAATAATGTGTTCTCCGGGTGCGCGAAATATGCGTTTTTTTGGATAACTGGATCAACTACATCCTTCAAAGTTTTGGAAGATATCTATTAATGAGATGAGTTTCCACAAGTGTCTTGGACCTTCCCAGCAAGCTGATTTAATTTTAATCTTAAACCAGACCGGTGCATACACATTTACTACGTACGTAGCTAAAATGAGGAGATGTTGTGAGGGTACATTTCAGGAGACATATAAACGAAGTATTCGACTGGCAGTTGTGAGCCAGCGAGAGTGTGATATTGGCCCAGGTTGAATATTTGCCAGATCTTTACTGCATTCACCTGATGTAACAGCAAGAACCATTTTATAAAAATATTTCTGATTGTTACTTAGTTTATTTAAATCAATTTTCGGCAGGAGAGATCCTTCGTGTCCTTTAATAAGTTTAAATTTTATAACGGGTAGAGCGCATTTTTTTAAAGCTATACCAATTGGCCCACCAAATAACTTAGGACCATGTGTTGCGCCGTCTAAACTAGTGAAAAGATGTCTCAACGGAAGTTTATTCGTGTGCAACTAGCACGAACCAATGGAGAGATTTGTTGTAATGGAGCTTTAACTTCCTTATCACACCATTTCCGTATGCAGTATTAACGTTTGTACTATTACATCCTATTGCAATTAGTTCTTGAGTGTCATATTGTTTCAGTAAACAGTAATCCGTAATAGCTTTTGAAATATTAATAGCATGTCCTGATGTAGGAGTAACATATCTTAAATATTCAGAATTTGGTTTCTGAAGGATCACAATATGTTCTTCAATAGCTGTTACTGGATGATGTACTCCATGTTTTATAATAGTTTTTCTGGATGGATTTTTCTTTCCGTCAAAATACATCGATCTTAGTACTAAATTTTCTCCATCAGACTGGAATTTACTCCTACATTTTTGTCTCTCACGTCTTATTTTACTACGATCGATAACAGACGCTGTATCGTTTTCAGTAACAATACCTAAATCTTGTAGTAACGCAGAAGAAACAGCAGCAGCACTACGGTCGGAAAGACCCCATCGATCACATTCTCGAGCTACTGTTGGCAGAGTTTTACGCATTTGGGCATATGTTATTGTTAATGAAGCACGAGATTTGTTGGAAATCCCAGATGAAGTAGAGGGAGTGTTATTATCTTCTAATAAAGGCAAGTCTAAATCTACAGTATGATCATCTGACAAACTATCGCCTAACTCTACGGATCTGTTGGTTCTTTCTTTATCGGGTTTGTCAAATTTCTTCACTTTAAAACTGTTGGCTTCTTGTAGTGATTTTTCTTGTTTCAGTTTTCTTTTTTCTAAGCAAAAGAAATATAGTTATAAAACCAGTTTTTGTGACCAAGCATTTTATTTATAAATAAAAAAAAAATTTGAAAATGTGTGTCATATTAGCCGTAATACTTCGACATTCAGTAATATTGTGGTACCTCAACAAATCTGTTTGAAGTTATCATATTTTTTTAGGGCGTTACTGACAACATAAATATATATATATATATAACTTTCAAGGTCGCCGTGCCACCTCAAGATATAATTTGATTTATTTTACATTCAAAGGTTAAAAACAGTATACCAGGTAACAACTTTAGACCACCCAAGTCTTGTCAAATTTAGAAAAAAATTTAAAAAAAAATATTTTTGCTCCACCCTACTCTCCATAGCTCGCTGAGTCGTTCTTAAGATGTTCATATTATTTTTGGTCATTACCCAATGTTGTGCGCCATATGTCGGCAGTACACAGGAAACAAACACATTAGTCTTTAAATGGGTGAATATATGTGTAGTCTTTAACATTTTAAGCTTTTTTATTATTTATTGTCATTGTGCCATTCCTATTAAAAATTGCTTTTGTTTTAACTTAATTTATTTTTAAACTGGCTTTGTTTGATGCTGTTTATTTTGTATAGCATGTTCTCAGTTTCTCGAGGCTAGATGCTGTTATAACTACATCATCAGCAAATCGCAGATTTGAGAGGAATTTTTTTTTAATGTTTATTCCTTTGTTTGACTATTACAATTATATAAGCGTATACAGTTTTTGAGACAACGTATCTCTTTGCTTTACTACTCTACTTAACACTACTGATTCTGTTCTTTCTTGTTCGTTGAGGTGGTATGCTGCGCTCGCTTGTGTCATGTCGTCGGCGATTATTTGAATGTACCTGCTATTAATTCCGTAGTATTATGTTTGTATGCTCTATCGAGTCAAACGTTTTCTCGTAGTCGACGTAAGAAAAAAAGAGTAGAATCTGATATTCGGTGAAAAAAGGTAAGGTTGATGTACATCTAGCTTTTTTGCTAAACGTTTAGCAAGCACTTTCATTAGGAGTTTGTAGAGATGATAGGTGGATAGTTTTTATTTCTCTTTTATCTATTTTTTTAAATAGAATGATGTTTTTTAACTTTTCCATTTACTTGGAATTCTCCCTTCGTGAAGGCATTGATTAAATAGTTTCACTAAAATATAAATTAATATTTCTGGGCTCTCGATGATTATATCTGTGATAATTTTATCCTCGCCATGTCTTTTGTTTTTCTTCATATCTTTAAAGTTTTCCATTATTTCTTTATATGGAATTTTTGTAAATCTTCAGATCCTACATTTATTAATTTTTCAGTAGACAACTTTTTCGTATTTTCTAAATGGTCTGCGTCTTTTGTTTGATAAAAGTCTTTATAGAACATTTTTATTGTATTGATTATGTCTCTCCTATTTGTAATTTCTTTCCCTTTGTTATTGATGAAAGGTATTACTTGTCTTCTCCTGAGACTTGGCCTTAGACATTTCATATTTTTAGTTTAATTAGAGTGACTTGTTCCTTTTTTTATGTACTTGTATGTTCCTTTTAATCTGGTTATTCAAATTGTTATATTCTTTTATTTCTTTTTTATTCTGCTCGTTTAGCTTTTTCGCTCTTTTAACAGACTTTGTGGCTGGTGTTATTATGCCTGGTGACATCTTTAGCAACTGTGTCCATGTCTATGTTGTTGTATAAAGTTGTTGAAAAATCGTTAAAACATTACTAAGACTTCTTATAATTCATTTGATTTATTTTAATTGATGCATGTTTCTGTTTTTTTCCGGTTATTTATTGATATCGATTTTTGATTTTATTGTCCTATGACTGCTACCAATGTCTTGAACTATATGTTCATTATCAGTCAGAACATGATGAATTTCATTTTTAACAGTACCATCAGGTTTTATCCAGGTTTACTTTCTATTAGAGGTCTTCCTAAAGAAGGAGTTTATGAAATATAGACTGCATTTATTTCCAAATTTAGTAGTGTTTTGCCCTTCTCATTGCGTTCTCCATAGCCATATTTTCTAAGAAGGGTTTCTGTTTGCTCAACTTTCGATTGAATTCTCCTATAAGTATTTTGTACATATGTCGATGGAAACTCTTGGAGTGCACTTCTAATTCCGGCGTAGAATCTTTTGATTTCTTCGTCAATATGGTCGCAGGTCGGGGCGTAAATTTAGATTATTGATGTTTATGACAATATATGCCACTCTGTCAGATATAGCTTTGTATGTTTTTAGATAGGGTGACAACCTTGGTTGTATTAAGAACTTTACATCGGTGTATATATCTCTTTTATTAATGAAATGCGAATTAGAGGGCAGTATAACCATAATAACCGATGCTTTTAAGAAGGCTGTGTACTGAGATTTTCTTTCGGTCGCTTTTTGCGTTGGAGTTAAAAAAATTTTTTTTCTCACGCTGGTCCAGTGCTAGTTGAGAAGGGGAAAAAGGAATAGAGTTTAAAAATGATAATATGGTTTATGGTTAGAACTAAGGGTGGGACATGATTTGTTCCAGGTTTTGTAATATGAAATTCTGGTTTTGCATGTTGATGAAGTCTGTTGCAAAAATCATTTAAAAAAATGCAGTTTTTAAAATGTTTCACACTAACTCTTAAGTTATTATAAAAGTAATCAGTAGATTTATCACTTAATTTTTGCTGGTCGCAAAGTTTTAACTACTCTACATTTACAAACGTTTATTATTTCTTACAGGTTTTTTTTAATCAAATCTTGCCTAGCAAAATCTTTTGAAAATCTAAAAAAACTTATTTGTGTATTAGTTATTGTAGTAAACGATTTAACTGCACAATTATAACCGCATTAATAATTTTTATGTTTACACATATCAAAATGTTATTAAATCCAATTAAAATAAATTTAATTACTAATAAGCAAGCTAAGAATACACAATTGAAAGTGAGGCAACGTTAAAGTTAACACAGCTGACCATGTTTTACATACATCAAAATCAAACACAATACTTTAGAAACTTAAACTGTAAAATATTTAAAGTAAATGATTGAAGTAGTCAATTTAATGCTATAAAAGGGAATGCTTACTCACATGGTTAGGCGTAATGTGTAAAACAGTGTGATTTGTTGTTGTATAAGTCAGGTTTATAGTTTAGAAATCACAATCATATAAATGTCAGATAAAAGTATTTATACTGCTCTTTCGTAAAAAAAATTAAAATTGAAATTAGTATTTTACGATGTTCGAAATTCAAGCTACAGTACCATATACTTTAACTGCACTAAGTAAGAAATTTGACCGTATAAAGTAAAACAAAAGTATTTTACGTTCTAATGATTTTTAAAGTTTATTAATTTTTTATTAAAAAATTCTAGTCTTTAGTAGTAACTGGTAATAATAATATTACAAAGTTTAGTGTAACATATAAACAAAAATGGAAATTTGTGCATCATAAATAATACTTAGTAGTAAACTTGTAATTCACATTTTTTATTGCATATTTGACATTTGTGTTGTTAAACTTAGTAAATTAATATAATTTCGTTAATAGAAAAAAATATAAATAATAACAAAATTAATTTAAAGTTAGATTCAATTTTTTGATTCGAGTTAATTTATTTTGCGCAACGGTCGTTGCGTCAATAATGTAATTATGTGTTGTTTAACCTGAAGTTTGTTTTTGTGTTTGTGAAAAGTAAAATTCAACACGTTTATGGCAAAAAGCTATCAAAATCATGTATACGAGACTTACTCCGTTTCGTACTATTATTGATTGAATCACATCGTAAAGGAAATTGGCTAGTAGATATTCAATCTAGTTTGCATCAACATCTTAAAGTTAATACACCTTTTGAATCTGGCTTTTGCATAAATCGAATTTGGGTCTATGAAAGCGTGCTTTAGATTATATTGTTAGGATTTATTACTAAACGGTACATTTTAACAAACAACTTTAATAAGCAAACGTAAATAAGTTACATAACAAATACAGAACCTGCGTTTTTCACTAATTTTAAACGTTTTTTATTGTATTAATAGTGCCCTATTTAAATAAATAAATGTACAGTAAAAAATAATTATAAAAAAATACGTATTTAAATTTAAAAAAGTAATAGGGGGTTTAGAAATATTATTGTGTATAAGGATACATACATAAAAAAATTTTTTTTTCAATGTAACATGAAAAAATATAATTGTTTTGTTCTACTTTAACCATTTCTTTCTTTAAAAATAATATTCAGAAATACTAAAAATGACCATCCACTTAACAGTTTTAAAATAATTAGTAAATATAAAAGTTTTGAGAGATGTCGTCAACCCTTAAAATTTGTGACAAAAAAAATTTTTGGGATACAGTGGTTCCTAAAGTGATCCCTACAGGCCCCTAAGGGTCTCTGGGATTATTCAGGAGGTCCGTGATGATTTGGGGGTAATAAAAACATTGTGACGCATTTATTAATATAAAAAATGCATAAAATACAAGTAATAACCAGCATCGCGGTAAGTCATACCTATCCATACAGGTTTACACAGGACCGCAACAGAGCCGATACCTACACCAACTAGTGAATGATAAAAGAGTCTTGTATCTAATTAACAATTTAGTTCTGTGTTATGCGTGATGTGAAGTGCATAGAACAATTTTTTCTAGTCTAGGACAAAAAAAAGGATAATTGTTTGTACTGTTACGCAGATCAGTACAGTAACATTTATTAAAGATTTCTTTTTTATTAAAAACTTAAAAATAGATTGTAAGTTTTTTTTAACAAATGTGTTTCAAAAGAATATATTATTAATAATTCTGTAAATGAAGCTAGACATGCTGGGTTTTATAATTTAATATAATGCACTCTAAAAGTTATAGCGTTCTATTTTATATTTTTGTTTATTTTGTTTACTTCCGCATATAGCCAAAGCCGCAAATATTTGGAATTACTATATATTACTTTATTACTATACTCAATTGTTAATTAATTTTTAAATTATGTATTTTTCTTAAATTAATTTAATGTGTCATTTACATAAAATTTTATCCTTACTTCTCAAATAATTAATTTAAGAGAGCGTTACATTGCAGCATTCCGTTTAAATAAAATATAATTATTAACAAATAAAAATTTTAATATATCCCTTTTTTCAGATAACAGTGCAAGGGAATTAAAGAAAAAATGCAGACAATACAGTGATGAATATATGAAATATGGATTTATTCTGTCACCAGGGAATAGTACTTTTCTATTTGTCTTTTATGTAATAAAACGATGTCAAACGTCTCAATGAAAGCTTTTAAGCGTAACGGACATTTATTAAAATTTATAGTAACAAAGAAGATAAGGATTTAACGTTTTTTCAAACAACCAAAGGAAAATATTTGAAAACACCGACATTGCAAGAACTCATAGGGACAAGATCTAAGAGAGATGATGATGGACTGCGTGCTTCTTATAACATTTTTTTTAATGATTGCGAAGTCCAGAAAGCCGTACACTATTGGTGAAAAACTTATTCTACCAGTGTAAGTGAGGTAATACGCACCGTGTTGCACAAACCAGCTTTTGTGTAGAAAATGATTTGTACCACAATTCAATTATTTCAAAAAATAAGATTGTGATAATCTGATTTGACACCGCTAGATTTTCTTAATGAGGCTTCATCAAATCAATCGTTTATAAGACGAACTCAGCAGATCTATAAGACTTACAGCAACGAATTATTGACGTTTGTTGTTCCATCACTGGTGATACATTCGAAAAAGTGAGACAAGAAGTTGAATTTTGACTATTTTTCTGTTTAGGAAAAAACATTTTGAGCAGTTCTTTTAATTACTTATCTAAGTACGATTTCACAGGTTTTAAAAGCATTAACAACATTTTCTAAAACTTTATTATTTGCTAATTGTTTCAAAACTGTTAAGTCGAATCTCACTTTTTTCGAAATTTCTGAATAGCATTTTTAAAAACCTTTTCAACAATCCGGTGTATCATTAGTGAAGCGTTGCAGCTTACATATTTGAAGTTAAGGTGACCGAGAGTGAAAAAGTAGGTGGGGGTCTGCTACTAATCATGTCAATTTGGTTCCCCCTCAATATTGTCATAACGATTTTTTGTAATTTTTGATATTATTTTTTACTATAAATATATTTTCAATTCAAAGTTTTCAAATTGACACACAGTAAATGTTTTTTTTATATCTTTTTATGTATGTGGATAAACAAATAAAATTTATACAATTTTACTATTGTTATTCTTAAATAATTAAGAAAATTTGAAATTAAAGATTGGCAAAATGAAGAAAAAGAACAAAACGTTCAAATAATTCTAATTATTACATTTTATGTGCTCGAGTTTCCAAGCTAAATTCAAAAGCTTAAACGTATTGACAAAGCTTTTATAAATATTGAAAAAAGTTCAATGTCTTCTTACTAAAAAGCAAATGACTGTAAACAAATGTTCAATAAAAAATAATGATTTCGAAAAATATGAAATTGAGAAGTACATATAATGAGACTTAATTCTTATTTAAAAAAAAAACGCAGATTCACAATTAAGTATTTGCGTCAACAATAAAATTAACAAAGTTTCGTTGGTAAAAAATTAGCATTTATTGAAATATTTTAAAATTTTATAACTAATAATTTGTTTTTGCTATAATAAACGTAGTGATTAGATGTAGACAAATGTTAAAATAGTCAAAGATTTTTAAATTTATAGTGACACCTAATTTAACCTAAATATTTTTTAAAGTATAACATCAATTTAATAAATCTTCTTTTGTAGATATTTACTATACAAGCTCATTTAAATTTGAGGAAAGTACAAAGCTCTTTGTAAGTATAAGAAGTAAAGAGTTAATTAAAATTTGCTAAATTTTGTATACTTTAATTTTAGATAAACAAATTTTCTTACCTGCATAATACTACGAATATTTTTTAACACAAGAAAAATTTATAAAATATTTTTTTTTTGATGCTGCAGCATTCATAATTTTATTTTCTTGATTGTATTTTGTAATCAAATAAAAGATTTTTTTCCACTACTAGTTGTATGGGCTTTCATTATTACGTATAATACTAGGTTGTGAAGCAGCACTTTTGCATTTTCTGATAATTCTATAACAGTTTTAAAGAAAAAAAAAAGTTTACAAAACTATCTATCAAGACCAAAAGATTTTATTTAATGTTTAATGCTATTTTATGAATTTATATCGTTCATTAAACAAATTAATTTGATTTTAAAAATGTAAGTTATTTCAGTTTGCGCTTAACTAAATGTGAATCTTGCTGAATTAAATACATTTTATATATAATTAATGCTTAAAGTAAAAAAAATTATATGTTTAAACAATTTTAGTAACTTGAACAAAAAAAATACGTTATCAATTTATTTTTCTGTTATAAATCACAATTAAGAATTATTTCAAAATTAATTGTATTAAACTAATGACAACTATCACAATCACTGACTTGATTTTTAATGTGCAATTAATATCTTAAATTTTAAATCTGATTTAGTAACAGGTAGAAAGGTTTTAATTATCCTAGTAGTAGAAAAAAATGTATATATACGATGGTTGAGAAGTTCATTATAACTTAATCGACTGATATCCCTCGACGCATCGCGTCTCGCGATATAATCTATCGCTTAGGTTATACTCGTACACTTCTCTCTACCTTGATATATAATACACTATTGTTTTGTATATGGTTTGTAGATAATCAATTGACGATAACAAAAAAACCGTTAAGCTTTAGCTGGTTTTCCTAAAAAGTCACATCTAAAATTAAGTGTAGTTATGAAAACGTACTACTTAACCTTTATGTGCAATTTCGTTCTTTTTTTAATTTTTGTAATTTAGTTATATACTTGAGATTTATATTTATCTTAAACTAGTGTAGTTTTTATATAAAAACAACTACAAGAATACATAAACAATTTATATTTACACTAAAATAGAAGTTTATTAAACGCATACAAGATGAGTTTTTTAAAACTTTTAATTGTTTTAATTTTTAAACATATACAAAAACAGATCATTTTTAAAATTGAGGAGGGCGATTTTTGACGTTTAAGCAACGTTTGTAAAATTAACCACTTGACCCCCCAGCAGCTACCTTTAATTTTATATAAATGGAACGATTTTAATTTATTAAAAAAAAAATTTGGAAAATGTAATAAAGATTAAAATTTAACTCAAAAAGTAATTTGTCTATAAAAAAAATTTATGGTTTATTAAAGGAAATGTAATTCACAATAACTATTCCAAAAAACCTCAAGAAAAAAAATGTTTTACAACATGTGTTGGGAATGATTTCTGTTATTTTTGAGACCATGGTACAGTCGTCAAAATGACCGACTTTAAATGACCACACCATTAAATTTACTCTCTTCTGCCAATCCACCGATCTGGATAATGGTCATCTAACCATTTTCTAACTGGGTGTATGTAATGAGGAAAAGTTCCAACTTGTTGGAAATGAAGTAGTCTGATTTAAATAAAGATTTTTATAAATGCCTCCCTACATGTTTCTAACTATGAAGACAAAGCATTTCCCAAAATTCCCACTCAAAGTCTTTCGGTGTATTGAGTGTGCATTTTTTGCAAATTGTAAAGATTCTCGTCGCTCCAATACCGACAATTTTGTTTGTTCACATGCCCATTTAAATAAAACGTGCACTCATCACCGAAACAAATGTTTTTTTAGGAATTGCGGGTTTGAATTAATTTGATCATCATCTTTAAGTTCTTGTACGATGTTCATTTTGTAAGGATGAAACATGCGACGTTTTAATGCCCGTGCAACAGTTCTTTTAGACAATTTTGTTTCTTTCGCTGCCTGACGAATTGACATTGTTGGATTTATAGTAAACTATCTAAGTATTTCAAGATTGACTTCATCGAGTAACCTTAGTTTATCTCTGTTTCTATTAGCAATACATCCTGTTGCCTCAAATTTGGTAACCAGTTGACGAACGTACGTGTGACTTACAATTTGGTTAGGATGTCTGTTGTTTTCAGTGAACATATGCTATAAATAAAGATAACTTTGACACGTTTGGCGGTGGTGTAAGTCATAGTCAATAGAATGAAGATTCGATAAGTGACAGATTTGCTTGATTAGATGTTCTAGTGTGGACGATAGCTCTTAATGATAATAACATTTAAATAAACCAGTATTGTTAAAAAAGAGATAAGGACAACAAAGGCCACAATAACAAAACATTATTTTTTCGATTCTGATGACTCTTTTAGTAGTTAAGTAACATTAAAACGTACAAACCTGACGTTTCATGAAATTTATTATTTCGAGTTTGTTGTTGGAAAAAAATTGTAAAAATTATAAACCAAACATACCATTGAGTTCCTTATTATATTTTTCAAAAAATAACGTATCACAGTTAGGGTGTTGCCATTTAAAAAAACAATAGTAATTGCCAAAGGTCAAAATCGGTTTCTTTAAAATTCACTGGTTTTATTGCATTTTTTTATTTTTGCATTCGTTTAAAAATTAGAGCAATTGGCAGTTTTAAAAAACTTACCTTGTATATAGGCATCGCTGTATCTATATATATTTTGCGTACCTACCTGAAAAATGTCTCAAAAACCTGGGAGCTTTTGAACGCTCCTTAATTGTAAATATAGTTTGTTGATTTTTAATACCACCAAGAGAAAACCGCCTACTCTAAATTGAGTAGGTAGTTGCAGAGTTGTTTTTTGAGTAAATAATATAAGCGGCTACATCTATCATATTCAAAAACATGGGCAACATAATTTTTTTTTGTGAAACAATGGGTAACTATCTTGTTCGTAATGTTTGTTACGTAGTTTTTTTCGTAATTAAAAGAGAGCGAAGACTAACTCAGTTGCTTCGGCAATATAGTCGTAAGCTTCGTGGTGTTAGATTATAGAATACATTTAAAAAAGCGCCAAAACGATGTAAGACTAGGGTGGGATTCACCGTTTAAATCTACAAATAACAAGACAGAAGTGGTAACACAGAGTATATTTATTTTATCACAAGCAGTAGTTCACGTTAGAAGAAGAAGAAGAATAAAAAGAAGAAGAAAAAGAAGGTGCATAAGTATATTTATATACATTTTATCAAACGCTATCACAGATAAAAAAATACTACGCCCTTGACTGGGCAACACATCGTACAGCAAAGTGAGCTAGTCGGCTTAACTTTTACATTCAGAAAAAGAATCACTTTACATTCGTAAGTTAAAATACAAAAGTACAAAAATCAAAGAATTAGAGAATCAAAGCGCACCGTATAATAATATGTGACACAACAAAATTTTTTTATAATTAATTGTGTGCATGTACGTACGGTCGTTCTTACAATCGAATAAAAGTGCGTAATTAATGACTTTTGTGCTGTCTTATTAATTTCAGTCATTATGCAGCATTTTACTAATGTAGAATACGCTGATATAGTTTTTGTGTATGGTTTTTGCAATGGAAGTAGACGTGCTGCAGCTGTGGAGTACTTAAAACGCTACCCAAATCGCATTGTTCTTCACCACACAATATTTTCAATCGTTTTTTGTTGTTTGAGAGAAACAGGATTTTTCCCACGTCATCGTGTAAAAAGAATTGGAGATGAGCACGATGAAGTAGTTTTAAATGTAGTTGAACGAAGTCCTTCTACCAGTAATTGTAGAATATCTCATACAATAGAAATCCTCAAACCAACATATGAAGACTTTTGTCCTAACGTTTACAACAAGTTCAGCATTTACTTTCTGAAAATTTAGAAAATCGAAAACTATATTGCCAATGAATGGTTAAGCATCAACATTTTCCAACATGCAAAACTGTTTGCTAAATGATCATTTTATTGGGTTTCATTTTCGTGAAGGATGTCTTAGTGCAGAAACTAACTTTTCATTTAAAAAAAAACCTAATTACATGGATGATATTCCTTTGAAAGCTCGCCGTGGCATGTGGTTTCAGCAAGATAGAGTACTACTACATTTTGGGGACAAGTGACGGTGTTTCTTAATAAAAATACAAAAAGGTGTTCCTGTACATTGGCCAGCTTAGTCACCTGTCTTGATACCTTTAGATTTTTTTTGTGGGGTTGCTTCAAATCCTGTGTATATAATAATGGTAAAGCAGATATACGCGAAGAGTTGATTGGCGTATAGTTGAAGTAACTAATTCTGTAAAAAATGTTGGCAGTAATTCATTGGCAACATTCTATGACTCTAAGGATAGCTGTATGTTTAGAAAATGGCGGTTCTCAATTTGAGCAGTTGTTATTTTGTGTTAATTTCCTATCAATTGATGAATTAATTTTCTTTTATAATTTTTTTTCATTAGTTTGATATCTCCGTAACAAAGAAAAATTCACTTATAGCTCATATAACATTTTTTTATCGTAATGACCCCCGGAATATGTGGTATAAGTTTGTCAATGGAGTCGCGAAACGCCCGGTAGATGGTAACGTTAAGTACTGCCAGTTTAGTTTTGCTGTATAGAGATTGCACGTTTGATTTTAGAGATAACAAAACTGATTGTAAATTCATTGTAAACACTACATTCTTCGATAACTTAGTTTTTCGGATTTTGCTTCTTCCTTTAAAACAATCTGCACGTTGTATTCTCGCTTAGCTTGCAAAAATAAGGTTTTGTTTTCTCTACTTTATTATGACAATCTGTCATTTGGTGTCTCTTCTCAGTTTTCAGTTCCAGAATCTTCAGTATTTGCTATTATGTTAATACTTTCAGAAAGTTCTAAACACTCTGCTTCAATAGATGTTATTTTCGCATTGTTATTCTTAGAACTTAGAAATCCTGGTAAAAGACCTAACTGCTTTATCACATTAAAAATTGTCCGTGCCTCGTGATTCAACAACAAAAAACTTTGTAAAGCGTGAAGAGTAAAGGGAACATTCCACTAAATACAGCAATGTAACTAATAGGGTTTTGCTTGGTTCTGATGTGTCAATTAAAATTCATTTAAAAACAAGCCAGCATTGAAAAAAGCAGAAAGAGAAATTTTTTTAGCATTATATTGTAGTGCGAACATACCGAAGATGAATTGATGAGCGCAGTTTAGGTCACAGTCGCTACATGGATAATACATCTATGTAAATAAACATTTACGTTCTTATGAGACTGTGCTAAAAATGCTTTTCTCGCCGTTTACTTAGCGGTCTAGAGCGATGTCAGTATCGCAACAAAATGGTTTGATTTTGATCGTAGCAGAACTGCTGGCATTAAGATAACTTGCAACTTTATTGGTACATTACAAATCAGGTAGCATTTACTTACTCATTACAAAAAACAAATGTTTGAACAAACCAATGTGCGAAGCTCGTACGGTTTTTGGTATATAAACATAATCATAAACATTTAAATTAATTAATTAAATAAAAACTTTTTGTTATTTATTTAGCGTGATATACAGATAATAATTAATGTCGGTTGTCTATCACAATTGTGTGACTTTAAATAAACTTTAATTTACATTTATTACTCAAAATCATTGTTTTGAAAATTTTTTGCATGTCGTTATTTTGTATTTTTCAAAAATATTTATTTTAAACTAAAATTAACGGTTGCACTGTTTAAACGCCGCTACTGACAGTCAAATTTTCTTTATGAGTGGAGATAAGCGCGATATTGCTGTCCAGCGTTTATTTTTACTGCTTGGAAATTGATGTTGAACGTTGTATCACAGAGTTAGTCTGCTAACGTAAGTAGTAAAATTTTTTTGTTAGTTATTTCGATTAGGCGTTTTGCGGTTTTGCTGAGAAAAACTTATTCAAGTATTGAACGAATAAGGGATTCGGTTGATTGCTTGACGTTGTAGGTATAAAAGTAATCACTTTATTTTTTACTTTTTTAGCAAATTCCGTCATACTGCTACTTTACTCTAATACACGGCTGTCGTAGCGAGGTAACCTGGCCTGCACCTTCTTTAATAAATCCGAAATGACAAAATATGTCTCACATCTTCGTTTGTAATTTTAATTACTTATATAATTAGTGAGTCAGTTTCATGCACCTTTTTTATCATAGAGTATTTTGTAATTGTGGTGCATTCGTTAGTTAATCGTGCCAGTTTAA
The DNA here is from genome assembly GCA_035610365.1 of Aquatica leii. Lineage (NCBI taxonomy): Eukaryota > Metazoa > Arthropoda > Insecta > Coleoptera > Lampyridae > Aquatica > Aquatica leii. Next base: position 31,802,622 of record CM069437.1, on the reverse strand, counting down.
TGCATACTACTAAATAGTATCGTATAATGCTATTTTTTACTGTATCAATCTTATCAGTTGACCGTCAGCCTTAAGTAAAAAAGTTATTGTATGTAACAACAACGTAGGTTACACTAATTCAATTTTAGTTTCAATCACAAACTTTGACTGATCTTTAACTTTATGCATTGTCATATGAGTACGTCCAAATTCTTCACAGCATTTGAAGACAGTCAAAACTAAATTGGGCATAAAAGAGAAACGTCGTCGTACATAAGCATATATACCAGGCATATTTTGTTCGTAAATCAAATAATAAAAAATAACAAACATTACTATTAGTGACAAAACATTTTTTGGTTGGGTGAGTTTTTGTGCTTTTATCTTGTTTTGCGACTCAGTATCATACAATAATTGTCGATTATCTACTCTTTTTGCAACTGCATGGTAGAAGATGCAATTGTTTGATTACTAATTAACCTTGAGTAAAATCACTACCGCAAAATTAAAATACATGTTCAACTCTACAATAAAAATACAAATTATGAACGTCAATTACAAATGCACATCGACGTAAGTAGCGATCGCAACCTAAACCCCTATCGAACCGCTACCTAAACCACGATGAAGACTACACTGATCGATATTTTTCGCACCTTTAGACGATTGTTACTGACTACTACTATATTAAAACAGAAATTGAAAATAATTTTTTTGATTACCTTACTACTACAATATTATACAAAAAATGCTAAATTTAAATTGTTTGCTTAAGCTTATATTTAAAATATTTATTCATAATTACCAATAATGCTAATAACGACGTAATGCGCTACATTTTAAACAAAGTACCAACTTATTAAAAAAAAATTCTAGCAGTTGAATTAATAATTTAACTAAATCTATTAACCATAACTTTTAAAATACCATTAAGGTACGTTATGTAACGAACTACCTACCTATTTCTAAACAAGTTTTTACTTGGCAAAATAAATATATACGTATTTGTTAAAATGCTAGCTTTGGTTTACCTTTATACGCAATTAGATTCTGTTACAAATATTTCGATACTTGTTTATATTACAAATTAATATGTGCGTTGAAACAATATTATCCTGTTCCCAATTAACTTTTACTGACTAAGTATAATACTTTTTTGCATGTTTACTTTGTTCTCAAATTTATAGAAAACGGTCTTGACAAGTTGATTCTACAAAATTTAATTAAAATCAAGTGCTAAAACTTAAGCGTTCTTTGTCTGCCTTGCAATATTTTTAGTTACAACAAAAACCGGTATCTAATTGATTCCTTAGATTTTGTAAAACTAAGTTTGTAAAAAATAAGATGTTTTTTTGTAAGAGGAAAACAACGTACCACGCATTTCAAAGATTGTATTTTTTACATCGTGTTTTTGTTAGAAAAAAGTCGAAATCATGTTACCTATTTTCTTAATATTGTCGAACTTAATAACAAAATATCCGACGTACTAATTAATTAATAAAAAGAAAATTTTTGTAGTGTTATGGTATAAAATCTGTAAACCTTTAAATAATCATAAATTATCTACATAAGAACAAAATACGTTCAGTACAGTTTAAATAAATTTTACTGACTGAGTAATTTACAAAAGAAAAAGCGCTTTTTTACAATTTTTACCTCTCTACGACGGTGTAATATGTTAAAAAACGGTTTATATTTTATAGAATTAATGTTTTTGTTAATTTTTTCTCTAGTTATTAACTAATTTTAAAAAAGCCGCTATTAATGCTATCATAAAACAAATACTTAGATATAAATTTGACAAATTTTGTTTAGTTAAGTATGTTGGGTTTTATATCTGCAACGCTTTAGCATAAAACCACGTTTATGAGTGTGATTAACAATAAGTGTTTGTAAATGTTTTTAATGTTTTCAGTTTTCAAAAACTTGACTAGCAAAATACACTAATTCAGATTTCTTAATGTTTTTTTTAAGGTAAATACACCATTTATCCTAAAATAATTATTAATATGTTTTATGGTGAAACTTTGATGTCTAAAATATTTCAAACTTATGCAAAATGTTTAGATAACAATAAAAACAAATTTATTATCAATTATGTTTAACAAAATATACAAAATGTGTGAGTTTTGCATTACAAACTTACTGGACAAATTTATAGCTATTTATCGATTTATACGATATTTTAAAAATTACTAAATATATTCTAACAAAATGAAATCTTTTTTCATATAAAAAGTTTTTTGTTTTCTCCACATATTTAGCCAAAATTACGAAAAATTTTGTTAAATTTAAACATATATGTTTTAGACAGAATTTTCATCATAAAACATAATATTAATGGTTTATGAGCTTTGGAACGAGGACTACGTTATTGACAATTTAATTGAACTGTTACCATACGAAGAAGGTAGTAATTAATGTAACCGTAATTTTCTAAAATATTTTATATGTTCTGTTGCTGCATATTAAAAAAAATAAGCTCTCGTAAGCTAATTCAAAATAATTTTAACGAAAAAAATAATTAAGTAATAACTGCTACTAATTTTTTCTAATCAATTTTAAAATGTCGTATTTATTGTGTCTTATAGACATTGTACTTTAAAAAAAATGTGACAATATTTCAACTAATTAAATAAATTGATTTGATTTTATGATCATGATTGGAAACCGTTAAAGAATAGAGAAACTAAAATTTAAATCAGTTATTAGATGTATTAAATAGCCTCTGAGTACGATAGTTAAAAATTGCTTAGCGTATTGACATTATATATGTATATATATAAACTTGGAACGGCCCGTTTGAACGCAGCCGTTTGAACGCCGCCATTTGGACGCCGCTGTTTGGACGCGAGTACGTTTGAACGCAAGGTTATTTGAACGCAGAAGTTCGGTAATAAACGAGTAAAACGCAATATTATGTATTTTATTATACAAAAGATCTATACATAGACATAAAATCAATTGTTCATTAAATAATTGTGCAATATACCTCTTAAATATTCAATTATATTACGGTTATCGTAATTTATTACCAGGCGTTTAATTCGGCTATCAGCATCGCGATATTTTTTCAATTTCGTTTGTGGGGCATGTTCCGCAATCAATTTCTCATAATACAAATCTCTCCTAGCTTGCACTTTCCGCAAACCATCAATAACATTCCATATTGTGGGATGATGAGTAGAAAGTTCTGTTTATAACCGTCTATGGGCCGCTTTAACATGGTTATTGGTCCTATCGATGTCGTTCATTACTCGGCTATAGACACTCCATAATTGCGGTGGAAACCTTGCGAGACGCCTTCCATTTCCTCGACGATTTGGTCTTCCTATATAAAAATCCTCGAACCAATTTAATAGAGGGTGTAATTCTACAGGAAGTTCATCTGCGAGACTTTCTGTAGCAACATCTAAATCCGCAACAGGAACAAATGCTAAGGAACTTATCATTCTAGTGTGCAACGCAAAGTCCCCATCATTATTGTATCGTTGTAATAAGTGTAGCTCTCCCAGATGTTTCTTCAAATTTTGTGCTAGATGAAAAAAACATCCACGATATCTTTTCGGGGTCCAAATTTGGTTCAATTCGTTTTAATTGTTCGATCATCAGTGTGTAAGTTGCCATTTGCTTATTTGGCAAAAGGGCATACACAACAGGATAAACGCCTCCGAAACGTTCTGCCATGATTACATACACTTGCGAAAATATTAATGGGGCGGATTTAAACGTTTCATCGACGAAACAATGCTTTGACTCGTTAAGAACCTAAAATAAATTAAATTAAAATAATAGGTACATAAAAATAAATTCGAATAGACCTTAGATTTACGTTTTGTTGGCGGCCAAACATTAATATCCTGTTAGGTGTTGGTCCGCTGTCGCTTAAAAGAAAATTTCCCCGTATGTTATTCGCCATGTAGGTTTTATGTTTTTCTGGAATTCCTAATTCTTCGGCCGTTAGTGGTGCAGGTGGTGCAACATTCATTTGGTTTCGTTTTCGTTTCACTATTTTCTTCAAAGCATCACGATTAGATAATTAAGCTTGTGCACTTCGCGATAATCCAACTACACAATTATTAACTACTTGGCTAGTTTGCTCCATTGTGTCTTCTGCTCTTCTTTTTATTGCAGTCTTTACGATTTCGGCTTCAACGCGAGCTGCAAAACTTCCATGACAATGTTTTTTAAACACGTAACGACGATATCATTTACTGTACGGATATGGGCCTTGCAACGTTGTTCTCCATCAATCGATCTTTGATCACACCTAAAAAACTCTTTTTACCACAGGCACTTATGCGATCGAACACATATACAAATCCATCGTTATGAAATTTTCGTTTACCTTTCTTACTGGGAATCTCCATAATGCAGTCAAACAATGCAAAATCAGAACAATCACAACAAAACAACTTTACAAAGTCTAATTGTTGAATAAAGTGAGCGAATTACTGGTTTTTGGTTTATATAAAGACGTACCCCTATACTCATGATGCTGATTGCTGTAGGTACCTATATGACAATAGGTAATAATGTTATCATTACCAATAATAAGGTGAAAGGGAGAAACAAAAAAAATCCTAGACGCGGCCTAATTGAATAGCGATTATGGAAAGTGAAATTTTCATCTAAAAGATGATTAGGGGATAATAAATAAATAATAAACTTTACTTAAAACGTAGTTTCAATTACACCATGTTGTTGTGACAGAAATGGAAATTTTTTTCTATGAGGAGCAAAAATTCCATTATTTTTCAAATCTGCGTTCAAAAGTCCTTGCGTCCAAATGTCTGGCATACAAATGTCCTCGCGTCTAAACGGCGGCGTTCAATCGGCTGCGTTCAAACGGCCGCGTTCTAACGTCCTAGACCGATACAAACTATATTATCGCCAGGCCCGCGCATAGCACTTTTGGCGACCTTGTGCAAATTTAAAATATCGCCCCAAATTTGTATTACGTTCATATGTGAGTACAGATACGGCTTAAGTTAGGTATTATTATCCACTATTGAAAAATAATTTTAAAAAGTATTTTTGTAAATTTATTTTCATTTTTATATTTCGCAAGTACAAGCCATAAGCCATACAAAAATTTTTTCATTGAGGTACATAACATAATTATAAACTTATAGAAAACAGAAATATATTCTAATAGTATTACAACTCAAAATTTTTGTATTTTAGTTTCAAATGTAATATATGATACAAAAGCACAAGAAATAAAAAAAAAATATTTAAAACATTAAAAATACTCGTTTATATATCACAGGACGAAACTGATCGACAAATAAAAACAAAACAATATATTATTTTAATAATGCAACATGTCACCCAGTGGCGGCTTGTCTATTAGGTCATTTGGTCAATGACCCTCCAAAAATGAATAAGAAAGGTATTTTATTTGCTTTAAAATTACAAAAAAATTGCGTTTAAATCAAATTATCAGCGTTTAAATTTCTTGCGTTTAAATAATTGTCAATTTAAACGCAACAGATACGAAAGCTTGCGAATTTATCCGAGGCTGACACGAACTTTTGCCCGCACTTACATTATATTACGATGATAGTTATTCTAATCAAGAGTGAGACACACATAATACACTTTTATGCGAGTTAGAAAAGAAGATAAGTAAATGTTAAAATTCGTTCGCTGGCTGTGGCTGGGTTTTCAGCCGGCCGCCTACGCCAAAGATAATACTCAGTGCAATTATCTTTGAGTGCAATGCTATCATTGCTTACGTGACTTACGTCATCTATCGTTATCTTCGCAGCACGTGTGTGTTAAATACAGATTTCTTATCACATATGACAGTAGTTTTTGTTTCATAATAACTGTGGTACAAGACGTTAAAAAATGAATAGCTAATAATTGTTTACACATCTAGAATTTATATTTTACTTCAAATTCGACCAACCAGTAAACATAAAAATAAAGAAGTTTACAGTAATTCAAGGAATCTGTGTATGATTCGTTAGATTGGATTTGTGGAATTGAAATAAATAATAGATTTTAGTGTTTTTTATTTACTGTTTTCAGATGATGCATTAATCATTATGTTGTAAAAATAATGTTACGGATTTATAGCATTTAAAAGAAAAAGTAAAAATCAATTGTGAAGTCAATTAAAGAATATAATCAAAAAGTTTGTAAAAACTAAAAATAGATACATATATTAAATAAAACAATTAATTTACTTTACATATGACTACAGTGGAAAGAGAGCGATATTTCTCTATGTTAAAAATTCAAACATTTCTACGCAATTGGCAATACTATGAGACAAGAAAGATGTGCATTTCTATGCTAAGCATTGAAAAATCATTGTAAATTTTAATGAGCTTGGTATTGATTATTTTGGTAATTGTAATTATAGACGAATATCTTAAATTTTAAACATTGATCTTAAATATAAATCAGGTTACTGTAAGAATGTTTTTTAGCCTTTTTGCGATCATTGCGTTTTTTTTTAAATGACCCTCTTGTATGATTGACCACCAGCCGCCACTGATGTCACCGTTTAAAGGTTAATATCCAGGTATTAGGTATTGTTATTAATATTTTAGCTAAGTGAATTGAGTTTTCCGTGCTTTAATTTTTGCAAATTGTTTAATTAAATTTTTGGTGTCTAATTCTTTTAGCTGGTCTGTTTCTATTAAAATGATAGCCAGATTACTAGATCGTTCTGCGGTAGCAACAGAAACCGGCATTGTTAATAAAATACGACGTATTATGCTCGTATTAGAAAAAGAATCCACTAAGTTGTTAATTGTTATATAATTTAAATTTTCTTCTGGAGACGTAATAATAACTTTTTCATCAAAATTTTGTAAATATTGCAATGCTTTTACGGTTCGACGTCAGTTATGTCTCGTTCATTGCGAGTTTTGTCGTTTAATAAATTTTCAACTTTTTGACTTAATTGTAATTGTTTTTCACAATAATTTCTACATTTTTCAATATTCCATAAAAACGCGAAATTATTAGAATAATAAGAAAGTAATTAGAGTCTCTCATCCACTGATGTTATGATTACATCTAGAACATTAAAAAAACAATCAACTTTGAACTTTAAAGTTTCGTCGTGGATCGGTTCATCGTCACAATCATAATCAAAATCTTTTTTTTTAATTTTTTACGGTCTTAAACCTCTTTGTTTTTTGAATTTAGGTTCTATGTCTAAGCTAGATGCTATTTCTTTAGCATCAATCAATAGATCATTAAAATCTTTATCGGAGCGATAAGCCTTCAAAAAATTATTCAAATTATTTAAATGATTACAACACTGAGCAACAACAAAGTTCGGTTTTCGAATAATTTTACTAATAATGTTAACTTTACTTAAAATACTATACCACAATATAAGAACGCAAATGAACTCAAAATTTTGCAATTTTTTGGCCAACGATGCAGCCAAATTTTTTACGTTATTTTCAAAGTTTCCTTCACCTATTTCAAACAGAGCATCATAAACCTCCTCAAGTTGATTTAAAGGAGTTATTGCTTCTATTCTACTAGACCATCAAGTATCCGATAAAGGTTTTAAAATTAAATTTGTTACATTAGATAAATTAGATTTCAAAATTTTCCAGCGTTTAGCAGAAGCTGAAAAAATTACAAACAGTTCTTGAACTAAAGAAAAAAAATTAATGCTCAAAGTATGTGATTTTGCGGTATCATTGACGACTAAATTTAGGGTATGATTGCAATAAGGAACAAAGAAAGCTCGTGGATTGAAATCCAACATTTTTTTGTAGACCATTTAGTAAAACTTACGTAGGCTGCCCAAATAAGTTTATGCTTTAATAGTCATGTAAAAGTATTAAAACTAACTGCATCTGTAACATGGCGTTACTTAAACTAGTTATAATATACAGAACTGAATAAAAGCAATTAAAAATTTTACATCTTCAAGAAATTGTAATAAAATGGCATTCCAAAAACTACAGTATAACTTTGATAGTTCAGACATTCGCTACGCAAGCATTCCAGTGACCCGAACGCTTTTGCTATTTAGACATTTTGAGTATTTCAGTTTTGTAATCCGGGAATAAAAATATAACAAACTTAAAAAAATACAAACCAAATATTTTGAAGCTGAACTTACTACGTGTAATGTTTACCAGCGGCGTCTATCATTATGCATTTGGTTTTCAAGGGTGCTAGACGTAATGTTTCAAGCAAAAGAACACATAAAACACTTGCAAGTAAATCTAAGATATTAAATTACCTTAATGAGATGAAAATACACGTTTTTCACCTATTTCCTAATTAAAGATGCAGACATGAGATATAAATCTGAAGCATTATTGTGCGATCGTGAATAAACTATATGCAAGTTGATATTTAAACCAGGTGTAGAGCTTTGGGATAAAAAAGCATTTACGTACAACATTGCAGAATTATCTACAGGCGTAGTGTAAGTTGATTTATCATTAAATTTTTTATTTCATAATCACTAACTAGACTTGGTATTTTTGGTTTTATTTCATTTTAAAAAAGTGAAAGGATTCGAACTGGTTTTTGCTGAGCATCAAAGATTCTGCACGTGGTCTTGTTTCTTTGTCTTCAAAATGTGTGTGTCATTAGAATATTTTGTTATCTGGCAGACTTTCATGTAGATACTCTAGATTCTGATTTAGATTTTAGAGATGCTCGTGACGTTACATTACTGTCAAGTAATGGATCTTAAAAGTACTCTGTACCTATTTTAGTATCAGATAATATCACCGAATTGTCATCATAATTAGTTAACTTTCACTTCACTTAACTAGTTTTTTGCAAAATTTGACTCTTGTTTTCTTTTTGAGTAGTAAAAAATCATAAATGACGTTACATCTTTATACTTCCATTTCTTATATGTAGTATTTGCTTGACCATTAATCTTTTTCTATTTTGCAGTGGTTTACGGAAACAGTCTCTAAGCGATGTCCATCAAATTGTTTGAAATATTTATTTGCAGGTTTCTTAGATATGGCAGTTTGTTCTCTACAATCAACTCTTGATGATGAAATTATTTTAAATGTGTAGAGGCCATAAATGGCAAACATATCGTGTTTAAAAAACTTTCAAATTGGGATTTTTCTTATAATTATAAAAAGAAATTTAGTATAGTGCTACTTGCTTTACTGAATTGGCATTTGGCTGTAACAATGACAAAGGAATATTTTGTTCATCCACGCTTGACTAAAATCTGTTAGTGAACGAATTGAGTTTACCTGTGGACAAAGCGTTGCCCTAAATTGATATTGTTGGAGATGAAGCGTTTTAATCGTTGTCTAATCTAATGAGATTATATCTAGGAGCTCAGACAAACAATAATAAAGTAAACATAATTTATAATTATTGTCACTGTAAAGCTAGACGTGTAAGCAAAAATGGCTTTGGAATTTCGTTTTTTTACAGTTCTATATCTTTTTAGATTACCTAGACATAGTTAGGTTAAGTTGGACCACAGTATAAGTAAGAATCATCGGCCATCTTCTATGGTTATAAGTCAGGTACTGATTCGCCACAGAAACTACTCAGCATCGTATTGTAATATTTAAAGAATTTTCTGACTGACTCCTTTTTTTAAACAATAAAATGTAATTTGGTATAATTTTTCATGTTCATTGATTGTTATCTTTTATAATTAATGAAAATGATAAATACGATAGTAACATGTCGCTCTAACCTAAGATGTTGCTCTAAAACGTTTACAATAAATATAGTTACGCTGTAATGGTGCACAATTGTGCAATGATTTAATGATTTACATTCTTTATTCGTGGTTAGGAATGAAACTACTCCATAATTCGACACTACTCTGTCTTAAATAATTTAAAAAAATGTTGTATATGCTAGTTTTGGTACCACTTACTTTTCAATGTCTCTTGCAAAAAAAAAGCTTACTTTGGTTTTTGAAGACCGATTTAAATAATGTTTTACAACGCAACAATGTTTTTCTTTCCTTTCCTTTCCATTATGAATCAGTTTTAAAACACGCATTTTCCTTTCTCGCACTTTTTTTGCAATCAGCTGCTGGCCGCCTACTGGTTAAACGATTTGTAACTAGAGAATATGCGCGTACTTTTCTTAAAAGTTTCATTAATGATTGTTACCTATACTGTGATTGTACTGTATTACATAATCTTTTAATAAATTATTAATTTCCTGACAACCTGGGGAGATTTAATCTCAGAAGGTATCAAAAGTTTTTTGGCTAAATATTTTCAGCAAGAATGTTTTAATATCAGAAATAAGTTTAAACAATATTTCGTGTGTGCTATGGCAGGGGGAAAAGTTAATTCAAGAAAATAATTAAAAAATATCTAATATGTTATATTTTTTGGAACACCACTATATGTGTTATATTAAAGTTATATTAAAAACTTCAATGTTAGCTATCTTAAATAAAAATTCTACAAATAAATACCTAATTCATTTCTTACCCGTTCCTTTTGCGATTTCAGTTTAAGCATTCTATTAGCAAATGTTGTCATTTTAGTACCTGTCGTACAAGACAACATCCTTTTTAACAATTTTAATTAGAACTTTGCCAAACATAACAATTTTTCTACATACATCACTGCCTAACTGAAATAAAAAATTATAATAAAACCTTTGCAACATTTATTCTCTTCCGATGCCGAAACAATCTGACCTATCTGAAAGGACTAAACCAATTCAGTGCGTGGTGATGCATTTAAATGCACGTGTATCAAACTACTCCAATCCTTACGTTCTGAGTTGATTCAGTACGCGTTCTTTTTGAGTCTTTGGAAAAACGGCAAATCAACGAGCATTTACAAATAAAAATTTACTATCAGTCGTACAAAAAACGTCTACCAAAGAATGAATGACAAAACCACTATTTATGTAATGGTTCAAAACATGTTTTATATCTTAAATCAAGCAAGCAAGTTAAACACCCAGACTTAGGCTTGGTCCTAGTCTCTCCTTGAGAGCCAAAACAAGAAGTAGAACTTGGCCTTTGCCGTATTGTCGTTCGTGAACCCAAACAAACTGACGTTTCGCAAGACATTGCAGCTTGAATCTTCTGAGTGCTAAATGTCACTGAAGGAAAAAGTGTTATAGACGATATTTATATCGATTAGTGTAATTAACGGACCTTATCTTTCGGTTATCGCTTGACTGACTTTGTTATTACACGGAGTAAGTGTCTGTGTCCTTTCCAAGGAGGTTGATCTGTGTCTTAGAAGAAATAATACTGGTAGCCAAGATTTGCTGAGTCTTAAACTGTCTTCTCGCGAATTAGTCTAGAAAAGTAGAAAGCAGTTCTAGCCAAGACTTTAGTTTGGTCAAAGTTTAGCGTGTGTCCTTGGTTTCAAACGTGTTCTGCCACTGCTGATTTAGTAACTCTGCGATGTTTGCAATCAGCCATATGTTTTTTTACTTTAACTTCAATAGAGCGTCCCATGTGTCCTATATAACTTGATCCACAGCAACAAGAAATTTTGTAAACTCCTGCATGTGTTAGAGTCTCTTATTTGTCTTTAGCAGATAGTTTTGATATTATGTTTTTTAGCACCCTGCTTATTTTGTATGTCGAACTATAGAAGTATAGTATGGCAAATAAGCGGTGCTAGTAGGAGGTGATAAGTCTTCTTCGACTTTTGGATTTATTGCTCTCTTCCATGCGTTTTGAATCTCTTTGAACCTATATCATTTTGTTGTAAGGATTCCAACAGTGTTTTCTCTTCCTTTTGCAGATTTTTATTATTTGACGAACGTATAGCTCTTTTAGCTAAAGTATGCAAAAAAGTATTTTTCTGGACTAGATGATTGTGAGATTTGGTGTTTAAGTATCTATTAATGTGCGTTTTCTTTGTATAAACGGAATGCCCCAATTTTCCGTTATTTTCCTTATCACCAGTACATTAAGAAAGGCTAAACTGCAGTTATGTTCTAACTCCAAAGTAAGTCCTGTATAGTTATGTTGGAAGGCAATGCCTCAAATTTTAAAACTACCCAAACAACACATTGGTACAAAAAACGTCTAAATGTCCGGCTAATAGACATTTATTAGACATTAAAACGTTTTTAAACGCGTTATTAACGTTTATTAGACGGACATTTAGACGTTTTTTGTACCAATGTGTTGTTTGGGTATGCTTTTTCTAATCAAATTTTAGTGCTGCTTTACAACCAATAGATAAAAATCTAATACAGAATGTAAAAGTGCCGCATAGGAAACGTTTCAATCATACTGTTATTTTAAAGCAGTTTAATTTGAAAAATCCAGTGACCAGTATCCATCAATCTTGGTTCAAAACTGCGGAACTAAAAAAATCAAATGCGGAAAATAATCTACTCTTAGAACTTCAAAAAAAAAACACCATTTTTTATAATACTTGATTTGAAAAAAAATCCTCAATTCTTACGAGTCATTAATTCAAAAAATATTTCAACAGCGAGAATATTGCTAAATGGGCTGTAAGAAAAAAATAAGCTTAGATTTCATTACATATTTATTTTTTAAATTTCGTAATTCTAATTACATTTAACGACGCCACTGGTTGCAAACCCCACTTCTTAAATTTATTCGACATGTAGGAGAGAGAACTGCATTTCGGACGATCGGCGATTTGGTTAAGACGCTGTGCGCGAAATTGTAAGTAATTATTCTTTCTATTTAATTTTCATCGTCGGTTACTTCTATTACGCTTTTAGCGAGTACTCCAGAAGCTGTGCTATTTGAGTCGAACGGTTCACATTAGTGAATTTTGCCTTATCAGTAGTATCCATCGATGGTAATAGATGATTCGTGTCTTGCTATAATTTTTCTTCAACAAATTAAATTTTGAAATTTCTTAATTGTATTCAACTTTCTAACTACTCATTCAGCCTTTAGCAATTTTGAATTTAGATTTACCGGACTACTTATTTTTATTTGTGGTGATCAAAAATTTAATTGTAGATCATACTAAATCATTCTAATTTCAGTCGTACATTTAAAACACCTTTAACTTTATGTTATGTAGTTTGTTTTGAGTACGCTGATGTTATACCATTTAAGTTTCACTGTTTAAATGTAGTCAAGGCCAGAATTTAAAAAACCACACGGTACATATAACTTTACTTATTACGCATGTCTCGTGAATAAATTTGGAAGTAGTTAACGTTTGCTACTTATTGCAAGGAACTTCGGTGGCTTAAGTTTTTTGGTACTTATTGCTATTAATTATATTTGTTCATTATTAATTTGTTTGCGACTGCATGTAAACAAAATATTTGATCGATTTACGATTAAAATTACGGTGATTGTTAACTGTTTTACTAAATATTTAAATTCTTTAAATTATTAATCTCTTAAAACAACAAATAGAAAGGGTATATGTTATTGTTGGACAGAATTATTTACGCTTGTTACGTTGCTCTTGATTGTCTTTTTTGCTCAGACGTACTCTTAGTGTCTCCGAGCAGAGTTACTTATCAGTACATGGACTTTAATATAAAAAAATGTAGAAAACTGAAAGCTTATACAATGCACAAAGCAGAAGGCTTCATATAAAGTGCACACAAGCAATTAAAAAAAGTTGAAGGTGTACTACAATAAACAAAGCGTAAAGTAAATAAATAACGTAAAGAACTATACAGGTATCAACAGCTGACCAAAACCACAAAGTTTCTTTTTGAACGTAGCTCTTGAGGTCTTTAACTCAAATTTGATTGCATCAAAATTTAATTGGTCCAATAAATTTTAAATACTATTACAATCAGATAATGATTTAAGTTTTCGTAGCTATCAGAACAAATAAAAGACTTCGAGCCTCGTTCAACTTGTTGGAATTACTTTAAATTAACAAAATAGAATAATAGCGGCGACCGCCATTCCTGCGAGCGATTCTGTAGCGATAACAACAATTTAAATATCTTCATTGAAAAACCATCCCAATTACTAAAAGCGTAATAGTAAAACGACGACGTAAAATTAAATGAGATAAAAATATTTACAATTGAGCAATCACAGTCTCTACCAAATTAGTCTGCTTGCAGCAAATATCGGAAACAAAATAGTTACGCAATAAGGCGACCAGTCTGTTGAAGGATATTATACTGCCAGGGATGCATTCGCTTACAGTGCGGTACTAAGAATTTTCGTTAAATTAGGAAATGTAGAAATTTATAAAGAAAACGTAACAGCATGCTTAAAAATTATTAATCAGAACGAATACTACTTATTGTTTGTATTTTTTAGTGTTTTGTGGAGTTTAGTAACAATAAACAATGTCAAAAATAAACGGTAAAAGTAATAAAGACACTGTTAAATATGTATAAAACATAAACTGTGTCAACTTATATCAGTTGCTAAACTAAAAAAAATACGACCAAAAGTGCTGTTTAAGAAGATAGAAAACCAAAAAATTAAAAAAATATTATTTTCGTATTAAGTTGCAACTAGTTTTTGTAGCTGCCTTTTGTATACAAAATATAAATTTGTAACGATTTTGAAAACCATTTACTAGAGTAAGGTTCCAGAATAACCGATATGTTCAAAAATCTTTTCAAAATAAAGAAAAAACTAATTTTTTTATAAAAAATTTAGTTTTTGGTAAAGCTAATAAGTCACGCAGAGTATACGTTTCCGATAAACTAAATCTTACAACATTGTAACGGTTATCAAACCTAATTTATTTATACTAAAAATATGTACACGTTTATTACTAACCGAACTAATTAAATCTAAGGATGTTTAATAAAAACACTTGCAATAATTTATATAGAACTATCGCACGAAAGATAATGTCCGCGGATAACTTTACACACTTGTTTACATTAAAGTTACGTACAAGGTTATACTTCGTAGGTATATTTATCTCGACACGCGTTAATCACTTATTTATTTAAACTTGAATAACCTCCTTACACTGCCGACTTTGAATTACTGAAATAACTGACATGATTTGTTTGTACCGCATTTATACATTTTGGCCATTCTTCGAGAATTCTATATCTTTTGGTGAACGTTCTGAAAATGGATAAAAACTTTGTAAAGGCTCTCAAACTTTTTTTCAAAAAATGGTTGTGTAGTGATTTCACCTACCAGAACAAAAACGCTCAGTGTTTTTATCTTGGTATTACGGCTTAGAACTGAAGCTCTACAGTGATTAATTTCATTTTTAATTTTTCTTTCAGAAACCACTCGTATTTGCTCGTATTTACAATTTTGAAAAGAAATCATAATTATTGTTAGATGTAACGAATATTCAAGTTTGTCAATTAGGTACGGATTATCAGTTACACAATATCAAAAACCTGCCAGAAACTTACAACAACGTTGTTAGAATTTAGAAAAACTCAAGAAATTTAAATCTAAAAACTGAGTTAAATCTTAAAACAGATTTCTTTAAATTTGACCCAGGCGTTTGTTTCCATTGCTAAAAAAAGTCGTACTACAAAAATTTTACTTTAGACATTGTACTACTTTGAAATCCTATATTTAAGAAAAAGAAGAATAATGTAAAATCTTTCTTAGAAATCTTCCATAACTTATCTTTTGTAACTTTGGTTTAATCAAAACTCAACATGGCAAAAAAACAAAATAATGAACATTGCATTATCCATTGTAAAGTAAAGCTCAAAATGGGATTTTCAATTATAATTTTAAACGATTTAATGTCTTTCCCATATGTTTTTATTTATTAATTATTAGTAGCTACATGTTTCGACCTAACGGTCATCATCAGGCCTCTAAAATTATCAACTAAAGTAAAATCACAACCCTCAAAATTCTTATTATACTTACAATTAATAAATAAATTAATAAATTAAAATAGAACAGTTTATGTCAAAATGACTTATAAATTAAACAAAATGAAAATATAAATTAACCGCGAAAGGTATATAAAATAATAATATTATTAACAAGAAAATTAAATAAATATAAAAATAATTTAAATAAATACAAAAATATTATTTAAGAAAAAGATAATCATTTTCAAAATTAACAATTTCATTTAAACATGCATCTGGGTCTGAGTTTTTATGTTTAACAATTTCTTTTATCTCCAAAAAATTTAATTTTAGACTTTTATTGCAAATATGAAGAATTTTGTAGTTACTTTTATAATCAAAACAGTGGTTATATTCTAATATATGATTAGCGAAAGAAGATTTATTATATAAATTAATACCAACATTATTGTTTTTAATGTAAGAAAAATGTTCTGCTATTCTTGTTTGAGATTTACGACCGGTTTGTCCATTATAAAAAGAGCTACAGCTACCACAATTTAATTTGTATACACCAGATTTATTCAGAATATCAACTTTATCTTTACTATTGACAAGACAAGACTCAGACCCAGATGCATGTTTAAATGAAATTGTTAATTTTGAAAATGATTATCTTTTTCTTAAATAATATTTTTGTTTTTATTTAAATTATTTTTATATTTATTTAATTTTCTTGTTAATAATATTATTATTTTATATACCTTTCGCGTTTAATTTATATTGTCATTTTGTTTAATTTATAAGTCATTTTGACATAAACAGTTCTATTTTAATTTATTAATTTATTTATTAATTGTAAGTATATTAAGAATTTTAAGGTTGTGATTTTACTTTAGTTGATAATTTTAGAGGCCTGATGATGACCGTTAGGTCGAAACATGTAGCCACTAATAATTAATAAATAAAAACAGTTATATGGGAAAGGCATTAAATCTTTTAAAATTATAAAATAATTAACCTTACGAGATTTTATATAAACTTCTTTATGCGTGCTTAGAAGAGAACCATAACGTAGCGTTTATTTTTAATTTAAGGTAGAACATGAAAATGTAGAGCATAGTAAAAACTTTTTTAGATTATTTTAGTAATTGTACTATATAAAAAAAAGTTTGCTAGTTTTGCGGTGATACGTGCAAAAGCGTAAGTAGAAAATCAACAATTTATTAAAAAAATGGACTGACAAAACACGAGTTACAATAACACAAAATTAAATAGTTTTTAACGTTTTGTTTAAGAAGCATAAAGAAATAGTATAGAAAGAATTTTATAGAACTAATCTTTAAATGTTTCACTTATAAAAGATTGACAAAAAACTGCAGTCGGGCACGACTAACTTAAATATTTCATAAAATATATTAAAGATCAGATTTTATAGTAACAAACTTTAACAATCTACCACAAAAGCATGCTTTTTCTACGTAAATTTTGTAATGCATTAATAATAGTTATTATTAAAAATTATTTTTTAATACTACATTAAGTTTTTAGTCTGCGTCAAAACGTTTGTAAAAATTATAATTTACTAATGAATAAAATTAGAAATTACCATAATCTTTAAACCTGTAAGAAGAATAAATCAAAAACATCAAAAGAATATTTATCAAAACCCTTGCTAAAAAATCATTAAGAAATAATTTATGGAGTTTTATGACATGTGCTTTTAGCGATTTTAAGTGCGCATATGTTGCAATTATGCAACTCTTATTGCTAAATGGGTTTTGGCTGTGCTTGTCCTGCGTCAAATAATAACGCCGCTACAATTGACGTTAAAGGTGATTATATTGAGTAATTCTTTAATATTAAATGATTGCAAAACCAATAACGGGGACAAGTGATTTGTTGTCCAATCATTCGTTGAACTTAAATTAGTTTTCATTATTCGAGTTGAAATTTGACGTGTTTTATGGAAAAAGTTAACGTTATAAAAACGAAATAGTTGCTTAACGCCTCCGACGTAAATGGACAAATAAAATTAATTTATATCGAATAACTAGCTTAAAGAAGAAAAATAAAATAATAAACAACGTCGTCTAATTTATACGTCGACGTGATTTTCAATATGTTTAACAACATTCTAAGAGACTACATTACCACCATTGTTAAGCTGGTGTGTATGAGTTACACAACTTTGATCAAGACAAGCCAGGTACAATATGAAATTCAAAAGAAACCGCCGCTATTGTGCAGTGATGGATTTAAGTTCAAGCACACCGGGAATATTTGAAAGCACAAACATTGATACTTATTTAAAGTCTAAAGTCTATAAACCTCGCACTGACAATTCCATATTTCGTCATGAAAAATTAACTTCATTAACATTCATATTTTACGCGTTATTTCACATTCTGTTTAAATCCGGATCTGTGTAGTGTGCTCCTAATTGATTTTGAAAAGCGGTTGAATTATAACTTTTATCATCAAACACTTCAACTATAATTTATATTGATATCATGTTCTAGCAAAAAGGAAAATAGTTTGTTCTTTATCTTATAATTGAAGTGCAAACGAACAAAGAATATAAATTTTCCAGTAGAATTTCGGATGCTCAAATTTTGTGGAAATAGATTTATTAGCTAACGTTAATTTTTTGTCTCCAGGCTCTTTTAGTAGAGATTAATATTTTATATCTTTGGCGTGTATAAAAAATAATTATTTTTTGCGTCGCAAAATGTGTTGTAGGTTATATAATGCGAAGCTATTCATTTGTTGAATGTATTTTCAATGTAACGACTTTACTCTCGAAATTCTCCTTCATTAACTTTTACTTGTAGTTAATACAGTAAATTTAATTAAAAAATGATTTTGTTAAGGTACCTTAATAAAAGTTAATTATACTCTAACAAAACTTCTATTTATTAAGATATAAAGCTCTGAAAACATTATACCGACGTAATAAACATCTTGAATTTTTTCTTTGGCGCGTGTTTATCTGTCGTTCTTTTTGTTAGCTGGCGATGTATAAAATAGTGAAAACTTGAAAAATACTTCTATTTCTTTTTGTGTTGATAGATTTATATTATTTATTGTTTTGCAATGAGTATGAATGTTTACAAGCGAAGCTAATACAGTAATTTTCTTGTGTATTTAAGAATAAACATACAAACCCACAAACGAAAAAACTTTAAAAACAGTTTTCATAGCAACATTATTTATAGATATGAAGAAATAACAAAAACGTAAAATTGAACATTTAATTAAAAATATAAATTTTGCAACTATTTGTGTAATGTTGAAAAATTAATAGTAATTTTAAAACATACACTCGAAGTACGTGCCAAAAAACTTTTTGACGTTATATTCTGAAGCCTTTTTAGCTAAGAAAATTGTTATTCTGTGTATTTCCGTGTACACTAAGAAAGTGACATATTTCTTAGTGAAAAAAAAAGAACAGTCGGACGTTTCTTGTTAGCAACACTTTTTTTTACTATTTCAGTTAGCAACACTTTTTTCATTCCGCAATTCAGGCACTAACAAATTAGAATTTATTACTCCTTGCTCCCACTGTTGATGTCGACGTTTCAGATGTTCAGTCAAATTATTAAAAAAGTTTATTAAAATTTTTGTTTTATTTTTGATGATATTGTTAACATAGACTTCTCCAACAACATTACTACGCCAACCGCCGTGTTTCTTCGAAATTTGAATATCAGCTTCATTGTTGAATAAAAAGATCAATGATATTATTTTGTATTTTGTAGGTCAAATACTATGATGTCATCAGAGTAATTTGTATTTTGATTATAAAACAAAAATCTCCCCCGGGCGGCTTTACGTCAAGTGTACAAGCGAAATTTAATATTTTGGGGTTTTTATTATACTTTGAATTTTGACAATAAGATTACTTTAAACATAAGTTTTTCCACAAAAACATGCTCTTTTTACGTAAATATTGTAATGCATTAATAATAGCTATTATTATTAATAATTACTTTTTAATCCTACATTAAGTTTTTAGTCTGCGTCAAAACGTTTGTAAAAATTATAATTTACTAATGAATAAAATTAGAAATTATCATAATCTTTAAACCTGTAAGAAGAAATCAAAAACATCAAAAAAATATTTATCAAAGTTTTTGCTAAAGTCGAAATTTGAATATCAGCTTCATTGTTGAATAAAAAGATCGATGACGTTATTTTGTATTTTGTAGATCAAATACTATGAGTAATTTGTATTTTGATTATGAATCAAAAGTCTCCTCCGCGCCGCTTGACGTCAAGTGTACAAGCGAGATTTAATATTTTGGGGTTTTTATTATCTTTTGAACATGCATAAGCGTCGGGTTATTTTTAATTTTCTTACCGTAATTTGGGGCGAAATTGATCAATTTTTTCTTTTTTTTTATGCTTGTTCATTTACGGCTTGTTAAAAAATTTAGATATGATAAAGGTTCAGATTATTATTCAAATGCACTGAACAGACCAACAAATAATGTAATATTTTTCGCGAAAAAAAATTAAACATATGTGATCAATACGGTATTCGGGGCGAAATTGATCACTCACAGATTTACTCTATGAAAGTGTGTAAAAACGCACAAATAGTGATCAGTTTCGCCCCGGTTGTAATTTATGCTATGGTTTAAAAGTTATTTGAATTTAAACTTTCGGGGTCAAATTGATCACCTGTATGAAATTGATCAACAGAAAATTTGTAATGCGCAGTTTATTATGAGTAAGTTTTGAAAGTTATAATTAAATAATTATGCAGGTAAGTGATACAGATTAAAACGATATTAAACGCAAAACACACTTTTATGTCAAGAAACTAAAAATAAAAACATTTTCTGGAAAAAACATAATGTGACATTTTTTATGCAAAAATATAAAGTTGGTGACCATTTACATCTTTTTTACATCCACTTCCTTTTTAAATATATAATAAACTTCACCGTCGCAATTTTTTACTTCTGGTTCTGGAAGAAGGGCAACAACGTCATCAATATCAACCGAAAATTCATCATTTTTAACCACTTTAAAAGTTCTCCGATTTGCAGTTGATTTCATCTCTAATACTTCTATTCCTTCCTTGGTTAAAGAGTTCTGGACAACCGCTGCATAACGGTAAGTAGTTTTTTTTTCTTGATCCTCCTAATACATTGACGAGCAAACATTTCCCTTCTATTATGGTATCTTTCTGCACTAAAAATTACTGCGTTTCTTCTTCTACATCTTCTAATAAATCTTGATTTTGATCACTATCTGAATTGTCATTTGTAAGTGGCTCATTTACATCAATTTCACTTTTGGAACTTGAATTGTCATTCGGTGTCGTCACGCTTTTTCCAGGTTGAACGTCAAGCTTCTGTCTTTTTATGTTCCGTCTACTTGACGGAGCTGTGAAGCTGATAGAAGTATCCTGAAGGTAATTTATTAACACCTCGTTGACAGCATTCGCGTTCGGTTTGTCATTTCCTAAAATTTTTTCTAAAACACGACTTGGGTTAATGGGGATTAAGCCAGTAGCGGCAAAAGAGGCAATTAAATCTTTCTTAATGGCACCTTTATTCCCTCCTGCTTTTTCATCCATTTGATTTAAACAACTCTTTAATAAGTGAGGAAAATCTTTCTTGTCAATTGTCGTATAGTGGGCTTGCTTCCAGTTGGATAAAACGTCCTTCCATGAAATCTTGAACGGTCTGAAAAACCCAACATCCAGGGGTTGGGTTAAGTGTGTAGAGTTCTTAGGTAGGAATACGAATGCAATATTATTTTCTTTGCATTTTCTAAGAACCTCATTGGTGAAGTGTGACGATAAGTTGTCTCCTATCAATACTTTTCGACCTTCTAGTTTTTTTGCATGCGGTAGAAATGTGGATAAAAACCAATCTGTAAAATTCTCCTAACACAGCACGTATTATTCCAGCACGGCTGACTTTTCGGTCCATTTTCGGTCCATTGCATCCACATTTTATTGGTTTCACATAAGGAAGCAAAAGAGTGCCTGATGTGAAGTCACACATCATGATGGATGTCGAACTTCTTGTATAGTTGCAAACTCTTTCGGAATATTTAACTCCCCTGCGAAATAACATTTTCTTGTGTCATGGATTGATCTTAGAGATTGGTTTCATCGTAATTGAATAAATTAGAAGCCGGAACACCTTCTAATGTCTCGCGTAAATTTTTGAAATAGTCAGTGATTGTTTCCTTTGAAACTGAAGCCCGAGATCTTTTAATATTAGCTGCAAATCTTTTGTTTATCTTGTCCTTGTGACGTTCTAATAAAGAGTAGGCCCAATCTTGGCCAGGTAAATTATTTTTAAAAACTCCCACGGTACGTCCTTGGCTGTCCAAATAATTTTTAACCATTTGTCTCAAATCAGCTACATATATCCAAAGGAAATCCCCAATCCCCACGAATGGAAGCTGCTTGAATGAAAGAGGTTTCTTCTGCGACAAGATGGATTGCTTGCCATTTTTTCTCACGTGACAACCATGGTATTTGTTATACAACGTGCCGTAAGAAACTTTGTGTTTCTTGCAGCTTGTCTTAAACTCCATCCATGATTTATAATTTTTTCAAGCGCGTTTTCAATGTTGTCATCAGAGTAATCCTTGTATTGACTAGCCCCCAAATTCCTTTTGTATTTTCGTACCATAGTAACCGGTCCTGTAATTAAGTATTACACATTTCAAAAAAAAATATAGCAATAACACATCGAAAACAGCGATTTACTTAACGTTTTATAAGTGATCAAATATACCCCAGACGTGTGATCAATTTGACCCCACGACATAAATTACAAAATTTCCGCCCAAACACAACAGGTAAACAAAACCCCCAAGTGTAAACCTCATCTTAAGTACACAAGTTAATGTTTTGCACTTAACAGAACTTTAGCAAGTAATATAGTATTGACTTAACAGCGAAAGCTTGGAAGCAGAAAAAAAATGTTGAATTCGGAAAACACTTTTAAACGTTGTTGAATTAACACAAAAACTTCACCAAGTGTAAGAACGAACTGATAAATGAAAGCGCGCTAGATATTTAGCGCCATACGCGGCCGACCTGTGTCATACACTTTTGGCGCTGCATTTGAAAATGTCTCAATTTGATTTGGTGATTAATTTCGCCCCCGGAAATCAATTTCGCCCCAAACGAAACTATAGTACCCGATTTAATAATTAGTTAATTTTTAGAATAATAAAACAGTAATGAACAATTTAGATTTACAAGAAAAAATTTGATATTGCTATACTACAGCACACCGTCATATTGGTAAATATCTACGTTTGTCCCCGCTCGGTTTACCATAATATTAACTAATAAATACCTAACAATAAGATATTACATAGTAAAGCATCTTTCGGCGTTAGCATCCTCTTTTTGCTTAAAGATTACACCGTTTTTGAGGGTAGTTACGTTTTGAATAATTACCAACCCCAATGGCAAAATGTTTGTAACTAGATAGACATTGGGATAACAAACAAGAACTAAAATAATTAAAAATTTTACAAATTACCTTCACGTGTGAAACAAGTATGCACTAACGTCCAATGCGATCTCCGATCAGGTGGCTCAAAAATTATGTTTTCGTCGCCTTTTTAATTGATTATCTGCGATGCACGAGAAAGAATTCCTTAAAAGAAACGTATCTATAAGATAGATGTTGATGGATACATGTTTTGCGTCCTAACGGTAGTTACACGCAACGTACTTGAACAACAAATGAATAGTTAGCATTCTGCCGGAAATCGAACGTCTTACTGCTAAAAACTTGGCTAACTCACAAAAAATTCATTTCCGCGCAACTATGTTTGTAAAATGGGCTAAACGATAGCTGAAATGTAACATAATGATTACAGTCACTTTTTCAAACAGATACTCATCTAGTTTTTTACGAACAAAGTCTGTTATAAAATTGTCAACATTAATCTCATTTAACATAACATTTTCTATACTAATTATAGTTAACCCATCAAGACGATGCTGTAAAATAGTGAAACAAAAATAGGTTTTTATCAGATTCAATTTTGAAAAAGACCGTTCTCTATAGGCTACGCTTACTAGAGGTGTCAATAAAACTCTAAGAGATATACATACATTTGGAAACAATGAACTTCTTTTTTTTTATTTTTTTGTGTACAATCTTGGATAATATTAAAAGCTGCTTTTTTAATTCTACAAAATCTATGTTGGAACTCTCTCCACCGGTTAATGCAAAATATAAATCATATAAATCATCACAAGGGTTATCCAAGAACCTATTTTCTGGATCAGTCAATTAAGAAATGACAAAAAAAAATAAAAATACCGCTATGTGCAGTAATTTGGTAAAATGATCGTTGCATTTATAGCAATATCCAAAATAATATTGAAAATGCTTACTTTAAAAAATGTTTTTTTAGGTAAGATTCAATTATATCCGTTGTTTCAAAAAATTTCCAAATTTGATGACGTTATCGATTATGTCAATCGCTGTTTCTATGTTTAAAAGTTTTGGTTCTGGCCCTTCACTAACTAAATTTATTTTGAAAAAAAATTCATGCTACAAGATCAAAATGCAAAAAAATTTGTAATTTCTTATTTTTCTAACGCAGTTGCAGAATGTCCATCTAAAAGCATCAGATGTTGTATTTTTTGATGCTTCTAGTAACGGATCATAGGTATATTTCTCCAAGGTTATAACAAAACGGTTTTCTTGTATCTATCTGGCTTTGTCAACGAGTACTATTTAACAGTTTAATAGTTAGTTGAGTGATATCTTTCTTCAAAATATCCGAACGATGCTACACACAGAAAAAATAGATATTTTTCCTAGACCACTGTAAAGAATGACA
Organism: Aquatica leii; assembly: GCA_035610365.1. Lineage (NCBI taxonomy): Eukaryota > Metazoa > Arthropoda > Insecta > Coleoptera > Lampyridae > Aquatica > Aquatica leii. The sequence goes on along the minus strand of CM069437.1, from coordinate 31,778,121 downwards.
CAGCTTTGGGGCTAGATGATGCAGTAGTATTAAGTACCAAATCATTTACTAAAAGTAGCCCCATTTTTTTCAAGAAATGAAATTATATAGTCCTGAAAGCATTCTGTTGTAAAAAACAAAAAAAATTTCTTCTACTGTCACAGCAAGGCCTTTGTCAGCTTTTACGTAACAAATATCTGTTATTTGATCAATTGTGGATATGTTGGGAGTACAATCCCGTATAACATAATAATACTTATACAAAAACTTATTAAAAAGAAACGCTTTTAAACCACTTTTTCTTATGAAATAATTTTCAACAGGCATCTGCAAAAAATGTAAGCTCTATCAAATCAGCAAAATTTTCAGCTTGAAAACAAAAATTAGGTTTTTATTTTTAAAAATTATTGACGTAATAGATTACAAAAATTATACTGTCTTTATTAGCAAGTGTGACTAAAAACTTGTTGACAAATCTGCAGTAAAATTTTGATCTGCGGTGGAAGTTGGTTTGTTGTCGCGTGACAACGCAAATGACGCCTGTGGTTACGCGTTAATATTTAAACCTGTATAGAATTGACGGATTTAGTATGGACAGTTTCATCGTAACAAGACAAAACTGCCTGCCTGTGACAGCTCTTCTAAAGGAGTGGTTGAAAAGAAACCTCCAAAATGCAGCTGGTGTGAGCATCGGATCCAGTGATATGATGGATATTGGCACGTATGTAGACAGATCATCATCTCTTACTGAAAATATTATTCATAGACTTCTAATCGCCCCAAGGAAGCCGAAAAGAGCATATGTTTTTCTGATATCGGAACATACAAAAAGAGGACGAGTTAAACATCGACACGTACAAGAAAATTGCTTTGTACAATATCTATAGTTTGTTTTTTCACGGTCTAAGCAAGACATTTTCAGCTTGAACTGTGCGATGTTTGTGCACAAAAACAAGATGCATTGCAAAAAAACTTGTCACGTGCATCTTGTGGTTATCATTGTGAAGAAGTACATCTGTCAAAATGTTTTTTTGGCGATTCGCGATAAACCCGAAATTGACATCCTATACCAACTCTTAACACAGAAGATGGAACAAATAAAAGAAAACAGGACCCGTTTTATTTCTATAACAAAAACCCTAATTCTACATGGAGTACAAAACATTTCTTTAGAGGGCACCGAGATGACGGGAGTCTACTAGCCGACAGTTTGAACAGGAATAACGTAGTGGCTAATAAAAAAAACTTTTGAGTCCTACTTAAATTTCGAATAAACGCTGTTACAAGCTTTGCTGGTTTTACGAACCTGCACGGCCAACTCTCAATAGTCGGAGAGAGAGGGGGTTCATAGATACATAAAAGATAATTAAGGGCGCCAGAGCTAATCCCAAAGAAACTTCTGTCTGCTCACAACAGAATGGTAATAAACTTGTAACTAGATGATTAGGTTCGTAATTCCTCTACTCAGCTGTTCGAGTAGTCAGAAACAATTAGTTGGTAACGATAGTCATAGGACACAGGTATGTTGTCATAAAAGAATAACTAACCACAATAACAATTTTAATGTAGAATCGCTGAGGATTATCACAGAATATAATGACTTCTCAATACAGAAATGCCAGTAGCATAGGCAACACACCGTACATAAATAAACTACAGTAAAAATATATAGCAAAGAATAGTTTGTAGTAAATATCGTTTACATAATTAGTAAAATGGCATTACGGACAATCAAATACAGAAATAAGAAAGTACTACGCTAATGTTAACTTATCATAACACAGCGTGTGAAATTCATATAGCATTAACGTTAATCAATCGGTAGTACACAGCATGCACAACTTGAACTAATTAAAATTTACTACCTAGCTGGTAAACAACAATAGCGATAATTACAGGATTAATAGCAAAAGTTTCGTGATTGACCCGGTTGACTACGAAATAACACATATAAAAGCACTTACCATCAATACAGGAGTTTCGACAGGTGTATAGAAAGTACTTTCTCGACACGTACCCTGTAAGCAATTTGATTCGCAAATCGTGTCAAACTAATGTCTCACGAAATCAACATCTACAACAATTATTACTTAAGATACAAGAAAGTATAAATAATATAAACCGGTTGTTATATGCTGTGGTACCCCTTTTCTGTGATTACGCAGGTATCTGCTGCCTGAGTAGAATCTCGACAGTTCTTAGTTAACCTCGATACATTCGATTCTTGCCATAAGTCGTATGCCTCATAGAATATTTGTTTGACGAAATAGTTATTCGAAATGGACTTCTCATTAACAATTAACAATTAGGACTAAGTATTCGCACGTGGCGGAACGGCTGTCAAATTACAGGAAATTACAACAGAGTTTTAATAAATGAGAGTTATAATCTTACCCGGTGACGACGCAAACGAATTTTAAGTGTATTACACTTATAGATTGGTCACCATGACGGTGGATAAAGTTAGAAAATGTTCACTCGTCAATTTGCCGGCCATTTTATGTAGTTTCCAAGTCGAAGAGTTCGTCGTAAATGACAGTCACGCGTAAACGATTGTTAGGGGGCGTCCAAAACGTAAATTAATTTTTCGTCGAAACACATAGGCGTGCGCCAAGGAAATTTCGACCGTAACAACAAAGGCGTACGTAAAGAAAATTCGACCGTAACAACGCTGGAGATTTGCAGCTTAAAAGTCACCTTGAAACAAGCAAATCTGTGACATATATTAGTAAGACATTATACGAGAAACTGATCAAATCTTGTGAAGTAGTGATGTTGCATAAAATACGGGTGAAGATACAAGTTGCAAGCTAAAGCTGCTACAACATCATCTTTGATGAAACCACGGACATATCACACACTGCCCAATTGAGTTTAGCTGCAAGAAGTAATCACGGTAAATTAGAAAAAAGGTTTTTGGGTTTTTTTAGATATTTACGACAATGAAAACCGAAGCACACTATTTGTTGAGGGCAGTACCACAGGTGAAGTATTAGGAAATACAGTATCTACTACAAAATATGAAATCTCTGATCTTGTGCTGAAAATTTGTGCGGGTATTGGGTGTGAGGAATGCTCTGTGAATATGTCCGAGTAGAAAAAAACCGTGACAACAATTCCGAAAAAAGTAATGTATGATCAAAAAATATCACCATGTTGTAACCATTAACTCAAATTGGCTATCTTTTGAAGTTGCAGAGTCTCGAATGTGTCAAAAATGCTCTTGGTACTATTGAAAAAATTATAGCATTTTATACACCATTAAGTAAGCGATTTGCCTCACTAAAATTCTACCTCAAACTCTCACTTCTAGCACATTGCCAATCACGATGGGTCAAGCGTCACGATGCAATCGTACAATTTGCCGCCTATCTTCCGACAGTCACTAAAGTAAAGAAAGATTTTTGATTGGAAAGACCGTACAACAGCATCTAAAGCTAGTATTCTTCTTAAGGCTATGTCAAACTCAGATTTTATCATCAGTACAGAATCTTTCCTTTCCTTTTTTATTACTATGTCAACAAATACTTGACATGCCTTCAAAACTCTAATAATAGCGTTATTTTCTTTACGTTAGACAAGTAAATTTACATGTAAATTTGATCTATTTATAAGCTAGGTTTACACGTGAATGCAAACATTTACACTTACTGGCAAACTATCACTTTTCTAAACTTGTAGACACACATGCTATTTTTAAGTAGTTTTGAGTGTTTTTTTTTAGTTTCTTATTAATCTGTATAATTCTTTTTGTTGCTTTAATCTCTTGGTTCTTTGAAGTTGACGCTATTAGGTTACGATGGCTAGAAGCTCAGTTTTGTGCTATATTGCTCTACATCAAAAAGAAAAAAAAAAGGTTTTTGTAACAACCTGGCATTACACAGACAAACGATAATAATGTAACGATGTTGCAAGACTACGTGTTAATCGCGACTTGGAAATAACAAGTTTGCGTGAGATGGAAGTGAGGTCGTCATCAAGCAACTATGACTGGTTTTCAGTCGGCAACCTAGATAAGAATCTTAAACTTAATTTTTGGCTGTTAAAAAACAGAGAAAAATGATCTTAAAGTTTGGAGAAAGAAAATCTATTTCTAGATCCTTTACCAGAGTAGGAATTATATTAGTAAATATGTTTTAAATCAAAGTTTGCTTGCTGTAAATATCTTTTGTAGACAACAAAAAACTTATCAAAATAGAAGAGATTTTGCAGCATTGAACAAAAAAGATACTGCAACTATTGCAACACAAGTTGATATGGATGTACAATAATGAGAAAAAAAATACAAACCAAAAAAAATTTATTAACCAAAATACAACAAATTTCTTTAACAAATTAATGAACATTAAAAATTAACAGGTAAAGATAAAAGAAACAGTTATATATTTTGTCCCAGGTTTTAACTTTAACCTAAATCATCTAAAAAACTAATAGAATAGAGATGTCAAAATAAAATTAAAGTCAAAATCTTAAAAAATAAAAAAAAATTGCTAAGAAAGCCGAAACAAAACAAAGCTAAGCTATAACAATTAAAACCGAAAATAACTACGTGAAATTATTAAAAAACATTTAAAAAATGTAAAACACAAAACTTTAAGACAACGTTAAAACGGCACTTAAAACACGCATTTGAAACGTTGAAGGAAATCACATCAACCTAAATTAAATTTAAAAAAAACTGGTTTAAAAAAACTTTGTTTATATAATTTTCTTCTTTTTCTTTTTCTTCTTCTTAAGCTTTTGTAATCGGTCTACTTCTACTTCTCTTCCCATCCCAAAGTCTTCATTGTATGATTTTTACATTTTATCAGCCGTCTTGTGCCTTGCGAAGTCACATTTTAGTTGAGTGACGCTTTTGGTTATATCTGTTATTCCAGTTCTTTGCCTGATCCAGTCGTTCCTCTTTATATGCCTTAGTGTGATACCTGGCATTAATCTTTCTATCTTTTTCTGTGTAGTTTTCAGTTTGTATATCGTTTATTTCATAAGTATCCATGTCTAGGCTACGCACGTCAAAACCGGTAATACACATTTGTCAAATATTTTAGATTTAATATGCTGGGCAAGTTTTTTGTTTTTAAGCAGTTTCGATAATTTTCCGAAAACTGCTCATCCCAATCACCTTCTTTTCATTATTTCTATATCTTTATTTTCCTTTCCAATTTGTATGATTTGGTCTACATATACCATGTTACGTTCCAAAATTAACACAAAGTCACTGCCTGCAATGTGGTAACATAAACGGGGGTTGTGCCACTAGCTCAATGGAGAAGGGTGGGTTTTATTTCAAATTCCGTGAAAAATTGGAAACGCGATCGTCGTAAAAATGGAACTAGAACGGTAAAATCGTCAAATAATCGATAAGGGCGCCAATCAAGGATTTCTATAAGGGAAAGCTTTCAAACCCCTGATTACCTGAAAGCTCATCCGGTTGGTTATAACCCCAGAACTTACCTTGGGTTATAACAATTCTGAAAAAAACACTTAAACAAAAATTTACGTATGCGGCGGCTAAATGAATAAAAGCTCTTTACATTTAACAATTTAACATTTATTGATTGAAAATTTAAAACAAAAACAAAATAAAATAACAAGTACTAATTGATATCAAATAAATTTGAATAAAAGAAATGAAATAATCTTAAGCAAACAAAAATGAATAATTTACACACAAAACATTACATTAAAATTTATAAAAAAAATAAAATGCTACTACAATAGCGTTAATTCGACGTCAAATATAATTAAATCTCAAGATCTTGACCGCATATTTATAACAAACAAATAAAATAACACACACAAAAAAAAAACAATACAGTTTATAACATATATATGTCCGAACTTTAATTCGAACTAAACAAAATATAGTTTATAAGTCGTTACATTATCATATATTCGAAATACGAATTATTTCTCAAACGCACCAAAACAAAATTAATTGATTTTAATTTCGCGCAAACACTATACGTGTTCATTGAAATAAATAAATTCAACGTTAGTCGTAATTTCAATTGACTTAAAAAAAAAATTGAAAGCTTTTACTGCATTTTTAATCGCGGGACACTGCACGATCAAACAACAAAATCGATAAATACCTTAATTCTTAGTTGGTGACACCGGCTGAACTTTGGTTCCCAGTGGATTTGAAAGCTAACACCTTGGATGGACATCGGCTGCTTCCCAAACAATAGAACAACGACGGAAGATATATCTCACAATTTAATTTTATAACCGCCAAAGGCGAATTTCGGATTTAATCATATTCCACCACAACATTAAACCCCACAAACGTAACAGTTTATGTTTCAGAAATCACGAATTTTACACAAGCCGTACTATACGAAATTTGAAGAAAAGTAACATTTTTCTCCACCACCTTAATTTTCACGATTTCTGACAAACTTCCGCGGTTCTACATAACGTCAGAGGGTAAATTACCCTATATCTCCACTACATCTTACGGTAACCGGTATTTTTCATCACGACCCACGATCGAATCATGCCAAAAAAAATCTAACTTTTCCAACACTTCCTATCCCCTACTTAACTAATTTGCATGTGCGCAGTCAATTCGTGGTAAAAGAAAAAAAAAACATTGAACAAACGAGAAAAACAAAGATGAAAATTATAAATAGCCACGTGAATTTCCGCACGTAGACTTTGGTTCACACAAGATCGCTGAGGCTTGCATTACTGCAGGTGGCTTAATCAAAGTGTAATTACCAAGAAAAATGTATCAACTTACATTCCACAAAGGAAGTCGTAAATTATATTGAATTGGTATTCTACAAAGATAACCAAATAAAATACTAAATTAAAAACAAAACTACGGATCTGTATGCATTTAAAAGAAAATTTCAATAACGATTGAAAACAAATTGAAATATCATTAAACTCAAACTAAAATTCACATTAAACCAAATTCAAAATACATTAAATGAAAATCGTCAATCCAAATACTGTGTCCGTTATCAAACATTACTCAATCAACCAATCGATTTTTAAACGATGGTTACACCTCCCCTACTTAAAGAGGGATTTCTCAAATCACTCTATAAGCAATAAAAGAAAAACCAAAACGAAACGAAAAACCCATAACCCAACCCTCACATGGTCACAAACGACGAGAAAAAAAAAAACGAGACCCAGCCGTTGTGGTTTGACCAAATGACCCCAACCCACCACAACGGAACCACACTGTAGCAGTGGACGCTAAAACTGATTGGTGAAGCCAACCAGGGCAATTAACGAAGCACGACTGAACAAGGTAGTACCCCTGGGCGGGAGGAGAGCGACTACACGGGTGCCGTACCGGCGGTGCCCACAAAAGAGTACTACCCCGTGCCACGGGCCATCAACGTAAAAATCTCAAAAAAACAAAAATCTAATAAACGGAAAACGTTTAAAAGAGCGTAAAACGCGTCAGGCACAAGGGAGTGGGTTTTGCAAAGGACTCATGCCCAGTGCTACCCCCAGGTCCTAAAAGAAAACATCAAAGTAAAACCGCCAAAGCCCACCACGGTCGAGCGACCGAGGTACGCGAGAGGTCCTGACTAGGCTTGGGAATTCGGCCAATAAACCCCAACTTAAGGTTACCTAGACAGTCCCTAACACGATTTGTCCAAGTACATAGCGAAAGAGTCGTCAACAAGAGGCATAAAGGGCGCGGGGCTTCCACGCAGAAGGGAGTCGCTGGTCATAAGGAAGAACGAAAGAAGAATGGAAAAGAAAGGATAGAAAGCAGAAGAAGAGAAGAGTCGTCATATCCGGTAAATAAAAAAAAATAAACGTCATAATCGGTAAAAATGCATCACGGAAGACCTTGGGAAGTGTCTGGCTCGACACGATGTATCCGACATTGACAAAGGAAGAAGGCACGCCATGCGTCACGGGATCGGCATGTTGTGAGATCCTACAACCCACACGTCGAATCCAAAGCACCTTACCCATTGACCACTCTCAAAGTCAACTGCGGCAAGTGTCATCACAAAGATAATGTAACTACTAACTAGAGATAGTGTTTACTTACAACTATCTACCAAAACACAATAAACGATAATGTAACTATAAACGCAAAAATAAAACGAAACTAAACCTATGGCTCTCGCGATCTCGCAATCATCGAGAACCCCTAACGAAACTAAACGGAACGAAAACTAAACGATAAAAGAAGGGTAGCATATGTTTGGGTTCGACACAGATCACCCGATGCTGCACAATAGAAGAGGGCGCGCTGCGCTTCACGAGATCCGCGCATTGCGTTTTTCCCACAACTACTGCCCTCACCGAGCGATGGCACCTAGCCGCAAACACTACAGAAATAAAAGATAAGAATAGACAAGATAGCAGAAGAAAGAAAAATGGAAATAAAAGAACCGTTGTTTAGTCGCCTCTTACGACAAGTGGTGTCCCCACTGTAGAGAAATATTCTTAGTCCGTCTCTACACGGAACCCAAAAACGAAACTAACTAACCTAAAAAAAACAATACGATAGAACAAAAACAAAAGAACAATACTCAAACGATAAAACCTAAAACTATTTATTCCCAGTCGGGTTCAACTTTAAGTCCTTGGCGTTCCATATGCCTTTTGATGCTCCCGTGTCATCAGACAACTCATAGGTCTGATACGAAACTTTCCGTTTCACGTAGAACGGACCGATAAACTTAGGTGCCAGTTTGGCCGAGAAATATCGAGATGCATCAGAAAGGACATAATTCTTTCGCCACACTGAGGCTCCCACCTCAATAGGTGGTGGACGACGAGGGAAATCGTAATAATGTTTAGCGCGGACATAAGCGGCATTCAAGCGATTCTTAATGTCGACGTAAACTTCTCTAAACGCTGGGCCTCTTTCGGCCAAAAAGGTACGATCAGCAAAAGATAGATCGTCGATAGTGTCGGAATCGGTAGTTTTCCATGACGTGATCCGTCGAGACAGATTTCACGTCCGAAATTAGCGAAAAACGGCGTTAAGCCGGTGACTTCATGTACAGCGGTACGAATAGCACATGCTACTTTAGCAAGATACTTATCCCAATGTCGATGGTTGTCTTCGATATATGACGATAGCATTGTCTTCATGACTCGGTTGACTCTTTCAGTTGGATTCGCTTGTGGATGGTAATTAGCGTTAAAAATAATTTTAGACTTATATGACGAAACCATTTTCGTAAATTCTGAACTACGAAACTGTGTGCCGTTATCACACAAAAGATATTGAGGAACTCCAAACATTAAAAATACATCTTCTTCAAGACGTTTAGTAACTGCGGCTGCAGTAGCGGAACGTAACGGGAAAAATAAAACAAATTTCGAAAAATAATCTGCAACTACAAGGATATACGAATAACCACTCTTAGATCGCGGTAATGGTCCAACAAGATCGGTAGAGATCAACTGCCAAGGTTTGTCCACAACAGGATGACGGGTCATAAGGCCAGCAGGACGTTTCTGTTCTGGCTTATGCGTGATACAAACTTTACAACCATTGATGTAACGAATGACGTCAGCCTTCATCTTAGGCCAATAATAAAGCGGAACTATTCGTTCGAGAGTCTTAAAGATACCAAGGTGTCCAGCGGTAGGCTCATCGTGAAACTTAGACAATATTTCAAGTCGTTTAGACTTAGGCACAACTTCTCTCCAATTGTCATTCTCAGAACGAAGATCGGGATAGTCTACGGTAACATGCTTAAATAGCTTTCCGTTACTAATTTTCCACTGTGGAAAAGCGTTAGGTTTTGAACGTACACGTTCCATAAGTTTCGTTAACCATTTGTCCGAAGACTTAGGTTCGGTAGTGTCACAATCGGTAGTAATATTGTCGATAGCTGGTACTGAACGAGAGAGTGCGTCAGGTACGACATGATCCTTTCCTTTACGATGAATGATCGTAAAATCAAATTGCTGAAGTCTAACAGCCCATCGTGCTAGACGACCGGTAGGTTCCTTTAAATTGTGTAACCAGACTAATGATGCGTGATCGGTAACTACAGTGAATGTTGTTCCTTCAAGATAAGGGCGTAATTTTTCGATAGACCACAGGACAGCCAAACACTCCTTTTCGGTAGTTGAATACTTGCGTTCACACTTTGTGAGCGACCTACTATTGTAACAAATAACACGTTCTTCACCGTCGATAAACTGTGTAAGAACTGAACCGAGACCAAAATCAGAAGCGTCAGTTTGAACTGTAAACGGAACATTGAAATCAGGGCAAGACAAAATAGGTGCGGAAACTAAACAATTCTTAATAATTTGAAAGGCTTCATCACAATCACTAGTCCAATTAAAGCTGGAATTCTTTTAACAGAGACGTCAATGGAGCGATAATTGTCGAAAAATTTGGTACAAATCGGCGATACCACGAGGCCATGCCTATAATTCTTCTAACTTCAGCGACACCAGTGGGAACTGGAATACGCAAAATTGCATCGACCTTTTCCGGGTCAACCGACAAACCAGTAGAATTGACGATAAAACCAAGATACTTAAGTTCAGGTTTACAAAAATGACATTTGTCTTTACTTAGCATCAAATTAGCCTCTCTAAGGCGACGAAGAACTTCAGTTAACACTTCCATGTGTTTCTCGAAGGAAGGAGCGCAAATAATGACGTCATCTAAATAAACAAAAACGTAAGGTTCTAATTCGGGACCTAAAACTCGATCAATCAACCTCTGCCAAGAAGCTGGTGCGTTAGCTAAACCAAACGGTAAGCGCGTGAATTGGAATAACCCACGGTTCGGAACTGTAAAGCGGTATACTGCTTAGACTCTTCGCTTAAAGGAATCTGCCAATAAGCGGACTTAATATCGAGAGATGAAATGAACTTAGCGTCACGAAGACGATCTAAAATAGACGAAACGTAAGGTAAAGGATAAGCGTCCTTTTCGGTAACTTTGTTGACTTTTCTAAAGTCCACGCAAAAGCGATAAGAGTTGTCCTTCTTCTTCACCAATAAGATCGGGCTCGACCAAGCGCTGTTTGATTTTTCTACAACGCCTAACTTCAACATTTTCTCTAACTCCAGATCGATTTGTTTCTGGATAAACGGCGAAACTCGGTAATACCGTTGCTTAATTGGTTCGGAAGTAGTTTTGATCTGATGTTCGATCAAGTTGGTGCATCCAAAATTTTCATTCGTAGAAGAAAAATGATTACTAACTAAATTGTCTAACTGATTGAGCTGTTCTGAAGAAAGATCGAGACGAGACTGAATAACGGAATCTTTATCCTCCAATTGTGAAATGGTGTCCATATTTTCGAAACGCCATTCACCTTTTCTAAGATCAGGAACGATACCTGCTTGTTTCCAAAAATCAACGCCTAAAATTAAATTATGCGGAACGTCAGGAACAACTAAAACTTCTAAAACAATAATTTTTCCTTTAATTTCGATTGGGACGAGAAGTGAACCTAAACTTTGTACTGATTTACCATTAGCTACAATACAATTAATTTTAACTGACTTATTTAACTTTAAACCTAATTGACTAAAAATTTCCCAACCCTTAGAACCAACAATAGTGCGAGAAGCGCCACTATCTAATAAACTTAAAATTTCGTGACCAAAAACTTTAACATAGACAAAAGGTCTTTCGTCAGACTCAGCAGACTCTAAAACATAATCCAACACGACTTTATTCTTAACGAAACTCTTTTTCTTCGAAGAATGTAAACTATTAAAATATACAGCCGATTTAACTTTGACCTCAGACGTCACTAAACGGCTTCTTAGTACGTCCTTTACTCGTTTCCCGAACACTTAGAACAAGTGCGGACCGTAACGTTAGACTTTCCACAACGATAACAGAATAAACCTTTCTTAGGTTCTTTGCAAGAAGCAGCTCGATGGTTCGGCTTCCTACAATTCCAACACAATTGCGGACTACTTCGATTAGAAGAAGCAGGCGCATTAACGATAGCTAACCTTCGTGAAGAAGGGGCGATATTAGAAGACGGTAGTCGTGAATTTTGTCTAACAGGTGGTGTAGATTTTTCACCACTACTAACGTTATTCGAAGAACGAGAAACGGCAATGTCCTTAACTTGAGATGTTACATAAGCTAGATCAGGCTCCATGTCCTGCTTTCTACGAGACGGCGGCGTGTAAGCTTCAATAGCTTGCATGCGGTCCTCGATAATACGACCAAATTTAATTAACTCCTCAATTGAAGTAACCGACGACAAACCAAGCTGAGTTTGATAAACGGGAGAAATATTTCTTAATAAAATCTTTAACTGCTTTTCTTCAGAAAAAGGTTCATCGAGACGTGAAAACATGTTGCGAATAATTGCAACGTAAATACCCATAGGTTCATCATTAGCTTGAGTGCGACGCTTAATTTCTTCAATAAGTCGTTCGTCATAATCGGTAGGCTGGAATTGTTCGCGTAAAAACTTAACTAAATCTTCCCAAGAATTAACTGAACTACGAATGGATCTAACAAAAATCAATGCATGACCTGTAAAAAGATCAGTACACTCCAAAAATAACTGATGACTTGAAACGTTACGCGATAATTGAAGTTCGGCAACTCGTTCTAAGAATGCATTCAATGAAATTGACTTTGCGTCACCAGAAAACTTTAAATTCCATTTAGAAACTGAAATACTTTTAACATGACTAATAAAATTTTGACTAACAGCAGAAGACGTCGGTAAAGCGTTATCAACTACTAAAGAAGGCTGAACGACAGGTTCGATGACTTCATCGGCGGAAGTAGACGGATTTGAAACAACAATTTGTTTATCCAAAAGTTCATACTGCGAAATTAAAACAACTAAATCTTTTAAAAACTCATCTTTAACTTGAGAATCGTCACCTTGAATAGGAATTGAATTGCCAATACGGTTTAACAAATATTTAATTTTGGTTTCAATAGTAGAAGAAATTTTTGTAGTTGAAGTAATTTTTAATGAATCTATTAATTTTCTAAGCTCATCGATACCTTCACGAATCGCTAACTTATCTGCATTAAAATCGAACGGATACACGGGACGAGATAATTTTCCGGTAGCTTCTTCAATAAGAAAATTCTTGAGTACACCTCGTAATACGACAACACCTAAAGATGCATCACCGCCTCTAATCAAAATTTCATAACGTAATTCGTTATGCGATAAACGATCAACAATCAATTTGTAACCCATTTTAAAATGTAATTACAAAACGGTAAAATCTTCCAAAAATCACGAAACTTAACAGGCAAACTAAAATTCGAAAAAGGCCACACGCTGGAGACGCCAAATTATTTATGTTACGTTCCAAAATTAACACAAAGTCACTGCCTGCAATGTGGTAACATAAACGGGGGTTGTGCCACTAGCTCAATGGAGAAGGGTGGGTTTTATTTCAAATTCCGTGAAAAATTGGAAACGCGATCGTCGTAAAAATGGAACTAGAACGGTAAAATCGTCAAATAATCGATAAGGGCGCCAATCAAGGATTTCTATAAGGGAAAGCTTTCAAACCCCTGATTACCTGAAAGCTCATCCGGTTGGTTATAACCCCAGAACTTACCTTGGGTTATAACAATTCTGAAAAAAAACACTTAAACAAAAATTTACGTATGCGGCGGCTAAATGAATAAAAGCTCTTTACATTTAACAATTTAACATTTATTGATTGAAAATTTAAAACAAAAACAAAATAAAATAACAAGTACTAATTGATATCAAATAAATTTGAATAAAAGAAATGAAATAATCTTAAGCAAACAAAAATGAATAATTTACACACAAAACATTACATTAAAATTTATAAAAAAAAAATGCTACTACAATAGCGTTAATTCGACGTCAAATATAATTAAATCTCAAGATCTTGACCGCATATTTATAACAAACAAATAAAATAACACACACAAAAAAAAAAACAATACAGTTTATAACATATATATGTCCGAACTTTAATTCGAACTAAACAAAATATAGTTTATAAGTCGTTACATTATCATATATTCGAAATACGAATTATTTCTCAAACGCACCAAAACAAAATTAATTGATTTTAATTTCGCGCAAACACTATACGTGTTCATTGAAATAAATAAATTCAACGTTAGTCGTAATTTCAATTGACTTAAAAAAAAAATTGAAAGCTTTTACTGCATTTTTAATCGCGGGACACTGCACGATCAAACAACAAAATCGATAAATACCTTAATTCTTAGTTGGTGACACCGGCTGAACTTTGGTTCCCAGTGGATTTGAAAGCTAACACCTTGGATGGACATCGGCTGCTTCCCAAACAATAGAACAACGACGGAAGATATATCTCACAATTTAATTTTATAACCGCCAAAGGCGAATTTCGGATTTAATCATATTCCACCACAACATTAAACCCCACAAACGTAACAGTTTATGTTTCAGAAATCACGAATTTTACACAAGCCGTACTATACGAAATTTGAAGAAAAGTAACATTTTTCTCCACCACCTTAATTTTCACGATTTCTGACAAACTTCCGCGGTTCTACATAACGTCAGAGGGTAAATTACCCTATATCTCCACTACATCTCACGGTCACCGGTATTTGTCATTACGACCCACGATCGAATAATGCCAAAAAAAATCTAACTTTTCCAACACTTAGTATCCCCTACTTAACTACTTGCATGTGCGCAGTCAATTCGTGGTAAAAGAAAAAAACATTGAACAAACGAGAAAAACAAAGATGAAAATTATAAATAGCCACGTGAATTTCCGCACGTAGACTTTGGTTCACACAAGATCGCTGAGGCTTGCATTACTGCAGGTGGCTTAATCAAAGTGTAATTACCAAGAAAAATGTATCAACTTACATTCCACAAAGGAAGTCGTAAATTATATTGAATTGGTATTCTACAAAGATAACCAAATAAAATACTAAATTAAAAACAAAACTACGGATCTGTATGCATTTAAAAGAAAATTTCAATAACGATTGAAAACAAATTGAAATATCATTAAACTCAAACTAAAATTCACATTAAACCAAATTCAAAATACATTAAATGAAAATCGTCAATCCAAATACTGTGTCCGTTATCAAACATTACTCAATCAACCAATCGATTTTTAAACGATGGTTACAACCATATACTCAGTCACGTTTTGTATTTGTGCTTCTTTTATTTTTACTTGGATGTTCTGGAAACTCATAGCTTTTGTTTTATTTAAATTCGTTTTTAAACTAACCTTCTGCGATTCTCTTTCTAGTTTAGTTATCATTTTCTGTAGGTGTTCTTTGTCAACTAGCACAATATCGTCAGTGTATCTGAGATGGTTTAATCTTTCTCCATTTATATTAATTCTAAAGTGATCCATTTAAGTTTTTTTTTATATATTTATTCAACAGTCCATTTAACTATGGCGTGATTATTTCTCGAACTTCTTGATCATTTCTATTAATATTTTGTCATTTCCTGGTACTTTATTATTTTTCATGTGTTACAGAGCAAGCGTTATTTCTTCTTCGTCTATTTGGGAAAAATCATTTGTTACTTGTATCTCTACTAGGTACTTAGGTTTTTTGTTTTAGAAGAATATAGGTTTTCATAATATTTTTCAGTTAATTTCACTACTTTTATTGCTTGTTATTCCTTTTTCATTTTTGTCCTTCATTGCTATTATTTCATATTTCTTTCTTAGACATTTCTTATTTCAGTTTTTTTTTATTACTTTTTTGCCATTTTTTCATACGCATCTTTCATATCTTTACGTATGATTTACGCATCTTATCCCAACAATCAAAATTAATGTTAAGAATCCTAAATTACGTATGGTATCGACTTGAAGAAAAAAATTCATATAAATAAATATTTATTAGTTTTACGTGTTAAATAAAAATTTTGTCGTTTAATTGTAACTAAATGAAATCGTTTTATTTAATTTTGATGCATTTTATTTCATGCATTTAATTTTTTTTCTTTTTAGGGATGTTAACTATAGTGACATAAGATTTCGAATAAAAAAAGTAATCAAAATTGGTCAACGTGGCAAAGGATCATTTCTAGACATACATAAATTAAAAAAATTCAGACAGATTGAGAATCGTCTATTGTCTCTGAGATCGATTAAAAAGGCATTGACTAAGAACCAGCAAGAAAAGAACAAACAAAGCTTTTCAAAAGCTTTTAAGGTACAACGGACAAACAAAGCAACAAAATTCAAAATCATCAGATTAAATAATAATTAGTTAAATCGCTAAAAATGATAAAAATTGTAAATACAAAAATTTTATTATAATTTTTGGAAAATTGTAGTAACAGCAACAATTATGATAGTACGTTTATTTAATAAATTATAGGAAAATTAATTTTATACATTTGAAACCTTACGTACGTTTCGCTGTAAATATAAGCTTTTTATCATGACATTCCTTATGATAACATTATTGCTAATGTAGAGAATTCAATTGACACAATAGAATCAGAAACTCAAAATTCGATTAGATCTTCAATCACTAATATTTTAACTAACTATAAACACAAAAATAAAAATAAAATTTTAAAACCAATTGAACAAATCAACAATAACGTTTTTTTTAAAAAAATTAAAAAACAAAAACTTTTTTAAAATACAATAATAAAATAATTGTTACTAAAGCTGACAAAACTCAAAAAACAGTACTTATAAATAAAAATGACTATGATCTAAAAATGCTAAATTTATTAAATGATAATGATACATATACTCAAATAGAAAAAAATCCAATTATAAATATACAAAACTTTAATAATCAAATTGTAAAAAAATGGCTTAATTTAAATTACATAGAACAAAATACTTATAAAAATTTAATCTCACACAATGGACTATTACCAAAATTATATGGTTTACCTAAATTACATAAACAAAATAAACCACTCAGACCAATTGTTGCATCATATATGAGTCCAATTTTTAAACTTTCAAAATACTTATCAAATATATTAATTAAGATTTCACAAACTAATAAATATAGCGTAAAAGATTCTTGGTCTTTTAAAAAATTTATTGATAGTATCACTATTCCTCACAATCATGTTTTATTTTCTTTAGATATTGTTTCACTTTATACTAACATACCTATAGATTTAGCTATAAACACTATTAAAATTTACTGGAACGAAATTAAACTTTTCACAAATTTGCCTTTACAAGAATTTATCGTAGCAGTACAATTCATCTTAAATTCAACTTTCTTCACATTTAACAATAAAATTTATAAACAAAAATTTGGAATCGCAATGGGACAACCTTTATCTAGTACAATTGCTAATTTAGTTTTACAAAACTTAGAAAAAGAACTATTAAAAAAATTTGATGACATTACATTTTATCAAAGATATATAGACGACATTCTAATTGCAACTAATGAAAATAATATAAATTTAATATTTGATAATTTCAATAGTATTCATCCAAGACTAAAATTCACTATAAAAAAAGAAAATAATTACAATTCAATAAATTTTTTAGATATGACACTTATTAGAAATTTAAACAATAAAATTGACACAAATTGGTATAGAAAAACTATAAAAACAAGTAGATACATAAATTTTAATTCTTTTACTTCCATTAAATATAAGAAAAGTATAATTAATAATTTAATTGACAGAGGTATCATTTTATCATCACCTAAATTTCATGCTGAAAATATAAACATAATTAAAAATATTTTAATCCAAAATAGTTTTCCTCAACATATGATAGAAACTAATATTAAAAAAAGACTAAAAATTTTAAAACATAAAAATTATAGCAATACAAATCTTACACAATTTACTACAATTTTATTATTGCCTTCAAAAATCATTCTACTCTTGGAAAACTGTTATTTAAAAATACAAAGGACAAAACTAATATTTTTTATAATTCTAATGTGGTATATCAATTGAATTGCCTAAACTGCAATTGTGTTTATATAGGCCAAACTAAACAATATCTAAAAAATAGAATAAACCAACATAAAAATGTAATAAAAAATAAAAAAGATGCACAAAATTATCCTAAAACTGCTCTCTCTGATCATGCCCTAGAAAATAATCATACATTCAATTTTAATGCACCTAAAATCTTACATAAAGAAATAAATTTAAAAAAGAGACTAATCTATGAGATGATCGAAATTAAAAAAATTTTTAATACAGTTAATTACAGAACTGACATAGAAAATTTGAATTCAATTTATAATTCTATCATCTCTTAAACTTGTTTTAATAAATTTTACAAAATTAAATATTTCACATTTTTATTTATCATGTATCTAACGCTTGCGTATTAATAAAAATTTTTACTTAAAATTGTCATTCGTATAATGTCTACCATAATGTTTCTTTGTAATGTTAAAGTTATAAAATTTTAAATAATGTATTAATTGTTAATTGTTTTGTTATAATAAAAAATAATAATGTTTTGGTAAGTTTAAGAAAATTTATTCATTCACAAACTTATATTAATATTATGTATTTCTTTTTTAGATATAATTGTAAAATTTAAATAAACCTTCGAAAAAGCTTATATTTACAGCGAAACGTACGTAAGGTTTCAAATGTATAAAATTAATTTTCCTATAATTTATTAAATAAACGTACTATCATAATTGTTGCTGTTACTACAATTTTCCAAAAATTATAATTTAATCATTATAACAGCTTACCTAAATAATTAAACAAACATTTTAGTTTACTTTTTTCTTCTTTACTATCTGTGTTACACGTGCAAAAAATACATAAAACACATATTTTAATAATGTATATAAACATTTTATCGCTAATAATAAATATTTATTTTCTTTTTTATGATCTCTTTTTTGTTTAATGAAACATGTTGCAAATATCAATCAAATTATTTAATCAACTTACTGAAGTAAATAAAATAGTTTTACAAACAGGAGACATCATAAAAATCAAAAAATGTAATAAAATCATACATTTCAAGACTCGAATTTGCTTTTACTGTTAACAAAATATGTTCAATAAAATATGAAATATATTGTTGAAATTCGATTGAGCTTTTAACAGATCTTAAAGTTTTATACCGCTCAACGTATAAAACAAATGTTTTATGAAACAGTTTTAATGGTTTATTCGTATAAAATAAATTTATTTATAAAATTAAATACAAAACGTTAGTAGTCTATGAAATTTTAAAAAAGCTTAAGTGTTTAAATAAATTAATATTTTATAAATATGACAGATTAATAAAACAAGGAAACAAACATTAAAGTTAAGAAAGAGATATAATCTGAAAAGTTTATATTACATTATTTATATTAAAGCTACAAAAATTTTAGTTAAGCTGAAGAAAGCTTATAGATTATACTACAAAAGTTCTTGCGTGCTAAAGCACAAGATGCTAACTGAAATGAAAGGTTTTTATGCGTAGAGAAAAATTTTACTTCTCAACTAACAGCAAACCTAGTTTTTAAATGTCGGAGTAGAACTTCAAATTTGAATTAATATTAATAAGAGTTTCTGGACAACTATTGCAAACAGTAACGCACGTTAAGGCGGTTGTAAGACACCTACTTCAAAATTGCTAAAAATACAAAGTAACATAGCAACCTACAAATAATGTTAGTTTGCAATTTTCTAAATTAAAATTTAATTGAGATTAGTTATAAGTTTTACACGTATAAATTAACGCCTATATAAAAACGCCTACTTGACATTTACATTTTTATCAGTTATATGCTGTTTTATCGCCGATAAAAACTCTTCTAGCTCAGAACTAAACTACAATCGGCAATTAGACTTGTAAGTGTTGAAATATATTTAAAAGTGTAAACGCGTCTTTATATTATTTTTTGTTTAGGGTATTTTGGCTACTAAGATAAAATACATAACTAATAATATAACCTAAGGTTCAGTTCGCACGTTATGCTATTTCCTCTTTTTATATTTTTTAATACTAATAAAACTACCTACAACATTTCATGAACAACAGGTTATGGGCCCAGGCCTACGCTACACCTAAACCAATTCTCGAGTCTCGTTTTAAGTGCGTTTTTCGATTGAGTAAAACGTCGAATTATCAGCTACCTCCGATTGAAAAAATAAAAGGTCGCGAAAACTACGATACTTGGAAGTTCGCCCTTCAAACATATCTTGAACATGAGGAGTTATGGGGTGCTGTGTTAGGTACCGAAATAGATACAAAGAAAATCACAAAGGCACGGTCTAAGAATATTTCGTTAGTTGAACCCTTAAATTACATGGACGTTTAGTCAGAAAAAACTGCTAAAACGCGTGTGACAACTTAGCAAGTGCTTTTGAGGATACATGTTGGACTTTTGCGAGTTTTGATAACTACTACACTCGAAAACAGTAGTTCTGTTAAGAATTTGTGAATAAAATAATCACAACTGCACATAAACTCTCAAATATTGGATTAAAAGTTAGTGATGAGTGGGTAGGTACTATACTTTTAGCAAGTTTGGGTATTGAAAACTCAGACACTCCTGACACTGCTGATTCTATAAAAACCAAGCTCTTGCAAGACATTTCTGTAGAAGCAACTGAAACTGACTAAAAATCCGTTGCCTTATATAGTGCCAGTGGTTCAGATAACAACAAGCAGTTTTGAAACTATTGTTATAGAAAGTCCTAAGGTGTTCGATGTTATCAGTGTAATAAATATGGTCATTTTGCTAGTAATTGGGAACTCTGCTTTATTTCTTGCATTTGCTGTGTATGCAAAAGATGACATGGTATGGTATTTAGACTCTGACTGATCCGCACACATGGTGCGAAGTAAAAATATTCTCCAAGATGAAAGAAAATCTACCAAAATAACTATCACTACTGTTAATAATAAAGGAATGTTTACAAACAAATGTAAACTTGTCATTGTCAGTTAACAAGAAAACATCTCGAGTCCAAGTAAGTGATGTATATTTTGTTCCTGAGTTGAATATCAACTTATTTTCAGTTAGTGAAATTGTCAAAAAGGGAAACACTGTATTGTTTGACTCTGTTAGTGCAAAAATTTGTGATTCATCGGGCCCACTGATTGCAACTGCAACCCTTAATAATAACCTGTTTAAAATGAGCACCCCATCAACCAGATCTTATGGTTCAGCGATGCTAAGTGTCTCTTCTGAAAAACAATTTAATCTGCGGCACAGGCGATTGGCACACATGTTAATTCGACTAATCTCAATAAACTTAAGAATGGAGTTGTTCATGGTATTGACATTTTTAATGCTTTCTTGCCAAATTTTATTTGCGAAGTTTGTGTGAGTACTTGAGTTTGTACATTCACATTTGCGGACCTATGCAGGAAAATTCACTATCGGGTTCTTGTTATGTACTTACTTTTCTCGATGACTACAGTCACCAAGCTTTTGTTTATTTCCTAAAAAGTAAAGACCAAGTTTTTGAATACTTTAAGATCTTCAAAAATTTTACACAACACAAACAGGCAAAAAGATAAAAACCTTTAGAACAGACAATATTAGAGATTACTGCAGAAAAGAAATTGAAAACATATTTAAGACTGCAGGGATACAACATTAAACTTTGGTGCCTTACGCTGCTGAACAGAATGGAAAAGCTAAGAAGCTTAATCAATTTTGGAAAAAGCTCGTTGTTTATTAATTGGAGTAGGGTTGCCGAATGTGCTTTGAGCTGAAGCACTGTATACATCAGTTTACATACAAAATCGTTTACCAAGTCGGTGTGTAAAAAAGACTCCTGAAGAATTGTGGAGTGGTAAGAAACTAACAGTGCATTCTAAAATTTTGGATGTAAAGCTTTTTCACATATTCCTGTCCAGAAACGGGAAAAATTAGATACCAAAACAACTCCGTCTATCTTCGTAAGTTACAGTTTAGAATCTAAGACGTACCGATTGTAGGATCCAGAAAAGAATTCTGTATTTCTATCCAGAGACGTTTAGTTTATCGAAAATGAAAAGGGTTTTCTATTGTTAAACAAAGGTAGCCATCAAAATATCAATAATTGTTTTTGTTTTCCTGAAGCTACATTTGCAGAAGAACCTATTTTAGAAGAAAATTCTAATACAAACAATTCAAGTATTTCTGAAGAATATGCTAATCCAGATTTTTCAGAAGAGGAAAAGGAAGAAGTTGATCCCGATTTTGGGCCTCCGATAACGGCACCAGAACCTCGAGAAGTATTATCTCCTCGTCTAAGACCTCAACCTACCAGAAAGGTACCTAAAACTTTAAAAGACTTTGTTACATATTCTGCAGTAATTAACGAAGATTCACTTACCGTAGAGCACTTGGGACCTAGTTGACTAAGTAAAGAGATTTGTATGATTCTTCCAAAACAGTTCAATCGTACCAATAAAATCTGTCGATTAAAAAATTGTTGTTGGAATCAAAGATTAGATCTTTTCATCGAGAAAATTGGTCTTGAACAGTCAAAAACCGATTTGTGTATTTATTATAATATTACAGAGAAACTCATGCTAGTTTTGGCAATATACGTAAATGCTATGATCCCATTGGAATGATAATCAAACAGGGAAAGATAATTTAAAAGGCCAATGGATGAATAATTTTAAAATGAAGTACATTGGTGAAGCGAAATTTGATTCTTAGAACATGAGTAACTGTAATCTTGTAGATACTTCATTGTGTGGAAGCAAAAAACTTTCAAAAGAACAATCTCTAGTAACTTTGGAAGAAAGGAAGAAGATGGAAGATATTTCATATTAAGAGGCAGTTGGAAGTCTATTGTTTGTCGCGCAAATTTCTCTACCAGATATATGCTATGCAGTGAGTTGCGTTAGTCGTTTTAATCACAACCCTGGACATGCACATTGGGCAGATGTCAAACGTATTCTTAGGTGTTTAAAAGAAACCATTGATTACAACTTTGTGTTTAGTGGAAAGATAGCTACAGGGTCAGATATAATAGGATATTGTGACGTTGATTGGGCCAGTAAGCAAGATGATTGACGTTCAGTCACTGGTTATATCTATTTTAAAAACGGCAAGCCTATTCCTTGGAATAGCAACAAACAAGTCACATTAGCCCTATCATCGACCGAACACGAGTACATGGCTATGTCGGCAGCAACGCAAGAGACTTTGTGGCTTCGTGGGTTGAGTCAAAAGTTGTGTGCTAACTCCGATCCGATACTGTTATACGTGGACAATCAAGCTGCACAAAATTTAGCGTTAAATGGTGCTTATCAAACTCGCACCAAACATCTCAATGTACGCCATTATTTTAAAAAAAAAGGTGATTAGTGGACAATTGTGTTTAAAACGTGTATCGACGAAATACATGATAGCAGACTCTTTTATGAAACCGTTGGATAAAATAAAATTGTTAAATTGTATTAAAAATCAGGGACTTGTTTCAAATAGAGAGAAATATATTTGAAAGTGTAAACGCGCCTTTATTTAATTTTTTGTTTAGGGCGTTTTAGCCACTAAGATAAAATATATAACTAATGATATAGCCTAAGATTAAGTTTGCGCGTTATGCTATTTTTTCTGTATTCTTTTATATTAATAAAACTACTTACAACATATTATAATAATATAGGACAAATATTAGAATTTACCACTGAGCCAAAAATAATAAACAATGATAAATAAATAATGGCATAATAAACAATAAATTAAAAACACTTAGGGATACGACATAACATCACGAGAATGAACAAGGTATTACGATTACGATTACGGTGATGGAATTAGCACCAGGTAAAAAGAGTATTTGATAAAAAACTAAACACATAATTTGTTTGGTCAAGGTAGATAAGACTAACATTAAAAATATTATAACTGACAGCACTAATTAAACATTTTTTAATAAAAGTTTAATTGCAGTGACACTTGATTTAAGTTAATTGACTTAGTTAAGTTAGAATATAAGTTAGAAAATCAGTTAAACAGTGCGTACATATAAGTTAAGTTAAGTAATTGTACGTTATATAGGTTGATAAATATCATTTCTGCAATGAGTTTTTTTGTTATAATAACTTTCACAGTCTAAGATCCTAAGGTTGTCAAAATTAAAATTGTGTGGCAATTGTGTTTCTATTACAGTCGGACTTATGATATTGAATTTGGGTTTTTGTTTTTTGCTTGGTCTGGCCGATATAATATTTGTCGCAATTGTTACAATCAATTTTATAGATGAGGCTCAATTTTTTTAGAGCATTAGTTTTGTCTTTAAGTTTCGTATAAAATTTGTTATACAAAGTATTGTTATTATATAGTGCTATATTGATGGTGTCGTTTTTTAGTACCCTAGTGATTTGGTGACTAAGACCCGGTACGTTAATTAATCTTTCATATCCCAATACATCAATGTTAGTACTACTTAACCTAGTAGTCGTAGGAAAAAGACCGGGATTAGGAGTCAGTTTGTGTTGTGTTTGTGGTGAGTAGGTCTGATTAGATACGACAGGTAATTATTGTTATGAAAAACGCAAGGTGAGAATGATTAATAACGTTCAATGCTCAAACAATACACGTATACATCTACAGTTGAAAAAACTCAAATGTGTAATTTAGACTTTGCATCATAGTATTTCGTCCCATTCAAATTTGATAAATCTCATAGGAACTATAAAACGTTTACATTTAGGTTGGCGACTACACATAACCTTGTAGATAAGTTTGTAATTCATGTTATAATTATTATGTTAGTATTTTTGGGTTTCAATATTTACATTCTTAACAGTATAAAGTTATACTGTGGTGTCTAAATTGAATTAAGATTATGTTCATTGTCAATTGATAAAATCTAAAGTTTTGATAGAATTCCTACGATCCTAGACTGAAAATTTGTATATAAATTGTTTCTTTTTTTTACAATTGTGACAATTTCATTAGTAAGTTTTTTAGAAAACATAAAATACATCCCTCTGATTTTTCTATTTATGTATAGTTATAGATGTGGTTATTTTTTTAGACCATCTTAGCGAGTCTTCTTGGCACGAACTACATCACCACGGCTACCTGAGATGTTGGTGAGTGAGCGTGGTTGAGAATAGAAAAGAGAAAAAATAGGCTCCGCTCTTTTTTTACAGTATTTATTTTGTCTACGAAACACAAAAATCAATTGAAATTGGTATTGGTTTTTACAGTTCCTATTGGCCTTTGTTTGATAGTTTTAGTCGCTTAATATGCTTCTTGTTTATGATTACCTCTAACTTGTTGCTACATTTTGTCAAGGACGTTTGGCTTTTATTTCACTAAAGCGAGTTTGGTTTACTGATTAGTAATTGAGAAATGTTTTGTGCAATTACTGTCAGATACGTGGTGGCTGCAACAACGGTTAGTGAGATCGGCCTTACCGTGGCATATACCACGTGAATGCGATGGGAGAATCGAGAATTAGATTGTTTAACCGCATCAAAATGTTTCTATTAAGTGTGATGGGGCTATTGTGATTTGGTTTACGTTCCATCCATTTTATACTTAATACCGTCAGTGTATTTTAATACTCGATTAATTATTCTTGTATGCGACACAATAGACAATTATTTTTGGTGTCGTAGTTTAATACCGCTGTAGCCTTCAGTTGACCAGAATTGTAATACTTTTGAATTTTAGTGTCGACTCATGCGACACCTATAGTGTTTGCGTACGTTTATTTGTTTTCGGCTTTGACGTGTATTAAACCGCTTTATATAGTTATGACTGTGAGCTCACATCCGGCAAACTAGATTTTATTTCAATAAGGTGCACTAAAGTGCAAACGTACGTGCATCGTAGGATAGTTGAGTAAGTCATACTTGTGTAACTTCTTTTTTTTTCTCATTAATTGCATTTAGTGCTAATGGTGGCAACGTTATTTGACAAACTACGCTGCTAGTCTATATGTTGTATGTTATCACTTTATTGTTATTGTTTTTCAGCTGTTTATTCTAAACCACCTGGTTTCTTGACTAGGTATTCTGCTAATGACTTAAAGAGGTAGCATTCAAGTTTTCTTCTTTTGTGATACTTTAATTATCCACACATCCTCGCTGACCAATAAGTTAGCCGTGGCGTTTGTTGAACAGGACCTGCTGGAGGAAAAGTTGGTAACAGCATTTATTGGCAAAATTCTCGGGTCGGAGACACCAAGTGAACCCACTATGAGGAAATTAGGAGAAAAGTGAACAACAGTCAACTAGAGAAAACACCATTGTATATATAATACCTTTTAACAATAATAATTTTCATTATTTTATTGTTACAAGTTATAAGATAATAGTTCCTTATAGATTTTAATAATAAGCCAGAAATAGAAAAAAAATACTACCGGTTACATAAGTTAACTCGGTCAATAATCTCTAAATGACAAGACAAAATTTGAATCACAGTGAGTTGCTGATTCCGTAAAATTACAAAGCAAATTGGACCAAATATTAATGTTTAACATGCAGTCGCGAAAATATAGTAATTAAAAAAAAATTGTAGTAAACGTATAAATTAGTACAAATTATAAAAATTATTTAAGTTCATTAACGCAGGTAGCTAGATATTAATTATATCCGAAATGTTACTTTCAAAACTTGCCAATTATGTAAGCATACATGCAACGACGTGTGTTTGCCAAACTATGGCTTTGACTATGTTTAAAAAATGGAATACAATCAACGTACGCAATAATATAACTAATACAAGTAGTAACGCATAAAAAAATTAATAACGCTTAAGGCTGAATAGTTAATAGAAAAGTAGATAATATTACGCAATAGAGTTATAACAAGATAGTAAAAATTAAAAGTTACAGCGCAGAGCAAGTCGTCTGCTTTGATCAACGATGTTTCACAGTATCCGGATTAGGTAAAACAAGAATACTTCAAATCTACCAGGCTCGATATAAAAATTTAAAGTTACTAAAACCAAAATGGCCGTCGATGCCATTACCTGTAAAGGTCAACTATATCAAGAATCGCCTTAATTTTGACAATATACATAAACAATCTTCATTTCAGTGAAATCGCTAAAAGTGTAATAAAATACAAATGAATAGTTTTTTTTGCTAAGTTATTTGTGAATTTTTTTTACGTTTTCTTGCTGTTGTTATGCAATGTTTTTAAGAAATGCGATGACGTGCTTAGTAGTATTTAAGCAGAAGGAATACTAATATAGAAATTGTTTGAGCTTTAAGAGACAGTTTACTAAGTTGTAAAACGACATTAGTAAGGATAAATGTTCCTATTGCTCAGTAAACGTTAATTTTCAGAAAACATGAATTTTGAATTAAAAAACGATAGAAATTTTAGCAAGATGGAATAAATTGGTCAAGTTACTACAAAGTAAAAAAAAATTAAAAAGGTTTTGTTTTTATGTTAACATTACTTACTTAGTTATTATTATAGAGAAGGTGGATTATCCATTCGTGATGTTGCTAGTCGTGTACGAAGTAGTGTTGCTACAATTTTTTTATGTTGGAAATGATGGACAGAAAATAATAAAAACCGAAGACGTTTACGACCTGGTGGTTCCAAGTGCACTACTAATTGTAAAAATCGTGTTTTTTGGTTTTTGGCTTTTCGATCTGTTTATTCAAGAATTTGATCTTTGAGAAATGATGCAATGGAATGAAGAATGGAAGCGATCGCGATCAGTTTTTAGTTACAAATCTCGATTTTGTTTATAGACTTATGATTATTGCAGAATCGCCAGAAGACGTGCCAAAGAAAGGAAAGACATATCGTTCTTACGGAAAATCTAATGGTATGAGAGGGAGGCTATTTGTTACTGAAGTAAATTTTTTTTAGTAATTATTTGAGAATGCTAAATGAAATTGGTTACATTAGTAACGTGCTGGAACCAGTGTTAGTTTCATATCTTAATCAACTTAAAAATCTGGTTTTTTAGTAAAATAATGCGCGGTCACATACAGCTAGGGTTACCACAAAGTTGATCGTTTTCAATGGTTTCCTCGTTCGCCATGTTTATAAACCAAATAAAATCACGTAGGATATGATATGAATTTACAAACACTCCCAAACAGTATAGATCTTCTCCAACAACGGATTTTAGAGGCTTGGGCGTTGATATCAGAAGCTGCTTTTGATTCGCTTATTTTAAGTAATCCTAATGGACCAGCTGAATGTGGAGGAGCGGGGCAACGAATTATTAGTGTGTTAAGATTGCATCTTGATGAAATTGTCATCGTTTCTAAGTGCGAATAAAATATGTTTTTATCGATACAAACGGTTTTGTCTGGTGTTTGATGACGATAAAAGCAATCGGTACTCTAATAATCTCTTAATTTTGACGTATTTAACAAGCGTCGAAAAGTACATCATGTGAGTGAGTTATGCTATGAAATTTTTTACGAGAGTAACGTACACTCGCCTTCAACCAAAATGACCGCTTAAGATCGTACGTACATTCTAATAGTATAGTGTTTCTCATTAGAGGTTTGAAGTTAATAAAGCATTGCAATTTTATTACCTACATAGTTTAATAAAATAATAAAAATGTAAAAATCTGTAAATAATAATAAGTACGGTACGTCAGATTGGCATTTATTTCAAATTTTAAATGTATCTAATACTTAAAATGCATTTTTAGAGAATTGATATCTTACGCAAGCTAATAATTCTAAAATTTTTATTCTTATATCAAATATTTATATAAAGTATTGCCTCCACTAATGCTACTATCACTAATGTTACATTAATTGCACATTCGGAATAACAATGCTTATTAATATCATTTTAATATTGGTCTGATTATTAAAAAATTTTTTTTGCTGTGCTAATGTATTTAATAGCAAAATACTTCAATATAAATACTGTAAAAATACTTCAAATAGAAAATTAAATAAAAAACCATACCGTGTTGTTCTTTTGTGCAAAACGACCTTCAGATTGTAAAATTAATATGATTTACATTTTTCGTAAAATAACGATTACTTCATCATATTTATAGTAATATCGACTAATTTAAATCATTGTTTCAACCAAACCACATTTATTTAAATATAGTATATACATATATTATAAAAATACGTTTATAATATAAATAAAATATTCAAATTATATAATATTTTGTATATAAACCGTTATTTTCCAAACATTCTGTTAACCTGTTTGGCATCGAGTTAATTAATTTTTCGCAAAAGTTCGATCCTTGCAAACGTCCCCAAACTTCTTTTGAAGTTTGCACTATATTATTTAAGTTTCTGGCCGGAATGTCGAGGCGATTATTGGCGAAAGTTCTACTCATAGCTGCCCACATGTTCTAGATGGAGTTTAAATCTGGAGATTTTGCTGGCTATTCTAAAGAAATTACGTCGTTTCTGTCCTCAAACCACTCATTTACAATTCTGCTTTTATGAATTGGCGAATTGTATTGGACAATAACAATTTCTTCCAATTCTTCTTCTGGATAAAGTGTTCGCACACTTGGCACCAAAATTTCGTCTAGCACTCGAACGTAATTTTCAGACGTAAATTGTGGTGATGAAACTAGAACCAATTTACTCGGCCCAGCTTTTGAAATCCACCTCCAAAACCCACCAGAAATTCTTCCACTTTGTCGATTTTTACGAGCATGTTCGGTACTAAATCTTGTATTTCGTGGTCGGCAAAGTGTCATAAACGACTCTTGTGTCGATGAAAATACCTTTTCATCTGTATAAATCACCTAACCCCAGTCTCTGTACAAATTATTTTCACAGAATCGAATTTTTGCTTGAGCATGCCTTTCTATTAATTCAGGTTTTGTCGCAGGCTTACTTGCGAATAAACCTGCGTTGTTTAATCTGCGTCGTATCGTTGAAGCGCTGCAGTTTAAATGAACTTATGCTCGAATTCGCGGAGCAGTTGTAAAAGGAGAATTTTGAACACACCTAAGAATATTTGCATCTTCTTCTATGGTAGTTGCTCTATTTATTCCTTTTGGTTTTGTTATAAGAGAAACTTCTCCTTCTTCATCAAACCTTCGAAGCCACCGACGAACTTGGCGCACCTGTATATGTATTTAGTTAAGTAATTTAGTTTAACCAAATGATTCAATTATTTTAGTAAATTATGTTTTCTTAAAATAAATAAGGTATTTTTTTTAACAAAGATACCTTTAATAAAGTTCAAAGTGCGTTTCTTTTCTACTTAAAATATTTTTTTTAAATTTATTCTGAACCCTGATTGTTTTTAAGAAAAAAACTCAAACATGACAAATTTTTGAACTCATTGATGTCGATTTTGGATTGTAATAATACATTGACGTGTGCATAATTTTAACTAATATTATATTGTAATTTTAGTTAATGGGATAAAATGAAACTAAGAAAACTTTTCGTTTACGTAAATAATTTTTTAAGGATGTTTAAAATTAGTAATTAATCAATAATTCAGTTTATTTTAGAGGCTTATTATAGGCAAATACTAAAATTTTTACCGATAATCCATTTTTTAAAGCAATTTCACGTTGAGGAATTC
This sequence comes from Aquatica leii, assembly GCA_035610365.1. Lineage (NCBI taxonomy): Eukaryota > Metazoa > Arthropoda > Insecta > Coleoptera > Lampyridae > Aquatica > Aquatica leii. The sequence continues at coordinate 31,747,782 of CM069437.1, read as the reverse complement.
CATTAGCAGCCATTCGAGTAATTGCAATCCTTGTTTCTACAGTGGAATCTCTTTGCCCAAAACCTCTACCCATATTTGATTATTTTTAACAATTAATTACTTATACTAATCTTAACTATATGTATTTTATAATAACAACTAAAATTATTTGCTGTTCAATGTCTATTTGAAATAAACTAGTATACTGAATTACGCTCTACTAAATACTAAATTATTGACTATTGTCAGAACTCGTAATTTGAATTCCAAAAATTACTTATTGAACAATTAAAGATCTTTTTTGCAAACTTGTTATTAGTAGAGGTGCTTTCACACATGCTTGAAATTACTGCACTATTTTTAACTAAATACTCCGGAATTTACGCTTCCTTTGTCATTACAGGAAATAATTATCCTTTAGAAATTTTTTCAGAACTTAGACAATGAGTAAGGTCAAAGTTGGACTTTCAAAAGATTTTAGTTTACAGCTGTTAATAAATAACTTCATTATTTGATGATATCGCAAAATAAATTGATTGTCTTTGGGATTCCAAGTTTAATGATTTTCATTGCATTAGACTCAGGACACAAATGCAAAAAATTAATTTTGTTTGGTTTTGCGTTTTTGAGTCCGATTGTATAATAGTTGCCTTTATTTCGAGATTCAGATTATAACTAACACTTAGCTACATATATGGTTCTCTCTTATTTTATTTTCTCTGACAAGAAAAATAAATTTGTTTGTTACTTTACGTACAGGTTCTGTTTGCCAATTCATAATAAGAGTAGAATAATTAGATAGTAGTTTGAGAACAGAAACGGCGAAGTTTCTTTAGATTTTAGAATGACCAATAAAATCTTTTGACATAATCCCCATTGAGAATATGTGGGTAGTTATGAGTAGGACATAGACAAACAATCAATTTAAACAGGGGCGTAGCAATCCTGGAGCAGTTGAAGCAAACTGCTCCGAGCGCACGAATTTTAAGGGCGCACGAGCCAGAGAGCGCAAATTTGGTTCTCACAAAAATGTGTTTTTGAACTTTTGCCTTGGTAATAAGCCTTTAAATCTTGTTAATTCTTACAAAAACAGGATTTGAAATACCAGGCGGCATGGGTTTTACATAAATTTGTTATTCACTTTCATTAAAAGAAAAAAAGGTTTCTCTAACACGGTGGTCTTCTCGTGTTCAGGCTCTTGACGCGTTACGTACTTGCTATTTTGTTGTTATAAAAATATCAACCTACTTGAAATTACAGTGAAGAAGCCAAGACGAACAACGCAAACCTAAAAGATTTATAACTTATTCTAACAATTTTCAACCATTATCTTGATAATTGTACAAATAAAGTACTGGACATATTAATATTGTCTCCAAAATGCTACTCAAAAAGATGTAGAGTAATCAATTGAGATGCTGTCTTTATTCTAACCCATTTCCAAAATATATATATTAAATAATTGGGATATTGTTAAAAACGAGGCAGTTAAATTATCAACTAAATGGAGCATTAAACCTTGTTTCGCCAAAAAAAGATTGTGTCTAGTAAAAAAATTCTTTGACAAACTGGATGAGCCCATTCAAAATAGTAAAGAATGTTTTAAAATGAAAGTTTTTTAATAACGTAATTGTCATAGTATTTACTCAATTAAATATTAAATTGAAATCTGTGCGCAAAGTAAGTAGACTTTTTAAATGTTTATCGCTAGTATATCTTGTTGCATCATCTGATGAAACTATTTTGGTTGATTCCGAATTGTTTAAATTGGCATATTCTTCAGATATTTCTTTTAGTTTTGGATCACAAATAATAAGATTTAAAATGTGTTTTTTTATTCAATTAAGACAAATTCCTTCTATACGCTAAGTTGCTGAATTACTCTTAATTCACACCCTAGTCTCTCCCAAAAGATATTTACGAAGCAGTATGTCTCAATCCCGTTTTAGCTCTTTGGCCACAATATTGAAAAACCAATTGCTGGTCAACTTGATCTGGGTAAATTAATTGACCGATTAATAGATTTAAGATTTGTAAATGTCTTAATGTATTTTATAACATAATCATGTATCATTAATTCAATATTACTGTGTGAATATGTCATATATTTAAAAATTTTAAATCAATTGTCATTAAATAATGTTTAAAATTGAAACTAAAAAATAAAGACTAGAAAATTTAAAAAAATATTGAAACATTTGTGAGAAAAAAAAGAGGAACACCGATCTTATTTGTTCCAGGGCGCTGTTTATGTAGCTACGCCTTTGAATTTAAATAATGTAGCGCAAGTTGCAAATGAACTTTGGGAACGTTTCCGAGGATCCGACTACTGCAAAAAATTAATTAATTTGATGCTGAACAGGTTAACGACATATATACGAAATATTAGTTGTAAGGTTTTATGTATTAAATAAACATATTTCTATAATAAAACTACCAACTAATAAGAGAGGCGATTAGGTATTAATCTACTTAAAACTTGTTTAAATTTAGTTCAGTTTAAAACGATGATTTAAATTAGTTCACATTACTTGAAAAAACGATTATTTCAGTTTATATAACTATAAAGTAAATCGTTATTTCACAAAAAATGTAAATAGTATTCATTTTAGAATCTGAAAGTCATTTTGTGCTAAAGAACAGAACGATATGGTTATTTATTTAATTGATCATTTGACGTATTTTTAATCAGTCCACTATTAAAATGATTTAATTAGTTATGCATAGTAATTGCAAATATGTTATGAATACACTAGTAATGATAGTAGTTTTAGTAGAAACAATATTCTATATAAATATCTGATATAAACAAAAATTCTAGAATTAATAGCTTGCATAAGGTATAAATTCTTTAAAATACACTTTTTAAATATTAAATACATTTTTGTGCTGCCAACATTGCAAACGTCAATATTCGTTGGTTAGTGTAGTTACGTAATGAACGAAAAAAGCTCTAGGGTGGCAAAATGAAAACTAGGAATCCACATAAAAGTAAGTGTTCAAAGTCAATTAATATATTAGAATGAGTATGCGACAGGTGGAAAAATCATTTTAAAAATCTTCAAATTCAGTTAAAATTGCAGAAAAACGATTTTAAAGTTAATCTCAAATCTGACAGATTTAGAAATAAATGTAGTACCAACATATTATATTTCTGTTGATTTTTATAATTTTTTCAAAAAAGAATGTAATTTTATGAAAGACAACACAAAAAATAATGTACATTACTCTCGTCGAAAGAATCATAGCATAACTCACTCACATGCAACGCTCGGCCATGCGGCATCGCGTCGCATTAACGTTCGTTATGCTATTTCTTACTTTCGACTCTTGTGACGTAAACTACTATTAAAATTTTATAATAAATACCAATCTGGTATTTCTATTTCTTCTTTAGCTAGACATGTAATAAAATTACAATGGTTTATTTGCTTTAAGCATCTAATGGGAAACACCCCATACCATTAGTATGCGAATAAGGCCGATCTTAAACGGTCATTTTGGTTGAGAGCGATTGTACATTATTTTTTGTGTTGCCTTTTACAAAATTATATTGTTTTTTGAAAAAATACATAAAAAACCACCAGAAATATGTTGTTGGTACTACATTTATTACTAAATCTGTCAAATTTGACATTAACTTTAATATCGTTTTATTCAATTCTGAGTTTTTAAATGACTTGCACTTGTCGCAAACACGTTCTAATATAATAATTGACTTTCAACATGTAGCTTTTTGTGGATTTCTAGTTTTTATTTTGCCACACTAGAGCTTTTTTCGCTACGTAACTACAATAACCAAAGAATATTGGCGTTTGCTATGATGGCAGCACAAAAAAATATGTTATTTTAAATGTTATTGTTTAAATAAACTTATAATAAAATATTAGAAATACGAATAGCGGACGCATGATTGTAAAACATTTATTACTTAGTCATTAGTAATAATTAAATAATGTCTTATTTGGTCGTTATACCAGCATTCAACTTAATTTTGATATGTTATCTTGTAAACGATTCTCATAATAACCAAACGAAACTAATTCCAAATTGCAGTCTGGTGGTTTTCGCAAAGGAGTAAATGAGATTATGTTTACGACCGATTCATCATAAGTTAGAACGAGAACGTTTGATTCAAATACTCCTCATGAATAGTATTCTTTTACAAATGAGTTAATTAAAGAAGGGCGGTACTCTGTGATTATTAATAGTTTTAGTAAAAGCTTGAATAGAAGATGAAATTGTCTAAATGTGAAATCGATAAAATTAAGAAAATAAAACAGTAATCTTAAAGACGTAGAAAAGTTCGATTCATAGCAACAAACAAAAATTGGTACACATTATTCTTGCTCAATTTTTGTCTTTCTACGTTGAATCATTAAAGGCAATAATGTTTAAACACGACCGAGAACAAGGATTTGTACGATAGACCGTCGTCAGTTATACTATACATCTGTTATACAGTACCTATCAATAACGTATAAGTTTATGGGTTAGGACCCGTGTCTTCTAAAACTCTATGTAATTCTCACAACCTTTGCAAATAATGGATATAGCTTATATTGCAGTAATAAACATGTTGCATTTAAAATAAGAAATAGAAATTAATATATTAACTTCTTAATTGTAATTCTCAATTATCAAAGCAATAATAAACTTAAGTTTATGATCGTTTCTTAATGTGCTTTGTAATATGAAAAACTAATAAAGGAAATTTTTAGTGCATTAACATTTTATGGCAATGCAATTACATGCCGTGAGAATAACCGTATGAATTTTACGCTGTAACTTTGTCTAATCTATCCACGTTACAATTCTTTTTCGAATTTATTTTAATTTTATACTTCTATTGTTAAATAGAATTGGTTAAAAATTGAAAAAAACGTATATTAATCAGATATAGATTGAAAAATCAATGAGATGCGCCATAAAAAGTTTAATCGAGTTTACTTTTTATTTAATGGAAGTGTAATCTAAATAAAGATAAAGTGTTTGTAATGCGCTTTGATTGATTTAAAAACTGTAATAATCGTACAGAATTTGAAGCAAATAGGTTTGAACATGTTTAACATTTTTAACATATTTATTAACTACATTAATTTAAAGTGTGCATTAAATATAATTAATTAAAAAAACTGGTATTTTTAAATTAAATAAAAGTTACAGCAAAAATTTAATGTAATTTTTATTGTTGTTATAATGTCATCGCCTTTTAAACTGCTAACTTAGTTAAATATGCTACTGAGTTATAATGTAAGTATGGTATTTCATAGATATACAGGGTTGGCCATTACTCCAGTCTCGGTTTGTAGTGCCTTTGTATAAATATCAGCATAAAATGTTTAGTACTGTACTCACTGGTATTGAAAATTTGTATGTTTTAAAAATATTTTTGTTTATACAGGATGTTTAGTTTTGGCTGAGCAGCATAAAGTTACACTTTTTTAAATAGCAACCCATCAATTTTTTACGCTGTTTGAGATGAAAAGTACTTTTTAAAATTTTGCTGCGTTGCCATTTTAGAGCAATTTCTTTAACAATGCATAAAGAAATTTTGGAATTTGTTTTTGTAAATTCGTAAACGAAAGTGAGAAGTACTTAAATAGTCTAAAAAAATTTTTAATTTGCCATACTTATTATGTCTAATTTTCACATTTTTCAAATTATTGAAGTTTTTACGATTCTTCTTTGGTTTAAGTGTAAATCACAAAAAAAAATTATAGGAGGGGATTTTAACTGCAAAGCGCACGAATGGAACTCTTTATATACGTGCACCAAAGAAAAAAGAATGGTGTAGTCGATAATAGAAAACAAATTAGTGGTGCTAAATAAAGAAGAGATTCCTACTTTTCAAGCAAGAGAAATGCAGTCATACATAGACATAACATTAGCTTCAAAACAGCTACTTAAAAGTAAAATAACATGGGAGTTAAGCGAGGAAGAAAACAACAGTGACCAAAAAATATATATATAAGCGTAATAAATAAAAACAACACACTAGCGGATAAACAAAAAAAATCCACGGATGGACATACAAAGAAGGAAAAGAAGAAAACATAAAGAAAATAATTACCAAAAAAATAGGTGACAGCTGGAAAGAAGATAGACTGAATAAAGCTTTAAAGCAAGCTTGTAACGAAACTCTTAATAAACACAGACTAAGAAAAGCACAGAAAACAAGAAAAAAATCTATCTTAGGAGAGTGTTAAGGAAGCGGAAATAGAGTATAAGCAAAATAAAAAACAATTAAATAAAAAAATTGAAAAAAAAGAAGCATGGAAGGGTGTCTGTCAAGATATAGATAGGTACACATGGGGGTTAGCCTATAAAATAGCGGTAAATAAAATAACAAAAATAGCGCGATAACCCTAACTAACAAAGAACAAATCAAATTAGCCTAAGAACTGTTCCCATGAAGACAACAAACGAGATGGAATAAACTAGAAATAGCAACAGAGGATATCCCAATAATAACAAAAGAGGAGATAGAAAAAGCGGGAAAAGATGTAACGGCAAAAAAAGCATGCGGGCCTGACGGAGTGCATATCGAAGACATAAAAATAATAACAAGAGAAAAACAAAATATCCTATAGAGAATTTTTGATCAACTCATCACAAAAATAAAATTTCTAACGTCTTGAAAGGAGGCAAAACTAATATTAATCAAAAAACCCAAAAAAAATTTCTACCAATATGCCTAATAAACACCATGGCGAAGTTATACAAGAAAATTATAAACTATAAGATAACAACAGAACTACAAAAAGGTAATAAAATATTGCAAAACCAGCATGGTTTCAGAAAATACTACTCTACGATAACAGCAGTTCAGCAACTTCAAAACATAGCAAAAGAGGCAAACAAATAAACACAACAATAGAATCTATATGGCGACAATAGATATTAAAAATGCTTTCAATTAGACAGGTAGGGAAAAAATAGTAGAAGCTATGTAAAACAAAAGTATTGCGCCAATCTAATAGAATTAATAAAAAGTTACCTAGAGAACAGCGAAAACAGGTCGAGGATAAAAAAGAAAGAATTAAATTGAAATGCGGGGTACCACTAGGTTCGGTACTAGGTCCAACGCCATGAAACATTTTCTATGATGATATCCTAGAAACTCATATAGCAAACGGATGCGAGATGATAGCGTATGCAGACGACATGGCTGTAATAGGGACGGGAAAAAAAAATAGAAACGAATTAGAGCAGAAACTGCAAAAAGCAATAAAAGCAATAGAAGATAAAAGTCTAAAAACAGCGACCGAAAAAACTGAAGTCATCGTACTTAAAGGCAAAACCAAAGTCAAAGAAATTACCATAAACATTAAGAATAAGGAGATTAAAAGTCAAAATTGTATAAAATATCTAAGCCTAAGTATAGATAAAAATTCGAATATGGGGACACATATAATTGAAGCAACAAAAAAAGCAGACAAGACTATAATGATGTTATCCAAAATAATGCCCAGCATAGATGGATCCAACACAGTTACTGCTAAGCATAGCTAATTCCATGATATTATATGGATGGGAGTTACAGAACAGTATCCACAAAGGCACTACAGGTTATAACAAAACAAATACCCTTTCATTTGATTATAAAAAAAGGTAATTAAAAAAAATACAGACAAAGTATAATGAAAGAGCGTAAGAAAAGATACTATCAAGAAGTGGGAAGAAAAGTGGGCAGAAAATAAAACAAACGGACAGTGGACAAAAAAAATAAAAAGTATAAACAGGTAGTTCTTTAGAAACCACTGAGAACTAAATTTTCACTTAACCTAATTTCTAACAGGACATGGGTGTTTTAAAGCGTATTTCTGTAAATATAAAAGAAGCGATAACCAAAAACGTAACTACTGCGAAGAGGTTGATACAGTAGAACACACTGTATTTATATGCAAAAGTTGGGAAAAGGAAAGGAAAAAGCTAAATATAGAAATAAACATATAAATAAATGCCGAAAATGTCATAGAAAATATGTTGGGAATGAGATGAAATTGGATAAAATTAGCAAAACTATTAAAGAAATAATAGAACGAAAAGAAAAGGTAAAGAGAAAATGATAAATAAATAACGCTGAAATAACTAACAACCGAATATAATGAGTGAAGATAAATGCCAAAAAAAGTGATACCGTCACCCCTCCCACTGATAGGAAAAAAAAGGAGGGAGTTTTAGCCGGTAAGAGTCCGGCACTACCATATGGAATTGGTCTATGTGGTGTTCATGATGGATTTCCCTCTTCTTAAAAAAAGTGTAATTTTCATGTCGACTTTGTAGCACCACGTGCCACTTTTAATGTGTACCAATATCAAAGGATTAAAACCTTCAAAGCACCTCCTTGGTGGGTTACAAACATTGGAGTACCTATTTTAACTATTTTAGAAATATTTAACTACGAGCCACCAAATCGACTCCTCTGCAAAGTACAAAAGATAGTTTAATAAAATCTCGGTGATTAGTTCCATTCTTACAAGGCATGGATTTTTGACACTTTCCTTAAAAAAACTTATTTGTTTATTTTCTTTATAAGTGTTAACCTTTCTTTATGGTAGAAAATCAAGTTTTTCGTAAGTTTAATTACAGTTAGCCATTGGATAAACGTTTTCTTAATGTTTAACACCGGATTTGGGTAAGTCAGATATTTTCAGTACATCCAGTCACTACAGTGATATTCACGACTTAGTAGTTTATAACATCGACGTCATAATATCTATGTTCTCAATTGTACACATGTATGTTGGGATGCTCCGGGGTTCTTATATCCCGAATTTGATAACTAATTGAACTAAGTTAACTGCGCTTGCAATAGCTTTGGGTGAATTGAGTAACCCAGGATACTGTTGCCGATTCTAAGCCCGAATAGAAAAAGAGTGTTGTAGCGGTAGGCCAGCCCCCTGCGCTACGTAAAAGTTGACAAAAGCTACAAAAACGAACGATAAGTTTCGGAACGTGAAATTTGCAGGGATGCAAAGAAAAAATGTCAGAAATAACAGCACTACATCAGCTAAAAATCAACTTCTTATTACTAACGGAAACAAAAAGAAAAGGTTTAGGTGTAGAACAAATAGGAAACTAGATTCATTTATACAGTCGAGTATCCAAAAAAGGAAGGCTACCAGAGAAGTGTTGCTACTAATAAAGAAAAAGTTTAAGCAAAAAATATCAAACTGGGAAGCTATCAATGAGAACAGAGTCAAGACAAATATGACTATTTTGTATGTTGTGCCATTTCTGCATTTAATATTAAAATTAAGAATGCATAATGAGATATTATTTGCTATTAAATTCTTGCTAGTTGTTACTTATTTCTACAATATCAATTTTTTTCCATGTCAATTTTATATTCCTTTGTTTAAAAGCTACACGAGCACATTAAATTTCTTTAAATCATAATATAAAAAATCATAATTTTAATGTGTTTTATTAAAATAACAACATTTTTGTAATTTCTGTTTATATGAAAACTTATTTTACTGATGTACTCATATTTCATTTATAATTTAAGATTACACAGTATCTTTCTTCGTATAATGTTTTTATGAATATTATTTTTGTGTTTCTTTCCCATTATTTTCGATGATATCCAATTGTTATGTAAAGTAATTTTCATGATGTTAATTTTTTATTATGTTCTTTTTTATTATGTTTAATTTTTATTATGATGAATTTTCATTATGTTTTTTCCATTATGTATTTGATAATAAAAAATAACTTGGCAACAACGCATCAAACAGCTGATGTACGCTTGCGTCTGTGGCTTGCGACTTACGCTATATTTTTGCGCGGTTTGCGTCTTTTCTTTGTTTTAAACAGTTGAAACTCGAAAACAAAGATTAGGTTAGCTTGAAAGCGTGTATATGTCAGCTGTTTCTTGCGTTGTTGTCAAGTCATTTATTATAATTGCATAATATAAATAAACATAATAAAAATTTATCATAATAATAATGATACATAATAAAAAGAACATAATCTAAAAGGACAATTAAAAAAATTAACAAAATGGAAATCATTATGCATAACAACTGTATGTCATAGAAAATAACCATAAAGTAAATTAAACATCATGAATATAGAGGCTTCATAAAAAATACAAAAGGAATATGATGTATTAACTTAAGCCACAAAATAAATTTCAGAACGCACTACTAGTAAAATATTTCACAAATAAATTAGATATAACAAAAATGTAGAAATTTTAATAAAATACTTTAATATCATACTCTATTATTAATATGTTTTAAAGAGAAATAATACCCTACTTATATTTAAAAAGCAACATAAAATTGTTGTTTGATATAATAACAGTATCATATTAAATGCACAAAATAATTTGAAACTTAAACGAAATATTTCAAATATACATAATAAATCATAAAATCTATTTCTAATGATTGTGAATTTTTATGACTATGATATTTATTTAGAAATTATTTTAGTCAATACTTTTTTTTTAATTCTACTTAATTTTCTTGCTAATTTTTATGTAAAGCAATTTTTGTTATAAACGGAAGAATTTAAATTTTTAAACAATTTAAAAGAAAGGAAAAATAATAAATAACTTAATTCTAAAATGTTTAATAGAAATGCTCTGATTTTAATGACAGTTAGTTTCCAGTTGGTTATTTTTAAAATACGTAAGCATTGCTCATATGAATTTTTCTGGTTTGACACGATTATTGCTATTTACCATTGAAGGTATTTCTTCTGAAGTTTACAAATATTATATTCAGTTTTAATTATGTTGTAACTGATTTATATATGATAAATTTAAGCGGTGTTTCATAATTTTCATTATGTATTTACATAATTTTAAGTAATTTGGCAACACTGTTAATGAAAGCCACAGCCAATCGTGTTTCTCCTTACACGAACTACCGCATTATATGCACCACTGACAATACGTGAAAGCTTGCCGTTGTTGCCACATTATTTTTTATTATCAAATACATAATAGTAATGTAAATAAAATAAACATAATAAAACTAAATCATAATGAAACTCAACATAACTAAGATGACATATCATAAAAATTGGTTTTAATAGAAACAAACATAACAATAATTAAAAGTAATCAAAAGTGTAAAAATTATATTTTATAGACTTAGTTTAAGTTATTATACAGTATCAGAAATATAAGTTTGCATGTAAATAAACATCACTAAAATTTAGTTATTATAATAAAACACATTAACATTATGATTTTTTGTATTATGATTCAAAGAAATTCAAAGTGCTACTGTAGCTTTTAAGCAAAAGAAAATAAAATTGACTTGAAATTAAAATTGATACCATAAAACTAAGCAACAACAAACAAAAACTTAATAGCAAATGATTTCTCATGATACATTCTTAATTTTAATATTAAATGTAGAAATGGCGCAACATAATTTTGGGACAAACGGTAAACTTATTTAACATTTATAACCCCTCAGAAAATGATCTTGTAATAACTAAAAACATATTCTATAAAAAAATTAACGGCGCTATAAGTGAAGTACGAAGAACTAGTAGTAAACAACAACGGTGAACAATTAATATACTTATACGAATAATAAGAATAACAAATGGGTTTTATATACATACATAAATTCACAAATATACGCAAGAAAGACTGTCGCAACAGCAAAAATTTAGTACTGACTGACTATGTGATTGTAAAACAAAATACAAAATTACGAGTATTAAATGATAGCGTTTAACGAGGTGCTTATTGTGGATCAGATCATTATCTTGTAAAAGCAAAAACATTATTTGCAGCTTACAAAAAAGCAGCAAGGAGATGATGTACCAACGAATATAAAAACAACCACTGCAAAATATCTTAAATATACTTTGCATGGATTCATAAATCACAGGACAAAAATTTATATCAAATACGGCTTAAAGTCAAATTAAGAGACGACATTAATACTACATTTCCAGAACTATACAATGACATCATAGATAGTTTGCACGAAGCAGCAAAAGAAGCGCTAAGAAATAAAGTTGAAAAAAAGTACAGCAGTAAAATATGGTGAACGAAAAAATTAAACAATACGTCAAAAGGAAGAAACAAACATCAAAAATGACTAAATTTGCAAACAGAAGAAAGCAGAGAAGAGTATAAAAACATCGTATCGTATAAAATTACTTATTAAAATCTTATAATCACAAGAAAATAAATAATAAGTTTTCCAATGAGTTCGGATGAATTATCTGACAATGAAGAACTAACCGAAGAAGAAATAGTTAGAAATTTAGATGAAGAAGCTGAAGCCATTACACAGGGTTTATTACCTCCAAAATCTGAACCAAGATACGAATTGTATTATAAACAGTTTAAGGACTAGAAAATTAAAAATAAAACAGATTTATTTGATGAAAGTGTTTTTGTAGTATATTTCAAGGAGCTGTCAAAAACTCTTTCACCGACAAATTTGTGGACTCTATATTCGATGCTTCGATCTATAATGTACCTCAAGCATAATATCAGTATCAATACATATTATCATTCTTAAAAATCCAAGCAAAAGGGTACAAACTGTCGTAAGTGTAATTATTGGAAAGAAAGATAAGAGCCTAAGGTTGTGTTTAGATCCAAAAAAATTAAACTCTGTAATCAAACGACCAAAGAATGTGCTAATACCGACGATAGATAAAATCGCTAATAAGTTATGTAACAAAAGTGTGTTTACTGTTTTAGATTTCAAAGAAGGGTTCTGGCATGTTGAGCTAGATTCCCCCTCATCTGATCTTTGCACATTTTCTACTCCGTTTGGATGTTACAAATTTCTAAAACTACCGTTTGGACTAAGTATGGCTCCTGAATATTTCCAGTATATAAATGTGAAAAATTTTGAAGATATACCAGGCGTACAAGTATACTTCGATGATCTACTAATTGCAGCGGAAAATGAAGAAGAACACGATAGAATTTTATTAAAAGTTATCAAAAGAGCAAAGAAATGTGGCATCAAATTCAATAAACAGAAGATACAGTTCAAGGTTAAATCTGTTAAATATCTAGGTCATGTATTTTCAAGTACAGGATTAAGTATTGATCCAAATCGAGTACAAGCTATAATGGAGCTGCAGGATCCAAAAAACAAAAAAGAAGTACAGTCTTTTTTAGGAATGATTAATTTTCTTAGGCAATTTATACCTGAGTTTTCTGAAATTTCATCTCCATTGAGAGAACTACTAAAAAGTAAAGCAGACTTTCTATGGTTACGTGTACATGTTGAAACAGTTAAGATGCTAAAAGAAAAAATCACAAAAGCTCCGGTACTTACCAATTTTAATTTTAAAAAAGAAACGACAATACAGGCTGATGCATCACGTAATGGATTGGGATGTTGTTTATTACAGGAAGGAAAACCAGTCTCATATGCGTCTAGATCATTGTCACCAACAGAACAAAATTATGCGCAGGTAGACAAGGAATTATTGGCAATTGTGTTTGCAACGAAAAAGTTCCACAACTATATTTATGGTAAGAAAATAACTGTAAATACTGACCATAAACATCTTGTTAGCATAATAAATAAAAATGTGTGTGACGTCCAGGTTACAAAGAATGATAACTAGGCTTTTAAAATATAATATAAATATTAAATACGTACCTGGAAAGTATATGTATATTGCAGATTTGTTGTCGAGATCAAATTTAGGAAATGTAACTGAATGTGAGGATGAATGGATAAGTAAAGTGGTTCATTCATTAAGCAGTGGTTTAAATATTACAGACGAAAAAAGGAAACAATTCGAAACAGCAACTGAAAATGATGTCGTTTTGTCTAAATTGAAACAGTATTATATTAATGGTTGGTCAAAGTGTGTCAATCAAGTTGAAGATAATGTAAAATTTTATTTTAAATTACAAAATGAAATAACATTTGAAGAAAAATTACTGTTTTTGAACCGTAGATTAATTGTACCACTGGAACTGAGAAATTATATATTAAAATTGCTACATGAATCTCATTTTGGAATAAGCAAGACAAAAGAACGAGCTAGACAAATTGTGTACTGGCCGGGTATTATGAAGGACATAGAAAATATTATTGCCAAATGTAGTGTGCGCGAAAGATATTCACAAACAAATGTAAAAGAACCATTAATATTACACGATATTCCAAATCTTCCGTTCAACAAGATTGGATGTGATTTCATGGACTTTGGAGGAAAGCAATATTTAGTAATTCAAGATTATTTCTCCAAGTGGTTGGAAATATTGGAAGTTGAAAACAAGACAATTGAAGAGGTCATTAAACAATTGAAGAAAATTTTTGCAACACTAAGGAATACCACATACAATTGTAAGTGATAATATGCCTTTTAATTCGTGGAAATACAAGAAATTTGCAAGTGACTGGAATTTTAGAATAATAACAAGTTCGCCAAGATATCCAAGAAGTAATGGACAAAGTGAACGGGCTGTGCAAACGGCTAAGAAAATGTTAAAGAAGTGTCAATACACAGGACAAGATCTGGAATTCGCATTATTAGAATTCAGAAATTCTCCTATTACAGGATTAAATATTACACCCACTCAAATATTATTCAGCCGCAGAACTCGAACAAAACTACCAATTCACAGTGCACTATTAAAACCTGCAGTAATTACAGATGCTCATCAAGGTATAATGAAAAATCAACAACGTTATAAAGCCAATTATGATAAAACATCTCGTCTCCGAATTAGTTTTAAGCCAGGAGAAAATGCATTGGTACAAAGAGAAAAGATATGGGAACCTGCCAAAATAATAAAAGAAAGTGAAACCCCAAGATTATATATAATACAAGATCAGAGAGTAAACATCTTACGAAGAAATTCAATACATTTGAAACACACAAGTAACGAGTATAAAATGTGCAAGGATTTGGATGAGACAATAATTGAACCAAGTGTTAATTCAAATATGACTAACTCTAGCATTAGAAATGACGCTAATTGTAATAATGCAGATGTGACTAACCCTATTATTAGTAATGACAATAATTTAAACAATAGTAAAGTAATAAGGACGAAAAGTGGCAGAAAGGTGAAGCCACCGGTAATATATAAAGATTACATAATGTAATATGTTTAATTTCTATATTGTTACGGAATAGAAATATAAATTTAAAAAAAAAAAAAAGGAAGGGAGATGTCGTAAGTGGAGACACATCATCGACGTCATAGCCACCAGGCTGACCACACACAGGTTATAAGTGAGTTACACATAATTAATATAATAAAGACAATTTAACAAATTAACGTGATCTATTAATGCTTAACCTATAACTATACAATATAAATATAAATATTACACAAACCAAAAATAGCTCAAGTTCTTACGCTAACTCAAATTAGACAATTTTTAAAAGATTATGATGATAATATTTATTTGGCTACAAAAGTAAGTAGTAAAATTTATTTACAATTAAAATATATACAATTATTTATAAATTAAAATCTCAACATGCTATTTAACAATATTTTTATTATTTCAATTTAGGTTATTCTAATTTTCGGAGTAAGCGGTTGCATGAAATCCTGCGAATTCTGCAATCTCTTTGTCAAAGATGTTGAGGATTGAAAAACAAATTTTTTAGCGACAATAAGAGACTCAAAAAACTACTATCTCCGTAATTTTATAATTGGTGGAGAATTTTACAGCACAGTTAAGAAGTATATTTCACTCAGAACGACTGACATGAACACAACAAGATTTTTCATTAATTATCAGAAAAGGAAATGTTTACTGCAAGTAATTGGGAAAAACAAGATCTCTGAAGTACCTAAAACCGTGGCTATCTGTTTACGATTAGAGAATCCTGAACGTTTCACTGGTCACTGTTTTCGTCGTACTGGCGCAACATTACTTGCCAATTCTGGGGCCACTATGACTGCTATCAAACAACTTGGAGGGTGGAAGTCATCCACGGTCGCGGAAGGATACGTGGAAAAATCGGTAGCAAACAAAAAAAAATAACTAACTGTTGATGTCAGAAAACCCAGGACCATCTACTAGCCTTCAATCTCTAAATCTATTCCATTCTCATAAAGAGCTCCACAGTCATTCTGCAGCCAGTGAAAGTGTTGTAGCAGTTAAATCTGAGAAAGAATTTCACAGTCATTCTGCTTTCTTTCAAGGTGATATAGTAACGCAATCAGAACAAGAATTGATGACAAATGAAAATTTAAAAACTTCTCAAAAAAACAGTTCTATTAACTCTTCTGAAAAAAATTGTCAGCCAAGACTATCGACTAGCTTCCAAAATTCATCATTAGATTGCCCTGACGTTGAACTTCCAGATCACTCCACATTGGGCCAAAGTGATGAAGAAGCAGAATCAGAACAGGAGTTGATGGCGAATGAAAACTCAAAAACCTCTAAAAAAAAACAATTCTCTTGGCTCTTTTGAAAAAAAGTGTCCCTTAAGAAAACCTTCCCATTACATAAAAAATTTTTAGTCAAAAAACCACAGAAAATCGCCAACTTTTCCGAAAACTTCAATTACTAAAAAAATCGAGACCGAAAATATTAATCACTTATCAGTTTATTCTACTTACGTTATATTTAAAAAATGTAAAATAGATGTTGCAGTAAATAAGAAGAGTACTCTTAAATTTTAGAAAAAAAAATAAACAATAATTATAACGTTACAATTTCATGTATTTATGAAACTATTCATAATCAATTAATTATAAATATTAACTGTTATTATCATTTATTTGTAATTCTCATTATATTGGTAAAACTGTTTGGTTTTCAAAATTATTCTGTATTTTAAAATAAATCTAACTTGTTAATTTATAAATTTAATCATTTAACACTGATATTTTTTAAGATGTAATATTTTATTTTTTCATTTAATTTTTTTGTAAGAAAGCTCCAACTCGGAATTCCCTCTGTTTTCGCTTTGAATCTATTTTTTTGCGTAAGATTTTAATACAACATTTTATTGCTCGAACAGAGACTAGGAGGCCCACAAAGTCTCACAATCTTTAAAAAATTATTTTACGTTTATGTTGACAAATGTGCCAAAACTGTCAAAGACGGTTTACAATAGCGAAAAATTAAAATTTATGACAGTTAATACAATAAATTTTATTTATAAGGAACTTTCGATCCCGCTGTGATAAAAAATTGTATACTTACCACGGGAGGAAAGTATGACATCCCAACACGCGTAGTATTGTGACCTTCGTCTTAGGCTTGGGTCACAATACTACGCGGGTTGGAAAGTCATACTTTCCTCCCTAGGTAAGTAATATACTATAAAAAATGGGATAGCATGTGGCCCCTAGGGAATATATACAAAAATAGTAAAAAACGGAACACTCAAGCTGTTCTTTGTATTAACGTGTGTATTTAACCAACTTATTAATGAACACGAAGTACCGTCAGACTGGAAAGTAGCATATATCTCTTCAATTTATAAAAATTAAAATAAATTAAACTGTAACAACTATAGAAGAATAGTGATTACAAGTACTCTGAGCAGACTGTACGGTCAAATACTACGACACCTGATAGAAAATGAGTTCCAAGATAAAGAGGAACAAAGTCAATTTCAAGTTGGCAAGTCATGTGCTTTTACAAAGATTTAATATCATAAGTCAAAATAAAAAAGAGAAGAGTGGGATCTTGCAATGAACTTAGATAGAACAAGATACTTATGCATAAGAACAGAATAGTGTATTATGGAGTAAACAGCTACTACGAATGAAAACTAAAAATAACATCTTATTTTACGGAGCAGAAACATGGAGACGGGCAGACAAGAACCGAAAGAAAGTGATGAATACTGAAATGAATGCATTACGACAAGGGCTTCAAGACAAAAGAGAATTGAAAATGAAATAATTTGATTAGACATTGAAGGTACAATAACAACGAACATAGAAAGAAAATAACTGACCTGTTATGGTCATGTTTAACGTATGACAATGCAGATAAATGATGCATTGGGTACCAAAAGAATGCCGCTTTAGAGAAAGACCAAAAAAAACTTGGGGTGAAGGAATCAGAAAAACACTGAGCGCCCTAAATTTAGAAGCAAGACGATGGATGAATAGAAAAGAATGGAACCTAGCACGGACAACGGCAAAAGACGTTCTAAACCAAGATTTATGTATATTAAACCAAGTTAATTTTTTGTGTGTGTGTATCAATTTTATACATAATTTGATAAACTTATGGACGTCAAGTAAATCTAATTTATTGTTAATTCGATTTTGTTTATTTCTTCTTTATTCCGATTCGACGCTGCTTTATCAATACATTGATCTGGAGATCATAAAAATTATTGTAACTCGGACCAGATCTTCTCTCCAAATACCAGTTGTTTAAATTGTAGTACGAGTCGTTTATGCAAAATCCATATATAAGAAGGAGCTTATAACAATGAATTTTAAATTACAAATTTAGCTCTGAAATTAATGTGTTCTACAGACAAAGCTAAGCCACATTCTACAAATTAATTAAGCTTTTTATTGTAAAACCAGATGTGTGTCTTATCTGACCGAGTGTAAAATGCAAATAATAGTATCTTTACAACAAAATTTGAAATTCTAAACTTATTTTTTAATTGCACAAGTTAAAATAAATAAAGCTGAAGAACTATTATTTTACTATAAAAATCCGTACACGTATAAAAATGGTAATAAAAACGTAGTTACTAATATTTGCCTAGTGCATCGAAATTGCAAACGTCGATTTTGCGCTCAATTTTAAATAGCCATTCATGTAATTTCTGTAAATATTTGTGGGATTTATTTAGCGTAATTTAAAATAAACAAAATACAGGTTTTTTGCTCTGATAATACCGCCTATGCCGGATCTGCAATTATTATTCAAAAATAATCTTCCATAATGAACTACTTTCATAAATTTTAAACAAAAAAAAATCAAGCACCATCTGTCGAGTTAAGAACTCTTCCATGAAACATTAAGGTCACTGCCATTTACAGCCCACTACAACATAAGATATCAACGAAGGAATACAAGAATTTTTCTTCAAATCCTCGGAAACAAGTTTGTCGTAAGGGAAGATTGGGACACCAAACATGCACACTGTAAATTGAGAATTGTCGCCACAAAAAGCAGAAACTTCCTATGTACTATGACTAAAAGTTATTACGGGTGGCAGATCTTAGAAAACTTCCCGACTTACTTGACTACTATACCTTATTTAAAAACTATAAGGAGCGATTGCAAAAGATTGATTTACACTGCTAAAAGTCACCAGATAAATAACCAAATAAATTGAGGCGGTAAATTTTAAAATAGTAGTCTTCCATAATTTTAGTAAGATAAACGTTTAAAATATTTCTGTGGCAACTGTGGTTGAAAATAAGTTGCTATAGCGCTATTAGTTCATCATAGTAAAATATAGAACATGTTTATTAACGTAAATCATAATACAAGTAGTAAAATAACAAGACTTACAAAATTTTGTGTTACAAATAATGAGTACTATGAACATAAATAAACACAACACCGCCCAAACACCCGGAATAAGTAATCGTACAATTTTAAATGCATTTTAAATGTAAGCCAAAACCTACAAACTACTGTCAGATTCTGAATTTGAAGTCGTATCACTGTCATTATTAATAGATATTATCAGCGGTTCTATTAAATTATCGACTATTCCATCTAACTTGCACATTTTTTCTTCTTCTTTGACGACATGTTTTACACAATTTTTCCAATCAGTACTGGACACATTATATAAAGCTTCTTGTAAAAGAATTTTTACTTCAGACAACTTGAAAGATTTATTTTTTGTTGCCACAGTGATATGGTGGCAGTCGTAACACTGTTTTGTTAACTTTCTTTACCATTTCATCAACTGTATACAAATTATGTTGATACTTGTGTTCACGAATTAGCTGCAATAGCTCTGACCGAACCATGTCTGGTTCAAATGCAATATTCTTTAATTGTAACCAATTTTTCATATCCATTTTTTTTGATGCTGATGTAGGAATTTTTTCCACTCTTCGACTATGGTATGGTGCATTGTCCATTACAATTACAGCTCCTTCGGGTAGTTTTGTTAGAAATTCAGAAAACCATGTCTCAAATACTGCCGAGTTCATTTCTTCGTGGTAATCTCCTGATTTCTTGCCTTCAAAAACTAATAATGCGTTTTCGACAAAACCCTGCTCGGAACCTGCATGTAAAATTATTAATCGTCTTCCTTTTCCTGATGGATTCTTCAATCCCGTAGTTAACCCTTCAATGAATGCTTGACGCTTACTTGTGATACTTTCGTCGACCCATATTTTTTGTTTTGTGTGACCTTCATTTAACCAAGTTTCATCAAGGTAAAATATAGGTTTGTTTGCTGTTCTGTACTGCTTTATGGTTCTTAAATATTTTCGTCTCCAATTAATAATGTCGTTGCGTTCTATCTAAAATATAAAAAATAAGATTTTTCGGAATGGTTGTTTTCAATCAAACTTACTTGAAATTCAGCTGCTTTAGAATAGTATATAATGATGAACGAGACATTTGTGGCAAATCTGGCCTGTTTTTTAATGTGTTACTAATCTTATCTAGTGTCGGGATTTCATTTTCAAAAAAGAATCCATGTACTATTCTTCGAATATTGTTTTTAACTGTCTCATCGAGTGTTTGGAGTACTGCAGGTCGGCCACCAGAATGTTGAGGACTTGTAACAGTTCCTGTACCTTTGTATTCTTTTAAAACACGATAAACAGTTGATTTTGCAATGCCTATAAAGAATCTACAATTTAGAACATTCAATTTATACCATCAACAAAACATACCTGCTGCTTCGGAAATTTTAGATACAATAACAACAGTTTTTGTATTTGCATCTTCACTCAGAATTTGCTTATACATATTAATGATGCACTGCTTTTCTGCGACAGACAAGTAGCCTAAGTCTAGTCGTTTTCGCTTTTTTGGTGGCGATTTAACTACTCCACTGGTACTCGGCATTGCGTAATCCATAATCAAATATCGTAATACAAAATTATGAGTTCTTAGAAGAACTTTTTTAATTAAATACAAGAACGCAGAGGTTTAAAATACAAAAATAGCACAAAAATTATAAGACGATACAAAAGCAAAATGGCGTAGTAAACAAACAACAACGTTTGCGGCTGTGTAAAAAGGGCTGTAATTTGGCCAATAGAATAGCAGGAATTAAGCGCCATAAATTTAAATCGCTCCTCCTAGTTATTAAATAAAGTATATATAGTAAACAGAATTTCTAGAAGGGATTGCAGAGTTGAATCTAACTTTGATCTTTCAACTGACCAATTAATAAGTCGGCTCCCCCAAAGCTAATATACATAATGACAGTCAATCCAACTGCTATACTATCGAATCCGGTGTTTCCCAATGGAGTGTTTTAGGACTATTTTTAATCTACACTGTCGACATACCCCAAAAAAATAACACCACCGATGCTTCGTTTGCCGATGCCGTAACTGTATTATCTGTAAACAAAAACCTAGTGCTGGACTTTGAAAACTTACAATTTCATCTGGACCTCCTTACCAAATGGTACAACAAATGGAAAATAAAAATCAAAGTAAGTTCAAGTCACATTCATCACCAGAAGCAACCACTGCTCTCCTGTAACCATCAATAACATACTAAAACAAAAGCAAAATAGCTTGGACTCATCCTAGATCAAAAACTCATCTAGAAAAAGCACATTCAAACAAAACTCAAACAAAAAGACGTCAAATTTTTACAGATGTATTAGCTTGTTGGAGAAACATCCAAGCTCTCACTAAACAACAAGTTACTGTTATACAACATTATAATCAAACCGATATGGACATACGAGCTTCAGTTAACTGCCACAAAATATAAAGATCAAATAACAAACCACAAGAACGACTTCATAAAGCGAATAAACAACAGCGGCTCTACTCTAAGAAGACTACGTATTTATATATTAAAATGTAGTGACTACACACCGCATTCTATAAAGGACAAACAAGTCGCAAATTTCAAACCATTTTTGATTCATGTATAAAAAATAATAAATTTCTTTTTAAATCATTATTTGCTAACAAAGCATTAAATTATAATTATGTATTTAATTCTAATTATATTATTATTATTTTAATTTTTTATACTTTTCAGTTTCTGTAATTTTTGTATTTATTTTACATTTAAATTTAATATTTCAAGTTTGATTTTTCTGTTTTGAGAAAAATTTCATTTATCTTAAATAATATTACAGTATACGCCTAAAGATGACTAAAAGTCGAAACATGTAGCGTGATTATTCAAAAATGAAATAAAAATAATAATAAAAAAACTTTCACCATAAAACATATTAAAAAGGAATACGTTAACAAAGCTAACAACTTACTTTTGCTTACGTAAACTATTATCAAATGATGACTAGAAATTTCTTGAAGATCTTTTGTACTGCAGATTAAAAAATCATGAAAATGGTACCAGGTCTAAAAAGATGCATTTGATACTCTTTATGATATAAACTTTGAGAAAACTAAAACAATTTCTAAAACAAAGAACTGGATATCAAGAAAGATTAGAGAAGCTATTGAAATTATCAAACATCCTAACAATTTCAATAGAGACAGTGGTTACGAACTTTCTGACACATGGTTACCTGTTATTTCTTAATCTTAATTTGTCCACCATTGACACTTAGGCTACGTCTAGAGTTTTTATGGTGGTTTTCCTTTAGACCTTCGAGCAAATGCTGTAGCTAAATAACTTGCGCTTATTATCTAGTTCCCTTATAGTTATTGTTTTTAGTTACCTTAGTTTTTACAATTGTTAAATTAAATTAATTTTGTCTGACGAAAAACTTAGACCAAGTTCGAAAGCTCGCATTTATATTATTCTAAATAAATAATACATCATTTACCCTAAAAATATTTTAATAATAAATAAACTTGTTTTCAGTTTACTCCAAATTTGTCACTGGTTTTTTAGCATTTTTATAAAAGCTTGATCCTTTAGATGCAATGCCCGTTCTTCATTGTTTTCGTGTTTTTTTTATTTTACTTTTCACCATCAGCAGAAGAATTTACGTCCACGACCTTTATTAAAATGATCTATAATATTCTTTGCTAAGTTATTTTAGATGTTAGATGTATATAAAAATTTCTTGTTGTGTTTTCTGTCACAATTTTTTTATTGTTTTTTTTAAATTTTGTAATTTTTTTTATTGCAATTTTCTTTAAAATTAATCGTCTTCTTTTTTGTAGTAGTCTTTTTGTCGACACTGTAAGCTTGTTTATATTGATATATTTCTCAAATTTTCTCGTTGTTCTAGTTGTTTTGATTACAATACAGTACTAGTTTCAAATCCTGTTTCTACTTTTCTCATATATTGGTTGCCTATGTCTGCTAATATTTTGGTATTTATTTGTATATTTGGTCGTTGAAATAGTTGTTTTGTTTCTTATTTTGATCAGATTTGTATCTTCTATATCAGTATTCTATAATTACTGCCCGTCACAAACTTTTTTAGCACATGCATATTATTACTTATGTGCTACTTCTTTGTTAGGATATGACATGTTTCATTCTGCTTTGTGCATTTGGATAATCCACGTTTACTATTTCTTCTATTTTTGTTCTAAGAACAACCTTATTGTTGTAAACATGGCAACACGGTAATTGTGAGTGTGCCACATAAATGTACAAATGTCATACTACTCATAGTTCGTGAATATAAAGCTTATTACAATTTCTGTCTTTTATTTAAATCTTATAAATAAGATATGACATTGCGCAGTCGGTAGGATAATAGAATCTTCGCAAGGAAACAAAAATAAACTGCAAGTATTGAATAATATAGCCATTGAGGTTACGCTTTCACTTCATTGGGCGTGGTTCATAACTAACGAACTTTCTGTTGTAATAAGTTTACATTACAATAAATTCAATGGAGGATGCAAAAAAAACAGGAATAATATAATATTTATATGTGGGCTACTGAACGTAACAAGAAATCTACGGAAATCAAAGCGAACACATTGTTATGTTTAGCTGGTGAAGAAGCAGTTAAACTGTACAACACCTTTGATATAAAAGAAGAAGATAGACAAAAAGAAGACGCTGTATTAAAAACATTCAATAAATTTTGTAATCCGAAGAAAAATGTGGTATACGATAGATTTAAATTTTATAAAAGAGATCAAGTTGAAGGTGAGACTTTTGAACAATTTTTAACGGAAGTCAAGAAATTAGCACAATCATTCGAATTTGGAGGTAAAAATGAAGAAATGGTTCGAGATAGAATAGTAATTGGACTATTTGATTCAAGTTTACAAGAAAAATTATTACGTGTGGATAAGCTGGACCTCAAGAAAACAATTGATTATTATCAAGCTGCTGAAGTGTCGAAAATGCAAGCAAGAAACTTAAGGGAAAAAGAAACAGAAATAGACACAGTGAAAACAACCTCTAAAAACGACAGCGTAAGTGTGAAAATATTAAATTCAAGTGTCGTAGGTGCAAAACTACTCATGGTCCTAAGCAATGTCCAGCATATGGAAAAAAATCTAACCGATGTGGAATAGTCAACCACTTAAAAAAATGCTTCAAAGTCAAAAATATTAAGGTAGTACAAAGTAATGATCATGAAAATGTTAGAGATGAAAATCTAATAAATGTAGTAACGGTAAAGAATGTAAACAGTTTAAAAGCATGGTTTCAAAAAATTAAATTAAATAATACGAAAGTAAATTTCAAATTAAATACAGGGGCAGATGTAAATATTTTACTTCTAGATATCTAGAATAAAATTAAAAACACAAATGCTGAAAATGTCAAATATAAAGTTGGAATCATTTGGAGGTACAATTATAAATCCTGTAGGTGAAGTAAATCTCAAATGCTCTTACAAAAATATTGGACACACGGAGAATTTTATTATTGCTAAGACAAAAGTTCCATTGCCTGGAGTATCAACATGTGTTAAACTAAATCTAGTAAAAAGGGTTGATAATGTAAAGAATTTTATTGATAAAAATATGCTTCTTAATAATAACGCTGAAATTTTTAATGGGTTAGGTAGGTTTTTAGAGAAATTTACAATTGAAATTATGAATAATTGTAAACCAATTGCTAATCCCCCCAGAAGAATACCAATTGCCATTCGTGATAAGCTGAAACAGACTTTAAAGGATTTGGAAAGTAAAAATATCATAGAAAAAGTTGAAAAACCAGTTGGGTAGGTTAGTAATTTGGTAATTATAGAAAAACCAGACAAATCGTTAAGAGTATGTTTACACTCAAAACATTTAAATATGTGTATTAAAAGACTAAGAAATGCATTAATACCAACAGTAGAGGATCTAACTTATGAACTATGCCAAAAAGATGGTTTACGGTTTTAGATTTAAAACAAGGATTTTGGCAAATAGAATTAGATTCAAAGTCGTCTGATCTGTGTACATCCATTTGGATGCTGGAAATTTTGAACACTTCCATTTGGATTGAATATGGCACCGGAATATTTTCAGTGTATTAATACAAAAAATTTTGCTAACATTAAAGGAGTTTCAGTTTATTTTGACGACATTCTCATAGCTGCTGAGAATAAAGCAGAACATGATAAAATATTATTAAAAGTTATAAATATGGCGAAAGAGTTAGGTATAAAGTTTAATAAATATAAAATAAAATTTGAAGTGAAATGTGTCAAATATTTAGGACATATATTCTCTGAGAAAGGTGTGGAGATTGATCCAGATCGTGTCAGAGCTTTATTGGCAATAAATAATCCAACAAATAGAAAAGGATTACATAGTATTTTGGGTATGATCAATTTCTTAAGAAAATTTATTGATAATTTAGATGAACTAATATTACCTTTAAGAGAGTTGCTAAAAAACAATGTAGAATTTCAGTGGTTGCCTAATCATACAAATGCATTAGAAGCAATTAAACAAAAAATTGTAAGGCACCTGTGTTGGCAAATTTTGATGGTAAAAAAGAAATAACTATACAAGCCGACGCCTGAAAGGCAGGTTTAGGATGCTGCTTGATGCAAGACGGCAAGCCACTGTACTTTGCTTCACGTTGTATGACATCCACTGAACAAAATTTTGCGCAGATTGAAAAAGAATTATTAGCGATAGTATTTGCTACGAAAAAATTTCACAATTTTATATACGGTAGATGCATTAATGTCATAACTGATCATAAACCATTATTAGGGTTATTGAATAAAAATGTGTGTGACATAGCGTTATCACGTTTGCAGAGAATGAAAGTTAAATTGTTTAAATATGAACTAAAGGTTAAATATTTACCTGGTAAATATATGTTTGTTTCAGACCTATTATCAAGAGCGTTTCTAAATTATTGTGGTGATGACGAGGATAGTTGGATATGTGAAACGGTTCATTCAATTAGTTCTAATTTAAGCATTACAGACAAAAAACGAGAAGAATTTAAAATTGCTACTAAAAATGATTCAACATTAGAATCATTGAAAGTGTATTATTATCAGGGGTGGCTAAAAATTATCAAGGAAGTACCTGATAATTTAAAGGTACATTTTGAACTTCAAAAAGAAATTACAGTTGAAGATGAATTAGTATATTTCAATAAACGTGCCATAGTACCTCTCAATTTAAGAGGTTACATTTTATATATGTTGCACGAGTCGCATTTTGGAATCAGTAAAACCAAGGGTTTAATGAAGGACATAGAAAACTTAATATCAAAATGTTTAGTTTGTGAAAGGTTTAGTAATGCAAATAGCAAAGAACCACTTATACCACAAACCATTCCGGAACTTCCATTTAACAAAATAGCTTGCGGGTAAAAGTTATCTAATAATTCAAGGCTATTTTTCAAAATGGCTTGATATAATACTCACAAAAAATAAATCGGCCGATGAAGTAATCATACATCTGAAAAAAGTATACCTAAAACAGTAATTAGTGATAATGTACCATTCAGCTCGTATATATGCAAGAAATTTGCAGAGAATTGAAATTTTGAATTTATAACCAGTTCACCTCATTATCCCCGAAGCAACGGTCAAGCTGAAAGAGCTGTTCAAATTACTAAAAACATATTAAAAAAAAGTAATTATACAGGAAGTAGTGTTGAACTACTATTATTAGAGTATAGAAACACACCTATTTTAGGCGTAGGTTTGTCCCCTTCTCAGATGTTATTTAATCGTAGGTTGAGAACGAAATTACCAATTCATACAGATAAATTAAAACCAATACTTAATAAAAATGTACATATAAAACTAGTTAACAGACAAACAAAATATAAATCGTATTATTGGAACCTGCAAAAGTTCTAGGTAAACATGATTCTCCTAGATCTTATGTTGTTCAAAATGAAAAGGGTTCAATCACTCGTAGAAATTTTTATCATTTGAAACCATTAACCGTTAAAAATTACATTGTTAATGCAATGTAATTAGTTGAAAAACCCAATGTAAAAAAAACACAAAATACATACAACGTAAAGAAAAGCGCGTAGCTTAAAAGAAACAAATCAGAATAATTCTTTTAATCTTTAATTTTGTTACAGCGCAGATGTTCCGCCCGGACATGAGATACTTGTCAAGTAGTACATTGAGTTTATCTGTTTTTTATTTATCATTACTGCTACTCTTTTTATACTTTTTTGATTATTTTGTTTGTAACACACCATGTATTAGTTAACAATTTTACAGTATCTTCACGTGTTTTCTGGTTTTAGCCACACCTAAAACGTCTTATTTTATTGATTATAATTTCTTTTCTAGTAATTTTGATTTTTCTTTTCTTTAATTAGCAGCTTGATGAATTCGCGCCCCTTGTGTTTCAGATTGATTGACCGCTCTAGAAATATCGAAGCCACCGGATACTTACAAGGTTGTGTGTAAATCGTAAATTGACGGTAAAACACTGCGAAAAATCTGCACACGTGAAACTGTTGCTGTTTGCAGTCGTCTGTTTTGAATCAAACGCTGTATTTGATTGTTGGTTTGCGGTAAGTATATTATTTTTTCTACCTTTATATTATTTTTCTCGTATCTTTATATTTTTTCACTAATTTCTTATCCACCACCTGATAACGCGCTTTCTAAGAGAAACACGATTAGTAGAATTGTATTTTAAACAATTGGTTACTACAACAAGCATTAGAGACTCCTATTAGTCAAGCACTTTAAGATTTATATTTATATATTATGTGGTAATAGATTGATACATGTAATCGTGCTGCATTTCATAGAACTTTATTAACATGTTACTTTTTAAATCGATTAATTTTTATATTTTTGCACTCAGTGTTTTTGTATAATTGCTACTAAACTTTGATGGTATATTGTGTTTTTAGTAGTATATGGCACTGTTTTTGTGTCGATTACGATTGCAACCAGTGCGTTACTTTTCTATGCTTAGAAAGTTTTTTTAAATGAACTTATTTTTTTATATTAATGTTTTTAATTATCGATATAATCAACGCATTTTTTATCTTTCACGTTAAGTATTCTAATATGATTAACAAAAGTATTTGTTTGTTCTTTAAAGTATAGATTTAATTGCAATTTCTAATATAAATGTTATGTTTCAATTGTTACATAACAATGACATACCATTCTTTTCACTTAGAAAAGTTACAAAATTTATGTATAGTAAGATATTTTTTAATCAATAACCACTTAGACTTAAAGTCGTGTAATTTATTGTTTTAAAGAAAATACCGTTTGAACAATACTCATTTTATAAAATCAATTTTTTTTTCATTTTGCTCCTAACAGCTATAGAAATTAAATCTTTTGAATGATACTAGAAAATAATTAAACAATTACGTACGCTTGTCATGTCTGTATAGATACAAGATTTGAAATTAATTAACAGTTACTACCGGTGTTAAATAATATTAGTTATAGTTACATAAAAGAAAATAACAAGCGGTAACAAATGCAATTAATTTTTTTAGAAATATACGCTGTTTTCGTATTTTGCCGTAATAATACATTTTTTACAGTTGTTTAAGTGTATTGATTACAAGTTAAACTTTAGTTTTTAGACAGCCTCATTTTTTTTCAATATTTGTAGCATTACAAATTAATTTTTTAAGTTAAATTGTATTGTAGTATGTTTCAGACGTTTACTTTTAAATTAATGAAATCCTGTAAATAAAGTTAATTTAATTAATTACAAATAATTCATTGTATTAATTTAACTAACTGCAGTTCTAATTTTCTAATCTATAATTTTTTCTTATTTTTGTCGGTTAATTATAAAATAAATGTATAATTATATCAATTTATTATCTTGTCTTTAATTTTTAGTAGCAGCAGAATTATATATATTTTAAACCAACTTTATTGCTGCTGTCATTATGTAAATTAATTTGCATATTATGCTTTTTAATTACTTTTACATTATTTTTAAATGTAAAGACAGATTGCATGTTTTTAACAAACATGTTTTAATGTTTGTACTAAAGCTGAATAAATTGTAAACGCAAAGCGTTACTTTCAAAATGTGTTAAGTTTCTTCAAAAAAATATTATACTAATTTAAATAAACAACATTTATTTATTGATTAATTAAACAAAATACATATTAATTAATTCACATTGTTTTATATTTGTAATTTTTTTTAAATTTTTTATTACAAAATTATAAAATACAAAGTTAAAAAATTTTAATTTTTTGTTTGATTTGACTAGCAGGTTTTAGAATATAAATTTAAACCAAGTACTAAAATTTTGTTTTATAATTGGCATTTTATTAATTGTCACCTGACGAAGAACGTAGACCAGGTTCAAAAAGCTTGTGAATTTTTTAATAAATATATACACCATTTACCCAAAATCTATTTTTATTATGTTTCATGGTAAAAATTTGTATCTAAAATAGTTTGTATATTCTTTTCCAAATTTAATAAAATGTTTTTTACTCATTGTTGATCACTTTTCAAAAAAATGTGTAAAAATAGGTATATGTCAAAAAACTCTGTTAGACCTTGTTAGCATTTATTAAATTATTAAACACTTAAAGAAGATTAACTAAAAAATAAATATTAACATCTTTATATAATGCATTTTAATATTTTTTAAGCGTTTTTACATGCAAAAAATCTATTTCTATGTTTTCGTCTTCAAAATTTTTTTACTTCCGTTCATTTGAACACAATCAATATTTTGTTTTTTAATGTTTTTTATTAGTTTGTTGTCTTCTTTTTTATTATTATTCTAAAACATTCTTTATTTGTATTACTGTTTCGGCCACACGAAAGTCGAACAGCAGACTGTATTTAATGTTTAAGAAAGGAGGGAACCCACTGAATTATTAGTAAACGAACTTCAAAATTACTTACATAACGTTTCTGGATCTTCTGGAAAATCGGGAGCGCACAACCACCCACACCCGTAATAATTCAAGGCCTCGATTCACCCAGAAATGAGCGATTGCTCGACCTACCCTGATCTTACGTTTCCCTGGTTGGTGGAGTTAACACGGACAAAAGGGCGCACGATTTACTCACTAAACAGTACGGTTAACATTTAAGAAAAATTAACGAAATAGAATGCAAGAAAGGAGGCGTAATAATCGGGTCAAAACTAAATAACGTACTGTCCTATTCTTATCAAAAACTTGTATTTACAGCGACAAATGAAAATTTAAAATAGAGGACAGCAAGTCACAAAACCGAAAAAGCAACTCGCAGAAAAAAATTTAAATAGAAAACGCTTGCGCTAACGTACCGCCCACCTATTTTAAAGAATATTAAAGAGTATAAAACAAGAATTAAAAAAAAAATAAGAAGGAAAGAAACTTAAACGAGTCTTGAAAGGGGAGCTAACCGTGAAAGCGAGCAAGTGAGATGACCACCGGCTGTTTTAACGGTGGCTATTAAAGAGAAACCATCAAGTCCTGGGTGTAAGGCGATCACTCAACCAAACAACCATGACATTAGCGGTCGGTTGAAATCCTGAACCCATTTGAAGACCAGGGTTATGTTGAAACCATTTTGTTCGTTGAGTTAAGGTATGCGAAAATTCAGCAGACCAGCGACGCCAAAAGTATTGTATTAAGTTGTTTTGATGACGCCAGCGTTGTTTGAAACTAAAATGATTAGTATCTAAAAAAAGAAGGAGGAGATAGCAAAGGCTCACCAATAAGAAAATGGCTCGGACTCAAATAGTTTGCAGCTTAGGCGGGATCAGATAAAAGGTCGCACAACGGACGGCTATTTAATACAGCTTGGATTTGAGAAAATATGGTACGAAACTTTTCAAATGTAAAGGTTGTGTCACTAAATACGAAATATCCATGCAAATGTCCGTTGCATTTTTAGAAAAGAAGAAAATTGTTCGATGACGGGGAGCAAAGGATGAGAAGATACAAGACAAGCAAGAAGAGTTGCGCCAACTTTAAGATCAGGTAACGAAAAATCCAAAACGGTAGGAACAGCAAGAGACGGCTACTGCGACAAAGGCTTACTTAGAAAAGTAGGACCGGAAATCCAGAAAGAAGCGCTGCTCATAACTTCAGGAGTAGCGCCACGACTGACTAAATCAGCAGGATTTTCGGCAGTATCAACGTGATGCCATTGTTGTCGTTCAGTGAGATCGAGAATAGTGACAATACGGTTAGCGACAAAGGTATAAAGACGATGCGGAGAAAGAGAGAGCCACGCCAGAACTACTTGAGCGTTAGTGTAAAGGCGAGCTTCTCTAATAATACTAATGGCAAAAAGAAGTTTAATCGATTGGAAAAGGCGCACCAGCAAGAGCGCTCCACATAGCTTGAGTCTTGAAATTCACAGAACTTTTAAGGGGACTAGCTTTGACTTAGCGATTATGAGGTGGCACGATTCTATTTGTCGAGACTCAACGGAACTAGAGCAGGCGTAAATAGCAGCTGCATATCCCTTCTGAGAAGCATCGTTGAATCCAACAACGTGTAAAATTTTATGAAAAGAAGGAGTGATGCATCTTAGTATGTGTATTTGAGAGAGGCAAGGCAAACCGTCGACAAATTTGGTTCATTGGGAAGCAAGAGCGAGGCAAAAAACGTCATCCCAATTAAACCCTTTGGTCCATATATGCTGTAGAACGAGCTTCATTGTAAAAACCAGAGGGGAAAGGAACCTTAGAGAATCAAATATTTTAGCAATATAAGAAAGAACTGCTCTTTTGGTGCAGTCACCACTAAAGGGCTGAACTTGAAAGGAAAAAGTGTCTAAACGATGATTCCAGCACAGACCAAGGATCTTGAGAGACTTATCCTCGGTCGAAAACATTAGAGGAGTTTCTAAATGATCTTCAGGAACACTGGTTATCACGTCATCAACATACGTATTCTTAAAGATAGCGACGGACGCAGCCGAGAAATGAGATTCTTCGTCCTCAACTAATTGTTGAAGACATCGGTGATGATTTTCAAGTTCGTTTACTAATAATTCGGTGGGTTGCTACCGGAAATCTCCTCCTTTCTTAAACATTAAATACAGTCCGCTGTTTGACTTCCGTGTGGCCGAAACAATAACTGTTTTTGTTTTTTTCTTGTTTATTTCAGTTTTATCTTGAGATTTTGTTGTCTCTACAGATTTTTCATCACTGTTCTTGTTTTGATAATATAAATGGAATTCAAAAACACCACTTCTTCTGATCTAACTATTAGTCTTTTTTAAGTATATTTTTTTTATTTGATTTTTTTGATTAACTGAGTTTGTTTATGTATTTTTTTATAAATTTTTGTTGTTACCGGCAGGATAGAGTAGTTGTATAATAGATCTATTTTGATATAAGTACATGTACATGCTTTTTGTCTTTAATTTTTGATTTTTTACTTGCACTATTCATTTGATCAAAATATTTGTATGTCTTTACCTTATCTACGCTATTACATTCGATATTTTATCTATCACATTTTATCAATTAAGTTTGTTATAGATTTCGTTTATTTAAGGTTAAGTTCTAGTCTGTTAATTTCGTTAAATTGTTTTTTATAAGAGGTCTAAATTCTTTTCTCGATTTTTCAACAATTACCATACCGTCGGTAAACCGCAGGCGATAAATCGCTTAACCTAAAAATTTTTAGAACATTTATGTAACTGTGTTTACATCGATTCTTGGCTATAGATTAAGTTAATACGGTTAGTATATCTACGATCTACTCTAGAGTTTGTTAGAGCTCGTTAGATGGCCGAAAATTCTACTGTGATAAACGTAATCTAGGAAGTGTAATTATAAAAGTGTATTGTATTTTATTGCCTTTTTAATGAAAATGAAAACCGTATTTAGATGTTCCGACGCTTTTTTCTAAAACTCGCCTGTTCTATATATTCAAGTCCAATTTTGATGTTCAGCGGTTACTAATGATTAAAAAAATAATATATTGACTTGGAGAATCAAATTAATTAGTCTGTAGCTTTTTAAGTTTTCTGTCTCTTTTTTTAAATTAAAATTGCTGTAGTGTTTGGTCAGTCTTTTAGAACAGTTTTTTGTTTTAACCCTCGAAGGACTATGTAGAGTTATTTCTGACCCCATGTTACATTTTTTTTTAGTTTTGGTAATAATGCCTCCTTTCAACTGCTCTTTTTTTTAGCTGATTTTACTCATGCTTATTACACCCACATATTTGCGTTTTTTACTTGTTTTACACAATTCCTCAAAGAAAAAAATTTCTTCGATCGGCGTCAGAAATGACCCCATCTAGTCTTTGATGATACATAATTTCTTTAACAACGTAATCGCATTTGCTTGATAGAATTTGTGTGATTCTGTTGCTTCGTAGATTTATATATATATTACAACGCGTTGAAACATGCAGCGTAAACTTATATTTGAGAAAATGTAGTGCTACTCTGCAAATCTATAATGGCACGCAAGTTCCTTACAGAACGTGAATTACAAGAACTGACACAAAATATTTACAATATCATAGATATAGACGTTAAAGTAATGTCTGAAACAGCGCATAAATGCTTGAAGACTTTGAAGCTGGCGATGACTAAGATAATAACGGTCAAGATAGTTTTTTAAAACTTGTAACCCATTGTACTTCTAAACATTGTTTAGGTAAGGATGGAACTTCATGGCAAAAAAATCAGTCTCACAGTAGAAGACAGTATTTGAGGAACATATTAAAACTTCACCTGACCTGACAAAGTACAACAAGAATATAACTACTTCTTCTGAAATTTCCAATTTTTTTATTTTGGAAGAGGTTGTTGAAAAAACTGTTGATGAAACGAACAAACGCGCCAACGCAATTCTAATACTGAATGGAAAACTGCTATCATAGAATTGTATGCATTTTTCGGATTAGTTTTCATCGCCGGTAGTCTAAAGTTTGAACAAGAGCCATATTATGGAGCAAGAAATACATTTCAAAGACAATTTTTTTGTGCTACAATGTCTCGCTATCGAATGAAATCATTGCTAAGGTTTGTTCAATTTGATGACTTAATAAGAAGACAAGAGACACAAGAAATTAACAAATTGGCTGCATTTTGTGACATCTAGGACATGTTTGTTTTAACTGTAGGAGAACTTGGGTTTCTAATCCTCAAGTATGCGTTGATTAACAGCTTGTTTTTTTCGTCGACAAGTGGTATTTGGTACACAAAAATTAATTGATATGGTTAAATGAGTACAAGTGTATAATATTCGTTTGGGTCAAATATAACCCCACGTAGTTCTTTGTGTTATGAAACGAACTCAGTAATCCGAAAATTAAAAACTGTTGTGCAGTATATATTTTTACCTAGGTTTAGAATTTTTGTTACAATTGGGTATTTGCATTGATTCGTTATTTTTCATATGTTGGAAACCATTTCTATTTTTTCTATAAAAATACGTTTTTAATGAATCGCGTGTTATAACTACAACGTATAACAATGTAAATCTAAAAATGCCACTAGAATGAACCACCGCGCGACCGTTTCGTCCTTTTGGAGTTCTTTAGCAGTGTACTTCCACAAATGCAGTGACAGACCCATAGCTTGATACTAATGAATGTTGTTACTAACATCAGTGAAATTTGATTCAAAACTTATTTGGCTATAAAATTAACTTTCAATGTCGTTTATATGTTACTTGAAGTCTGTTAACAAATTTTAGGTTGGCCGAAAATATTGGCATAAAAGGTCAGTTAAAATACCGTTTTGTATTTCTTTACATAGTGCATATAATTTAATTTTAGATCAAAAAGGCATCTAAAAATCTTGATAACATTTTTTAATGTTATGATTCCAAACTGCAAAAAGACACAGACTACTGTTATAATATATAATTCTGGTCACTAAATGTCACTACAGTTTTTAATGTTGATGTTTATTTATTGATAAAACCATTAATTCACAGTGGTAAAGTTATATCTACATTAATTTTTTAGTAATTTTGGGTGATATGGAATACTTTTTTTTATATATTTTGAGTACATTACATTTTAAAGTATACTTTTAGCCCTTATTTGCTTCTGCAATAGGTGTTTTGGGTATTCCATATTCTACTACACCCATATTACTATATGGTTTTGGTTAAAAATTTAAAAAGTTATAAATAAGGCACAAAAAAGCCAATTACCGGTAAAATATAAAACATTTTTTTTAAAAGATGTTTTTTTGCAGATACTATGTCTTCAAAACAAAAAAAAAAGAAATGCAATGGCAGTCCGATGATATGCAAAAAGCTTTAAAGAACAAAAGATCGGTCGGCTGCAAACTTTTATAATGTCCCTTGGGTTACACTTCCTCGTTTGTGTAAAAAAGAAGGATTTTCTAATACCGACTTTGGACTAGAACAGTTTTGATAACAAAATTGAAAAAAGTCGTAAAATATTTGTTACTTATAAATCAGAAGTATTTTGGTTTAACTCTAGGAGAGTTTAGCTTTGGCACATCCTTTCTTATTTTTACGCGAATAAGCTAGAGATGAAATGCCAGAAAAATACTTTGAGTATTTTTGAAGATCAACTGGAACTTTTCTGAACAAAGCTCTCGACTTTGTTAGAAAAAACGTCACTGAGTGTATTAACTCTCTTGAGATTCCTATGTAAAAAAAAATATTTGCGACAGAATTTATAATGTTGATGAGAGGAGGTTGTATATCGTACATTCTAAACGTCTCGTAGTTCTTTCAAAAAAACGCAAACAACAAGTAGGTGCACTAACATAGGCTGAGCAAGGTTCTCTGGTGACAGCAATTTTCTGCATAAATGCTTCAGTTAAGCACATGATTATTTTTTCCCAAAAAAATTCAATTTAGCAGCTAAAAAAAGGAGTTCTTCCAAGAACATTGTTCGCATTTTACCCTACAAAATAGGTGCAAACGGATTTATGTAATATATTGTTTGACCTCTAGATAGCTGTTCTAATATTTGAAACTACAGACTGCATTAAAACAAATAAAATAAGTTAGTACAACTGGTATACTACCCGTGTGGCAAAATATTTTTTTGGATGTAGACTTTCTAGTAGAAGAGCAAAAAAAGCATGTGCCACATAAAGTAAGAGCTGATATGACTTTCAATAAAGAGCCAAGCACTTTGACATCAAACCTATACCACAAATGAAAAAGAAAATTTGTAGTAGAGGAAGAAAATGTTGTCGCGCAGAATTGGTAGCTTCAACTCCCGATTTAAAAGATAATTCCACCTTTAAAGCTTTCGCAGTCACAATTTTCTAACGTAGAAAACTTTCGGGTATTGTACTGCCTTCTATGTCATTTCACAAAATTCGCAAAATATAAAAAGCTTACAATACTTGACTTGACGTTTCGACAGTGATGTTGCTGTCTTCTTTAGAAAGACTAAAACTAAAGACATAAAAGATTTTATATACCGCCGTTCGGATCAATGGTCCATGACGGTCTCAATTCGCTTGCCGGAACGTTTTTCATAGTTGCCGCAATTGCACCACGTTTATCTCACATATTTTGTTTGTGTGGGCTGATTTATGTGGAACAAACGGACGCAACATTGCTACCCGGATAAGAAAACATACGGCAAACACAAAGAAACATGATACAAGATCAGCTTTTGCGGAACACTTTCTAGACACTGGACACGTCATAGAATTTGAAGTGACAAAAGTTTCGACTAATCGCTAGAACTGTCTAAGAAAACTACCAAAATCCAAAATAACAATAATTTCAACAAAGATCGACCTAGCCCCAGTAAATCATATTTCGAAAAACTAGTGAATTAAGACCGCCAGGGATCATTTGTTCGGAGGGCGTATTATGTGGTTTTTCAGGACCTTATATCTTCAATTTCAGTGCGGTGTACTATTGGCAAAAGATAGGCTTATGAAGCTTTCACAAGTGGTGAAACCGGCGTGTTAATATGTAACTTTTGCAAGTAGTTAAACCTGTCTTCATTTGTTTGCTTATGAAATCCTTAAATATAAATATTTAAAATCATTTTTGTTCCGTGCTCCTTATAATTTATTTTATTTTATATTGCTATATGGACTACATCTTCAAATGTATTCCATATTAGTCTACACAATTGTTCAGTCTATAAAAATGACTAATTCAAATTATTTTTTTAAATTAAAATGTTTTTTTCTATTTGAAGTTGATTAAAAGGTATTTATCGGTAATGCCCGGAGGATTTTCTTTACCTATTTTTTGAGTAAATAGTGTAATATTTTATCGGTTATTTAACAAAATGAAAATAATATTCCATATGACATCAAAAAGTTCGCCTCCTGGTAATAATACTTTAGTAAACGATCAGATTAATAATCGCTTCGTATAGGAGAAAACAAGGAAATAATGAGTTCAGTTAATCTGCGACGTTTCGTGGTTCTAATTAGCATTTTATCAAACCGCTCTTTTATTTGCTAAACACATAAAAACAGTGTATAAATATTCAAAACAAGAGTCAATAGAAAAACAAAAACTAACCAACCGTTGATAGTAATTGTTACACACAACACAATATGTTTTAAAAAACTAACAGGAGTAGACAACAAAATATTAGAACTTACTTCAGTCAAAAAGGATAAATAATGATGATTAATTATTGACATCATAAAAATAATAAATTAAAAACAATTTAAGAACACGACATAGCAACACAAGAATGAACAAGGTGTTGCGATTTGTGGTAATGGAATTAGCACAAAGTGAAAGGTGTTTTTGGTAAGGACATAAACACGTAATAAGTTGGGTCAAGGTAACTAACTAACGTTGAAAATATTATAACTGACAGCAATAATTAAATATTTTTTTTAATATAAGTTTAATTGCAGAAACCGTAGAATTAAGTTAATTAAGTTAGTTAAGTTAGAAAATAAGTTAGGTAGATTATTATAAACGGAACTAAGATTTTGAATGTTCGTTCTGATATTAACGTTGTTAGCAAAATTAAAATTTATGTTGCAACTGACATGTTCATGTAAGTACACGCAGTTTTTTTGGTTTTAGTATCCTTGTTTCTATTACAGTCGTACTTATGATTTTAGATTGAGTTTTTGTTTGGTTTGGCCGATATAAAATTTATCACAATCGTTACAATCAATTTTATAGATGAGGCCCGATTTCTCTAGTTTTGTATAATATTTGTTATACAAAGTATTATGTAGCACTATATTAATACTATAGTTTTTAATAGCTTAGTGATTTAGTGACCAAGACCTGGTACGTTAATTTATCTCGCATACTCCTTTACATCATTAGTACTACTTAACCTAGTAGTCCTAAGAGAAAGATCGGGATTGGAAGTCGGATTAGTGTTGCCAGGTGTGTCAGTTTATCGCGAATCTTACGATTCTTATTATACTTTGGAGACACTTTTTTGAATCGGCGATTGACGACAAAACTGGCGACATTACAAAATTTGGTAATTTACAACATTTTGGGACGTTATCGGCGATGTAGATAATGCAAACGTAGAAGAATTATCTCACCTACTGGAGTTCAATGATGTTTTTTAATAAAAACAATTACATATCTAGTTTTATTAGATTAAAGCAATATTGATAACGTTTTACATTTTTGTTGATTAAAAAATTTAAGTTTTGTTGTTTACATATATATTTTGTGCAATAAAGTTGTTATGTTTTATTGAATGTAAAAATATTTAAAAACGTATCCATAAAATTCACTCGTCTTTAAACTTACTTATTTACAAATAAAATACAAAGAACACAATAACAGGACATTCACGTAGTACTTTAATAATTTTGTGTTGGCAGGTGTGGCAATTTATCGCCAATCTGACGATTTTTTTACTTTGGCGCCAATTTTTTTGAATTGGCCCTGATATTTGGCGATTTATGACGATTTTTTCTTTTAAAGTTGGCGACATAACACTTGGCTAACCTGGCAACACTAAGTTGGAATGTTTATTGTGAGTAAGCGTCTGACTAGATACGACGGGTAGTTGTTGTTATGAAGAATTCTTTGTAGGATTTTTAAGTTTTTCTAGTGGAATTAAGGGTTACTTAATACCAAGATTTTGTTTTTGATAGATTTAATGATGTTTATTTTTTGGTTATGGGGATGTTTTGAAAAAAGTTAATGATTCTATTTGATGCTATATAGTCTTAGAGTACCAATCAGACAAGATATTATTGGAGTTTTTTCATAAAGATATCTAAGATATCTAAGAAAGGAATTTGGTAATTGTTTTCTATTTCTATGGAGAATTGTATACCGAATTGTAATTGTTAAAATTTGAAAGTGTATAGTCTATTCGGTTTTTAGGAAGCAATCAATCAATGTTGGAAAAAAGAAGAAAAAATCCGTGTTTTTCTTATTTTAAACACATTTTGTAGATTATGCATTATTTAGATTCTGGAGGTAATTGAAATTTGTGTATACCTACGTTTGATATATTAAGAATAATTTCACTAATTTGTTAGAAATGCTGTAAAATTTTAGAAAATTGGAACAGCAAATTAAATTAGTGTAAGCAAATGGAATTTTTATCTTAACAAAAGAAAACCGATTTAGTTATATGTACACTAAAGAAAATGTGTAATTTTACTATAAAAACCAACCTTGTTTATTGACAACTTAAATGTTAATAATTTCCTAATTAAATTTACTCAAAAACAATTAAGCTTTATAAAATGAAACGTTTTACAATAAATTTTGATAATTTGAGGTATGTTAAATGCAAGTCTTATAGTAAAAATATGATTTCAAAGTTTTTATTGTTTTATTTAATAATAAATAAATATAATTATAAACAAATAAAAACTTTAATTAAATTTTATTATAAGTATTAATCAAAATTTTTTACTTGTTTTAAATTTACAACAATCACATCGCGTTACGCGTTTGACTAACCATAACCGTAATATTTAGAAATAATTAAAAACAATTACGAAACTAATTAATAACAATTAAACCTACGTATTGTTTAGTCGATTTAGTTAGTAAATTAATCTTTTTATATTATTTAAATAATTCTATTTTAGCGGTTCAAACAAAATTAACTATGAAATAAATAAGTCTTTTTGACATTTGGAAAGTTTAACGAATGTGTATGTCAATTTTAAGATGTTCACAAATTCGAAGGTATTATAACACTTGTAAATGATGGATCCCTTGACACTTTTCGTTTTATGCGTTTTCTAAGGAATACAGATCACACGAAGGACACGTGGGAATAATACGTTTTACCTTAAGACGCTGGGGTTTATTCTTGAGGGAAAAATCAGTGTCAGATGAGTTTTGTTATTGTTGACAACGCTTGAGAATTACAAATCGGTGAGGATATATTGGCACTTATTTAAAACAATTACGGTTTTATTGCAAAATCAGCAACAGGTGGTATTGAAAAAATAAAAGCACGTAAGCATAAGCGAGAATGCTATAAAATTCGACAATGGTCGGTGTTGGGTGGCAAAAGATGCCGGTGCCTAAGGGGAACATTAATGGGGCATTCTGCCAGAAAAGAAAAAGTGTAACATGTCAGGTTACGACCCTATTAGAACTTTATCCCTTACACAGCCGTGTTCCGCCTCAAGATTAAATAGAGTATGCTGTTAAATTTAAAGCGAATTCATGTAATTGTTATTAATACTTTCATTTCCAGCGCAGTTGTATAAAGCTTATGAAAAATTAATTTAATGGTACAATTATCAATTATTAAAATTTTTTCAATTACTGATTATATTGAGTTACTGTCTTCGGGCGGCCATTTTTTATTAATCAATTAAAACGCAATTAGTCATTGCTAATAAATTTGCATGTGATTTTCTTAAGAATGAGAGCTGAAAACGAACTTCCCGGAAATTTCATACAATTTCGTAGAACTATTTCAATCTGTTAGAATTCAATGTGCAAGGTTTACCATATCTAATCTAATGCAGCAGGCCGTTCTTGGCGCTTTTGTACGAATGGTCAAAAAGTTCTGGGACCACCTGGTAGCACCATTTATATCTGAAATTTATTGTAAAAAATATAAACCACACAGACTGACTGTTGGCATGATTTGTAATTTACACGTTTTTGAATTATTTTTATAACTTCAAATAGATTGATATACGACTTTATCGTTTCTAAATAATTGGTATAATTTAATAATAACAATTTTTTTATTTTTCCCATTATTTGAACATGATATTCAGTCATCGTCTAGATATTAATTAAAACAATTAGCAAAATAAAAACTTAAACAAATTAATAACTAATTAATAATTGTAATAAACTAAAATAAAGTTGTTTTTTTAGTGTAAAAATAAAATGTATAAAAAATCGAATTAAAAATTATTAATTTTGGAATAAAACAATTGTAACCAAAATGAAAAAATCAAATATATGTAGACTTTACCTATAATTAGCAATTAATTTCATTATTTATTTTTTTAAATTAATTAAAATGTATTATTAGCAATATGTAAAATAAATACAACTTTATTAACAATTTTAAACGAATGATTAACGTCTTCAAATTATTATGAAACAGTTTTATTTTAATAAATAATTATTAATAAAAATGTATTTAACCAAATCAATAAATTACTTATAATAGTAATAAAAATATAGTAAAATAAAAAAAAAATGTAGACGGCGCACTATGAAGGGAATAGGTATATATCGTTTCAA
Organism: Aquatica leii; assembly: GCA_035610365.1. Classification (NCBI taxonomy): domain Eukaryota; kingdom Metazoa; phylum Arthropoda; class Insecta; order Coleoptera; family Lampyridae; genus Aquatica; species Aquatica leii. Next base: position 31,705,801 of record CM069437.1, on the reverse strand, counting down.
AAAATTAATAATTTAAAAACTCATACCAATATCGAAATGACATTTGGAATATTTTATAATGAATAAATGTAGATTTATTTTGTGTGCAACATTTATTTAATATAACAGTAAAAATATTAAAATAAGCATAGTCAATGTATAATTTCAAATGAAATGCATATAATTATAATTTGTTTAAGAAAATAACTTGAGAAAATACTAAATAATAATGATAATAGTAATAATAACGAACGTTTAATATTTAGAAAAAAATATTTGACACTTTTTGTTTGCTTATCAAAAATCAACTATAAAAAATGCTCATCTTTATTCCTTGTTTTTTGGGCACTGTCCTAACAAAATAGAGCGTGATGTTTTATAATGTTTTCTTTATAGACCAGTACCTTGTAAACAGAAGCAGGCATAGTTACCATCTGTGATCTTGTACATAATGTTTAGCTGTTGCTTTTGCATAGTCTCCGAATGTTTTTGAGTCACTAGAGTTACTGTGAGCCATAGTTTGTCAAATTATGCAAAATTGTTTCATTAGCCCCAGTTATATCTTTTTGCGATGTTTCTATCATTTAAATTTCCACTACCTTGACGAGGTTTATTAATAATTAATTCAAGCTCTTTTCTGAATTGTTTTGTACAGTTTCTTTCGCTTCTAGGTTTTGATTTTTTTCTTCTGTGTTTCGAACAGACCACTTTTGAAATCGTTATATGATATTGCAAAACACATTTCATGAATTTGATTCAGCAATGCAATGTTGAAAGACCGAATCTATAGAGTTATTTTCTTTTTTGTTTATTGCGAGGTTTATTGTTACTTACTTCCAGAATATTTATTTTAGATGCCTCTATAATACATAATGTGCTCAATGATTGTTAGAAACATTTTGTGTTTTACAGAAAGGGTTCAGAAATAACTATTGGAGATGGTTAGAGCGTAAATATTTGGTTTTCTAAACCTGAAAGAACGTGTATCGTTTTTGCTGGAGTTTGCTTAGTAGACTCAATTAATATTGGACGACAATATATGTTGAACGATGGTGCTAGATTTTTTCATATTATTTGTTTAGTTTTAGTATCAACCTAATTTTAACGGAACTAAAGAAGTAAGGAAATGAATTTACTTTCCCCAGATAGAATTTGTTTACACTTTGCCTACTTCGATGTTTTTATATCTGTGGCGGTTATTCCATTAAGATAACATTCCGCTTTAGCTTCAACTAATCTTTTATAATATGTAACATTATACATCTGTTCTCATTAAGGACATTTTTTATAGTTGATATTTGTTCCTAGATTAGTTGGATCTATGTGTGCATAGGGCCAAATCTTGATCTTTTGAAAAATTTAATACATATTTAGTTTCGTTTTCAAGCCAATAAACGTCGTCTGACACTGTACTAAAATTTTTACAAAAACTGTAAACTAAATTTGATTCACAATTTTATAAAAAAATTATAATACAAAAAATTTATATCTGTCTGACACTTATTACTAAATTTTGTAAGGAAAATTGTATTTGCGCCTGTACAGTTTCGATTAGTGTGTAGGAAATTTTGTTTATTCTGTGTTTTTGTTTAAATTAGCTATTCCATTAAATGCAACATAACCTCATAAATGGATGTTGCTTATCTAAGCTGTGCCTATGTGTTCAGTTACTGGCAATAATATTTGTGTTATACTTATTAGTGTGCTTATAAATTGTAATCATGGATACAAAACTGTCGTTAATTCATTCCACACTTACTTCAACTTCCATAATTCTGATAGCACAAATGTTATTACGTTTAAAATAACGGCGCAATCGACGTCGGTTATAGTGTAGAAAGTGGCTGCAACGCCGAAACAAACAAGAGGTATTTTAAATATGTTAAACAATGAGCTCCTACAAGAAGATCCTACTTCGCACAGAAATTTTCTTCGCTTAAACACTGATCAGTTTGAACATTTATTATCATTAGTGGAAGGCGAAATAACTAAGCAATATACACATTTGAGAGAATGCTTTCCTGCTAGAAGTAAGTATAAGAATATTCATGCACATTAGATTATGTACGATAACATCCATATTATCCATTGCAGGTTGGAAGTTACTCTACGATTCATTGCCACGGCGGAGACATTTAGGTCGCTTATGTATGCGACAAGAATCTACGAAACGACAATAAGCCGTTTAATTCCTAAAGTATGTAGTTTAATTGTATCTAAATTAAAATCAGACTACTTAAGGGTAAGGTACATAACATTTATTAGGTTTGTTGAAAGAATTAATTATTCTCAACAGACACCAAGAAGTGCCGAAAATTAGAAGAAGATTGCAGAAGATTTTAATAATATGTAGCAATTTCCTCACTGTATAGGTGCTCTTGATGGACGCCACATTACGTTTAGAGCACCAATATCCTGTGGATCATATTACTATAATTAATGGACGTATAAGCGATAGTGGTGTATTTAACAACAGTCAGTTGTCAAAGGCACTGCAAAATAATTCCCTTAATTTGCCATTGCCTGAAGTCTTACCAGGAATTAACAAACCACTACCCTATGTTATTGTTGCCGATGATGCTTTTGCTTTATCAAGCAACTTAATGAAGTCATTTCCTGACCGAGGGCTTAGCAAAGAATATAGAATTTTTTTATTTACAGATTATCTCGGGCTAGGCGTATAATTGAAAATGCATTTGGCATTTTAGCAAATCGATTTAGGGTTCTTTTAAATCTAATTAATCAACTCTCGGAAAAAGTAGAACTCATCACATTAAGTTGTGTTTTGTTACATAATTTTCTTGCCACTGAAAATTGGCAATCATATATAAAGATTGATGAAGACATGAAGAATCTTTAAAACATAACACGACAATGTGGAAATAGAACTTCCAGTAGTCTAATAGAAATTCGAAATCAGTTTAAAACTTTTTTAATTTTTCAGAGGGTACTGTAGATTGGCAAGAACAGGCAATCAACAATTTTAATATGTACATAATGTGTTTTTATTGATCAATACATTTTTTGATACCACGATGCAGCAATTCAATTATTTGTTGTTCAACATTTATGCGAATATCCTCACGTGATATCTTCCTTAACTTAGTGATGATATATTTGGCCAATGCTTCGTCATCAATTATATAATTGGTTAGGTTCATAGACCGATTAATAGTAGCCAGTGTATTTGATGCTTCTCGTATAAGGTTTGCTTCAACTACATTATTTTGAATTTTTCTTTTGTTTTGTTTCTGCTGCCTAGGCGATTAACAAGACGCAGCCGGCGATACTGACGGTGCATCAATATATTCTGGGGTGTTGTTGACGTCTTGAAGCACACCATCTTCTCCTACCAAGTACTCCGTACATTCTGTTTTCTGCGATTCCTCCACTGTTTCCATTTGTACTGTTAAAAAATCAGTAGCCATTTGCACCTGGCAGTGCTCCAGTAAAAAAACATTGAATTAAAATACCATATAGTTGGTGTATACACCTGTAAATTATCACAGTACTTAGCAAAGATATAAATAAGTTTAATGTCAACTTACAGAATCGGTACCATCCTCGTTGCCAGCTCCGCTGTATCTGCTTCCACTTTTTATATTCAGCCATAAAGTTTGTTTTTAAACCATTAAATTTTAATTTTATATCTTGTATGGTCACTGAAGGCTTTACTTCTTTGACCACTGCCTCTATTCGATGCAAAGCTTCTTGCCGTGCATGTTTATTTTTATATAACGGCGATTAAATAACAAATAAACAAGGATAGGGTAAGGTTTTGGCGTTTCGCGGTTTAAAATTTCTAGGTTATGTCACAAATTTATATATGGGTTATGTTTGGTTGTTTGCGCTGACGAATAAATAGAAGATGCGGCGCAACATTCTGCGCACTTTTTGTAGAAGATTTATGCAGTTTTTAGAACATGTTCTAAAAATTTTCTGGACACAAATTTTGTTGTCAATTTTCTTACAATATGCGTATGACACTATGCAATATTTTGTACACATTTTCTTTATGAAAAATTTAGTGCAAAATTTAGTATAGTGTCAGACGGCCTTTAGTCAATCTTTTAGAGATAAATATTTTAATTTTTCAATAGTATTTACACGTTTTATGAGACACTAATTGCATCTAGTCCGGAATTTCGTATTAATTTTGTAGCTTTCCATTTCTTTGTTACCTTGGAAAACTCATCATAGACTTTAGGTCTACCTATTTTTTGATCCTGAAAGTGTACAGTGTGTAGACTTTTACGTTGCGCGCTACCTGCACAAAACCCTGGTAAGGTCGACAATAAAGTATTATCCTTTAAAGTGATTACGAAGGTGTTAAAACATTTCTTTAGAAAAATACATAAAGGATTACTGTAATCTTTAAGAATCAAGTTCTTATATTGTCGTATACCTACTCAAAAAATAAATAAAAACCCATGTATAATATTAGTACTACTGAAAATATATCAATTATTAAATATTTCTTAAAGAGCAATTTTATTTTGACTTAAATATTACTCATTTATTTCAAAATTTGAGTTATAGTAATACCACAGATAATAATATTACGTAATGTATATGACGTTACGTTACCCGTTACCTGCTTGAAACTTTAAAAACGGAGAAAATAATGTGATTACAATGGAATTGTAATAAATAAAAAAGATTTGAATATTAATTATTTATTCAAAAATTCTATTTACAGTAACAATTGAGTAATTACAATGAAAATATAAACAGAAAAAATGGTTTTATTATGGTTTCAAAATAATACGTCTACAATTACCGCAATGCTCAAGAATAAATTCTTTTTTAAAGCGTTGCAAATTTAATACTAAAAATACATTAATTCTATAGAATGCTAGAATGCTGTAATACGATTGTTAAACGATTAGTTAATTTTAGACTAAATATTCGTCATATATTTAGATAATCCATTTACACAAACAATTAGATTGTAACAACTATATCTTTTTTAAAAGAATTATTTCGCATTTGTTTCTATTGTAATTAGGTAATTGCATTATAATCATTTTAAAGATTAAAACATTTCGTATATAAATAATATTCAAAAACAACTGCAGCATCACACTTCTAATAAAAATGGAAAATCGTGGACATCCATTGGAAATTTGAGGACGTGCAGTTGGTTTGCATGATGCTGGAAAATCATCAACAGAAATTGCAAGCACACTTGGAGTAAGGGTAAGGTTTCTTTAGCCTTATTAATAGTAAAATTGTTTGTATACTAAAGTTTATGTGCTTTAATGTATTTAAGAATAACTATCATTTGAGTTGAAAAAAATAGGTTTTTGAAATAGTAACGCAGTGACGTAATAGATTAAGCAATTGTGTTGAATAATTTTTTTAATTTTTTTTAAACACTTTTGGATGTGAACTTGTGTCTTTTACTACTTTTGTGTATGTTACAATTTGAAACATTTGAAATAGTAAGGATCAATGGCTGCATGACAGGTCTGGATTATAGAGATATTTTAGATGATATGCTTTCTTACGTGCGAGTCATCTATCCAGAACCACATGCCGCAGTATTTGCTCAAGACAATAGCTCTGTGCATCGATCGCGAATAATGCGTTATTGGTTTGATGATCATTGAAAAATAATACGAATCGATTGACCGCTAATGTGGTTCGAGTGTGGGAAGACTTAAGCATAAATAACGTTTGTGAAGCATTAGTAAACTCAATAGATTAAGAGACTGTGTAGATAAGAGTGGTTTGTGGACCAAATACTAGGTTTTTTTATATGTAGGATATAATAATTATTTGGATTAATTATTAATATTATGTAAAATTTTGTATAAAATATTTTTTTTTAAATAAACGAATTCTTGTAACAAAGTTAGTTAAAACTTGAATATTTGGTTTATTAGAAATTCCGTTTTATCATTATCTTAAAGAAGGTCTCATTGTTTAAGAATTTAAAAATATATACGATTAACACTTCTATTTATTATAATTCCATTCTAATCACTTTATTGTATTCGTTTTCACATTTTCAAGCATGCAACGCCTCTGTTATTGCTGTAACTCAAATTTTAAAATAAACGAGTAATATTCAAGTCAAAATGAACTTGTCCTTTAAGAAATAATTAATCATTTATGTATTTTCAGTTGTATAACATTATACACCAGTTTTATTTATTTTTTGTGTAGGTATACGACAATATATAAGAACTTGATTTTAAAAGATTGCAGTAATTGCTTATGTATTTTTCTAAAGAAATGCTGTAATACATTCGTAATCACTTCAAAGGATTATACTTTATTGTTGACCTTACCAGGGTTTTGTGCAGGTAGCGCGCAACGTAAAAGTCTACACACTGTACATACTGTTAGTGTAGATTCTTCCGTAATATTAAAATCAACAGCAAACTTCATCTTTAACCAATCTTGGTTAATTAAGCTTATACATTTATATAGCAAACTAATTGTTGTGTTTCTGATTAATCATTTAAAAACCAACTCATTTAGTTGTTCTACCTTCTACATACAGGAAGTGGGTTTATCCTTATATTACAACTTATTGGCTTATCATTTCTAGTTTATAAATTTTAGTGGGTTCATCAAGCGCGCGCTCATTTAGTACATTACACAAATATAATTTTAAGCTGACAAAACAAATGCAAAATCTAAATTCAACTATTTAAAAGTTATGTTATTATACAGTCTCAAAGTGTCCTGTATAATAAAACTAGGGATAAGTTGCTTCTAAATGTTCAACTTCAAGACGATAAACAAATTGACCGAAAACCGCCAAAAAATATAATCACAGAAAATTTAAATTTAATGATGCAAAATTAACTATTATTTCGGTAATACGATAAACTTACAAAATTGAATTTTGAGGTAATAATTACTTGTTCGCCCCATAGCGCGACGGTATGTTGAAATAATTAAACTTAAAATTAATATAAGATTTTATAAGTTAATTTTAACATATGACCAAATGTTTAAAGTTAACAAAAAAAGATTTTAATCAAATTTCTATTCTGTTTATTAAAGCAAATTTACTTTAAAAACTTTTCTTGCGTGCAAAATTGTCACAAGCAGAGCTTTTGGCGCACGTCACACAGTTTACAGCAAACGGTCAGTCACAGTCACATAAAATCTAGATTTTTTTGATAATAGCACTAAAAACCAATGGATTTTCTCCAGTTGTTTGGAAGCTCTAGGTATGTCAGTGAAATAATAACCACTTATTGTTAAAATAAAAATGGTTTTTATCTGTTGCAGATGGCAAGCGCAGATTATAGTTGTATCTATGTTCTTGTGGGCAGCAATGACCCTCCCATTGCAGCGATGGAGGAGTATATTTACAAATATTTTTATTCTATTATTATAAAGAATTGTTACGATTATTATTACTAATTTGTTTATACTAAAAATATGTACACGTTTATAACTAACCGAACTAATTAAATCTAAGAATATTTAATAAAAACACTTACACTAATTTATATATAGAACTATCACACGAAGATAAAGTCCGCAGAAAAATATAGTTTATATTGTTTACTTTAAAGTCACGTACAAGCTTATACTGCGTATATTTATCTCAAACACACGCGTTAGTCACTTATTTATTTGAACTTGAATAATCTTCTTAACACTGCCGTCTCCAAATTGCTGGAATAACTGACCTATGATTTGTTTGTGCCGCATTTATACATTTTGTCCAAATGTTCGAGAATTTTCTATCTCTTTCGGTAAACGTTCTGGAAATGTACAAAAACTTTGCGAAACTTCTCGGACTTGAGAATAATTTCTCGAACGTTTCAGAATAATATTAAAATAAAAAAGCATGACACGAACACCATATAAGATATTTACTGACGACGCTTTATGGTTGAGTAGAAGACTTACAAAGCTTTTTGTACAACGTTTTTTAACTGATGAGAAAGTCTTTAATTGCTGATTAAGTAGAGCTTGTAAAGTTGTTGAGAATGCATTTGGAATTTTGTTAAACAGATTTCAAACTTTACAACATGATATAAAATTGTCTTTAGCAAAGTTTAAGATCTCACTCACACCTGATGCATCCTGCATAATTATATAAAAAAACGCAACGTAAAAAATATATTATAGAAAAATATGTTATAAATACAAAAAGGATTCTGTTAGCAAACGGGTCGTGAAAAACTGAAGTATTTACAACAGATTTGGAACCTTTGAGAGGTTATCGTGGAGCAAATTAACTTAGAGAAATACGTAACACCTTTATTCGTTATTTCAATAATGAAGGTTTTCTAAGCTGGCAGTGGGAGACAAAAACACTTAATTTTTGATTATAGGTACATCTCTAACAATTTAAGTATGAAAAATGTATTATTTAATTTACATTGCAAATAGGTATCACTCCTTATTTAAATTCCTCAACATAATTTTTTTTATAAAGTATGAATTTTGTTTTAATTAGCAACATCATCCAGCAAATCAAGTTCTTTTACGACGAATTTTGTGTTTGTCGTTAAAACCTGATTATTTTGGAAAATTTGTTTGTGGTTTTTTTAGATTCTCTGCAATGCCGTCAGTGTGATAGCTATCAGTTTTCCATTCTTATTCATATTTTTTATAATTATTTTATTAATCTTTACTTTCCTATAAGACTTTGCAGATCAGTTTTACTTTTATTATGAGTGGAAAATTCTTATAGTTAGGTGGTTATCAAATGCACTCTGAGTGGGTAATTTGGGTGTTATCCATAACCTCTTCGTTTTTCATTTGACATTTACTCTTAAATGGCAGATTTATTTATTTTAGTTTGAAAAACTTGCAAAACTTATCTCAGAAAATTTGTTATGTTCCAAATTGTTCTCACTTTTTTTAGATTTAATAAATTGTTCAAGGTAATACAGCTCGAGGAACCATCACATGTAAGGTTAGTACATTTTATTGGTGCTCATCCTACTATGAACCGTTTTCTTTACTTTCGCAGATTCATGATTAATCTGCGATCTCAAATTAGCAATATTGTTTTTAACCTTATCTGAGAAAATCTTAAATAAATTTGATGTCTTTGATTCATCGCTGCAAGAGCATTAACCTTTACGTGCTTATTTTTATAAAATTTGTTTCTAGTGTCATAGAACTCAATTAGCCGTAAAATTGTCATATTTATGTGTTTTTAATATTTTTGTATTGGTTCATCTTGACATCACATATTTGGCGACGAGGTAAACGAAAATTTTAGGGCGGACAAAAGGTAAAGCAAACTATCAAGGCGATATTTACGATCGATACAAAGCATTTTGCAAAAGAATTACAAAACACCACGTTGCTGGACAACTATGAGGCAGCAGTCAAATTGAATACGATGTCAGTATAAATTGCATGCTGGTTAAGAAAAGTGGAAAAGAAAAAACAGCTGAGTCGACGCCAAGTACAGTGAGTACGAAAGAATGTTTCGCTTGTGAGAAAACAAACCACAATTTTGCACATTGTAAATATAAATAATGTAAGTGTAAGATTTGTAAACGTGTAAGGCATTTAGCTAAAGTTTGTAAAGTTAAAGTTAAGGCAAATAATTTGGTAGAGCATGTAGAGAATGAAACGAGGATGGCTCAGGAGTCATCAACAGAATTAGTTGAAATGTTTTCTTTAGAGCTACATATAATTCATAACCCAGTAGAAGTTATGGTTTTAATAAGAAAGGTATCCTTAAGAATGGAATTGGATACAAGTGCAGAAACATCAGTTATGTCAAATTTTATATATGAAAAGATGTTTTCGCATTTTACTCTAGAGAAAACACATGCAAAGTTAAAAACTTATAATGGAAAGGTGATCGAGGTGATCAATTCAATTCCGTATGCATTAAAAGTTACGGTAGATAAGAAACTTGCTAGATAAGGAAAGGAAGCTATTGTTACTAGAGTTAATAACAGTAGTTAGGGAACGCCTTTAGTTCTAGTTATTAAGACTGATGGTTTAATATCTAGAGTAGAAGATTTGCTTAGTGTTCTGCAAAGGGGAGTGGAATTTGCAAAGCTAAATTTTACATGTGCATATAATCAGTTAGAATTACACGAACAGAGCAAAAAGTTGCTAGCGTGGAACGCGCATAGAGGCATTTACACATCGTTTGCTTTACGGCACCAAACCAGCGTGTCAGATTTTTCAAAATATAATAGAAAACGTTTTGTTAAGGACTGCAGAGCTTATGCGCTTTTTTGAGCATGGTAAATTACTATATAAAATTTATTGAAAATAGTAGTAATACCTATTCTAAGTCCTTTGTATAGAATGTTAAATTTGTTTGGAACGCACATTCTAAAAATGCATTTGAAAAAATAAAAAGATAGTTAGCCTCAGATGTAGTTTTAATACATTTTAATCCAAAATTATCAATTAAGTTAGTTTGTGACGCCAGTAAGATAAGAATCGCAGCAGAATTGTTTCATGTATTAAATGATGGCTTGGAACGTCATATTGGTTAGGTACGCCATTTTGTCGAAAGCTGAACTTAGTTATTCAATGTTTCAAAAAGAGGCGTTAGCGATTTATTGGAGAGTATAAAGTTTATCAAAGTTTTGGTTAAGCCGTGAGTTTGAGTTGGAAACGACTCACAAAAACTTGTTAGCACTCTTTGGAGCAAATACAGTTTATCTGAAATTCAGGCAAAGAGAATGCAAAGATAGGCATTGTATCTATCAAGACTTAATTATAAATTAAAATATATCAAAACTAAAACGAACAAAACTGATGGAATTTCAAAGCTTTTTGTTGAAAATGAAATAGATAAGAGCGAGTTCGCGAGTGTACATTTTTTAAATGCTAGTTGATAGGTATCAAATCAGAAAGGAAGTTTAGAAAGATACAATCTTTGGAAAAAGTAGAATCAGGTTGGCCAAGAAAATGGAACAAGGTTGAGATATCGAATTAAAGAATTGTTGTAATCGAGGAAACGAGGTATATGTTCAGAATAAAGTAGTTACGTAGCGGTATCGCATTATAATACCTTTGAAATTAAGAGATCATTTACATTTAACATATATGGGTATGTGGAGGATAAAAGCTACGCCTAGATCTTATTTTTGGTGGCCTGGTCTAAAAAGACAAATTGAAAATGAATTACAAGCTTGCAATATCTGCATGGAGGATAAGTCAGAAGAACAAAAAAGCACATTAAAATTGTGGTCAGAAACCACAACGTCTTTTGACGCATACATGTGAATTTTTTTGGGTTCAATAAAAGGTAAAATGTATTTGTTGGTAATAGAAGTGTTTGAAATGTTAGAGACAAATGTAATGGCAATGTTACAGAAATTAAGGAATTGTTTATCAAAATTTGAGTTACCAGAAATTCTGGTATCAGACAATGGTTCACAATTTATTTCTCAATAGTTCAAAATATTTTATGAAAGGAACGGTAGTCAGTTAAACGTAGTTTTACTAAATGCTTAGTAGATCCAAATAATGCCAAGGTAACATCATTATACAAAAATATCTATTTTCTAATGGAAACACGATTCATTGTGCAACACGAAAAACTCCGAGTTATAAAATCTTTAATTGACATGTAAAGACAAATTTAGATTTTATGAGAGTAAAAAAGGTTAAAAGTAGTTATAGAGAAAAATTAGCAGAAAACTTTAAAGGCAAAAGAAAGGTGAAATTAAATGAAAACAATATTGTGTATGCTAGAGATAAGAGAGCACAAAAAAGGACAACATGGAAAAAAGGAAAGATTGAAAGATGTTGATTAAGAAAATGTACTTGGTTGAAATTTTGGATGAGAATGTGTTTTGGAGAAGATACGTAGATCAGTTAAATAAATGGAATGATCCCAATGGGGAAATAGATAGTGTTAATTTTTAGTAATGTGAATGATAGGTCAGATGTAAAGGAAAAAATTTCTAGGGTAGAAAGAGAAAGGTTATCACTTCAGTGATGGTAGAACATTTAGATTAGGCCAAAGAACAGGCGGTTACGGTGGAAAACGCAAACAGTAGTGTAGCAGGAAACAAATGTAAAGCTGTTAGTTCACCTAAAAATGCTACTGCAATATTGTAAACAAAAAACATAAACGCACTATAAAAACACCAATTAGGTTAAATTTGTAGCAATTATATAAGCAGGGAGGTACTATAGTATTCTATATATGTAAGTTAGAATATAAGTTGGCAACACTAAAAATATATAAAAGAATTGAAGTTGTAAAATAAAATGGATGCCATATTAATGTGTTTGTATTATTTTCGTAATGGTTCATCTTGACACCACACACCATGCACAGAACGGTTACAGAACAACGTTTTAAGTTTACAATTATTGCGAAATTTAAAAATATCATGTATTAATTTACTTACTAACTATTTTATTGATTTAGTTAAACAAGCTATTGAAAGATCAGGAATATCAATGGATTTCTTTATACCGGGTGGTGTACGTAAAAGGTGAACATAAGAACTTAACATATAAAATTAGTTTTATGTAGTTTCCTGCACTCTTGTTTATTTTACGGCAAAAATTGTAGAGGCAAGTTGTTAAAAGCTGCATACAAAACATTTTTACATTTGTTCTTAAGCTTTTGGTTTAGCCGCAATTTTAAAAATAAATTCCAAAATTTCTGTTAAATTGTAGCATAGCCATGAATTATGTGTTACATAAATTATTTCAAAACGTTAATGATTGAAGTTTATAAAAGTCAATCTATGTTATAAATAACAGGAAATTAAACAAAACATTATTGAAATTTCGAGAACGTTTCCGTACTTTTTATCCACGTCTAGAACGTTCACGAAAAAATGTAAAGATTTCTCGAATATTTACTGAAATGTATAAATGCAGTACAAAGTAAATCGCAAGTCAGTTATTTCCCGTAATTCGAAGACGGCAGTGTTAATAAGATTATTCAAGTCTAAATAAATAAGTAATTAACGCGTGTGTGCAGATAAATATACGGAGTATAATCTTGTACGTGACTTACGTGTAAATAAACAATAAGTGTTAAATAGTTATCCGCGGACTTATCTTCGTGTAAGTAATAGTATTATACATAAAATATAATGTTTAAGTGTTTTTATTAAATTTCCTTAGATTTAATTAGTTCGGTTAGTTTAAAAGTGTACATAGTTTTATTATAAGTAAAAATAAATTAGTTTTAATAATAATAAAATTCGTTACATTATTTTATTAGCAGAACAAAATTTATTTTTCATATGTATTAATAAATTACAGAAGAATGCGGGATTTATTTTCCAATACCAATTTCCAATACCAATATCAACTATAGCAACAATTTATAAACTGGTTCAAAATGACCAAATGACGAAATAATTATAACCATATTTTTAAACAAATTACACGCAAAAATTAGACATTCAAATAAATATTCAAGTAAGCCACCATTCTCAGCATGATAATAATCAATTTTATTGTAAAACAAAGTTCTTACACTGGCTAATTGTCTGGCAATAATTCGTTTAAATTCTTTGAATATAGCGTCACAGATCTAAATTTCTATTTCTTTTAAAATAAATTTTATTTTTACGATGTCCCCATAAAAAAATTGCAAGGAGTTAGGTCCGGAGATTTTGCAGTCCAATCTAACGATTCGGGAAAACTCAATCTAAATATTCTCGCACATTTATCCCATAATGAGCCGGGCACCCATCATGTTGGAACCAATTTGGATGAGCTGCATCTTCCAATGCAGGACCAACATTATTCTGCAAAACTTTCAAATAACTATTTGTATTTAAATTTCCTGCAATTTCAAATAGCCTTATTATCCTGTTGTTAAAAATTCCAGCCTTTAACTTTCTAAAGATATGGAGTTTGTGCGCACACATTCAAACGGGAATTTTCTTTAGCCCAGGTACGAGTATTTTAAACATTTGATTCGTTATTGAAAGTAAATACGCTTTCGTTAGTGAAACAAATGGAGGAAATAAAGTGACGATTACAATATGCTTTTTCTTGCATACTTTCCAAAAATGTTTCTACTTTCTAAATCAGGTAAAAGAAGTTTTTGATAGTATTCAAATTTATAAGATTTATATCTATGTTTTTTAATAATTGTGAGGGCTGTTGCATGGTGCATACAGACATAATACGTCTTATACTATAAGTAGGATTTTGATTTATCATAACCAATACATTTAGCTCATTCTCTTCGTTATGATGTATTCTAATATTTCCTTTATTACCTTTGTTCACATATCCATTAGCTGTGCTCTCAAATTTTTTAACCAATTTTGAAACTGCTGCTATACTTGGTATTGGTTTATTTTTGTATTTTTTGGAAACTCCAGTATTCTTCTGTGACTATTTCTAACGTAGTAATATTTTATAATAAAAACTCGTTCTTTATTCAAATAGACATTCATATTTGATAGTTAATGTTTTTCAAAAAGATTAACAGAATAATATTTTTTCAACATATTACTACAATTTCACAAAAATTTTGGAATTTATAGTTGCGGCTAAACGAAAAGCTTAATATGAAATGTAAACAATTTTTAATTTTGAACAACTTGCTTCTCTACAATTATTGCTGTAAAATGAACAGGAAAGATCTAAATCGCATAAAACTAATTTTTTACATGTTAAATCTCTATGTTCACCCGGTACGTGCACCACCCGGTATACTCCTGTATACTTTGCGTTCTATTAAAATTAGTAGATATTTTTCGTAGTGACGCATGCTGCAAGAGGGTCATTTTAATATTAAAGATGCACGACAATAGGACGTGGCGACATAAATACGTGCAGACAAAACTACGCGCGTCTTCTGGAAGCGCAACACGTAGACGCGTTCTTATGAAAAACGCATTTAATTGTGCAGTGATACATAGATTCTATAGATCTATGTATATGTCAGTATTACAAAAGTGTATACTTATTAAATATGTCAATAAACAGAATGCTCAAAAATATAGTATTGATGATAATTGTCAACTTTTACTATAATAAAGTTATATATGTTAATACAAAATAATAAGTACGTTATTTACCCAAAAATACAAACATATATATTATATAGCTGTATATTTGATAATCACATATTTTGCCATCATATGTTTGAGTCTTTGAACACTATTTTTATAAACCTTGTTATGTGGTGATTTTTTTACTGTAATATATTGTTCAGTTCGTATCTGTAAGTTTTATGGCACCCCTTAACCGCATTATTTGTTCTTGGAATATTTTCTTCAATTAACACAACACTTTTCTTCTTCTTTTTGTCCAGACGGTCCAATTATCTTCAAAATAATTAATAACAGGTAACAGTAAGATTTTACACGCGACTTAAAAAAAATTATAGGATTAATAAAGATGCTGCCAACTAGCAATATGTAGAGCGAAGCCAGCATTTTTTTAGTAACAAACTTGTAAACTTGTTTTTTGTATATGTTTCCATATACATACATCGGGTAAAATTTAAAAAAAAAACACGCAAGCATTCTGTTTGGGAAAAGTTCCAGTTTTCTCAAAATCAACCATGATGGATTTTGATCGCTGTTCTGGTTAAATTCTTTTGAATTGTTGAAAAAGTCAAGCGCGTGCATTTTTTTTGTTTTGCTAAACATTAATGCATGGTAGTAATCACAACTTCATAAATCGTGTTTATTTGATTAAATAAATGTAGCGTTAAATGTTCCGTCGGCATACCAGTGATCCAGATTACGTTTTATAAACTAATTCTGTGTTTACCTAAGCCACTGTCGAACTGAAGAAATCTTTTTCCATCATTTGTCAAAAAATTCTTCGAAGTTCCTGTAGTTACTTGAAAAATTTTCTACGGCTGTACGGTACGCTTCATAGAAGATAGTGTTGGTAATTGTAGAACCAAAGTTACAGAAATTTTTTGGTTACATAAGTTTCAATTTCCTAGTTAGATATAGCTTTTATAGACACCACAGCTGTCTCAATAATAGTCTTATTATCAGGAACTAGGTTGTGATCAGTTGCTTCTCCTTATTTCATTTCCCAAGTATGTGTTCATCCAAGACACTTAATCTTATTATAACTGGAACACTTTTAAATATTTTTTTACCAATTAAACGTTATTTATGAGACAAGGAACTAACATTATAACAGAGTTCTAAAGTTATATAACAAATGGAGTTTTCGCCTCGTGACAATTTCTACGTACTAAATATTAAAGAAAGAACTGCAGGTAAAATTAGTTGGTATTTGTTAGTTCACAAAACGACTGTTGTCAATTAAACATTGATCAAATCTTCGTAAAAGAACCACCAACTGAAAACGTAGTGAGTAGTCAGTATATACAGTGTGTCCGAAAAGTATGGAATGTATTATACAGGTCGATAAATATGCACTTTACACAAAAAAGTTGTAAATAAAAGTTGTTTATCACTTAGTTATCTACCACCTGGGAGATATCAATTTAAATTTTTGCTGTAAACAAAATCGCAACGAATAACACTTACATTTTTTTAAATGGCAAGGCACGTCTTTATTATACTCATTTGATAGAGTCTTTTTTTCTCTTTTCAACCATATAAAACTTGAATACCTTTACATCAAAAAATTTTCAAGAAAAACAAGGACATGTCTAACAAATTTATTTTACTGAGCAGTATTAATCAGGTACGTAATATGTAGCAATGAAACAATTGAATGCACTTTAGAACACTGTCACACTTTGCTATTTGTTAGTACTTGAAATATGGCTCAATTATCTGAGAAACATAGAATTGAAATTTTAATGATTCTGGGATATGGAGATAGAAGAAGAACCCAAGACAAAGTATGTAATTTATTTAATAACTTGCATCCAGAATTAAACATTTCGCAGTCCACGGTAAGCAAAATTTGGCGGAAATTTCAAGAGACAGGTTCGGTGAAAGATGCGAGTAGAACTGGCAGACCTTTGTCATTAAGTAATGTGGAACGAGAAAATGTGTTCTTGTCTGTTGAGGAAAATCCACAAATTTCTGTTCGGCAAATTGCTAGAGACCATAATTTCAATAAATCGGCTGTACATGACGTTTTAAAAAAAGAAAAATTTCATCCTTATAAAGCTTGTGTAGTTCAAGAATTATTTGAAGACGATTTGGACAGAAGGCTGGAGTTTTGTGAAACAATAACAAACAAACTTGACCGAGATGCACATTTTCATAAAAATATCCTTTTTACTGATGAGGCCACGTTTTGTTTAAACGGCACAATTAACAAACAAAACCCACGTTACTGGTCTTCACAAAATCCTGACTGGTATCTAGAAGGACACACCCAATACCAGCAGAAAGTCAACGTCTGGGTAGGAATGATTGGAAGTCAAATTTTGGGTCCATATTTTTTTGAAGGTAGTTTAACGGCGAATATTTATCTCAATTTCTTAAGATTTGAGTTAGTTCCTGCTTTGGCCGAGTTATTTCTACATGAAGTGTCCGCCACTTTCTTAATAATACTTTTCAAAATACATGGATAGGCAGAAGAGGTACGATAGAATGGCCTGCTCGCTTGCCGGATTTAAGTCCACTAGATTTTTTTCTTTGGGGCTATATTAAAATCGATGGTTTTAAAAATCGAATTTACCACTGTCAAATTATGAATAGTTTACATTTTGAACATTTATTGTAAGTTTAGTTTAAATACATTTTTTTGTTATAACAATTTTATGTAAAGATATTTAAAGTTTAATATTTGCTATTGTGACAGTGCATTCAATTGTTTCAATACTACATATTACGTACCTGATTAATACTGCTCAGTAAAATAAATTTGTTAGACATGTCCTTGTTTTTCTTGAAAATTTTTTGATGTAAAGGTATTCAAGTTTCATATGGTTGAAAAGAGAAAAACAGACTCTATCAAATGAGTATAATAAAAACGTGCCTTGCCATTTAAAAAAATGTAAGTGTTATTCGTTGCGATTTTGTTTACAGCAATTTAAATTGATATCTCCCAGGTGGTAGACAACTAAGTGATAAACAACTTTTATTTACAACTTTTTCGTGTAAAGTGCATATTTATCGACCTGTATAATATATTCCATATTTTTCGAACACACTGTATAGCGAGATATAACTAAAATCACGGACATGTTGCAAAAAAAAGTTTGTTGACACCGTTAATAAAAAAATCAAGAACGATCTCATGATGTGTAACTCACTGTCCTAAGGACTAAACGGTTATCTGCTGACACAAAAATTAAAACAAATACAAAATAATGTTATCACATAAGACGTAGTTAAAAATAAGTTGTTATTCTAAGAACTGCACATACACACTTTCTTAGTACATTGAAAATACAAAGTAATTAGAATATAACGTTTTTACCGATTTTTAGATGAAGTAATGTTACGTAGGTCAGTCAAAGTGCTTGAATAAATAATAACACTGCAAAAATAAAGCTAAATTTGCAGAAAAAAGTACATTTAAGGTACAATGATTAAATTTTTTACTCATTTCACAAGCGTATTGTAAAAAAACAGATTAATTTATTTTTAGCGATACAAGTATATTATTTTTTAGAATAAATCGCTTTATGAGAGAAAGTTTAAAAGGCTTTTATCGTTTTTGCAGTTTTTGATTTTCAATTTTACACATTTCAGTCTTTTTCAAATTGTGATAATGTCGTCTCTTCTTTAATAATCTTGTGATATTTTTCTGCCAAATAATAGCTTCAATCTTTCTAAGTTTTTTTTCTATAACTCCAAACACTTTGAGAAAAATGATAACAATTTAAAATTAGGATTACTATAAACGGTGTTTTCTCTTTGTAGTAGCATACGTACGGTTCTACTTTGATAAAATGATAACATTACTTGATTCATTAGATTATCCGTGATTCCAATAAGCGGCGTGCACTGCATATGTAAGTAAAAGAAAAAATAACAACCTTTCGTTATTACTCAATATTTTGCAAACACAATATCGTGTGACGTCTGGCGATTACCATGATGACATGAACTATAATAACTTTATGGAATAGATGAAAACGCAGTTAATTCCAAATTTGTCTCTTAACGGTATTGTTGTTATGGATAACGCACAAAAAACTGGACATTAGAGAATGGTTGGAATGTAATGGTATATCAACTATTAATGACATAAAGAAAACTGAATTATTATATATATTAAAACAATGTAACATCACCAAAACGTATGTAGTTGATAAATTACTAAAAAATCATGGACATACTGTGTTACGTTTTCTACCTTACTATTGCCACCTGAATCCTATTGAATTAATTTGGAATTTGGTGAAACATAAAGTGGCAGTAAACAATGTCACTCACTTTAATGCAGAAATAGAAAATTTTGTAAGAAATGCATTCTTTAAAGTTACTCAACCTGATTAGAATGAACGTTGTCAACACGTTAACCGTTTAGCTGACGAAATGTGGTTACGAGATGGCCTGTTGGATGAAACTACAGTGGAATGTGTGTCTCTTAGAATAAATACTGGTTTAACAGATAAAGACAGTAGTGATAAAGAAGATCACAGTAGTATATAAATTAGTTTTCAATATTTAAATACATAAATATTTTTGAGGTGGTCAAACAGTAGAATAGTTAAACTGTAGCAGTTAAATGATTTTATCATAACATTGATGTTGTTATTTATTATAATCAAATGCATAATTTTTGTACAATAATCGTTAAAATTTTAAATATGAAATATTCATAAGTATAACAAGTGTATAACGTAGAAAACTGCCAGAGTCGGGATAATTACAGCCGTTACAGCATAAGAATTAATTGTTTTTCTAGTAATAATATTTATGTTTTTAGATTTCTTAAACAGTCTAAAGCATATTAATGATTTTACTCCAAACTGAAGGTTTTGGTTATTATTTTACCAATTAGAATACTAGCTTAGTGCAATGTCTGCAAATTTCAGTAACCAATCTAAAAAGTGATTTCATTTTTATAGAACGTGTAAAATAATAGTTAAGTGAATATTAATTATTATTTCTAAAATTACTGTGGAATAGTAACTGAATAGAAAAGACTTATAATGCATATTACGTAACTTTAAGTATTTAAAATTGCCGCCGAAATACTTTCAACTTGGAATGTACAGTCAAAATTAAAGCGCTCCCAGTCACGCTCCGTCGCGTCACTTGTTTGCTTATGTCAACTGTATAAACTATTATGTATCATTTTCAAACATAACTACTATCAATTGGTACAGTTTGACAAGAATTTTGTTAAATTGGCAACTGTGACTATATCTTATATACTTAGCTACGCTAAAGCCAAATATAATTTATAGTAAACAGTTCGTCTTTATTGTTTTGTTTATTTTTGACAAACAGATTACAAAAAAACACCCAAATAATTTTATAGAAGGAATATTACTCCTTTGAAAAAAAAACTTAATTTCGAGTGCCAAATCGGCAATTAGATCAAATTTTGGGCCTCTTATTGCTTAATAGTTCGCTTAATAGAAAGTTACATATGTTACATACACGATATCGTTGGAACCAAAGACCATTCAACGGTATGTTATTTTCGCAATTTTCTAAGTTTTTAAAATAACAAACAAGACTAAGAAGATCATTAAATATTCCATCCTTCCTTTAGCTATCAGACCTGTTTTGTAACAGCGACGAGTTTCCAACTCAACACTGAATACTGGAGTTTACGTTCAGAATACACTGTCGATTTAGATGTACAATTAAGTCCAAAAGAAGACGACAAGAAAAATCCAGATTTTGGTGGAATGTCTATAGAATCTCATAACATCAATCAGTTTAAACTCAATGATCTAGTTTGTGATCTAAACTTGTCAAAAAAACTAATAAAAGTGCAAGTTTGGTCGATTTGCATACCTAATATATTCTACTTTTCTACTGACTATAAAACAATATAAAAATATTTAAGCACACGTATTAAGACAATGCCAAAACGTTGAAAAACTATTTTTGAAGAAGTAAAATGTTAAATAGAAATATTTTCTTGATATTGGCAGATTTCATTTGTTGAAGTTTATGGTTTTTGATAAATTTTTGATTTGATAGTTTATCTGTAATATTTTTTTTATTTCATTAGAAATTTTTTTTTTAAATTCATTTTTTATGAGTTCGACCATGTATTCATTAAAGACTGTTGTCGACTCAAAGTTGAAAGGACATTTTAGCGATGTTATGTCACCACCAGCATTAACAAAAATTCACGAAAACAGTGTTTTATTAATACCTTTTCTTTATACCATACTTTCTATAAGTAATAAAAAAAAACAGGACACATTGACACTTAGAAAACGAAGAGTAGTGATCAGCTTTGTACTAGAATAAATTTTTAGGTTCATATTTCAGTAGTTTTATTATACCCTTTGGTTAACTCGCTTCATAGGCAGTACTGCTATTTCTACCACTTATGAAGAGATGTAATTGCATTTTCTTCTCCTTCATAATGCAATTGGTATCAGATGTTTTTGTCTGGATTCTGTTAATTTTTGTTCAGTATATTTTTCCATGCTTTTTTATGTTTATTCGCAATAAATTTAGTTGTTTTTGTTTTTGTCTTTTTTACAAAGTTTTTGATGACTTTATTGTATCTTCCTATTTCTAAACATCTTTGTGATCACTAGATCACATAAGTATAAAATTGAATAAAATCGCGTTAGCTTTATTGATATTTAATTATTTAACGAGTTTCTATGTGAATTAGGCATTTTCTCACGCGTAAGCATTTTTCACGTCTCTAAGTCTCTGAAACATAGTTTGACGTTTATGTTGACAAAAACTGTCAAAGACGGTTTACAAAAGCAAAAAATTTAAATTCATGACTCAAATTGATTCAGGTTTGTCAGTTTTTTTATAAAGATGCACAAAAAGATAAATTTATAAGGCAAGTCTATTGTACAAGTAATTTACCCTATTACATTTAAGATTTTATGAGAAGAATTAATTTGAACCATTACAGAATCCAAATTGTTTTCAACAAATCCAACTTTTGCAAACAAAATCTGTAGTTTGCATTTTTAATTTTAATATTTTATGCAAAGTTAGCAAAAATCTATTTTCCCCGTGTTATGATAAAACAAGAAAAGCTTGATTTTAATAATCTTATGATTTATTGACATTACACTTTTTCCAACAATAATAATCTCGTTTTGGTATCTTGTAACAGTGTTTTAATTTAAGGATGTAAGTAAGGATGTTTAAGCCTAATTTGTTCCACTAGGTTATATTTTTATAGCAAATATAAAAAAAATAATGTTTTAGATAGTTTCTAATTTGTAAAAATTAATACAAACTGCTGCAAAAAAATACAAGCTTTTTGGGATTTTATCAGACACAAGCTCAACATTCTCTACTGAAAATTCCTCTTCGTTACTGCTATCAACAAATTGTTTTTTGTTATTAGAATCGCCAAGTTATTTTGACACATGCTAGTTAAACGAATTTCACACCTAAAAATTGTTAAATGAGATATTTTTTTTAAGTAAATCAAAAAAAATATTTTGTTCAATCTGAAAGCAAAGTTTTTGAAAATTAATTTTATGTTTTTGTTTTGATATAAACAAAAGGATTTGTTGACTCAAAAGATTAAAGCTTTTTTAGTTTAAGGTTGTTTAGGCATTAAACGCCTCTGCTACAAACTGCTTAAATAACTGTGATGATTATTTATCAAACTTTAATTTGGTTTGTTTACATAGTCTTATATGTGCAATAACATAGTAGTTATTGAGTTATTTAATCATAGTTTTTTTTTTGCAAATAATAACATGTATTATTTGTATATTGTATATTTTAGCACCTAAGCAAAATATAATGAAAACGAACTGTAATCGACATCTATTGAATTATTTTAAGATGTGAAGATTGATAGTTAATTATTATTTTAATATACATTAATTCACTTTTATATATAAAATTATTCAAGTTATAAAACGTGTTCAATGATATTGCACATTTGTAACTGTTTAAATGTCGTCATATTCTTTGTCGAAACTCGTTGATGCGGAAAGTGATCTCTGGAAAATGCGATATTTCTCATCATATGTGAAAGCACAATATTAATTTTTTTTTATTTCAAATTGTATGTTGGCGTTTTAGTGTAAAAACAAATAAATTCAGGTTTTATTTTAACTGTTATAAGAATATATCGGTGTATAATAAAAACCAAAATAAAATAGCTTTTCATAAAATTTAAAAAATATATAGTAACCGGTTTGTAAATAGATACTTTTAAAATTTATGCATGAATAACACCGTTGTCTTAATATTTCATTAATCGATTTTGTTTATTAAATAGTTTTTTAACTTGATTGAAAATGTCTTTACCAGCAAGTCCCAAACATAAAAATTTAAAGCTGTAAATTTAGACTGTATTGGTTTTCTGTTGTGTTAAAAATATTTTGATTTTTACACTATACACCGCATTACAATTTTTATTTTGTCTCATAGTTTTTTACAAAAAACAAAACTAATGCTAACAAATAGATCGTATCTATTGTTTTCAATTTTTTTAATAATTAAATTTAAATAAATTAATTTAAATATAATGCCAACAGTTTTACAAGTTTCGGTCCTGATAAAGCACTAGCATTTTAATTTAAGAATAGTTTCAATCGAAGCGAGTTTGTCTCGTGAGATTTAGAACATGTAAATTCTATTAAGAAAATTACTTTTAATTGTTTATTATCAAATTTAGTTAGTTGCAGCCGATTTCATTACGAAATTTTTTTATAATCGGTAGCCATTTTATATTTGGTAAGTTTTCACTTAGAACGTATATAATAAAAAACTGTTTAATGCCGTTTTTACCAATATTTAACATGTTCAAAGGACGTACCGTATGAATGTACCTCCCATTCTTACCCACCGGTACCCATAAGTTTAATAATAATGCAAAAGTTCCCTCCTATTGCATGTATGCAGTTTAAATTCTGAGAAACAAGTATTGACGATAAATCTATTCGACAAAAGACTTTAACGTCTTATTAAACAACATCAAAACTAATTTCTTTTAGTACAATAGGGCATATGAGTATTACTAACCAATGGTACGGGGGATCACTTTACAACCAGTTGCAAAATTATTATTTTTTCTTTCGTTCAATTGAAATTGTTATGCTTCATAATTCAGTTTGTATGAAGTTTTCATGGTGCTAGTTAGTAGCAGTGTTGAACATTTATACTAATCATTATTTTGGTGAAAAATGTAGTTGCAATTTAAAAACATCGAGTTTGTGAAAAAAAAATTACTCTGGTTACGGCGGACACGCGTTAATGTGAATTAGAAATGGATATAAGACCGATTTTCGGCGGTTATCCTTTTCAAGGTAAGATTAATTTTGTCTTTGCCTTTTTTAAATTACTAAACCTTGAGGCTATTCTGAAATGTTTATCGAATGCGTTTTACGAACAAAGGCCTAAATTTGATTGGGTCATTTTTACCCAAGTGAATTTCTATTAAAACAATAAAATTGCAAAAAGGAATCGATTTTAACGCATCAAAATTAAAATCGAAGTCAAATTTGTGTTAAAATATAAAAAATAGTAAACTGGCCGAGTGCAAATATGGATCAACTTAAATCTAAGCGACTGTCTTAGTCTGTTGTTAAATCAATTAAAACGTTAAAAACCGAGATTATATAAAATACATAAAATAATTTAGTAGAATACTGAAGTAGATGCTTTCATACTTAAATTATCGTTTTTAAAGTGTTCGGGCATAAGCAGGCATATCAAGACCGAAATTAGCAGTGAATGAAAAAGGTGAACTCATTAGCTATGCCTGTTACGACGAAAACGTAAAACTATGAAACCTACATCAATAATAAAGAGTTGAGTTATAGAAGCCGTTCTCAAAAGACCAGAAATAAAATAATAGTAAGTGCCTACTCAAATTAAGGTTTTCAATTTTCGAAAGCGAGTTAAGTACCTATAACCAATTACTATTTCTCCAGTTATTATCAATCAATAAAGTACACAAAGTCTTAATAATTCAATTTTCAGCCAACACATTTGAGATATTTCTTTATAGGATCGCCTCAGGGCACAAAAGAGGTTGTTCGTAAGATTTTTTAACGGAACGCTGTTCTTTAATGATTATTTAATCACATTTGTAGGGGTGGGCTTGAGTAATTTGGAAGTCCATGTCGAATCTCGACAACTATAATTTGTAGTTAGATTAGCGATTTTACCTGCAGGTACCACTTGAGTGATAGATGAACGTATCGTAAGTTATTAATTATGTTATTTTATAAACAGTCTACACATATAGTCAAATTGTTTTTTGTCAAAAATACGAATTATGACTTTATAAGAAACCAAACACATTGAGTTAGTGTATTTTTTATATACAAAATCTTCTTTAATACTTAAAGTATGTTTTAATTTTCATTTGAATATGTGAATTTGTAACTGAACAATTTTTGCAAATAGTACATGTAATAACAGACGTTATCTTTGTTTGGGTTTTGATTTTAAAATTAGCATTACAAATTTGAATAAACTTAATTTTATCATATTAAACGCATTGCATTTTTTTCTTAATTATATCAAATGTTGACATTAAATCTAAAATATACAGTATTTGTTATTAAAAATGTTAATTAAACTGTCTACCGAAATTTAGTATTAAAGGCATTTTCTAAATGCAATTAGGAATTATTTTAAAAATATACATTTTTGATAGTAATTGCTCTAGATACTTAAATTTGCGTTTTTTTATGTAATGTATATAGGATTTTATTATTTTTAATTTTAAGTTTAAGTAGTTATTATTAAATTAAAAAGTATATTGCAAATTCTTAGTTTAGTTATTATTGTTAAAATACAATTTTCTAAAAATATATTATAATTTAAATATAAAAACAAAGGTGTCGTAAAATTTCAATGCAATTAAACATGTGCATAAACCCTAGTTTACTTGAAAAATTTTACGAATTTTATTAACAATGTTAATGGTAAGAGCAGAGTTATACACAGTCAAAGTCTATATTAAAGCAAGAAATATTCCCATGTTGCTGTACTAAACAAACGTTTCACCTACTTTTGAAGTGCTTTTTATTGAAACAGGAAAAATCGATAAATAATTTAAACATTGTAATTTAACGTTTGTTTGAATGTATTAAACAATGTTGCTTAATGCGAAGTAATAACATTCTGCTGAACTTTCATTGTTTATTATTTTGAAACGAATATACACATCGTTTCGATTGCTGTGGTATCTGCAATCGTCAGTATTCACCTGATGACGATTGCAGATACCACAGCAATCGAAACGTTGTGTATATTCGTTTCAAAATAATAAACAACGAAAGTTCAGCAGAATGTTATTACTTTGCATTGTAATTTAAGATTTGATAAATTTAACCTTAATTAGCCAATAACATAAAATTTAAATACATTTTTCTACTAATTTTCTATTATTTAGAACAACTTGATTACACATTTGTGAAATGTTGTTTGAGAAAAAAAATTATTGTAGAGAATACTGTTTATTAAAAATAATTGCAAGTTGTGATGTTACTTAATTTTCTTTATAACACCAAAGTTAGTAATGCTGTCTAAAGAATAAAACGCTTATCTGACAACACAATTACTGGTCATAAACAACAAAAAATAATAGCAAAAAGTCTTACACAAAAGTGTTCATACAGCAACTTTACATTTGCGAGCTTTAATTAAAATTGTAGTTTTAAAACAGTGAAATTTAAAGATAATATCCTTGTTTATATACATTATAGTTAGACAATGACTGCACTAAAATTGGACACATTAATTTGGATGCAAAAAGAAGTAGTTTTGGATGCAAACGCAAAATTGAAATATTTGGCGCTGCTTTTGTTAATATTACAGATTTCTTAGTTACAGATCAGTATATTCTCTTAGTGATCTATAAAAATACAGTTTCAGAGATTTGGAAAAGACATACGTTCTTTTTTTATTACATGTAAAATAACCTTGAAAGAAAATTATATCTACGCACGATAACACTTATGTTATGAAATTCGGTCTACGTAAACAACTGGTATTCCGAGAAACATAATTATTCCTCTAATAGAACACTATTTAATAATTAAATGTACAGTTTCTAATTTGCATATATTTGTTTATAGTATTCGAGCGATCAAAACAATAAAATAAACTACCAAATTTACAAAATTTCTACTCAATTTGATATAAATTAGATTAAAGTTCACTAGTTAATGAATACATATGCTGATAAAAAATGATAAAAGATAATTGGGTGGGCAAGCATGTTTAGCTAAGGACGGTCTTTTTATGTCAATAAACAGAAATATTTTACATGTTTCTGTTTATTGACATAATAAAAACACATCTGGGATCTGGTATATTGTTGGTAATGCTGGTATTATTTTTGGCCGAATGCCTGTTTTTTTAATTATGCAGTGCACGCTACTTAACAGAATCACGTTGGGACTTGAGGTTTTTAATAACAATAACCGAATGATAATGCTTATTCGTTAGAAAGCAGTAAATACATACATCGTGTATGTGATTAACATGTTGTTAATTTAGAAGGTGAAATCAAAGCGTATATACAAGCAAAAAATTTTTATAAAACGTTTAAAAAAAGCAGCATTTTGAGGCGACGGATCTGACGCATTAAACAGTTTCTTGACACCGTTAATAAAACCATTATAAAACGAAATCAAAAACAACGTTATGATGCTTCATTTACTATTCTAAGAACTACAAAATTCTTCTCAGAAATTTGCTGACGCTAAAAATAAATACAAAACAACGTTATCACATAAGACGTAGTTAATTTAGTTTGTTATTCTAAGAAGGCACGTGCTTTCCAAGTTACATAATTCACGAAGATAACGTATTTACAGATGTTAAAATAATGTACCGTTTCGTAAATCAGTCAAATGATTTTTATAAATAAATAACACTGCAAAAATAAGATAAATATCCAAAACAACTATTTTTAGAGTACAATGATAAAATTTTTCACTCTAAACAACCGTATTGTGAAATTCAGCTTAAAAATGCATACAAAATAAGTTATTGATTATGCATAGAAACAAACCTGAGAATAAATTGATTACATAAACCTAAATTTTGATTACTATAAGCGGCGTTTTTCTATGTAGTAGCGTCCGGATTGTTACTTTAGTAAAGTAATAACATTACCTGATTAAAAACATTATCCGTGATTTCGATAAGCGGCGAGCGGTGTAAGTAATTCATACGAAAATTTAAATCATTAATTTGGTTCTGAAGTCCAAATCTTTGAAGCATCGCCCTGAATTTATTGCTAAAGATACATCTAAAATGCTAATAAGCTTGTATATTTATATTTTATGTGCCCTTTGAAAAATATAAAAATTTAAAAAAAATTAAATTAGCACATCTTCGTTGGCTTCCGACTTGAAAAGAAAATTAAACCAAGTAAATGAAACAAACCACTCAACCGATTATAATTTTATAGTAACGTTTGCAGGATTTTATTCATTCTATATTTTGTTTATGAACAGAAATACGAATTATTTTTGCAAACTCAGAGTTTTAAGAATCAAATCAAGTTAACTGGTAAAACATTGCTTTGCACGTATGTCGAACCTAATAGCGTGTGTAAGTAGCTTACTTGTGCCGCCATCGTTTGCAATCTTTTAATAACAAAAAACGGTTTGAGGCTTTGCATTTAATTATTACCTTGTTTTCACTATCGCCATCTAACATCACTAAAAAATCTGTTTCCATATAAAGCTATCTCATTGTCTAACTATAATGTATATAAACAAGGATAATATTTATATATATTTTAGAAACATACTCAATGTTATTAGATTTCTAGACTTATTTGTCTTAGATTTATTAAATTATGTGAAAAGGTTTTTTTGTAATAGTAAACGTTAAAATTATGCTGTGTTTTTAATACTGTCACTTTTAATAAATTATAGATCTTTAATTAAACGGTAAAATGGGCTTAAACCAATCAAAACTTCGCCATAACCAGAAAATATTTAACAAGATCTTAAAGAATATTCAGTGCCAACTATTAAATACAAATTGAAATAAAAACTATTTATCGGGGTTAATGTTTTTAACTATGTTTGTGTAAATTTATTTATTAATATTGATTTACGTAACAAGCGTCGAAAGTACTGCATAGCATAATGAACGGTAATGCGACGCAAGGCCGCACTTCCGAGCATTATATGTGAGTGAGTTATGTTATGAAACTTTCCACGAACGTAACGTACGTTATTTTTTGTACCCTGTGTAAGATGATATATTTTTTTTTAAATAAACAAAAAACACCAGAAATATAATGTTGATGCTACATTTATTACTAAATCTGTCAAATTTGACTTTATTTTAACATCGTTGTTTTCAAGTTTAACAGAATTTCAATATTTTTTAAATGACTTTTTCATCTGTTGCACACTTGTTCTAATATAATGACTAACTTTAAACACTTTGATTTATGTGGTTTTATTTTGCTAAAGTAGAGCTTTTCTTGCTCATATATATTTAAAAAAAACAATACAAAAAATACGGCGTAAAACGGCACAAAGCGGCTTCTTAAAACAATAATAATTTTTACTGTATCTTCTAGTTTTAATTAGAATCAACATCCATGTCATAGTCCAAACACTTATTTGATCAAAAATAAATTTATTGTTTATTAAGTTTTAGACAGTTAATAAAGTTTTTTAATAGAAAGGAGAATGTTAGTGCTGAGAAAAAATGCATTTGGTTTACAAGTTTTGAAACGACGTTCAATACAGCCACAAACTCTAATAGAGATAAGTTAAAAAAATCAACATTTGATTTCAAAACATTAAAGATTATCTTAAAGAAAAAAATTATTTGAGATCCTACAAGATTTGAAAATAACAACTTTTAATAGAGACAACTTTTTTGAAAATTGTAAGATGTTAAAAATACTACAATTAAAGAAGAACGTGTATTTCTTGGTACATCTAGTGACTATCAAATCTTCTTAATATTTTTAGATAATTAAATTTAAAAAGCATTAAATAAAAATAACTATATAATCTTAAATATCAATATATAAATATATCAATATTTACCAAATAAATTACTTCAAACTAAACTAGTAGCAGAAAGAAATTAGAGTAGTCAAAGAATAGTAAATATGTGTGTTTTGTTTTTTAGTCTTTTAACTACTCAATAACCAACAAAGAACGCAACAAAAAAAACGTAGTTACATAAAAATTCTTTTAAAATTTTCATAAAAGAAAACTGAAGAATTAGGCAAACAAACGACAAACTGAAAGTCTTAGTATGTAACTACTTTAGCAGTTTTTAAAAACTACTAAGATTAGCGCAAGTTGCTCCATTTTAAATTTATTGCACAAAATATTTGAGTGAAATTGTTTAAGTGATTAAAAGATTCTAATCTATTAGACAAAATTGTATTGGTAAATATAAAAAAAGTAAAACTTAAAGTGTTCGTGATTAGAGCTCTTATCTTGCTTAACTTAATTTTTATACTGACTGACAATTTGAAACTTTAGTATTTCGCATTGTTTTAAAGTTAATAACTGTATTCTAGCAAGAGTATCATTAACAAACGTTTGATGGCAGAGCCATCTCATAGTGTAAATCGACTATGTATAATTAATAACTGTAGATAGCTATAACGGTGGTAAAACGTTGTCCTCTACGTTGTGATTTTATCCTGCAGTTTTATTCAAATCTAATTCGCGGGTGTAAAAACAACTTTCAACGTTTTATCACGTCATACATTTCAGAGAAAAGTAGAGAATTCTACTAAATTTAATCATTGCAAAATAAACTAAAAGAGAAGCTTCTGGAATCGATACTTGCAGATATAATAGTTGTCGACGCGGTGTGGCAAAAGACAAATGAAATGTCGCTGAACTGCGACTTACTTGAGAAAGCTTGAAGTAGTGTTCCACAAGTTGTTTTATGTGTGATTTTCCAGAATGAATTAAAAATCAAGACAAAACATGGTATATGCTCTATTTCGCGTTATGTCAAATTAACTCAGTAGAACAAAAACAAGAACTGTTCTGAAATCCTCTCATAAAAGACTATGATTTTGCGTGGTCTGATAAATCACGTCACGGACTGTTAGGGTTTTCATAAAACATAAAGACAAAGTAACGTATCCAGATATTCTATCTGAAAGCAATCCGTTGAAAAGAACTGATTTCAAACTTCTTCGCAAATTACAGGTACGAGGAAGATATAAACGATATTGTGAATCTCTCATTTTTAAGCGATCTGATATTTTTTCTAACGAATCAAATCTCATTACTTAATCAGATTTAATGACTTGGTACGGGATTTGCGTTTAACCAAATAACAAAAAACACACAATTTTTGGGATCAAATCTTTTACATTCTACTACAAAAATCTCTGTATTAAAGAAACGGCACGAAAAATTCAGTTTTTTTACAAACTTTAATGAAACGTCTGCTACTGCACTGATGTAAATGGATTGGTTGTTTTACTTTATAATGGTAACTGAGAACTATCAATTCAATTGGCACATACTACAAACACAAAAAAAAAGTATAACTATATCAACTATATTAAATCTGATTCAATGTTCAAATCATCTTTGACAAATTTGTGATGACCTTAAGGTTATATTCTTATTACTTAGACTGCAAAGAGGGTTTAACAAATATTGTTTTTTGTGTATGTGGAATACCCGAGCAGTTCAGCAACATTACCAAATAAAACAATAACACGCACCGATCAACATTGTTCCTAAAAAATATAAAATTTCAGCCGTTAGTGGATTCTAATTTTAAGGTTTTGCCTCTTCTACACATTAAATTAAATTTAATTAAACAGTGTGTAAAAGCATTAGAAAAAGAAGGCAAGCATTTTAAATGTTGAAGAAATAAGTTGTGTGATGCAAAAATTGGCGAAAGAATATTTGGTGGTTTACAAACTAAGCAGCTTTATAAAATTAAAAGTTTTGAACGTACCTTAAATGATTTATGATTGGCAGCATTAGCGTCTCTTAAAAATGTTTGCAAATATTTTCTGGAAAATCAAAAGAATGAAAACCATCAAGATGATGTGGTTAATTTGCTAGAAAACTATAAAAGATTAAAATACGGGATGACGCTCAAAGTACATTTTTTGCAGTCGCATTTGGATTTCTTTCTTGCTAATTTAGGAAAAAACAAGTGTTAAACAGATTTAAGCAAAATATTTTAAAAATGAAAAAACGATATCTTAGTAGGGATCTCGTCATCATGGGAGATTATTGCTAGTTTTTTATTAGAAAAGAACATAAAAAACAACAACATAAAAAAAGAAATAACTATTTATGCAAAATTTTGTTGTCAACAATTTTTTGGATGTACAGTTAACTGTTTTTGTATTCTTGATGCTATTAAAATATTCTAGTATTTGTTGTATTAAGAGTTTTTTATTTATTTATTTTTTATAACTCTGTTTATCAAAATTTGTAAATGCAGTTATTATTTAAGATTGTATTATCCATTATAAAGTTTTTAACACAAAATGGGATGTTCAATTATAATTGTAAACAATTCAATGCCTTTCCCATATATTTCTTTTTTATTTATTAATTATTTGCGGCTACAAGTTTTAACCTAACGGTCATCATCAGGCCTCTAACATTATCAACTTAATAGTAAAATCGAAACTTTAAAGTTCTTAATATACTTACAATTAATAAGCAAATTGATATTATACAGTCAAAATGACAATATAATTTAAACAAAATTTGTACAAGAAAGGTATATAAAATAAGAATATTATTAACAAGAAAATTAAATAAAAATAAAAACAGTTTAAATAAAAACAAAAATGTTATTTAAGAATAAGAAAATGATTTTCAAAATTAACAACTTTATTTAAACATGCATCTGGTTTTAAATTATTATGCTTAACAATTTCTTTTATCTCCAAAAAATTTAATTTTATACTTTTATTGCAAATATGAAGAATTTTGTAGTTACTTTTATAATCAAAAGAGTGGTTATATTCTAAAATATGATTAGCGAAAGAAGATTTATTATATAAATTAATACCGACATTATTCTTTTTAATGTAAGAATAATGTTTTGCTATTCTTGTTCTAAATTTACTGCCGGTTTGTCCAATATAAAAAAAAAATTACAGCTACCACAATTTAATTTATAAACATTAAATTTATTCAGAGTATCTACTTTATCTTTACTATTGACAAGTAAACTTTAAAATTAAATTAGATCAAAAAGAAATATTAATATTATGCTTTTTAAATAAATTTTGAAATTGAAAAGAAGAGCGACCAATGTAAGGAAGAGAAAAATATGTCTTTTTAAAGTTACCTGAAAGTTATTTCAAATGTTTTTAATATTAATAATATTAAAAATTTTATTTTGAAATTTTGATCATATCTAAAGGAAAATTATTTGTATTATTTGCTAAATTATAAACAATGTTAAGTTCTTTATTAAAATTAAATTTATGAAGAGGTAATTTGTATAAACGATTAAAAAAGAATCTAAAAAATGACATTTTGTGTGAAAACGGATGAAAAGAAGAAAAAGGAATAACATGATCAGTAGTAGTATAACAATGAATATCAATTTTAACAGAATTATTAACTCTATTTAAAGATAAGTCTAGAAAATTAAGAACGTTATTAGATTCTTTTTTAAAAGTGAATGTAATGTTAGGATGTAATGAATTTAGAATATTAAAACAAAGTTCTAAGTCATAATTATTACTTTTAAATACAACTAAAATAACGTCAAAATATCTTTTATAGTAAATAAAATGTTTTTTAATTAAATTATTTAAAAAAGTTTTTTAATTTCTAAGTTAGTAGTTAGACCAATTAATTCATCAGCTAGTAATTGTGAATTAGAAAAAGAAAAAGGAAATTGAAAGTTAAGGTAAGAACGTTAAGCCTGATTTAACTAAGATGAAATTTTAGAAACAGGAGTGTTATAAAAAGAAACAATATGTCTAATAGGATTGTTTAGTTTATGTATTTTTAGAAGGCCATATAGAAGAGGCAAAGACGGGTTTATTAATAGTAAATTATAATGTTTTGTATTAAAAAATTCAGACAAAATAACTTTGTTCGTGTTAATGAAATCTTTAACTTTGTTGGAAAATAAAAAAAAAATTTATATTAGAATTTGGAAATCATCAGTCAAGAAACTTATTAACTTTGTCAATATAATTGGTTTTGTTCATTATAACTAAAGTATTACCTTTATCAGTTTTAGTGAATATTAGATTATCACTCTTTTGTTTTAGTTTAACAGCACTTAATATTTTATTGTTAAATTTTAAGTGAGATACAGTAATATTTTTTAACTTGATTACAAATAGCTCGAACATAATTAGAATCAATAAAGTTTAAAGTTTTATGTAAAATGCATTCTGAATCAATTTTGAATTCATCTAAAAGCTTAGTATTAAGATTATTATTGTGTTTGAGACCAAGTTTAAAAAACTCAATCTCATCCTTTTCAAATTTTGAAGTACTTAAAGTAATTAATCTAACATAAAAGGCGAAGTCTGAAATCTGACTAAATACAAGTTGTGTTTATAATTGTGAATTAAAAGATACTTTATTTTGTATTAATTTTTTAATTTTTGAATTAAGTTAAGTAAAAAGTTGAAAAAGAGTGGAATGTTGTTTATATAGTAATAGATTTAAATTGTTTCTAACTTGATACCAATGTTTAATTTCATTATGTAGCCAAGCTTGTTTACCTTTAATTATACCGTTGATTGCTTGAACTGATTTATTTTTAGTCGTAATTTTTATATAGTTTGAAAATACTTGATTTCTTATAGTGGCTATTAAACCAGATGTTTCATGAAGTCCTTTTCATTTCAAGGTTTGATGGTAGATAAAAATGGAAAATATTTGCAAAAAAAAACATTTTATTTACTATAAAAGATATGTTGACGATATTTTTGTTGTATTTAAATGTAATAATTATGACTTACACCTTTGTTTTAATATAAAAATACTACTACTGATCATGTCATTCCTTTTTCGTCTTCATCCGTTTTCACACAAAATGTCATTTTTTAGATTATTTTTTAATCGTTTATACAAATTACCTCTTGACAAATTTAATTTAAATAGAAAACTAATAATAATAATACTTTTCCTCTAGATATGATCAAAAAACTTCAAAATAAAATTTTTAATTTTATTAATATTAAAAACATTTCATATAACTTTCAGACAACATTAAAAAGACATATTTTTCTCTTCCTTACATTGGTCGCCCTCCTTTTCAATTTCAAAATTTATTTAAAAAGCATAATATTAATATTTCTTTTTTATCTAAATTTAATTTAAAATTTTTACTTGTCAATACTAAAGAAAAAGTTGATATTCTGAATAAATCTGGTGTTGACAAATTAAATTGTGATAGCTGTAATTCTTTTTATATTGTACAAACTGGCCGTAAATTTCGAACAAAAATAACAGAACATTTTTCTTACATTAAAAACAATAATGTTGGTGTTAACTTATACAGTAAATCTTTTTTCGCTAATCATATATTAGAATATAACCACGCTTTTGATTATAAAATTAACTACAAAATTCTTCATATTTGCAATAAAAGTCTAAAATTAAGTTTTTTGGAGATCAAAGAAATTGTTATGCATAATAATTTAGAACTAGATGCATATTTAAATGAAGTTGTTATTTTTAAAAATTATTTTTAACAATTTATTTATTTATTTATTAATTGTAAGATAATTAAGAATTTTAAGGTTTAGATTTTACTATTAAGTTGATAATGTTAGAGGCCTGTTAGGTTGAAACTTGTAACAACAAATAATGAATAAATAAAAAAGAAATATATGGGAAAAGCATTAAATTATTAACAATTACAGTTAATATTTATTTGTTAGCGGAGAATTATTATAATTCAAAAACTGGACACCCGGTAGAAACATTTGTTTTTTGATTATGCTGTCAGTTAAAAACTGTTGGAAATGTACAACAATTTTAAACAATAAGAGATATTTAAAAAAATTTAAGATTTTTATTATTGCTATTTCATATACTTTGTCGTTACTTTACCTTTGTAAAAATCACACGAATATTTTTTTTTATTTAAAATTTTGGTTTCTAAAATTTGATTGGTAAATGTTTAATTACAATTTAATTTTTTATTGAGATATTTAGACAGACATTAAACAAATAAGTATTATAAAAATTTCGATTTTCAGACATATGTTTTTTTAATATGCAAGCATACATTATGGATATCGTTATCTTTAAAAAAAACTACAGAAACCGAAATTATAAACAATATTCAATCCATTATTAAAACTAAAAATGTTTTAATCAAACCAAATGATACAGATTATCAACATACCGCATCAAATGTTTCTCTAATAAAGAAAAACACATTTGTTTTGTTTTTATATTAAAACAATATTATAATTAACTTACAAACTGTTTACACTTTTAAGAAATTTACAATTTTTAAACTTTTAAACTCCTTTATTATATATCAACAAAATTATTTAGTTAGTTCTAAACGGTTTAACGTTTGTTAGACGCTTTTTAGTAACAAAATTCAATTTATTTCAAAACTTGTTTTTGTTAAAGCTTTGATTTTATTTGGCGTCGCATCCAAATGTAACAATTGCTTAACAACAGTTTAAAGCAGTTTTAGCTGTCAATTTAGACAAATCATAGTGATTCTTATTGTTTAATTTTTTTAAGTCTTTATATAAATATTTTTTTTAAAATAACGCGTAGAAAAAACCAAACATACATCAAAATGTCTTAAAAACTACTTTACAAATTCTTATTTAGTGTAAGATGTAAAATATTAGCCAAACATCATGGAGCTAAATTTAATAATTAAAAGTTTAATTTTTTCTTTTTATTTTTTATACAAAAAAGACAGAGTAGTACTATTAATTACATTATAACTGCATTCAAAATAAGAACGTATACGTTATACACAAATTAATTTTTCTTAAATATAATTTTTTTACATTTTTTTTGGAAAAATAAAAAATAATATTTTTGTTATAAACATTTTGTAATTAAAAATTTTATTGTAATTTGTTTTTAGTTTTTTTTTAAAATATAGCAATTAAATTACAGTGCACGCCACTTGATAGAATCACGTTGGGACTTGAGCTTTTTGATAACAATAACAGCATTAAATGCAATATATATTTATTTTTGAGACAAATAATTCCAAAATTACGGACTTGTAGCATTAAATAGGTTGACACCGTTAATAAAAAGAAATCAAAAAGAACGTTTTAATATTTAATTCACTGTTCTAAAAACTACATGTCATTTTCTGACACTAAAAATAAAAATAAATACAAAAAATGTTATCGCATAACGTATTTACAGATATTTTTAGGGAACAATGAGAAAATTTTTCACTCTAAACAAGCGTATTGTTAAACTTCAGCTTAAAAATTCATGCAAGATAGATTATTGTTAATGTATAAAAGCAAACCTAAGAACAAAATTGATAACAAAAACCGAAATTATGATTACTATAAACAGTGTTTTTTCTATGTAGTAGCGTACGTCCGGTCTCTTCTTTAATAAAGTGATAACATTACCCGACTGATAATATTATACGTGATTCCAATAAGGATCGTGCACTATATAAGTAAAATGTAAACAAAACTTTTTTTAATTATAAGTTTCAGTAAAACTTTGTTTTTGAATGTTTTACTGTTAACTGTTGTGTTTTAGAACATATTTTGCATTTAGTATAGTACTGTACTATTTTAGTTAAATAAATTGATACTTTTTTAACAAATCGTTTGTATTAATTATAACAAAAATTTAAAAAAACCATTAATCACGGATAGAAATTCACTTTGTTTTTTTAAAAAGTAATATAAATGCGTATAGCTATTATTACATTTTGAAAAAGACATAGTTTACAAACGTTAATTTATAAATTAACTTATTTATCAAATCGTATGTACTATAACAAATTATGATTTTAAAATCATTTAAAGATACATTACAAGAATTAATGGTAATTGCAATTTATAATAAATGTATACTATATTGTTTCTAATTTTTTTTACCTAAACCCATTTACGATTTTAAAATCAATTTCTTATGTATTTTTTTGAAAATTTAGTATGTACGCTGAATACATCTAATTTTATACATAAACGTTACTTTGAATTGGTTTTTCTTTACAGCTAAGTTTTATTAACCTTTCAGTTGACGGGTTGGGTTTTTTTTGTTGTATTTTTTTAAATAATTTTTAAAATTTTTTTAGCTTTTTGGTACCTGCTTAATTTTAATAAAGACATGTTTTCCTTAATTTGTCTAAATTTTATCATTTGTCGTTTGGCTGCCAGAAAGGCTTTGGGCTTGTCAAACTTAACCTGTGTATTTGTGTAAGTTTTTTCCTACAATTTATTTTGTAACAGGACTAATTTTGTATCATTTTTCGGCATAAAACATTCTTAAAGCCTTCCCCTAGTGCTTAAGTATTTATGCAAAATCTTTTGCGTACGGCTAAGTCCCTAAATTCCAATTGTTTATTGTTTCTGCGTGTTTTGCATCTTACTCTAAATAGTTTAGCTTTTGTAGAGGAATCCCCGTTCTTTATAAACTTGGTTCCTACTATATAAAGCAAGACAAGATTTTTTTGCCTTAATCTCTATTGAAAGTGCAACTGAAGTTTAGTCGAGTTTACCATTTGTGATGTTTTCCACTTGTAACTTTATTATTTTTGTTTGGCGAGATGGACGTTTATGAATTGGAAATAATTAGATCAGAAGCACTTTAAAATGAAGTACCAACCCGGACGTTTTTGAAGCATCTAAATCAGAAGACGAACGCGCACAAGATATAATTAGTAAACACGATTTAGATACGGAGCAAGAAAAACCAAATGAAGTTGACAACCAATCAAATACTTCTAGTATTACCTCCAAATCTCTGTATTTAGGTGAACAACTTCAAACAAGGCAGCAAAATATCGTTACATAATTGCTTGGTGCAGGTGCAAAAAACGCAAACACGCCAATTCAGTATTGGATGTCCTTTTTTAAAGAAATTTTGGGCACAGTTATCAAAAATACCAATTTGTATATACAAAAAATAGGACCAAGATACAAGAATAAATACGACGTTTTACTTACTTATATAGGAGAAATGTGGGCGTTTATCGGTTTGCTGTATTTGAGCGATTCTCAGCACGGCGGTCAAAAATTATACGAATTTTGATCCGAGCAAGGCTTAGAGCTCTAATAATTTTCTATTAGCTTATCCCAGCAAGGATTTATGTTTCTGATGAAGTGTATACGTTTCAACAATACTGGTACAAGAAATGAGCGAAATAAGTTGGATAAACTTGCTGCCGTTAGAGACGTATTTGAAAAATTTAATAAACAGTTACAAAAACATTATAGTGTGAGTAAATACGCGACTCTAGATGAAATTTTGTCAAATCAAAATGTTTTCTACAATTGATGCAAAAACCTTTTGCAAATCTATGCTAGAAGTCATCCCGAAGGTCTCCTTCAGATTAACGATTCTGTAACAGCTGTCATTCTAAAAATGAACTAGAAAGAATGTTACCATAGATCAATGGTTTAATAGCGTGGAAACTGTAAGTCGTTTGTTGCATGATCACCGCCTAACTGTAGTTGGTTTAGTACAATCCAATCGAAAGTCGTTGCAGAAAGAAGTTAAAGGTGTTAAAGATAGACCTGTAAAATCTTCATTTTTTGCATACCATGCCGATATGACATTTACTGCATATGTCCTAAAAAAGTCAAAGAATGTATTACTTGTATCGTCAATGCACTACGATTACAAAATAGACGAAAAGACTAGTGATAATAAAAAACCAGAGCTACTAGCACTCTACAATTCCACAAAAAGGGGTGTTGATGTAGTCTACAGAATGGTTATATCTTATAATGTAGCTCAAAGAAGAAGACGGCCATTGGTGTTTTTTTTTCGGCATGCTCAACGTTGGAGCAATCAACGCAATCATAATAAATAAAACGAACAATCCAACAATTTAGATAGAAAGCAGACTACTATTTTTAGAAAATTTGGGTGATAAAAAACATGAAACTACGAGCAAATATGCCAAATCTACCACAGAAGGTAAGTCTATTAGCGGCTAAATTCTCAGATGTCTCAGTCACAGAAGAGCCTTGACCGACGACTTGGACTGCTCGAAGAAGGTGCAAATTCTGCAAGAATCAAAATTTAAGATATTTGTGCCGACTGTGCGGCAAAATTTGATTAACTAAATTTTTCATTCAATATTTTGTGTGTCAAATTTATGTACACTGATTTTATATTTTTTTTACACTTATTCTGCCATTGACTTTACAAATAATTGTATGTTATTGTTATTGTCGTTTTGTTTTTTCAATTTATAATTTTTTTTGAAAATTTACATTACATGTAACTTCCTTTTGATAAATGGGAACTGCTAAATTTACAAATAATTGTATGTTATTGTTATTGTCCTTTTGTTTTTTCAATTTATAATTTCTTTTGAAAACTTACATTACATGTAACTTCCTTTTATTAAATGGCAACTGCCAAGTTATTGGTTTTTTCACAACTATTTTTACTCTTATCAGTGCAAAATAGACCAGGGTAACAAATGCGTACCAGAAACTGGGGATATCAATGTATTAT
The DNA here is from genome assembly GCA_035610365.1 of Aquatica leii. Lineage (NCBI taxonomy): Eukaryota > Metazoa > Arthropoda > Insecta > Coleoptera > Lampyridae > Aquatica > Aquatica leii. The sequence goes on along the minus strand of CM069437.1, from coordinate 31,665,267 downwards.
TACAGAAAAAAATTAAACACAGTTTGGGTCTGAGAGACTTAACCCATCGAATGGTGGGATTCTGAATCTACCTGTCAACCAGAGGGTTAAAAAACAAATAATTATTATTAAAAAATAAAAATTGATTAAAACGAAACTATAAATTATATAGAAAAAAACGATATTAGTTATAACTAATGATAAAATACTAAATTTCAGTGTTGAATTTTGAAAAAAAAAACTAAATTTTCTAACTTAGTAAACCATATCGTGCTAATTAGATCTTAATCCTTTTGTATCACCTACCTTTAAAAAATACTTTAAAAAATGTCTGTAACTTATATTAGTTAAATTTTTTATGTTTAAACTATATACGTTCTTAACAATAATGCGAGTTTTAAGTCTACACAATATAAAAAAATAGTTTTTATAAACGGCGAATTTTAATCAAATTGTAGTAGCTTTAAAAGAGAACCTGAAAAAGAAAAGCGTATGAACAAAAGTTGAAGTCGCTTGCAATAAAATAGAATTACAAGATGTGGAATAGGAAACAAAAATAAAAAAAACGACACGTACCTTCTAAAAAAGAAAAAAAACGTGTTCCAAAGTAGCAAATGTCGCATATCGTAAAGAAAGTTTTAGTAACAGTAGCCAACTTGGAATCAAAAAGAGAACAAGACGATAGTAGCGACATTGACTCTGATGTTGAAAACAGTAAAAAGACCTAAGAAATATAAAAGAAATTATTTTGAGATAAACGGGACAATATTAGTAATCACGAAAAGTACGATAAAGCTAAACCTGTCAAATCTGGTAGCGATTTGGATGAGGTGTTAGAAACAAACAAACAGAGGAAGGATAAAAAGTATAAAAAGCGGAAGCATTCGAAAAAACGTAAAAAAAGTTAATTCCGAAAAAAACGATTTAAAAATTGTTAATAAAAATGAGAAGAAGAAAAGAAGAAGAACGATAAAATCTAGTAATAAATCAGAGTGAATTTTGCGTTGATTATAAAAAAAACTGCTACTGTACTATAGCGGTTTTATTGCACAATGAAATTTGATACCTTGGTTTTTGTGCAAAAAAAGTAAGCGACGGCTAACACAGTTGCTCCCGGAGATTGAGTCGCAGGCTTTGTGGTGCTAAATTATAATTTAAATCTAAAAAAGCGCCAAAACAATGAAGGATTAAATTAGGGAGATATCGTTTAACTCTACTCGCAACTGGAAAAAAACAAATAACACGACAGAAGTGATATATATATATATATTTATTTTTACACAGAACGTAGTTAAAGAGAACACAAGACGGTACATAAGTATAGTTATATAAACGTTGCAAGCAATATAACATAGGTTGATATCACTGTAATAAAAATAATAAAAACGTATAATAAAAATGTGAAAATACATTTATCAAAAGCAAAAATAATTATTTTACCACGGCAACTTACCAGCAATTAGTTGGAATAAATAAAAATTAATTTGTATGCGTTTTTACGCCATAATTAAGAAAATTGTCTTCTTTGCTTCACACGACGTGTAGCCTAAAGATGGTTCAAAACGGAAGTGAGCTTAAAATCTATTACCCAGGTCGATTTGAAACGACGCGACGTTGCCAAACTAAATAAATTTACGTGCAATATTAGTTGCAGAAAATAAACGAAAGCAAAATTGAATTTTAATCGTAATGAACTTTAACGGGACGTTACATCACAGGCCAAGTATAAGTTACGCCCTTGACTGGGCAACATGTCGCACATATAAGCGACCCATCGGTCTAACTTTTAAATTCAAACTTTCTTAAGTTAAATCACAAAAATATAAAAATCAAAAGTCTAGAGAATCAAAGAGCACCAGATAAGTATGTGACACAAAAAAAAAAGGATTTTAACATTGATTGTATTTACAACCTAATGGTTGACGTATGGTCATTCTAACAGTCTTTTGGAAGTACTGAAGATCCACTTCAAATCTTTATTTGCGTTGAATCTGTTTTTTTTGCACTAAAAAAACAAAATTTGGTTAAGAAAGGATCAACTAAAGTATACTTTAGAACTGCCAATAATACAAAAATCATGCTTAACAGTCTTAGTTACTATATGCTAATGGTAGCTAGGAAACCGCGTTTAATTTTATATTCATACAAAAATAGAATTCTAGTTTCTATAGTGAGAAAAATGTCAAAAAAATGGGTCTGAATCCGGCTGTATGATGAGAGAAAACTTTTACGAATACATAACTAACGTTTTTTATCTGTGACTTATAAATTACCAAATTTATTTTTCCGTCGTATTATTCCTAGATGGCCACGCTTTTCACATTAACCATCCTCTGACTCAATTCTGCAAAAAAAATAATTGTAACGGCATTTAATAATTTAACACATATAATTCAGCTACTAGATGGTGTTCTGTTTTACTGAATAAAAAATATATAGCGCAAAGTTTTACAATACTGGCGTATAGATAAAATAGGAAAAAAAGCTACAGTGAGAAGATTTCGCTTACCTAATTAATAAGTGTTTAGGAAAAGCTGGTACATCCTTGTAGAATATTTTATTTTAACCTAAACCACTTAGACTACTGAAAATTGGTTAAAAAAATTCCTCACAAACTCAATAAACTAAGACCACAGCCGCAGGTAAAGACTGAAGTAATAAAAGATGAGTTTATGACAAAATTTGAAACAAAGTTAGGTCCCAGGCTTTACATTTATAAAATTGTTATAGAAATTGAAATGGGTATTTAAAATATGAAGAACTATTTGAATTTTGGCAAAAAATTCAACTACCTACATTTTCTGTTACTGAATATGATGTTCGGTTAGATGATACGATATGGTTAGAAAGCAATGGTATTATTGACGCAAAAGTACAACAAGATGGAATTCTTGTAATATCTAATTCAAATACACCCAAAAGCGTCCCAACCCAATATCAGAATAAACTTGATGGTACATCTCCAACTATTTTAGAAGAAAAACTAGCAAAGCCTGGCACAAGTCACGAGATTCAAGAAGTTAGTTCACTTACAAAAGTACGAATTCACAAACTTATAACTCCAATAAGATAAAAAAAATTCAAATTCTTCAAAGGGTAAATTACCAATGTTACAACCGATAGTAGCGATTAGCGACGATTTTATGTAGTACTAAAAAAGACTCGAAGAGGAATAATAAAAAAAGGAAGAAAAAAAGCGATAAAAGAAATAAAACATTAAGGAGAAACAAAAATCCAAGAAGAGAAAAAGAAAAAATCAGAAAAGAAATTACAAAAGAGAGCAGACATTCAGAGAAAATGTAAAGAGAGAGACTAGGAACAGCGTGAGGAAAACACTACAATAAATATTGAGGAAAATAGTAATAAACATAAGCATGAACCTGACAATAAAACGGATCAAGAGCTGAATCAAAACGTAGCTGGGAGCAAATATATATGTAATTGTTAACTACAATGGTCAATTATTTCCAGGTAAAATTTTGGAGGAATCGGTAAAGTACTTAAAGTAAGTGAACTAATGCTGAATAAAGAATTAAACTATTTAGTTTTTTCTACGTGCCTAGCAATTGTGCTTTTAATTGTTTATTTTCCGAATTTTAATTTTGTTATTTGCTTTTTAAATAAATATTGTTCAGCTGCTACTTTTTATTTATAACTATATTAATGTTTATCTGTATGAAGCAAAAATCTGTTAATATTAGCAAGGGTTGAAATATGGAACACAAGATGTTAAGGACAAACCTAATTTATGGAAGAAAATAAGAACATTTTTTATTTTTTTGACAGTTTCTTGTAAAATGCTGATTTTACACGAAAGTATATCAATAAAACATATACTGTTAATGAAGTATTAATTACAAATCTATGATAATAATAAGAAATTTTTTGGCTTGGTACCTATGAAATTATATTTAAACACAAAAATAAGTTTCAGTGGTCGAAGTTTGATACATTTAAAGCACAATTATGAAAAATGTATAATAACAATAACATTTTATACTTTAGATGAAGCTGTAGTAATTGTGTTATACCAATAAATTGTTTATTAACAATGGTTACTGTTTAAATATAGTACACTGCATAAACGTAGACTAAAATCTAGAGAATTTTTGATATAATCTTAAAAAATGAATCTAAGTTTGAACAAAGTTTGATACATTTACGTTACATGAAAAAGAAACATATAATAACTAAAGCACAATTATAAAAAATGCAGCTTAAATTAAATGTAATTAAAAACTCTCTAAAGATTAAAATACTTCAAATACACACCGATTACAGAATATCGTAAACTAATTTTTTAATTATTACTTAAAAAAAATTTTACGGTTTTCAAACCAACCTTAAGAATAAAATACAAGCATAACAAACTACAAAATAAAACTCTATTTATTTTCTTGGGAATCGATGTTTTCAAGTTGAGCTTTACTTCTACGATTACATTTTTTGCGATTTTACTCCACAAAAAGTATACAATTTTAGTTTTTTATAATAGTTATTAAAACAGTTTTATACTTTTTGTGAAGGAAATGATAATCAACACAATTGTATGTTTTTAATTTTTTTGTTCATATTAGCTTGTCAAAAAATTAAATCTGTTATTGCAAATATGAAATAAACATAAATTTTGTAATTGTTAATTTAATTATAGTTGCATGATATTTATATTTTATATTATTAAATTTATGTTTAATTGTTATGAAAATTTAATTGTTACGCTATTGGCGTCGTTAATTGTATAAGTGGTATATGCAATTGCACGGTTTTAACACAAGTGACAAGTTCAAATGCGTTTTTAAATCTAATGTTCTTGTATCTTGTTCAAAAAAAAAATCATAAAATGTTTTTACAAAATTTTTTTATCTACGGTTAAAATAATTAAATTTCATATTTTAAAAATGTTACTATTTTACTATCAAAATTAGTATTAATAAACGAACTTATTAATTATTCCACTTAAAAGGTTTAATCCAACTAACAAAAAATTCTTAAATAAAATGGATTCTATTTATTTTTATAAATTTTATCGACTTTTTTTGCAAGTATAATCTTAATTCCATTTATTTATTATTTGTTTTGTATTTATTGTATGTGTAAGTGTTATTTGGGGTATTAACCAAATTACATTAATATTAACTTTAGAATTTCCATTTTTGATATTTACTTTAATAAACATTTGTATTTAAAATACTAGTCTTCCTTAACAAAATTTTTTTCAATCTGTAATTATTTTTGCATTACTTCAAAAAATAATTTTGACAAAACAATATACCTACTTAGAGTTACAGTTGTATATAAGAATATGTAGGTTTGTTGAATTTACTGTTGTGTTGTTATTATATAAACAAAAACAAATTTAAATAGGATACACAAAAAATAGTTATTGTTTATACAAAATTCAAGATTAACAATACCATATGCATTAATTGCAATTGGTGGCGTATAAATAATTGTTTTTTTTTGTATTGTTATCAAAAATTTATTCATAAAAACATTTATAGCTAGTATTAATACGCCTCCGTCTATTTAAATTTAAATACTTTAATAAAACTATAAAAAACAGTTGTGAAACCAAAAAATAAAACAGTTATCAAAAGATGTGTAAAAAATCTGATGTGTCATCTGGCAACAATTTAATTTAATTATCTTTGTTATAAGCCGTTGTAGTGTTAAAATCAATGCAGAAGCGCAATTTTAAAAATGCAAACGACGCAATCTAAAATGCAAATAATTTCAACAAATGAGTCGATAAAAGCTTTAATAAGCAATGCACAGAATTGTTTCCGTTATAAGCAATGCCGTTTCTAAGAAGAAAAATTTATGCTTTTTGATGCTGGCAAAAATTAAGTACAAAAGCTCATTTTGTTATAGTAAAAATTAATACATAATTGCTTTAGTTTTGTACAAAATTATACTTAAAAGAAAAACGTTTGTTATTGTACGAATCAAATAACAATTAATAAAAGCAATTTTTCGTTAAGTTACTGCGATAAAATTGTCACAATTTGTAGTAAGCTTAAAAAAGATTTGTTAATGTAAAACATTTTTTGTTGTTCAATTAGTTTGGCTGTCAATTATTAGTTAATCAAACCAATTACATTTTAAAATTACTACACAAATTTTTAAAGACTATAAAAATGTCTCAACTCTAATTGTGGGTGTGTTAAGACATATACATCCCACGGTTGTTTAGATATTGAGATGTTGTTACAAATATCTTCAAATATCACTACAGTTTTATCCTCTTTAGTCGAGTTAACAAAAGTCGTATTTCATATTCAAACTTCGGTTGAATCACTTTTACAACATTTTTTTGAGCAAATTTTACAACATAATCTTCCTTTTCCAAAAATTTATAGCGACGACGCGAGTCACGCAGCAAAAATATTGGTGATTTTTAGGGTAAAACAATTGTCTATAAAAATTAAAAGTGGTATTAACAGAAAGTGCTAAAAAGTGTAGTTATAAACAAGATCCAATCCATGAATTTTGGTAGTGCTAAGTAAATTAAGTGCAATTATTGGGAACTGATAACGAAATATATAACGTATTATAGTTCTGCGACCTTGAATGAGTAAAGTCGTTAAAGGATCGAACGGGCATGTTCCATGCCGTGAAAGTTACAGGCATGCAAACGACAATTACACAATACGTTAAGATTCCCTTACATCGGACACAACAAAAATATGAAAGCAAAGAATCATCTACCAAAGACGGAAAAAGAAAGAGATGGAATGAGTTAGAAGATGACAGTAGCGCAGAAAAGAAAAGTGAAACCATAAAAACTCCCGAAAAAAATCGAAACAAAACGAATTTTGTTGAAATTATGAGATAATTGATGAAGGAAGTTAAGTCAATAAAAAAAGATCAGAAAAATTATCAAGAAGAGATGCAGCAACTAAGAGAGAAAAATAAAATTATAAGAAACAGTATCAAACTGCTTGAAAAATAGTAGATAATATAGAAAAGCAGCAGAGGAAAAACAAGGTCATCATTAAAGAGAATAAAGGTAGAAAAGAAGTCGCACAACGTATTTCGGACACATTACTAACGGATATTAAAATTAAGAATATACAAAAAATAACAGGTAAAGAATGAAATGTAGCAACGACAGTGGTGCAATTAAGTAATTGAAAAGATAAAAGAAAAATTATTGAAAAATAAAAATAAATTGAGAGGTTCACAATACTACATCAAATACGATTTAACGCAACCAGAGGCTAAACTACAGAAAGAACTAAAAGATCTGACGCAAACAGAAAAAAGTAACTCTGCCAAAGTGGGTTACCAAAAAATTTGTTTAAACAAGATTTGGAATACAAATACAAGAAAAAACAAAAAAATAAACAACCGCAGTACATTATTAAAAAAACCTTTGTCGATAACGACGGACGCAAAAGAGGATGCACAAGAAAAATAAGGTAAACCAAAGGATACTAATAAAAAGCAAAGGAACATATTAAATGTAAGATTATGAAACATGCAGAAACTAAACAAATCGGAAAAATTTTAACAGTTGATAGCAGAAACCAAAAGTCATAGATTAGATATAGTAGTAATACGAAAAACAAACATTAGACAATTTTGTGTGGTTAAATGGGAAAGAGGAAAAAAATAAGTTTAATAAAACTTCGTTGAACGATGCTGTCACAAACTATAAGATGTTAAATAATCAAATAAGTAACCTAAGACTTACGCGAAAAATCAAAAATTAACACTCATTAATGTTTACGCACCCACTGAGGAAACAGAAATAGAGAAGAAAAAAAAATTTAAGAAACGCTTGAAGAAGCGTAAGAAAAAATACTAAAATTTGACATTAAAATTATTTTTGAACAATTAAATGCTAAAATAAGAAGAACAAATCGGAGCATGGTAGAGGCAGTTTTTATGAGGCTTTAAATTCAAATGGTCAAATATTAATGTACTTAATAGCTGATAGAAATATGGTAATCAAATGTTTCAGCGTAAAAAGATACATAAAATAACATGGATTAGTCCGGATAAAAAAACACAAAACCAGATCGACCACATAAGTAACTAAAGTCCATGAACAATGTATTGTAAAGTCACGCAAAGGAGCCGACGTTAATTTGGACCATGTATTAGTAAAAACGACAATAAAGCAAACCATTCTGAATCTAACAAAAAGGAAAAAAAGCAGCAGTACAAAATTGGAATAAGACTAATATACACAGCACTAAAGAAGCATTAAACAGGTGTAAACAAAACAGAAATATTTAAGAACAGTTGCATGATATAAAAAGATATAAAACAATGCAATATCTCTAAGAAAAGAAGATCTAGGTAAAAAAAGAACTAGTACAAGAAAAAATTTGTAGATTAAAGAAAAGAGAGGCAAAGAGCAGAAGAGTGGAGAGTATTTTAACAGTATACATAATTAAAAAAACAACAAGATTTTATAACAAGATAAAAACAGAGAAATAAAGATATATACACGACTGAGAGATAAAAAGGAAAATTACAGCTTAGCAAAACAAATATGGCAGAAATTTGGGCAAATTGATTTAAAAGTAACTTGTGGGAATTTTGTAGGATGCGCTCTAATAGTTACAAAAATCAATTTACTATTTCATTGTTGAGTAAAAGCAACCTTTTTCAAATCTAAAGATGTGACGGTGGGGGATAGGCACTCTAAATTTATATCTTATGTTGTGCTATTGCTCACAGCGGGATTGAACATGTGCGGCATGCTTTTTATAAATATGAAACATTTAATTACATAAAGAACTCTGAACTTACCTCTGCAAGAAGAGCCAGCAGAATGTTTCAACAAGCTGAAGGTTTCTGAAGGATTGTAATAAAACAGATGAGGAACCCTAGAACACTATACCATACCTTTGTCTAGAAACAAACAAGGCATGCTAAAGTGTGAGTAAAGTGTAGGGAGTAAGTTTCCTTCTTATTCTTTGGAAAGAAAATGATGCGGAATTGAGTTTTGAAACCAGTCTGCTGTCCATGTGCTGCTGTTAAGGTAAAAAACTATCAAGTACTGTAGTTACGTCCTCCTTTTTATGTTTAATTAATGAATTGGTTAGGAACACTCTTCACTAGGAGGGGCAATTAAAACACTTTAGATTTTTAATATGGCGACGTTTCGTGCAACCATGTGTGCACTTCTTCAAGCCAACAAAAAAGTTCGAGTGGAAACGCCCTCAACTCCAAACAACATGACAACTAATACACAATATAAATAACATAAATAACTCGTTAAAATATTATTAAAAAGGTCAAATAATTAAAATGTTGTATATGAACAATAACTAAGAATGACAAACAATTGACACGACATGTATAATCGATTATACATGTCGTGTATACATATACAACATTTTAATTATTTGACCTTTTTAATAATATTTTAACGAGTTATTTATGTTATTTATATTGTGTATTAGTTGTCATGTTGTTTGGAGTTGAGGGCGTTTCCACTCGAACTTTTTTGTTGGCTTGAAGAAGTGCACACATGGTTGCACGAAACGTCGCCATATTAAAAATCTAAAGTGGTTTAATTGCCCCTCCTAGTGAAGAGTGTTCCTAACCAATTCATTAAGTAAAAAACTATCTAACTGAATTACAAGAACCTTATTTTTAAGATGGATAGAAATATCTCGGAAGGATCTAACTGAGAGAGATTTTAAACAATTATTAGAAGTGAGTTTAGTCCGCAAAGAGCACTATAAGAATATCATGTAACTCATCATAGTTAAAAATAATATGCAGCCTAATGTCCTTTACTTTTTTGAAGGATTTCAAACTTTGCTGCAAAACCAGAAACAGTATCACCACAAGAAACAATAAAAACAACCTTGCAAAATCTATCGAGATATGATTTGAACCACTTAAAGACTAGCCTCCACATGCACAATGGTCAACTTGATCAAGAGCCTTTTAAAGGTCAAACAAAATACCAAGCACTGGCTGGTTATATTCCAAACAATTGAGAATGAAGTAAACACAATTATACAGACCTGTTTTTTTTCTTTAAAAGCATGCTGGCTTAAAATCAATATCTCATGGTCAGTCAGAAACTCAGTTAGATCAAAGTACATAGTGTTGGAGTAAATCCAAATATCTTATGTCATGCCGTCTATGTAATAAATAGAAAAGTCTGTCTAAAACGTTTTTTAGTTGTATGTAACTTAGTAGACAATTCAAAAAGTATCAAATATTTTGTTTTCATTTTTTCAACACAGAGAAAAAATGCATTAAACTGTGACCTAAAACATTTTTTAGTTTAATATACTTACTTATAATTGATAAAATGATATTCAAATATTGATGTTTATAGGTTATTGTATTTTATTAATTACAGAGTAATTATTATATTTAAACGCTTTATTCTACCTATCATGTCATAGCTGGAAATGTTTTAAAAGAGTTGATGTACTTACAATTAATGCTGGAGCAAAATTAATCAAGTTCTCTATTTAATTGTGAAGTCCTACATAAATGAAAAATAATATTATGGCACGTAGTTAAGTTTCAACCCGTTTTCTGAAGAGATTGTGTAGAAAAAGTTTGAAGATATAAGTATAGGGAGCGCTTCCAACACTTGTATTGTTCGCAACCCGTAATGTTCGTTTTGAAGATTAAAGTATCCCTTTTCTCTTTTATAACTTATGAGCAGACAGGATAACGGTTTCATGTGTATATGCGTAAACTTTCGCCCGGTTCGAGAATTGTGAAAGGCCAAAAAGTTGTAAAAATTAATATATATTTATTATAAGCACATTTAAACACTGATGAGATTCTAGATAAAAATACGATTTTGGTTATGATTATTTATTAGTTATAAGTTATAACATTTATTATGTCTAGTTTCCAGCTACTACCTATTTGTATATTTGTTTTACAGAATAATTGCATATACGTACTGGTTTTTAAATTCCTTGAAAATTAATTATATGAAAGCATAAAAAATGGTAAAATCTGATTAAAGTGATTTTAAATATATGTATTATCGATATTATGTAGTAGAATTTAAAATCTGTTGCATGTCAAACACTAAAACTAGTTTTTCAAGATAGAATTATATGGCCTTCAGGTGATACTTGCAAAGTTTATCTATTTTACCTGGTATTTTACCATTTAGGAATTTAAAAAATATATAATTTGTGTTTTTAGAAATTACTTTATTATGCATGTTCTTTTATAAAAATCTAAACTGCATGAAATTGTATAATTTGCTTTTCAAGTAGGTATATCTTGTTTGCATTTGCCACATAAACCCGTTTAGGGTTTATTATTTTTTGCCGGCGTGGTCAAACATTTGCTAAAAAGGAATAGACTTTCTTGAAAACAATGTCAAATTATCAAGCATGAATCACAAGGGTATTTATGTTACTATTTAAAACTACCGTAACAACTCTAACACCTGCGAACAGTAAAGACAATAGCTTTTGTTACTGATTTGAACAGTATATAAGGGGGTGGATTATCTGTGAGTAACCTAAAAAGGTATTTGTTGTATTTATTATGCCGGCAAAATATTGCAAAAAGATCTGTTTTGCATCTTGTGGAAACCGACTTTATAAGTAACTTTGATAGATAATATATAAAAATAAGAAAAATATAGATTTTAAAAACTTTTTTATTGCAAAAATTATAACATTTATTTAGTGTTCTATACAGTAAAACAAACGTTTATGTAGTTTTTGAGATTTCAGTTTTACGTATGAAATATCGTAAATAAAACTCGTTTCCACACCACCGCAGAGGTAGAGTAATTTACGATAACTGAATTTTTTTCCTGTACTGCCGACTGGTATCCTATTATTCTTTAGTTATATGCATTACCTACCTGCTGGTAATACAGATGGTACATACCTGCAGAAATTATTCTTAGAAGCAAGTAGTATTGAACCCTATTGAATACAGCAAGTCCTTGCTTATATAAACAATGAAATATGACCTAATCTCTATAAACCGTTTAAAATATGATTAATAGTTAATTCTAAAACATGGTTGCTAATTACAAAATGAAATTTAAAAAAAATATATATTTATATTTATGTCATAAATTTTCAGGCCTTAGTGAAACACTAATAGCTATTTATAGTATAACTGAATAAATAAAATTATCCAAGAAAAGATGGTTTGTGCGATAATGTTTTTGAGTTGATAAAATTGTATTTATTCACGTGTATCTTACAAATTTTTTTCCAATTTTGCAGAATTTAAAAAAAATTATTGATTACATAATTTGACTACAAACATTTTATTCACTGTATTGAGTGAACAAAATGTTACTAGCAGCTTTTTATGAAGTGTTTTGATTTATTTTATTCACCTTTATGATCAAAATAATGAAATTCAATATTAAAAAAAAAAATTTAGTATGGTAAGATTGTCCGACAACTTACACTTTAGTATTGGCTTTAGATTACAAAACAACTTTCCTTTACAAAATTATTATTATTTAGCATATACAAAAAAATATGCCTGTTTATTTATTTCTATATAAATAATTATGCAAATAATGAAAATTTAAAGATCATTTTGCTATTTATCTGTTTGGTGTAACTAACACTTTACCAATTGTGGAAAACGAAAGCCAAAAACTGACAACTCAACCTTTATTTAGTAACGATTTTATTGGTTTACGTCACAATGAATTTGAAGTCGGATAAGGTGGAATTAAGTTATTGCATTTTAAAATATGTTTTTAACAAAATGTATTTGCTTGTTTTCTGTTAAAAATATAATGACATTATTTTGGATCTACAATAATTGATTGATATTATAAGTTTTTAATGCCCATTTGTAAAACGAAAACGAACGTGATGAATCTTCTTGGAAAATATACCTGCCACAGATAATCCACCCCCTGCTATGCACTTCTGAAAATTTTTTTGAATAATAAATTCATGACCGTCGGCTTTTGTCGCAAATTACCCGTAACACTTCGTATTGTTAGATAGTTGAAATTACGTTGAAGGTTTGAGTATAAAATACCTTTTAGAAAATTGGACGTGCTGCGCCATCTATCTATTTAATTCTTCGTAACAAGGAAATTCCCCAGCCTTAAAGGACAAGTCTGGTTAAGACTCAGTTGGATGGGCTAAGGTAACGGTACGTGCTTTGAGAGCACGCGGTTCAGCGAGGCACCTGCTTTTTGGCTTATCCTCGCTTCTAAGGCATAAAAACCAAATGGTAGAAAATGGACTTAGAAAATTGTAAAAGAACTAAGAGAGGCAGATTAGTTAAGTAGCTACGGCAAAAAATGAACTAAAAGGGTTATTCAAAATAAAAATATTGAACTAAATACCTACTTTGCCATAGCGTACTTATAGAAAATAAACAAAACCATGCAAAATTCGTTAGCAAAATAAAACTTCATTCTTATTGTAGACTATGGTCTCTCTTTGCGAATGGTCTATATACGTTAATATCAGGCACCACTGCGAGGATGGCCTGAGGGGAATCGGGAAATGGGCTAACAACGGTTGACAGGGCACTCCGATCCTTATCAAATTTGCGACAAGCGAGAATCCGATGCGCCGGAGTTTCAAGAACGCCGCACGACGGACACCTATCATGCGCTAATACGCTTTAGGTGACTACAAAATCCGCCGTGTGAAGACAAGATTCGAACTGGATTTCGAAAAGTTTACCTAGTTCAGATAACAAAGTTATCGGACGGTACAAGTTGGGGTTGGCGTGATCCTTTTTTCCGGGCTTGAGAATAGTGATTAGTTTACCAGCTTTCCAGTTGATAGGAAAATAGCCAATTTTTATATATGAGTTGAACAGGTCAACGATCGTTGATGAGAGAGAATCTAGATCAACCGTTCACAAAACATTACAATGTATTCCGTCAAGTCTAGGAATTTTGCTAGCCACCGCGGCTAAATCGTCGTTAGTGACCACCCAGTCCTGTCGGGAATTACTTAGGAAAAGAGATCGGGATCCTATTTGGGCATGATAGGCATTGTCCGTCGAAGGATCGTCGTCCGGGAATAATGTGGAAACTATTACTTTGATTGTGTCTAATTCTGAAATAGTGTATCTGTCGCCGTCTTTAACATTTGAGCACGGTTAGATCGACAGGAACTTTTGGGAGGATAACCTGTAAACTAACTTCCAGGGACTCGTTGCCAAGCTTTTTTCCACGAAACTTTGCCATGAGCTATATTTCGCTGTCTTCGCTGCCAGTTTGTACCAGTGAAGCGCGGCCTTATAAAAGACAAGCCATTGAGGTTTTACGTCGACAAAGGCTTTTTGGTGGTGTTTTTGTAAACAACGCACCGTTCGCTTTAACCTGTCTAACTTAGGACTCCACTACGATACACCAGCTCTAGATCTTAGGCGTATGCTGTTTAAGCCATTTCGAATCGAGGATCATCTTGATCAACTTATCAATGAAGGCGTCTACAGATTTAGGATCGTGGCACAAAGCACCACGTGGAAGATAAATAGGAATTGAACTTGAGATAGCCTCATTTAGGCCAACGGGATCAATGCGTTTGTAATCAAGGATTCTTTTAGGGATCGGAACGTGGGTAAGGGCCTTGACGGTTACTTCAAACCGTATCAGTCGGTGGTCACTTTCTATTACGTCTGGAATGACGCGCAAGTTTCATATTTTCTTGGCTAAACAGGGAGATGCTAGTGTAACGTCTATGTTAGTTGAACCTAGATGGCTAGCAAAAGTGAAATGTTGACATGGTTCATTAACAACACAAAGGTCGCGTTCACCCACAAGGTTCTCCACACATCGTCCTTGTTCGTCGGTCACCGGGGAGTGCCAAAGCGGCGATTTCGAGTTGAAATCACCTGCTATGATAATAGGAGTACATATTAGTTCATCATAATTTTATGTGTTGGAGATGAATACGAACTTTCTCACTCGGCGGCCAATAAACGCCGACGATTGATAAGATGTTTCCAACCGTAACCATAGTTACTGCATTGGAGTCGTTAGTTAAATGGTTGAGTGTCATCACTCCGACGGGCTTCAAACTATTGAAAATAATAGCCGAGTAATATCGCATAGAAGAGGATGCGGCAATCCTGTTGAAGGGTACAGCCGCACCAGCAAGCTTGTACCCTAAACCTGAACTAAACACGTATGGCTCTTGAGTCAGTAGAACGTCAATGTCGTTGTCGAAGGAGAAACTCATCGCTTCGAAAGTTGCAACACGTGAATTGCGAAGATTCAGTTGCGCAAACCTCAAAGTTAATTGAGTGTCCTCAGAATCCCATAGTCGGTATTAGATATTTTGGCGTCGAGCCTTTTCAGGTACGCTGGGCAGGTGTTGGAGGTCGCCTTATGCTTGACGAGTTCTCCTTTGTGGCCAAAGTGAACGAAGTTAGCGCATGTCGGGTCTCGATCCAGGTTTGAGCAAGTTTTGGTTTCGTGCTTTTCAGCAAATGGCCGCACTGTAAGTCGCTTTTACAGTCGTTGGAGTGATGGCCGTATTTTTGGCAGTTAAAACAACGTATGACCCGGATATGGTCATTGACCCGACAAGCATTTCAGGCGACGTACACTTGACGCGACGCCAAAAGGTATCGTCGAACTTCAGTATGCACCTCAAGAATCCAATTACAATTTGCTCCTTCCCTAAGGCCAAAGCGAAAAAGAACTTTTAAATGCTCATTTGCCAGATGAAGCACCTGATCTGAGGCATCGTGAAAGTTTTGAGAGACAATAGCCACTTTCACCTGCTCAGGGGACAGGTTCCTGGGAACGTCTAGGATGGATATACGGGGAAGCGATTTGCCTTGGGGCTTAATAACAAAGCTGGCTTGTTCTAGGATGGCCGCAGGTATTTTGGTCAAATCTGATTTTTCAGATTCCAGTCTGATTGAATTTTTGCCCGTTTTTGTCACGCGGTCTAGTCTGAGGCCATACTTTTAAGGATCCAGGAGGGTCGTCTTGGTCTCGTCAGCGGATTTTAGAGGGAAATCGGGTTTAGGAATGATTACGACTGTCGACCTGGGAACAGGCGAGATAGATCTCCCAGAAAGTACTTTGACTTTTTCAACAAATTTAGTGTGGGCCGCTTGAGCATAGGAAAGTGGGGCAGGATGTGCAGCTTCAGTTGTAGAAAGCCTGGCTGTTACAGACTTCAAGGCTGTTTGGACATCGGCCAGAGCGGTAGCAATATCGGCAGTTTGCTGCGAGGCGCGATTATTGATAAGGGACTTACGGAATGTCGCTTAAAGTTTGCCAACTATGTCAATCATTTCTGATTGACAAGAAGTGGTAATCTTGCAAGCAGAGATTACCTTGGTCAGACGAGTAATGTCTGCATCAAAGAAAGCTTCGATGCTGTCGAGAGAAGTTTTAGAAAGGTTAACGTCAGCGTCGTTCTTTTCACGGCGACGCTTACTGGAAGCAAATTCAGCCTCCATAACGGAGGAGGCTGAAGAATTAGATGAGGTTGAGCGCGACAGCGCGACGCTCGTGGAGTGTCGGCTGGAGAAACAACTAATACCTGATTACCCTTTTAGCCGTTTACAGGATGATATTGCCTGAAAACGGTTGAGCTTATAGCCTGTGAATTGTTGCCCACCGTTAACCTCGTAGAGGTAAGGGTCTAAAGCACCGTAGAAAGGAACAACTTTATCAAAAAATAACAACAGTATAATACAAAATTACAAATTTACTGTCGGCTTTAATTATTCGACTACGCTTGATTTGCTCACAAATCGAATAATCAAATTCCTTTCGCTTCAGCTAAAGGTGAAAGATTTATTCGCAATCTAAAGAGAAACCAGAGTAGAAAAAAAACTGTGAAATGGAACTCAGTCAAGTAATTGAAACGTTTCAGAAAGTTAATGCGACAAGTTTGTAGATGCATTCTATTACGATTTCAACAATGACCATTAAATCAAAGTTACTTGACATAACAACATAAACTGCATTTGTCGGTAAAGAAACAGAGGTCTTTAAATAAAGAATCCGAGACATGGTAGTACTGGTAACGAAAACAGAAATAAAATTACGTGTTTTAGATGTAGAGAACCAAGACATTTCATGAGTCACTGTTCCAATAAATCAAATAAAAGCTGTGACCAAGATAGTTTTAGAAGGTAAACAAACGGCAGTCAGTCAAATGCGATCAGTGCCGTATTTTTAACCGGAAAGTTACACCAAGAAGAGACTGGTTGGAAAATGTACGAGAGGAAAATCAATTTACAGCAATAATAACTACAAGTACGCTGTTTTAGTTAGTTGTGCAAATGAAGCCAACATAATTACTATTGCTAATGATATCAGGTTGGAACTTGCAATTAGAAATGTGTTGTATATACCTAAATTAAGAGCACATCTACTGTCAGTCAGTCAACTTATTAAAAATGGCAACAATGTTGTGTTTAATAACAGCTGATTTGATAGACAAGGTTTACAAACTAAATTAATCAATTTTACAATTTATTGATGGCTACAGCGGTGCCAGGTGAAATATAGTACATGTGTTTTGGTCATTTGATTTTTTTTTTTGATCAGATAAAAATTAAAGAAATCGTAACAGGCTTAGAATGCAATGGTTGTAGAAATTTGTGAAACGTGTTGCGAGGGCAAACAAGTAAAATTACCATTTCTTGATGGCAGTAAGAGACAGCTCTTTGTGGTCTTATAGAAGTTTCATCTCTGGGTGGTGCAAGTTATTTTTTTATTTTAGAAGATGATTGTAGTCGAATAGTTTTCTTTAATTCTTAAAAAAACAGAAGTGAAATTTATAAAAAAATTTAAAGACTAAAGTTTTGCAGAAAAACAAACAGATTAGAAGATCAAAAATTTTCGAAGTGATAATGATAGAAAATTTTGTTTAGAAGTGTTTCTAGTTAAAAATAAAATAATGCACCAAAATCTTAACTCTTATATACCACAACAAAATAGAATAAGCGAAAGGATGAATCGAACGCTGCTTAGTTTAAATGATAGTGACATCACAGAATCATTTGAACAACCTAAAATCGTCAGAAAAACCGAAAGGGATAAAAAACTTATCAAAATCAAGTGGAATAATAGATGATGCAGTTCCAACCAGCGTCACAAATGCTATAAGTAAAGTGGTAATAAATGGCACGAATGGCAAATACGACAATAGCAATAGTGTTCCTTACCGTGCATGGTTGGTTGCAAAAAGTTTCTTATAAAAACCGTTGATTGTAGTATTTACTGGAAGATGCCGAAATAGGTGCTAATAAGTGGGAAACATGACTTTCTTTACCGCGCGCCTTTTTCTATAAATAATCTGCACTGAGTAGTGTCGCCACAGACGACCAGCACAATACCTTACAAATATTTTATTTATAGGGTCTGATTTAAATTTAGTTAAATTTATAATCTTATCTTGTTACTGTTTATCTATTTTTTGCAAGTGGCAAACTTATTTCAAATGTAATTTGATTTTATATTTTATTGTTCTTATTACCTTTTTAATTAAAATATAACTTGATACTAATTTTTGCACTTCTATGACCGTTAGAGATGATATTTACTTCTATTATTATAAACCGAAATTGTTGATGATGAGATTTTCATATTAATTTTATACCACTAACAAAATACCTTTTTAATAATTTTCGAAAAAAAATTAGGATTATTATTAAAGTAGTTAAATTTTTTATTTATGTTTTTAATGTTGATGTTTGATATGCTGACAAAGTTAATATGTAAATTAACAATAAATTAATTTTAAACCTAAAATAACTACTAACCTTGATCACGCAACAAGACGTATAAGTACAGATTACTACGTCAAAATATTTGAAATGTTCATCGTATCCCATTGTTTCCTTCTTATTTTACTTTGTTAAAAGTAAACGAATTTATATTTAATGATATTTATTAGTTAAGATAATTTACATTGTCATTTTTATAAACCTGTTAGTTGACGGCTCAGATTATCGGAGAAGCAAACAATGGTAAACATAAAGATCAAAACCTGCTATTCTAGCCACTTGTAAGTACCTTGATGTATATATTTATCTGTATTGACCAAACCAGACATTTCTTTTGCTGTGAGTTGTTTAAATTAATTTTATACATGTTCTAATAAAACACATTGGATATTGTAAAGCGCATTTTAATTTACTTAAGAGGCAAAAAAGAATATGGTTTATGTGTTAGTAAAACGGACAATATGCAAGTAAAAGTTATGTTGATGCTGTTTTGACTTCTAATATAGTAGATATAAAATCTTATATCGGATTTTGTTTTAAGCTTTTAATTCTACAATGTTCTAAAAAAGTAGAAAACAAGTTTCTGCAGCACTGTCTATTACTGAGTCCAAATACATTAAAATATTAGAGGCTTCAAAAAAGGCAACTTATTTAAGAAACTTGTTTAATGAATTTACAAGTTATCTGAGTTGCATAACATTATTTAATGATAATAATCAAAGTGCACGGAAACGATGTATTAATTATATATTGCATAAGAAAACAAAACATATCGATCATCATTTGATACAAGAGGCAGTCGCTAACAATTTTGTTCAAAATAAATATTTATTTACAAATGAGCTGATAGCAGACCTGTTGACTAAATGTTCTGTAAAACATAGTAAATGTCTAGACGGTTTAAGTGTTAAGAAAACAGAAGAATATTTTGCTTTTATGAAGTTGTTGGAATAAATCAAAATGTCTTTTGTCACGCCATCTGTAATAATTATTCTGGAAAAAAATTACTTGACTCAGTGTGAGCGAGCCTGATAAAGTGTTCATCCAGAACACGAAACGTCGCTAATTACTGAAGTATTTGCTTTTATCCAACCTCCTAAAAGAAGGGATTATTAATTTGAACAAATTTTAAAATCATAATCACATACTAGCAGTTATACATGGAATTAGAAAACATCTGTGGTTATATTCCGTAAAACCTACGACGTCAAAAGAAGTCATAGTAAAACTGAAACTACAAAAGAATTACTTTGAAAATCCACAACAAATAATTACTGACCAAGGAACAGTATTTACATCAGCCAAATAAATAAATAAAAAGGTTCAATCAAAAGATAATTAATGTATTAACTAGATTAAGGTTGAGCGATCCAAGAAAATGGTACAAGCATGTTAAGCAGTTACACCACTACCATTAGTACAACGTGGTTTAAACTGACGTTTAATGTATCGATGAAGATCAAATGAACGACTAAGAGGGTTACTAAAAGAAGAAATAGTCGCGTATTTTGACAAAAAAAAAGGAAGAATTAGAAAAGAATGCCAAGATTCAAATTAGAAAAGTTCAAAAAGAAAATAAATATACATTCAATTCAAAAAGAGAAAGAAAGCACTGACTTATCAAATTGGAGATTTGGTCGCTATTAAAAGAACCCAATTTAGTTTAGTCCTGAAATCTAGAACAAAATTTCTGGGTCCTTACCAAATTATCAAGATAAAGTCTAACAGCACCTATGGCGTTAATAAAAGTACTGAAGGTCCAATAACAACATCTACCTGTGCCAAATATATTAAGCCGTGGCTATTACATGACGATTATTTGTCCGTGGTGGATTAGGCACGGTCGAATGTGGGGTTGGGTCCGACTTGAGTCACCGTGGCAAAGGTTTAGCAGAAGCAAGAGAAGACAGCAGTAGTAGTGTAATCTCAAACGATTAAAGACGTATTGTATAAGTAAAAAAACAAAAAGAGATTATAAGAATTGTCAATTACGTTGAAGTTTGAATTAAGTTGAAGTTTAAATTAATCAAAACCTACATTTGTGTTTTTTAAATTATTTAAAAGTGTCGAATATTTATTTTTAACTTTCTCATAGTTGGATTTAAGCTCAGGAAAAGTATTGACTATGTCCCGCAACATAAAGATATTATTAAATCCTATCTCACAGTCTTGAGAGTTCAGCACTTAGTACCAGGTTTCTATTTATAGAGCATTAATAAAAGATGAGAGTTGGAAAGTTTACACTAATTTAAATTTATTTGTGATGGAAATTTTGGCAAAAAAGGAAAGAATAATTAGAGAATCATTAGAAAATCCAGTGGAGATATGAGAGAAAGTTTTTTGGCGTGTTCGTCAAGACAATTTGCGGATGTTGTGGGTTCCCTATGGTTTAAAATGTAACTTGCTGTTGCAAGCGACTCTTTTGACCAACATTTTTTTCTGTATGAAAAACAGTGATTACTGTAATTTCATCTAAATCAAATATTTGATTAAAACGTTTCTCTGTTGAATGCAGTCAATCTTGTCATACTTGTGACCTCTGGTGTTTGTAGAAGAAGAACGGATTGTCTTTTTATGAAAACTAAAAACCAATCATTATCAGTCTATTCTCTTTCATCCCAGGAGAATAGTAATTTTAAATTATTCTTTTTTGCTACACAATTTCTTCATTCTATCATAAATTACCAACCTATTTTTAAAGTTGGTGCTGAACACCATATTGTCAATACCACATTGTTTGGTTCTTTTTACTAATTATTCCAATAGTATTTTTTGTACAACATGTTGGGCTGCTGCAACTCTTTTTTGTATTACACCTTCTACTGCATTTGCATTTTTTTTTACTTAAATGCTTTTTTATTTTGTTTAAAATAAGTGCAAACACAGCATAATTTGTTCAAAGTAGCCCTAAAACTGTTCAATGTGACCCCACATGACAAAAATAATGAAATTTTTTTTTCAATGTAGATGAATATTTTCTTTGTCTTATTAACATAAACTAAACAGATTTAAAAATGTCTCAATAAAAATCAAAACAATTGTTCCGTAATAAAGTCTTAAAATCAAAACAAGAAGCAAAAAATGTTAGATAACAAGAACAAGAAATAAAAAAATTGTTTGTGTCAACTGTAAGTCGTCCTAATAAATCTCAGCAGACTTTGCATATCAATGTCAACAAAATAGCAGGGGTACGAAGAATCGCGCATTGGCGCCAAATTTAAACCGGTCCACTCTAACCTCGAGTCGAAAGTATCCCCAGCCTCCTTTACGAAAAAGTTATATTAGGATAAATTTTTAAAATTAACATTTTTGTTATATTCAACAAATATATTAAAATTTATAAAAACAAGGCTATAGACATGAAACTTTTTTGTACCAGAGTACTGAAATAAAGTACACTTCAACACAAAATACTAAAATAGTGATTGCTTTAATAAATAATTTAACTGTAATAATAACCCAAAACTCCAAAGTAATTAAAAATTAATAAACTTTGCATTTATGAAAGAATCCAATTAATGCTAGCACGATTTTGCACTTTGCAAATCTAATGTAATGTCAAAATATCTTATAGATTTTGAAATATGCACAAATTTGTATTATTCTAAAATTAAAATTCTTTTTATTAATCTTAGGTGCAATATTTATTTAACAATTTGTTGATAACAAATTTGTTTTTACTTATAAAAACAATCTACAAAGCTTGAAGGATTGTTGATTATATTAACAAACTTAAATAAAAATTAATTTATTATTTAAATTTGACAACCTAATACTTAAGAATTTATCAGTGTACGTAAAACGCAAGCTTTATTGTATATTTCTTTATTGCTGCATTAAACAAATTAACGTGTGACACAATTTATAAATTGTTCATAAAAAATGAACAACTAACAATGGCAAATAAAGTATGTGAATATTTAACTAAAAATTGTTTGTTATTTAATCTTTCCATTTATTTATCGTTTTTTTTCTTTAGAACGTATTTTTTCAAAATGTTATTATATTTCTTACCAAGTTAAAAGTTTTTATTTTATTTTTCTATATTGCAATAATAATCAACACGTTTTACGGTTGAGTATTTTTTGTGGGTTTATTACCTTATTTACAACATAAAAAATATTACTATTATAGATCACAATAAGTCGTAAATAATTAGAAATTTGAACATTTAGCATAAATGGTTTTGATTTAGTTTTTAAAAATAGTTTGGCGTAGACGTATAAACCATTGGTTTCTATGAAGGTGTTGCCATTCTGATTTGAGCAAGTGACACAGGTAGCAGACATATCTCAAATGGAGTTACCAAACTACTTCAAAATTTAAACGGTGATGGAACGTCATGTTTTGTAAAACCAACTATTTTTTCTAAAGGAATAACTATAAACAAAATTCTAGTTTTAAGATTTTTAACGTATTACGGTAAATGCACGCTCTGTACGTTAAGGCGTGCCAAAACTTGTACGTGCACTTGACTAAAGTGCAATCAATTACTTATAACTTAATCTACAGCAAAGAAAAGCAATTGCAGCTCAAAGATTTGGAGAGTGGGGTGGATAAATTAAATTCGATGTGTCCATTATAATTATAATTAATTAAAAAAGCCTCAAAACGAGAAAAGGACTGCCGATGCTCGTTTTCACCTCACAACGCTTAAGGAAAACAAATAAGCTAAAAAAAGTAAAGTTATTTCAACATCAACGTCTAAACAAGAAATATAAAGGCACACAACTATTCGTAATGCAATATCACAATAATTTAACAAGTTTTAATTACAGGTATACTGAACCATTAAATTATGCAACACCTTGTACCATTAAGTAATTTTAGTAACAAAATTTAACGTTAACAGATATGAAATGTATATAAAATGCAAAAAAGGGCGTTAACGAGTTGTGATAACAATCGTGTACTTAGTCGTCGTACATACAAGCAATACTAAATTTTATTAATAAAGAAAAAAGTAACTTACAGTTTAAACTGGTGCTAGCGCTAGTGACAGTATACACATCCCTAAAAACTGAAAAATAAAATAACAAGTATATTGCCGTGATATCACAAATAAAGCTGAGTTAGTTGATATTACAACACGGTGTGCTAAACTTCTAATTTTCTTTAACTTTGAAATTAATTTATAAAGGCAATATTAATGTCCTAATAGAATCAAAAAAAAATTTCGGATTTGACTTTCCCATTCAATAGATAATAATAACCGATTGCAATTAACAAGTAGTAGTAATTATAAAATATTTTCTTAGCATAACAAAAGTAATTTTTTTAGCTTAAATCTCCGGTGTTTACAACTTTTTTTAAATTCTTTTGCAATGTTATCCATCTATTGTCTACTTGATTCTTATTCTTCTAGTAATAATTTTGTTATTTCAGATGAACTGGAAAACAAAAAAATTATATTTTAGAAAAAACAGTATTTCTCTGATGGAAACACTGATTTTATTTGCTACAAAAGAACGATACATTGTGTAGAATAGTTAAAAGCGATAAATTCCTGTTTTTTCAAAATAGTTTGTTATCAAGGGTGACTGTTTTTCTATTACTCTTATTAGATAAGTCGTTAATGTTATATAACGTTACCACTTTTTCTGTAAAATTGTATCTGGGGTCATTTTAACCTAATGTAAAAAGAACATTTTACCTCTAAGAGTAGTTATATACCAAAAGCACGCTACATAGTATTTTTCGTATGCAAAAATTTTATACTTAGCTCAATTAAAACGTCTATAACCCCAAAGGATTTGAAATTAGCAATAATTTTTTTTGTAATTATATGATTTAAATAGGTAGACAAAGAATACGTTTATCGTTTGGTTTCATAATCATTTTAAATTATTGAGGTCAACGCTGTCGAACTTCACGTGGCCTAAAAGAGAAATAACATCTTTGTTACAAACTTATAGGTCTTACAAACTTTGCATGGCAAACTCACACAGTCGGAGATAGGGGAAGTTTAAAGTAATGGGGGTAACGCCGCCATTCTGACATTGGTGGGCACTACCGTTCAGTACGTTTCTAGCTGTGCAAGAGGGAGCATCGTACGTTCACGCGTTCTCTTTTTATAACCTAAAAACATGAGCGCTGCGATACAAAATCCCGCCAAGTGTGAAGTGCGTGGAGTAATACGATTTCTGTGGAAGAAAAATTATTTAGCAGCTAAAATTCATGGTGAATTGTGTGCGGTCTATGACCCAAACATTATGAGTAAAGGTCTAGTCCTTTAGTAGGTTCGCTTTTTTAAAAATGGAAGAACAAACGTTCACGATGAGGAGAGGAGCGGTAGGCCATCTCTTGTGACTGATGACTTGGTGAGCAGAGTTAACAAAAAAAATTGTGAGAACCGGCGCTTAACAATCTCTCAGCTTTCCGATAATTTTCCTGAAATTTCTCGGAGCCTTGTACACGAGATAGTGACTGAAAAACTAGGCTACCACAAGTTTTGTGCTCGTTGGATACCTAAAGTGCTCACCGACGACCACAAAATGAAGAGGATGAGCTCTGCCATAGACTTTCTTTCTTGGTATAACGTTGAAGGAGAAGAATTTCTGAACAGAATTGGTACCAGAGATGAGACTTGGGTAGCCTATGTAAATGCTGAGACTTAACAGCAGTCAATGCAATGGGGGCATACTGCTTCTCCAAGCAAGCCAAAGAAAGCCCTCCAAACGTTATCAGCGAGAAAATTGCTAGCTACAGTTTTTTGGGATGCTAAGGGAATTTTACTCGTTGATTTTATGGAACGTGGTACGACTATCACATCTGCAGTTTATTGCGAAACGTTCAAACGACTCAGAAAAGCAATTCAAAACAAGCGTCGTGGACTTTCGACATCGGGCGTTGTGTTTGTTCATGACAACGCTCTCCCTCACACAGCCCAAAGAACAAATAAGCTTTTGGCCAATTTGAAATGGGACGTTTTTAACCACCCGCTCTACAGCCCAGATTTGGCACCTAGTGATTTTTACCTGTTTTTGTACATAAAGCGGTAGCTTGTATCACAGCGGTTTGAGAGTTACAAAGCGCTTCAAAACGCCGTAACGGGTTGGCTACGTTCCCAGGCGGCAAAGTTTTTTGCAGGCGGCATTTCAAAGACTGTTAGAAGATATGATAAGTGCCTGAATTTGTTTGGCAATTATATAGAAAAGTAGAGAAAAGCTGTAGTTTTAAGATGTATATAATAAAATTTTTGTACCTCAACTGGTTTAATTTTTAGTTCAAAACGGAGGTTACTTTGTAGACGATCCTCGTATAAGTAAAACTTCTGTCTCGATCAGGACAAAAGGTCCAAGTTTGTAACAAATTTCAGGTTCGTAATCTTTGTAACACTGGTTTTCTTGTAACCAACAAAAAGAAAGATATGTTACCATGAAGGAAAGATAAAATAGGTAAATAACAACTTTAATTTAATAACGTAGATTATTATCAACAAGTCTCAGAAATTCGCAATCCATAAATGTCGGAAGTATCGGCAACACACAATACATAAGTTTATACGATGTCGATAGCAAAAAAAATTACATGACAAATATCGTTTGTACACAGCATGCGATACAAACAAAATAATCAGTGAAACTACCTCAATGGTATTGAAACAATTATTGTAATTACCTAAGTTAAAACAAGCAAAATTCCGTGAGTGACTTTTCTGACAGCGACAAAATAATTAAAAAAATTTACTCACAATCCAGTACCTACTTGCTCAAAGAAAACGTTTTCCTCGTTGAGTCAGCCTGCAATAAATTTGAATAGCAAATCGTGTCAACACAATGACTCACGAAAGCAAGAATCTACAAAATTGTTAATTACTACTAAAAGAAAGTACACATAAGAAACCGATTATCAAATGTTGTTGCACATATTGAGTGAAAGTTGGTTTCGCAGTTGCTTGACGCATAAGTAGAATCTCGAAGAAAAGCTTGTTTTCGTTTTTAGTTTTAAATGTAGGCCTTCCAGAGTTATACTCGTTCTATGAAGGTATTTGTCGATATTAACCCTTCATCGATCGATAATGCATCGAATCATACAGCCAAAAACGTGGCGAGACGTGCTATTAAATTAAGAAGGAAATTACCAAAGAATTCTAAAAACGGATATGAAAAGCTTACCCTGTGACGAATAAACTACTATAAATGCGTAATTAAATTACAATTTCATTTCCATTTACGTCAATGTTGTTAGAAACTTTAAATTTAAATATCACAAGTCATTTTAAGTAGTTGCTGGTTCAACGTCTTGACACGAAATGAAGTAAAAAGAAAACTCGGCAAAAAGCGTCAAAGCAAAAATCTAATTTTAATTCAACCAATATAGAGGGTAGTGCTTTTTTAAATTTATGCACGTAACATCTTTAGTAACAAAAAAACATATTTGTTGAATCGTATAACTATTTTCATTTATTAAAAAAAACTGTTGTGGTCAACACACGATTTTCCTATAAGAAATGATGAAGAAATGTCTACATATTTTTTTTAAGTTATGTTCTTATAAAACCACTTTGAAGTGATATGTACACGTATATATTGACTTCTTAACATGCTATACTTTTTTTGAAATTTTTCTCCTCAATTTCGTTAAGACATAACCGAAATATAGCAAATTAAGCTTATTTTGTCATATCGACCAACTATATATTTGTGCGCCTTGATAATGCGTTCCCTTTTAGTAAATCAGTAAAAATTATTTTTTTTCAAGATATGAATTTTTTTTAAAATCAGCGCAGGTAGAATTTAAAGCTATATTTTATTTTTGTGAACTAATGTTCAATTATAAATAAAATATATAAGAAACTGTTAATGTTAGAATATTTTTTTATTTGAATAAATTGTTACTAAGAATTATCTCTATAAGAAAATGTAAAAATAATTCAAATAATTTACATACGTACAAAATTATTCATAATAATATTATTTATGTATAAACAAACACACACGCACGCACGCACGCATTTTACACCATTTTACAAAACACAAAAAAAATAGTTTAAAATCTAGGTTTACATTAATTAATGCATAAAAATAAAATACTGTAAAAATAGTTTCAGTAAAACATTGGTTTTTAGCAAACTAAGAAATTATTAACTGTAGAAAAATATTTAAACAAAGCTCGTGTAGTACAAAAGCACAAAAAAAGCTTTCTCTTTATTACAGATAATGGATGTTACATAGTTTTTGAAATACCATAAATAAATAATGTTTTAAGTTTATATATACTAAAAAACACCAACAAAATTTAATCTTTACTTTTGACATTTACGTAATTATTTTAAAATTGTTTGATTTACTGTTAATAATAATGCAATGTTTAAAATGTATTATTCAAAATTTCACTACTACCTGAGGATTCGGTATATCTTCTTATTGTTGCGTATTCTGCTTTTGAACATTTAATTTGTTTGAAGTGACGCATTATACAAGTTGCAAAAAATTGTTTAATAATTTTAATTATTATGTTTTATTATAATTTTTTATTTGTTACTTCATAACCAATTTTTTTGTTGTATTTTTATCTTAATCCCAGATTTAAACAGCATTGTTGATATCTTTATCTCTTTTTTCTTTTTAGTAAATATTTTAGGGTAAAGCTTTACGTCTAAAAGTTAACCTTAACAATTGAAACAGTATGTAAACAAACAGCTGTTTTTTATTAATGTACAAAAAATAGTTTTAATTTATTTAATTACCTACAATAGTAAATATGTGTTTTAATAATTAGTTTTTTAGCATTTTAAAGTATAACAAAAATTTAAAAGAATTTAAATAAAAACACTTTTTTAAGTTAATTTTGTGCCGTAAAATAATTTTCAGTTCAAAAAGTAAACGGTTTTAAATTACTTGTAATTATGTTGATGTTATTGTATCCACTAATTAATCGTTATGTTGGTAAACCGCACAATAATGAAAATATTTAATTTCATTTACAAACACAATTACATTATTGTTTGTTAAACTATAGCAGACTTATGTGCAGCATTAAAAGCAGAAATTGCAAAAAGTCAAGTTTCTGGTTAAACGTAATTCTAGTATTCGAGTAATTAAAAAAATTTTTTGATATTTTTGCATTTAACATCTTTAAATACCCGATTTTAGTTAAATTATAGATCTGAAAAGAATGTATTACATCGTTTATGCCAGGTTTAAAATTTTGTTTACATAATAAGATGTTAATGTAGTATTGTTCAAACCTTAATTTTTGATACGTGTTTCAAATTTTTGTCAAATACGTACCGTGACTTGAGGTAAAGAGATTAAAAAACGTTGGGTCTTAATAATTTAAGCTAATTAGGATTGACTGTACCTCTGATTATAAAAAAAACTAAGGCTACGCAAAAAATGAACAAAAAACATATATCACTTTGCAAGTGATTCAGTTGAGCTTAAACATTGTTGAGAGTTGTGCAGGAGTGAAATGATGATTAGTATCTTTTCTGAATATTATGTTTTATTTTATTTAACTACAAAAGCGACCATACATTACGCTTACATATTTTACAGTTACTACTAAACCGCCTATCGGAACATGTAAATCAACTTAAAGACATTTCCACACTTATAATAATTAAATGTTTGATTACACGAACTTAACACTATCCCTTAATCAAAGCATACATAATTTTTTTTTAAACATTTAAACGGTTCCTTAAACATAGACTTAGTCTATGTTTGTTAAATTGTTCACCGACCAAATTCTTGGTAAGTACATCAACAATCTGGTTTTTTGTATTAATGTTCTCAATAGAAATCAATTTATCATGTACCAAATTTTTAATAAAATTGTATATGTATAACATGTTTCAATCTTTTATGTTCCCATTTTTCAGTTAATTTAATACATGACTGATTGTTGTTAGAATAGTTTTTGGAAAACCAAAGTCTTCAAGTAGGTTTGATAACCAAATTCCTTCTCGATCTGCTTCAGCTAAGACCACATATTCGGCTTCAATCGAGGACACCACGACAGTTGGCTGTTTTCTTGAAATCCAGGACACGGTACAACCAAATACTTTAAATAAGAACCCTGTCGTCGATTTTTTGTCATTTATATCTCCAGCCCAATCCGAATCAGCATCTCCTATCAATTTAGTATCGTGATTCTTGCCGAAAAACTCATAATCAGTAGTTCCTTTTATATAGCAAAGGATTTAAATCCGGACGAGTTCCGAGCATGACCGAGCAAGGATCCGATAAGTTCTCGAATTAGAATTTTGTTCTTCGTTTTCATTGAAATTCCTTACATCCATAGGAGTTTTTGATTCTTTACAATCTTTCATTTGAAATCGTACTAGTATATTCAACAGATAATGGTTTTGGTTTAAGAACATTCCATTTTCATTTTTTCTGATGTTTATTCCAAGAAATTGATTTAATTCACCCATGTCTTGCATTTTAAATTTATGGTTCAATTTAACTTTAAAATTATCAACTTCTTGTACGTTATTAATTGCTAGAATACTATCGTCAACGTATAATAATAAATACAGTACACATTTACCGTTGCTTTTTACATATAGACAAGGATCGTTTTTAGATCTTACGAGTTTTGTTGCAAATTCATGAAAACGATTATTCCATCTATATGGTGCTTGTTTTAAGCCATACAAGACTTTATTCAGTTTGCATACAATTTTGTTATTTTTACCGTCTAATCCTTCAGGCTTTCTCATGTATATGTTTTCTTTTATTGTTCCATGAAGAAATGCTGATTACACATCTATTTGCTGAACCTCTAAGTGTTCGTGATTTATTACAGCTAGAAGTGTTTTAATGGTTGTTAGTCTAGCTACCGGCGAGTACGTTTCATTGAATTGAAATCCTTCTCTTTGCATGAACCCTCGTGCAACTAAACGAGTTTTATATTTTATTATTTCACCATGTTGATTTCTTTTTATTTTAAACACCCATTTACTATCGATTACTCTAGCGTTTTTAGGTTTTTCCACTAATATCCAAGTGTCATTTTCTTTCAACTACTTCATTTCTTCTTCTACAGCTTCCTTCCAATACCTATAATTAGAAGTATTTTTTGCTGCCTCTAAACTAGTTGGTACGTCTTCAATAAAGCATTCTGCACTATGCGCCAGATGTGTTTTATCTGAATTTAAATCAATTTTATAATCCGCAAGATTTGTTGGTAATTTTCTGACTCTTTTACTTCTACGTAAACTTTGTCTTTTTTCTGTTGTGTTTTCAATATTATTATTCTCATTCTCGGTTTCTTCACCAACAGATTCATTCATGTAAATATCAACAACCGTAGTGTTTACTTTATCTTTGCATTCCTGTTTTTTGTTTTCATCAAAAATCACATTTTGTGCTGTGAATATTTTCTTAGAAGTTGGATTCAAAAGTCTATAACCTCCATGTGTATATCTAGTTAAAACACAAAGTGTAGCTTTTGAGTCAAATTTACTTTTGACTTTTTCTTTGGGAATGTGGGCACAACCAAATAGTCTGACATTACTTAACTGGCTTAGTTTTATAAAACATTTTAGCAGGGGTAGCGTTATTCATTAGAAATGTAGTTGGATTTCTGTTTTTTATCTACGCTGCACAAAATATTGACTCTTCCCACATGTCTTTGGATAGTTTTGAATCCAGAATCATAACTCTTGCCTTTTCTACCAACGTCCTATTCATTCTTTCAGTTACTCCATTAAGTTCGGAGGTATCAGGAATCACATTGAAAATTTGAATACCCTTGGTCTTACAAAAGCCTCGAAACTCTTTAGAAGAATATTTACCCCAGTTATCACAACACAAAGATGATAAATTGGTTCCGAACCGTGCACACATCATTGCATAATATTCTTTAAAACATTCAAAGGTTTCACTTTTATTTTTTAATAAGTAGATGAGAATGAAATGTGTGTAATCATCTATAAACGATACAAAATGATTCTTATCATCATGCGTTAGTGGTGTTACAGGTCCAAAGATATCACTGTGAACTAGTTTCAGTGGTCTCTTTGTATCTCGTTTTGAATTATTAACAAATGACAGTTTTGTTATTTTACTTTCTGCGCATATTCCACACACGTCAGCATTACCTATTTTTACATTACCTTTTTCTAAACCTACACCCTCAACTATATTGGCGAGTTTTACAATGCTCTTATAATTTAAATGGCCTAATCTTTTGTGCCAAACCTCCATTGTTTCTAATTTCTTACAGATGTTGGCCTAAACATTTTTTACTGTTTCAAGTCCAATTTCAAATAAATTGTTAACCTTATTACCATATGCTACAATAACATTATTTCTTTTTAACTTTTTTTGTATCAAATAACAATGTTAAACCAGCATTTACTAGTTGCTGTACAGATAGTAAATTATGTCTAAGATCCTTTACATACAATACATTTTTAATTTCGGCATATTTAAAATTTTGATTTGCAGTTAATATTTCCTACTTTAGTAGCATTCAAAGCTTGATCATTTTTCGCGACACATAGCTTAATTGGATCCTCTAAATCTTTTATACTATTAAAAGAGTGTAGAGTGTTTGCCATGTGATCTGTAGCAGCAGAATCAATGTACCAATGTATTGATGTATTCTGTTGTGGACTCTCAGAAGCTGCTGATTCATCAACCATAAATCTAATATGCTCCTCTTGGTTGGCACTTGCTTGATTTGCCTGTTTGTTGAACCTACAATATTTTTTAATATGCCCAGGTCTTAAACAGTTGTGATATTTGATGACCGACCGATGGTTTTCTAAACTTCCTTCACTTCGACCTGATTGAAGATTTTCTTTAACTAAAACAAACTGTTGTTTTCGAAAAGTGTT
Organism: Aquatica leii; assembly: GCA_035610365.1. Classification (NCBI taxonomy): domain Eukaryota; kingdom Metazoa; phylum Arthropoda; class Insecta; order Coleoptera; family Lampyridae; genus Aquatica; species Aquatica leii. Next base: position 31,632,830 of record CM069437.1, on the reverse strand, counting down.
TTTCTGTCCACTTTGAGATTCACTCCAAAAAGCTGCAGACTCACTTAACTGTAGATCTCGTTGTTTTGTTTTCATTTTATGATCCAACAACTTTCCCTTTACGAACTCCACCGTAAGTTATTCAGTTTGCATAGATTCCAATGCAGTTACTATTGCATCATATGACTTAGGTAGCGTTAAAAGAAGATTACATACTTCATAAATTTCTTCCAGTTTAGCTCCAACACACTTCAGCTCTCTTACGGTTTCATAGAAAGTTATACAATGTTTTTCAAGAAACTCATTTTCACTTAGCTTCATGGATAATAATTTCCTTCGTAAATACAATTGCGAAGCTACACCCTTTCGTTGAAAAACTAAACCCAACGCATTCCACATTTTATATGCTGTTTCTTTGTCTTTAACATACTGTAACTGTGAATTTGCAATACATTGTATAATTAACGACTTACACAATTTGTCACTTTTTAAAAATTGTTCATTCGAACTTTCCTCTTCATTTTCGATGCAACCCTTTACATTGTTTTGATCTAGAATTATTTCCATTCGAAATTTCCAATGGTCGTACCCTTTTCCATTGAATTGCGTGATGCCATATTTTTCAATCACCTTATCTTTCATCTTTTCAATAGATGCGTTTTACCGTTACAAGAACGTTTTTTTTATTTTTAAAATATTTATCCTAAATCACCTTTTAGACCGTTACCTGAGCCCATAACCTGTTGAGAGTTGTGCAGGAGTGAAATGATGATTAGTATCTTTTCTGAATATTATGTTTTATTTTATTTAACCCATTAGCGCCTAGTGGTGCCGTATGGAACCACCCGGTAGCGCTCTCTATTTAACGTGGTAGGTACATGTGGAGGTGGTTTTCGCGGTATCTTTTGCAGGTTATGTTTAATACAGACTTTGGTGAACCTCACGCTGTATTATTTGGGTGTTTTAGTTAATTTGTTGTGTTGTGATATTTGTTTTAAGTTTCTCTGGGCGGTCGTCTCTGTAAATAATGGACTTTCGTTTAGTGTAATTATATTTTGAAGCATTTACCTTTAGAGAAACTTAATTTTCCTAATTGTATCTGTTGGTTACAACCTAAGGCAAGTTATTTTCATCACTGGTATTACAGTACAAGCGGTATTTTTTTATTACGGCCCTATAAAACACGCTGTTCCCATATGGAACCGCTAGGCGGTTTGCATGTTAGAATGATTTTCTATATAAAAAATTATATTTTAGAGGAATTACACTGAAAGAAGCCTTAGATATAGCGTACGAGTCTGATAGCGATGTACAAATCGGAGATATATATATAGAACCACCCGATTCTCATGCCCTTACTGATGAGGACTCTGGTGACGATGAGGAGGGTGGTTTAGTGGACAACCTTACTAGCCGTCAGCTTTCTGCCGAAGCAGAAATTCGTTTCACAAATAACAGAAGAGTTGGAGGAGTAGCAGAGGAGCTTGTGAAAGATTTCTCAGACGCCCAAGCTGTTGATACCTCGGTTGATACACCTACAACTTCAAAAATTGCTGCTAAAAAATCACTTACTCTAGACAGTAAGCCGTCAATGTATTCGTTTTGTGAAATGGGTGACTTAGAATCACCTAAATATCCGTTTCCACAGGGGGACTACACCAACTATAGCCAGCTAACGAACGTTGAGTTATTTGAGTTATTCTTTACGCATGAATTATTAGAAGAAATAGTCCAACAAACTAGAAATTATGCTCTTTTTAAAAACTGTGCTGATCCCAAAATTTCAGTAGAAGAAGTAAAAGTGTTTTTAGCAATTTTGATACTTAGTGGCTATAATCGGTTGCCCTCGAAAAGAAGTTACTGGGAAACGGAAAAGGACATGTGAAATGAGATGGTTTTTGAGGCTATGCGAAGAGACCGGTTCCTGCAAATATGTCGTTTTATTCATTTTGCTGACAACAATAAAATTGACAAAGAAGACAAGATGTACAAGTTAAGATTTTTGACAGATTCATTGAAAGCTAAGTTTTTGGCTCATTTTGTTCCTGAGCAAAATTTATCTTATGATGAATCGATGATCCGATACTATGGGCGCCACGGATGCAAGCAGTTCATCCGTGGAAAGCCCATAAGATTTGGATACAAAGTGTGGTCTCTCAACACACCTAGTGGCTATATGGTTAACTTTGAAATATATCAAGGAAAAAATCCACGGGCCAACAATACATATGAACAACTGGTTGGAAAAGCCGCTGCGCCTCTTCTGCAAATGATGGAGGATTTGGACGCTAATAAGAGAGTTCACCGTTACAACCTGTTCTTTGATAATCTTTTTACGGGTGTCAATCTCCTGTGCACGCTGAAAGCTAACGGATATGGAGCAACAGGAACAGTTAGAAAGAACAGAGTTCCGCGTGACTGTCCAATAATGGCCAAAAACAGTGCTAGAAAAGAATACTGGCATTCAGTTTATACGTTGGATGGACAATAGCGTAGCTACTATAGCTAGTACATCCTTTGGAGTTTCACCACTTAAAAACGTTGATAGATATTCCCGAAAAGATAAAAAAACTATTCCCATTTCGAGACCTGATGCATTTTTACAGTACAACAAAAATATGGGCGGAACGGACCAGATGGATGAAAATGTATCTAAGTAAGCCGTCTATATACGTTTGCGTATTGCTTGTAAAAGTATTTATTTTAGTTACCGTGTTGGAATACGATCAAAAAAGTGGTACTGGCCGATTTTTACCTATTTGGTTGATGTTTCCATACATAACGCATGGCAACTCCGTAAAAAAAGTGGTCAACCTATAAGTCAACTTGAATTTAAAAGGAGTATCGCACAGGTAATCCAACTTTTGTTTGCATAATATAATATTATATTTGTCTGTGTCAACCCTGATGGTTACTATTTTGTCTTTTTATGTTACAGACTTACTTGAGAAGATATAAAAGTGTTCCAAAAGGCAACGGCAGGACTGCTAAACATCCTGGAGACAATACGCGAGTGGCTGATGACATTCGGCTTGATAACATGGCTCATTATGTTATTCCAGTACCAGATGGGAAAAGAAAACGATGTGCTGGAAACAACTGTAGCAGCAGGGGACGAACAATGTGCGACAAATGTCAAGTTGGACTTTGTGTCGAATGCTTTAAGGGATTTCACACTAAATAGAATATTTGAATAATGTTTTTAATAGTAAATGTAGACATATGTTGGTTTCTCTTTTCATTTTTTTTAATAAATCGTTTTCTCCTGTAATGCGCCTAGCGCGCCCAAATGGGAACACCTTATTACTAAGTGAACTTTGACCTAATCTTAAAAAAAAAAGTATTTTCTCACTATATTACATCTAAACAACTAAGTTATGAAAGAAAATACAAAAAACTCAAAAAAAAAATTACTCAGGCGTTAATGGGTTAACTACAAAAGTGACCATACATTACGCTTGCATATTTTATAGTTACTTCTAAACCGCCTATCGGAACATGTAAGCCAACTTAAAAACATTTCTTAACTTATAATAACTAAAGGTTTGATTACACAAACTTAACAAACATTACACATTCAGAAAACATTACAACTTAGACTTAAAAAAAACAATCTAGTGTTTTTTCGTTTTAAAATAGAGCCACGTTTGCTAGCTGTAATGTCACGCCTTTGCCTTAGTAGTTTCAAGTAAGTTGGGGTGGTTTCGGCTCGTTGATTTTTATAACGCAGTGCTGCATCAAGAACTGCAAATCTCTGCGTGTGTCACCACTTGTACAGCCTCTGCTGGCATCTCCTCTATCTTGAACGATTTCGGTCACTTCCCACTTCTCATCGTTGGTCAACCATTCCAAAACCACATTTACATCCGTCTCACAACTAGAAAGCTTTCTAATAAGTTTTGCTAATCGCAAATCATGTTCATTGTTACTTCCTAGTACAATGTCTTATTTAAAAATTTTATTTCAAGTTTTTGCTCAAAGTTGAAGTTTTTACTGTATTCTAAGATTGTTATCTTCTTTTATTGTTGTTTCAAAAAAATCACGTAGTATAGTTTTCTCTCTGTCTAACGCAGTGGTTTCCAAACTTTTTTGACATTTGACAAATGCATAATAGAAAAATTACAGATTTAACTTTGATGTCTTGAATGGTAAATGGTCACCTAAAAATTAAATATAAATTAAACATTTTGTTGAAAAAGTATTTATTGAAATTATAACTTTTGTTTTAAAATACAAAAAAAATTGAATGACTTGGATAAACTTGATTGGATGTTATGAGTGTACTTGATGGGATGTTAGGAGTGAATTTATATATTTCTAGTTTTTTTGTGATGTATTTGTGCTCTGAGTTTTACTATTTGCAAAAGGGTTCAACACCCAGTCGGGAATATTCAAGTGAAGAATGTTTTCAAATCTTTGGCTAAGGTCTAAATGAAGCGCCGTTAAGTGTTGACAATAAGCAAACAAATTTTCATCTTTTTGCTGTTTTAAAAGATTTGAAAACTCAGAACATTCTCCTTTTCCTAAGTTTTGTTTGTACAGCCAAAGCTTTGCAACAAACGCAGACATTACAGATTAGTCTTTACTCTCAAAGAATTCCAACACTGAATAGAAGAGCGAATAAAAGCAATCCAAGCATGCACTTTTAGATAATAACGTATTTATATGTTAAATAGTAAACGATTATAGTCATCATTATTTTCCAAATAAAGTTGAACAAATAATATCTCATTTAAGACATTTTTTTTATTTTATTAACTGCTCTAATGACATAATGCAGTGATTTAGGCAAACGTTTACTAAAGTTTTTTTGCTACTAAACGAGGTCGATAAATAACATTACACACTATAACTTATAGGGTGCAAACATTCTAAACATTTGCAGATTTAGTTATTCACGAAAGTAAACAAAAATATAAAATAGTAAGCTATAACTTTTAGGGTGCATTATATTAGATTATAAAACTAAACATGTATAACTTCTTTTACAAAATCATTAATAATATATTCTTTAGAAAAACGTCTGTAATAAAAAATAAATCCTTATAAATGTTAAAAGATTACTGTATTGATAAGTGGGATGTATAATTTTTGTAATCGCTTAAACAAGAGTATAACGTTGTTTAAATAAATTTAAATTAAAAAAAACGCCATCTGCGTAACAATACAAAAAATTATACTTATTTTTGTCCAAGATTAGAAAAATTTGTTGTATGCATTTCACATCACGCATAACACAGAACTAAATTGTTGATTAGATGCACGATTCTTATAGTTCATATTATAGACTAGTTAGTGCAGGTAACGGCTTTTTTATGCACCTGTTTACATTTATATTAATATAAAAGTATCACAATTTTTTTTAATTTTCCACGTTAAGGAGGGATAAAAATTTCATTAGATTTTAACTCTTGTCCACTAGGGGACGGCCTGCATTGTCAAACATTAGTATGGACTTTGTGAATAAACCGAGTCTTTGAATATTTTTTGTCTCAACCGCAAAGTCGCCATACAACTATTTTTGTAAAATAGTTTTGTCTACCCAGGCTGATTTTCGGTTGATGTTACAGTTACAGACAAAGAAAATTTAGTTATATTAATGTTTGAGGTTTAGCAGATTTTCCTATCTACATGAGTTTCAACTTATGGTCTCTAGTTAAATTTTTTTTGTGAATAGAGGCTTACTTTTCTTCTTGTGAAGCAAGAGTTTTTAATGGTAGCATCTTAAAACTCAAGGTTGTTTTATGACAATTGTAAAGATGATCCCTTATATAATTTTTCTTCCATAACATTTTTTTTAAAAACGTTTATAAAACTGTGCGATAACTAGAGTCAGCAGTAAGCATTTCTCTACATATATCTAGTTGCCTAATTCCATACCACATTTTCCATCCGTCCAAGAACAGGATGCAAATTTGAATTATTTGAGACCAAAATTGCTAAGAACAGAAGGTATATTGCAAAAAATGAACTAAGATGAATTATACTCTAGTGAATAGGATTCCACTGACATTCTTCCACTATCAAAATATTTACGATTTGAACTTATCGCATCAAAATTATTGGCATCGAACTTATTACTAATGTCAAAACTAACGCCATCAAACCCATCAAAATCGACTTCTATGAATCTGAAGTGAGCGAAATCAAAATCCAAATATTACATGAGTATTAGCTTTATTTTAGTGTTGTTTTTAAAGAAACAAATCCGTGTAAATAGCGAACGGACTTCTTTTATTTGTTTTTCACTAAAAATTTTTGCAAAACTATAGTTGAACAAACTAACATATATTTGTAACTAAAGTACTGTCCTATAAATTTAACTTTTAATGAAAGAAGGAATATTAGGATACGCCAAGTACCCAAATAAACGCTAAAAAGACAATAGTATAAGATTGCACAAGTTTAAAACAATAGAAAAAACGACAACGATCCTATCGACCAAAACGACCGTTTATAGTAACTACGACCAATAATTGATGAACTAAATGCAAAGTTTAGACAACACGGGAGATTGGAAAAGTCTATCGATCGACGAAAGCATGATTCCGTACTACGGGAAAAATTATGTTAAACAATTTCAACGCGGCAAACCAATACGCTTCGGAATCAAAAATTAAGCAACATGTAGTAGTTCGGGATATATTCTGAGTTTTAACCTTTATATGGGGAAAAAAGAACAGCAAGAAAAAATTTTTAGAATAGAAGAGCGTTTATTAGAGAAAGCGCCAAATCAAGGTTTTAAAATATTTTTTTAAAATTATTCTACATCTGTAAAGCTAATGAAATATTTGTGAAAAAAGAGATTTTGTGCAACTGGTACAATCCAAGAAGGTAGAACAGCAAATTGTTTTATGATTAGTAAGAAAGCGATGTAAAAGAAGTCGAAGGAAACACGAGACCATAGAAGCAGTGGAGACAACGCCACTACTCAGGTAAAATGGAAGAACGATAAAGTAGTAACCGCAGCAACAACATGCGACACCATAACATTTATAGGCTGGTATCGTTAAAAGGTAAGAAAAGTAAATGCCAACTTTAATAAAGAAATGGATTGCGTTGATAAACTAATCAACTTGTCGCCGTGTATCAAACTAGAATGCACCGAAAAAAGTAGTACTGACCTATTTTTGCCTATTTCTTTGACGTGTCAGTGGTAAACGGATGGCGTTGTGATCAAAGATACAGGAGGTTGTGATCAAGTTAAATGTTTTTGGTACCGGTTGTTACGCAAATCTTCTCGTAACTTTAATTGCGACGATTAACTCAGTTGAATTGGTGATTGGATCGTGAGTTTTGATGTGCTAAATTATAAAATAAGTTTAAAAAGGCGCCAAAACGGCAAGAGATTAGGTTGATAGATACCGTTTAAATCTATCCTAAGCTAAACATAGAAAAAATGACAAAACACAGAAAGTAAAGATAAATATATTTATTCTATCACAGTAAATAGAAAAAATAAAAATCTACTAAACGCAATCAAGCAAGTGAATTAACTGAGAAAAAAGAAGAAAAAAAAACAGTTGCAGTGAACACTAATGAAAGAAGTTACTAAAAAGCAAGAAAGTGTTCAAGCAACTAAGCAAGACTAAAAAGAAAAAACGCAAAAGAGACAGTTGCCCAAAAGGCGAACTTTCAGAAGCAAAAGAGAAAAGAAGGAAAAATAAAAAGATAAGAAAAGAATAAAGGAAACAGACGAAAAACATAAAGCAAGGTGTAGATGTCTACATTGTTCTTTTAGTAACAAACAAAAAGAAGTGACCAATCCTTCATTACTCAACCAACCGCCCTATGTAGCAAAATATAAAAAGTATCAAACGAAAGAAGAATGATTGGCACATAGAAAAAATAGTTAGGCCCCAGAATAAAAAAATTAAAAGTAGAAAAAATAAGAGATATGGAAAGATAAAGATTAATTTTAATTCCTGATTTGCTCTTCTCCACGTAGAAGAATAAAACGAGAGAACACCCTACGCTGCCACACCAACCTCTCAAAATATATAGAAAAAAAAATATAGAAGAGAAAAGATGTCACAGTTAATCATAAAACAAATGCGTACTAAATGCTGCCCAAAATCGGATAGTTTACCACAAAACTTTAATTCCGACAAGCGGAATACGGAACTCAAGGAAAGAAAACCTATCTTACCTAATCTAATCCAAAAGCCTATACATGACGTACCAAACCAAAAAACCGATTAAGCAAATATATACAGTCGGAAAGGTAGTCTGTCCTGAAATCAGATAGAGAAGAAAGAAACCAAAAAAAAATATTAGTGACAGGAAAATGAGAGAAACCAAATGAACAGCATCTGAAACACAACAAACAAGATACTAACGACGTATTTGAAGACTAGATCCACCAAAACCAAGAGACGAGAACCAAAAGAATTGCAGAGGTCACAAACCTTAAACTAAAAAAAACGCGACGCCGATAAAAAAGAAGAGAACGATTAGAAGAAGGAGACAAAGCACAATTAAAAACAATTAAAGGAGTAGATGCAAAAGCAATAGCAGCGGCTTTTAAATCCGGAGAAAACAAAAAATCTTTATGTAGACCCGTGGGCCTTGCAGCGACACAAGTGTTGGAAAGCTTCGTTGTACTTGGCAATGCATGACAACGTGACTTACTACGATTGCTTCGTTGTGAGTTTGAACACAAAGAGTAGTAGCGTATGAACTCAACAACCTTAGGTCTCATATGATGCCAGTAGAAACCGAAGAGTTTCCAAAGCGCGCCTAACACTGCGATGATGCCAGATCAAATGTAGTGATTGTAGATTAGTTGTTTGCGTTGGTCGGACGATAAAACTTATTTTCAAACGCAAGGATCAGAAGAAGTAATACGTTCACGTTTACACAAGAGACCTTTCACAACACACCAACAAGAGAAACGACGAGGAGAAACGGTAACTTTAGACAGTAAATTTAAGTGCTAAGGATTGGTAGTAAGCCTAATAACCTTAGAAATTGAAAAGAAATTAGAAGGAAGACAAAGAAGAGAACGAGCAGATCGTAAAAGCTTAACACCTTAAAAACTACAACAAAGTGCAGTTTACTAGCTAATGCTAAAGATGGCCATTGAATTTTGTCACTGGTCTCTGACGTTAAAAAAATTACAAACATTGATGTTTGACGTTTGCCTAAAAATATTAATTGAGCGGTACATGTGATCCAAATCAACGCTATCGTAAGTTGATAGAACGGCGTTAGATTTCGGCAATGATCTTGAGAAAGAGGTATTGCATGTACCTATTGATAGTTTTGCCTCCTCTCGTACAACTAAGAATAGTATGCAATAAGTGCTCATCGTAATCCAAAAGCGAAATCTTGGATTTCAACAGAACGGCAACGTCATTGCACGAACGTAAAGAACTTCGGTTCGTCCTAAAATCAAAAAAAGTTTTACCAGATAAAACCTCAAAAACTGAGAGAAAAAGGTTGTGATGCGAGGCATCACAAAACAAACACAATTCGTCAATACGAACAAGAAACTTAATAGCCACAGAAAGATCTTCACTATAAAAAGTCACGTTCCAATTTGTGAAGCTCATTTCTTAATCAGGGTTTGAGAAAGTAACAAGTGATGGTTCTTTGTCTGAAGAATACATGTCCGAAATACTAAAAGACGTAACAAAATCTAAAACAACGCATATCCGACTAAAAATCAAATGAAAATCAAAGTCAGTCGATAAATAAGTTAAGCCAACGTACTAACCTAAAGTAACAGTTAGTGAAGTAACTTCAAAGTCAGGTCTTGCAGCAACACAAAAAGAAACGAAGCTAAACTTTGACTACATTGAACCCACTAAAGACAAGTAAAAAAGCCAATAAAAACAGAACGAGTTATAATCACACATACGAAATCAGGCCATAAACAGTTGGGCTTCAAATTTTGTACGCAAATTTTCTTGTAATTTTAATAGCGACGACTAATTCAGTTGATTCGGTGATTGGATCGTAAGTTTTGATGTGCTAAATTATAATGTGAGTTTAAATATGCGCCAAAACGGTGAGAGGTTAAGTTGATAGATACCGTTTGAATCTATCTTAAGCTGAAATAGAACAAATGACAAAACACAAATGAATATATTTATTTTATCACAGTAAATAGAAAAAACGAAATACCTTACATAAACGCGATCAAACGTTAGAACGTAGGTCGATATCACAGACAGAATATGAATCAAGCCACCTTTGGTTATGCAACACGTACAACAACGTGAACTCTTCGCTGTAATTTTTATATTTATTATAATCTGAAAGTACAACTTTTGATAATGTAGAGAAGTAGGGCGCATCGTCTAATCTTATATTACACACAAAACAAAATTTTAGCGTTAATTGTGACAAGAACCGAATATGCGCGTACAGTCGTGTGTACAACCGACTGACAACATAAAAAGAATTAAAGTGGAAAATAAAATACTCACAGTTTAGTTTTCTTTCGAAGTCTGTTACTAGCTAAGAGCATCTTCTCAGTATTTCCTAAAATTTGCTAAAATATAACTAAGCGTACATATGGTGTTATCACAAGTAAATCTCATAGGACATCATACGATTACTAAAAAAAATCTAATACGCTGAGTTTTCCTCAAATTAAGTATAGTATTTCCGTAAGTAGCCGTCCAATATAGTGATAATTACATTCAAACACTTAAAGGCGTAGATAGCATTAATTACGGTGACGTGACCTCATCATAGAAATTTTCCCAATCAATATATCAGCTTATTATCTCTACGGTCAAAAAACACGTGTGGTAGTATTGAAACCAGCTACAGACAACTAAAAAATTAAACCACAAAAATAGAGAACAAATCCTTACCCCAATAAAGATATTCATTCAAGTCGTAACAATCTTTCGTCCAATACTTGCTCGGATGCGTGTGAATAATTATCAATGAAAGCCTCGCTGGGCGCGCATAACGTTTGATGATGTCCGCGTTATTCCAACATTTCCGGAAAAATGATGAACGATACGATATAACATTTATCTCTGCCAATGCGGCGGTAAGTGATAATTTTTAATGAGATTACAAATTAAACTTATACAGATTGAGATAAGTGAATGAACTAATTTTTTTTATTATTGTACAAAAAATATGACACATTTATTTTATGTTTTATATAAATACTAACAACAACTAAGCAACACTTGCAACAGTAATTTAACTTCATTTTCTTCTACGGTGATCAATGCATCATCAACAAAGGGTACGAGATGAACATTTTTCTTACTATATCAACAAAAATCGTATTTTGATCTTTTGAAACCTAAATTTGCTAGAATGCCATAAACATTATTGTTCCATACCTTAGGTGCACTGCGTAAACCATATAAAGCTCTATTTAGCTTAAGAATTTTTTTTCATTTTCTAGACCTTTAGGTGTATATACATCATAATCCAATTCACTGTTTAGAAAAGCTGTTGGCACATCAATTTGTTTCAAACAATAATCGTTTTAGACTGACACTGTCAATAAAATTCTGCATACAAGTGTATAACTAAAATCTATAGAATCTTCGAAAGGTTCCTGAAACCCTGTTGCCACCAATCTAGACTTCTTCGTCTCGTCTTCTTTTATTTTATGTTATGTTTGTGTCGTATAAGATTATATGTCTTCGTACTTTCCTCCTTTGTCCATGGTTTTAATTTTATGTATATTTGGCAGAAATTAAACATTCTACTGTGATGGTAAGATCAATTATTTCTTTTACTCAATACGTAATATTGGTGAACAAAATAAAAAATTAAATCATCATTGTTTTGTTTATTAGATTTATTATTCTAGCTCATAAGTGTTTAATTATATTGACTATTGTAATATGTTCTACTCTTCTACTAGTAATATTAATTATAATTACCATTAATATAGATTGGCCTGATGAAGTTGGCACAATAACCAAGGAAACGTAGCCACAATTACGACAGAGTTTTATTTCTGAGTAGTGCCTATCCTCCACATCGAAGGATTCTATCGTAGTATAGAAACACACCAAACTAAAAAATGTGGATATTTCTGCATATAACAAATTGATGACTTACCTGAAACGTCAAAATGAGAGTTATGTGTCAAAAAAATCTCGAGTTTTATCGTTGGATAATGTGAAGGAGTTTCTAGAAAAAGAAACAAGAAAATTTTCTTCTTATGAAGGTAGTGTTGGCAATTGAGTGGCATGGATGGAAGAATGATGTTTACTAAAACTGGATGATGTAAAAAAATACTGGTATATTTTTTGTCATAACGTTACATGACACAAAAACAAGGAAAAACGAGCTTTTACCGATGGAGAAAACAAAATTGAGTTTTACAAAAAGTATTTGAATTTGAGATCAAAAAATGTAATCTACTATTAATTTTTGATAGAAAAAGCCAGTGCAAAAAATTGCTGCGTTCTTAGGGCTATCAAAGCCAAACAACTTTAGACAATATTTTTAATTAGTATTACGTTTGAAGATTTTTATTTGTATATATAAAACAGCATTTTTGTTAAAAACCATTTTTTTTATTTTGAAATATTTTCTGGTGACGTTTCGGTAGGCTTTTTCAAACCATTGTTATACATTGTTTTGCAAAAAATATATAAGGATTAACATCCGTTATACTTGTAAATTTTTTTTGATTAAATTAAATGACCACTTATATTTAATGTTAAAAAGATTATATTTGTTTTAATGATGAGTGTCAAATTGGGTTTTGTTATTAATAATTTAATTGAATTACTTACCAAATTTTATAATATTAAGTTTATCATTTAATTAAAATTTTATCTTTATAAATATTTTTTGCTTTGTTTTGGTGAAAATAATTAGCATCTTCTTACGTTAATTATAAAAAATAGAGAATATTGTTTTCAAAAAATATCAGCGACGTTTTTAGCGGATGTTAGAGATGACATCCAAGTTTTGAAAAACGCAGCGGCTGGCGTTTTAATGTTGAGCAAAAGTCTATGTCCAGAATAGCAGTGAAAATTAAAAATAAAATTTAAAAAAAAATTTAATGATTTGACTGAAAAGCAATCTTCGTCAACATCAACAATTTGAAGTAATAAATTCTAATTTGTCAGTGTCTGCATTGTGGTCAGTTTTTTCTTTCGTAATGTAATACTTAATAATGTAACAAATTGTTCATTTACAATTTACAGTAATAAAAAAAAAATGAATGGACAAAAGTGTTGCTAACTAAAATAGTAAAAAGTCTCAGTTTTCTTTAGGCTTGCGATCTTTGATTAAACAAAGTGTCAGTTTTCTATCAAGTAAAAAACAATATTATTCTATATTTTGAAAATTGCATTTTTCAATTTGAAATTTCTAATAGCATTCACTTCAAATTTTTATACAAAATTCAAATTACTTATTTGTATATAGGAGTTATATACATGTTTGTTATTGTAAAAATTTTATGGTGTAACTACGTATGAGAACCAACCAAAGAGTTTTTAACAGAGTGTTCAAGAATTAATTAATTTATAAGAAAGGTGGTAAATCCTTCAAGTTAATGATTTTACTAATTTTCTTGTACGGTAACTCAGAAACACATTAAGTAGATAGCGTTGTAGGTTTTTTTATAATCGTGTAATGGTAACTTCAGTTTTTTTTACATATTTTTTACGAATCACTGCAAACTTTCATATTTGAAACATTAATTTTAGGATCATTAAAAATAATCGTAAATTTTCTTTTGCATTTATTTTCTCGTTTTATTGTGCATACAAAAGAAACTGCAATAATTTTGTTTTTAGGTCAAGGCAGAGTAAATCAACTCGGTGGTGTGTTTATTAACGGTCGCCCACTACCAAATCACATTCGTTTGAAAATTGTCGAAATGGCCGCCGCAGGAGTTCGTCCATGCGTGATATCAAGACAATTAAGAGTGTCTCACGGATGTGTCTCAAAGATATTAAATCGTTATCAAGAGACTGGTAGCATAAGACCGGGTGTAATCGGCGGATCGAAACCACGCGTTGCTACCCCAGAAGTGGAAAATCGCATCGAACAAATTAAGCGTCAAAATCCGGGAATTTTTTCTTGGGAAATTAGAGAGAAGCTGATCAAGGTAAGTTTATCGATTTAATTATCAATAAACGCTACCATCATTTGTAAAGATAAAAATCGCAATGCTAACCGTTGTTGATTGTCTGACGCTGTAAGTGTTGGCGGTGTATATCAAAGAGTGCGCGTGCCAGAGGACAAAACGCAATAATAGCATTCTTGTAGGGCTCTGACACGAAGAACGTGCCGTACCGCCTTCAAATTACGGGCTGGACATCTGTCGATATCATCTTCAGCGACCAAAGATCTAATATTCTCCTCGCGGCTGATAAACGTATCGAAACGCCTACCTTTCTTCAAGTTCTTGTTCTACCAGTGGCGTATCCGTAAAGGCATTTAATTGTTTGTTAAGATGCCCGTACATTAAAAAACGTTCATACATATCAATTCTATCCAAACACTCGTTGCAAATCTAATAAGAAAATACCAAAGTTATGAAAAATTTATATGTTAAAGGAATTTCTTCGTTTCTCAATAAAACTTTTTGCAACGAACATTGATTTTAGCAGTTACCAACGCATTGTATAAGCTGTCGGCTACTTTTCTTGGAATTTTGTAATAATAATGACAGATAGAAACTAAATCAATTCTCTTTTTGCATTCGCATTTATACTTCTAATAAAATGAAAACATTCTTTTCAACGAAGTACTGAGAAGTCAGGTTTATTAAATTTCAACTACATGATTAAATATTAACTTTATCTTTTGATTGATTGTTGTTATATTAAAAGAGCATAATTCTTTAATCCTGCTTTTCTGATCTTAACTTCTACTATTTTAATAAAATAACTTGTCATTTTTAATAACAATATAATGCTATAGTAGAATTTAGGTTTACACAAATTATACTTTTAGCACAATCTTTCATTTTGGATAAATCCGGTGTTAAAAATTGTTGAGCTTTCGTTACACGTTGCAGTGAACAGATTTAGAGCCTGGAGTTCGTTCCTAGCTCTTAACTTAAACGTAATCTTAAGTATTTTGATTATTCATGTGTTTGTTTTTATAAACCCTCTTAATACTCTCTGATTTCTTATAGTATTACAAGTCATGCTAATAGTAGTTTTCAAATATAATACGGTTCTAGAATCGTTAATTACAACAGAGATAAAGACATTTTTGATTTGCGATTTGTGAATAATGAATAAAAACTTAATTGTTATTTTAATATTTTATGTGATTAAAAAAAAAAATTTTTTGGTCTTAGTATGTTAGAATAACATTTAAAAATTCAATTGTCATATAAATAAATACAACCGTATAGATTATTTAGCCGCTTTAAATGACGAATAAAAATCTAATCATTTTAAATTTTATTTCATTAATAAAAACAATTACGATTAATTGTTTTTTTTATATATATTATTTTTATAAACAGTTACTAATACACAAAGATTTTGTTAAATCAATTAGAATTAACAGAAAGTATAAGAATTACACTAATGAATATTAAAAAAGTATATTATTAAAGTAGATCTTAGTTTGTCTTCACATGTTTAAAAACTGGTGTAGTCACCACACGTCTTTCCTATAAGGAATGATGAAGGAATATTTACATATTTTTTTAAAAGTTATGCTGTCATAAAACCATTTGAAGTGATATTTACACGTTTGTATTGATTTTCTAGCATATTTGTGCACCTCGATATAACTTACCACTTTAGTAAATCAGTTAAAAAAAATCGTCGCAGGCAGGATTCGAAACTATATTATATTTGTGAATTCATTTTAAATTACAAACTAAATATCTGATAAACTGTTAATGTTAGAATTTCACACCTTACCACTAATTATATGGCATAACTAACAAAAATTCTAAGAGATTGATTTTAATCATGGTTAATTACGATTTGAATAATTACTTCTTCTATCTTGCAGTCTCGAAACGGGTTGACAATCGACAATCATCATACTGAGTTGCAAAACAAGATAAAAACATAAAAACTTACCCAACCAAAAAAATTTTTCGACACTAGCAGTAACGTTCGTTACTTTTATTTAATTTGATTTACGAACAGATACACCACAATTACAAAATACGCAACTCTAAGAAAAATGTATGAAACTGATTAACTAATTATATAATTATTATCCTGAGACGTCAAACAAAGGAGTAAGCCATATCTCGTCACTTCAAAATTATTAATATTGTCCTGCACAGGTTACCGTACTACGACAGCCGTATATTGGGATTAAGTAACAATCGCTCGGAAATCGCTAAAAAGGTAAAAGACAACGTGTCAACGGCATTTTGATTAATTTTGTACCTGCTACGTCAAGCAATCAACCAAGTCAATAATTTGATCAATACTTGAATAAGCTTTTTCTAGCACATTGACTAAAAACCTAATCAAAATAACTAATGAGAAAAATTCAACAGGAAGAAAAATTACTTACATTAGCTCTGTGATACGACGTTTAACAGCAAATTTTAAACAGGAAGAGTAAAATTGAACGTTTGACAGCAATATACCGCTTATCTCCACTTAAATAAAAAAATCAGTAGCGGCGTGTAAACCAGTGCAACCGTTAACTTTAATTTAGAATAATTATTTTAAAAAAATACAAAATAACAACATGTAACAATTTGATAGACAAACAACCGGATGAGGAACTTTAATTTGGAACTTGAGAATCTTATGCTATAAAAATTTTATTATCGGAAGTTTGGCTCTTTCAGTAGATAGAAATAAATTATTAAAATTAGTTTATACAAATCGTTTGAGACTATTTAAAATTTTTTTATCATAATCTGATCGATTTATAACAACAGTGGCATTTGTCGCACATCGCAGTGGAAATCTTCAGAACCTAGAAACGGAATCTTTTTTTCATTATAGCACAATGAAAACATATGTATTTCGTACTTGTTTATGAGCTATGAAAGGTCATCTTTCCCTTGCAGTGCACGGGAAAAGTTTTTCCCGTGCATCATTGTTGCCAACTTTTAAAAATAACACTACACTATTGATTTTAATTGTAGGTAACAATACTAACGACTCATTTTATAACAATAATTTTTAGATACTTCAGCTAGAGTTACTTCTTTCCTAAAGTATACTTTCAATGCAATTTAACAATTTTCGGTCTTATTTCGGGTCTTATAATAACATTTTTATTGAAGTCAAATTTTCGCGCCATGAAATTAATGTTCGATCTGCATTTTTACACTAAATTTTTGGCATCCGTCAAAATCTTTATTTGTATTCAAAGTTGAACCACATTCTTTATTGTGAAATTTTTGTAGTAAATTCTATTTCAAGTTTACTGGATCGAGTAACATGTAAGATATAAGTTTTCCTTCTAAACAGCCAATTATGGTACATTGCTTATTAGGAATGTATATAGTAGAAGAAGAACTAACCAAATAGCCTTTATTTTTAACAATAAATTAATTAAATGTAACATTACTGGTACAATTTGAATTGTTACTGATATTTACAGTTTTAGTCGAACTCTCCGATTTGCTTTTGCCCGACGTGTTAAAATGCTCCATAAATACCAAATATCAAAAGCACCTGTACGAAAAAAAGTATTACTATGGGAAAAAACTTTTTTTACATATAAGTCAAACACAAACCTTTGTCAATAACCATTTCTCATCTGAAGCTTTACAAATGAATTTGGTTACTTGTTCTGCTGTAAATACTTTGGCTTTTTTAGCTACGTAACTAAAACCTTAACGTTTGAGAAATGCGATTGTTTGTGGAAATCTGTACGAATAAATGCATCAGTGTATAAGTAAAAAATAGAAGTATAGCGCAAGTATGCTCTGTGAATTGTACTTACTTGATAATGTCAACGTTATCTTAAATAGATAAACTACTTTATCATAGAGAATCGACTCCACAGGGTAGATGGTTTCAAAAGTTTAGCTTTCTTCTACAAATAAACAAGAAAAACATC
The DNA here is from genome assembly GCA_035610365.1 of Aquatica leii. Taxonomy (NCBI): domain Eukaryota; kingdom Metazoa; phylum Arthropoda; class Insecta; order Coleoptera; family Lampyridae; genus Aquatica; species Aquatica leii. The sequence goes on along the minus strand of CM069437.1, from coordinate 31,614,890 downwards.
ATCACTCACAGATTTTACATTTTTTTGTTCGCGCCATTCATAGAACACACGATACTCTTTTTCGTATCTGTCTTGAGATTTTTTAGGACGTAATTCTGCTCGTACTTCTGCTGCTTGCTGAGTAATATTTTTAGGTATTTCAAAATTATGTTCTACAGAATTCATCATTTAAAATATTGGCCCACCTTAAAACAATTATGCATGAAATTTTCAATGCATTCTAGATACGCATTGTTTTAATGAAGGGTGATTCAGACAAATGTATTTTAATTTTTATATGTTTTATTCTAGTTTTGTAGACAGATATAATGAAAAATATCGTTCATTACACGGCAGAAAAAGCTTATCCCGTTCTCGCAAGCTCGCACGGGAAAAGCCTTCTTTCAAGCCTATTAATGAAATATACTATTACCAGTTTTGAACTCAAAATGATAATGCTCTATTAATTCACCGGGTTTATCAAAAGAATTTAAATGGATTTTGACACAAGACAACATAAGATTATTCAGTTTTCTGCTCTTTCTAAATTGGACCAATTCTGTAAAAACCGTTTTTAGTCTGACGACTTTTATAGCATTCTTTGCTCTAGTGGTTATACATGTAATAGAAGAACGAATAGAAGCCCATGGATTCGTATTAAAAGCATAAAAAATGTAGTAGCTTTAAACAAAATTATAAGTCAACAGTAGCGGAAAACTAGCTGGAAACTAGTCAAATTTTGTTTAAAAACACTAAGTTTCCCAGATAGCACACACACGTCCACTGGACTTCCAAAGGATGTACATGTATGAACTTTATAATGTCCACTGGACGTCCACATAACATCCAATGTACGTTTTATGGACGTCCATACTAAGTACAGTTATCACAGATCTGGACATCCATTGTAGGTACATAGATGGACGTCCAGGTATGGACATGCAATGTACTGTAAATAATAATATCAACAAATACTAAATTGCTTAAATATATTTATTTTCAAAACTAAAGTTGTATTAACAGACCATTTGGTTTAAAAATAAAGTATTAGAAAAAACTATATAAAAAACACTATAAAAAAACACTGCATAGAGAAATTAATTTCTTCTCTCTTTGCATCTCTTCGACCATATTATGACATCACATTCAAATTGTTTTAATGTTAAATGTGGAAACATTTTTAGTGTGCACTCTAAAATAAAATACTGTAAGTAACAGTATATCATAGTTAAATTCTTATACTTACTTTCTAATAATTTCCTTATAATTGTGTGTTTCAGTGGCTTCTTTTGTTTTTTCCCTAACCAACTAAATGTTGACGCAAATTGATTTGTTATTAATTGCTTAGTAAAACGATATATAAAATTGTACGATGTGCTCTCACCTACTTTACTCAGGTCGATTATATATCCATAATGACTAGAAAAATAAATAATTAAAGATAATTTATCACCGCTTAATTTAATCCTGCTTTATTAGATAATATAAACGCAAGATCAAGCAGGTCTTCATCATTGCCCACCGGAAATTTAGTAAATTTCATAAAAATAGTTTCCCTCGGATCATCCACTGAAGCGCCATTAACTGTTTATCTACTTTGTTTCAGTTCCTGTACCTCTTTTGCTAGCTCCGAAAGAGTTCCCCAAATAATATTTAGCTTGTGCAATATTTTCTCAAACACATCTAAAACAAAATTTATAAATAGTAATACTTACTTTAAATTGTAATACACCTACTCTGTTTTATCTAAGAAAAAGTTTATTGACCAATAGAGACAATTAGCAAAAAACAGTGTAAACATTACTTAAAATAGAATCTTCTGTAGCTGAATGTTCAATTATGTTTAACCGGGGAATATTTGACTTTTATTATTATCAAAATAAAGATTATCAATTACATTTTCATTTACAAAACAATTAGTTTGTTTGCTAGTATTGGGGTTAGATACTACAGTTTGATTTAAAGACCCAGTGGATACAAAAACGTCACATTCTGTATGTAAAGCTGCATGTCGATAAACTTGCCGATTTGGTTTATTATACAATTTTGTTTTTGGAATTTTTAATTGCAACGAATACTTTATATTATTATTGCAAAATGTCTTATCAATCTAAATACATACAGAATATTTTACTGAAAAACACAATTTCTTTAGTATTATAAATCGAACAAGTGTTTTAGAGGTTAGAATCATTTGATCGACTATTAAAATAACTTTTTAAAATTCATTACAAATAATTATTGTTAACTATATACAGTACATACCTATAAAACACTTAAATACAAATTTCAACCATATTCTAAAAACAAGTTAGCAAGAGTTCGTTTGGGTGTTTGGAAAAAACCAGACAGTAGTGCCAACTGGTGCCAACATTAAAAGATAGAATTACCAAGATCCATCAAGAACCGCTTTTTCTAATTAAAAATAGACGTTCATCAAAGTACATGGACTTATGGACTACGCATGGCCTAGAAATGGACGTCCATAGGAGGTTGTGTGCTATCTACGTTTTGGCTATTGTTCTTAATTACTATCAGCCAATAATTCGATATTCTATTAAAATATTTTAAAAAAATGTTAATAATAGTCAGGATTCTAGTTCCTTTCTGCCGGATATTTAGAAACCAGTTTTATCGATTGGAAGCTGGTCTATAAAAACGCGATTTTAATACGCATTCAATCAGTTTCTGTTCTGTTCTGGAAGTTCTGAAAATGCCTACTGCGACATGCAACGAAAGCTTATATGCAACACGTGAATTATGAAAAATGGAAAATTGTATGTTTCTCAATACTACCATTGGAACTAACAATTACATATACTATGGAATTTACAGTTTTTTTATCACGCCTCCTACGTTTTCACGAGATTTTCGAAGTTTAAACTTTTGGTCTATAAATAAGTGTTGATTTTGATATCTGTTAGTAGAGATAGCTGCAATTTATAATAATAAAGAAACTTTGATACTTTTGTTTCGTTAACGACTGTTTTTAAAATTAAAAATTCTTTATGAACGTATTTTTTAACGAAACATACATTTGGCAATGTTGTAAAACAAACTTTCCATTCTAATGCAATGTTAACGGATTTCAATCCCAAGCGTCATGGGTCAAAATTTGACATTTATGTATTCCATTAAACTTTCTTCTTATTTTTGATTAGTTTTTGTGGTTCTGTGTTTTTTGCGTTATTTGTTGTTGTTTTGTTCACTCATAATGGTTTTTACATTCAATGAGTATGCTGATATGTATCTGATGTACGGTTTCTGTAATGACAATTGTAACGCAGACGCAAACGAGTATGGCATACGTTTTTCAAACGGAAGACAACCTAAAGGAAATACATTTTGAAAATTGAACCAACGACTTTCAGAAACTGGTTCGTTTATAATGAGAAATGATAATGCTGGCCAACCAAGATAAAAGCGTGCAATATAACTAAAAGAACCCGACAATTAGTTTCAAAGTTTAGTCTCTAGCTTTGGAGCGATGAATCTTTGTTTGTCAGAAATGGTGTATTTAATAGTCGTAATCTTCACTATTGGGCAGATGAAAGCCGGCATGAGCTTATAAAGTATAGTTACCAAAAAAGGTTTTCTATTAAGGTTTGGCTGCGGATAATAAATCACAGGGTCGTTGGGTCAAATTGTCTGAATGCTAATGGGTACCTTAATGTATTTAAATAAATTACCGTTGAACATAGCGCATAACATGGTTTGCATGTTCACTTTGCTTGTAATGTTAAAGAGTGTTTGGATGAACACTTCCCCGAATAGATGAATTGGTCACAGTGATCCCATATTATGGTCAGCGAGATCTCCCGTTATCAATCCTCTAGATTTTTTGGTTTGAGGTTTTATTAAGGACAGAGTGTATGCAACCCCTCGTTAAGACACTGACCAAGTTACAGAAATAATTAACTTAGCGATGTTAGAAATTACAGCAGAAAGATCCAAACGAGTAATCCAGATAATACCTCAAACGTTGCAACTATGCGTAGAGGCAGATGGATTTTAAGTGGAACAATTTTGTAAGGGTTAGAGTCATTGACTTACTATCAAATAAAATTTAAAAAAATCTTGTTGGAAAATGGATTTTAAATTAACATTATTAATTGTACGTACTTAGGTATTATTCTAACAATAAATAAAATGAAAAGCAAACTATATCCTGCGTAATGTGTAGAATTTACGTCCTACCAATGATGAGTAAAATATTTTTGGAGATTAAAATAAAATAATTTCAATCGTATATTTCTTTTAAGTGGTTTTTAAAGCCATACAAAGCATAATTTAACATTTTCTATTTAGAATTAAACGAAGAATGTCGCAACGTGTAGCTTTTTCGTCAATTTATACCTTGTATGTCAAATCAGTTGAAATTATTTCACAAACAACATACTTTAATGAACTACATGAGACCTTTAAAACGCCGTGAAGAGATTAAATAATTTTGTTGCATGTTTTTTAATAGTTATTTAACGAACAAGGTTATTAATGATAGCGAGGCATTTTCACGCCATGAGCGAGTGTAGCGACCGAACGCGTTAATATTGTCGAGATTATTTGTCGCTGATTAAAAATTTACAAAACGTACAAAGCAAGAAACGAGGCAAAACAAATGAACATTAAAACAAATAAATACTAAATTGTTAGAGCAAAATCCACAACAAGAGGTGTGCTTATCGAGCATTGACAAAACGACAAAAGCACTTCACTATTCTAAACGTAAGACGGGGTTTTTTGTGCCAGAAAAGCGTAACACACCAGGTACTATCCAAAGTAGGTTTGCCTATGCTACTCAATATAATAGAATAATAGTTTATGAAGAAAAAATATTTTAGATATGAGTCAAACCTGATAAAGCAAAACTTACCCAATGTTATAAATTTTTGACGCTCTTGAGATTTGAACTTCGGTTTTGTCAGCTCCATGTTCGGATATCGGGAAGACCAAGAAAACGCCTTTACTATGTAGAAAAACAACTATATAGTATTGTAACATAACTTTATTGTACTTGTAAAAATGTTGCGGTATACATTTTAAACATTTACTGTTTTTAAATTAATCAGAAAATGAATAAAATCTAAATATACATACATGTATGTATCTTATTTAAAGAATCAAGTAATAGATTTGTGTTTCAATTTTGTCAATCCTGACTTTGCAAAAGTGTCCTTCCACTTTTTTGCCTACAATACATACATTTGGATGTTGCTCAATGTATTTCAGTGCAACGTCGAAAGCGTTTATAGCAGCAGAATGACTCACTTTTCTTTCACGACTTTGTTCTGCACAACAGTAATGATTTGGTCGTCGTTGAAATCTATATTAGTAACTTTTGAAACATCAGCTTCAACAAGCCACTCTTCTACATATGTCATATAGAAATCATGCTGAAACACTTGTAGATTTTGTAATGTTACTGTTTTGTCTGTCTCAATTTCTGCTTTTATCGAAGTCGGCTTATGATCAGTCTCAGGTTCTTCTTATTTCAATAATGGCCAATTTTTTTCCAAGCCTTTTCAAGGGTGGTTTGATTAATTTCTTCTCAAGCTGCAGCAAAGGTGTAGACAAAGTCTTTTATGTTTAAACTTTTCCTTGCATTAAAAACGTTACATCCTCCTTCTGTTTTGTCCAGCAGAGAGCCGACATACTTCTGTATCTTGTCTGTAACCACTTATAGACGCCCTGATTGATAGGTTGTATTAAATGTGTAACATGGGGCGGTAAAAATAAAGCATTGATGTTTCCTTTCTTTAGTTCACATTCAAAGGGATAACTGGGTACGTTATCTAAGAGCAAAACATCACGAGCAAGTAAGTTTTTAGGCTTTAAATATTTTTTACTGCGGATACAAATTTGTCAGAAAACTACGACTTAAACTAATCACGATCCATCTAAGCAGATGATTGATTCCGACAGAAAACTGGAAGTGTTGCAATGTTTAGATGTTTAAATGCTTTTGGCTTTCTAAATTTTCTTATGACAAACAACGGTATTTTGTAGCTACTCGCGGCATCGCTACAAATTGCAATCCTGATTCTGTTTTTAACAATAGTGGTTAGGCCCATTTCATCTACATTGTAGACTTGTTCGGATACAAGTTTCTATTCTGTTACCAACTTCTCAAATTTTTCTACAAATCTTTTAGCAGGATTATCATCAGCTGAAAGTTTTTTTCTTGCAATTATAACATGTCGTATGCCTTGACGCAACTTCCATTTGTGCAGCCACCTTTTACTAGCGCTAAACTTTTCTAGATCATCTCGCAACGTTTCATACAATTTTATGGCTTTTTTTCTTTACGATGGAGTCTAATAATTGTGTTCCCTTGCGCTTTTTCTGACAAAACCAAAACCATAACGCTTCATCAACAAGTTCAAGTTTTGTCGTTGAATACGCTTCCAGATCTTTACGGTTTTTTTACAGTCTTTTACCGTAGTCACCCCTACACCTAACTTAGAAGCTAGTTTAATAACAACCTGGCGATGTTACAATCGTCAAGTTTTTATTGCAGAAAAACACAAACAGTTGTGACACAAAAACCATGCATAGTGTAGATGAGTCCCTCTTTCAAGTCTGAACAGGCTCGCTAACGGAGGGCGTGTGAATCACAGATAGTCGGACACAATGTCAGATATTGGGAGAAGTCGGTTATGAGTAGGTCCGATATGAGAGGTTCTACTGTATATAAAGTAAATTTTAAGTTACTTACCTACCAGATTTTAAAATTATATATAACAGAAAACATTGTTTTATTTTGTATTTTTTATTTATTAAAACAGTTGGTATCTATACAAAATCATAACAAAACTAGACTTAGTCTTAGTTTTAGAAGTCTGTACATCTTTACCAACACAATTATAGACAGTTTCTGTTCTTACTTTACTATCATTTTGATTGGTCTTAAATTTACTATCACTTGTTTGGAATTTTACGTTAACTCAATTTCTCTGATAAAGTTTTCCATTTGTGTTAACAATATGTTACCTGTCTGATAATTGTCTATCTACGGTTCCGAGAGTCGATGTTTTAGATATGTTTGGTTATAGCTGTATTTGTGCTTTTTCTTCTACACGGAGATCTAGTAAGTTTTTTGTCTTTATATTATAATAATATTTGCCTTGTTTCTATTCATTCTTTCTGTAATTTCTTCTATGGTTCTAGTTTTAGATTTAGTGAAGGTATAACATGTGTAGCCTGTCTGCTCATCAATCGTAGTACTGGTCTATTTCTAACTTTGTTTGGTGTATTTTGCCAATGTGAACACATCCACGATAAGTTTTTTTTGTTTTATCACTTTTCTGGATAAGAAAATTGAATCTTTTTAAAAATCTTTTTGTTTTTCGATTAGCAAAATGTGTACCTTGATTTGAAGTTAAAAGTTCTGGTACTGCATATCTGCTCAAAAACTCTTTCAGGCTGTGTATAACTGCATTCGAAGATAGATTTTTGTAGAAAATTTATTCTCAAAATAACCAGACTAGTGATCAACCAACGCGAGCATTCTGTTTTGCTGACTTAAAGGTATTTTCAATTTCGTTAGGCTTAACGTGAAGTTTATTTATGAGCGTTTTCCTCAATATAAACTGTATTAAGATTTTGTTCGATTGATCGGGTACAACCTTAATATGTTTTAGCTATCTATAAGTAATCATACGAATTAATGTTTGTAATAATTCGTCCTTTTGGGTTTCCGTTTTAATAGAGTCTAAGCGTTCATTAGTAATCATAAGTTTTTTTATTGTATAGATTGTAGCAATATATTTAGAAATATTTGTTTCTTTACCCTCACTCTCTTCCTCCACAGTTGCTTGAGAAAGTGTATCGGCAATTATGTTTTCTTTTCAGGAACATATTGTAGTTTACATTTGTATTTGTGTAATTGCACCACCATTAAAAGTAGTGGTTTGTGATCTGTTTTGATAAATTACACTTGGACTTCCAACTATATACTCATTGAATCTGGTACATGCTAATAGAATTCTTAACAATGTTTTATAAGCTATAGGTCTTACGAACTTTGCACGGTCAACTCACACTACTTGGAGATAGGAAAAGCTTAAAAAAATATAATTTAAAGGGCGCCAGATCTTTCTAAGTAAAATTTTTGTTTCGATCAAGACAGAAGGTCCAAGTTTGTAACGAAATCAGGTTGGTAATCCTTACACTGGTTTTCGTGTAACCAAAAAAAAAATAAGGATAAATATGTATAACAACTTAAGTTTAATAACGTAGATTATTAACAACGAGCACCAGAAATTGTAGTTCATTATTCAATCCATAAATGCCGGAAGTATCGGCAATACACAATACATAAATTTACACATAAGGTGTCGATAGCGAAGAAAATTACATGACAAATATATATGGTTCACAGCATGCGATACATAAAATAATTAATGAAAACACTTAATTAGTATTGAAACAATTATTGTAATTGCGTAAGTTCAAACAAGCAAAATTTCGTGAGAAACTTTTCTGACAGCAACGAAGTGATTAAATAAAACTTACCCACAATCCAGTACTTGCCCGAAGAAAGCATTTGCCTCGTTGAGTCGAGCTGGAATATTTATGAATAGCAAATCGTGTCAACAAAATGACTCACGAAAGCAAAAAGCTACAAAGTTGTTAATTAATGCTAAAAAAAATTAGACATAAAAACCCGATTATCGAATACTGTTGCACACATTAAGTAAAAGTTAATATTGCAATCGACTGAACGCATAAAGAGTAGTATCTTGCAGAAAAGTTCTTGTCGAGATTTTGTTTTTACTCTGAACGTACGCTTTATAGAATTATAATCGTTCCGTGAAGGTATTTGGTCGATATTAACACCTTATCGATCGATAATACAACGAAACATACAGCCAACACGTGACGGGACGTGGTATAAAAATTAACAAGGAAATTATTTAAAAAATCTAAAAACTAATAGGAAAAGCTTACCCTGTGATGAATAAACTACTAGTAATGCGTTTTCAAATTAGATTTTAATTTCCACCAACGCCGATGTTAGAAGATTAAAAAGTTAACATCACAAGCACGATTTTAAGTAGTTGACGGTTTGACGTCTGGACAGAAAATGAACTAAGACTAAACTCTCAAGAGGGCGTCGAAAATAGAAATCTAACTTTAGTGTAATGAATAAACAGGGTATTACATTTAGAAATTTATGCACGTAACAAATTCATTCTCTATAATTGCATAGTTTTGTTCAGGTATGGTAAGTACTCTATAAGCGTATGCTACAGTTCTTTTCTTGGTAAATAACAGCGCTTAGACCTTCTGAGCTTTAATTTGCTGAATTCTTTCGGTTGTAGTTTTTCCCATTTTTATATTGAAATCATTTCAAAGTAATTTTTGTAAACAAGTTGTTTGACTACTAAGTTCATATATATGTATATACATCGGCTTAAGTAAGTTACCATGCCTAAGAATCTGTGTGGGCTTTGCTTAGTACTTGAAACTGGATTTTTATTTCACATCTACCTCTTTAATTTAAAAAATTTACCTCTTTTTGACATAAATTTCTTTTAAGTTTATTCAGTTTCACATTATTTTTTCTCAACGTTGGAATAATGTTCTTAAATTTTTATTGTAATATACTAATACTTCATCAATTATATCTTCATGCATTTTCATAGCAAAAAGTTTTGGAGCTGGACTTACATCAAATGGCAATCTCACCTATTTACATATATCTACCGCATGATGTCCAGATTGTAGTTAATTTGCTACTTTATTTTACTCATTTCAAATTCCAAAACTCTTTTTTTTGTATCCACTGTTGCCAAATCCTTTGCTTTACCAAGTGTTAAATTGAAAATGTGATCTCTTTAAAACTGTGTTAAGTGGAATTGGGTCAAGACAAACTCTGATTTTTTTTGTACTAACAAAACATTGCTAACCCATTCTGTGTGTTGCACCTCCTTAATAATTATCTTTTTTTCAGCTAAACTATTACGTTCTTTTTTTAATTTGTCTCTGAAATTTATTAGAATTCTTTTAGCAGGTTATATAATAGGGTTAACTTTATTGTCGATTTCCAATTCTACCTCTTCTACTAATAACTCTTGTCCTTGAAAAATATATTTATATTCAGTTACAATCTATTGTTCTTGTTCATAACCATTTTGTGACTTAGGATTTGCGTTTGCCAAAAGAAATGGCAAATCTTCTAACTCAACTACTTGAAACAGTATTTCATATTTTTTATTTTTATTGATATCTCCATTTACCGGTGTCTAGTTCACGTTCAGTTTTCTTCCACAATCCATCGAATTGTAGATGCAATTTTGTTGTAACTGATCTTCTCTTCACCGTATTATCTATAACTTTAGCGATTTGTTAAGTTTGTTTAAAATCATTCTTTGATTTTCTTAATTTTTATTAGATAGCATTATTTCTTTAATTTTTTCTGTTGATATTTTTTCGATCTGAAAATTAGTTAAACTTTTAGTTAATATAACTAAATAACTATGAAAATCTTCATTCAGTATTTGCTTACAGTTGTAAAATAAATATCGTTCATATAACAGTTTCTGTTTGCAATCAATTGCTTACTAATCTTATTTAAGACAGCTTTGGTAGATTTTTTATCCTCATCGGTAAAACCAAAATTATTATATCTCAGCTTCGCAGCATCTCCTAGCAGCGATACAATATATTTACCTTTTGAGATTTTCGAGTGACTTCATCCCTGTAGCTACTTCATATTCTTCCCAATAGATTTGAATAATTCTAAATTATCTCTAATATCTCTTGTTTTAACCTGCAGCGGTTTAGGCTATGGAACATTATTTAAAGTATTTGGAGTGATTGTACACATCAAAGAAATTTGCGTTTGCATTTGTTGTAATTGTGTCTTTAGCATTTGCATGTTTTGCATTTGTAGAGCTAAAATTTCTTTAAGACTAGCCATGGCTCCAGTTTCGACAAAGGTTACTGAGAAAGTTTTACAAATCTAACCTTAACTTTCGAATCGCTGCTGAAACTGCTCCTGCTTCTGGTTGCATTTACAGTCTGCATTGTTTAAGCTTTTAACACGTAACACATACAACACACACTTCTGGCACGTTTATTTTGTAACTTTTATTTATTAAAGCAGTTAATATCTATATAAAAACAAAACCATTTTAAAACTGGACTTAGCTTACGTGTTTATTGCTACATCATCATGTCATTCATAGTAATTTGAACTAGAACTAATCCCCTATCTTTTTTACATTTTTGTTTTTTATAGACATAAAAAACAACTGCTGCTATTTTGGACATAGCTATTTTGGCAACAAGTGTTCTGATTGAACATTTTTGCAGAATAACAAAGATCTCTTAATAAAATACAACAATGATGCAAGTCACGTTTTCTCACCGAAAACAAACCTGTTTTAGTGCTCTCTTCTCAAAACCATAAACATATACTTATACTTTATTCATTTGCAAACTAGAGCGCTTGTAATCAATGACTGATGCGCAATTGTCGTGTGCTGAGCAAGTGCATGCTTGACCTTAGTGAATTCTACGTGCATTTGTTTACATGCGCTTCAGCTTAAAAATGAATATACTATAGGCACGTATCTTAAACATCGTATCGCGGGAGAACATTATATATTTACTTAAAGAAGCAACTAGAGCTGCTATATTTTAAATTAATGTGGTTAATTGGAAAAAATACTAAACTTTTATTTATAAATTGTTTATGCGACCGTTGTAGACATATGGAGTGCAACTATGACGTACTGCGAGTGTTTCTAATATAGAAATTTTAATCAACAGCTATTGGGCACTTTATGAATTATCAATTTTAGTTAAGTAATAACTAAAACTTACTACATAAAATTATTTTTTTTACCACTTTCACTATTTACATAGCATATAATAACTTTAGTTTTAGTAGTATTACAAGGATTTTTTTATTGGTATATAACAATTATTTGTGTAATATAATTTAACATAACTTGCTATTACCGATTACTAAACATTATTAATGTTTATGATGTAAGTGTGTAAATTTTAACTAATTTTAATAAATATTATTTTATTTTTTAATAAATGACAAAACCTTTCCATTATTTTTAATTTTTTATTTTAATAAACGCTACATGTTTCGACTTAGTGCCATCTTCAAGCGTATACTATAAAATAAAAAATATAAAATATTAAAACATAAACTTACTACATTAGAATTGAAAAATCAAACTTCAAATATTAAATAAGCTTTAAAAATAATAAATATAGAAATAAAATGAAAAAGGTGTACAAATAAATAAACTTACCAATATATATTAATCAAATTAAATATAATTAAATATTTAAAGTTTGACAAATTTCAGATTTGAACAATACAAATTTAGCCTAATAATAGAAATTCCTAGGTTACAACAAAATAATAAAATAATGGAAACTACCAAACAAAAACTAATTTAGAAAAAGTAAATTATTATTAAAGTTAACAACTTTGTTAAGAGGGATAAATCACGATTCGAATTGTAATTTTTGATAATTTTTTTTATTTCTAAAAAATGTGTAAAATTTCAAAATGTTTTTTAGAATTAAATGAATGATGAGAATTCAGTATATGATTAGCAAATAATGATTTCAATAAAATTATTTTTAATACAAGACAGATGTTCACCAATTCTAATAGAAAACTTTCGACAAGTTTGTCCTATATAGAATGCGTTGCAATCACTACATTTTAATTTATAAACATCGGATTAATCTAAAATATTAATTTTATCTTTAGTATTAACTAATAAAGATTTACTATTATGTTTTGACGAAAAAAAATTTAATGCCAACATGTTTTAATGTGAAATATTTTTGTGAATTTTAAGAACACCATATTCCTAAAATTCACAAAACTGATTACCAAATAAGACCAATAGTTTCGTTTACAAATACTCCAGTTTCTAAAATTTCATCTTGGCTTAATAAAATATTACGTTCTCAAATTAACTTTCAGTTTCCTTATTCTATTAAAAACTCTCAATCTTTAACTAGGCAATTGGTTAATTTTACTTCTAAAGACAATTTTATGCTTATCTCTTTTGATATCATTAAACTTTTTCTTAGTGTTCCGTTTATAGATTATTATAATACAATTAAAAAACTACTTGTTCAATCCAACCTACGTGATGATATTTGTGTTCTTATACTTGGTTGATTGAATTAATGTTTAATTCAAATTTTTTTCTTATTTAACAACCAAACATTTATTCAAAAGACGGGTTTACCTATGGGAAATAACCTTTCACCAATACTAGCAGAAATTTTCGTATCTAACTTAAAAATCTATAAACTTTTTTTAATGATGTTATTAAAAAACATTTTATTTATTATAAAAGACACGTAGATGAAATTTTAGTTATCTTTAAAGGCAGTGAATATGATCTAAATAATTGTTTTAATTTACTAAACTTATTACATCCCAATATAAAATGTACAATAGAAAAAGAATCAAACAATTTTTTTAATTTTCTTGATTGATCTATTAAACGTGTTAATAATAACCTAAAAATTGGTATTTATCGTAAACCTAACAACTGATCACGTTATTCCTTTTTCTTCATTCCATTCACTCTCACACAAATTAGTAGCTTTTAGATTTTTCTTTAACCGATTATATACTTTTCCTCTTGATCATGACAGTTTCAATAAAGAAATAAATATTATTTATTATTTAGCTAATATTAATGGTTATCCTTTACATATTATTAAAAATTTACAAAAGAAAATTGTGTATTCTATTAAAGTTAAAAATTGTTCATCTCTTACACCTGTCTCTAATCAATCTAAAATACATTTTTCTCTTTCTTACATAGGCCCTCCTTCATTTCAATTTCAAAATCTATTAAACCATTTTGGCATTAACATTTATTTTTCGTCAAAAAATAATAGTTAATCTTTATTAGTTAATACTAAAGATAAAATTAATATTTTAGACAAATCCGTTGTTTATAAATTAAAATGTGGTGATTGCAACGCATTCTATATAGGACAAACTTGTCGAATGTTTTCTATTAGAATTGCTGAACATTTGTCTTGTATTAAAAATAATAACATTTTATTTAAATCATCATTTGCTAATCATATACTAAATTCCCATCATTCATTTAATTCTAAAAAAGATTTTGAAATTTTACACATTCTAATAAAGGTTTGAAACTATTTTTTTAGAAATAAAAAAAATTATTAAAAATTGAAATTCGAATAGTTAATCTTTATTAGTTAATACTAAAGATAAAATTAATATTTTAGATAAATCCGTTGTTTATAAATTAAAATGTGGTGATTGCAACGCATTCTATATAGGACAAACAAGTTGAAAGTTTTCTATTAGAATTGCTGAACATCTGTTTTGTATTAAAAATAATAACATTTCATTTAAATCATCATTTGCTAATCATATACTAAATTTCCATCATTCATTTAATTCTAAAAAAAATTTCTACATTGTTAATAAAGGTTTGAAACTAAATTTTTTAGAAATAAAAGAAATTATTAAAAATTGCAATTTGAATTGTGATTTATCCCTTAACGAAGTTGTTAACATTAATAATAATTAACTTTTTCTAAATTATTTTTTGTTTGATTATTTTCATTATTTTATTATTTTGTTGTAACCTAGGAATTTCTATTATTATTATTTGTCAAACTTTAAATATTTAATCATATTTAATTTGATTATTATATTCGTAAGTTTATTTATTTTTATAACTTTTTCATTTTATTTTAATTTATATTATTTTTCAGATTTCTACATTTATTATTTTTAAAGCTTATTTAATATTTGAAGTTTGATTTTTCAATTCTAATGTAGTAAGTTTATGTTTAAAATAAGATTCGATTGATTTGATGTTTTTTATTTTATAGTATACGCCTGAATATGACACTAAGTCGAAACATGTAGCGTTTATTAAAATAAAAAATTAAAAATAATGGAAAGGTTTTAAGATTTATTAAAATATAATATAATAAAACCCATTTACAGTTATTAAAAGTATTAATGAAAAAATAAAACTTTAATTTTAATAATTTAATCTTAATAAGTATTTAGTTAGGATTCTATATTTAACTTGTTTTTGAAGAAACTTGTAAAAGTTTTAAAGTTTAGTGAATAACTGCGTTTTGAAGCCTAAAAGTTTGATTTTCAGTTGTTGTTGAAAAGTTTAGTTTTGATGTACTTTGTATCGTAAAATAAATAAAACTTTTGTTAGAGCCTGTTTACTTTATAAAATACATGCAATATTTTTAATTCCGTTTTTATGCAGAATAAACAATTAAAATAAACCGATTCTCATTTAACGTTTATGACAATTTTTTAATTGTGAGATGTTTACCCAGTAATAACAATTTCTAAAACATTAAAATTGATACATTAAACAAAATAAACAAACGTATCAACAAAATTGTATAAATAAATATTTCGGTTGGATTATAAACAAATAAAAATTACTGAATCTAAATAGCTTTAAAAATAATAAAAAATCATATGCATAAATTTAATAAAAAGGTTATATAACAACTGGTAAAGAGAATAGCAAAGAAAAAATAAAAACTACAAACATGTTTAAGACTAGAAAGCGTAAATTTAAATCGTTTATCAGTGATCAATAAAAACGTTATGTAAAACACAAAATTTTTTAAAATACTCTACAGTATATAAGCATGTTATAAAATACACGTTGAGCATAATTATGCGATAAATTTGCCACTTAGAGCAATATGTTCATACTTGAGTGACCGATATCTGCATTGCATCTATTATACTAGCAATGCTTTTACAAGTTGTGTTTAATACAAGTTATCCTAAATTAATAATTATTATTCAATGTTTAAAAAAATTAGATTTTTTTTAAGAAACAAAATTACATTATTTAATTTATTTGTTGTAGTAATAAATTACCAATAAAAATATTACTGTTTCAAAACCAAAATTGTAAAAAAAGACAAAACAAACAAAAATTTATCTTCAATATTGATTGTTTATTTTGTATTTTAAATCTTAAATAATTACAATAAATCAGTAAATGATAACATTCTGTAACGTTTATTTTGAATATTTTTAGATTGATCTTTTTATCTTTTGACTCGGTTTACTCAAACAGATTGAGGTTGAAACTTTCACGCCTTTTTCGTGTAGTTTATCGTAGTATGCTTTATATGGCAATTTAACGCATTCATTGTATTACTGAAACACAGAACTTGAATTATTTAACAAATATTCGACACTATAGTAAATTATATTTATTATATACTTATTAACTTATACTTACTGTGTTATTGCGATTTTTAGTTAAAACACAATTACATATTAACCAAAACAGTGATTGCGTTTTAAATTATTGTTGTACAGTACTACCTAGTTGAAAACGCATTTTTTCTTCTGGAAATTTTTTAATGTAACCAAGTTGTAAAATCCATAAAATGCCAAAAAATTGTAAATAAACTTACGTTCACGTATTCTTTTTTATATGTACTAATACGGCTTAGAATAGCTAACAAAAAAAAACAATTTTTGGGATCTAAAAGTACGAAGATTTTACCTAAATTTTCTAAAGTAAATGTTACTTATTGTTGTGTACTGTCAAATTCTTTAAATTGTTATAAGTAATATTACAATAACGTTTGTTCATTATCACTTGACTGTATGCGCCATATTTCAGTATGCTATATAAATAATACGCAAATATCACATTATAGAAACTATTTTAAATAGATAATTTTTTTATAGCTAAGAGATTACACATCTCTTACTAAAAATGTGTTATGTAACATTTAGATAACAGAAATGTTTTTGTTCGTAGTATATAGACTCGCCTGATACGTATTTATAATAATATGGATCATTTTTGTTTTTTTTTTAATTTCATATTTAAACCTAAGTATATATATATACATATATAACAAACATATGTTAAATATGTAACAAGTATATATAACACCTACAAAAAAGAGTAAACAAATATATGACTAGTATGTATACGATTTTACCTTATTCCATGTAAGGAACTCTGATATGTGTCTAATACATCACACGGTCACAGATTAAATGTGGACATTAGGCTTTGCTGGCGTAGCCCCAGCTCTCTTACTATAACATAGATGTTATTTTACATGTTTCTAAGATATGTATATGAAGTGTAACTGATGCGAATTTGTGCTTACTGGATTGGTTTCTAATAGTGTTGTTTTCTTTGTCTTTTGGGGCTGGCCATGTGTATAGGCGCCTAGCTGAAAGCTTAAAAAGGTTAAGATACTAAATTGTTTTTCTTCTCTTAAGATTAATTTCATTTTTTGGGGCTTATGTAAGTATGTTTTAGTGCGATGTTTAAATCTTCATAGAATTTCTTGGCTGCGTTCTTAATTTTTTTTAACTGTTGACAGTATGTATGTAAATGTTTTGATTTGCAAACACCGTTGATAACTTTAGAAAATAGTTGCATTTATCTCAATCTAGATTTAGTTTAAAGAAAAAAATAACTATGACGTTTTTGATTTCAATTAAATTCAAGTATCATTACCTTGCATCTGTAAAATTTTCTTTATTCAATAATTTATATGTCAGTCGAGTAAATATTCTCATTTTCGTATGTGCATGGTACGATAAATAACACAACGTAGAAAAAAATATATTATGCTGTTTATTTAGATATCTTATAAAACTTTTGTGACGCCTTGTCCTTCCTTCAACGCCATCAGTAGCTGGGCGATTCCGTTCTAACTGTGATTTTTAATGTCTTGTATTGTTTGTTCTCACTGGTCATTAATCAATAATCGTTTTTTGTGTTAATTGGATAATTTATTATAAACATATTCCAACATAATTTTTATATAACATAACTTGCTACTCAGAAATAACTTACAATATATCAGTTAAATGTCAGTATCGTGCCATGTCCATTTCTAGAAATTACCCATAAATTATTAAGTTTTTTTTATATATACTCATTAATTGAATATTAATTAGTTTATTCAATTATTTAATTTTATTAAATTATTTAATGTTAATTAATTTAATTAATTAGTTTATTTTTTGTTAAATTCTATAAATTAAATTACAGTTGCCCTAAATTATAAAGTAAATTGTTATAATTGTCATTAATGATCATTAATGTGTTCAATAATTATTATAAAACAGTTTAAAAAATGTTATTACAGAATTTATGAATAAATTTAATAAATAATTATCTTAAAGAATTTCTACAAAATTTATTTTATGTCAGTACCGTGGATAAATGAGTCAGTACCGTGCAACGGAAAGTTTAAAATTTGTTTCTCGTTCTTGATGTTGTGAAGTTGTATTAAAATCCTTTCAGATTTTTATTTCTACAGTAAAATAGATGAATAATATGCATTAAAAAAAATTGAAAAGTTTAATTTCAAAATCTTAAAATTTTTAATCAAAAAAGTCACAATTAGAACAGAATCACCCAGCTACTGATAAATTCTTTATATAACCATTTATTTTTCTTAAAAAAACTGGTTACAAGCTTCTAGTAGTTTTACAAACCTTGCACGGTTAGCTTGCAGTAGAATTGAAACAATTCCTATCGGAGAGAGAAGAGTTTCAAGTAATAAAAAAAAATTATTTTAATGGGCGCCAGATCTTGTCTTGCAGATACATCCCTTGTTAGATCAGTACACAAAGCTCGAAACTTAAATTAAATTTTAAAGTCCGTAAAGCTAGAGGAATCAAAGAAAAAACCCAAATCGTCAACATTAAATTTGCGTTAATTGTCTTAGAAGAATAACTTGTTAATAAACTTATGACTAATAACAGATAGATAGTTTAATAGCTACATAATAAATAATTTAGTTTGAGTATATGTATAATGTTAGTTATAAAAACACCGGAAGCATCGTAACAATCTATTTAACTAGTAAGTATAATGGCCAAAACATACAACTTCTTGGCTAATTAATTACATTACCAATAATTATTAACAGTCGATATATTATTATGCGATAGCAATTGAAGTTAGGTTATTAGTAATAAGAAACAAATAATTTTAAACGTGAACCGAAAAAAAAGTAGAGTACAAAAGAATCCGGTTCGTTGTCCGAAACAGCAGGTTTTGGATCTTTAACATGCCAAATCTCAAAAGAAACTGCATTGCGATCTGCTATCTCGTATGTCCAAAAAGAAGAAACGCGTTTGACTTAGAAAAGTTTGATAAATATTGATATTAACTTAACATTGAATTGTTTGCTAGCGTCAGAAAGCGTTACGTTACGTTTCCAAACACGTTTTCCAACCTGGAAACGAACACAACAACGACGTATCTTATACCGACGACCAGTATTAGCGTAAAACTTTTTCGTAAAATTTGTTGCGTGAATGTATTGGACGTTCGTTTTTAGGAAGTTCTTCCGTTGGTGAAGGAGGTTTTTTCTAATAAGTCTCTATATAAATTATGTTCACGACCGCAGAAAGCAAAATAAGGTGACATCCCAATAACTTCACGTTTACAGTGCGAATGGCGCAGTACGCATCTCGTGAACGTTGATTTCCTTTTATATAAAACGCCAACACGGTTTTTACTACACTATTAACTCGTTCGGCAAGATGGTATCAAGCCGTAAACGAAATAGTAGTGCGATGTTGTGTACATAAGCAAATAAACACACGACTGCGAAATTAAACGTTATTATTAAAGATAATGTACTGAGGAGTACTGAACAATAAGAAAATATCTTCTATTAATTTAGAAACCGTAGAAGCCGTAGCCGTACGTTATGATAAAATACAGGTAAATTTAGAAAAAGAGTCGACCATAACCCAGATATAACAGTTACCTTTCGAAGACCAAGGTAAAGGAACCACAATATCAATGCAGAGCACTTGTTATGGACGTACCGGTTTTGTTCTAAGAGCCAGAACTTTTGGAGGTGTCTTCTGTTCTACCTTATGAGAAGCACACACCGTACATATCCGAATATAATCAGTAACCTTAGCTCTTAGATGAGGCCAGTAATACGGGCTAGCGTTTTTGTAACTCTACAGTGACCAGCAGTAGAAAGATCGTGATATTACTGTACAATTAACTTTTGTTGATCTTTGGGGACATCTACTTTCTAATCCAAATGATTCAAAAAGGTTTGTAGTGATTTATACAATAAGCCATCTATCACTAACCACGAAGCGAACTTGCGAGAAAACCTCGTGACTCGGTCGATAATTTTCAAATACCAAAAGTCAGTTATAGAACGAGTAATGCATAAGCTAGACAAAGGTACGTTAGAAAGTACTACGTGATCCTTCTCTTTTCGGTGTACGATAGAAAAGTCATATTGCTGTAGCCGAATAGACCCGCACCAAGCGTCCAGAATGAAATTGTTGCCGATGTAACCAAAGCAAAGAATGATAATCAGTTACTACTGTGAAATGAGAGCTTTCAATATAAGGACGAAATTTTTCAATAGTCTAACTACTGCTAAGCATTTCTTTTTGGGGCTTAAATAAGTCTGCTCAGGTTTAGTTAATGAGGGACTAATATAGCTAATGACAGTTTCTCCGTTATCGGTCGTTTGACTCAACATCGCACCCAACCCAAAATCTGCATCCGTTTGCACAGTAAAAGGAAGAAAAAATCGGGACAAGAAAAAATTGGTGCCGAAACTAAATAATTTTGTAAAGTCTTGACACTCCTGAGTCCAGAGATAAGGAATATTTTTTCTAGTCAAACTAGTTAGAGAAGATACAAAGAAGAAAAGTTTAAGATGAATCACTGATACCAGCTCGACATACCAACCAATCTACGCACCGCAGAGGCTTTTGGTGCAACTTTATTGAGATCGACGAGTAAACCATTTCTGTTGACGACATACCTTAGATAGACGGAAATGACATTTGTCTCGATTTAAGGTGGAACCAGCAGTGCCAGAATTTGCATATGATCGTTGAAAGTAGGCGTAGCAATGATAATGTCATCTAAATACGCAAGACAGTAGGGTCAGCCCCATTCAGTTGATCAATTAGACGCAGAAACGTAGCAGGTGCATTATAAAATCCAAAAAACATTTTGGTAAATTAAAACAAATTTCTCTGCGGCACTGCAAAAGCGGTTATGGTCTTAGATTTAGAAAAAAAAGGAATTGGCCAATAAACCGATCTGATATCTAAAGAAGAGAGACAGCGAGCATCTCGTAATCGATCTAGAATAAAAAATATGTAGGCAAGCAGGTACGCGTCCTTTTGCGTCCCTTTGTTGACTTTTCTGAAGTCCACACAAAACTGATAAATACCGTCAAATTTCTTAACTAGAACGATTGGACTATACCAAGGATTCGAAGAAGGTTCTACAACAACCAGTTGTAACAATATTATGTGAGCTATTGAGAGTAAATTAGGAGTGTAAAACATCAATACTCGGGTCTGAGTCTGAAGAAGAGTTAAAGATCTATAATCCTTTACAAAAGTCCAGTACAAAATCCATTGCCGTTCATAAGTTAATAATGAAAATGAGAAATTTCAAGAATAATCAAAGTATTCAGTATCGTGACCTTATCTGCAAGACCGAAAGGAAGAGATAAAAAACCTAAAACGGTGCATGTCACCCGATTAGCAAAATTGCAAAAGGAATTCTTAGAGTTAAAGAATTATACGTTTAACGAACGTAGTTTCTCCCACCCTGGTCTTCCCAAAATAGTGTGTGAAGCTCCAGAATTAAGTAATGCTTTGGAAAAAATTTCCAAAACCGTAACAATTAGAAAAAGTTATTTGTCACCCCTAGCACTTGCCAAAACAAAGTTTTAAAACAAATTGTTGCCTTTCTTCTAAATTCTTAAAACGTGTGTCCGAGTTTAAAAATAATTTGCAAGAATCCTCGACGCATAAGCTAAATTAGGTTCAAGCAATCGAGATGTTTTCCGAGAAGGAGAAGGTTTAAACGTAGTTGTTTATTGTATTCCAGTTTTTTGCCAATAGCTAACAATTGTGAAGCGACGTAATGTCTACAACAATAAGAGAAGTTTGATAGAAAGGAGTGAGGTTTCGCAAAATGATCTTCAATTGTTGGGCCTCCAATAAAAGTTCGGCCAGTCGATCAAATAGATTTTGCATAATAACGACAAAAATCGTCTTGGTATGTCCCATAGTTCGAGAACGAATCTCTGCTAACAATCTTTTGTCGTAATCAACAGGTAAGAATTCCTCTTTAAGTAATGTCACCATATCTATCCACAAACGCAAATTAGAACGACGAGTACGGAAAAGTACCTTGCCACTAAGAATTTCAGCAGCAAAGTTGTTTAGAAACGTTACGAGTAACTCGTAATTCTTCGATTCTAGCAAGAAAGTCTAATACCAACAAAGAGTTCTCGCCAGAAAAAGAAATATTAAATTAAGCTACTTTAGTAGACTTAGAATAACTCTCAACCGATAGTAGAGTCATCAATTTTCCTTCAGATTCCGAAGAAATCAAATCAAGTTCCTTCTTAAGTTGTAAGTTAGTCGAATTAACTTGAGGCACAGAATGAGTAACAGGAGAAGTTATAGAAGCAATAGGTTGTGTCAAACTGGTGACTCACAAACTTTACAACAGGTAAAAAGGGAACATTTATGCCGAGTAAGCAAACCAGAATGTATCGTATACTGTTATTTATTTAATTTTCTTAAAAGTGGTGTACGTTCATGCTTTCTAATAAAATATCAAATTGTCAAGCTCATTGTATCTGAGTGAGTTATCGTCTTTATGCTTCCCTTTAGTAATTGCATCAAAATTTCTAGAATCGCTTAAGGTATAATTGACGTTCTACGTAAAGGGTGCTTGCAGATGTTAGTCTGTACAGGAAGAATATGTAAACCATGTGGACGTACACGTGGTGCTAAGAAGACAACATGGAAATTACATTGAATTCGAAAAAGAGAAGAAAAAGCTTACCCTATGTTGAATAAACGATTTAAATAGCGCTGTTGCCGAAACACATAATGCCACAACACGTCGATGTTTTAAGAAATATTGTTTAACTTAAGCAGGCATATTTTATATAGCGAACAATTTGACGTCTCCAAAGGAAGTAACGAGAACGAAACTCGTTAGAGGACGTTGAGAAGTAAAGCATAACTTCAAGTCAACCAAAAATATACTGGGCAGCACAATTTAAATTTAGAGCACGCAACAAATTTATACATAGTATTAAATATCAATGTATTCTGTAAAATTGTTTCTAAACTTTTAGCAAACAATAATTCTTTTTTTATAAATCGTTCGTATTTGTTAATTTCTAGAGTTGATTGATCGAGTCGAATAGAAAATTGGAACTTTAGTAATAATTGCATAGTGGGATTTCAATGTTTTTAGTCATTTTATAAATTTTCTTTTGCACTGAACTGTTGCTCAAAAAAATTTTTCTGATGATATCTGAGAGTGTCTTATGATGTACAGCAGTTCATTGACTGCCGGTAGGTTGAATTTTTCACCAATTGTGTGTGGTTTTTTGATTTTGCGATTAACAATGAAATATTATATAAAGCATATAGTGTCATTTTTTTGATTAGAGAAAATTGCAAAGAAATAAATTGTCAACTGATTTAATTTTTTTTAAGATACAGTGTTGTTATTTTTATCAGTATGCATTTTAATCAAGTGCTTTTGTAGATTAAAGGATCTTATATTACTGTACCTACTGCTCTCAAATGGGGAACGCTACACTCCCGTTAGAATCTTATGCTCTAAACAATTTTCGACATAAAAGTTTCAGCATAAAACATATTAAAGATTTTTTCAAGGTAGGAGGTGTATTTATTTAATATAATTTAAATGCAAGCTTTCGAACTTTAGCAAAGTTCGTCAGGTAGTATAAATTAAATTCATTTGACAATTGTAAAGCTAAGGTAACTGAAAACAATAACTCGTAAGGGGACTAGATAATTGGCGCAAGCTTATTTAGTTACATCATTTGCTCAAAGGTCTAAAGGAAAACCACCACAAAAACTATAGACGTAGCTTAAGTGTAATTGGTGGACAAATTAAGATTAGGAAATAACATGTAACCAGGTGTCAGATAGTTCGTAACCACTGTCTCTATTGAACTTGTTAGAATTTTTTTCTTCGTAGTAGTCTAGTTGTTTCAAATATAATTTCGGCTGCTTCACGATCAACAGCAAAATCTAAACCTTTGGACAAAATAGAACGAGCAGTATCGAAGAGCTTAAATTAACAACCCGTTCATCATTTTTATAATCAATGATTTTATATGAATTTGTAACCTGTTTGTTAAATAAATTATGAAATTAACTTATCTGTTTAGATCTGGTACCATTTTCATGATTTTTTAATCTGCGGTACAAAAGATATTCACGAAATTTCCAGTCATTATTTGATAATTGTTGACATAACCGGGTTTCCAAGCCATGACCAGGAAAGTTTAGTTCTAATAGTGTGAATCAAATTTCGTAAGAGGGTTAAACTTGCTTGTTCACAAATCTTTTTAACTCTCGGAGTTTGGATGTGATTTTTACGAAATTAAGAATTAAATTGTTAGATCTACATCGTTTTAAAAAAGTTAGATTATATAGTTCGTTTACCTGTTTTCTCTTTAGTTTTTCAAATAATTTGACGTTTTGTAAAACAGCTTTCCCATGTAAGCGTTTTATTTTAGACATAAAAGTTTCACTCAAAAACATATTAAAGATTTTTTTAATCTACAATTAAAGATTGTTTAATTATTATATTACAAAAGATAAATACAATATATAATGTGCCTATTAAAATAGACACTAAAATTTGTCTACTATTATTACGTATAAAATCCATGAATATAAATTTACACGAGAATACAATTAACAAAATATTGATAAACTTGGTATGCATAACAACCAAAAGCTAATAATTTACATTATTATAAAAAAATAATAAATATATATATTCAATTTGTTACATACATTTTTTTTAAATTTAGTTAATTAACTTTTAATGCAAAATTGTTGTTTTCTTAATCTTACAAAATGGCATGTACAATTTTTTTGAACGTTTCCAAATTTAAATTGTAATATTTGTAAATAATTTAATGCCTTTTCCATATATTTCTTTTTTATTTATTAATAATTTGCGACTACAAGTTTTAACCTAATTATCAGGCCTCTAAAATTATCAACTTAATAGTAAAATCTAAACCTTAAAATTTTGAATATACTTACAATTATGGGAAAGGCATTGAATTATATACAATTATAATTGAACATCCCATATTGTGTTAAAAACTTTATAATGGATAATACAATCTTCAATACTGCTTGCCGTGCAAATATTTTTTATTCTTATCTACAATCAAACCTCAAAGTACTTTATTAAACATCTGGTTTAATAGCACCTGTTTAAGAAATCAAGTATTTCCAAACTATATAAAACTTACAACTAAAAATAAAACATTACAAGCAGTCAACGGTATAATTAAAGGTAAATAAAAGTTAGAAACAATTTAAATCTATTAATACATAAACAACATTCCACTCTTTTTCAATATTTCCATAATTTAGAAATTAATTTAATGATTAATTTTGTTAAAGATGAAGTTTTTTAATTTGATTCTCAACTTTTTACTAAACTTAATTCAAAAATTAATACAAAATAAAGCAGCTTTTAATTCCATTTACAAACACAACCTGTATTTAGTCAGATTCCGAACTTCACCTTTTATAGTAGATTAATTAGTTTAAGTACTTCAAAATTTGAAATAGGTGAGATTGAGTTTCTTAAACTTTGTCTCAAACTAAAGTTGCCATAATTTATGAATTAAAATAACGGACAACATTTTTAATAGTTATAATATTTATTAAAACGAACTGCAAATATAATATAGGATTATTTATTGAAAAGAAGTTGATGCTTGCTATTCTTTCTCATCTTTCGAGGTGGATGGCTTTTCTTCTTTCTTTTTAGCCCATTTGTATTTTTCAAAACTTATGATCTTTTTTAAAAAAGTTGTATTATGTTTTATCTTGTCGTAGAACAAGAAGCATGGTAAATGTGTGTTCATTTTAATAAGCAACAATGCTTTAACTGAGAAACACTTAAATCTTTCTCGTTCCGATGTCCAAATGTTACCCATCAGCTGGCGCTGAAGTTCCTGGCAAACAAAGTATAAATTTAACCACTTTTCTAAGATTATAGTAGTTATTAGTGGCACTGCTAAAACTCTGAGTTCAAATTTGAATCGAAGATGTGTCTTGCGAAAAGTTTAAATTTTCTATTACACAATTAAATGTCACAACTTTATCAAACAATTCATCAGTATAAATAATTCTTGTATTGAGCTGTTTGTTGATCGTTTCCGCAGAATTTTCAACAGATACCCATTCTAGAGGTCGTGTCAATAAAATCCATTCGAAACCACGAATAACTTCAAAGTTTGTTTCCCATAAATTTAAATAACTTATGCAGTTGTCATAAAAGCTGTCTACAACTTTATAGGTTTTTTTCCATATTGACGCCTTCTTCGTTTTGTAGTTTTACTAATAATTGTTTAGCAATGAAAAGGATAACTTTTGATTTTTGCGTTCACGAGTTTTGGTTTTTAAAAACCACAAACTACTTATTTCAACTTCTGTTGCTACGTTTGATTCCATTTTGAGTACTGTGTTATTCAGAAGTTGAAGAGTGCCATTAATAAACCATAAGTGAAGTTCACTAAAAGAATTTTTAAAAAAGTATTTGTCTTTACTGTATATATGGAAAAATGCTTATATATTTTGACTACAACACTATCAATATCAAGTATTGGCATCTTATCAACCACATGTGGTACACATTTTCATGGCCAACTTTACTTGTTAATTTATTGTAAACATTCATTTTTCCTTTGCGTTTTACATCCCCAAAATTTTTGTTTGTGTTATCTGCACAAAAACAAATAACTTTTTTTTAGTAAGATTGTATTTTTCAAGGGTTCTGAAAACGTATTCTGTTAAAAGATCCGATGTTTCGCCAGGTTAAAATTCTAATAACTTCACATGAACTTGGTTATCAAAAAGTACCTTACGACTAATTTTTGATGAAATCTATTTGAAGCGTCTATAGTGACAGTAATAAAATTTACCGATTGTAAATTTTGCGAAACTTCAGTAAATACATGGGAAGCAATTACATTAGTTATAATTGCTTCAGTCTTTGTTTTTACACTAGAAAACTTGGGGTCATAGAAAGATGAGATTAACTTTGAAGTGCAAGTAGACAAATTAAAACTAATATTATGTTGCGCTGTGTGATAAGCAAATGTGGTCTCTTTGGCTGCGCAATTTAAATCGTCGCTGCATGGTTCGGTCATTTGAAAAAATGTAGCTTAACTGATTGTCGATACACAGTTAGTCTTTTTATGTTTCTGAATATTTATATGTTGCACAATGTCACGGCGACCACCTTGTGCAATCGAAAATTCTGAATTGCAAATGGTACACTTTACGGACTCTTCGCAGCACCTTTTTTATAAATGTAAATTGTTTTTCTAATTCAACAAAATATTTACATTTTCTTTAGCCCATGATTATTAGAAATAGTTATTAATCTCGATGAAAAATTTAAAACTAACCGTCTATCAGGATGCTTTATTAGATATAAATTCACAACTATTTTTGTTCAAAATTTTGCTAATAGGCTACACGTCGTCAAATGAACGTAATGATAATAAACCAATGGCACAAGAGCGGATACAAGGGGAGGGTCATAGGGGTCATGGCCCTCCCCCCCCAAAACATTTTTAAAACTAAGTCCTGATTTAAACTTTTTATTTAAATCTTTGAAAAGTATATTTTTCAACCCCGGTATTAATTATTTCTTTTTATATGACCCCTCCCCCCCCCCAGAGTAAAATCCTGTATCCGCCACTGCAATGGCATACCTTATAACCTTACCACAAATCAAAGTAAACTGCGTTTTAAGTTTTGACATCAGAATCGGGAAGACATACGCAGAATTACAAGAGCAACATGAACTCGGCTGCTTCGGGATGATTCTGCATTGTGCATAAAAAAGTTGACATTGTTGAAATCTTTCAAGAAAATAACATAGAACTATTAGAAAACGAATGCATTAAAAAAACGGACCGGATATACGGACGTAGTATAAATAACGTACAGTCCGTTATAAAAACGGACGTATGTATGGCAACACTATCTCAAACACAATTATAAATATCTTAATACTAAGCTTTTAGATGAATTCAAAATTGATTTAGAATGCATTTTACATAAAACTTCAAACATTATTGATTCTAATTTAGTTAGAGCTATTTGTAACCAAAGGTTAAAAAATATTTCTTTGTCTCACGGAAAATTTAACAATAAAATATTAACAGCTGTTTTAATTTAACAAAGAGAGATAATCTAATATTTACTCAAGCTGATAATTTTCTTTTATTCTCCAACAAAGTTAAAGATTTCATTAACATGAGCAAAGATATTTTGTCTGAATTTTTTAATACAAAACATTATAGTTTACTATTAATGAACCCTTCTTTACCTCTTCTGTACCGCCTTCCAAAAATTCATAAACTAAACAATTCTATTAGACCTATTGTTTCTTTTTATAACACTCCTGTTTCTAAAATTTCATCTTGGTTAAATCAAACTTTACGTTTTTACTTTAGCTTTCAATTTCCTTTGTCTATTTTTAATTCACAATCACTAGCTGATAAATTAGTTAGTTTAACTCTTTCACCCCTGAATTTTTTGATACTTACCAAAAAAAATTTTTACCCGAAATATTGTTTGTGACTAAGAAAGAACATTGTTTGCAAAAATTCAGTGAGTTTGTACGGTAAATAAGTTAACTAGGACATTGTGGCAATTGCCACCACCAGGTGTGTGAGGCAAATATTCTAAAAAAATAAAATTCAGAAGCATTTATTTAAACATGATATTTTTTAAAACAATTCTTAGATTTTGTTAAAAAAAGTGAAACCTGGCATTTCTCGCATTGAATTCTGGATCGTCCTCCACAAGTTTCTAGCTTACAACGCTGCTCATGTCCCTCCTTATGTATTGGCAAGTGTCTAATATTATCAAATCATAAATCAACCAGAGATAATGTGGTTAACTTCTGACGTTTTCTTGGAATGGGCGAATTTCTGAGACTTGATGTGCTGATTGTGGTCTGCCTCGTCTTAGAGTACCGACTGGGTAACCACAAAATGTCAAAATCTCCGCAATTGCCATTGTAATTTGCAATAAATCCATTGGGGATTCTAGACCATTTTGGGTCATGATGCGCCGATATTTTAACCAACAGTTGCATACAGCCAAATTGAAGTAATGAACTGATGTATGATAATGAGTAACTCTCAACATTCATTTTCGTGAGCGAATGAATGTGTGGTAGAGTGCAATTAAAAAATTGTTTTTGTCCACTCCTCTCATGGAGAAATTATATAAGCATATGATAGCTGGACGTTTTATCATGACATACTCTTTGTTTTTTTTGTCCTACCGTTTTACTTCATCTTCTAGTTTTATTCCTACAAAATTTGACGCTAAGTTGACTACTTTGTTCTCATACCAACAAACAGCGATAAGTTTATTATCCTTTGTAACCAAGGAATCGCAGCTACCCCGACCGATCTTCTGTAACTGACTTTCTGTTTTCAATGGACACTTTTGAAGCCTATTATTTCGTATCGTCCTTGCTGTAAAAATCCCGCGTTGTAAAAGATCACGCAGAAGGAAAAGCGAAGTGAAATAATTATCACAAAATAATTTGTGTCCGTTATTGCCTGGAATTCTGTTTGATAAAAAAGTAACTAATCTATTCGTTGCAGAATATTTTTCTTGCAAATCTGTAGGGAGGGTGGTAGAACCCTGATAGACTAGAACGGTATATAATTCCAGGGGCACCACAAAGCATAAAGATTTTTACTTCCCATGGATTGGGTTTACTTTTTATGTATTGCTTTATAACAAGGTGTCTCTTAAAAGGGATGATTGATTTGTCAATGCACAAGTTTTCTTCGAGTTCTAGTTGTCACAGCGATTTGAGAAGGAACTAATTATTGGGCGCACTTTCCATAGCTTATCATTTTTGTCATGATCAGCGTTCACATCAATAATGTATAGGTTATTTCTAAGCGATTTAAACCTATTGCGATTTATACCAAGGTCTTCGACAAATTTGTTTTTGTAGCAGGTGCTCAATACATCCTCAATCTAGGAGACCGAATTACACCCATCAGAATATGTAGAACCACGAGTTTACTCATTTCTCATAAAGGGTGTCTGATTTTCATCGATATTTTCGGTATTTTTAGCAAAATCATAAACAATATTTGGGGCTGAAAAGTGGTTTTTAACTTTAGATAAAAATTGTTTTATTATGTCTTTTGACATTGTTAATCTTTTTCCAAGCATTCTTTTTATGGAATGCCAAAATATTGTTAATGAACATCTATTTGAATCTAACCTTCCTGATCATATTTGCAAGTTTTTATCTAATTGTCTAAAATTATGTTTAAATCAAAATTTTTTAATAATCACTTATATTTAAAAAACAGGTCTGTCTATAGGCAACAATCTTTCACTGGCTGAAATTTTCCTAACTTAGAAATTAAAAAACTTTTTTGAATAATTTAATTAAAAAACATTTTATTTAGTATAAAAGATATGTTGACGATATTTTGGTTGTATTTAAAGGTAATAATTATGACTTAGAGCTTTGTTTTAAAATTCTAAATTCATTACATCTGAACATTAAATTCACTTTTGAAAAAGAATGTAATAACATTCTTAAGTTTCTAGACTTATCTTTAAATAGAGTTAATAATTCTGTCAAAACTGGTATTCATAGTAAAAATACTACTACTGATCAAGTCATTCCTTTTTCTTCTTTTTATCCTTTTTCACACAAAATGTCATCTTTTAGATTCTTTTTTAATCGTTTATACAAATTACCTCTTGAGAAATTAAATTTTAATAAAGAACTTAACATTATTTATAATTTAGCAAATAATAATAATTATCTTCTAGATATAATCAAAAAACTTAAAAAAAAATTTTTTTATTTCATCAAAATTAATAACATTTTAACTCTTACTCCACTTTCAGAGAACATTAAAAATACATACTTTTCTCTTTCTTCTCTTCTTTCTTCTTCTTCTTTTTCTTTCTTGCATTGGTCGCTCTTCTTTTCTATTTCAAAATTTATTTGAAAAGCATATTAACATTTCTTTTTTATCTAAATTTAATTAAAAGTCTTTACTGGTTAATAGTAAAGATAAAGTTGATATTCTGAATAAATCTGGTATTTATAAATTAAACTGTGGTAGCTGTAATTATCTTTTTGTATTGGACAAACCGGGCGTAAGTTTGGAACAAGAATAGCAGAACATTTTTCTTACATTAAAAACAATAATGTTGGGGTTAATTTATATAATAAATCTTCTTTCTCTAATCATATATTAGAATATAACCACTGTTTTGATTATAAAAGTGACTACAAAATTCTTTATATTTGCAATAAAATTCTAAAATTAAATTTTTAGGAGATAAAAAAAATTGTTAAACATAGTAATTTAGAACTAGATGCATGTTTAAATGTAATTGTTAATTTTGAAAATTAATTTCTTTTTCTTAAATAGCATTTTCGTTTTTCTTCTTATTCTTTAAATGCATATCCACTAATGGATGTTTGCGATAACATTTTCCATCGCTTCTCTATTTCTTGCGCTCTGTATTAAGGATATGTCGTGTAGATCTGTCCACTGCCTGATGTTTCGTAGCCAAGACATTTTCTTCCTTCCGATCCCTCTCTTTCCTTCAATTGTACCTTCGATAAGTAGGTGCAAAAATTGATATTTGTTGTTTCGTATAATGTGCCCTAGGTACGCCGTTTTTCTCTTCTTAATTAATTAAAATCATTCACGTTGTTTGCCGACGCGTCTCAGAATTTCTTCGTTTGTCAGTCTAGCCGTCCAAGGCACCTTAAGGATTCTGCGATGCAGCCACATCTCGAAAGCCTCCAACTTATTAATCGCAGTCGTCTTCAACGTCCAGCCTTCCATGCCGTAAAGAAGCACCGACCAAACGTAACACTTCACGAACCTCAGTCGTAGATTCAGATTAAAATCGGGACAAGTTCAATGCGACATTTTATTTCTTCGTCTGATGCCCAGTCTTCAAAGAGCCAGATTCCCAGGTATTTGAATTTATCCACCCTCTCTAAGGGCACTGTATTAAGTGTTATGGTGGCATTTTGAAACATATTTATGTTTCTTGAAATAATAATAAATTTTGTTTTTTTGTATTAATGTTTAGGCCCATTGATTTGCTCTGTTCTCCTATCTTATTGACCAGTTGTTGTAGGTCGTGCATATTATCAGCGATTAGGACGGTATCGTCCGCATAACGGATATTGTTAATCCACGTCCCATTAACTTTGATTCCCATTTCCACGTCTTCTAGGGCTTCTTGGAAAATTGCTTCGGAATATAAATTGAATAAGAGTGGAGACAGCACGCATCCTTGTCGCACCCCCCTTTTGATCTGTATGTTGTCGGACATATTGTTGTCTAGTTTTATTTGCGCTGTTTGGTTCCAGTAAAGGTTTTCAATGCATCGGATGTCTTTCTGATCTATATCGAGCCTTTTGAGGAGCTGCATTAGTTTGTGGTGCTGTACGCGATCGAATGCTTTTTCATAATCTATGAAACAGAGGCAAACGTCCTTTCTCTGGTCATAGCAGTTCTGGACAAGCACTTGTGTTGCGACTATTGCTTCTCTTGTGCCTAACCCTTGCCTAAACCCAAATTGTGTGTCGCTTATGTTTCTTTCACACTTTCAGAATATTCTTTGGTGTACGATTTTAAGAAATATTTTTAGGGTATGGCTCATCAGACTAATAAGTCTATGGTCTTCGCATCTTCTTGCATTTGTCTTCTTCGGCAAGGGGATAAAAGTAGAGCTCAACCATTGCCTGGGGTAGTGACCTGTCTCGTATATGATGTTAAAC
The DNA here is from genome assembly GCA_035610365.1 of Aquatica leii. Lineage (NCBI taxonomy): Eukaryota > Metazoa > Arthropoda > Insecta > Coleoptera > Lampyridae > Aquatica > Aquatica leii. The sequence goes on along the minus strand of CM069437.1, from coordinate 31,581,972 downwards.
ACCTTTTGTAATGCTGTAATGCCTCTCTCATCGAGGAGTTTGAGTACTTCTGAAGGAATTTCCTCCGGGCCAACCGCTTTGTTATTTTTTAAATTACGTATAGCTTTTTCAATCTCTTCTTTACTGATCGATGGACCAGTTAGAGAGTTAATGGTATCAGCTAGGGGTCTGTCTTCTTCAAAAAGTTTTTCTATATACTTTTCCCAAACATTGATTTTTTCTTTGCTGTCGAGGACTAATTGATTATTATTGTTGGCTGTTATAGTTGATCTTTTTTTTATGTATATACCGGCAGTCTCCTTTAGCTTTTTGTGCAGATTAAAGTCGTCATGTTGATTTTGCAGTTGTTCTATTACGGAACATTCGTGCTTAAGCCATTCGTTTTTGGCTATTCTAATCTTTGATCTTATAAGTCTTCGAATATCTTTGTACGTGTTGCCATCTGTTTTGTTCTTATACTTTCGACGTTTATCCATCAACAGTACGATTTTGTCAGTCATCCATTTTTGCTTTTTGTTCTTTGTTTTATAACCTAATTTATTCTGCATTGAGCTTGTTACACTGTCCATTATTTTTGCCAAGATTCTGTTAGTTCCTCTTCAGCATTTGGTGTTATTGTTTGAATTTGTGCGTTTATCTCATTAGACATTTCTGCTTTTATGGCTGGATCCCTTAGTTTTTCTAACGCCACCCGTCGCTGTGTGGTTGGCTTTCTTTGACTCGATAAGAAAATTTTCATGACGGCCATCAATAATATGTGGTCAGAAGGTACAACTGCCCCAGGATATGTGCTGGCTTTCTTGATGGTCAAGCTGAATCTTCGGTTGATGAGGATGAAGTCTATTTGATTTCGTATTACATTGTTGCGGTTGGTCTGCCGGGGACTTCCAAGTATAAAGGCGGCGAGGGTGAAGCCGAAACCATGTATTTGTGATTTTCATACTTTCTTCTTGACAGAATTGTATTAGTCGATCACCTCTTTCATTCCTTTCCCCAAGACCATAAGGTCCAACTATTTCCTCGAATTGACTCTTTCCTATTTTGGCATTGAAGTCGCCCATGATTATTTTGACGTCTTGCTTTTTAGTCAATTTTTAGTCAAAGCAGTTCTTGGACTTCATAATAAAATTTTTCCACATCAAGTTCAGGCGAATCCGCAGTTGGCGCGTATACCTGTATTACGTTAAGATCGTTTGGCTTGGCTTTGATTTTCAATAAAGCAGTGCAGACCGAATATGAAACAAAAGTTATCACTGATTTCAGTAGTTCTTTTGTAATAACAATTCCCACACCTTTCCTGTGTCTTGGATCGTCATTGCCCGAACAGAAGAATACTCCGTTTTCCACTTCGCACTCTCCCACATCAGGCCATTTTTGTTTTTGTTTAAATGATTTTGTTTAAATTATATTGTCATTTTGAAATAAACTGTATAATTTAAATTTGTTCATTAATTGTAAGTATATTAAAAATTTTATGGTTTAGATTTTACTATTAAGTTGATAATTTTAGAGGCTTGATGATGACCGTTAGGTTGAAACTTGTAGCCGCAATTAATTAATAAATTAAAAAAATACATGGGAAAGGCATTTAATTATTACAATTATAATTGAACGTCCCATTTTGTGTTAAAAACTTTATAATGGATAATACAATCTGAAATGTAACTATAATTTATCCACAAATTTAAAAAAAAGTTTTTAAATATTTTCATTACACAAAATATTACGAAGCATTTTAGTTTGTGTTGTTTGTTATATTTAAAAAATATTGAACACTATTAATACCGAGTATACTTGAAAATTTAAGCTGTTTCTAACTATTATATAATTTGTCTTTACGAAAGTTTTTTTTAGTAGGTATTATTGTTTAATTATCAACTTTGTTTGGTTTAATTTTATTTATAAAAACAGTACATCAGTTACTTTATATTGTTAAGTAACATTTTCAATGTGTGACAATGTAATAATTGTGATAGAAACGAATTCCATAATCTAAAAGCATAAAATTATAAAATCCACATGTACGCCTATGTTGCGATACCGGAATTAATCGAAAGGACACATACTATAAAGAAGGTGTATAAAGTCACGATTTGTATTGGACCAAATAGTTTCTAACATTGACAAAGTGCTGTTATATAATTTCATCGAGCTTAATGTATTATTTGGGGCGGAACAAAACCTTTCGACGCGTAATTTTGTATAGAACATTCATGTGCACATTTACCCGTCAATTAAATATTACCATCAAAATATGTATTATCTGCATAAAAACGACGTTACATGCTTTAAGCTCGAACAACGTAATATTTAGAAGTGTGCAACAATGCAATTTAAACTGTTATTATCGATCCCAGTCAGAGCAGCCTCAACACGTGGACATCTTAATATTCCATCTGTAATTTATAGGTGTATAACGGTAATTTTTGAAAATTATGTATTTATTGTTTCAGGAAGGAGTTACTGATCCACCAAGTGTTAGTTCCATTAGCAGATTATTGAGAGGCGGTGGGAGACGCGACGATCCTGAGTGTAAGAAAGATTATACCATCGACGGAATTCTTGGAGGTATGGTTTTTTTTTCCTATAATTTTGCTAATTGATAGACTCATTTCATTTGAGAACAACGATCTGATTTCACTAACAAAAGCATTAAAAACCTAATCAATGAAGTTAAACTGCGCCGGCACAGATTCAAAGAAAAGCTTTAATATGTTAATGAGACAGATTCTTTTAGAACACGTGTTCGGTCGACCTTCCCGTCTCTAACGACACTAAAACTTTTGCTTTCTACTGTACGTCATAATTTTTCAACTTTGAATAAATGCAATCATTAATCTTGGCTTTGGTTTTAAGTACAGTTAAACAAAAAAAATTGTTAGTTTACAAAGAAACGACTTAGGTATTATTTTGTATTAAATACAATCAGGGTGGGCTTTTAGTGGTGCCAGGAGGTCTGCTGTAACTAACTCAAGTAACGCCCTGTTTTTATTTTACTTTAATAAACACGTTTGTGTTAATAGGATAAAGGCGATGTTTGAATAAATTTTAGTCCATTGACCAATTATGGTTTATAAAAATTTTTAGGTTAAAGTACCCGAATTACTTTGAAAAAACAAACATTGTTTTCAGTACGTAAACTATTACTATTTAAGGGTGCTTTTACACGCCGCAAAGCGTTGTTCTCTTGTCAACTACATGAAATGTTCCGAATACCAGAGAATGTAGTCAATTGCTTGTGAAAACACCGCCTTCCTCTATATAAATGGAACAAAATCTCTTTTTGAAACTAAATTTACGGAGTGCAGACGAATTGTGTTTAAAGCTTCCAAACAACCTATTGTTGCTTCACGTCCTTGAGACATTTATTTTATTTTTTAAAAAATTGCAAAGTCAAATATGATGGAATCTTAATGTTAAAAATTTCAACAAAAAAAGCCGGGGTCGGATTACTTTTGAAATCAATGGATTTTATAAGCCGGAAGGACGTTGACGATATATATCGTAAAAGAAATCAGTAGAACTGAAAGAAATTTAACATATATTAACACTGTGGTTTCACACTCTGAAGCAGGTCGGTCTCTTTGACTATGTGTGCCCCAACGATTCTACAATGGGCCTTATTGTGAAACCAGTGTCCTATGCTAGCGGCATCTTTGGCGGCTATACTTTGGCTGGCCACCCTCTGAGATCTAAAGATTTATGGACAGTTCACTGTTTATAGGTAATGTGGTACAACACTTATACGAAGGTTGACAAAGTCGCCTGTCAGATTATTTATTTGGTAGACGAATTTTTTCGTACGGGTTTTGTCACTATTTCTTAATTTCTTGACGTATCGATAAACGGCTTGATAAAAAATGCATTAGCAAATTTTTTTCTGTTAATTAACCTGCAGATAAAATATACTAAAGTGAGTAACTTCTATATTTGACTTAATGAATAGTCTGCATATATAACAGTAACTAAAACCGTTAATGCATACATCCTAAACAAATAAAAACGGACCTAGGAGTAATACCATTAAAAAAAAACATTTTGTGATGTAACCGATTTCAAGCCGATTAACGTTTTAATCCCAGATTTTTACTTTTATAAAAGATTATAGGAAATGGGCTTGTAAAGTTTGTCGGTGAATTTTATGTTGAGGTATTATTTTCTAGTTCGAACATTTGGCGATACTTACCAACTTGCATTTTAAAAAAAGACACTGTGTTATTTATTAAAAAATTATTTTTTGAAGAATGCGTTTAAGCACGAGTCGTAGTTTTGCATCTGAAACTATGTCTTATTATATACTGCATTAAGGAACAATAACCACTTGTGTGGGCACCAAATACCTGTCTAATTGATCAGCATGCGGTCTCAGTAGGTATCGTGATTAATAAATGTACAACAGAGATAAATGCAACTACATTTGTTTCAAAATCAACTAAACGTAGTAATTTTAATGACTTTTATACAAATTTGTAGAATAAATAAGAGAAAAATTATTAATCTATTTTTTATGACTATTTTTGTTAGAACGATGCTATTAACCAGCACAAATAAGATGAAGTTTTATTATTAACTTAACAATAGATCTGTAGGAATTTTATTGTAATTTATGAATATTTTTGTACTTTAATTTTATTCACATTAACTAGGTCATTCCGTTTTTTTAAATTTTTTTCTCAAAAACTATTTTTTCTAATTGAGCCTTTGACATCGGATTTTGATTCTTTGTGTGGATTTAAAGAAATAAACATATAGGTTAAGCTTTTAAAAGCAAAATTTGATATATTAAAAGCCCAAAAGTCCAAAAAGTTTAAAAAAATAATCAATTCTAGTAAATAAAATGGGTTTGTTATAAATAATTTCTATAGTTATTGTCGTTTTACATTTGTTTTCTAGTAAGTTGTTAATTTTAAAAACAATCATATTTTGAATTACTGGTAAGTAGCAATATTTCTGGTTGACGGTTACTACTTCTTCCTGTTAGATATTTATAAAATCTAAGTGATACTGTTGTATATATTCTAAAAATTATTAAAACTAATTTATTTGAACTAAAAATATGTACACGTTTATAACTAACCGAACTAACTAAATTTAAGGATATTTAATAAAAATACTTACACTAATGTATATAGCACTATCACTTACACGAAGAATAAAGTCCGCGGATAACTTCAGTTTAACACTTATTGTTTACATTAAAGTCACGCACGAATTTAATTCGACACGCGTTAATCACTTTTTTTATTTAAACTTAAATAATATTCTTAATACTGATTCATTTGTATCGCTTTTATATATTTTGGAAATCCTTTGCAAATGTTCTATATCTTCGGTGAACGTTCTAGAAATAGATAACAACTTCGTGAAGGCTCTCGAACTTGAAGATAATTTGTCGAACGTTTCACTGCCCCTTTCGTAGGACCGTTCTGTTCCAGAACAGGACACTGGATGCGACACCGGTAGAAAGGATTGTGGCGATAACGGCAGCATTCTCCATTTCGGCAGCTTCCTTGACCAAAAAAGTAACGGTTAATGTACTTTTCCTGACCCGATATTTTCCTTGGTTGGTAACTACAAACTAACACTTGAACGCCTGTTTCTCAAAAGGCAACTTCCCACATGTTTCGAACTGTTCTCCAATTCAGTTGATCTAAGCCACAACCAAGCTTGGGTACTGCCAATTTCTTAACTCCATTTCTCTCTTGAGATTCCATAATGTTTGCTACAGATTTTCGTATAACGGCTTGATACGTGAGTATTTCTTGGTGACCAGATAAAAAACAAAGCATCTGTCACCACGTAGTTTTAAAACTTTTCCGACTGTCGGTTGCTGTTTTCGTAGTTCATCTAGCTGCCTAAATTTTTTTTAAATACGACTGCAACCCCTCTGGACATGTCAAGATCCTCGCTCACGCAATGTGCGATGGCGTAATCTTTTGGTGCTTGGAACAGATCTTGTTGTTCCTCGGTGGTAACTTCAAACTTAGCTTTTCCAGAACCTCCGTATAAGCTCATGAACTTATCAAACTCCATTCCTTTGATTTCATTTCTGGTTCTGATAGTTATTACTCTGGTTCGGACTTGAACTTGCGTATTGTGGTTATCGCCAGCAAACGGGGTTAGACGATCGAGGTTGACCACTTTTGGCTTGCTTCTGGGCGGTTTTCGGATGCGATATATGACGTCATTAATACGCTGCATAACTTCATATGGGCCCTCCCATAGCCTTTGCAGCTTCGGCGACAAACCACGTCTCCTTTGAGGATTATACAACCATACCATGTCGCTAGGTTGAAACCCACCATTTTGTGGTTTGACGTCATATCTGGTCTTCATTCTGTCGCTGGCAATTTGTGTGTTTTTACGGACCTCCTTATGTACTGGGTCTAACCTCTTGCTTAGCTTGCTGGCGTCTCTAGTAACTTTTTTTTCTGGTCTTTGCCCAAATTGGAGGTCGCATGTCAGTTGTAATTCGCGACCGAGCATTACACAAAATGGTGTTTGGCCTGTGCTTTCGTAAACAGATGATCGGTATGCCATTAGAAAAAAGTACAAGTACTAATCCCAATCTTTTTGGTGTTCGGACACTACTTTGGTTAAGTATTTTCTCATTGTTTGATTCACCCGCTCAACCATACCATCGGATTGAGGATGGAGAGGCGTCGCACATACGGGTATTTGAACGATCTAGCTGGTCAAAATTATTTTTGGTCTTAAGCAGGCCCTAAATGATATAAAACGATGCTAAGATAAAATAAAAATAGAAAATATGTATTATTTGATGAAAATATATTTCTTTTACAAAATATATGTTTATTATAAAAACACAATATAACAAAATACAAATATTATGAAATTTATTGCCTCACAGGCCACGTCAAAATACAAGTAGGTACAAAACATATAATTTAGGTAACTACAAAAAGTTTCTTCCGCTAATCTTTTTCGGAAATTTCATCTTCATCCCTTTCCAATGGAACTGTTTGGTTTGGCTGTACGGATAGAAGTAATGTCAATGTTTCGGAACTCAACGAACTTATTTTCGTTTTTTTTATAATCGTCATACTACTAAGCAAAGGATTCGAGCTCAAAAGCAGCCTATTAAAAATATCTCTATTACATGCTTCTCTTGAAAATTTTCGGGAATAATCTTGGCGATAAGTCCTAAAATATTTGTTCCTCGCTCTGCTGCCTCTTCCAAAAGTTGCCAATATTACTTTTAATCTGAAAATTAAGTCATAACTTATGCCAGTTATTTTGGAGGCTAATTTCGGATTTTCAAAAAATCTCCTGCTAGTGTTACCATCATTTGTATTTCGAAAATCTGCTTTTGGCATGTCCACTAACAAACTCATTTCATTGCGAAACCTCGTCTGTATTTCTGTTTTTCTTTGTTTTTCGATTTGTTTCTCTTCTTCTGTCTTTTTTTCACGGTATTTTTTATTGGTAATTTGTATGCTAAATGGAGGATGCTCTCCAAAAATCTAATCCTGGCATGTAAAATAGATAACCCGAATTGAGTAGCTTTAAAAGATATATCCCTTTTATGATCCAGTTTATTGAATTCTTTTGAAGTTGCACCACAAATGTAGCAACGACTTGTAGATGTTTTGCCAGTAGCTGCATTACAGAGTTTTCCGTTGACCGTAGTCATAAACTTATGCTTAATAAACAACTTTGTCTATGAATATCAAAATCAGTCGCAATTAATGTGTTTATGGCATTCTTTACATAATTTATTTCTTTGTTTGTGACATTAGTAGTCTCTTTCACAAAAAGGAATCTTATGGGTCGGCACCACCGAGAAGAAGAAGGTGTCTGACATTCTCACAATACCTTTTCATTGTTTTTTCCACAAACTAATTTTACAGGCACAAAACAGCTTTGAAATATATTCGCATCTAAATGCACTTCATTGTTAAATTTTTGTTTATATTGTGATTGTTGAGATCCGTCACATCCCCATTTACACATCATTGTTGAAGTGTTCCTTTTATTCTCTTCTATTGTTGATAAGACGTTTTCTAGAAATTCTGATAAACGCTTAGCTGTAACATCAACTAGTGATTGCAGCTGGCTTGTAGCGCAGGTACTTGGTACTGTGCACGCTTCTGAGGACAGATAACATTCTATTTTTGCCTGTCGCAAAAGACTATAGCACGGAAGAACTTTTCCTTCTTGTTCTTCTTATTATTTCATATTGCCCTCGTGTTAAATCAGCATCAATAAACATCTTTAGTGCACCCACAGGTCTCAACTGTGGAGTTTTTTTACTTTTTGTACTAGTTTTATAAGCTTTTTTGTATTTTGAGGCACGTGTTGGTGTGCTAGTAATTTTTTTAAGAACATTGGAAGCATCTCGTTTCCCAGATTTCCTGAACTCGACTTGCGCTGCGTGAACTAAAAAACCATCTTCCAAAGTGGAGCGGAGTTCCTCAGTTTTCCTTCTTTTGGTCCGTTCACTCGACTCTTCAAACGATTTCCGTGGGCGGCTTGGTCGATTTTGTGTTGTCGCGGGAATTTCAAATATGCCTACCAACCACAGATTGTTTTTCAGGAAAACACCTTCTTTTTTATGAGCTTTAGTACATCTTTGTCTTATTTTCGATATAAAACGTGCAAAATTAAATTTAAGTTTTTTGAATTCGTTCTCAGCTAAGTCGTCATAAGAAAAAAGTTGTTCTTTTAAAAAAACTTGTTTATCTTTCAAATTTCGCAAATTTTCATTTTTTAGGTCGAACAAGTATTTGCGAGATACTACTTTTACTCTCGAGGTACCCATTACATCTAAAACAATAAAATTTTGAATTAATTTGCATAAGACGCCATTTTCATATTCCAATTTTTTTTTGGAAAAAAGATTGAAGTACTGAAATTTATTGCATCTGCGTATTTCCGCGGCAAATTTTTGATTATTTTTATAGTTCGTACTATTAATTTTTAATATCAATTAGAACAATTACCGGATCTACCCCGATAGTATTAGTTTTACTTTTCTGAACATAAAATACTATATAAAAACAGCCTTATAAAAAGAGTTACATTTGAATGATAAAAAATATACAATTATGAAACAATATTTACTTAAATAATATGTAATGGAATAGTTACATACCTCCAAAATTAGAATCTATCACTTTTTGCTCATCACAAAACAAAGAAAAACTTTTATTCACTTTGAAACTAAATGTTTGCAAAAAAGCGTCGAGAACTGATACTTACACACTACACAATGATCAAGTTCCGATTGACGTTGACGCAAGAGATAAATGAGGAGAGGGATGAAAACAGTTGCTTATAGTTCCCTGGAATGTCCTCTTACGCTTGTAGCCAATTAAAGGTTTGTTTTCTGAAATTTGATAAATTGACTTATGGCCGCGTAGAATGCTCAAACACCCGTATGTGCGTCGTTCTAGTTTTCTTAATTCCCAACAGTCGGCAAACTTCTTAAAACAGTCCGTACTCAAAGTTGCGGTTTTGATCTTAGTGTAATTCTAATGGAACGCAGAAAAACCCTTTTACTAATACATCTGCGACTGTAGCTGCTTTTTGATTGGGTATGGCGTAAGTTTTCGTACATTTTGTGAAATAATCCATTGCCACCAGGATGTGTTTGTTTCCCGAATCTGGGAACAGCCCTGTGATGTCAATCGCTATTCTTTCTAAAGGGCTTTCTACATTGTATTGCTTCATCTGTGCTGTCCGCTTTCTCGCTTGATTTCTCGATGCGCAGACCGTGCACTTATGGCACCATTTTATGACGTCTTTTTTGCAGTTCATCTAGTAAAATCGTTCTCAAACTTTCCCCAATGTCTTCGTAATGCCAAAGTGTCCTCCTGATGTACCATCGTGGAGATGCTTCAACACTTCTGGCACCCGGTTCTTTGGCACTACTAACTGTAGTCTGTTTCCCGTGCTCCCGACACTTTCTCGGGATTGCTTAAGAAGACCGTCATCTACTATCAAAAAGTCCCACTACACCCAGTACGCTTTGATGTTTCTGTCCAAAGGACTCACTTCCTCCTAGGATAATCGCCAGGAGTAGTCTTATTTCAGGGTTGTTTTCTTGTTCGCGACGCAACTGTTCGGATTCTCACTTGTCATCAACCATATCAGTTCTCCGGAGGCATTCAACTTTTTCTTTAAGTCGCGAACAATGGTTGCAGTTTGCCGGATATGGACATGGTCTTCTAGACAAAGCATTAACGTTCCGATGACTGCTTCCGGCACGGTGTTCTGTGTCATAGCCATACTATTCCAGTTTTTCGATCCATCTTGCCACTTGTCCTTCCGGGTTATGGAATTGCAATAGCCATTTTAAAGCGACGTCGTTCGTTTTCAGTCAACATTGTTACGCTGGTTTTCTTTGTCGGGACAACACGTCACACATCTACGTGCCCTAATCAGTCTAACTTTTAAAGTACTGTAGTTACGTCCTCCTTTAATATTGAATTAATGACTAGATTGTAGAATATTCTTCACTAGGTTGAATATTCTACAATCTAGTCATTAATGTAACTTTTAACTTTAACGAAGGAATGACTTTACTTTATTAAGTTTGATTTCAAGAATGCGAAAATCAAAGTATCAAGAATCAAAGCGTACCCGATAAGTATGTGACGCACAAGAAAAAGTTTAATATTAATTGTGATTACAACCTAGTATGTACGTGTGGCCATTCTAATAATCGACATGACCAACAAAGTAAAATAGAAAATGAAATACTTACAGTTGTGTATTATGCAGTAGAAGATTAGTTAATTTCCTACCAGTCTGACCTAAAACGTAATTTAAAATTTGACGTAAAAGAATGCGCCGAGCTTCCCTCTAATTGACTTCGTAGTTTCTAAGTATTTCTTTCTATCCGGGGGTGTACAACCCCTTAACCTTTAGCTACCTGACGTCATAGAAACTTTTCGACAAACAGGTGTTCCAGGTGTTACGAACGTCAATGATAAGGTTACAGGTGGAGGGAGCGGACCCGCTAAAGAATTAACTTAAGCCCTCAATACAAAAAACTTTATAAAATTACATACCTCAAAATAAACTTTCAATCAACACTACCTAAAATTCGCCCACATATTCACGTGGAGTATCGTGAACCAACGTAATAATGAAAGCTTTTTGTTGGGCCGAAAAGACCGCTAAGAACGATCCGTAATTTAAAAAACGTTAGCAGAAAATGAATTCGTTTTGACAGCCGACTACAAAGAAAAGGATTGCGCATGACGGGGGACAAATTTCATACTTAATTAAATGTTTGTACTAGAAAAGTGAACTACCAAATTTTTTACAAAACAACATTTTCGTCCATACAAATATTTGTAGAAATATTCTATAGACTTGACGACTGCTAACAGTTCCCTCCTAGTCACGCAATAATACTTTTCTGGCCTGGACAAAACCTTGCTAAAATACGTGATAACTTTTTTTTGTGCAATCTTAAACCTGCGAAAGGACCGCACCTATGGCCAGATTGCTTGCGTCGGTATCCAAAACAAACTTCCATCTTCTCTTGAATAACTCAAAATCGGCGAAGTGACTAGGGCCTGTTTTAGTTGATAGAAAGCATTTTCGCAGTATTCATTTCATCTAAATTCTGCTCCTTCTTCTGTCAATTTCGTCAAAGGTTTGGCAATATTGGCGAATTCGGATACAAATTGTCTAAAATAGGTGCACAACCCAAGGAAGCTTCCGACCTGATGTTTGTCGATTGGTCTTGCTTGTACTGCTCGGATTTGGTCTAGGTCTGCCTTTACTCCATCTCTAGATACGACGTAGCCAAAGTATTGCACTTCCTTCTTAAATACGTGGCAATTCTTTGGGTTCAGTTTGATATTTGCTCTACGTTGTCGCTGGAACACTTTTTTGAAGATGTTCAAGTGTTCTTCAAATAACCTTCCATCCACGATCACGTCGTCTACGTAGACTAAGCATGTTTTCCAAGATAGTGCCTGCAAGATAGTTTCCATCAAACGCTCAAACGTTGCATTAGCGTTACATAAGCCAAATGGCATCACGGTGAACTGTCACAAACCAGTTCCCATTGTAAAAGCTGTTTTTTACGATCCTTGGGCTCCAGTTCTACCTGCCAGTAACCACTCTTAAAATCTAGCATGGAAAACCACTGAGATCCTGGCAGGGTGTCTAATGTATCGTCAATTTTCGGTAAAGAGTAGCTGTCCTTTTTGGTCCCGTCGTTTAGTTGTCTATAGTCTACGCAGAACCTCGTTGATCCATCCTTTTTCTTTACAAGTACCACTGGGGATGCCCATAGGCTACTTGAAGGTTCAATCACAAGTTAAAAATCGTGTATTCAGATTGTCAGTCTGCTCTAAAGCTTGCGGTGCATGGTACAGATTGCTCAGTACCAATTCCTCTTTCTCACAATACCAATTCAACGTAGTTAATAGCCTTATCCTTAATAACTTTTACACGAACATAACTTTTTTGCCTGACGTAGCAGAGCAAATCTGATTACAGTTCTGTTTTCAGCGCATATGCATCAGTATAAGAATTGTATCAATCAACAATAAATTTTATTTGGTTAGGTAATCTTATGAATATTTAAAATTCAAGTTCACGTGGACTGAATTCGTGAAATATAAATATGAATTTTATATTTATAAAAAATACCTCTGGTGTTAAGACATTCTCATTGAAACTTCTACATAAAAGTCAGTGTGTCTTTTCATGAAAATCTAATTTTCATACAATCAAAGTTTGTTTTAAAAAGGCTATATATGTGAATAACACCTGGACAATTCCTCGTTGTTGTTGCATATTGCATCATCTCAATCTTTTTTTGGAATAATTCAGATTTTGATTTAGCCAACACTCTCATCTTTTTTCTATCATTGCGGAAACTATCTATAGGGACACTCATTAATTTTGCCTAATTTAGTTAAAAAGCACTTAAAATATTGACAATGTTTATATGAATCAGATTAATTAACTGCAGAAAATCCATTTCTCATCAAATTTTCTATTTTTGCCTTACTTTGAGTGATATTGTTTACTGCCATCTTATTGAAACGTTCGAAAAATAATTCTCAAGTTTAAGAACTTTTGCGAGGTTTTTGTATATTTCCAGAACGTTCACCGAAAGATATAGAAAATTTTCGAACGTTTGGCCAAAATGTATAAATGCGACACAAACAAATCATAGGGCAGTTATTCTAACAATTCGAAGACGGCAGTGTCAAGAAAATTATTCAAGTTTAAATAAATAAGTGATTAACGCGTGTGTTTGAGATAAATATGCGGAGTATAACCTTGTACGTGTAAACAATAAGTGTTAAGCTAAAGTTATCCGCAGACTTTATCTTCGTGTGATAGTTCTATATATAAATTAGTGTAAGTGTTTTTATTAAATATTCTTAGATTTAATTAGTTCGGTTAATAATAATAAACGTGTACATGATTTAGTTCTAAAAATAAACGTTACATTGTGTTTCAGTAAACTCTAGATTAATTTAGTAAGATTGAAGTCACAATGGTATTGAGTACGCTTACATCCTAGATTTAGTCTGCAAACTATACTCAAGTTCAATTTTAGTAAATTTAGTCTGATGTAATCTTATTTAGACTAGGACTAAATGGTATAGGTCGGGTTTAATTTTACTGTGAACTGACCTAAATTTAGTGTAGACTTTTCGACCTGACTTATGCACTAGTTACCTGTTTTATTAATAACGACGTAAAACAAACCATCGTTCATAAATAATTGTTTATTTTTAACTGTTGGCGCCGTCTTTCATTCATCAGCATTAAATTTGAAATTGCACAAAATGCAGTTGAAGTTTGAATTTATTTTGGTAGACAAAATTTTCGTTATTACAATTTATTTCTGGATTCTGGATTATTCCTGTGTGGTCGATTTCTCACAAACTAAGCTTTCAAATAAACTAATTGATTGCGCTTTAAAACATCGCTTTTTTAAACTGACTGGTTTTTAAGTATCTGGCAAACGAACATTTTTTTGACGTCTACATATTTGACTGTTTAAGAAATTTTTTTTTAACAACATCAAGAACATTCATGAGCTTTTCGCTTTTGTGTGTTGTTGTTGGTAATATATATTTATGAAAGATTATGAAAAAAAAGTTTAATCTACATTTTATCTAAAACCCAAATGTTGATACACATACGTTGATGACACATTTGACAACATGGTCATTGTGGACTTAACAATTTTTTTATGCCACTTAAACTTTATTCATCAAAATATTAGTTTTACTATGGAATTAAAAAGGGGGTTTTTAGGATTTTTGAACGTTTTAGTTTTTCAAAATGAATTAAATCATCTAACCAAGGTGTGAGTCACAAATTATAACACAATCTATTACAAATTTTACTTTTACCAAACTACGAGTAAAAGCGGAATCTACGTCTCAACCGTTTTTTCCCTTATCTACTCTACATCAAAGATACTACAAATTGTATCAGAAAAGCACAACATTATTTTTTGGTTTTCTACTCTTATTTAATTAGGCCGATTCTCAAATACTGTGAAAAACGTTATTTTTATTTGGTCTGACCGCGTTTATAGCTGTTCTTGCTATTGCCTATTTAAAAATATTTTAATGTGAGTTGAGATTTTAGTTTTCTTTTACTAAATATTCAGAAACTAGTTATACAAGTAGAAATCAGTCTATAAAAGCGGGATTTAGGGAGCGTTCAAACAATTTATTTCAAAGCTTAAAAATGTTCACTGCAACGTGTATCAAAAGCTCCAAGTATTTCAACTTAAATTTGACTGCAACATTTTTAGTTTTCATAAAAATAAAAAGAATAAGACACTAATCCAAAAACCAAAGTTAAACAAAAACAAATTTGCAGCTTTTACTGATAGAGAGCGTTAAATCAATGTAAGGGAAGATCAAAAAAAGGTTAGGTAAATTGTTTAAATTAAATTAAATTGTTTAGGTCAGTCCTGATTCAGTTCTGCTAATTTAAACGTACTTAATGTTTCTTTAAGAGTTTATGAACTACATAAGTTTTTTCGATGATAAATTGTTTTACCAAAGATAATAATTCCGTTTTTTAATTGAAACTTTTTAGCGAGGATAAATCTGAAATTTTGGTAAGTAAGGTAAGTAACGAAAAAAGGAGCCGCACAAACGTAGCAAACAATTTTTTTTAATTTACATTTCTGAGGTTTATATTGACATAAACTATTCTAACTTTTAATTTTGTTCTGACTATCCACGTGTTCATGAAGCGTTCTTATAAATTAAAAAAAAAATTAATTTAATTCATGAGTGAGAGTGGTATAAACGAATATTATATAGAATATATAACAACATAAAATAATGCAGTGTTCAGTTAATTTAATTCGGCAGAGTGTCAAGAACATTTTACTTTTTCGTCAATAAATAAAAATAAACAAAATCAATGTTCAAAGAAGTTTTACTTCTTCTGTGAACCTATGTAGGTGAGGCTTATTCGTTTATTTTGTTTATGTCGTTACTAGTTGATATGCTATTACATTACACAAGCATATCTCAATTATGATCTTAGTTTGCAAATGTACACAACCCAACAACCACCCATACAGGAAACCCCAGAGTTAGACAACGGGGCCAGACCTGGGCCAGAACTGGGAAACCTAACTTTGGCGTACCTGTATTGGTCCAGACTTGGCCCAGCACTGGGTAGCTCAGCCTCGGCTATTCTATGGCGACCTAAGCTTGGGCCAAGACTGGTTGACACAGCTTCGGCCATGCAAATTATTAGCCAAGCTTGACCCGAGCTTGGATGACCCATCCTTGGTCATTCCATGAGAATCCAAGTTTGGCCCAAGCAAGTCCAAGACTAGTTGACCCATCCTCGGCCATGCCAATTCTTACCCAAGTTTGGACCAAGTTTGCATAACTCATCTTTGACTATTCCATAGAAACCCAAGCTTCGACCAAGACTGGTTGACCCAGCCTCGGCCAAGGCTGCATTATCCAAGAAAATAGCAATAAGAATTTTTTTTCGACGTTAAAAATTTTAAAAAATTGGTTAATAAGTTGAGTTATAATAATATCGAAAGTGTAAAATTGAAATTTGAGCCGTTCGGTTACGTATGGCGAGATTCGGATATTATCGTTTAGCGCGGCCGCCATCTTTGTTTACATCATGTGTTAGTTAAATGTAAGATTTTTCTCATTGCTAGAGCAGTAAAGGTGATGAACCAAATCTCCGAGTTTTAGCTATACAGTCATTCAATGTTAGTACTTTTTAACTAGAAGGAAAAAACCTTCAAATATAATTTCTTTCGTTTACTCCGCAATTATCACGAAGCGGAGCTACTAAAAGTAATCATGTCTGATTCTTACCTCAGAGTTTAAAGATGACGTGCGTTAAATAAACCAAAAGTTTAAAAAAAAATGTAAACATCAGCTGTGTGAGTGACGTTAATGACCCTAGTGATACAGGAAACCAAAAAATATCGAACAAAAGGTGCCAAAATGAGTTGATGTGAACCTCACTAGACGTGAAATAATTACCCAATGAAGGTTTTTCGTAAAGCTAGTAAGTATTTACGTACATCAGTAACTTTATTTATAGTATTAATGTTATCTCGAGGTACCATCTTGTAATTAACCGTTTAATAGTTATCAAATTCGGATTTTATTTTTCATAAGTTTTAAACTGTGTGATGTTTCATATTACATTGTACAACTTATTTTTTTCTCAGATGTAATTGAATTTAGTCTAACAATAGAAGTAATGAGGCCTAGTGTTATTGTAATTATGTAACATATTTCATTGTCTATTCAGAGGATCATGCCCAAGGATTACGTCGCTTCAAAAAACCGTACAAAACAAATGATTTGGACAGCGGCACTGAGGACTGAGAGTGAATCGCAAGCTTAAAGATAGTGAAATTACCGTATTAAATTCTACGAAAGTTGCTCAGAGTCTGGGTATTAGTTCCCTGCATCGTGAAACTGAGAATGATGCGGAAGCTGCGTTTGATAGTAATTGATGTAATTTAAATAGTAGATAACACGAGTAATAACAATAAAGTGTAAATACGTTGATACAATTATTTGTACAAACTTGGGCCCAGCCTACGCCAAGGCTGGGCCAATGGTACTTTTTTCTATGGGCAGTGGCTTATGGGCAACCAATGCAACAAGAGAATACAATAATAATGCCAGCAATCTTAACAACAAATATCGTATCCTCACTTTTTGCTACTGACTGCACAAAAAGACAGTAAGTGACAAATCGTACACAATGGCAATAAAAAATTATTAAGTAGTTCAGAAAATCCACAACCAACAAATAATAACAACAAAAAATACTGGTTACTGATTCCATTGCAACAACTAATAGATACAAAAAATTATCCACAGATAAAAGTAGGGAACAAGAGCCTACAACAAAAATCAATAACGAAGCAAAACCAACGCTCGTTGTATCGCGCGTGACAAATAACAAACCGCTAAGAAACTTTTCGATAGCCTGGCAAAAGACAACTACAACTTTAACAATTAGTTAAGAGCAAATTAAAATTATACTCTACAAAAAGAATTACAACATTTTGGATATCAAGTTTTTAAAACATGAAACATCAAACATCGAGTTACGAAACCTTTTCTATCTATGTTTGTTATTGATTTGCAAACAAAATACGATAATAAAAAAATATACAATTTTAAACTCTTGCAAAACTGTGTGGTGCAATTTGAAGCACTGCATGCGAAAAGAGAAATATCGCAATGTGCATAGTGCCACAGATACGGTCACATGAAAAACTATTTTCATCAACCTACAGATGCGTCAAATGTATAGAAAATCACGCAACAAGCAAATGTCTAAAAATATGACGCGTTAAGGTGCGTAAACTGCAACCTAAAATAATTTATGCTCAACAAACAACAGGCAATCTTTTACAACAAAATACTAACTCCCATGGATAATATACCACAACAAAGAAATGCACTCTTTGAACTCCAAACGATGTTTCAAAAATTAATGGAGCAAATAAGCTGTCGTCAACAAACTGGTTGGATTGGAATGGTTGAACTTATTTGAGTAGCAACATGGAATGCCAACGGTCTAGGACAACGTGCCAGGAAATTTAATACTTTCTAAAACTGAATGAAATTGTTATGTTAATATCAGAGGCACATATCTTGCCAAAAAACACTACAAATTGAAACAGTATCAATGCGATCATTTACAAACTACAAGTATTGTTATAGCGGATCAATTAGGCACCTTAGTTATATTTGCCTTATACTGTCCGCCTAAACACAACAATAAAAGAAGCCATTATGAGAAATATTTCCAAACACTAGGAAACTCATTCACAGTTTACTAGGGAACTACTAGCTGCAATAAAAATGTTTACTCTCGAACCTATTTATTGGCCAACAGACGCTCGAAATATATTTTTCATTTTGCACTAACAAAAGAAATCAGCATTAAACAAAGCAAGATCTAAACATTATTAAATCTTTCCTCAAAACACTCAGCCGTCTTTGTAACTATATACTCAAGAATTTAACAGAAACAAAAACAAGCAACACTATACTCGAAGCATACTGATTGGGAAGCGTTTAAAGCAGTCGACTTGAACATACAGTTAAATCTGAAGAAGACATAGAGACAGCAGCTTATGAAGTAAAACATTTTATTTAAGAATCAACCTAAAAAGCAACTCTTGACACACATGAAGTGCAAATTTAAGAAACCTGCCCAATGATAGTAAAGGAAAAAATCGCAGAACAACAAAAGCTACTTAAACGTTGGCAATCAACCAGATCTGCGAAATATAAAAGAAGGTTTAAAATGGCTGCGCAAAAACTTTGGATATCAAAATATTCAGGAATATCTCTGCACTTTTAAAGCAAAAGAAATCATAACGTATTTATTGCAAAAAACTATCAGGAAAATAAAAATAATACTGCATGCATTACCACCTGTGCTATAAATGGAAAATGGACGCAAACCGACAAGAAAAAATCTATTGCTTTAGCCAAACATACACCGTTTCCATCACAGCTAAGCCCAGACAAAGAACGCAAAATCTACAGTTTACTAGATACATCTTTTTAATGTAATTATTCCATATTCCAAACAGTGGAAGATAGTTGACATAATATCAATCCCAAAAAAAGGAAAAGATTTAACTAGCGCCAAATCGTATCGGACTGTAAGCATATTGCCGGTGCAGTTAAAAGTTTTTAAAAAATTGTTATTGAAAAGACCCAACCCGGGTACTAGAGGAAAGATGAAACATACTCAACTATTAATTCAGGTTTAAATGCCACTACGGCACGACGAAACAAATTCATCGAATTGTTCCCACAATTGACAATGTCTTTAAAACTAAGAAGTATTGCTCCACTGTGCTCCTAGACATCAACCATTTGATAAAATGTAACATCAAAACCTAAATTATAAACTAAAAATGACACTATTGTATCATTTCTATGAAGTACTCCTACTTAGAAGGTAGATGGTATGTAGTAAAACTAAATAAAAAGCTAACGGAACAATATCCCATTGCTTTTAAAGTTTTTCAGGGCAATGTACTTGGTCTAGTTCTGTACACAATATACACAGCTGATCTACCAACATTGAAAGTAACAACCATAGCCTCCTATGCTGATAACACAGCAACGTCCTAACAGAAAACTTCCAAAACACTCTGCATCTTAAAATCATCGCATGTCACGTTTACAACAAGGCGAGGTACATGTCCACCGGTAACACTTAACAATACCCCGATACTCTAATCTGAAGACGTTACGTATCTAGACATGCATCTCATATGGCGTAAACTAATATTTACGAAGAGAAAATAACTTGGCATAAAATTTAGACAGATGTACTGGCTACTTGACCGACAATCTTAACTGAATCTAGAAAATAAAGCGACGTTTTTTGTTACTACAGTGTGTGTGTGTCCTTTACATTTTTATTTTATCGGCATACTATTGTAGCCGCAACTCAGGTAATTTAGGTAAGAGAAGAGCGCGCTAACAAACAATATAAGAAATCAATCAAACAATTAGAAAAATTGTCAAAATTGGTCAATTAACTTCTGATGTCAGGGATGCCAAATAGTTTTATTTGAAGACTAAACTATTAAAAGTCTTAATCTGCAATAAAAGTTACACAACATAAAATTCATTGAATCACTCTCAAAATATTTAAAATCCTATATTCAAAAACAAAACAAAAACAATAATATAAAATTCGGTAAAGTTACTTAAAACTAAAAATAGAAACTTTTGTCATTTAAATGATTCAACTTAAAATTAAGAGAATACCGGTATTTCTTTACATATAGTAAGAAAACAATTTTATTAAAGTTACTTTAAATATGCAATTGTAATATTGATATTAATTAGAGAAATTTTATCATTTAGTATTTAACAAGTTACGTTAAGATGCAAGTTATTTAACAAGAAGAAAACTTAAGTTGGTTGCTAAGGCAGTTTTTATCAACGAAAAGGAATGTAGAGATAAGGCAAACTCACGCATACGGATCAAATTTCCAATAGAATGCAAGGTTGATGTCGTCCAAAGTTGAAATTGACGGGTAACCTTGGGAAATTTTCCATAAAAACGATGATGAAGCGTATTTTCTTTACGAAAATCGATTCGGATCGTTGGTATTTATTGTATTATTGCACATACCAAACCCATTAGACTTATTAAGATAATGATAATTTCGTTAAAGGTAAAATCGGAATCGGTATAAAAAAAAAGTCTAAAACAAATAGAAACTGGGAATTAGATAAACCTAACAAAATAGAAATAAAAGACATACCTGTATTATTAACACAGACTTTTTTTAATAAAGATAATGTAGATATTAGTTAAGATAAAGAAACTACATCACTTCAACAAATGACGTACTACTTCTGTACTCGTCAGAGACTCAGTACCGAATGCCTTTCAAGGTTGACAACGCCCTTGAATAGTAAGAATTCCACAGAATAAAAGTAAAGGAAGGTTTACACGCAAATTTTAATTAAATAAGACAAATAATTTAAAATCAAATAATAACAGTAACGGAACCGTTACACTATAATTATTGTTTAATATAACTGTTGTCTGATTAAGGGTACTATTGGAATGTCTATTTCCTTAGTTATCTAGTTGGTCTAATAAAACGCACACATTAGTATCACGAAACGTCGCCCTAAAAGCTACCAGAAATGGTTTTATTGCCTCTTCTGATAGAAAAACTTAAAAAAGCAACAAAGTTAAAGCTAGGAGGAAACAGAAGAACAGTTTACTCTAGAAAATAAACTCCTGCGTTATAAATGTATTTTTAAACTCTTTTGGACGTACTATGTACAACGATGAGATACTGCCAGTACCTCAAACATTTTAGAACAAAGTGCTAAGGTGTATCGTTGATGCTCCTTGACATGTGCCAAATCACATAATACAACAGGATGTTAATATAGAGTCAGTATGCAAAGTAATTAAAAATTAAAGTGTGTAATACATAACTCGGCTTACAATTCGTTCTAATAAGCTAGCCATTCAGATACTAAAAAATTGCATTGGAATGTAATGTTCACTTTTTTTGCATCTTGATTTGGTAATGCATATGCATATATGTACACTATGATATGGTGCGTTGTACATAACAACAATACCATTGAAAGCAAATTTGAAATTAACAGTTTTCATTAATTGCATACAATTGTTATGGTTTATCGTAATCTGCGGATTTACTTTTTAATTTAAAAATTATTACTTCATTTTTTACATACCCACAAAATCTACTTGCATGAACAATTTTGTATTTCTGTCCAGCTCTGTTTGTGCGGTGTTCTGATTGTTAGCATTTTATAACTCCATATGATAGTTGAATGTATGTTTTATCTAAGCATGAACTACATACTATTAGGTTTTTTGTTTGTTACAAGACAATCAGGTTCCTTGAGTTCAACAGTCAATATTTGTTACGCTGGTCTTCTTGTAACAAAACAAAGCAACGGCTAGCACAGTTTCTCCGGAGAGGGAATCGCAGGCTTTGTGATGCTAAATTATAACTTAAATCTAAAAAAAAGCGATGAAAGAATAAGTTAGGGAGATACCGTCTAACTCTACCCGTAGCTGTAAAAGAACAAATAACACGGCGAAAGTATAACACAGAATATATATTTATTTTATCACAGACAATAATTCCAAAGAGGTCGAAAAAGGTACATAAGCATAAATTTTCCAAACGTTAATACGTGGGTCGAATCAAATATAAACTGCACTATATAGTGGGCAACACACCGTACAATAAACTGACCCTGTTAGTCTAAACTTTTACATACGCAGAAAGTATGAATTTATATTCGCAAATTTAAAATCGCAAAAGTATATAACAAAACAATTTAAGCCTTCGAGACTCAACGCGCACTGCATAAGAATTTGTGAAGCGCAAAATGATCTTATTATTAATTGTGTTAACCTAACATGCACGTACGGTCAACAATCGACATGACCACCATAATATAAATCGTAAAATTTGAAATTGTAATACGCGCAGTTAGGTTTTACCCAGTAGGGGATTAGCTGATTCCGTATATGAGTTACCTAAAATGTAATATTCAATCCAACACAAACGAACATACAACGTTAACACAAATAAATTTTTCTTTTAGCATCCAATCATTTGAGATCGCAAATGCGCAGCGTTTCTCTTCGACTTAACAGAATAATTTATAGTAGCAGTTCATCTCAAAAGGGGTACAATCCTGAAGGTTTCCAACCCTAACGTGACGTCATGGAATTTTTCCCAACTATGCCACTTGTTTGTTATATTCACTGATAACGGTAAACGTCTGGTGGGTATCGAAATCCGCTACAGACAATTACGACAGAATCAAATCAAACCCACAATAAAGAGAAATCTACCAACTTGCCCCAACTAAGCTTTTACAAATTTCATTCGCACATTCGCGTAAAATACCTTAAAGGTGAAAGCCGCGTTGGGCGTAAAAATACAGAGCTCGAAGATGATCTTACAGAAAGTGAAATAAAATATGCTCTCTAAAATTTGACATCTCGACGAAAGAGTAGGGAGTTCTAAGGACACATTTTATACTTGAAGAAATGTTTATACTCGAAAATTGGACTACCAACTTTTAACATAACATGTTATTCTATAGAGCATTAATATCTCAAAGTATTTTTACATAGCGACATCGCCAAACTACAATATTTTTGACTTATATTAACCATTTCCTTTTATCATTTTGTTAGTGAGTATTTGGTACACCGCTTATTCTTGCATATTTTCAGAACTAAATAAATTATAATTTTTTTTGTCTACCATGTATAAATTATAAACGCTTCTTTTTAAGATGTTTAAATCAGAAGTGTTTAAAGCAATTTTGATAGAAACATCACTTTCTTGTTTCTATAAGAAAAAATTTAGTACTACGTACTATTGAGGTATTAGAAGTAATTAGAAACAAGAGTGTAAAAAACTTAATAAGGTGTTTATCTGTTAATGGTACTAGCGGTAAATTGGGTGTTAAGATAGGAATCCCACAAGACACTATTTTGTGTCAAATTCTGTTTCTCATTTACATAAATCAATTAACAAAATTAACTATTACCGGTACAATAAGATATTTCGTGGACGATACTACACTGGTATTTCAGGCACAAACTTAGGATGCAGTTAGTCTGAGGGCGGAAGAAGGCGTAGTCAGAGACTTGAGCTTGACATTGACGGTTTAGATAAAACGAAATTTATGTATTCCTTATTACGGCATTCAGATCAAAATCCTTAGCTATATGTTAAACAAAATACTAATATTTTTTTTTAATTTTTCATAGTAAAAAACCTATGTGATGCATATGTACCAAACACCGCACCGTTTTAAAACTGGTACGTTTATGTACGTACACATAACCTTTAGTTCATGTAGCACAAATTATATTTAAATTATAATTAAAAATAGAAAAATCAAAAAAATAAATTTTGTGAAACTGGTATGAACATTGTATTTTTTTAAAAACAAAATGTAGAAGTTAAAAAAATCTAACTTACAACCAATAAATGCGTATAAAAATAATTTTTTTGTAATTCTGTTAAAGTACTGAAACTACCAAAATTAAATACACATTTGTAAATATTTACTGAAACTTTTTATATAAATTTCTTTAACTAAAAATTGTGTATTAAATTACAACTATTATTTACTTTATTGAGTGCATGTTGAAAATCTTATTGCAGGGAACAGATACAAAAAAATTTTACGTGCTTACGATACAATTAAGTTAATTAACAATGGCTACTGCATTCGATAATACAACCATTTTCAATGTTCCAGGATATTTTTGTAAAGTATTTTATGTATAAATTACGATAAAACAAAATCAAACTTATTGTAATTTTTTTTATTTTAAAATTATACGCAAAATTAATATTACTGATTTTTTATTAGTTTTTGAACTTGTTTACTTTTACCTTAAATTAGAATGTCATTAATTATTCTAAACAAATTAAAATAATAAATTTTGTGAAAAAAATGAATAGTTTAGAATTATTCTTCTCGGTTTTTTGCGATAAAATTTACTAGTTAGTTGGTTTTTGTAACTTAAAAAAAATTTAAAAAAATTTAATACAAAAACAGAAAAAAAGTTGCAAACTTAAACATAACGTACAAAGTAAAGAAATTTAAGAAAATCAAGTTTAAAGCAAACTATCGACTGCACTATTTAAAAATTAAATTAATAAATATAGTTTTTCTTTAAGACTGATTTAAGTTGTTAATATTTAAATTTTTTTCAATCTTTATTTTTTATTTTTTCACTTGTTATCTTTAATTAATCATTTTTACTTAATACGTTATTCTTTTGTACCAAAATCTTTATGTTGATCTGACAAAAGTGTGTTCGCTTTTTTTTTTCTGTCATAACAAACCTTCATCAATTTGTTACAAAAAATAACTATTTATATACTCAGTTTTCTTTACTTTTTATTTTAGGATCCTGAATAAATTAAGTTTTATCTGTTTTTTCTTTATTTTTAAAAATTGTAGCTTTTAGTTTTATTAAAAAAATTTTTTAATGAACGAAATAAGTACTTTTTTTAGTTTTTTTTAAATGATTTATTGCAAATTTTTCTAAAACCAATTTATGATATATTTAGAAAAAATTATAATTATGCGTAGATTTTTTTGTTTATCTATTTCGCTGCCGTATCTGCATGTTTGTTTGTTTAAATAAAATTATACGGGTTTTCTAATTTTTTTTAATGTGTGATTTATTACAACACAAAAATTAAAAAAATCTTGAAAATTATATAATCGAACCAATTTTGACCAAAACTGAATTAAGCAAAATTACTCACAGTCACTGTTACTTTCTTGTTATACAAATAAAACCAGATATTTTTAATAAGGTAAGTTTCTTTGCTAAAACTAATTTGCAATACAATTATGTTAGAAATGATTATGTTTTAATTATAAATTATTTATTTATATAACAAAATTTTACATTTAATTTAATTTTTATTACAGATGCTTATAATAATAAAATTAGCACTTCGAAGACGCAGTTGCGTTTAAGTATTACATTGAATAGAAAAGCAATTTATGTAAAATTTAGATACATAAATTAATATTGGAAAAATCTTTAATACAAAATATATTAAAAAACGAATTAATTTTAACACTTACATAATACAAATTCTTAATTATATTTGCTTTTACAAGTACATTTTCCTCGTGCTTTAAGATTTTGTTCTTTTTGCTGTTTAAAGCGATATTAATATTTTTTTTAAATTAGAAATTTCAAATTTGTTTTTTAATTTCACTTAAGTTTTTGCTCGTCGCCTTGTATAAATTTATTCCATCGTTGGATTTTTAAAGTCAATTGGTAACATTAAAGTTTTCTCTTTCTTCCGGTAAAACTAACGCGATTGACATTTTACACGCAAAATGCAAAAAAGACCACATGTAAAACATAAATTCTCACAGCAGTTTTTTAAAATCGTGGAACATTCACTTGTTTCATAGCGTAAATCAAATGTAAAATAATCGATGCTTGTAAGAAGAATGTCTGAGCATTTATTACTACCTATTAAATTACGTGGCCAACACGTGATATTGACTCATTTGTAAGTCAAAACCTTAATGTCCTGTTAGAAACTCTTTGTTGAGAAATATCTTAAGTAAATTGAGAAAATTGTCAAGTTCTTTTACCGTCAGGCCTAGTATTTTAATAGGAAAAATAACGAAACCTCGCTTACAAATTTTCATACACTTATACTGAATTTAAAGCCAACTACAAAATCAGAAAAAATAAAAATCAGTCAGTATAATCTAATTTTAGAGTATAATATAATTTTAGATGGTAATGTTGCTCTACTATCGGTACATTTTGTGGTACATTTCCTTGTTTTTCCAAACAGCGGCACATTTAAAAAAAATATTTTATTTTATCTCTCTTTTCTATAAATTTTTTTACTAGTTTTTTACTTTTTTTATTATTGCGTAGTTACGTACCTACCATTTTTCTAATTTATGCTTCCTGTATATGATTAATTGAACTTAACTTACAAATTAATATTACTTTTACGTCCTCGACTGTTTTAGTCCAGGAGCTACCAACCAGTGTGAACTATGTTTTGCCTTAATAAGTTTCTAATCTCTCCCTTAACGGTCTTATAATCTACACCACAGGTTGGCCCAGATCTTATTTGACATATTTTAGCTCTCTGTTTTGCTAATAGGTTTGCTTTTTTGTTCCCTCTGTTTCTTTTGTCTATTATAGAGCAGCTCTGTTGTGCTCAGTTAGACGAGTTTACACGATTTCTAACTTCTCTAAACCAAACTGTTACTGAATCTAAAGCTTTTAATGATGCTTGGCTATTGGTAACAATTTCAATCGTTTTGTTGGATAGATTTTTTAAATAACGTTTTAAGCACAAACGGATATTGTAATAATTTCTGCTTGAAATACGGTTGCTAGTATTTTATTTATTCTTCTACGGACCAAAAACCTTCTTGACAAGTGACAGATTTCTAATAGAATCGAAAGAGGTGTTATGAAATGTTTCTTTCACATCCAAAAATCTACTAGTGCAATCTCTTGGCTGCTTAAAGAACTTTAAAAGCTGCGTGTGAGCTCATGCACACGATTTACCTGTTTGGTAAGCACATCGGTGGCGATGCAAAAGTGCTGTTTATAATATTTTTATCTAATAATTTTTTTATAAATTTCAGCATACAAAATGTCAAAGTTAAAATTTTTTTGCTTAAGCGTATAATTCTCGCCTAGGTTTAGATATAAAAATTACTTTTACTTTTTGCCAATCATTAGTCACGTAATATAGAGCTATGCTAATTTTAAATATTGTGCACAGAGGCAAAAGCAAGGATTACAATTTCTGCTGTAGCATGATTGATAATATCCCATCAGGATCTGGAGTTTTATATAGTGGAAAGCCCAATTAATCTTACTTTTGTCCAACAACTTATTAGCCAGTTTCTTGTTCTCTTTTAGCCTTCCTTTTTTAGGTATGTCCAAGTTTTAATTAGTTACTACGTTTGCAAGTATTAATATAGTTTTGGTTGTTTCTAAAATTTCCTCTTTGGATAAAGTATAATCTTTACTAAAATAAAAACGTCTTCCGGGTTTGTACCGTGTCAATGTTGTAACCGAAGTTGCCAACGTTTCGCCCACTTTCGTAAGGGGCTACATCAGAGCGTGAGAAAAATCGAAGAACTTAAACAAGCAACCGAAATCTAACTAAACACTTCTCAAAAGTTAGGTAATCAACTTGTGAACCAAGCCAAATTCTAAACTTTATAGAAGTGACTTAAAAAGAAATAGTCTCCGTATATAAAGAAGAAGTATCGTCACGGCTGGTTAAGCTCGACTCTGATTGGTTTACGGTTGAAGGAGGACGTGTTTTTGATAAAGGACTAATGACCGGGAACCAAAAAGGGTATAGCTCGAAACCATGATCACGATTGAAGTTATTGGGGTGTTTGATGATTTGTATGCTCTCTCGAAATTTTCTGTTAAAAAAGAATGGAGATTTGGCAATCACCAAAACGTTCCCAAAATCAATCTTGTGACCTGTAGTGAAATGATGTTCAGCAACCGCAGACTTGGAAATATGCCTTTTTCTTATACAACTTTTCAGAAGTGTTTAGTTAGATTTTGGTTGCTTGTTTAAGTTTTTCAATATCTCTCACGCCCTGATGAAGCCCCTTACGAAAGTGGGCGAAACGTTGGCAACTTCGGTTACAACATTGACACGGTCCAAACCCGGAAGATGTTCTTATCTTAGTATAGACTCCGACCGTGGAAGCCTTCGCTATTACATTAACAATCTCTACAGGCAGAATATTTCTTCCAAAACCTCCTTATTTTCCAAACTTTGCCACAAACTCGTCAAAGTTTTCTGCACTTTAACCTTTCTTAGTCGCTGTTGTGACCACTTCATTCCTGCATTTCTAAGAATCAAGTTTCACATTCAGACACGTTCGTCGAAAAACATCTTGCACCGTGCTAGTCTAGCGTTGGTACGCGAACGGATTAAGCAAACTAGGCGAGAGTTAGACACCCTTTCGAAACAATTCTTTTACCTTCATCTTGAGTTGGCCAACACTCTTTCCCCGGACGATTGGAGTCTCTTTGACAACATTACTTACCAGCAGTCTGATACCACTCTACGACTAACCACTGAAGGTCATCTCAAAAAGTTTCAACTATTGGAATCCAAGGATCGTAAAGTTTCATCTACTCTTCTCATATCCTCAACTCTCAGCATTTTATTTAACGTCTACAAACTATAAAACTTGAGCCCCAAGATCTTCTTGTGAGTTTTGATGTCACTTCTCTTTTTACTAAAGTTCCTATGAAGGATTCGCTGATTATCATCGAACAGATTCTGTCTCAACATGGCAAGGACTTGAGTTTAGTTCCTCTTATTGATAAGTGTCTATCTTCTACTTACTTCCAATTTGATAACAAGTTTTACGAACAGGTTTCTGGTGTTGCTATGGGTTCTCCTCTATCACCTGTTGTAGCTAACATTTTTATGGAATCTTTTGAAACGGTTGCTTTGGAATCATCAATATTAAAACCCAAAGTTTGGTTTAGGTATCTTGACGACACGTTTATTGTTTGGTCTCATGGTCATCTCGGATTGTCTAAGTTTCTTAATCATCTTAACAATCAACACTTTGATATTCACTATGGAAATCGAAAATAATGGTTCTCTCCCATTTCTGGACGTTCTTGTGACTCGTAAGCCCAACGGACTTCTGGGCCATCCTGTTTATCGCAAACCCGCCCATATTGATAGATACCTTCATGCTTCGTCTCATCATCATCCTGCACAGAAACGTTCTGTTATTGAATCTTTGGTTCATCGTGCTTTTTCTATTCGTCAACCTGAGAATCTAGCCTCTAAACTCTATCATCTTACTAGAACTTTAGTGAACAATTGTTATATGAAGCGAGATATTCATAGAGTTATTAATCGTCGTCTACATCCACGTACTCGTTTACCTGAAGACATTTCTACTCCCGAATCCAATCAGAAATTGGCCTTTTTACCCTACATTCACAAGGTTACAGATCAAATAGGGAAACTTCTTCGTAAGAATGGTATCAAACCTATTTTCAACTCAACAGGCAAAATCTCTCAGATTCTTCCTTCTCCCAAGGACAAATTTCCTACACTTTCATCTCAAGGTGTATACCAAATTCCTTGTTCATGTGGTTTAGTCTACATTGGTATACATTAGTATAGACTCCGGCCGTGGAAGCCTTCGCTATTACAAAGTATAATCTTTCTGTAGTTTTTGCAATGATTCTAGGTTAGCTTTTTTATGTTTCTGAAAAACCTTCTAAAATCTAGCACATTATGATAATTTTTCAATCTCTTTACAGTGCTTTTTCTAAGATTTATTGTTCTTAGCCATATTTTTGACTAGAAGTTTTGTATTCTTTCTTTTGGTTTTTTTGATCCGGTTAAAAAACGAGTTTGTTAAATAAAAGTTTTTAATTCCGCAAAAGGCTTTCTTGGCTGATTTTCGTTACTTTTAACGGGCAACTATTTTTGTTAGCGTCTATAATACATCCCTTGATAATATCTTTTATCAGTTTTATTTCTAGCAAGATACGAAATATTGAAATATTCGTGCAATCGCTGCTTAAGTCTCTTCCCCAAAAATGACCCCAGTTACAGATTCTTAAATTTTTCTACGTTTTTACTTCTTTCGGTAGCAATTTTAATATAAATTTTATGTACATATGGTTTAAGAGTGATGGCTGAATCGACACATGTCATTCTTTTGGTTTATTACTTGTAATAAATTCTAAAAGTCCTTCACTACTTTTGTTATTTCTTAACCGTATGGTGTGCATTGGAGTCACACAAAGCACCAGTTGTATTTTACTTTGTTTGCAAAACAACCTCCCGGACTGGTGGTCGTTCTGGTTAATTAATGAAAAATAAGTCGAGGCCAGTATAAGTTTTTGCATCGTTTCTTCTATGTTTGTTTTTGTTTTTACTACTATTAAATCTTTTGTGCTAAGTTTTTACACCGGTAAGTAGTTACCATCCTTTGTTAAGATGAAATTTCTTAGATGGTTACTTTCTGAAATACATTTCCAGTTACCACCCATACTTAGTCCCTTGACAATTCTTTTATAAACTCAATGTTCTTGTATCAGTACAACATCAATACATTGTTTATTCTTACAAAGTTTGGTAGGGCAGCTGAATCTTGCCTTACAGCTGTCGACGTCGTTGATTCGATATTCGTCTCTACTTTGTCATTCTTTAACATTTTTCCTCTTTTTCTCTTTTTTCTCTCAAACGAATATTTCTATTAAAAAGTTTGGATTTTAAACTTTTAGATACTGTAGTACTTTTTTCGGTTCTACGATAGATCCGAAAATCTAAACCATGGCGCTAGCTGGTTTTCGGGTGTCTTCAGCATAAACAATGTTAAGTTTTTAAATTTTGCACCTGGTTTGTATCAATCAATCATTAGTAAATTGATTAGCACAAGACGCCAATACAAAACCTTTTTTTAAATTAACTCTAAAAAATCTAGGAGCATATGTTGTTTTCGGTTAATGTGTTCATAGTTTAAACCAGAACAGTTTTAATAAGATATCTTTGTGGCATAATTGCTATTTAAATATCATAATATCATCAGCATAAGAAGTGGAATGTTTTACCTTTCTTCTCTTTTTTGTCGATGGTCATGTTACTGTGCTCAAAGAATATATTGCCTTTTGATTGTATCACATTTGTGATTGGTCTAACTTCTTCGGTGTTATGATGTGCGTTTTTGTCTTTGATGGGCGGTTCTTTCTTTTCCCCAGTCCCAATGCCAGTTATATCTAGTATTTTTGTTTTATTTATTTAGGCTATGTTAGTCTAACGAGCACAGAAGGCTATATCCAACGAGGTTGACCTAGTGCTTTGAGGTTAGAACTAGTAACAACCGATTTTCTATCTAGTCACGCATCTGTCAGCCCGGTTTTTTTACCTTTGATTTAAAATTTAATGTTTGTTTTTGGTCCAAACAATTAAGCCAAGACCTTTCAGCATTTTTTGCTTCACAGCAGCAAACTATGTTTAGGTTAATTGTCGTTTACTGATCGACGCTAGTATAACAATGACAGGCATCGTTTATACCAGTGTTGGTTCTTGCCACGACACTATAGTTTGAGCTGGAAGAACTGGTTTGCGTGGCAACAGTATTAAAATACTTACAGATTTTAAGCTGCGATTTCAACACCTGCCAAGTAGCAAATTTTAGTTAAGTAACATTAAACATAGTATTAATTTTCTTAATTAGATTTAGTAACGCCTTCTACTTAATGACTGTTTTGTTGCAGTTAAGTTTGTTGTTGATTATTAGTATAGCTGAATCTTAGTTCAAGTTTGTGACTAGTTCGTTTGGTTGACTTCTATTTAGTTTAATTTAGGTTATTTTGATTTGAATTATTTTGCGTTATGTGTGTGTCTTCTATGTCCCTTTTGTTGTTTGGCAGTTTTATTGGTGGGTTTCTGATATCTTTCGTTTTTGATATCTTTCGTTTTTGCTTTGTGTCTTTTGAATTGCGTTTTAGGCTACATTAGTATTTTCTCTATTATGGTCTCTCTAAAGACCTTGAATTTTAGGGTGCCCATTTTGTGGCCAATCTGGTTGTAGATTGGAAACTTATCTGCTTCATCTTTGCATGCTCTTCTTTCCCACATTTATAGCAGCATTTAGATTTGTCTACTTCATTTTTGCATTGTGTTGCTACATGGCCATAAGACCAGTAACGGTAGCATTGTGTGACCAAAACTCTCTCTTTTACTCTCTTCTACTCTCTCTCGCGCTAATCCAATTTAACAAATTTTATAGCAATAAGAGTTCTAGCTATTGCCAAATCCACAGTGATTGTTACGTTTTTGTGTTTCTTGTTTCAGGTCTTAGGCTTCCTATTTTAAGACCTCTAGCTTTCTATTAAGAATATTTCGTAATGATTGATAAATTTTGTTGTCATTCGTGGCGTTGCCGTTTAGTTTTCCTACTTTTTTAATTGTTGTATTATTTGCACGTTCCGCGATTTTAACCTTACTTTATTAAACTTTCTCTTCATTTTTGTTCATAATTATTAGTACGTTTCGATTGTTCGTACTTGTCACATTTTTTATGATTTCTTTTTTCTCAGTTTCGTGCAGTATTGATTTCACCACCCCTAGAAATGCCTTAAAAATCGTGTCTTTTTTTAGTGTCATAGCGGAAGTAGAGAATTATTTTCTTGTATTTGTATTGTTTACAGAAAGATTTATTGTATTTGAGAGAATTGGTTGATATAGACCTATTTGTATGCCTATGCTGCCGAACACGATTTGCAGCATTTTCTTTAACCACTCAGTGTCTAAGGACTATAGTTTATGGGTAGTTATCTACGAGATGTTGTTATCAGGTGTACTATAAACTTTTTCCGTGATTTTTTATCTAAATTTTATTAGTTCTAAAGTTTTTCTGTGGTTTCTTCTTCTACCTTTCGTTTAATTGTATGTTTGAGAATTTCAATTTCAATTTATCTGAACTTTTGACTATGATAAAGTTAATGTAATAGCAAAGGCTTCCACGACCGAAATCTATACCACGATAAGAATGTGTTCCGGGTTTGGAACGTGTCACTGTTGTTGTAACCGAAATTGCCAACGTTTCGTAAAGGGCTTCATCAGGGTGTGAGATAAATCGCAAAACTCCAACAAGCAACCGAAATATAACCAAGAACTTTTCAAAAGTTAGGTTATCCACTTGTGAAACAAGTCATAATCTATAAAAAAAAACGATAACTTAAAAAAGGAAACGAAAATCCAACAAAGAACCACTACCGAGTTAGGTAATTAGCTTGTAAACCAAGCCAGATTCTAAACTCCGTAGAAGTGACTTAAGAAGAAATGGTCTCCGTATATAAAGGAAAAGGATCGCCACGGATGGTTAAGGTCGACTCTGATAGGGTTACGGTTGATAAGGGGCGTGTTTTCGATAAATGACTAATGACCAGGTACCAAAGAGGGGAGAGCTCAAAACCATGATCGCGATTGAAGTTATTGGGGTGTTTGATGTTTTCTATGCCTTCTCGGAATTTCCTGTTATAAAAGAATAGAGATTTGGCAATCGACAAAACATTATCAAAATCTATCTTGTGACCTGTAGTAAAATGTTCAGCAACCGCAGACTTAAAAATATGCCTTTTCCTTATACAACGATCATGTTCTGAAATGCGAGTAATGACGGAACGACCGGTTTCATTAATGTAGACTAAACCACATGAACAAAGAATTTGGTATACACCTTGCGATGAAAGTGTAGGAAATTTGTCTTTGGGAGAAGGAAGAATCTGAGAAATTTTGCCTGTCGAGTTGAATATGGGTTTAATCCCATTCTCACGAAGAAGTTTCTCTATTTAATCTGTAACCTTGTGAATATAGGGTTAAAAGACCAATTTCGGGTTGGATTCGGTAGTAGAAATGTCTTTAGGTAATCGAGTACGTGGATGTAGACGACGATTAATAACTCTATGGATATCTCGCTTTACATAACCATTGTTCACTAATGTTCTAGTAAGATGGCGGAGTTTTGAGTCTAGATTCTCAGGTTGGCAAATTGAAAAAGCACGATGAACCAAAGATTCAATAACAGAACGTTTCTGTGCAGGATGATCATGAGACAAAGCATGAAGGTATCTGTCAGCACGTGTGAGTTTGCAATAAACAAAATGGCCCAGAAGTCCGTCGGGCTTACGAGTCACAAGAAAGTCAAGAAATGGAAGAGAACAGGCAAAATCTCTTAGATTCTTCCTTCTCCCAAAGACAAATTTCTTACACTTTTATCTCAAGGTGTATACCATTGGTGAAACCGGTCGTTCCGTCATTACTCGCATTTCATTGTATAAGGAAAAGGTATATTTCCAAGTCTGCGGTTGCTGAACTTCATTTTACTACAGGTCACAAGATAGATTTTGATGTTTCGTTGATTGCCAAATTTCCATTCTTTTTCAACAGGAATTTCTAAGAAAGCATAGAAATCATCAAACACCCCAATAATCGCGATCATGGTTTCGAGAGGGGTTCCTCTTTGGTTCTCGGTCATTAGTCATTTATCGAAAAAACGCCACTTATCAACCGTAACCCAATCAGTCGAGCTTAACCATCCGTGACGATCCTTTTCCTTTATATACGAAGACTATTTCTTCTTAAATCTCTTCAACGAAGTTTAGAATCTGGCTTGGTTCACAAGTTGATTACCTAACTCAGTAGTGGTTCTTTGTTAGATTTTTGTTTACTTCTTCAAGTTATCGTTTTCTTTCTTACCTTTTGAGAGTTTATATTATGGCTTGTTTCACAAGTGGATAACCTAACTTTTGAGAAGTTCTTAGTTAGATTTCAATTGCTTGTTTGAGTTTGGAATTTATCTCACGCCTTGATGAAGCCCCTTACGAAAGTGGTCGAAACGTTGGCAGCTTCGGCTGCAACAACAATGACACGGCCCAAACCCGGAAAACATTCTTATCTTAGTATATGATAAAGTTACATCTTTTTCCCGTTTTTTTGACGGGGTTTCCTACATGCATTTTGGTGTTATCAAATGTATCTTCTTTGCGATTTTCTTTAATTCCTCAAACGCGTGTTTCTTTAATTATTTTGCTTGTGACTGTTTGGTTCCATGTTCTATGTGTTTGTTCTAATGGTTTTTTCTCGGTTTGTGTTGCTATGTCATTTATTTCGCTGTCTGTTTAGGTTCCTACAGACACACCTACGGTTATCGATCTTTTTATGTCAACAATCTCAATTTTTTGATTCTTTATTCGCCTATCATTATTTGAGACATTAAGTTTCTGATGTTCGGATTTGTATCTTTTATCTCTTTTTTAAATTTAGAATTTTCTGTGCCACATTGGTTCAGTTTTTTTGTTTCTGAATTTAATATCTCCATTAGTTTTTCAATTTAACAACTAACCAGTTCTTTTTATATCATCTTTCCATTCGTTACCGGTATCACAAATCCTTTTCCTTTTAATGGATCTATTTCTTTCTTAGTTCTAAGTCTACGTATTCCATATTATTGTTTGATGTGTTAATTTTAAATTTATATTGATATTTCTTCCTTTAAAAAGTATTATCTATTTTTTTCAATTTTTGGATTTGTATTTAAGTATTTAAAGAAAAATTTAAAACGTTTTTTTAGAAAATACACTTAAATTTTAATTTATTAACCTTAAATTTAAAATAGGTTTGATGTATTAGCTGTAAATTTTGTAAAATACATAGTAAACTGTATATCTTTTGTGACGGTTACGGTTTTTTATTTAATTGTTGTGTTTTTTTGTTATATCCAGTTCTTTTTTTTTCTTTCAAAAATTAATCAATTTGTTAACTTGTATATTAAAAAAACTAGGATTTGATTTTTTGCAAAAATTTATTATTTTTTTGTAAAACATTATACGTATTTATAAAACAAATATAACAATTTAGACAAATTATAATTTTGTTTTTTCATTTATAACAGTTTATAAAATAAAACTTTATTAAATTCAATATGATTTGAATGTTAAAAATTTCTATTAGTTTTGACATTTATTTATTTTTATTCAAATCAATTTAGTTTATTAATTTATACATTTTAGTACGAAAAAACTAGTTATAATTTCAAAGGCTTGAAGATGACATATTGCCGAAATATGTCGCCTTTATTAATTGAAATAAATAATGTATTGTCGGAAAAGCTTTGTGTATTTTTTTAAAATGTTAATAGATCAGTCAATTTGTAAAAATAAATTTTCTTGTCAGTAAAAAATACAAGCTTTGAAAAAAAAATCTAAATTACAAAAGCAGATTGTTTTTTTCAATTTAAAAATGTTTTGATGTCTTGTTTATTTAAACTAAGTTGAAATTCTAGAAAGTGTATTTTGTTCTCTGATTTTAAATAAGTTATGATTCGTACTTGTAAAGCTACTTTTACTTTATGGGCATTAATGGTAATACTAAAACCAAATCGAAATTTATTTTATATATACACATACATATCCCTGAACAATATGAAAAAAAGTTTATATTTTGAAGTTTTGTGCTATAAAAATTAATTTTTTTAATCAAGATAAACGTTTTATAAATGTTAGAAATAAATGTTAAGGATTATTGTCTAAACATTTATATCACGTTTCTAAAATCCAAATAAACATTCGTAACGTTTAACGACTTTTTAACGTTTGTCGGAGTTCTCAATTTACTTTTAATGTCGCCTTTTAATGGTGATTACTCTTTCTCGTAATTTTGCTCAGTAGCTCATTGCATTAAAAAAATAACTTTTAAAAATGTTTATGTAGCTATTCATTTAATTCTGTTGACTATGATAGATTCTAAATGATACAATTTTGTGTAGAAGTTCAGCGAGATGAATTGTAGCAGTCTTCCTCGAACATTGTTTTCAAATTACGACAGCAAAAAATAAATAATTTACATCGTCGCATATTATTTTTCCAAATAGTAAATACACTTTAACAAGTTCTTAATTTTCTTTTGGGGTTCGTGATCACTATAATTCTTTAACGTAAAATATTCTAATATGGTTATTAATTATTCAAATTATTATTTTTAAGATAAGATTTATGCGTTATTCGAAATGCTCAAGGGGGTCCGTTGAGGTTAGCCCCCTAAGGTCATCGTATTTAAAGGAAAACATTTATCATTTAACACTTTGATGCACTATATATTTCATTTGTCACATTACCTACTATACTGATAAATTAATTTCATTATTCATGTACTTGCCTTTAATTTTTCTTCAGCTTTAATGTGTCTTTTAATTTGTAGAAATAAAGTTGCGTCATTAGTAATTGCTATGAAATTGATTAGACCTATTTACTTACTGACGTAATTGTTTGCTAATACAAGTAAAACAAATGCTTAATTAAAATTTCCGCAGTTTAATTAAAAGTTTTAGTTCAATTCGTAATTGATTTTAGAATTGAATTTGCAGTAAGAATTTATTACATACATATATAAATTTATCTGTGGTAGGTGTATTTTTATATGAAGCACGTTGTCAAAACAACTATTGTGCTGTAGGTGAAATTGATTTATACATAATAATTTTTATAAACTAAAGTTTCTAACCTATTTAATATAATGAATATATGATTTTTACTTACAAGTAAAAGATTTAATTAATTTTTTTTTCTAAAGTTTTTTACTTATTAACAAAGTCATAATACTTTATACTATTATTGATATTACTTGCAATTAATTAATTTAGATAAACTAAGAATTAACGGACGTTAAATACATACATATGTAAGAATCAAAATATTATGAATGGTATTTACGTTTTATTTTATTAAATTTTGAACGACAAAAAAACAATTTACTGCAACCAACCTTACACGTACGTTAGTCTTCATACCTATGATACATATGTATTTTTTAAAAATAAAAAAATGAAATAATTAAATGCAAAAGCATTAATTTTATAAAATCTATTAAATGTATGGTTCTAATAACTCAAAACAAAATAATTATTAAAAAATTTTTTTTTGGTTTTTTTAGGGCTAACGAATTTAATTTAGTAGCGACAACTACAAGAACACTAATGTTGAATGTTTTGTTACTTCTTTTAAAAAAATATATACATAAACTTTAATAATACGAATAGTTATTATACAAAACAATAATAAAACCTGTAAATAATTAAGTGTTAGGTGGAAATTTTTAACAAAAGCTTTGGTATACTAAGATACGAACGTGTTTTGAGCTTGAACCGTATTATGTTTTATTGATTTTTTTTTCAAGTCCTGAATAAACCCTTTACAAAAGTGAGCAAAACGTTGGCAACTTTGATTACAACATTAACATAGTTCTAACCTAAAAAATACTTTTATTTTAGTACCGACTTCTGCTTCGTTACAAAACTTTACTAGTATTTTTGAACAACATTTGATCATTTGTTTATAAGTTATAATGTACTACTTTAACATCAATTACATTTAATCTTATTTTAATTTACACCAATAAATATCTAAATTGTTTAAAGTTATTAAACGTAACGTTTTAAAATTAAAAGTTATTTGTAAAACGTTTTTGTAGCAGTCTCAATTTTCTCTAATACATTCTCAAACTCCGACAATTTCACTTTAAGATGGGACACGTATTTTACCAACTAAAAGAAATAGTTTTTAAAGCATGTTAAATTTATTTTACAAACAATATTTTTTTTAACATTTCCATAAATTACTTCCGCGAGTTTTAATTATTTTCGTATATTCAAATACAAAAAATCCAAATTTGTAATTTCCATATTTGAATATTTGCAACTACAAGAAAAAATTAAAAATTTGTTTATTGAAAACCACTAAATTATTTAAAAACCATAGAAAATAAAACAAAAAATTCAAAAACAAATGATTTTCAAAATTTTCGTATGGTTTAGCTTTTATTTAATAATAATTCTTTATTTCTGCTAAATATGTTACATTTACAGACGTCAAAACTTATAGGTAATTACATGAAACTGTGCTTACAACTAAAGAATTTTTTTAAAGAATAAAAAGCTTTTTGTAACAAGTACATTTTCATTTTACATTTTAAATCTTTTAAACCAAGTTTTCTAATTTCTGAAGGAATATAAATATTTTTTTTGCTGTGTACACATAACTGTTACGCGTTTTATTTAAACGATAGAAATTTAAAACTTATTCATCATTTTGA
Organism: Aquatica leii; assembly: GCA_035610365.1. Classification (NCBI taxonomy): domain Eukaryota; kingdom Metazoa; phylum Arthropoda; class Insecta; order Coleoptera; family Lampyridae; genus Aquatica; species Aquatica leii. Next base: position 31,542,746 of record CM069437.1, on the reverse strand, counting down.
CGAGTCTTATATTTATGAATGTCAGACCTAACTAAAAATTCTTGTTCTGTTTTTTTTTGCAAATATTGCACAATTTAAGATATATATGCAAGGTAAGGTTAAGATTTTTTGTTTAATAAAGATATTTTTGCAGTCCTCTCGGTAACCTAAACCACCTAATATACGAACTGCTTTACGTTGAATAACAAAAATCTTTTTGGCAGAAGCTGAATTTCCTCATATTAAATTGCAGTGATTTAAGTGGGCGTGAATTATAGCAAAATATACTGATTCTAAAAAATCTTGAAATACATTATCGGCTAGACGACGTAAAATAAAAATATTACAATTAATTTTTTTGAATAAATTATTAATATGCTGTATAAAGCTTAATTTTGCATCTAACGTAATTCCTAAAAATTTAACAGTGTCAATTGTATTTGACTATATAGTTTTTAATGAAAATAACATTTTAGTGGTTTTGTTTTTATTTAATTGTAACTGGTTAATATTACACCATTCGTCTACCGCTGCCATTAGTTACTCGGAGTGTTTTAAAATTGTGTTTTCATCTTGATCATTTATTAATATGGTGACATCATCAGCATACAAGATACAGTTTGCTTCATTTGGAAAGCTTGATGGCAAATCATTTACAAAAATTAGAAACAATAATGATCCTAAAATCGAACCTTGAGAGATTCCTTTTTCAACTATTAATTCTGATGATGTGACATTTTTAGTCCGTACAACACGAGTTCTGTTTGACAAATAAGATTTTATCAAATCCAAACTGAGTTGATCAAAATTATATATTGTAACGAATTTTATTATTAAACTAATTTATTTAAACGGCTAAAAATATGTTTCACTTATAATAGAAATATGTACACTTTTAAATTAACCGAACTAATTAAATCTAATATTTAATAAAAACACTTACAACTAATTTATATCACTTACAGGAAGATAAGATAAAGTCCGCGGATAGCTTTACACACTTGTTCACACTAAAGTCACGTACAAGATTATTCTCGGTATATTTATCTAGACACACGCGCTAACGACTTATTTATTTAGACTTGAATAATCTTCTTAACACTGCTGTCTTCGCATTACGGCAATAACTGACCTACGATTTGTTTCTTCGGTATTTATACACATTTGGAAATCCTTTCGAGTGTTTCCTATCTTGCGGTATATCTTCTAGAAGATGGATAACAACTTTGAGAGAGCTCTTGACTTTGCCGATAACTTCTCGAACGTTTCAATATGATAACTAACTTAGTCAGTAAGATTTGGTGCGATACATAATCGAAAGCTCGACTTAAATCTAGAAATATTGCTAGTAATTGTTCACCTTTTTCGAAACATTTTAAAGTATGCTTAACAAAGTAATTAACGGCATCACAAGTGTTTTGCTTTTGTCTAAACCTATACTGGTTTGCATAAAATATGTTCAAACTTTCAAAATGTTATGTTATTTAATTGTATATAGCACGTTCAAAAATTTTTGACATTATAGAAAATACAGAAATTGGTCTGTAGCTTTGGCAATTTGTTCTATCATCTTTTTTATATAACGGCAGTACTAAAGCTTTTATTAGTTTATCAGGGAATATTCCATTGGAAAACGATAAATTGATTAATTTAGTTAATGTTTCTACTAACAAACTAACATTTTTTTGAATAATTTTAGTGGACATTCCAAATATATCTTTCGTTTGACTATCCGATAATGAATATATTATTTCTCTGACTTCCATTTGTGAAACCAGCTTAAAAGAAAATTTACAATCTAAGTTATTAGTCTTAACAATTTTTTTTCTTAAAACTAACTGTGAATTATTTTTGAATGTTACCTTGTTTATATAATTTCCTACAAAATATTTATTAAGTACGTTAACATCAATATTAATTTCATTATAATTGTCTTGCATTTCCGATCTGTGCGAATTAACAATTTGTCACATAGTTTTGATGCTATTATTAGAATTTTTTATTAATCTATCGTTTGCTACACGTTTTGCTCCTTAAAGCAGAGGTTCCAAAACTTTTTTGTATCGTAGACCCCCTACTTACCTGATATTGATTTTTTGTAAATTTGTTAACTGTAGTAAAGTTTAGTGTTAAAAACTTAAAGTAAAAACACATGTTAAGTTTTATACATTTATTATTTGAACTACTCCAAATAAAATTTTATATCTGTTATATAAAATATACGTAACCTAAAATAAACTAAGCAATAAGTAAATGTTTTTAGTGAGAAGGATGAACCTGATGCTTTCATAATAAATTATCAACATTTGGCGTCAATTATTTAAGGTTTAATCTTAAACCTTCTCGGCTAATGATGTCCAGTCTGTTAATTTTTTTCATTAGGAAATTGGTAACAGCGCTGAATCCTCTTTCCACTAGGTATGACAATGGAAAGGAAATTAAATATTTCCTACCTATATTGTATAATACGGGATAAGTAACAGGTATGTTGTTTTGCAGCCAGAATTGCTCAGATCCGTTTTTAAACTAAACCTTAAATTCTTCGTTTGTATTTAATTCAGTCAGTTCTTCTTGTATTATGACGTTCGTTAGTTTCATAAGTTTAACTCTCGCAAAAACGCTGATAAGATGGACTTTGTTTTAATCAAATTTAGACTGTCCCTTTGCAAATTAATCATATTAAATTTTGTAAACAAATCTGGTAAATAGGCGATGTCTGTTTTCTACTTCATTAAATTGTCTTTTAAAATTTTATCTTTAGTATCCAGAAATTCTAAAGTAGTCTCAGAAAGTACAAAAAATCTTGTCAAACATAAGCCTTTCGACAGCCAGCCGTACTTCAGTGTGAAGGAGTAATTGATGAAAGTGTTCGTCATTTTCTTCACACAACTGCGCAAATAACCATGTATTCAACGCGTTGTTTCCGATTCGGTTTACTGCATCAATGACTAATTAAAGAGACTCATGCAATCTAACACTGAAATTTTTAGCAACTAAATGTTGTCGATGGATGACGCAATGTATTGCTAACACCTCTGACACATTTTGTTTTAAATAGTTTATAAATCCACGATAACGTCCAACCATGGCAGGTGCTTCATCTGTAGCTACTGATATTATATTTGATAAAGGGTTGGTAATCCTTCAAAATATGAAATATTGATTCACCTTTCGTGTCGGTTGTCAAAGTTCTTGCAAAGAGCAGTTCTTCGTAGATTTTTTGATTCATAATAAAACGAACATATGCCAATAATAATGCTGCATTACCAGGTAAAGTAGACTCATCCAGTTGTATAGAGAAATGGGTCGTTTGCAAATAATTACACAAGAAGCTTTCAATATCAGAACTCATTTCATCAATACGTCTTTCAACAATATTGTTGCTTAGAGGAATTCTTTTAATGATATCAGATGCAGGTTTGTTTAAAACAGTTTTTAAAACTTCTTCAGCGGCTAGCAAAATTAACTTCTCTCCGATAGTATGCGGTTTTCCGGATTTTGCTACAAGTAGCGAGATACTGTAAGACGCTCGCAAACTATAATCGTTTCTTTGTGGCGTCAAAGCGAACATTTTCTCAGCGTTGGTCTCTTCTAAAGTTTATCTTTGAGTGTTTGAAAGTATTTCAAATCTTTATCTGTTTTATAAGCATGACCTCTTCTCAATGATTCTGCAGCTTAGATGGTTTCATAGCGTTATTGCCCAAAACTTTGTTGCATAAAAGGCACATAGGCAATTGTTTGTCCGACCAGGACAGAATGAAGCCAAGTTTCAAATAATCAACACTGTACTGTCTACATTTCTATTTAGATTCGGACATAACATTAGTCATCTGTGGGCAAAATTAATCTATTTAAATAAGACATAAAGTCCAGCAGCAGTATATTAAAAATCAAAGTCAAATTTAAATCGTATGGTCTTAGATTTTATGGCAGGCATAGGCGTACAGCCATTATAAATGAATATGAGAAGGGGAATGTTATGAATGTTACTTAAGGTTTTGATATGATGAAACTTTAAGGAAACCGGCCAAAATATGTAGTTTAATTCAAAAATATTTTTTTAAAATATGTTTCCTATATGTAAACATTTAAATTCTATGAAGAAAAAAACAAACAAATAAGAGTGTGTATTGGAAATTCCATAATCCGAACATCTCCTTGCAGCAATTATTTCGGATTACGGAGATTGCACTGTAATTATAATAACGATTACTAAAACTTTGAAAATGAAACTATTGAGGAGTACTCGTGTAATTTTGGATGATTTGAGTATTAAACTACTAATAACTAAAGTCATGATTGGCGTAATTTATCTATCTTTGCTAACTACGAGTATAAAACTAAAATTTAATAAAATTTTTGAACCAACATTGTACAGGTCTCGAATTAACAAATCAAAATTAAAAAAAGTGATCCTCTAGCATTTCTTTTTAATTTTAGTTTTAGTACATTTTCCTTTAAAATAAGTTTAGTAAATACGCTTTTTCTTTCAAATACATCTTCAAAAGCTTTTATCATTTCCCTTGCAGTTTTTGAGTCATTAACTAAGTCGAGATCCTTGTCAATTTTATAGTAGTCTTTCATTTGATCGTTCGTATAATTTTCTTCCTTTTTATCCAAGGTTTCCGCAATTTGCTTTTCTTCTAGTAATGTATACACTCTCACATTCTGTTGTTTTTTGTATCACCGACGATATGATACAGTTTTTGCAAAAATTCAGGAATAACTAATGTGTTAAGAGATTGACTTTATTTTCCAAAGAAAACGGCAGAAGAAATTGATTCTAGGACAGTACAATAGTTGTCGTTAGCCAAATTACAAGAAGACACAAAAGAGGAGAAAGACAAATATCGAAAAGTTGTGGAATTTGCTACCCTGAACCGCCCGGAATAGTTCGAAACCCTAAAACATTACCCTTAAAATATGGACGCTCATTGTCGCTCATCTTTATTAATAGAAAATATAAAATCTGAAAGAATACGTTGCCTGTTGGTACTACACTTACACCAACTACGACGACTAACCTTTGATTGTTCACAGTTTGTACAGTCTGACGATAATTTTAACAAGTAACGCAAAGAGAAGAGCCAAGAAGGATTAGTAGCAAGAGTAGTAATCGAAGTGTTTTCTGCGAACCGTATCAAACGATTATTAGAAGCAGAAGCATGAGAACAGGCCGATGCGTCACTAACATAAACCAATGCAGGTTCCAACAATAGAGGCGGAGATGGTTTGTAGTCCACTGAAAGTTGAATTAGTTTAAACTGCTCAACGTAATTAATCAACTGAGTTAATGTAGAGATCTGTGCTCATTATAAGGCAAATTGCTGGTACGGACTTAAAATACGCCAGATAGTCTTAAGTCAAGTTTCCTCAGAAGCGGGAAAAAATAATCTCCGAAAGAGACTGCATTATTGCCACATACATGCCGATCGATTTGTGAGGCCTCATGGTTCAATTACGAATCTTATCCCATAACCAATCGCTATAATCAGGTGGTAAAAATGCTGATTTTAAAACGTTACTACGACTTGCCAAGAACGCAAAAAAAATTTTTTTACTCTAAATAAGCACAAAGCCTTTTTAGTCAGTATTTTAGCAGCTGAGTTAAACGAACTTAGTGAAGAGACATTACGCGACAGACACAACTTATCAACCTGAATCAAGAATTCGATTAGCGAGAACGAACTTTCACGCTAAAAAGTTAAATTCTACTTAGCTAACGAAAGATTAGTAGAAGCAGCTTTTGAAAGAACAGAAATAGTGGGAATATAGAACCCACAGAAAAAAATGCTTCTTTCTCTAACATAGAAACAACTACATTAAGATTGAATCCACAAAAGAGTAATTTGTATTGCTCTTGTTTCCGAAGCCGATTTACTTTTAAACGCTAAGCATCCATCCTAGTGGCATGATTTCCTAAAAAAAAAGTAAAAAAGAAAAAAACCCAATAGTAGCTCAGCAAAATTGTACGACTAAAACACAATTAAAATTAAAGTAAGTATGTCGATAACTAAAACGTGAACGTCAATTCAACTTTGTGAGTTTGTTTTATGTAGTTTATTAGACTAATTTTTTATATAATTTTTATAGTATTTCTAGTTTGATGATGGTTCTTGTGTATTTACTGAACCAAAACATGTAACATTTTATTAATTAACGTCAAATATAATATTATATGTTAGATTAAGACATTGTTCTATTTACTTTACTTTTATTTATATCTGTTTAAAAGTCTTAAGTGGATAGTAACATAAAGGTTAAAATAACGCTAGTAACGTTGTTACTGAAAACGTTGAAACTAGTTGAAAATAATATATACAATTTCAATGTTTAGAATTTGAGAACGTTTTAAAAAAATTCACGATACTGTTGTTCAGGCCAAAGAACTTTGGAGAACATTAAACGAAAGTTAAAAAAAAAAAAAACACTATAAACAAGCAAAATGACCAGCAAAAAAGAATTAATTACCGATAGCGATGATTATTCGACGGATGACATGAGAAAAAGAAGAAGGTCTGAAATAAGAGATGAAATATTTGATAAATCAAGAAAAACTCAAAGATCGCCAAATAAAACGCAAAGCGACGATGGAAAATTGGACCTATTAGTAAAAATGGTAAAAGGGCTTACAGAAGACGTTAAACTTGTAAGAATCCAACAAGAACAGTACAACGTTGAAATGCTAAAAATACAAGAAGAAAATGCAAAATTAAGGAAAGAAAATGACAACATTAAGAAAGAAAATCAGGAAATAAAAAAGGAGTTGACAGAGATTAGACGTAACCTTGAAGTAATAGATAAAGAAAATAGAAAGAATAATATTGTTATTCAAGGCATGAAGATAAGAACTAATGAAACAGGAACAATAATACCGCAAGTAGAAAAGTTTATAAAAGATTATTTGGAAGTAGAAGCTAAGGTGAAAGACGCCATTACATTAGGCACAAACGTATGCTTAGTCAAGCTGGAAAATGGCAAAGATAAAGAGAAAATTATGATTAATAAAACAATGCTGGGAAAGATACCCAACGAAAAAATCTACATAAATGATGACCTAACAAAGAAAGAAAGAGAAAAACAGAACCAATTACGGAAAAAAGCAGCAGAAGAAAAAAAACATGGTAAAAACGTTAAGCTGGGATATAACAAAATTACAATAGATGGAGTAGTATGGAAATGGAACAAAGACAAAGAAATACTAGAAGAGATAAAAATAAGGGCTCCTGTAAATATTCCAAAAAACTAAGCAACAGTATAAGTAGTTACAAAGAGACGATTGAGGCAATGGAAATGGACAAGAAAACGGCAAAAATAAACAAAAAACATAAAAATATGACGAACATTAGAATAAAGAAGTATGAGATGAAAGAGCAAAAAAGAACAACGTGGAAAATAGGCACATGGAACGTCAGAAGTATATCAGATAAGGAAAAAGAATTAGTGGAAGAATTTGAGAAAACAGATCTAGATATTTTGGGAATAACAGAAACAAAGAAGAAAGGAACAGGAGAATTAGAGCTACAGAGTGGTCATATCTTGATATATAGTGGAGTACAGCATACAAGCAGAGCTAGGGAAGGAGTGGGATGCATAATAAAAAAGGAAAAAGCAAAATACATAAATAAATGGACGAGCATTACAGCGAGAATATTGCACATTGAAATGGATATTGAAAAACATAACAAAACTTCAATATTAGTAGTATATGGACGTGACAAAAAATAAAGCAGCAAAAGTAAAAGATGAATTCTGGAATCAATTAACGGAAATAATCGAGGCGATTAAGGGAAGATTAATAATAATAGGAGACATTAATGGAAGAGTAGGTAAGCGGAACGAAGAATCTGGTGAAACAATAGGAATACATGGCGAAAATACCTTGAATAATAATGGAAGAAGACTAATTGATTTCTGCATACTAAACAATTTACTTATAACCAACACTTTTTACGCACACAAGGATATACACAAATACACTCGAGAAGTAAAAAGCAGAGGAGAGAAATCTATAATAGATTACATTATAATAAACAGAAATTACAGAAAAGAAATACAAGACACACGGGTGTATAGGGGCCCAGAATTATACACTGATCACTACTTACTAATGGCAAAAATGAGAATACATTCGGGAGAGTATAAAGTAATGGATAGAACACAAAAGATGAGAAAAATTGGATTGAAAAAATTAAAACATATAGACTAAAAGAGGATGATTTAGCAAAAGAATATACGGCTAGAACTGAAATGGAAATGAGTAAAATCAAAGGAGTGGTTACCAAACTAACAACTAAAGAGCTATGGGAAAACGTCAAAGAGATCATGAAAAAAACGGCAAGAAAGGTGTGCGGCGTTGTGAAAATCAGTGAACACAAAAAACAAACAAGATGGTGGAGCAATGAAATAGGAAAAGAAATCAAAATTAAAAAACTAAGGTGGAAAGAATACTTGGGTAGTAAAGAGAATGAAAAATTTAACAAATATAAAGAACAACGGAATAAAGTCAAACACATGGTGAAAGAAGCAAAACAAAAGGCTTGGAAGGAATTTGGAGAAACGATGGAACGTGACGCTGTCGGAAACCAAAAGCTATTTTATAAAGTCTTAAAGTCCTTGCGGAAAGAAGAAACAGGAAAGATTAAGCATATTAAAACAAAAGAAGGAACGTTAATAACAGAACAAGAAGAGATTGTAGAGAGATGGAGGAGATACTTTGAAGAAATGCTAACGGTAGAAAGAATAACTCTAAATATAGAAGAAGAGCAACAGTTAGACAACGTAGACATTAACGAGGACTCTGACATAAAAATAGAGGAAGTAATTGAGGCAGTGAAAAGTTTAAAAAGAGGAAAAGCATCGGGACATGACGGAATAAGTACGGAGATGGTTAAGAACCTGGGAAGTAAAGGTCTAGAAGTAATAACAGAATTGTTTAACAAAGCATGGCAAGATGAAAAAATACCAAAAGATTGGGAGATAGGGATAATTATGCCAGTATACAAAAAAGGAGATAGAAGGGAATGCTCAAACTACAGAGGAATTACATTAACATGCATATTAGCAAAGACGTATGAAAAGATTTTAGGGAAAAGATTAGAAAAAATAATGGACACACAACTAGAAGATTCCCAATGTGGGTTCAGGAAAGGAAGAAATGTGCAAGACCATATATTTACTTTAAAGCAAATTATAGAAAAGTATATTAGTGAACCGATATTTGTGGCCTTCATTGACCTACAAAAAGCTTTTTGACAACATACCTAGAAGCTTAGTGTGGAATAGTTTAAAACGAAGAGGAATAGATAATAAATTACATAAGTGCATCAAGAGCATGTACACAAACACAAGAAATTACGTGAGAACCGGTAACTTACAATCAGAGGAGTTTATAACTAAAGAGGGTCTACGACAAGGAGGAGTACTTAGCCCAGCACTGTTTAATGTAGTTATCGACGATATAATGAAGGAAATTAAAGAAAAAACTAGAAAGTTAAAAGTAGGATACAGAAATTTGAGGCCAGTTGAGATAGTGGAAAGTGCATTCGCAGATGACATAATGATATACGCCAAAAATGAGCAGGATCTACAACATAATCTTAATCTATGGTCAACATCATTAAGGAATAGAAATTTAAGAATTAATGTTGAAAAAACAAAAGTGATGGTAATAGGAAAGCATGACAAAAATACATCAATAGCAATATACAGGAAAAACGTTGAAGAAGTAGATACATTTAAATATCTAGGAGTAAAAATACAGAAAAATGGTAAAATCGATGCTGAAATAAGTGACAGGCTGGTAAGTGCGACAAATTTGTATTACTCCTTGAATAACACATTTATCAGAAAAAAAGAAATATCACGAAAAACGAAAATGATAATCTATAAAACAATATTTAAGCCAATCTTAACATATGGATGCGAAAGTTGGATAATAACAAACCAAATTGCCAACAAAATGCAAGCAATTGAAATGAAATATTTAAGGGGTGTAATAGGCATAACGAGGCTAGATAGGTTCAGAAATGATAGAGTAAGAGAAGAGTTAGATGAGGAACCGATAATCAACTCAATCAAACGACAACAATTAAGATGGTTTGGACATTTAGTCAGGATGGATGAAGGAAGAACACCGAAAGAAGTATGGCAAGCAAGATCAGAACAAAAAAGGAAAAGAGGAAGACCACAAAAGTCATGGGACAATGTGATAACAGACAATCTCAAAGAAAAGGGATTGAACGGGAAGGAAGGGAAAATATTAGCAAGACAGGAAAAAGAATGGGCTAAGAAGATATACGGATAAATAAATTATAATTATAAATTCACTGTTACAACGTAGTGTTTTAGAATATAACCAAATATAAGTTTTTTTTGTATTTTTAAGGAATTATTAGGATAGTTATTTATTTATACAGAGAATGTAAATGTATTTATTTTAGTTATGTAATTAACCTTAACACCTAAACGGTACAATTAAGGTACTTGATTATATATATATATATATAAACGAAAGTTAAGTTGACTTAAGCAAACATGGGAAGTTCAAAATTCTAAGAAGAAAAGGTAACGAGGAAAAAAAATAAAAGCAGGACACAATGTTTTGACCATCAGCTCATCAGACGTAGACGGCAGTAGGGATAAGTAATGTCGATATTTTCGATGATGGTACACAACCGTTTACCTCTAAAGATAATTTGAAAACCCAAACAAATAAACCAAAGTTAGATGTTAAAGGTAAAAAAAAAATCTCCGACTAAAAAATCCACACAAAAAAAATTGATAAATTGATTCAAATAAATGTGGCATCTGTAAGAGCTTGTAGGAAACGTACAGACATCCAGTTGAATGAATAAAACGTTGCAATGCCAGAAATATATTTGTGGCATCTGTAATAAAAATAGTAAAAACGCTTATTTTATTTGTGGTACATATGAAGATATTTTTGATGAAGCTCCTTACCATACAGACAGAGAAGACCTGATTACCTAACCTAGTGACATACTCCAAAAGAATTTTAACCCCATGTCTCCTTTAGAGGTGCTACTTCAGTACGTCGTATTTTATGCGAGTTTAAAATGGAACGCATTTATGTTTAAATTTTATCTTTACGTAATCCAAAGTATTTTCACTCGAATCAGAACCAGAGTTATATTTCGTCCATTTCCTTTTCATGAACTTTCAGAAAGACGTGGTAAAACTTTGTATTAACTATATATTATAAGTGCGGCTTGTAAGAAAAACTTGTTTTTCAGGTATTTCCGCACTTGAGATTTTTTTCGGAGGAACTTTGTAAAGCTTTGTTTGTAGATATTTGATCACTTGTTGTTTCATAAACTTTCAGAGTATCGTTGTTAAACTCAACTCCCTGATGTATGGGAAAAACTTTGTTTGTAGGTATTTAATCTTTTGATGTTTTAGGATCATGTAATGTTTTTCAAATCATATATGACAATAAAGTTTTCTTCCTCCCAGTTAATAGATATCTTGTAATTTTTTTTAATTCAGTCAGTACATCTTCTTTAGTTTCAGTTACTATTGTTGGTAGTCCATGTCTGGTCTTGGTAAACTTATTAGACATTCTGAATCACAATGTAGCTTGAGCAATTTTATATATTTTTGTTGTTTTACGTTTAGGCATCCTTTTTGCCACAGCAGCCATAGTTTTCTGAACATCTTCTTCATTGTAACGTTTAAAGTATTTTTTGTTTTTTTCTTCAACTTATGGCATTATTATTGTACAAAAATTCTATTTCAACATACCTATTTGAATCTATTTAAGAATAAACATTATTGTGACATGTATTAGCTACGAAGGTATGATTGCTTATTGGCTGACGCCAACTGTAGTCAGACAAAATTTAAACTCAAAACAATAAATCGTTTATTCTTATGGAAAATATGACCATGCAAAAACTTACAACAAACAAAATATTTAATGATTACAGTATGTGAATAACTGTAAAACTGCGTTAAGTTATCACAGTTATTGGCTCCCCATTTCTTTTTATTATTTAAAATTTTTAAGTTTATACAAGCAAAAATGTCAGTTTTGGGGTATTTATACCAAATCAAAATGCCAAGAAATGTTTACTGTGCTTATTGTTATTGTTAAAATTACAACGAGCACTTATTTCCCTATATCATTTTTTTTTTGAAAAATTTACTATTAGACGTCACTGCACTTCACAATTTCTGGCTTTACAAGATCAACAGACAAATGCTCAGTTTTATCAACTTAATAAATAAAAACCGTTCTATAAACCCTACATATATTAGTTTTCTTAATGTATTCTATAATAAGACAAGGTGACCAACTAATGCACAGGGGCAACAATTGTATAATTTAACTTAGTTTGTTTTTGATAAGATTTTTAAAAATTGTCTAAAAAACACATTGCTAAACTATTATTCTTTTTGACTAAGTTTCTTGGCTATTTTTTCCGTTAGTATCTTAACGTTTTGTTTTTTATTTTTCACTGTTGTAATTTACTCATAATGTCTAGGATACTAGATACGTAAACATATACATAACAACCAGAGCATTATGAGAAGACGTTATGAATTTAGAAAGTTTATGAATTCATAACGCTCTCTTATAATGCGTTTTTCCAAGAATTTCCTTTATTTTAATATTTTTGTTTAGATTTTGATGGTAACAAGTTTTCTATTTGTCTTTGTACGTTTTTCTCTTTAACATAATTAAGCAATTCTTAGAAATTTATTGTGATTGTACAGTCAATTTGACAAGTACATAATTTTATATTTCACTTGGTTTTAATTTACTCAAAACGCCTAAGATACAAAACATGTAAACATACACATAACAACCAAGATGTTATAAGAGGGCGTTATGAATTTAGAGGGCATTATGAATTCATAACGCTCTCTCATAATCCTCTTTTTTAAAAGTAATGTATATTTTCACATTTTTGTTTGGATTTTGATGTTGAGATTTTTATTTCTTCTTGTACATTTTTTTCAACATATTTGAGCATTTTTTTCAGATTCTTGTCATTATAAAATCAATTTGACAAGTAAATAATTAGACGTCAAACTATTGGTTCTAAACTACTAGATATATTTGTAATAAAAACTTAAATAATTCATTTTTACTATGCATTTTATATAAAATGAAAAATAAAATATTGTATGCACCACTAGCGTTACTGGCTGATTACGCCCGTAGAGCAACATTCATCCTTCGAGCCAAAGGCTCTCAGGCTATATAAGTTGTTCTCCGGGCGTAATCATTGTACTAACGCCCTTGGTGCATAAATAGCTATTAGTTATTGATTTAATTCCTTTATTTTATTTCATATGGTAACTTTTAAAAATCTGTTCTTGTTAGCTAATATTTATTATAGAACAGTTTGTGAAATGTTATTAAAAACGTTAATTTAGTGTTTTAGAGAAAATTTAGCCACAAAAAATTATATTAGTTTATAAATTTTTATTAAAACAAATTACATTTTTATCAAACTAATGGATTACCAAAATAAATAAATAAATTACAACAAAAAACATTTATTTTGTCTAAGTCATGCATTTAACTCTAGTTCTCACAGCAGCTATGTATCTAAAACATATGTTTCAGATATAATTTAATAAATATTAAAAAGTTGTGTTTTTTGAATACGTAAATGTTTGTTTTTAATTTATATTACATAATTTAAAAAAAAACATATTAGTCTTATAAACATCAAGTAATATCAAAATATAACTTGTTAAAATTATCTCGTAGGTATCTATGTATATGTAGCTTTTGATAGTTTCAATAACAATTTTAAAAATGTTTTATGTTTTTAACGCAATAGTGTAAAATAGAGTATTTTAATATATATTTTTATACATATTCTCTAATTATAACTTTGAACATTTCTTCCTAACTCTAATTTGAAAACTTTTTATTAAAAGTTATTTGAAATTTTTAATTGTAACTTAAAGCAAACTTTATAATTGCACTTAACTATTGCTATTATGTAACGTAAGTTTATTTTATTTTATTTTATTTTATCGTGGGTAAATAAGATTAACAAAACTACATATATAACGCATATGTCAAAATTCGGGCGATACCTTCTGAATAATAAGATATGGTCCATCTCGTTTTGGAGCAAGCACTCAATGAATTTGACCCTTTGCTAAGGATATGGGTGTCAACTAGTACCCGACTACCAACTTCGAAAGGCTTTATGTCTCGGCGGTGCTTATTAACATACATACTTCTTATTCATGTCTTTCCCGAACATTATACAAAGTTTTCTAGATTGTTTGGAGATATGGGATAATCTCTGGTATGAAATTATCATTTTCTAGTACAATGCGCAATTCGCGTTTGACATTACTAGGGCTCTTTAGTACCCGTTCAAAACTCAAATAGACAGAACTATAACTCGTAGACAAATGCTTACTGCTGTTCATTGCGAGTCGTATCGAAGGCAATGCATCTTTCCATTTCGTATGTTCCGCATCCACAATAATAGATAACTGTATCTTCAGATCTCGGTTTCGTTGCTCTTCAGGATTGACGGATGATATAAAGGCGTGAGGGTCTGTTTAAATCCTAGAAAATACGCAACTTGTTGCATTACCCTACCAACAAATTGACTACGTCGTAACTCGACGAGGGGTTCCATATCTTAGAATAATTTCATCAATAAGGCATTTTGCGCAGGCTTCGGCGGTTACTTGTTTTAATGGGAAAAACTCTATCCATGTTGTCGCTGTATCCTCGACTGCAAATATCCAACGTTCCCCTGCTTCCGTCTCTGGATGGGTCCAACCAAATCCATAACTAAGTTTTCAAACCTCTGTGCCAACACCGAACTTTGTAATAGTCCAGCTGGCTTTAATTTTCATGGTTTATAACGCTGACGCCAATAATACATAACGACAATTTTAGAATAAGTTTTGTCTACACCATAATGACCAGTCAGTGGAGCGTCATTATTCCTGCAGAATACTTGCCACTTCTAAAAAAAGGCAAAACCAATTGAGTCTCTTCACTGTCACTATCAGGTGGATAACGATATAGTATTCCATTTAACATAAGGTAACCTCGATCACTCCATCGATGGAAGTCTATTTCATTTGGTGTCGGACTTTCAAAACACGTAATAATATTTGCTACATCAGGGTCACTTACTTGCTTTTCTCGGGTGATTCTTGGCAATTCAGTTGACATTAACACAGAGACAGTACACACAGAACATTGGCATCATGACACGGAGGATGTAAGTGTATTCTATCTTTATGACAAACGACTGTAACTGTAGCGCCCATCGTGCCAGACGACCACTTAGAGAACGTAGTAACATAAGCTATTGTAACGGTTGATGATCAGTCGTTATGGTTACCGTAGATCTATCTAAATAACCTCTGGACTTCTGCACTGCATAGACTACTTTCAAAGGTTCTCGTTCCGTAGTGCTGTAGTTTTGTTCAGCAGCACTTAGAAGACGACTTGCATATTCAACGAGGCGTTTGTTACGTCCCTTCCCTTAGAGTAGACAGGCATCCAAAGCATATGAGCTGGCATCTGTTCGTAAGTTGTATGGTAGACTTGGATCTGTAGGTCGTAGAATGGGTAAAGTAGTTAGCAAACGTGTTAGTACTGCGTACGCTTCTTCTTGTTCCGGTCCCCAACACCAGGTAACAACTTTGCAAGTTAGTTGACTTAATGGTTGTGTCACCTTGGCAAAGTTTGGTATGAACCTTCGAAACCAACTGCACGTCTGCAAAAACGATAAAACCTGTTTAACATTCCGAGGTGACGGTCATTGTACAATTGCGGATATTTTTCTTGAATCAGGACCAATTCCATTAGGCGTTATAATATGTCCTAAGTATTTAACACTCGCACAAGCAAAAGTACATTTATCACGATTCGCATTTAATTTAAAAATTTTTAATAGTTCTAACATTACATGTAAGTTTGTCAAATGTAATTCAAAACTACACGAAATAACAAATAGGTCATCTAGATACGCAAGCACACTAACATCACCTAATCCTGCTTTAAATCTGTCTATGAGTTGCTGGAATGTTGCCGGTGAATTTCTCAGTCCAAAAGGCATCCTCTTAAACCGGTATATTCTAAATTGGGTGACAAAACCTGTCTTATCACGGTCTTCGAGTTTCACTGAGGCTTGCCAGTATTCAAAAGTTAAATCAATTGTAGACATACACATTGTCGGTTTTGTAGCATTTAATAGGTTATCGATTCTGGATAGTGGGTAACGGTCAGGCACTGTAACACTCATTTTTATATCCGCTGACTTACATTCTTAGATGATGTCAGTTTTTATCATTTTCGCAATTTTACCTATTTGTGTTTTCTTCTTCGCAGGTGATAGTTTGTATGGCGGTACTGCAATTGTACTGTCATCGCTTAATTTAACAGCATGTTCAGTAAAGAGCGTCGCTTCCTGGTTATCAGCAAATACTTGTGTTATTAAATCGAGCTGTTTCTTTTCAACATCATTCAATTGAATACCTTCATTGTCACGAAGAGCTAATGATATTTCAACTGTATTTATTGCTGTATGATTTTCATCATCGATTCTAGCTTCTGCAAGTAAGGTATAAGCATCCTGTGGTTTATCTAAATATCAGTACTCTATTTTTGGTATAATAAATAAAATATTAGCAGCAGTAATCAAATCTACACCTAAAAGTGTTTTGCTATCTACCTGTTCAGGTACAGCTATAAATTGTTGTGAAATGGCATATTCATGAAAAATTACTGTTACATCAAACAACAAAATAGAAACATTTTTAGGTTTTCCATTTGCCAAAATCATTTCCATAATTGATTCAGTGTATGGTACCTTTTTCCAACAAATGTCTACACAATCTTTGACTATCTATGCTTGATCGTGCACCAGAATCTACAAACACTAATCCTGTAAGATCACTTACTGTAATAAGTAGCATTGGACGTAGGACATTAACTTCTCCAAAATTGGAAGCTAACACTTCAGTAGATGAAACGCTGTTTGCTGTAATGGTGCATTGTTTTGGGACACAAATAAAGATGATCTGCACTCTAGACATTGGGACCTCACAAACCCAGGTGCGCCACAACCATAGCACGTAATCGTTGAAGTTGACCGTCTACCCAAAATGGTAGTCGGTAAAGTTACTACCTCTCTTGTACTTCCATTTGTGTTTTTTCGAGTTTGAGCTGCTGTCAGCCTTCTGCATTCACTCGAATTCTAATTTTTTGATGTAGAAGACTATAGATCATGTCTAATTTGTGTAATTTATGTAACATCAAATAATTTTCCGATGGTAATTAAGATAGTAATGCTCGGCGGTGACTAACAAATTGATCGGTTGATTCTCGATCAATTTGTTCCTTTGATCTTATGAGGAGGCAAGTTTATCCAAATGCATGACTTAAACCTTTTAAGACATCGTCCCAGGTCTTCATCAACGACTTTGCTTTTTAAAACCAGGTCGCTGCACTATTATCTAATATTATTGGTAAACCTCTTAAAGAATTCTCATCCTTAATGTGAAGACATTTTTCATAAATCGAAATTGCATTGATAAATGCGTCAACATTTTCTTCCTTCATACCGGAAAAGCGAGACTTTGATCTGGAATCATTTGTCGCAGACATTTTTTATTTAGCCCCTGCAGTACTAAGGCGATTTGTCGGAGTTGATTCTGCAACAGATGTATCCTTTGAAGTAAGTACACGACCGCGTAAATCGTATATGTGCGTGAACGGCTTGCTCTTAGAAAGAATCGTATTGCAGCTGTGTACACAATTTGACAAAGAAACCAAATTTGAAAAAATTCTTCTCGTATCTAAAATAAGTTTTGCATTATACATTTCTTCCCATATATATATATGTCGTAGGCATAAGGTAATTTTAGGCAAATGACAATTTGCCTGGGCATACGCTAAATGCCAAGGAAAATATGGAAATAACTAAAAATAAACACCATTTTGCTATTTGCCTAGACATTTGCCCAGCTGTGTGTCAGTCATATAGTAAATGCCGCGAAGAATTCAAGGTAAATGATCATTTGCCTGGGCAGATGGCAAACTGTGTTTAAAATGAATAATCTGTTGCTATCTGCCTAGTCATTTAACATATGCCCGCATCTGAGTAATTTTTTGAAGTTATTTTGTGTTTATTGCTTCTACGGCGTGCGGCGGTGTGTACGTGTCAAAGACTATTTTGAGATATTTACGCCTTAAATTATTACAAACAATGATTAATCCTAATGAAGTGCATTCTGATCAAGATCATAAAAAAAGAAATTTGTGTGTTGCGAAAAATTTTACGAAGAATTACACAAGTTTTATTCTGTGAGTAAAACGAAAACACCTTGGGATAGCAACCGCTACGAATATGTAATTGGAATAATGAGATCAAGCATAAAAAAAACAACGAGAAAGTGAACCGTGACAATAAAGAAAATTATTACATGAGGAAATATGATCTTATGGAAATACAAAGTGCGACAAAAATTATTGTAAAACAAAGAACTGATGATATAGTTTACGTGATTCCAATTGAAGAATTCTATGAAGAAGTCGACGATGCTCATAGAGCCACAGGTCACGGGGGCAGAGATAAGGTATTACATTTTTTAAAGAAGAAAACAAACATCCCCAGGGTTGCTGTTGAAATATTTGTCAAATTATGTAAAGTATGTGCATCAAAAAAGCACCAATCTTAGAAGAGAGCCGTTGTTAAACCAGTTACATCGAAAAATTTTAACTGTCGAGGTCAAGTAGGTTTAATAGACTTACAGTCAGCTTCAGACGGCAAATATAAGTGGCTTATGAACTACCAGAACCACTTGACCAAATTTTTTCATTTAAGACCATTACAATCAAAACGAGCAGAAGTTGCCATGGAGTTGTGCAAAATATTTTTCATTCAAAGGGCACGTTCAAGTTTGCAAAGTGATAACGGAAGAGAATTTACTGCGGCCGTTATAGAGGAGCTTGTGCAGTTATGGCCAGAGTGCAAGTTTGTTCACGGTCGTCCGAGACATCCGCAAAGCCAAGGATCTGTAGGACGCGCGAATCAAGATGCCGAGCAGATGCTTCGTTCCTGGATGAAAGATAATGGTTTGTATTTTTATACATCAAGCTTTGTTGCATTTTTGCTTTTATTTACTTTTAAAGGTTCTACCCGATGGTCAATGGGCTGCTATTACGTTCAGTGGCAGAAGAATACATCGCACCATCGCGTCATAGGACGAAGCCCATATGAAGTGCTGTATGGAACAGAACCGAAAATTGGTCTAATAAATGATGAAGTAGAACTGGAAAACATCGATTCCCTGCAAACAAACGTTTTTAACGAAGTAGACCAAAACCGTGCTTCCTAGGATGATGTGCTGATGTCGGATGCTGTGCCGATGCAAATTGCTCCAATATTTATTAAAGAATCAAAATCAACTGATGATTCAGAGAACATGGTCCTGCTATGTTGTGTTTGCAAAAAGGAAAGCACAAGAGCACATACGTGCATCGCACCCCAAAAATGGACCGAGGACCATTAGATGATTGTAGTATTGCAGCATTTATAACCGATAAACGTCATGGGGTTCATCAGCTTGGCACCAAAAGTGGAGTAATTAAAACTTGGTTTACTTGAAACGAAATTGAAGCAGTGAAAGACATCAACTTGACGACAGATAACATTCTAAACAAAACTATTTCGTTACGAGAAGCTGTGGCTCGACAACAAACATTTGATGGACAAGGGTTTCATAAATGGTACTGTAAACCAAGTAAGAATTAGTGTCGTAACAAAAGATGTGCTTGTTTCAAAAACGGTAACATGTGTTCTAGCAAATGTCATTCGAGCTTGACGTGCGGAAAAAAATGAATAAATATGTATCACTGTTTGTTACTTCTCGTAAGATAGGTAGAAAACATGTATAGAAAATTTGATTTATCTTGTGTTTTGTTAGAATGCATATAAATTTAATGTTTGCATTATTCTCATTTTAAACAAAGTTTGCTATCTGCCCAGGCAAATGATCATTTACTTTGAATTCTTTGCGGCATTTACTATATGACTCACACACAGCTGGGCAAATGTTAATTGTCTAGGTCTAGGCAAATAGGAAAATGATATTTATTTTCTGTTATTTCACTATTTGCCTTGGCATTTACCATATGCCCAGGCAAATTGTCATTTGCCTAAAATTGCCTTCTGCCTACGACATATATATAATTTAAAGTAATATAAAAATTTTGTCCAGAGTTCTTCTATATATCAACACGTGGTGAAAACAGGGTTATGTCGATTCTTTTCTTCCACCGCAGTAAGTAAGTCTCAATGTCTTTGGCCACGAGTTGGTTACAATTACAATTACTATTTTTGCTTACACATTGCAAAAAAATTGTTTCTATTAATCATTAAAAAAATATATGTCATAATGATTAATTTTAATGCGAATTTTTGCTTAAAATATTTTAGAGTGTAGTGGAGACAACTAAAAAAAGTTTAATTACGCTACTTTTTGTATAGCCACAGGTGTCAGTTTTAAAACTGCTCAAATTTATTAATTTCAAATTTCTAAGGCTGTTAATAAATTGATATTAAAATTTTGCACAAAACATTTGTTAATAATGTCAATGTGTTTATTACTCATTGCTATATGCGACTGATTCTTCACACAGTTGGACATGAATATTTTTAACTAGGTATTTGCGCTTAAGTTTTTTAGAAATAAAATATGTCCGAGAACTAAATAATTATAATCTGCTTGACATTAAACAAAATATTGTTTTATGGCTTTGATTACTTATTGTAAGTAATCGAAAATTTTAGTACTAGCACTAATACACATTCCTGCTAAAACAAATGAAATCAATGCAAACGTCCTATCACAAAAACTCGTAACCGATCTGCAGCAACGAGATGTAGCATAAATATATTCTTTTTGTCGTCGTTGTTGCTAGACAAATGTTTATAATAATGGTTTTAATACAACAATTGTAGATTGAGCATAGCTTGCATCTGTAAATGTATGTAAGTAATCAAAGCATAGATATTAACTCAAAATGTACTAATCAGAGTACTTTATATAAAAGCCATAAGTACATAAAGAAGTAATAAACACAGATTAGTATTTTATCATTAATGTTATTACTTTCTTTTCGCTCTTTTAACACTACTGTTAAAATTCTGGGTTTTAAATATCTTAGACAATACCTTTTATAGCAGAATTTTCACTTAATTAAAACTCACAATGTTGATTTCAATTATTCTTTTACAGGCTTTTTAAAGTAAATTAAATTTTGAAAATAATTAGTAAGCAATTTTTAAAATAATTGCGTTTTAGAAGTAAATTTATTACCTAATTTTTTATTTTCCAAGACATTAATGGTATTATACATTGATCGTTTTGTATTGAAATCTATAGCATTAATTATAATTTATTAATGAGTTTATGTTTTATATTAGTAGTCATTAAAATTTTATTGTTATTTAACATGTACTTAGAATAAAAGTGTATAATTGTTATTGTCATTTTTTGCATTTTACATACTTCTAAACGAAATCATTAAATTAAAAGAAATAATTTTATTATTATTTAAGTTATGTAGAAGTATAAAAATACGTTAATCAATGTTTTATTTTGGAATTATGAATCAATCTGCAATTTCAAAAGCATTTGTGTAGATCGAGATAAGTCGTAAAGGAACAACGACAAAACAACACAACGTATGGGACCGCATTAAATTGTCAAAAGCTTAAAAGCTTCTGTTTCCACCTACTTAAGTACGAAATGGAGTTTGTTGACCACGACAACCGCAAAAAATTGTTTTTCGATCAATTGATATACTATGCTCGGAACATAAAAATGATTTAGTAAGATTTAGTGTATTTAGAACATGTAATAATAGAAACTTTTTGTAGTCGCGAATAAAAGTTAAAAGCGCGTATCTTGCATAACCCATTATTGAGATGTTATATGTTCATATTCAATCACATATCAATTTCAACGAAAATAAACAGTATTACAATGGTGTAATCACCGTGAAACAACTAAGGCTTTCTCAAGATGGTAGTTCTAAATATGCTGGCGGTATTTTCTACCGACAAACGGATTTATAAAGATTGTTTTCATTTCAATTTTATGCGCGATATGTATACCTAATTTCATAATTTAAGAGCAAACATAAATGCTACTGATTTAACTGCTCATACTAGTTTGCATTAACATTTTAAAATTGAAAAAAAGTGAAAATTAAATCCGACGTGTTGTTTACACCGTGCACACATTTTTAAATTATTGTTTAAAAAATTATTAAAAAATTTTTTTGCGAAAAAATGTTTTAATTCTTATAAAATCAATGCTAATAATAATTTTTTTCGTCAAACCGTATCTACAAAATGTCAAAGAACGTATTGTTTTTGTTAAATAGACGCTTAAAATATTTGTGCAATTAATAGATTAAATGCTTACTTTGTTATTGTTATTTGTATTGGGTTGTAGATAAAATAAAAAATGTTACAATTGTGTTTGTCTTTGTCCAAAGTTTGATTTAAATAAATACTAAAGTTGGTATTGAAAAAGTTTTTGTTTGATGAAGTATAACTCAACTGAAACATTAAATTTTATATAAAAAATTAAAAAAAATGTAACTTTTAAAATCAATAGAATGCAATTGTCAATATAAAAAATTTTGATAATTTTTTAGTGCCAACAAGCATGTTATTAAGTTAGAAAATTCAACAATTAAAAATTTACCAATTAAAAAAATTAGAAAGTAATTCTAAAAAATATAAATTTTACTAAGTAAGTCTGGTACAACATTAAAAATAATAATTACCTAATTGAGATACAAAAATTATTTTTTTATTTAAATTTGTATGAATTAATGAAAATACAAACTAAAATAAACATTTAAAAACACAATTGCTATGCAAAACTTAACTAAAACGAACTTTCAAAATCTATATTGAGAGAGAACGTAAAAAACACTATTCATGTTTAAAGTGTTGATGACTAAATATTGTTCCAAATGTTCGATTGTTAAATTGTGTCTTTATATTGCGAAAAGCTCCTTTCTAAGTGTACACTTGGAATGGGTGCATATTTGAATACGGCTATAATAGCGGGACTCATGATAAAATCAGAAACATTGTTAACAGTACGATTCAAAATAGAAGAAAGTTTTTCTAGTATTTGATATCTCGTTTTCTTTGAAAAATTTTTTACTAATTTTAATTTAACATTGTCTCACCAGTGGGCCCTGGAACAGCATATTAATGCCATTTTTAAAACCGTCAATTATTTTAATTGATTTAACCAAAGGAACTTGCTGATTTTCTAGAGATTTTATTGTTTCACTCACAAAACTAAAATTGCTTTTGATAAAAGCCAAATTATTCATAAGTTCATGTCGTTGAAGAACATCTTGTATAGATTTCTTGTTCAGTCTGGAAATTCCACAATCAATTGTTTAAAATTCTCGAAATTATTGGCGTAGCAGATAGCAGCATCCCATCAAGTTTCTGGTCTAGTGAGAATTGGCTCTGGGGGTAGTGGAACATTAGGCAGCCTCTC
Source organism: Aquatica leii (assembly GCA_035610365.1). Taxonomy (NCBI): domain Eukaryota; kingdom Metazoa; phylum Arthropoda; class Insecta; order Coleoptera; family Lampyridae; genus Aquatica; species Aquatica leii. The sequence continues at coordinate 31,519,205 of CM069437.1, read as the reverse complement.
TTTAAACTTCTGCACCCTTAAAGGCGCTTTGGCAAATATTTTTTTGCCATTACTTATTATTGACTAAAGAAAATTGGGTTCTTATGGTCTTAGCCATACGATTAAGCCCATGAGCTAAGCAAGTACAATGTGTTAAGTTTTCGTAAAAAAATTTTAAATTTGATGCAGTTGAAAGCATGAGCAATACTTTTTCATGTGGCACAACTTCAGGCAAAAAAAAAGTTGGCTGGCTTTTCATTAACAAACTTTGATATTGTATTGCTGTTAGTTTTGCTTAATTGTTTTGAGCTAATTAAAAATTGTTGTGTAGGAATTTGGATTCACGAACGACAATACGGCAAAAGCCAAATTCTACTTTTTGTTTTGGCTTTCAAGAAGAGACTAAGACTAAGCCTAAGTTTGAGTGTTTAACTACGACACGGTTTAAGCCGAAAGTCGCTTGTAATCATAAACGTAACAACCACGAAAGCTAAAGATTTTATAAGCTTCTAAATTATTATAAAATGGTTTAACAGCAATATTTTTTGAACGATTGTCCATTAATTTACTTTTAGATTAGAAAAAAAGTTAAGACTACTAAAGGGTAAATTTTTTACGCTGTCGAATTTTAGTCAGCGACTGAAAGCGCTTACTTTGCAGCGTAACTTAACATGTTGTGTTGTTGTGTTCGATAAACGCGCATAACGACTTGTTCTCACAAATTTCAAGGTTATGCAACTGCAGTCCCATTTATTAAGATAACTGATCAAATGACTAGAAATAGCACGGATAAGCGCTAAAATAAAAAATAACTATAAGAACGACAAATAAGCTAAAAAACCTAGACAAATATGTTTATTAATAACTATTAATTTTTATGTAATTCGTGTAAACTTTGATATCATTTGTTGCTGCTTTTAATTGAACGTAAGCAAACAAGCTTAAAATCCGGTCACTAGTTATCACACAAGCTGAGCTTTCGTTATACGTCGCAGTGAACGTTTTTAGAGTCTGGAATAAACTGTTTATTCCAGGCTTTGAAGATGTCCACTGTACCGTGTTACAAAAATGTTCTAACTTAATTGCTAGCGACTAACTCAGATTGATTTGGCGAGTGGGTCGTAGGTTTTGATGTGGTAATTATAAAGCAAATTAAACAAGAGCCAAAATGGTGAAAGATTAAGATGGGATATACCGTTTAAATTTATCTAAAGCTGTAAGAGAACAAATGACAAAATACACGTTGTAACAACGAGTATTTTTATTCTATCACAGAAAGTTTGAAAAGAGAAGATGCGTTTACATAGCTGCAATCAAACGCTAGAACGTAGGTTAATATTATAGTCAATAGTTGTTGAAGTAAGCCGCCTTCGGTTGAGCAAACGTCGTACAAAAATTAAATTTGTCGGCCTACATTACGAAGATAATAAATTTACATTTTTAAATTATAACACCAATATATAAGCACCGTCTAATATTATGTTACAAAAAAAAAGATTTATAGTATTTATTGTGACAACAATCTGATATGTACGTCCAACCGTACGTGCAACAGGCTAACAACGTAAATGCAAAGAATTAAAGTAGGAAATATAATACTTACAATTTATTTTTCCTTCCTAACAACTACTTACTAAGAAGACCTTCCCAGAATTTCCTAAAATTTGCTGAAATCTAACAAATACGTACATACGGTGTTATCACAAGTAAATTCCATTTGATTCATACGATTAATGAAAAAATCGAATGCGTCAAGTTTCCCTCCAATGAATTATGTTCTTTCGGTAAGTGGGCCTTTCAATACGCTCTTTATACGGAACTTTGCTATAATGGCTCTCCTCAATGAAAGTTTTTAATTTACGGCCTAAAATGTTTCGCTATAACGGCAAAAAAAAATTTTTTTTGATGTCGATATATCTACATGTTGCCAATCTTGCGCAAGCGCAATCTTGATGCACACTTGTATCTATTTCCCCTTGTTTACGAGCGTTATTGTTCATAAAGCCGCTGGTTTAGACTTGTCTGAGTGTACATACTTATTACTGATTGTTAAACATTAACGGAAAAAATTGGAAACAACTAGGAACATTTTTGGTACGTAAGTACATATGTATGTATGTACAAATTAAACATTCTTAATATGTATTTTTTTGTATTGAACTTATTTTGTAATTTCATTATTTATTAGACAAAATGTCACCGATTATCGACTTCGGAGACTGATAAAAAGAGATGCCAAAAATCAGTCACGCTAGAAACTAAACTAGAAGTATTACGCCGTATAGAAGCTAGAATGGAAATTGTTGAAATTTGCAAGGCAATGGGACTTGCGAATTCTACCATTCAAACTTTTCGCGATAAAAAAGAAGACATTAAAATATATTTGCAACCTGCTGCACCTTTAAATATCTCGAGATTAACACGCCAAAGAAACTAGATTATGGAAAAAATGGAAAAACTATTGATTATATGGATTGAGAACAATAACATACGGAGAATGCCAATGAGTTAAATGACTATTCAGAAAAAAGCTTTAAGTATTTTCAAAAAATTTGAAGAATGGAGATACCGATGAATCTGCTAAAGTTGTCACATTCCAAGCAAGCCGAGGATGCTTTGAAAAATTTAAAATAGATTCAATTTGCATAATTTGAAAATGAAAGCTGCTACCGCCGATGAGGCCGCATCTAAGGAATATCCCAACATCTTAAAAGGAATTATTGAAAGAGGTGGTTATAAACCTGAACAAGTGTGTTACAAGCTTTAGATCTTACGAACCTTGCACGGCCAACTCACACAGTCGGAGACAGGGGAGGTTTAAGAGAATAATAAGTAAGGGGGTCAGATTATTTATAATTAACACTTCTGCTTCGATCAAGACAGACGGTCCAAGCTTGTAACGAATTTTTAGGTTTGTAATCCTTGTTACTCTGATGTTCGGGTAACCACAATAATAGAGAAAGGTATGTTACCATAAAAGAAAGATTAACAAGTATAAAAACTTTAATTTAGTAACGTAGATAAGTATATCTAATTCTTAGTGCATAAATGCCAGCAGTATCGGCAACACACAATACATATGTGGGTTAAGTCGAAGCGAACAGCGAAGAAAATTTCGTAGTAAATATTGTTTGTACACAGCATGCGATACACACAAAATAATTAATGAAACTACCTTAATGGTATTAAAACGTTTTCCCCGGCAAGTGAGCCTAAAATAAATTTGAGTAGCAAATCGTGTCAACACAATGACTCACGAAATCAAGATCTACAAAATTGTTAATTATTGCTAAAAGAAAGTACACATAACATAACCCGATTGACGAATGCTGTTGTAGACATTCAATAAAAGTTGGTTTCGCAGGGGTTTGCTGCATGAGTAGGATCTCAAAGAAAAGTCCTTGTCTTTGGTTTTTTTAGTTTTAACCGTAGGCCTTATATATAGTTATACTCGTCCTATGAAGGTATTTGTCGATATTAATCCCTCATTATTCTTTATTGAATAGAAACATGTGGGCCAAAACGTGGTGGAACGGCTATCAAATTAAGGAGAAATTACAAAAGAATTCTAATAAAACGGAAGTAACTATCTTACCCTGTGACGACTCAATTATTTTACAAGCGTAATGAAATTATAATTTGATTTCCATTATTAAGGATGTCATTCCGTCAAAACCGGAATCTAATTTTAATTCAATATACGGGGTATTATGTTAGAAAAATTTTGCACGTAACAAGTGTTTAACGTAGACAAAAATGAAAGCTTTATTGGAAGCGAATGCTTGATCGCACGTATATTTCAAAAACCGAGAAATCTGCACCTGGTCATAAGGTGTCTAAAGAACGATTAATTTTGCTGCGTGGTGCAAATGCCGCGGGTGATTTTAAGCTGAAACCACTTTCAATATACTTGTCCAAAAATCCGAAGCCTCTTAAAGGACTAAACCCGTCATATGGATATCCAACAACAAAGCTTGATTTACTAAAGCTACTTTTGAGAGTTTATTAAAAAAAAATTGTACAGAAGTGAAAAACTTAAGCAACAAGGTTTTGCTAATTTTGGATAATGTATTCTACTAATTTATCCAAACTATCTGAAGATGTAATGATTGAGTACCTTCCAAAAAATACAACTGCTCTGATCCAACCAATGGGTCAGGGTACAATAGCCACTTTTAAGGCATATTACCTACGCCGAACTTTCCGATAACTTATAAGGGAAACCGATGGTGAATCTTAATTAAAACATTTTGGAAAAACTATAACATCAAGGATACTGTTGACAACATCAGTTGATCATGGAAGGCATTAAAATTAAAAACAATGAACCATGTTTAGAAAAAAATATGGCCAAAATTTGTAAAAAGTACTGATGCAGAAGTTAATTTCCTTCCTGAAACTAGACACAACATTTTGAATCTTGCACGTGATCTCGGCTTTAAAGGTTTAAACGAACGTGATGTGCTTGATCTACTTGAAGCTGATAGGCAAGCCCTTTCATATGATGAAACCATTCAGTTGCAAGTAGAACCGGCACTTGATGAAAAGGCAGAGTCTGTTGTATTCAAACAGCTGACATCAAAAATTTATCAAAAGCTTTTTCCTATTTCAAACAAAGAATAAACATCCTTCTTGAAAACGATCCTTACGTCGAAAGTAGCGCTAAAGTTTCTCAAGGAATTAACTTAGCCATTAGCTGTTATAAATCACTGAAGAACAAAATAGACAAGAAGCGAAGACAAATAACGTTGGACAATTTTTTTAAGCCAGGCCCATCCTTACCAACGTCTTCAGATTAAAGCTATTTAAAAAAAATTATGTATGTATATGTTGGGTGCAAAGCGCGAAAACGGCCAATTGTCGATTTTTTTGCTCAATCTTAGGTTTGGACGTTTCAAAGTAGCCAAAGCCCGAATTTGAATTTAGTTTCCGGCTTTGGCCGTCTAAAATCAGCCAAACCTAGGATTGTGCAATTGCGACGCGGCCAAAGCTGGAAATAACGGTCAATTGTTATTTCTCGTCGCGCGTAATTTGGAGCTTGCGTATAGCAGTGTGGTGCCAGTCTGAGATTTTCCTTGACGTAGTTTACACGTGTTGTTGAGTTTATGCGTTTAAGTTGTCTGGTGTAAGTGAACATGAATTTAAGTTGAAATTGGATGCTTATATCCACAAAAGTGAATCGAATAATAAATTTCTCTTAACTCCATGTAAGGACAATAAACTAATATCCGAGATAAAAGTTTCCTTACGTAAAACATGAGAAAAAAACCGCTTACGTCATCGACGAGTTAAGAGGTACGACGTTATAACCATTGGTAATGTCCAAAAGCTTATAAAAAAGCGATTTACAAATGAGGATGAAATAAAATATTTTGGGCATACAGATGAGTTGTATGAAATTATTCACAAAGCCCATTTAGATACAGGACACAAAAGAACACGGTGTATGGACAAAGAACTGAAAAGAAGGTACTGCAATATCACGCGTGATGTGATTGGTATTTATTTAAGCCTATGTGGACAATGTCAGTTAAGAAAAAAACATAAAGGAAAGAGACTAGTTAGGCCAATTTTGAGTTAGAACATGAACTCTAGAGAACAGGTGGATCTGATTGATATGCAAACCGAAGCAGGCAGAGATTATAAATTTATTTTAAATTATCAGGACCACTTGACAAAATTTGATTTTTTGAAACCTTTGAAATCCAAACGAGCTTAGGATGTAGGTTATAATCTGTTAGACGTTTTCTGTATAATAGGTGCTCCTTACATCCTACAATGACAATGGGAGGGAATTTACAGCAGCTGTAATAAGGGAAGTTGCTGATATGTTTGAAGCTAAAATAGTCCACGGAAAGCCAAGGCATTCTCAGAGCCAGGGAAGTGTCGCAAAAGCGAATCAAGATGTTAGGGACATGTTGGTTTCTTGGATGGCAAAGAAGAAGAGTACTAACTGGGCTGACGGACTGCGATTCGTTCAGTTGAAAAAAAATAGATCGTTCCATCGAGGGATAAACAGAAGTCCATATGAGGCAATGTTTGGGGTTGCTATACGAAATGGGCTGTTGGATTCAGATATACCTCGGGAAACTCTGCAAACTATTACCAGAGAGAAAGAGCTGGAAAACATATTAAATGATAATCCTAATGTGGGCGCTTCCAGCGACTCGGATACAGATGACGAAAATCATGCAATTTCACATGAAAGCTCCAGCGTTAAGCAAGTTCCACAAGTAAGCATTAGTAGCTAAGTGTACCTGTACAGCTGATAATTTATGCGAGATTTGCATTCGGCAAGAAAAAATGACACAGGCACGTGAAGCATCGTGCACATCGCAAAAAAGGGAAGCTGATGAAATGCTGCATAGGTCGAGCAAAAAGTTTCCTTCTGTTAGCATTGGACAAAACGTTTTGATAAGAATTCCAGATGTAGACAGGGGGCGTGTTCCACCAAGAAATCTAATGGCCGTTGTTATGAAACGAAAAGACAAAAGTGATCTTTACCAGCTAGGAACACCGTCAGGGGACCTTGACAAATTGTACGCAAGAAACGAATTCCAAACAGCAGAACATAACTTCATCGAAATAGAAAATGTTCCAAACGAACAGCTTACATTAAAAACCGCCGCTGCAGTAGACTCTCAATCAAAGCAAGGTTTTGTTAAATGTGAGTGTAAAAAGAATTGCGAAAACAAGAGATGCAACTGTTTGAAAAAATTAGTAAAATGCAACTCAAAATGTCACTCATCGTCAAGTTGCAGAAATAAATAATTATGAAAATATGTGTTTCCCCGAAGTTCTCTTGTTTTGAAGTATTTTATCCTGTTTATTTCAAGTACTTTCTATTATAATACTCACCTTGTTTCGCATTGTTGTGAACTTGAGTTTTGTTTCATTTTCTCTTTTAATGTTTAACTTGTTCATTTCATACTTATTTATGTATTGTGTTCCTTCGTAAATATAGATTTAAACAAACTATATGTACTATCAGTTTCATATGCTTCCATTTACCTTTGTAGCTTCCTATTCTTTGTGAGCTTGTGCGTATGATTTGACAACTAGTTTTTAGGCTTCTTTAATATTAAACCAAAAATCAAACATTATTTCCAGCTTTGATCGTTTCGCAATTGCACAATCCTAGGTTTGGCTGACTTTAGATAGCCAAAGCCGGAAACAGAATTCAAATTCGGAGTTTGGTTACTTTGGAACGTTCAAACCTAAGATTGAGCAAAAAAATCGACCATTGGCCGTTTTCGCGCTTTGCGCCCAACATATACATACATATATTTTATGTAACATGAAATTGTTTCATTTTTGTTTATAGATTATTTTTGGTTGGTCAAAGCTATGGATGGTCTACCAACTTTATATTTTAAAATGATTCATGTAACTTGTTTAGCTCATGGTCTACACAAGGTTTCCGAAACTATCCGTTCTGAGAATGCAGACGTAAATGAATTAATATCTGTAGTGAAGAAAATATTTATAAAAGCTCTAAAAAAATAACAACATGTAAAGAAACTGCTCTTAATATACCATTGCCACATAAATCCGTTCGTTGGGAAACTTGGTTAACGGCAGCAGAATACTACGCAGATCATTTTGATTTTCTAAAAACCGTTATTGATAGGTTAAATGCTTCTGAAGCTAATGCTATACGTTTAGTTTCAGTGTTGTGATTTTTCTTGTCATTTTATCTAATCTTACTCAAATAATCAGTTAATATTTACTGCAAAATGAGTGCTTTAAACTGCATATTAAAGTGCATATCTTACGTGCCTAAGTGCATGCATATTTTTACATTTTATAGTGCATTAGCATATATACAGAGCTATACTGTCTACTTTGTAGTTCAGGAGTAAAATGCTAACGATGAGACCTAGTACCCATTCATTAAATTTTTAACATTACCATTACTACTATTTACAACTGGCAAAAATTAATGGTAAATTTTGTATAGCAATATCAACTAATATGTTGTTTGTTGTGCTTTAGCAAATTGCTTTGCCTAGGTTAGTGTTTCAAAAAAAATGTTTGGTATTTAGCTAATCGAGTCTATTAGTCTTAAATGAAGCTTTAATTACTTAGGGTTGTCAAATGTTATTGTTGGTATCACCGTACTAACTAATATAAAAAACTGGTGACGAATTTCCTATAAACAATGATAAAGAAATGTCTATATATTTTATTTAAGGTTATGTTGTCTTAAAACCATTTTGAAGTGATATATACACGTTTGTATTGACTTCCTAGCATGCCATAATTTTTTTGAAATTTTTCTTCTTGATTTGATTAAGATCATATCGGCTAACCTTTATAATTGTGCGCTTCGATATTACTCACCTTTTAGTAAATTAGTAAAAAAAATCGTCTCAGGCAGGATTTAAACTTATTTGATATTTAAAATAAATAATAAATAAATTATTAGAAAGAATTATTTCTATAAGAAACTCTAAAAATAATTCGAATAATTTACATACGTACAAAATTATATAAGAGAAACTGTTAAAAATGGCGAATAGACCCACTTCCGGTTTCTTTATTGAACCCATTTTGTAATAAAAAAAAATTTTAATCGCTAAACTTTCCTTATAGAAAAGTAAAAATTGGATTTAAATGTGTAGATTTTTCTGGCGATGGCAAATTGTTAATTTTTTTATGTTACTAAAGAATTTTAACTTAAAACTTTAGTTTATTACTAATTGTGTTTTTTAATTTTTTTTGTGGATGAACTGCGTTAAAAATTTTTCAAACGTTGCATTTTATTAATATAAAATGACAAACTGTTTTAATACATTCTTACCTATAAGTTTCTAAAAATTTATTTTTGTGTGATCTGTTGATTAATTGCGTAAAAACTAACTTCTAACCGTTTTAAGTAAAAGTAATAATCGATTGCTTTGATTAATTATTATTTTAATGTTTTATGCTATAAAGTATAAAATCTCATAAAAAGTTACACAATATTTTGTAATCGGTTAAAAATAGATATTGTATAACAAAAAATGTAATCTAAAATTACACAATATTTTTAATTATTTAATTCAAACATTACAAAACAAGTTATTAAAAAAATGAATAATTTACCACGTACAATTATTATTTTATAATTGAAAATGTATAAATTAACTACATCAAATTTAATTTTTTGTAAGGAATGCTCTATTTGCTTACTCTACCAGTTAATATTTAAATAAATACGTTTGTATCAAATGATCTTACAATTTTTCAAAAATATTTATATAAACTGCTTTAATGAACATTTCAATTTAAATCCTTTCTTTCTTTTTAGTTTAAATAAACATAAAATTTTTATTTAAATTTAAATTTCTCGTTTTGTTGAGTTAACTTGAGCTTTTTTGTTTTTCTTTTATAAATTAATCTTATTTTGAAATGTAGACAGCTAACCAATACCTTCAATTATAAATAGTACAGCTTATGTATATAAAATTTATATAATTAACTTTTTAGTTATGCTTACGATGATGATTGTGACCATTCAGATATTATACAATTAATTAATTAGAAGTAGTTTAAAATATTTTACAATAATTATATATATTTAATGCATATATGCATCTGGTCATTTTAGAATAGCAATATTGATTTTGATGGTATTGCTAATAAAGGGTCACTATTTAATAACGTTGACGTTTCTTTCAGAGTCACAGATCACATCTAAATTGATATTTGCTTTCTAAACAGCTGCGCTTCGAAAGATATAGTCTGAATTTGACCTTAGACACTTTCTTGCTAAATAAAAGACTTATTTTGACTGAGTTTGTACATATAGATAAAAGCAATTTATTTAATTTTGTCTTTATTGCTATTTAAAAAAATACAAATGTTTATTATTTTAAAACTTGATTTAGCACAGTTACGTTTTAGTTAGAAAAATCAAATAAAGTAAGTAAAATAAGTAACAAGTTTAAACATATTTCCATTGTTGTTATATACATATTTTATACAATAAACATAGAAATAACATCATATAGTTGTTTGAATAAATATAATTGACACTCATCGCTTCTTGTATGAATCAATATATTACGACGTTGAAAAATTTATTGAAAAGTTCGAAGACAGAGAGAATTTCTTCAAGCTGCGTTGGGTGTTGGAAATTCAGAAAACAAAACGACTAAAAGAGAAAAATTATCTTTTCTTTCTTTGAATTGGTTTTAAAAACATGTGTCCAGATAATCAATGTTGCCAAACCTTCGCCAACTAGCAAATAATCTAACGTTTGGTAAAATTATAACAACTATAAAAAATTGTTATTTTTTGTCAACGTAATTAAGTGGTGAACATAGGCACCGTAGACTCCGCGTACAATTATTCCAAATGCATCAATTGAGTAACTGATACTTAAATATTATTTTATTACTTTATTTGCTTTGATGTTAAAGTCCATTTGAAATTTCATGGTAGATCTAACCATACATTAGCAAAAATGCTATTTCACGCACAAAGTTTAAAACATCCAACTGTACAGCAACAAAATATTAAGTTATCGTTAGACCTTTCCTAAAATAAATGACGTTATAAAATAAGAAAAAATACAAGATTTCCATATAACTTCTCTTTATAAACGAATTAACCAGTAATCTAAGTCGTTACTTTAAAATTTTCTATTTATGAGCACCTAGATAATGGTTTTACATACTTTTAGTTTTAAAGTTTACTATTATCTAAGTTAATTTCAGTAAAGGTTTTGCAAATGTTTAATACATCTGTCTACTTACTGTAATAAATAAATAACAACTCGTAAAAACTATATTTACCTACATTTAATTAAATAAATAACAGCACAAGATACGTCTAAATTTGGTTTTTAAACAAAATTAAAAGTCGTATAGACAAAATGAGTGACTAACTATTTTATTCCTAACTAACCGCCTATAAATGTATAGAAAAAAATGAGAAAGAAAAATATTATAGTTAACCATAGAAAAAATGTGTGTGATGCCAACCAAACGGGTATAACTAAATAGAGTGTGTATAAATTGATGAAAATGCTACACGCTGCAACATTATTCGTTTTATTCTGAACTGAAAATCTTAATATGTCTTCAAAAACCACTTAAAAGAAACATATATTTGGCAACATTGTAAACTAGCATACTGTAATACCTGCGGTTGCTATTTTTTAAATTGTAATCTCCAAAAACATTTTACTCGTCATTGTTAGCATGTTTTAAATTTTCCACATTACGCAAGATATGATTTGCTCTTCAATATATTTATTGCCAGAAGAATACCTAAATAAAGGTAAGGGGGAGACATTGGGACACGCGGCACATATGGACAAATTTTAGTGCCACTAAGCGCAAAGTTTAATTGTACTGCTTAAGCGTTAGAGCGCACCACGTACCCATTTTATTGTAGAAAAACTTTGACACCGTCAAGCGACTCAGTAGCTAATTACACTTTGCTATGTGCACGTGTTTGGCGTTGTGAACAAATCGGAAATCGTTTGAGATCGAATATTTTCCATGTGGATGATAGAATTAACTCAGTTGTAATTTTAGAGGTAAGTGGACTTGTTTACCCTTGCTATAACGGTATACGCTAAAGCAATTGTTTATTTTAGTTATTTACATAACTTCAATTTGTTTATAAGCATGATTGGGGTAGATTGAGACATTTAGTTGGAGGCACATATGGACACTGTCCCAATCCGCCGCAGAAAATTACTGAACATATTTTTCAAGCATTAACATGCTAAAGACTTACAAGAGGAAGACCAATCGTTTCGCTATATCGTAGGAGAATATAATTGCTACTGTTGACGATGTCTTGCAATGAAGACTATTTATAAGAACTGCAACCACAATCTACAACTTGACAAAATCGACCGTGGTTAACAGAGTAAAAAAAAATAAAAAAGGACGCCTGGAAGACCATAACCGAGTCTCCGACGCTTCTGACAGACAGGATCCATTCTATCACTATTCTAGCCTGCCCAAGAAGAACAACTAGATTAATATTTTATCCAAAGTTTGAAAATGAATTATGGTCTCACATATACACACGTTCAAAAACTGGCATACGATTCTGCCAAAAAAATAAATGTAAAGTATCCACCGAGCTGGAATAACTCGTTAGCTGAAAAAGATTGTATAAAATCATGTATGAGAAGGTATCCTATTTTGTCACTAAGGAAGTCAGAAAATACCAGTATGGCAAGAGCTTCCGGATTTAATAAAACAAATGTGAAGTCATTTTTTTAATAATTTACGGAAACTTTTAGAAAAGTATAAGATATCAACAGAACGAACCTACAATTTGGATGAAACAGGCGTTGCCACTGTTTTAGATGCACCGAAAGTTATTGCCAAAACTGGTACAAAACATGTGTTCTCAAGCAGTATCCGCAGAACAAAGAGAACTGATTATATTTTGCGCTATAATAAGTGGAGTCGGAAATACAATTCCTTCTGTTTATATGTTTCCAAGAGCAAAGTTTAAGCATGTTTTTATGAAAGGAAAGGAAAGCTAACAAGCCATGGTCAGGATGGATGACGTCAATATTATTTTTGGATCTAATTAAACACATACAAAATACGAAATGTATGAAAGTTGAACCTATATTGATTGTTTGGGACAACCCTCTCACACCAGCCTTGAAACAATTTTATACTGTAAGAAGAATGGAATTATTCTTGTTACGTTTTCCCCACATTGCACGTACCGCCTTTAACCTTTTTGTTTTAAAACCTATTTAAAGCAAGTTTTTAATTATTGGTTGGTAAATCATTCTAGCAAAAAGGTATCCATTCATAAAATTGTAGAACTGACAGGAAAAGCATATTAGAAAGCTTTTATACTTGCCGATATATGTTTTGGGTTTGAAAAAGTGGTATTCTGCTTTTTAATAGAAGTATTTTTAAGGAAGATGACTTTGCTGCTGCATCTGTAACAGATTCAAGAGCTCCAAAAGCAACAGATACACCATCAACATCTGCGATAGACTGCAAGAAGACAAAAATAGCCAAGCAAAAAAAGAAGTAAGTGAAAAATAACCTGCTTGATAATACAGAACAACAACCGAATGATTCAGATGATTCCAGGGATAAAGTGAACTACGCTGATGATGAATCTGACTGTTTAAACCATATGGACCATAAATATTCCGACCAAGACCAAGACGTAGAAGGTATCGTAGATACTAAATCTAAGATGCCAAATATCAAAACAAGTGACTTTTTGCTGCTAAAGTATTACACAAAAAAAACCTAAAAGTATTATGTTGGAGAAGTGGAAGAAATAGTCGACGAAAAATATTTAACAAATTTTCTCAGAAAGAAAGGAAATGGATTTACCTTTCCCCAAGTCACTAATAAGGACCTAATAGAATTGGAACAAGTGGAACTAAAACTACCTAAGCCAAGAACTACTGAAACAACTGCAAGGTCTAGTTCAATAAAGCGGTTTAAGTAGACTTCTGTCAACTGAATGAAAATTTTGTGTTTAATGATGTTTTTTTTATTTTTCTTACTTTTATACGACTTATGTTAAATCGTACCATTGTTATTCACTAAATAAATATGATTTAAACTTTTTTGAAGAAAACAAATTGTTTTTGTCCACATCTGCCCCGGCACTGGCCAAATCTACACTAGGAGTACATTGGCACAATTTGGATACTTTGAAAAATTTGAAAATCTGATTCATCTATCAGTGAATAAGCGCTAAGTCTATGGTGATACATTTAATTAAAGATAGGATGTTACGCATGGTGGGCAGTGCCAAGTTGAGCGCGAGTGACGTCAGTCTCAGAGTTTTTTTAAACGTGTAGCTTGATACGTTCGTAAATTATGCATGGATATTAATATTTAGCACATTGTTTTAGTAATTTAATTTGTTTTTTTCTAATTTTGCTTTCTAAAATGTTCAATACATATATTGGATTTCATTCACGGAAAAAAAGGTTATGCGGAATTGATATGTATCATGCAAAAGGCTGTTGGTTTTGAGTCAAGCCGATGTACGCTTGAATTAAACTTCTATTTTATTAGATTGTCGCTGTAATTGCATTGCAATAAGAGATTTAGTTTAAATTTTAGTACATTTACGTTGAATGTTATTTGAACGTGGATCAATTTTAGAAAAAAAGCAAATGCTTTAAATATGAAATCGTAATGATTAAATTCAATATAATATTTCTCTCCGTGTTGTTAAAACAACACTTTAACCATAAAGTCAACTAAATTAAATCAAAACAGTGAATAAAATGTTTTTAGCCGTACTTTATTCACACTGCTATTGATAACACAAATAAAGTAAAAAAATTAAACGTCGCACTACATTTGAAATATTTATTTATTAAGCACGCGTCTACTTTTTTAAAATTCAAATATGGATTAAGGTTTTACATTCTTGGAAGAAATGATGAAGCGTAATTATCCGAAATTTTCAAATAGAAGAATTCAAGTAAATAATTGATACCCCTGATATACCACTTAGTAGATCATTAATAAATACGTTGAATTTCTTATCTGATTAATCGCCAGATGAACTTAATAATGATGACTGTGTTACAATTGAAGAGCTGTCATATAACGGATTCTGGCGGAATTGCCATAAAGTACAAGATTCTACTTTGCAAAGTTCTTGAAATCAATTTTTTTTAGATTGATCATCTAAGTGAGGGTGGTCTATCAAAACCATCTGCTAGTTATTATCTTAACTGATATTAAGTATTACAAAACCACCAGAATCAAGAAAAATTTTAGTATTCTAGAAAATGTCAAATTTATAGCTTCAAATTGCACAAAAATATTTTGAAATCATCCTACTGAAAAATAAAATTTTTTGAGATGATACTTTTCTTGTGCACCGGAAAGTATAGCGATCGCAATTTTTTTTCAAATTTACTTTTCAAGGTCTCCTGAATCAGAAAAATTTGTTTTTAACAAAAAAATTTTGGTTGTCTGTGTGTAACGATGTACCCACGATAACTCTCGAACCAAAAGTCCCAGTAACTTGAAATTTGGCATGTAGCTGGTTTTTCATATTCTCTCGGTTCAATCAAAAATGGGTCTGATAAAAAAACCGGAAGTGGGTGTATCTGCCATTTTTAACAGTTTTTTTTATATAACTTTGTACGTATGTAAATTATTCGAATTATTTTTACAGTTTCTTATCGATTTAATCTTCCTAACAATTTATTTAAAGAAAATTTTATTCAAACATTAGCAGTTTATTATTTATAATTTAAAGTGTGTTCTATATATAATCCTAGGTTCAAATCTTGCATTCGAAAATTTATTTTTAGAAAAAAATTATATATCTTAATGCGAAAGCAAGATACGTTAAAAAACAACAATTTTTTTCTATATTCTTTTGACTTGTTTATACACGAGATGCTGCATCTTATTTAAATCATCTTTGGATGTAGCCACAATAACTCTCGAACCAAAAGTCCTAGTAACTTGAAATTTGGATGTAGCTGACTTTTTATATTCTCTCTGCTTTTTCAAAAGATGGGTTTGATAAAGAAACCTGAAGTGGGTGTATCCGCTAATTTTAACAGTTTTTTTTATATATTTTTCTACGTATGTAAATTATTTGGAGTACTTTTACAGTTTCTTGTAGAGATAATTCTTTCTAACAATTTATTCAAATAAAAAAATTTCTAACATTAACAGTTTATCAGATATTTAATTTGTAATTTAAAATAAATTCACTAATATAATATAGTTTTGAATCCTGCTTGAGGCGATTTGTTTTACTGTTTACTAAAGGGGTAAATAATATCTAGGCGCACAAATATAAAGGTTAGTCGATATAATATTATAATCTTAACGAAATCGAGGAGAAAAATATTAAAAAAATATAGAATGCTAGGAAATCAATACAAACGTGTACATATCACTTCAAAATAGTTTTATGACAACAAAACCTTAAAAAAATATGTAGACACTCCTTTATCTTTTTTTATAGGAAAGTTCTGTGGTGACTAGAGCAGTTTATTTAAAGTGTAAATAACAAACATAATTAATTGCTATATAGGTACATAATTATATTCGTACACTAGGCCATACAGAAAATAAATTCAAAATGTTATAAATAAGAACAACAGGCCACTATTGTGTTTTATTGTGTTTATGTTTGCTCACGCTAATAGCAATAATCAAAGTTAATTTGTTTAATACGAAAATTGCCTAAAATAACTCCAAGACGGTGTACGAAAACCTTTTGAATTAAGTGAAATTAAACTTAAATAATGCAATTCTCTTTTATATTGTTGAATTTTCCTATATGTGACTGTGACGTCATGCAAGAAGCGACCGCAAACTCGTTCACTGGATCATCCAGCCCTGACTTATCAGTGTCAACCACATAACATTATATGATCAATATATTAAAAGCCAAGCTATACACAGTTACTTATGTTTGTAGTCACCAAATCCCCTGTTCTTCCCTACATACAAGTATCAATCTTCATTTAAAATGCATAGAGATAGAGGTTTTTTTAATTTAATCTCATAAGTCAATGACACTAACTCTTAAAAAAAATTCGATTATCTATTCTACGCACAATTGCAACCATTGAAGTATCATCTGTATTAATCGTTCGATTCTTACTGGTGTAACTTCTAATACCACTGAGTTAATTTTTTTTGCAACTTGGTCAGCGTTTTAAGGACGCGTTGCATAACTCTTTCTTTAATAAAACCGCAAACAAAAAGTTTAGAGAGTTGATATCGGGAAATTTCCCAGGTCATAGGATGAGACCACCGCGATCAATCCATCTATTCGAAAGTGTTCATTCAACTACTCTTACATTACGAGCAAAGTTAGCAGGAGCTCCATCGTGCATGTAAATCATGTTATGCCGTATGTTTAACGGTCAATTTTTTTCTGATACATTAAGGTACTCATTAGCATTAAGTCGATTTGGTAAGATAAATTGGCCCAACGACCTTGTGATTTATTATGCTCAGCCAAACGTTAATCGTTCTTTGGTTGCCATATTTTATAAATGCATGCGAATTTTTATCTGTCCAATAGTGAAGATTATGAGTCTTAAATACACCATCTCCGGTAAAGATAGATTTTTCGCTTCAAAGAAGACAACGGCAACAGTCGATTGTGTTACAAAAATTTAATCGTAATATGTTGTCGTTATCATAGAGATGCTGAACTTTAAAAACGTGATATAGTTTTCTTGTACAACCAAGTGAACGGTCTTGTTAATGGGGATGTTTAATGTTGAATCAGAAATTGGTTAAATAAAGTTAAATTAGATAAAGTTTAAACAAAAGGATTTTATTATCATAGACATGAATACAAATAATACAATTATTTCACTTTAACTTTTTGCTACTAAGATTATTACAGCATTTCATTAATTGTAATAGAATTATTACTATCATTGTCATCGTTATTATATATTTTTGTAATTAATGGCTTATGGTAACTGAAATATGAAATTGAATCTACAAAAATTAGTTAATTGATTTACAAAAATTAATAACATATTTCAGAATTTATACTCTATGCCAATTAATTGATGTTCATTAAATTAGCAGTCGTATTAATTAAAAATGTGACGCGTAACGAAATAAGCGACATGCTATCCCCACTGCGTTGGAGAAACTGAAAGTACTCTTCGTCTGAACCAACCGTGGTAGGGGCAAGAAAAAGATGGCGCGTAACGGAAAAATGTGACGCGTAACGAAAAAAAGATGGCGCGTAACGCAAAAATGTGACGGTAATTTTTTTTCCAACGCCGATAAAGAAGTTTCACTTCAAAAAAATTAGAAATTTACCTTTGATGTCTTGAATGGTAAATGGTAACGTAAAAGTATTTATTGAAATTATAATTCTTGTTTTAAATTACAAAAAAAAAATAATGACTTGGATAAACCTGATGGAATGTTATGGGTGTATTTATGTCCAGTTCAATGTTTGTGAGTAGCAACAGTAAATCCCCAAGAGTACTAATTTCTGGTCGGTTTCTTTTTTTTTGTGATGAGGCTCATAACGGCACTGAATTCACGTTCTACCAAATTGGAAAACGGAAATTAGGTAACGAACGTACTTCTGTGTTAAGTAGTAAACGATTATAGTCATCATTTTCTAAACAAAGTTGAGCAAATAATCTTTTATTTAAGGCATTCCTTTTGATTTTATTAACTGTTCTAAAGACATCATGTAGTGATTCACGCAAACGTTCACTAAGGTTTTTGCAGTTATGTCGATGAATGACACAATGCACCAATAATACATTTGGTATAGCTTGTTTTAAGTAGGCAAAAAAACTTTGGTGTTGTTCTACCATTGCCGGAGCACCGTCAGTAGCAACAGAGATGATATTAGTAAAGGGAATAGCTTTTACATCAAAAAATCTTTTTAATTCAGTAAATAACGTTTCACCATTTGTACCAGTTTCCAAACATTTAGCAAATAACAATTTTAGGAGAAACTTTTCTTCTTTTACAAATCTCACATAAGCTAAAAGTAAAGCTTCGGTTCTTGGTAATGTTGATTCGTCCAGCTCACTGATTCCATAATAATATGGATAGCTGATACTGTATTCTGACATTGACACCTTTAGAGAAATCATCAGCGCCACTCATTACTGAGATAAAAACTAAAATGTAGCGCTAACCATACTTTTTGGTGACAGTTTAATTGTCAGTAAAATTTTCATAAACATTAATATTTTTGTACGATATTTTCTAAATAGATTAGTATCTTTAAAATTTAGAAAATTGTTTGGGCGCATCAGTAGTAGCTTGTGCTTTGGATTCTTATTTCAACATTTATGTTCTTTAATTTTCTTGGTAACTTCATAATTTTGTCATGCGTTCCATCGTTAAATCTACACGTGGGTTAACCATGTATGATTAATAATAATAATAATAATAAATTTGCTTTATTAGGTTGCTAGTGAAGACAAATTTAAAAAAAATATAAATATTGTAGTATACATTGATATTTTATTCACTAGACCCAAAGGCGAAGTTCGGTCAAGAATACTACTATTCTTTCCCGCTCTTCCAGTTAACCCTTAAGTGAGTTAAAATGACTGTTTAACTGTGTTGTTTTTTGTATAATCTTATTAAGATTAATTAAAATTTGATAAAATTCATTAAATTTTACAAAATTTTATACAGTTTTATGCAATTCCAACAAAATGAATCATTTTTTTTGTATTGCCAAGTAGCGGTACTGTGTGCCGCTGTTTTCTACGCAGTCTAATCCCATATATTTTTTTTTCATAAGTATCATTTATCCATATTATAGAGATCAGTGGTCAAGCTGTATAGAGTTAAAAAAGTTAAAAGAATTAGGTGCATAAATAGTAGTAAAGAATACTTCTATAAATATCACAGTGATAGCGTTGATACAAATCCTGAAGGTTAGGCAATACATCCAACAGAACAAGTAATATGTAACTTTGGAACTAATCTTTGATTCAATGTGAAACCAGTGACTTCACACCCGTTACATTTCACGTAAATTGACACCAAAGGAACAAAAAATGCATTCGTGAATTGTGATAATAGCTATATTTATGTCGTACGTATTTCACGTTCGACAAATGTACAAATTACTGACAAGTAAAAAAAAGGAGTACTTACGGTCGTCTATGCAGATAGTTATCAGCACTCCAAACCATCCCCTAAAATCGCTAAAGAAATGAAGACAAATTAGATATAGGATCATATTAATTAAGTTGTGGTTTCCCCGTTGTGCCGGACGATTGTGTGGCTTCGAAATCTTAAACACATCTCAAGATGTAAAAACGCGTGTTTGCTTGACCACAATAGTTTTCCTCTCACTCAGTAAGGAATCTGATCTTTAACCAAAGGGTACAAAACCCATTCTGAAAATAGATAAAAAAAAGTAACAAAGCATTCCAAAGTGTTGCCCTAAAATCCAAAATAAAAAAAACTACAGTCCGCAATTGCTCGACTGTAGCCGGAAGTGGTGGCTACTCTACAATCGCAAAACCGTACGCGCCGGTTAAGAATAATTAGTTACCCCTGCCAAGCTCAACCAAGCCCGCCGTTATAGCGTTTGAAAGGTAATATGCCTTGTCCAGAGCATGAAACTACCGAATCGAAAACAATAAACTTCTCCAAACGCATAGCTGTCACGTTTCTACAACAGGCGCCTCTCTACTCATGGTGAAAGATCGAAAGAAGAGAAAGAAGGACAGGAAGACAGAAGAAAAAAAGATGTTACGACTATTTTTCTCTAGGTAACCGACCCTACTGCCCAACCAACTGACCAAATGCAGTAAGAAACAACCAGAAAACAAAAAAAAACGAAAGGTGGATACATAGTGGAGAGAACCCATGCACACTAGACTTAGATAGAGATATAGTGCTGTATAGTCGCTCAAAGACGGTATGATATCTTTCCTAAAAATAGAATCAAAACCAAAATAATAAGAACCCACGACAGGCAGCCCTTTTTAGGCAAACTAACTAAACGCTCAATACATACTAAATTCATAAAAAGAAATCAAAATTATGACATGTCTAAAAAAAACCTCTAAGCTAACTTATCTATCTTAAAACATTGTTGCAATACATACCCTTTGCTAAACATCAATTTTTTTGTATTTTTTGAAACACAAGAACTAAATTCTATTATTATAATGTCGGCGCTAGAGCAATTGTTGATATAAGTTTTTATATTAAAAACGTACCTACACTTATTTAATTTGTTTTTATAGTATTTGAAGATAGCTAACATTTTTTACTGTTTTGTCAGAGCTTTAACTATATGCACTCTATAGCCAAGTCTGCACCATTTGCCAGTTGATGCTTTTTTTGTCTTATGTTTAATTGTTGGTGGTTTTTTGTACAAATATTGATAACACAATTAGTAATATTGTGCGTCAGAAACTACTAACATTAAGTGATTTTTAGCTATGAGATGCTTTGTAAACTTCTGTCTCTATTTATCACTTATGTGTTCAATTGATTCTAAAACTGCTTGTTTTGGCCACACGGAAGTCGTACAGCGGACTGTATTTAATGTTTAAGAAGGGAGGGAACTTTCGGTAGCAACCCACCAAATTATTAGTAAACAAACTAGAAAATTATTTACATAACGATTCTGGGTCTTCTGGAAAATCGGGAGCGCACAACCACCCAAACCCGTAATAAATCAAGGCCTCGATTCACTCAGAAATGAGCGATTTCTCGACTTACCCTAATCTTACTTTTCCCTGGATGGTGAAAGTAAATCTATAACCCGCACAAAAGGGCGCACTAAACAGCACGGTTAACATTTAAGAAAAATTAACGAAATAGAATGTAAGAAAGGAGGCGTAATACTCGGGTCAAAACTAAGTAACGTACTGTCGTATTCTTTATCAAAAACTTGTATTTACAGCGACAAATAAAAACTTAAAATAGGGGACAGCAAGTCACAAAACCGAAAATGCCACTCGCGGAAAACTTAAATAGAAAAACTCTCGCGTTAACATACCGCCCACCTAAAATGAGCGATGCTCTATTTTTAACAAATTAAAAAAATATAAAACAAGAATAAAATAGAAAAAAATAAGAAGGAAAGAAATTTAAACAGGTCCTGGAAGCGGAGCTAACCGCGAAAGCGAGCGAGTGAGATGACCACCTGCTGTTTTAACGGTGGCTATCCGAGAGAGACCATTAGGTCCTGGGTGTAACGCGGTCACTCGACCAAACAACAATGACATTAGCGGTCGGTTATAATCCTGAACAAGAACTACATCATCCACTTGAGGACCGGGGTTATGTTGAAACCATTTTGTATGCTGAGTTAAGGTATGCAAATATACAGCAAACCAGCGACGCCAAAAGTACTGTATTAGACTGTTTTGATGACGCCAGCGTTGTTTGAAAGTAAAGTGATTAGTGTCTAGAAAGGAAGAAAAAGATAGCAAAAGCTCCGCAATAAGAAAATGGCCTGGACTCAAATAGTTTGCAGCTTCGGCGGGATCAGCTGAAAGGGCGCACAACGGACGGCTATTTAATACCGCTTCGATTTGAAAAAATATGGTAAAAATCTCTTCAAATGTAAAAACCGTGTTACCAATTTTGCGATATAACAGACGCTTAGCGGACTTAATAGCAGCTTCCCAAAGTCCTCCAAAATGAGAAGCATATAGAAGATTAAAGACCCATTGAATACTACAAAGTGAGAGACGTTCGCACAATAAATGATTGTTTTTGCGCAAAAAATCATACAGCTCAGCAAGCTCTCTAGCTGCGCCAACAGTTCGATCTGATGCGAGATGGTATTTTCCGACGCGCGATTAACCTGTTTAAACAAGCAAAAAAAGTTTCTGTAGATAAAAACAAACCAAACTCTACAGCTTGCGGTGCAGACAAACAAACATAGATAGCCTTTTGTAATACGAGACAAACGAAGAATATTAACCTTAACAGTAAAAGATCCTGTATAATTGACGCCGGTTACGGTAAAAGCCCTTAGCGGGTTGATGCAATCCGCGGGCAAAGGCGCCATCGTTGGCTTGAACGTGTTAGCTCTAAAACGATGACAAGTCATGCATTGAGGGATGCGCTTTCTCAGAAGACTACGCAGCGAAATGATCCAGAATTTAGTTTGTAATACAGCTTGAACGGTCTGAAAACCAGAATGAAGAGAAACGACATGGTAATATAAACACAAAAGAGCGGAGAGATGAGCTTGCTGAGGTATTAGCAGCGGATGGCGAGAAGAAGACAGAAAAGCAGAGTGGCCCAGCCTTCCGCCCAACCTAAGGAAACTCTCCTCATCCATAAACGGAGACAATTGTTCTAAAAGGGAAGAGAGGCGTTTACCTTACCAAAGCAGCGCAATCTCTTCTCTATAATAAGCGGCTTAAGTTATGCGGACGCAAGCATGTGTAGCCTTTTGTACTTTGGCAGGAGAAAAAGACAGAAACTTGTTATTAGAGAAAAGGTTGTGTTGAGAGCTTGAGTGTTTTGAAAGAAACAAAGTATCCATGCAAACGTCCGTTGCATTTTTAGAAAAAAAATAAAATCGTTCGATGACGGGGAGCAAAAGATGATGAGATGAGATCAGGTAACGAAGAAACCAAAAGGATAGGAACAGCAAGAAACGGTCACTGCGACAAATACTTACTTAGAAAAGTAGGACCGGAATATCAGAAGGAAGCGCTGCTCATAACTTCAGGAGTAGCACCACGACAAGCTAAATCAACAGGATTTTCGGCAGTATCAACGTGATGCCATTGTTGTCGTTCAGTGAGATCGAGAATAGTGACAATACGGTTAGCGACAAAGATATGAAGACAATGCGGAGGAAAAGAGAACCACGCAAGAATTACTTGAGCGTCGGTGTAAAGGCGAGTTTCTCTAATAATGCTAATGGCAAAAAGAGGTTTAATCAAATGGAAAAGGCGCGCCAGCAAGAGCGCTCCACATAGTTCGAGTCTTGAAATTGACAGAACTTTTAGTGGGACTAGCTTTGACTTTTGACGATTATGAGGTGGCACTATAGTATTTGTTGAGACTCAGTGGAACTAGAGCAGGCGTTCTGAGAAGCATCGCAGAATCCAACCACGTGTAAGATTTTATGAAAAGGGAAGATGCAATATGGTATGTGTACTTGAGAGACGTAAGGCAAGCCATCAACTAATTTGGTCCATTGGGAGGCAAGAACGGAGCAAAGAACGTCATCCCAATCAAGCCCTTCGGTCTATATACGCTATAGAACGAGCTTCATTGTAAAAACCAGAGGGGAAAGGAACACTAGAGGATCAAATATTCTAGCAATATAAGAAAGAACTGCTCTTTTGCTGCAGTTACCACTAAAGGGCTGAACTTGAAAGGCAAAAGTGTCTAAACATTGATTCCAGCACAGACCAAGGATCTTGAGAGACTTATCCTCGGTCGAAAACATTAGAGGAGTTTCTAAATGATCTTCAGGAAGACCTTCTAAAACTTTAGGAACATTACTGGACCATTTGCGTAATTCAAAACCTTTTTTTCCCAAAAGACGAGCAAGCTCGGTGCGGAGAATTAGTGCGTCCTCGATGGTGCCAACACTGGTTATCACGTCATCAACATACGTATTCTTAAGGATAGCGACAGACGCAATTGGGTAATGAGATCCTTCGTCCTCAATTAATTGTTAAAGGCATCGCTGAGCCAGGTAACCTGAAGGAGTTAAGCCGTACGTTACCGTATTTAGTTCATACTCGACGACAGGATTATGAATGGATTTGCGCCAATAAATGTGTTGTAAACAACGATCTTCACGACGCGACGTGAAAAAGTTTGTCTATACATCGTGCGAATTTCACAACACAACGCGATCGGATTTAACCTAAAAGTTATCAGAATAGTGGAAATATCTTTTTGTAGCTTAAGAGCACTTAAAGGTTGCTCGTTTAAAGACTTACCATGAAGAGAAAACAAACCGTTAAAAACCATACGAATCTTCGTTCCTTTTTTACTACATTTTGAAACACAGTGATAGAGTAGCACGTATGACGAAGAAGAAGTAGCATGTGACCCAAGTCTCGATACTCAGACATAAATTGTTATTAAGCGGCATAGCGGAAAAGATCTCAAATTAAACGCCTTTCTAAGTTTAAAAAGGCTGTGTACAATGACTTTGAATTAGCAGCTAGTTTGACAGCATTGGGTTTTAGAAGTAGAGCTACGATATTGACTTTCGGAGGTTCGGGCATGAGTATCGCTAAACAAGCGTTCGCACCATTCGTCATCAGAGTTACGGATTTTTACCACGGGCACTTCTCTGACTTCCCAGAACTTGACGAGAAAGTCTGTAGGATTGGAGTGTAGAGTTAGAAGAAAGACAGCCCAAGAAGTTAACGAACCCAGACTTACAGGACCTACAATAACGTCGCCAAATATAGTAGGAAAAATTAATAATAGAGAAACCCTCTCGAATGACTGTAGGAAATAGATCAGCTCCGATAAGCATTTCTATCTTGCCAGGTACATAAAAATATTTATCTGCTAGTTGACGATGTCTTAAACTAGAATAGACTTGTTCGGAAAGGCGAGCCGACGGGAGATTTTGAGATGTTAAAGAGTGTACGTAAGGAGTAGCTGTGATAATTTCGGAAAAGTAACGAGATTTTATTCTACAGTCAACAGTACCAAGAGTGCGGGAGCCCATTTGTCCAATTCTCAAAATCTGTAACTAAGAAAGGCTGGGAGTTAAACCTAAACCTTTAACCATTGCGCTAGTAATAACAGAGACTTGCGAACCTGGATCCAGAACTGCTCTAACAGGGCGAAACTCACCGCAACTATCTCGGAGCAGTGCTTGAATTGTACCTAGGAGAACCGTATGATTGGAATGAGTAGGCGAAAGGCAACAAGACATTGTTTGAATAACTGTAAGATTACTTCAGGAAGGAAGATATGATCTAAGACTTTCTTGAGTAAAGGAAACAAGAGGCTTAAAATTCAGAATGCTATCTAGGTACATTCCGGCTAAACGCCTATCGTTTTGGTAACGATCTTTTAATGCTTGATAAGCAATTTCATAATTTGCCTCGGTTAATGGAAAGCTAGCAATAACGGATTTGGCTTCTCCAGCAAAAGACGTTTTCAAATAATGAAATTTAGCGAGTGACGTTAATCTTTTATTGTTATGTACTAATGAATCAAAAAGACCGATAAAATTTGTCCATGTCGCAATTTTTCCATCGAAATGCGAAATTATAATTTTCGGAAGGAAACCTTGAAGTGGGTCAGAAGAAGAACTGCATGATTGTTGTGATGCTTCGCTATCAGTGTCAGCATTTTGAAGTTTAGCAAATATGGTCCGAATCGAGTAAATTAAATCTCTAAAGCTTTTTAGTATTTGATCGGTAGGAACCTGATCTTTCTTAACCAAGGCGATGTTTTTAATTAATATTTGGCGCTGAACTTCCCGAAAGTTGGATTCGCAAATTAGCAATTCGTCGAGCATTAATAGATGAAATTTCGCATTTTTCTTGGAAATATTAGATCAGCAATCAGCGATATCGGTGACGTCGGCAAAGACCTGTGACCTCGTTACCACCAGGACATTCAAATCACTTTCGGGCATTATTCGTGATATTAAATAACTTAGTACGAACAATACAAATAACGGAAAATCCCGTATTAAAATCGGCATAACAATTGAAAGGAATGCAACAGAAACGGATCTCTTAAATATCCGGTTCAAAAAGGACCAAATGTTTTGGCCACACGGAAGTCGTACAGCGGACTGTATTGTTTAAGTAAGGAGGGGACTTCCGGTAGCAACCCACCAAATTATTAGTAAACGAACTAGAAAATTACTTACATAACGTTCCTGGGTCTTCTGGAAAATCGGGAGCGCACAACCACCCAAACCTGTAATAAATCAAGGCCTCGATTCACCCAGAAATCAGCGATTGTTCGACTTACCCTGATCTTTTTTTCCCTCGATGGTGGAGGTAAGTCTATAGCCCGCACAAAAGGGCGCACGATTTACTCACTAAACAGCACGGTTAATATTTAAGAAAAATTAACAAAATAGAATGGAAGAAAGGAGGCGTAATACTCGGGTCAAAACTAAGTAACGTGCTGTCGTATTCTTTATCAAAAACTGGTATTTACAGCGACAAATAGAAACTTAAAATAGGGGACAGCAAGTCACAAAACCGAAAATGCCACTCGCACCAATGTCTAATTGTTACCGATATTTAGTCGTGAGTATAAATTAATATACTACGTAACTATTATTGTAATTATATTTTTTTAATAAAAGGTAAAAACTGTTGTAACATCACACAAATAATCGGTGCCAAATATGTAACATACAAATAAATGAATGCACCAGCCAGCTCACAAAAATATTTATTTAAAACACATTATAAAAAAACAAAATACATAAGAGCAATGAGCATTTTTATATTTAATTAATTAGAGTCGTGGGAATTCTTACGTTACTTAAGATTACTAATTTAGAATTTGATAAACAAAAATTATTTATAAGTTGGACGCCACAATATTTTTTATATATGAATGGTTAAATATTGAAACCAAAAACTTAACTTAAAACTAATAATTACAGATATCTACATACGTGTCATTGAAGGTTTTATAACTTACGAATTGCGCAGCTTCTTACTTTAAGGTGTGATCACGATGACTCATTGAAATGCAATATGATGCAATTTCCATAATTCCTATTCTTAATTCTTTTTCGTAGATTTGATTGATATCTTGCCTTTGAAATCATTAAAATTGATAATCGTAGATCGTAATTTCCATAATCGCAGACGTATAAAGATCGAAAACGTATTCATAAGACTTTCATACTTAAAAACATCGTATAAGAACGAAATCAAAAATCCGGAACAAAGAAAAAAACTAAAACGTAAATTGCGATGAATTATACCATTCGAATCAAAACAAAAATGACTTACCCCTTCTAATTACGGGTTTTATTCTAATTTTCGTAAATACTGCAACGAAACGCAAATACTACTACAGGCGCTAGTGTTACTACGAAACGGAAGTGCAACTACTAGACGCCGGCATAACTAATTTTCACCATTAGGGCAAAAATTCACAAACATAACTAAATAAGTGGTAATTCCACTTTTTGCAGCACGCAAAAAAATGTCTACTACTTCAACTCATCTCTAAACGTAAGATGGAGGATCACTTCGTACTTAAAAAGAAGGCTCATACGCATGTCAGTGCGCGAAATTTATTGCGTAAAAGAATTTATATCAACAGTGAATACAAAAATGTAAACGAAAATCAGACGTATTCAAACGAAAAAAATGTAAACGTTACACTGTGCTCATTGATTTTTCTAGAAATTGATTGTTTCTTAATTTTACCTTTGAGATAACTATACTATAATCATGTTTTGAACGTCTATTAAATTTGAACAAATTTATTACCAGTAATTAAATTTAATTAAACACTTTTCTTAAATGTATAAATTGACTGGGCTATTAGGCTAAATTCGCATTTTCAAACTTTATAATTAGTTGTTTAGAACCTTATATCTTGAATGTTTTACATTAAACATATTTGAATTACTGTTCCATAAACAAAATTAAAATGTTAGTAAAAGGTAATTTATTAATGGTATAATAGAATATTATGGTTAAAAGAACAGTTAAATAATAATTAAATTTTCAAATTATTTAATTATGTGTGTCAATAACTGTGTGCGTTGTTTCAGGCAGAGAAGATGAAAGCGAAACAGAATCGGAACCGGGAATTCCTCTAAAACGCAAACAACGTCGATCCCGAACCACATTTACTGGTGAACAATTAGAAGCTCTAGAAAGAGCCTTTAGTAGAACTCAATATCCCGACGTGTACACAAGAGAAGAATTAGCTCAGCAGACCGGATTAACTGAAGCTCGCATACAGGTAAATTTTCATTAAAATTAATTGTTAAATTATTTATTAAAAGTGATCGTAGGTGTGGTTTTCGAATAGACGGGCACGATTAAGAAAACACGCGACTAACGGAAATCCAAGTAGCGCTCTTAGTTTCGCATCTTTGCCATTAGCAAACATGGCTTGTCAATATCCTACGGATGGCACGCAACACGAATGGAAAAATTCTCAATTTGTTAACTATAATATGCTGCAACAAAGTTCTTTTAATCCCAATCATCAAGACGTTGGTCGAACTGATTATTCTGCAATTTTTGATGCAAACTATGCTATGGCGCATGCACAAGCGGCACAAGTACACGCACAAGTAAATAATTTAAATAACATCGCCGGAATGGTAAATCGTGTTAATAAAGACGCCGATGGAAAAGATTCACTCATTACAAATCAAAGTACTTCACAATCAACGAGCACAGCTTGGAACAAAAATATGGAATGGTCTCAACTATCGATGAACCTACAACCGGAAAATCTGTCATACAACGTCAACGAAGTCTTTCCCCCTTCACAGTACTCTGTTAACGCCACTAAGAATTATTGGGCTTAGATAGTTTTACAAACTGCATATGCACACATTTTATTTGTATATATTAAATTATTGTGCATTCTGTATATATAGGTTAAAAGTTTAGACAAAATTAGTACGCGTTTATTTTAAAGCATTATTCCAAAGTAAGTTAGCCTATAACAAAACGTAGAAACGTGTTGTTTTGTAATTAATTAAAATTTTAAGACAAAAATAATATTAGTGTACATAATAGTTTAAATCAAATCTTTTTGTAGTAGCACAAATGAAATCGGGAAGTGCAATTTTACTTAAAAATTACTAGTTAGTTTAAGGTACGAACTAGAAAGTGGAATTTGCTTTGCCCAATGTTTTCTCGCAAACGAATCTTGTGTTCAACATACGCTGTTGTATTTTGAGATTGAATAAAACGTTTTAAACAAATTTTTATTATTTTTTATACATTAAAATTTTCTGGACCTACTTATATGTTCTTTACATGCGTATTTAAAACCAGGCGATACATTTTTGAAAATATTTTTGATATTTGTTATTAAATTTTGAATATTATTACACAAAACGTTCTCTGGTACACATTGTCATATGTTCTGACACTAGAAATATTTTAAAAACACTTTGGGGACATATAAATCAAAATTTTTAAATTGCCTATGTTAATCTGTATGCTTCAAAATTTTCGAAACACACAGTTTAAACCAGTCAAAAAAATATAGAGAAAAATTGTTATTTTTTAACGTATCTTTTCCTTCAAGATATAGAATTTTTTTCTAAAAAAAATTGTACGCAGGATTCGAACTTAGTATTATATATGGAATTCACTTCAAATTATAATTCAAATTGTTACGTGCAAAATTTTTATAACGTAATATCCTGTATATTGAGTTAAAATTAGATTCCGGTTTTGACGCCCTCTGCCAATCTTTTCTTGTAACTGTCATTTTACGACAAAGTCGTTAAGCTGAAAACTGCATAAAATGGCCTGTTTCGCTTAAAAGAAATTTTCGACTAACATCCTCTGTAATGAAAATCAAACTATAACTTCATTACGTTTTTAAAATAATTTATTCGTCACAGGGTAAGATATTTACATCCGTTTTGTTAGAATTCTTTTGTAATTTCTTCTTAATTTGATAGCCGTTCCATCACGTTTTGGCCACATGTTTCTATTCAATAAAGAATAATGAGGGATTATTATCGATAAATACTTTCATGAGACGAGTATAACTCTATAAGGCCTACGTTGAAAACTAAAAAAAAAACCGAAGACAAGAACTTTTCTTCGAGATCATACTCATGCGGCAAACACCTGCGAAACCAACTTTCATTGAATTTTTAGCAGTAATTAACAATTTAGTAGATCTTGATTTCGTGAGTCATTGTGTTGACACGATTTGCTACTCAAATTTATTCCAGGCTCACTTACCGGAAACTTAAACGTTTTCTTCGCTCACGTAGGTACTGGATTGTGGGTAAGTTTATTTAATTATTTTATCGCTGTCAGAAAAGTCACTCACGGAAGTTTGGCTAATGTTAATTTCCGTAGTTACGATCATTGTTTTAATACCATTAAGGTAGTTTCATTAATTATTTTGTGTGTTTTGCATGCTGTGTACAAACAATATTTACTACGAAATTTTCTTCACTATTCACTTCGATTCAACTTTTGTATTGTGTGTTGCCGATACTTTTGGCATTTATGCACTGAGAATAAGATATACTCTTGTTAATAATCTACGTTACTACATTAAAGTTTTTTATACCTGTTAATCTTTCTTTTATGGTAACATACCTTTCTCTTTTATTGTGGTTACCCGAACATCAGAGTAACAAGGATTACGAACCTAAAAATTCGTTACAAGTTTGAACCGTCTGTCTTGATCGAGGCAGAAGTGTTAATTATAAATGATCTGGCACCCTTAATTATTATTCACTTGAACCTCCCCATATCTCCGACTGTGTAAGTTGGCCGTGCAAGGTTCGTAAGACCTAAAGCTTGTAAGAAATTTTGGCTGTCCAACTTCAGGGGCTCGATTTTCTTATATCGAATTTCTTATTCTCTATGTTTCTTTTTGTTATTTTCTTTAATAGCTTAGGATTACTATCATTCATAGGTAGCTTATATTGTTGACTTTCTCTCGATTTTGTGTGTGCGATAATTTCTTCTAGTTTTATTGATTCTTTTGCCTTTCTTTGTCTTTAGTGGGTTCGATTTGCTTCGTTAGGGATTGCTGCAAGACTTGACGTCGGAGTTACTTCCTTAACTTTTACTTTTTTGATTTTAGTGCTTCGGTTTAACTTTATATTAGTAATTTACTTACTTTTCTTTTAATTAAACTAGTGGCCAGATACGTGTCGTTGGACTTTGCTTTACTTTTTGGAATAACTTGACTACGTCGATTAACTTGTTTTTCTCGCTTATTAGATTAGTTATTAGTGATACTACTTGTACTTACTGTTATTTTGATTTGAGTTATAGTCAGTCATGTATTAGCAGGTTTCTGCTTTGGTTTACTGCTTTGCTTAGTTTCTTGTTTTAGGTTCTATTGTGATTTTAGTGTGTTAACTATGTATTCTTTAGACGAGGAGCCACCACTTCTTACTTCATCCGATTCTGATTCGGAAATGACCTTGGCTGATTGGAATATTACTTTCTCTGGTAAAGATCCGTTTGTACTGATCGAGTTTCTTATTCGTATTGATGAGTTGTGTTTGTCTCGTAGAGTTTCTCCGCATCAACTTTTTCTTTCAGCTTCTGAGGTGTTATCGGGTAAAGCTCTTCTTATGTTTACAAGTAGACGACATACTTTACGTTCTTGGAATGAGGTTGCTGCGATGTTGAAAACCGAATTTCTGCCTTTAGATTATGATGAACGGTTAATAGATACTATTTGTAATCGAGTGATGAAACCTAAGGAATCTATTGGGATGTACGTTGCTACTATGCAATATCTTTTTATGCAATTGTTAAAACCAGTCTCGGCTCCATTGTATCAATCTCATTTCGCACTGGTAGATATTACATCTTTTTCTCAATTGGTTTCTTTAGGCAAACGTTTGGAGTCAAACTTTAACCGTAGCAATTCTCTTAGTCTTATAACATCCGAAAGGAGTGACATTCTTTTAGAATCATCTGTGATTAATACTGCTACTCCCGCAGTTTCGGTTAATACGGTTACTGATTCTCTTACTACTTCTTTACTTCCTTCTTCTATAACTACTTCTGAGTCTAATACTTGTATGCACTGTCGGTCTAAAACTGGGAAACTCGTACGTCCTGTTCGTTCTTTAGCTTTTCTTCCTCTAAATTTCTCTTCAGTATCTAGGGTTATTAGACCTACTACCGATCCTTGGTACTTAGGTTTGGTTTCTAAAGCTTCTGCTTTTTCTTGTCGTTTCACTCGTTGGTGTATTGTGAAGGGTCTCCTATGTAAACGTGTACGCATTTTTTTGTCTAACTTTTGCGTGTGGAAATTAGTTGTTCCTTCGGACCAACGCAAACAACTAATCCACGATCACCATCTTCCATCTGAGCGTGAACACCGCAGTGTTAGGAGTACGTTGGAAGCTCTTCGCTATCACTTCTAGTGGCCTCATATGAGACCCAAGATTGCTGAGTTTATACGTCACTGTTCTTGTTACGTCACGTTTTGCCAGCAACGATGAAGCTTTCCAACAGTGGTGTAGCTACAAGGTGTACGCGTCTACATAAAGATCGTACTCTTTCTCCGGATGTAAAAGCCGCTGCTATTGCTTTTGCATCTCCTTCTTCAGTCGCTTCTAATTATTATTTGCTTTCTTCTTCTAATCGTTGTCTTCGCTTTCATCGACGTCGCATGCGTCGTAAGTGCTAGTTCACTTTTTGGGCTTTTGACTTTCGACCTTTGCTATTCTTTTGGTTCTGTTCTTTCGGTTTTGTTGGTTCGAGTCTTTGGATACGTCGTCGTTATCTTGTTGGTTGTAGCTTGGATGCTACCCAATTGTTCCTCTCATATTGCTGTCACCGATTTTCTTTTCTTTGCTTAAGTTTCTAGTGCTTTTATTTTGGTTTCTTTCTTCTTCATCTTACTTTAGGACGGACTACCTTTCCGTCTGTATATATTTATATCCGCTTAGTCGGCTTTTTTGGATTGGTACGTCATCTATAGAATTCTCTCTTCTGCTTTTGGATTTGGTTTTTCTTTTCTTGAGTTTTCTATTCCGCTCGTCGGCATTAAAGTCTTGAGGTATATTTTCCAATTTGGAACAGCAATTGGTACGCATTCGTTCTATAACTAATTATGATATATTTTCTCATCCTTTGTTTTTTTCTTCTTAAATTAAAGGGCTGGTCACCCCCTTTCGTTTCTTCTACGGACAGAAGAACGAATCAGACACTTACATCTTGTCTTGTCTTTCTCCGTCGGTCTCTTTTATTCCTTTCTTGTATTTCTTACTTCTCATTTTTTTCTTCTTGATTAGTTGATCACCTGCGTGCCACATCTCTTTCTTTCTTTCTTCTTTCTCCTAAAGGTTTACCTCTTAGGGCGGTTGGTTGGACACCGTATGGTGGTCTCTCTTTTCGTTCTTTTACGGGGTAAAGAACGAATCAGGCATTAACATCGAACCTTATCTTTCTCCGTCTTTCTCTTTTCTTTCTTTT
The DNA here is from genome assembly GCA_035610365.1 of Aquatica leii. NCBI lineage: Eukaryota > Metazoa > Arthropoda > Insecta > Coleoptera > Lampyridae > Aquatica > Aquatica leii. The sequence goes on along the minus strand of CM069437.1, from coordinate 31,485,667 downwards.
TTGTCTTTCTTAGTTTTGATTTATTCTTTTCTTTTTTTTTGCTTTTGAAGGTTTGAGTTTAGGGCAATTATCTCTTTTGGTTTTTCTTTTATCTTGATTTGTTGCTTGACTACTTTCTTCTTTTTCTTTTTAGTAACTTCTTTTTTTAGTATTCACGCAACTATGTTTTTTTTCTTTTGCTTTTTTTCTCAGTTACTTCTCTCGCTTTATTAGGTTTAGTGGGGTTTTGTTTTGTGGTTTTTGGTTTGGAGCTTGGAATAGACTGCAACGTTGCTTCTTGTACTCTGTACTTTCGCTTAGTCGGCATTTTTGATGTTGTCAGTCACCGTGAAGATATTTCTCTTCTTTAGGTTTCTTTTGCTTTTGGAATATTCTAATCCTTTTTTCGGCATTTACGTTCCAATGTGACATTCCAACACGACAAGTACTGACTCACGATCCTAAATTAGCAAGCGAAGTTTTCTGTTCTTTATTAACTCATACTTCTTTTTCTTTTTTTTTTCTTCTGGTTTTGTTATTGGTTGCTTTGAAAGTTTTTCTCTCTGCTTAAGTTTAGTCTTTTTTTTTGGATTCACTGCAACCATATCCTCTTTTCTTTATTTCCTTTTTTTTGCTAATTCTCTCTACTTTTCTTTTTTTTTGCTAATTCTTTTTTTTGCTACAATGGGCTTAGTAAATTATTCGTTTCGCTGTGTAAGTCTGAAACTTTAGACAGACTACAACTCCGTTTTTTGTACTTTATGTACTTCCGCTTGCTCGGCTTTTTTGGATGTTGTTAGTCCTTCTTAGGATATCTCTTTTGCTACTTTTCTCTTTGTTTTTTTCTTGGGATATTCTATTCCGTTTATCGGCTTATAAGTTGCATTGTTACAGTCCAGCACAGTGATCGATGATTAACTAGTGTTCGTTTAGCAATTAATAGTTCTTCTTTCTTTACTTTTCTTCAAATTCTAGTTCTGGGGATTATTAGTACTTGGGATTTTGGGTTACTTTTGTAGGACTATTTTGAACGGTGGTTTTGTATTTAAAGGTTGGGGTTTAAGGGGATTTTAGGGCTACTTAGTCCTGGACACTTGTCTAAACTTCTACCTTTCCTATATTTTTTTCTTTTCTCTGGAATTCTTTTGATGCTTACGTCCTTACTGTATTGGGTTACTGATTGTTTGTACCTTACTTTTTGGTATCGTTTTATGCGTTTCGAAAACTAGTAAACCGTGTTGGTATTCTTCTTTGCTTCTGGATCAAAATTACTCTTTGTTTCTTGGAGATATCATTCGTTTCGTGCGCTTCTGTTACAGTTTTGGTTGGCGGTATTCTTAAGATTCTAGAAAACCTCTGTCTCTTCTGTATTTGTAGTAATTTGATGAGATTACACGAGGTTGGGTTTCTTAGAACTGGGTTGGTTTTGGATTTTAGGGTTCTATCCTTGGCGTATGCCTAAATTTCTGTCTTTATTTTAGCTTTTGTTTTGTTATCCCCGCTACACGCTTTTATCTTGCTGGGGGGAATTCTGTTACGTGCAAAATTTATATAACGTAATACCCTGTATATTGAGTTGAAATTAGATTCCGGTTTTGACGCCCTCTGCCGATCTTTTCTTGTGACTGTCGTTTTACGACGAAGTCGTTAAGCTGAAAACTGCATAATATGACCTGTTTCGCTTAAAGGAAATTTTCGACTAACATCCTCTGTAATGGAAATCAAATTATAACTTCATTACGTTTTTAAAATAATGTATTCGTCACAGGGTAAGATATTTACATCCGTTTTGTTAGAATTCTTTTGTAATTTCTTCTTAATTTGATAGCCGTTCTATCACGTTTTGGCCACATGTTTCTATTCAATAAAGAATAATGAGGGATTATTATCGATAAATACTTTCATGGGACGAGTATAACTCTATAAGGCCTACGTTTAAAACTAAAAAAACCGGGTTATGTTAGTGATATTACACTCGTTGCAAATTGCATTTACCGTAAATTGAAATCATCAAAACAAAAATATGCATGCGTTAATTGTGATAACAACTACATCTAGTTCGTACGTATTTCACGTCTGACAAATGTACACATTACTGACAAGTAAAAAAAAAGATTACTTACGGTCGTCCATGTCGATAGCTATCGCACGATCCAACCATCCCCTAAAATCGCCAAAGAAATGAAGCAAACATTAACTATAGGACCGTATCACAATTAAATTGCTTATCGGCAAACGATGAATCCGAATGAGATGCGTCGAGTATTTAAGTAATCTTCACTTACTTAAACGCAAGTGGATTTTATCTCAAAAAAGGCCTAATTGATCGAGAGTATAGCCTCCAGCGGAAAGTAATGGATTACTAATGAATCCTGCCAACGCTAAGAAAATTACAAATAATCAACGTAAATCACCAAAGAGATGTGTTCTAACTATTCCCACAAAATTTTTACGATAGAGTATGTCGACAGCGTGGCCAGTAACAGTGGTAACAACGCTATCGGCATCCATATATATATAGATAGGGAGTGGGAGATAAATAAAGTAATGTCTGAAAGTTGTACCGTTGTGTTGTAAGCTTGTTAATAAAATTAATTATACATACTACGTTATTAAAATAATTTTAATACTACATGTATGAAGTGATACAACACACAAAAGCAGCGAAAATAATACACCCATTTATAACAGATGATTGTGAAATTTTTAGAAGTGAACACGTCGCTGGGGCTTACATTAAAACATACTTGTGAAGTGTACCACAGACACCGAAAAAATAATTTTCCTTCCGTTGAAGAATTCTTGCTGTCAACAGCAATCACTCTATAGCGCATGACTGTCATATCGAAAAGTGGGCGTTTCATGAACAAATTTTATACATACTAACTTTTTAATACAACAACGCATAAGCCAGAATAGAAACGTCCTGCTGGGCCTATGACTCGTCATTTTAGACAACCCACGGTAATTGATTTCTACCGATCTTGTTGAACCTCTACCGCGATCTAAGAGTGGCTATTTGTACATCCTTGTGGTTTTTTTGTTTTTTTTTTTCCTGTTACGTTCTGCTACTGCAGCAGCAGTTACTAAGGATCTTGAAGAAGATGCCCTTTCAATGTTTAGAGTCCTTCAATATCTTCTGTGCGATAACGCCACTCAATTTTGTAGTTCAGGATTTAAGAAAATGGTTTCGCTTTATAAATGCAAAATTATTTTTAACGATAATTACCATCCACAAGCGACCCCAACATGAAAAATCAATAGAGACATGAAGACAATGCTATCGTCTTACATCGAAATTTTTTGCAAATTTTGGACGTGAAATCTACTTAGACGGATCAAGTTATGGCAAGACACCGACTCAGACGCTATCGACGATCTAGCCGTTGCAGGTTGTATTTCTTTGTCCGAAAAAGACCCTGTTTTTCGAAATGTTTATGTCGACATCCAGAATCGTTTGAATGGAGCCATGTCCACCTTAAACATTATTACAATTTACGTCGTAATCCAGCATCTTTTGAGATGGGAAACACAATATGACGGAAGAATTATATCCTTTCAGATGCATCTCGATATGTCTCGGTCAAATTGGTCCGTTTTATGTGAAACGGAAAGTACCGTATCATATGGAATGCCAAGGATTGATTATCAACTAGGAATCATTAGGTTTTTTTTGCTGTTTTGGTTCTTTTGTTTTGGGTTTGTTTTAGGTTTTAGTTACCTTTGTGGTCTCCGTGTACAAACGGACTAAGAATGCCGTTTACAGTAGTGACCAACTTGTCGTAAGAGGCGACTAATTAATATGCTATCTTGTTTATTCTTTATTTATTTTTCTGTAGTGTTTGTGGCTAGGTGGCATTGCTAGGTGACGGCTTTAATTGTAAAAAAAAACGTAATGCACGGATCTCGCAATGTGCAGCGCGCCCTCTTCTATTGTGCAGCACCTAGTAATCTGTGCCGAACCCAAACATATACTATCCTTCTTATCGTTTAGTTTCGTTTCGTTTTTCGTTGTTTTTTTTTAGTTTTAGTTTTGCTTTAGAACTTTTGACGATAGCAAGATCGAGGAAGATCCGTAGGTTTAATTTTCGTTTTATTCTATTTTTTTTATTTATTTAGTTAGTTAAATCGCTGTCTTTATTTTGTCGTTTGCAGCAGTCGATTTTGGATTTGTTGTATGGTCAAGTGCTTTGTGTTAGACATTGTTTGGTTGTAGGATTTTACATGTGGATCGCGTGAAGCATGGCGTGCTTTCTTTCTTATCCGTGTCTAACGCATCGTGTCGAGCCTGATATTTTCTCAAATCTTCAGCTTATTGCATTTTACTGATTTTGACGCTTTTTACCAATTTTGACGTTTTTTTTTGCTACCGGATTTGTTTTATCGAAGCATTGTATTGTCAATGTAATTTTACCGCCCTATCGATGCATTGTATTTTCGATGTTGGTTTCTATCTTATTTGTTTTTTTTATTACCCTGTCAATTCATCGTAATTACGATGACGATTTTGCTTTATTTGAGTTTTACTCTTATGCGAGTAATTTAAGAAATCACTCTTCTTGTAAGGGTGGTATAACCGTTGTTTAAATTTGTGCGATTTCGTTTTTAAATTTATCATTGCCAATCAAATTAGTAAGAACATTTTATATTCAATCAATTTGAGATTATCACGCTGCTTAAACATCCGTATTCTGTATTTACGATGATTTGGCATTTCTTTGTCTTAGTAAAATTCCAATTGTTATAAATTATATATCCTTTTTGAGATAAAGTAATTAAATATCTTAACAGAGTTTGTTTGTTTAAAAGTTGATTGTATTAAGTACGTTCTTAGTGCATTTGCACTGGATTAATTTATGTTGAATTTTATTATATTACATTTGGAGTCTACCTTGTAATTTGTTACTTCCGATAGACATTTTTAACATTCGGTTGTAACGGTTAAATCTATATTTAAAAAAAAATTGAAAGATGATTTAAGTTTTAAGAAATTTTCCTAGTGGAATTTTGTCGTCCCCACCGTTCCTTCCGGTTTTTTTGAAAAAACAAGGCTATTTTGATTTTGAAAGGATTTTTATAATATAAGGTACCTAAGGATTAGACCATCGAATAGTCATCAAATCATCACGTTTGTTGCTTTTTCTGTTTTTCGCATGGTAGACCTTTGGCAAGATTTTATCCTAGAACCTGCACACCATTTGAATGCTCGTTTCTGTAAGCTACCAGCCGGTGCTTAAAAGTTAACTATCTTGGGACCATTTAATTGGAATCATATATAGGTTAATAAAGCTGTCTCCGCTGTCGGTAGAATCCCACACTCGTAGTGAGCCGAGGCGGCTGCACCCAGGTACTCTCATAATTATTATTATTAAGTTCTATTAATAGCTCACCTTAATGTGCGTGATCGTAACACATTTTTTAAAAAGTAATTTTTTTTAATAATAATTACGCGCAGTTTGGCCAAAAGACACGTAAATTCTAATTGTTCGGTTAGGTCGCGAAACCCAGAGTTTTTTTTGTTTTGTCTCACACTGCCTAAAAAATCCCAATCCTTTCTTCAGGCAAAGTGTGGTCAGAATTAATCTTAATAGTTGTAACTAAATTTTTTGATTTGGATATTTTTGTTTTGCTAACGTTGCATTTCTTGACGTGAAAAAAGCAATCTTCAAAGAGTGCTTTTGCGTGTTAATTAAATATGTTTGCATCTTCTTTCCACGTCTTTCTTTTATTGTTTTTTGTTCACAAAAATGTTTGTCCCAGCTGTTTATAAAAGTGATAGTGCACCTACTTTATAAATATTTTAGGTTGAATAAACCTAATAAAAGTGATGCAAAAAACATAGTGAGTTTTTAGTTCTGTTGGTGGAAATTTCTTTCTCCTGGTTTGTAGAATTACGTAATGTAGAATCGTGTAAGTTGTGATGTGTGTCAAGGTTTTATTTTCGCCTTTGAGGCGACTCCTTGAGCATCTTCCGACGGATTCTTGTCTATTGAAGGTATACTTCCGATTTTCTTGCCGACGACATCTGGCAACTTTATGGTCAACCGGAAACTAAATTTGTTAACGTTATACCACGGTTTGGGAGATTTAAAAGCTTTGATTTTAAGCAGATTAAGAATAAATATCATTGCGAGCTACCGATTTTATCGATTATTATATGGTAATTGTCATTTGTGTTATTTTAAAGACGATATGTAACAAATTTTTAAATTGTGTTTTGTCGACGTTAAACCTGAAAATTTATTAAGTTCATACTATAGTATTCAAATTTTCGATTTTGTGTTGAAAAAGTAATTAAGTTATTTCATTCTGTTGTATTTCTTTAAATTTTGTTTTGTTTGCGTTTACTCAATTAACTTTAATGTAACTTCCTATTTTTGATTTGACTTTAATTATGTTTTCTTTTTGTTTTGTGTTAAAATTGTAACAAAGTTTTTATTTTGTTGGCCTTCGCGTTATGTTAAATTTAAATCATATTAGATTTAAGTGCGGGATTTTGGTTGGTAAAGTTCAAAAGCCCCTTTTTGAGCTAAAAAAAAACTTTTTCTGGTGCCATTTTGATTTTAATTTTTGTTTTTTTTTGAGTTTTCTAATTAGTCACAGAGTTTTGAGTATAATCTACACCCATCTTCACCGAGCACCGGCAAATACCTCGTTTATGTTACTTTCATACAGGTAATTTTGCTTATAATTTATTATTTGTTTATTCTTTAGCTATATGTTTGAATCCGTTGCACTAGAAAACAAAAATTTTTGTTGTCTTTGCAAGGTCTTGATAATTGTCATGTTACTTTGCAATTATAACTTTTTTTTAATCGTTTTTTTGTCTTACCATGACTATTTTCTTCTTCACGACTTTTTAATTTTATGTTTTTGTTTTACTATCTTTACGTATTGTCACATTTTTTTGTCTTTTGTTTTTTATAGTTTCGTTTTTGGTTTTTAAAGCGATTAATTTATCGAATACTTACTTACACAAATAGATAATTAATTTTTTTTTCACTAGTTAGAAATTCGTAATTTGTAAGTGCTTAGAGTTTTTTATCTTTAAATTTTTGAACAAACTGTGTTTATTAACAAGACGTTTTATTTAATTAAAGACAAATTTATTTGTCTATTTTTTTTCTATCTAATTAAATTAAATTATTTCTTTACGTAATTAGTTAGATTTGTTTTATACATTTGCTGCAGATGCTTAAGTTGTTGCTTATTTTATCAACATGTCTTTTTTTTTAAATAAAAAACTAGAAATGCTTAAAGAAATTGCGAAATGTTGTTGTCAAGAACTTATAAGGCGTCGTTAATTTTCCAAACTACTTACCGCTTTGCTATTTATGATAAAGAGAAACAACTAAGAAAAAGCTTTGTCAATGGTTTTATTCATATAGTTTTATTTTTACATTAAATATACATTTAGTTTATATATGCCACTAAATAAATACTAACAGACAAAAGTCATTACAATACGGTTCGACATAATTATTGTCTAAGTTAAACATTTATTGTCGGAATATGTACGTAAAACTATTGTCTTACACAGCAAACACGTTAAGATATTGTCAAAAATTACGTTTTTTTAGTAGTTTGAAAAATATTAATCCAGCCGCTTTAGTCCAGCGTACCAGAAATGAAAAATTTATCAACTGGCCCATTTTTACATTTGATTACTATTCTAAATCTAGTTTTTAAAATATATCCTACTGAATATGTTTCATTTGATATTCTTGATTGAAATAGTACGGTTAGGAATCGATAATAATACTAGGGAAGTTGCAGACTTTCATTTTGATATGGAGATTGAGGATATGTTTGCGAATTCATTGTGAGGAAAAAATATTATAAAACTGTCAAATGTAGTTTGTTTATTCCAATCAGATTATTTAGGAACGCACAGGAAGTTTTCTTAAAAACATGCTGTTAGCGGCTGGAATTAATAGAAACCTTTTATCCTCCGGGCTTTCGGAGAAGGTGTCGTCTTCGGCTTCCCCATCTGCGGCAGTCTCCCTATAAATAACAATATTTGTTAGATAACACAATATACAGCATTTTAAACGTAAATAATCATTTTTTTTTTGCATTTACCACCAAATAAAAAATTATTTTTTACACTACGTTTTTATATCAACAACAAACATTAAAACCGTAAACTATTAATAACAAAAAGGTAATTTTTACTATTCACAGTTAGTATGAATGGTTTAAAATAAGTAAAAACGTGCAAAAAAAACAAATTTTTGGTTTTTTATATATTACAATAAAACTAATAAACTACCAAAAAAAAAATTAAATCAAACACTTCAAAAAACAAAGAAGTTATATACATTTAAAAGAAAAAACATGAGAATATTTACTTTTGAAATTTTTTTAAATAAAAATACGTTGTGTGCAAGACAAAGTATTTAATAACAACCAAAACATAAACATTGTAAAAATAAATAATTATTGGAAGCTTTTATTGTAAAAAAATATTTAAGAAAAGTATCAAAATAAACAAAATAATCTTAGACATAAAAGCGTGTAGAGAAGAGTACTACCATAATACAAATGAAAAGAAGAAGTCTTTGCATCATGTTATAACACTAACTGCATATAACTAAAAGAAAGAAAAATGCTATTTAAAAAAAAAAAATAAAAAGCAGAAATTTAACTAAAACAAAAAGTAAAAACGAATTTGCAATTTCATCAGATACTTAGATATACGATTGGACGAGTATCAAAATGTTCTTTAAATTGATATAATTTCCAACATTTAGAATATAGATATACAAAGTTATATTTTTTTAAAGAACTGTTCTATATGCACTAGAAGTTAAAGTAAATGCACAAATTAGCAAATTGAAAAATTTTAAGATTATAACTAGGACCGATAACGCCGTATAGGAAACACCATTTGTTCCAATCGTAAAACAGTAGCAAATTTTGAGATTTTGACATTATTAGTTGTTACGTCATGACCCGTAACAATAATTATTCTCTACCTAGAATTATTTAGAGGGTAGGAGAAAAAGAAACCAGTATTGTAAGTGGTAGTAATGATACAAATTAGTTGACAACGAGAGTGTACCGAGACAAGTTTGTAACCGGCGTTAAAATTTAGTCGTGAATCTTTTATGTAAGACCCCGTAATCAGATTCATCTGGCTGAATTTTCTGTTTTTTTTTATTTTTAACGATTGATTAGTTCGATGTTAGCATCGAAAACGTTTTACTCGTTATTTTATTACGGTTGATTTAAGTTTATTTGTATTTCATAGTTATTTCACAATTATTACTGGTATTTTTTTTTAAATGCATAAAGTTCCGTGGTTTTGATTTTGATTTAGTGTTTTTACTTTTGGTTATCTCAGTAAAATAACAATTCTATCTAATTTACGATTTCCTTTTTGGAATGTAATTTGATCAATTTTTCTTGGTATCTATACTTTTGTTTATGTTGAGTTCTTTTACGAGCGCGATTTGGACCACCTGATAATTTAACGGAGTAAGCGTTTTCTGTGAGAAGATTTTCTTTCTTTCGAGTACCTACGTGACAGGACGCGCGTGGCAATTATAGTTTTCATCTCTGTCAATTTACTTTGTTTAGTGTTCCATCTTTTACAAAGATTTTACGGCGCAAGTTTGTGATTTAAGTGGGATTACGAGGTGATATAAGCAGTAAAATTTTGATTTTGGGAGGATCTTTTGGTCGCAATTAAGAAATACCGGGCACCAGAAGGTAGTCAAGTGTTCGGGGTGTTTTTACCCTACCGTTATGCAATACCGCGGAAGTTAAACAAATAGTGCCGTGAAAATTGAGTGGTGTGATGGGAAATATTGGTTTTCCAAATTCGTAATTTTACGGTTTAAGGAACTTCATGGTATCCATAATAAAACTCACGTTCGAGTTGGATTTATTTTCGATGTTTTGTGTTAAAAATCCTGTCTTTGCTTTTGTGCGGATTTCAATTAAATAGTGAAATAAATCTTCCGCCGTAATTCCATTGTTTGGGGGTCCCACCGAGCTGGTATTCGACTACAGAACACCTAGACCGTCCCGGGGTCGATCTAAACTCAAAGCTTCTGGAACCGCTGTGGCCCGCAGTTCACCTGGAGTATACAATTGAGTAAAGGTATTTATCGAATTTGTTATTACCGTGAAGTGAACCGCGATTGATTTGATTTAAAAGCTTTGAATTGAGCCGACTGAATCACGGCTAACGTTAAATATTTTAAGAAACACTTGAAGGTGTTTGCGTGAAGTTCGCTTTAATTAATTAATTTTGTTTTGTGTATGTAAAAGTAAGCCTTATTCATGCATGAAAGATAATGTAACGAAATGTAACATATAATTTGTTTGAACGTTTAGTTCGAAGCAAAGTTTCGGACGTAGATTTTATGACTTTTGTATTTTTTTTTAATTTGTTGTTTGCGGATTAAGTATGCGGACAAGGCCTTGAATTTTATTTTTATTGTGTTTTATTGAAAAACGAGTTAACGCTTTTATTATTTTTTTTATATATATTAATTTTTATATTCAGTTTGTGAATTTTTGTCTTGTTTATTATTTTTATTCCAGTTTGTTTGATATTCATTTTTATTTTTAATATTATTCAGTCAATAAATGTTAAATTGTTAAACTGTAAAGAGCTTTTATTCATTCAGCTGCCGCGTACGTAAATTTTTAAGTGCATTTCAGAGTTTAGCAAGTTACAACTCGAGGTAAGTCCAGGGGTTGTAACCAACCAGATGAGCTTCTGGGTTATCAGGGGTCCAGAAGCTATAATCATCGTGTCCTTGATTGGCGCCCTAACCGATTTTGAGTTTTGAACCATTTTGTTTCGATTTTATGTCAATCTCGTTTCCAAGTTATCACGGAATTTTAAAATACAACCCACCCCGGCTCCAGTGAGCAGCGGCACAACATCGTTTATGTTACCTCATTTCAGGCAGTGACATTGTTTCCAACTTTTGCATGTAACAAATTTTAATGTAATAGATAGATAAATTGTATAATAAAACCAGTACTTTAGCCCACGAAAAATTTTATTTCTAAACCTTGCGTAAACATTGGTCCTTCGAGCTGGATGCTGTGCTGTGTACGTAGTGATCTACAAAATTTGCAATCCTAATTGATCCACCATCAAGTGTTAAGTGCCAAGTAATCAACCATAAGAAAAGCAACCATCATCAGCGTAGCAATACAAATTTGGTCCACCATCTCAAGTAAGCGATCCAAAGCTGATCTACCATCTCAACAAAGCAATCCAAAACGGGCTTTTAACAGTAAATGATTTATCTGTACATCCTATCTTACTTACTTACTAACATACCATTTCCATCTGAGTACGTCTTTAAAATCTAGAAATCAATAACATAAACGATTTAATAGAGAGAAATATTAAAATCTCAATTAACGAAATTTTATATTTTTATACAAAATTATACTAGCGAGTCTGATATAAAGGTAGTCAAGGTTAGGGTTTCGAAAACTAAAAAACCCTTTGACGAACTTTTAAATATTCAAGAAGAAACAGAATTGTTAGATCCAAAAGGTTTAAATAACAAAGTAAATGTGATGCTTTTAAGGATAAGTATTTTAAATTAATAACGACCTCAACTAGCTTAATCAAAAATAATAAAAATCCATCTGTAATTAATTCAACAAATAGTAATTCGTTAGATAAAAATCATAAATTACCTTTACCTACAATTAAGTTACTAGCATGTGACTTGTACATCAAATTGATGGTAACCAAATTTCATTATTTAAAAACATATCTAACCGGAGAAGCCATTCATGCGATAGAATCATTAAAAGTAGCTAATTCAAGTTATAAATTTGCGTGGAAGTTATTAATAAAACGTTTGGAAAACAAACAATTAATTATTCAAGAACATGTGTGGTCAATCCCAAATACCGCGTCAACTTCAAAAGGTAGTCATCTTGTTTTGCGATAGTTTTACGATACAGTCAAAATTAACGTTGAAACTCTTAAAAATTTAAGTCCAATACTGAGATCCATTATTAGTACCAATCATTTTATCAAAATTTGCTTACTTTACGAAACGCGAATGGGAACTCACACTAACATCCAAAATACCAACCTTAGATGATTGATTAGATTTTATTAACAAAAAATGCCAATCGTTACAAGCAGTTGATGCAACAAATCACATGTTATATCTTTTTTAAATCAAAAATCAGACGAAACAATTAATAAATTTAAAACATCATTTTTATCAACATTAAAACTACATTCTGTTATGTGTAAAGACAACCATGCAATATATTATTGTAAAAACATTGCGGACATGTCTATCGAAGAATGTTATAATCAAGCTAAAAAAACTTGGATTATGTATTAACTATCTGCGAGATAATTATACAACGCAAAATTGTTGGGCAATGAAATGAAGACAATGTAACCATTAACATAACACTTTATTGCTTCGCAGTAACAAGAATAACACATTAGATAATTCAAAAATTTTGTCTGTAACTACCACGGAAACCAGCAGTACCGAAATAGATTTAACTCCGGAAGTATCAAATCACATTTTTATACACAAAGTACATGGCAAGTTTTTTTGTCTACCGTATCAATTAAAGTCAAAGATAAGAAAAGTAATTAGAATGCAAGGCGTTATTAGATCTAGGTTCGCAATTAAACTTATGCACGACTGTTGTAGCAACATCTTTAGATTTTCTCATAAACAAATCAATTTATTTATTTCCGGAATAACACAAACAAATGTATCTATTAAAAATACTACAAACATGATTTTAAGATTTTATCATAATCAAAAAACATATTCCATTAACTGTTTAGTAGTCGATAAAATTACTGAAAACTTCCCTCAACTAACGGTTCCATTACAAAAAATTAATTTAATTAAGTCATGTAAAATTAGCTGGCCCTACGTTCAATGTATCATCAAAAATAGATATTTTATTAAACGCTAAAATTTTTTGGAAAATTTTAGATAAAAATAATATAAATCTTAAGGCTAGCGGGTTGTATCTACAAAAGACGCAACTAGGTTGGATCATAGCGGGGGAATCTTCATTTAAATCGCATAAATTCTTTAAACGCAATTTGTAATATATTATTAGAAACTTTAGAAAGAGAAATCGTTAAATTTTGGAAAGTTGAAGACGTGTCTAACAATGCATTAAGTGAGGATTTGTCTTTAGAAAATTTCTATAAAAACAATCATGAAAGGTTAAACAATGGCAGGTATGCAGTACGTTAACCATTTACACAATACAAAAATACGCTTGGTAATTCTAAGGAAATCGCTTACATGTCGTTATTTATGCATTTGTCAAAAATATTATTTCTAATTAAAATTTACGACTGTTCTGGTTTGTGCACCGACACTGATTCTTTTAAAAGCGTAACGTATATTTTTATCTTTGTGGCAAGGAACTGCCGAGTAAGTTTTTGTACTCATTTTGCGACTGATCGAGTACTATTTAAATTTTATTATCATATTAAAATCAATTATATGTAATGCATGTTAGTTCGGAACACAATTAGTGTAAGGGGCGTTGCCTGATCAAACGGGACTGCATCTATATTATAAACTGTGATATTCGTCGACGAATCTCTAATCGTTATTTAATTGTTATAGTTCTACCTTTTTCTTTTTTTAAAATTCTTATTCTCTTATTGGAAACAAATATATTCTTGTTAGAACCTGTATTTTGCAAATTGTTTCTTTTAGTGATCGACAGAGTTAAACGAAATCTGTCCTTGATGATATTTACTTGTTTTGGCGATTTTTAAATTACTGTATAATAAGCAGTCGGAGACTTGCGACTCTCTTGGCGAATTGTACTGAGTTATTCGCCTGCGTTTACATTACCGACAAATTCGCGTAACAAGCAGATGCAGTTTAAATTATAAAGACCTCAAGGAAAAAAGATTTCTGAGTCATACTCATATACATCTAAATCCAGTTAAAACTTGGTAATTAAATTAGTTACTGTATTATTATCCAAACAAATAATTAGGTTGATTACACATATGGCAGTTAAAATTAAACTTCAATATTAAAACGTTCGAGAAATTATTTACAAATGCAAGAACCTTCTAGAAGCTGTTATCCATTTTCCAGAAGATATAGCGAAAAGTAGGGAACGCTCGAGAAGGATTCGCCGATGTCTATAAATACCGAAGAAAGAAATCGTAGGTCAGTTATTGCCGTAAAGCGAATGCAGCAGTATTAAGAAGATTATTCAAATGAAGATAAATAAGTGATTAGCACGTGCAAAGTTTTAAATAAACAACAGTGTACACCAAATCGAGTGAACGTGACTTATAGTGTAAACAAACAAGTGTGAAATCCGAGGACGTTATCTTATCTTAAGTGGTTATACATAAATTCGTGTGTTTTCATTAAATATTATTAGATTTAATTAGTTCGGTTAATTTAAAGTGTACATATTTCTAGAATAAGTAAACATAATTTTTAATCGTTTAAATAAATTAGTTAATAATAAATCGTTTCGCAACAATATGCTTTGTTCGTAAGTTCTACATACTCGATAAAACTGAAACTTTAAAATGTAAATAAGCAGGTTATGACAATCAACGATAGACTCAATTAAGCAATTTATTCATAACATAAGTAAAAACTGGTGTTATCTCTGTAGTTTTTTTTAGAATAATGGAACGTGGTTTCTAAATTTGCAGGGCAATGACGCAGAGATCATATTTCGTGGAAGCGGATTCACCTTGAGTCGTAAAAATCAAATTTTTGCTCTTTCCGGATTACAAGTAATTTTCTTGAGACTTGCTTGTTTTTTAAATAATTGCATTAACTTTATTTTGGTCGAATTTGTTTGCAAATAGTTTGACTCGAGAATTTGTCAAGTCTAAGTAGCGTTTTAATCAACTAATACTTTACATAAAAAAATTAAACGGCTACGGTTGTGTTATTCTTGTAGATAAACAGACGGGGTTTTTCTTAATTTTTTTAAACAATTTTTGTGTATCATTGTGCTGTTACTGTTTAGTTTTAATTTCTTAATTACTTTAAGATTAGGTAGTTAAATTTTGTAAGGACCGTTATAAATATTGTTTTTTACTACGGCAGTAAACCAAGCTAAACTGAATCGCGAATTAACAGGTATGTTAAAAATACAAACTTGTAATAACAATGATTAATTTCAGGTGTTAATTGACCTGTAATCCAAGCCAATTCAAAACGAGAAACCTTTTAATTAATTTTTACAGGATTTAATAATAATTACTTAAATATTAAGTGACTGATTTAGTACCGTACATGACTTGAACTAACAAAGTAACATACAAAATATATTACGATAGTGGTATTATACGATGCAAGATTTTAACGAGGGCCGCCATAAACACTGGCGTTGTCTTCGTAAAGAATTATAAGAAATAATCTGACTTAAGTATAGATATCGATCATTAAAGGGGTGTTTGTAGGTATTTGTTTAGTTCTTGCTAATGATAGCGTAGGCCAAATTATCGTTACATCAAATAACAGCAAGCATCTTCCAACTTGAATGGGAGAATAAATTATATTAAACCATCCAGAAAATAATACAAAGACAAGGACAAGGAAAACATAACCAAAAAAAATTAAAAATTACTCTAAAGAAACAATGACTTAGTATCGTTGGTTCCACCATTTTATACACCTACCAAAGGTTTTTATCAGCCCAACAGAAAATTTGAAGTACAGTCGTAAAGAGTATAGATTCTTTTGTGAGTAAATCTAAAAGAACGATTCCAATCAAACGTAGAATTTACAGAATTATGTTTACCTAACGACTGTTCAAACAAGCATGTGCTAATAAAAAAAAAATTTTAAGGCTTTGTAGTTTTTATCAGCACTATCAAGCGGAAAGTAGACAGGAAAGGCAGAAACTATCTTATTTAAGCGTAAAGTTTTTTACCAACGTACGCGATTTTGGTGGTACAATCCGGCATTGCCAATTATACATAATCCCAAAAAAACATTGATAGAAGAACGTTAGATATAAGAAAACACAAAATCAACGCTAAATTAAAAACGTAATGTAAGTTGCCTATACGACAAGTTTTAGAATGTAAATAAAAATCGGAAATTATATGTTGAAATAAATTTAATGGATTTAATGCAACATTTTTACAAGAGCTTAATAGTTTTTGACTTAAACTTGCGGCAAAAAACAATTTACACTAATTAGTGTAAGTCGATGAAACAGATGTTATATTGTTAGAAGAGAATATGTAGATCAATATAACTACTTTAACAAAAAAAAATTAAGCTAAAAAATTAATATAATATTAACGTTATTGTTAAATAAAGAAAACAACTAAAAATACATAAAAACAAAAATTTTAATAAAAATTGTTATTCTAACATTAACATAGAGATTTTTTTTTAAAATACTGAAAAAAGGTTACCTACCAAAAATATTAAATAGCCTTAAGAGAAGTATTATAATTTAAAAAAATAATTTAAGACAGTTTAATTTCAACTAGAGCTTAAAAGCTTTGATATATTGACTTGACGCGTGTTTGAGCTTTAAACAAACTTCAATTTCTTATTTTCTCTATTTTTAACATGAGTTGTGACATTGAAAAAACATCTAAAAGTAAAGAAGTTCCTTTAGATTAAGTATACAAATACTACAATAAAATTAAGACAAACATATTTTTTTACATAGAAAATTAAAAATTGTTAGCAATTTGTGATAAAATTATTGTTAAAGAATAACAATAATAAAATGACGACAATATAAATGTGTAACTCTTATTAATAAAACACGTGGCAGATTAAAATATATTTAACTAAAAAAAAACAAAATGTTAAAAACGTTTTTTTTAGTATTCTTGTTTTATTCAAAAAAAAGAAAACAATATAAATGTAATAAATGTAATTTTTAAAAATGTATTTAAAATTTTTACATTTACTAAAAGAAAAATGTGAGCGTGTTATTAAATGTCTTTTACCTCTAAAACATCTAATAATAGCATACAGCATTGTATTTTTAGTCACAACGTTTTAAAATATCAGAAAAACACACCTTTATGAATGTTTTTATATCGAAATAATGCTGTTAACATCTGCTTTAACAAATATATAAATATTATTAAAAAAATTAGGTACCTACGTGGTTAAAATTAATCAAATTTTTCCACGTGAAAGAGAACGCTTGAATTCTTATTGTAACAACGTGGCTTAACGAAACTGTCATTTTAGACTAAATTTTGTGTTCTATTTTTAGTAGACAATAAAGTAATTTAATTATAATTCCGTTTAAAATGCTGAATGTTTGTTTAAAAAAAAATAGAGACTGTATATTACAAATAACTAACTAATAAAGGTTTTACCATGAAACTTAATTTTTTAGGATTTTTCGTCAAACAAGTAAATTAAAATGACAATTATAAAACTAAGGTCTAAAGAAAAGCCACCATAAATACTCTAGACGTAGCTTAAGTGTAATTAGCAAAAAATAATATTGGGAAATAACAGCTAATTAGGTGTCAGATTTTTGTAACCACAGTCTCTGTTAAAATTGTTGAAGATTTAATACGTTCAGTTGCTTCTCTAATCTCTCTTAATTTTCAGTAAATTGAAACTGGAGTGAACGAAGATGTTTTTTGTGTTCTTTTAATATAGTATCAACCTTGCCACAGGTGCATGGGACATGGTACACTCCACAGCTTTTGTAAAAAATCTTTTTTAGCGTTTAATCCCGCCTGTAGCAACTTGGTAAGTAGATTGGGTAGCTTAGTAAATGCAATTACTGGTCTCATGCCTGGAAAAGAGGGTTCTCTGGCTAAGGAAATGGACGGTTCTTTTTGGCAACGCCTCGACAAGGAAAACAAAACAAACGATTGAAAATGAAGAATACGATAAGTGTTGGTACTTGAAACACAGGATCCTAGAATGCACAAAAAGAAAATAAAAAAAGAACCACGAAAATAGACAATTATATTCTTATACACAGAACAAAAATAAACAGTTAACAGGTGTAGGTGTCGGTATACTCCTACGCACAGAACTCAACCAATTGATATACGAAATTTACTGTACAAGTCTAAAAATATTTAACCTAAAACTAGAGATACAAAACAAGCCTATTCATATTTATTCATATTTTCAGTGTATACGTTCCATGTAATAAGTCCCAGGCAAAGAAATAGACTTTATGTTGAGCTACAGCAACAATTAGATTGTATTTTCCAAAACCAGCAAATAATAATAATGGAAGATCTAAACGCCCGCATAAGAAATGGTATAATACCACAAGTAAAACAAAAATTTAATAAACAGACATGTAATGACAACGGAGAACTTTTGTGTACAAAATAGCCTCAAATTTAACAATAATAATATTTTAGTCATAAAATGCATTAAAAATGCACGTTTGAGAACATACTAGGAAATAGATCAGTAATAGAATACGTTATAACAGACAGATTCTTTCGACGCAGATCTTGCTGAAGACTGAACGCAAACATAATGAAAGCAGCCGTCGAAGCAGTAGAATTACGAAAAGTAAAAATACCACTATGCAAAACAAATAAATCTCTATGGTTCACTGAATACATAATAGATATTACAAAAAAAATGCGTATATAGTTTACAAGCATACAAGAAGAAACAGGAAAATAAAATAAATAAAAGAGAACTACTAAGAAAAATTCTATTTAGAAAAGTTTAACATACAAAGTAGAATTGCCGCAGAGGAACATGAAAGAAATGACAACATAAAACTCAAATAACTGACGAAAATGCAAAAAACTCGATAAAGCATTTAAAAAATAAAAAGGCAAGCTGAATAAATAATACCATAAACGAATTTCTCAAATA
Organism: Aquatica leii; assembly: GCA_035610365.1. Lineage (NCBI taxonomy): Eukaryota > Metazoa > Arthropoda > Insecta > Coleoptera > Lampyridae > Aquatica > Aquatica leii. The sequence goes on along the minus strand of CM069437.1, from coordinate 31,466,867 downwards.
TGGCGGATAAGAGCTAATACCACAAATCGCCAAATTGTTATACATTATTTTCAAAAACCAACAGTATCTTCTAAATAGAAAACAAATATCACTTTGCCAATATTTAAAATAGAAAAACTCTGACAACTATAGAAGAATTATCCTTCTTTGTACAATCCAAAAGCTATTTTTTTTGGTACGCCAGATAGAAGAAAAGGCAGTGGGTTAAGAGCATGTCTTTATCAAGCAAAACCAATTTTTGATGCTTTAAGATCACTCACGAACACAGAAAAAAATATGCCGAAATTGAGAAAGAATAGCTTAGCACAGTATTTGCTCTACAACGTTTTTATAGTTTTGTTTATGGTTATGGCATAATTGTGCATACTAATCGTAAGGATCTTTTAGTGGCAGGCGCTTTATCAAGGTCCCTGTATAAAAAAGAATTTTGGAAATGATCCTGAAGTTATCAATTAATTTACCAATTATTGAATGAAGGAGGATACATTTTGAAAAAAAAAGATAGATGATTTTGTTTTGTCAGAAGTCATAAAATATGTAGAAACAGAATGGTCAAGTGCAAAAAATTTAAATCCATACTCTAAGCAAGATTATAAAACACGAGACAGTTTGACTTATACTGATGGAATTTTGTTTCTAAATTTCAAGTTATTTGTGCCATTAAAATTAAGGTTAGAAATGTTAAATATTATTCATACTGGTCAACAAGATACAGAAAAATGTAAGCTAAAGGCAAGACAATGACTGTCGACATTTGTTCCAAACACTAATAGATTAAGTCATTGCACTTGGTGTGTGTGAAAATCTCAAGAGGTTGCAGTAGTAAGAAAATTTTGTTTCTCGATGTGAATCATATGAATTGAAAAAGCGGTACAATTAAAAAGAACGTATTTCGTGAAACGCCATCACGTGCGTGAGAAAATTTAAATTGTGACATTTTGAAAGTTGTTTTGGTTGATTTATATTCTAATTGAATTAAAATCTCAAAAATCAGGGAAAAATCTGCTCAAACAATCATAAAAGGTTTACAAGAAATATTTAAAAAATACGGATGCCGAAATAAACTACATGCTGATAATAATCCATTTAATAGTAGCTTGTTAGTTAGTTTTCCAAAGAAATTTTGATCTTAAAATTTTAAGCCCGTTTAACATTTAGTTAAACTGACTAGCAAAACTGCTAAAAAATACCAATTTTAGAAGAAGAAGAAAATATATTAATTCAAAAAAGCAAACTTTGGGAAAAAAGGAAGGTATTACATAGATACAATGATAGGTCTTACGTTGCTAAAACGACTGCCAAAGCAAAGTCGAGGGGCCAAAAGAACCCAAAAAAAGACATTCAAGGACACTCTGACGAGAATTACTTTTGCAATCATACCAAAATTATTCCCTGAAAATACCATCAGTTTTGAAGAATCCAAAGTCATCAAACTTGACACAACTGAAAAAAAGACAAACTTCTCCGCGTTTTCAAAAATGTATTCACAAAAGAAGATTCATGAAAATAACGTGCGCAAACAAAGCAACTAGAAATTAGCTAGTCGGCACGTCAAACAAAAAGAAACCACCGGAAAAGGATAAGAAACTTGAAATTATTTATCTCAAAGACTTTCCTGCACCCAAAAAGGTTATCACTTGGATCCCAGGAACAGTACTAGAACCGGCCACTCTATTAAAAAAAATATCGATACAGAATCAGTACCAAAACGTGGCAGGCACTAAACCAAATCCAAAAGGAACCTAATACGTCCTGTTTATGAACAAGGAGAAGATGGAAATATTAGCCAACTGTACCTCGGATTTTTGAGGATCACTCTCCGAGCCCTCGCCGACATCAAAAAGGACAACAAAAAACCCGATGCTACAAGAAATATCGACCAGGCAATGAATGTAAATTTAGAGCCGGAAAGAACGCATTGACTGCAAATTTAATGCTCAAAGAAGCTCGGATAAATATACATCACTGCAGGACAGCCTTTGCGGGCATCAGTGCTTATATCGTGACATACGATATTGATATTGCTTTTGTTCAGGAGCCATAAATCTACAAGAAAACAATAAAAGGGTTGAACTGTCTAGGTAGTTAGCTGCTTGCAGCCTAATTTGTCCACAACTCTTGCACATGCATCCTTGTAAAGAATGCACTAAACTGAACGCCATTGTAAGATTTATGTTTTAGAAACTTAGTGGCAGCTAAAATCTCTTGAAATAGTAGAGAAAGGCATTAGGAGGGAGTTTGTTATCGTATCCGGTCACCTTCTCTACGACCAGACAAGACCACCGCTACCGGAAAAAATCCAACGGCTGATTAACAGTGGGACTAACAAACCGTTGATTCTTGGATGGAATTCCAATTCACACCACACCTTGTGGGGGAGAACAAACACGAATCCAAGAAGTACAAAACTTTTAGGATTTATTTTAAAATCTAATTTACATAATAAATGACGGAGATGCGCCTACGTTTATAATTATGTCGCGCAGTGACTTGGAAGTATACCTTTTTCGTTGTATAAGAAAAAGGTATACTTCCAAGTCTGCGGTCGCTGAACATCATTTTACTACAGGTCACAAGATAGATTTTGATAATGTTTCGTTGATTGCCAAATCTCCATTCTTTTTCAACAGGAAATTCCGAGAAAGCATAGAAATCATCAAACACCCCAATAACTTCAATCGCGATCATGGTTTCGAACTATCCCCTCTTTGGTTCCCGGTTATTAGTCATTTATCAAAAACACGCCCCCTAGCAACCGTAACCCAATCAGGGTCGAGCTCAACCATCCGTGACGATCCTTTCCTTTAAATACGGAGACTATTTCTTCTTAAGTCACTTCTACGGAGTTTAGAATCTGGCTTGGTTCACAAGTTGATTACCTAACTCAGTAGTGGTTCTTTGTTAGATTTTCGTTTGCTTTTTCAGGTTATCGTTTTCTTTCTTACCTTTTCATAGTTTAGGTTATGGCTTGTTTTACAAGTGGATAACCTAACTTTTGAGAAGTTCTTAGTTAGATTTCGATTGCTTGTTTGAGTTTTGCGATTTTCTCACGCCCTGATGAAGCCCCTTACGAAAGTGGGCGAAACGTTGGCAGCTTCGGTTGCAACTATGACACGGCCCAAACCCGGAAGACATTCTAATTCTTAAAAAAGTACTCGACAAGTATACACGGAAAAAAGCACCAAAAGTTTTGTTTTTGCACCGAAACGAAAACCAGTATGCCAATCACCCCAGAAAATCTTGCGAGCTACTACAAAAACTAGAACACGAAGGTGTATTCGCTTTAGGATACGCCAACGATATCACCATTATTACGAACGGGAAGTTTGGGGTAACTGTATCAAACATAATGTAAAGTTAATTAAACACCGTCAAATAATGGTGCAAAAAAGTAAGGCTAATAGTAAACCCAACTAAGACGGTAATCGTTCCGGATAACATAAAACTACCTACAGTGTACGCAGTCACGCTCTCAATAACAAAAGAAGTCAAATGTGTGGGACTCACTTTTGATATCTATGAGACTGACTTTCAAGACTGATTTAGAAAAAAATGCAATAAAGAGTTTTAAATACAACCAAACTGATAGTTGGACACACATTAGGATTAAAACCCACAATGACCAAATGGTTATATACTGTGGTGACGCGTGTATGGAGTAAACAAATTAACCTAAAAAGCACAGCTTCCAATTTAAACAAAGTACAGAGTATGACATGTCTGCTGATAACAGGAGCTATAAGAACCATGCCTAAAACAGCCACGTAGACCTTAGTTTTCTTCCACCCTTACTCATTGTTATAATGATGAAAGTAAAACATGCAGCATGCAGCTGCAAATTAATGAAACACGTCAATTACAGGGATAAACAAAGCGGGCATATACAACCTGCTGCGTCAAGAAATAATCGTTACTATAAGATCCGACTTCACAAAAAATTATCACATCTTATATTTAAAGTGATAATACCGCCACGAGACGAGTGGGCAAAAAATATTTAGCCAGGCGCGGTTAAAAGAACTATCTGTTACACAGATGGGACAGGCACCATGGAAAGCAATGTTCACTGACCTGCTTAAAAATAAAAAGAGCATAACAAGAACATATAACTATCAGCGAAGCACAAAAATCTATGGAAAAACTCTTCAATAATGAATTACACAAAACTCTTTCTTACAGAGCCACAATCAAACACTCAAAACTAATAACAGGACACTGTGGTCTTAACAAACAAATGCATAAAATGGGACTGCAAAATAGATCTTTATGCCGCGGATGCTTGTAGGACGACAAAACTCAGCAGCATCTGTTGTGTAAATGCAAAACGTATCAAACGCAACCAAGAAGCATTCTCGGCAAAGGAATACTAACCTATAATATGTTAAAAAAATTCCAAGCCGACCGCAGTGCAGAGGTGCTAAACAAACCACCTCTTAAATAAAATAAAAACAAAATACGTTGTTAAAGATACCACTGGTTCGACATTAGGAAGAAATGGAAAACTTCTTGATAAAACCAAACTATATTATCAAGGGATAAATTGTGGCGCGATAATTATAATTTCGAAAAAGATATTGTAAAGGAGAACCAGTTTAACGTACAGTTTCAAGGTGAAAATCAATCACTACTCTTAAGTAGACCTAGACGTAAAGCTGCTCGTCCTCCATATCTAAAAGTTTATGTATGTGAAAAAGGTTTTTAATTTGATTTTGTATATATTTTACAAGTTAAAATACAATTTAGAAAAGAAAGTTAATACTATAATGACGCATTCTGTATATAATGTAACGCATGTGCAGGTCCGCAACAAGTAATAAAAAGAACAATAACTTATGGATAATAAGTAGTTGGCACGATAGTTGTTATTAAATTTTATATCTAAAATAAATCAGTAAACATTTATAAAAATTAATTTTAATAAAAAACAAATTAAAAAGTTTCTGTGATCAAAAACGAGATGACTCAATTATAAACAAAAACTTTGCCATTCTACTTTTTGTTTCAAACATAAGTGACAAAAAATTGGAAGAATACTAAAAAAAGTATAGCAGAAACTGGTAACTATTAATACTAGATTAAAAGAACACAAAAGACATCTTTGTTTACTACAGCCGTAGTAGAACAAAACCACTCAGAACAAATCAAAAACGCGTTTTTAGTGTAAAAAACAGAACACAAAATTATTTTCATAACTTGTTGCAAAAACATTTATGATATGAAACAAATTGATTTAATTTTATTAGAACATTTAATAAATAACACTCCGGTTTTTTTTAGTTATCTTTTAAAAACGTTTTGTAGTTACACACGTGTGCAATTACAAGTTGGATATAGAATACAATAACCAAATATATTTGATGTTTTTAAAACTTTTAACTACACGAACACATATGTAAGAACAACAAACAAACGTAGTGTTTAAACTATAGTTGTCTTCATCATTATTCATTCATAGAGAATCATATTTTGCTTTAAGTAGCGACATCAGCAAACAACAATTTCCTTTCATTATAGATTTTTATAATCAATCCCAATTCCAACAAATAATTATCTTGAGTTATTCAGTTAATTTCTGTAATTAATTTTCTAAACTAAAACTTTTGTTGTTGATAGCTTTTGTCTGAGGTTAAAATATTCTTGAGTACGATACACATTTAATGAAATAAATGGTCGTTTTTAAGTTACGTAAATCAAATTTGTCAAACTACTCCATTTGATCTTTTAAGATTTGAATGCTTTTTGCTTAGCTTTTATTATGTGCGAATAATTCTTACAAAAAAATTTGTTGCTTCCAGTTACATGTATGCATACATAGCAGATTTTGTTTATTAAAAAACTACGACAAGATTAATATCTTAACAAAAAACTTAATTTTAAACACTGTTTAAATATTCGAATCTGCAAATCTGTCGTAAACAGCTGAGAAAAATTATTTGTGCATTGTCATTACGTTTAAAATATTTGTAGTAAAATTTTTAGACAACTTTACAAATTTTCTATAATTTTGTTCTACAAGTTAAAAAATGTAATATTTGTTTTATATAAAAAAGTATTTTTTGCTTTTTGAAATTTTAAACATTAAAAACGTACGATTGTGATACTTTAACTAAGTATAATTTACACCGAAGTTCCCTGATCCAAATCCCGTAGCTACCACTTCTAAAAACTGGTAAAACAACCACCACCCCTTTAGTTAAAAACTAAGTCATTAGTGTTTAACGGTATTCTATTCAAGAACCAAAATTAATTTATATATTTCAAAACTAATTCGAAACTATTTCATTTTACTTTCCAAAATCGTTTTCTATTCAACACCAACGTGACACTCTCCTAACGAATCGTTAAAAGATTTATTAAACGAATCCACTTCGTTTTGTTGTACGCGGACATTTCACGTTTTAATAGTGATTAAAATACATTATTGTGTCAAACTTTAAAACATTCACTGTTTTTGAAAAAAACAAATTTGTAACATTTAAAAAACGAATTTGTGCTAATACGGAGCCTACTAAGTCTGCTAATGCTAAACATACACTAAAAATTCTCCATAATATAAGCTTTGAGAATTTTTTTTCATCAATTACACTTGAGCTAAGTTTTGGTGTTTTTTAAGACCTTCGAGTAAGTGCTAAATGAAGTTGCGCCTATTATCTAGTTTTCTTACTACAGATACATTTAAACGTTTAATTCAATTAATTTTAATATCTACGTACTTCAAACAATGATGCTAGAACCGATTCTAAAATTTGCGTACCATAGACATAATAGTATATTGTGTGGCAAGGGGTGAAACAAGACGATTTCTGACCAGGGCGAGAGGTGACTGCCCGAGCGAAGCGGGGGCTGTCATCGCCCTGGTCAGAAATCGTCTTTGTTTCATCCCGTGCCACACACTATATTTTTCATATCACCTGGAATGAAACAACGAGTTTTGATTTCTGTGCCAGTCGAAGGAAGACTATTTCAGACAAATAGCGCAGTAATATCTTATACTATTTTAATTATTAAATAATTCAGAAATCAGATAATAAAAGAACATTTTAATATAGTTAATCTAACATTTTAACAGTTTATCAGTTTTTTTTTAATTTAACATTTTTTTTTAAAGTTAATTTAAAAATTAATTGTATTGATAGTACAATTTTGAAAATTATATACGGTTTGTTTAGATGTTACTGTCTCTTTTGTTGTTAAATTAGATTCTTCTGTTTTTGTAGAGAAGCTCACAAAGTTTTCACTTCTAATTTTTTTTTCTAAAGCCATGTGATCCAACGATGGACGAGGTGAAGATTCATCAATGCATTTAGTGATTTGATTTGATATTTTTCTTTTATTACTGGTCGAATCTTGAATATAGCCTTCAGCGACAGTCGTGGATTTCCAACCACCATGGCGTTTTATAGTGGTTATATCTGCGCCAGAATCAGCGAGTAAAGTGGCTGAAGTCCTTCGGAAGCTGTGGCCTGTATATTCTCCAGAATTAGGAAGATTTAAAAATTCAGCGATTTGTTTAGGACAGGTGGCGACTTTATTTTTTCCTATAACCTGTTTTGTACATTTGCCCTTTTGGTAGTTTAGGAAAAAGCGGCTGGACTCTGCGTTTTTAGGCCTTAAACTCGCGTATTTTTTTATTATTTCATAATATTCACCTTCAACTGTAAAGGTACGACTTATATGGGTTTTTGTTGTTGGAATTGTTATTTTTAATAATTTTTTTTCAAGGTCTTCGAAATCAGCCACGGTCATGTCACACAATTCGGCTCCTCGACATGCTCCAAGAACTCCAAGAATTGCCACAACCTAATTGTAAAATTGCTGAGTTTAGATACATCATAGGATTTAAATAAATTATAGATTAATTTACATAAAAAAAATTATAATATTAACCTTTACAAGAAGATACTCTCGATCTGGGGCTTCTCGGAGAAATTTATTTATTTCGGTGGGAGAAAAAACTTTGGATTTTTTACTCGCAAATCCAATTCTTTTCTTCTTTAAAAAAGCTTGCAAACGACAATATTTACTTATATCTACATTATGTTTCGAACTTATCGTTGTTTTCAACATTGAATAAATAGACCACATAGTTGTAGGTGCGTATTTTGATAATTCCTCCGCAAAATAACTCAACAACACATCCTCTGACCACGATGTAGCTCCTTCTGCTTCTTTCCACTTCACAAATTTATCGTAACAAGATAAATATTTTTCTTTAGATTTTGTGGGCAATAAATCAAGGGAAACTGCTACTGCTTTTTCAGTAAGATGTTTTGGGGTACTCATTTTATTTTTAATTAATGAAAATCTTTAATAACGATTTGACAACGTAGCTGTCAGACGATTATAATTTCACTAATTTATGTTTATAATAAACAAATGCGATTCTGACAGACTTAAAATAAAGACATAAATAATAAATAAATGAATAATAAATGAATGTGCCGGGCAGAAACAACGTTGTTTCTGCCCGGCACAGTCGCATTGGTCTGAAATTGTCTTGTTTCGACTGGCAAAACAGAGATCAAAACTCGCTGTTTCAATGCAGGTGATATGAAAACAAATGTACTTCCTTTTCTACATGTTTGAGACATACATACATTGCGAAAGTATACAGAGGAAAGCGTAACTTTCCGATGTTGCCAGGTCGATGGATTTTGCTAAAGTTCAAAAACTTGTAAGATTTTAATTTAAATATATTACACCACAAACCCTAAAAAAATGTTATTAAATAAAGTTTTTATAAATGTAGTCAAATATCTTTGTAATCAAAATAATTTGTTTAAATCAAATTTAGCAACACTGCGCGTGGTACGCACGGCCATCAATATGCGTTTGTTCTATATTCGTTTGCGTAAATTATATCTTAGTTCTAACCGCATTATGTAGTTTTTTGCAATTTTTGTTTTTAATTTTTGTACGTTACCTACAAATTTATAATTTTAATTACTATAGTTTTCCAAAAATTATACATTACGTTTTATTATGCATCATAATGTCTTAACTATCTATATGATGTAAAGTTACACCTGCAACTTGAGGTTTTGTTTATGTTATTTGTGGGCATTTTTTAATTTTGTTTTGATTTTATTTATACTCTTTAGTACATTTTTATTAAAACGGTGTTTTAAAAATAGTATCTAAAATTCATTTACTTATACAACTTACCTGTAAATAAGTGTACATAATAAATACATTAAAAATAAACCAATAGTGTTTACTTTTGTATAATTTTTTGGTATTACAACTATACATGCAGAATCACAACCGGATTTCCTCAACATCATCCAACAAAATCTACCACTACACTAACAACAATTAGAGAAACAACTACTACAAAATCTACTTTTTCTACACAAACATCATCAATAAATATTTAAAAACAATGATTTACACACATCTAACCTGCAAATACCACACTCTCCATAATTCGTAGATCTACCAGACCTGTTGAATCTTCGAGCGCTGCGAAAAGACGGCAACCAACCTAATCGAGCTAACGATCCAATATGCCTTTTATCTGGATTCTTGTATTTGAGCAAAGATGTTGGCCAACCGCTTCTTGCAAGCGAACCTTTACGTCATTGCAAAATCGATCATTAATAATAAACATCAAATTAAAAAAGTGTAACTGGTAAAGTTTTTAACGTTATCGTATGTTGAAGTATGTAAGTATTTCGTTTTGCTGTGTTCAAGATTAGCTTAAGTTACATAATGCAAAGTACTTAAGGAAAACTTTTAATATAAAGCTTCTGCATTTAAAGCTTACTATTTTATAAAATTCTAAATGCTTCTTAGAATACATTAATGTAAATTTTATTACTTAATGTCTAATTTTAAATTCAATTTTATAAACTTTTGCGGAAAACAAGAGTATGAGATATCTTTATACATAGCTTACGTAAGTCGACCTAACACAAATGTGAACGCTTTATGGTTATGAGATTTTTTTGCTGAATTCATTCATGTAAGTCTGGCTTCGGCCAGTGGTGATACAAAGAATATTTATGTTACAATTTTTAACAGGTGCCATATTTGTTTGCGATGAACGACTATGATGTTTAAGTTACACCTTTAAATTTTGACGTTCACATTTGGACGTAACGAAATAATAACAATAAAAATGTTTTATATAATTGTATGGATTTTAATAACGTGTCATTGCTGGATTACGTAAACCTAAAAAACAAATATTATTTTATAAACTACAAAAATTTTTTTTTTTATCGTAAGTGATTTAAAGGCCAAATTTTATAGAACGTTGATGGAAACATTTTTTTTTAGTGCCGACATACCCTTTTATATTTTATTTTACACATATTGCTTTCTGACAAATTGAAATCTTGCGACAACGCTTTGTGTCTTTTAAACTTTTTTTGTTGTTATTATAAGTATAAAGTACTTTTTTACAATACATTTTTTTTTGTTGATATTGTTAAATTTTTTTATATAGAATAGTATCAATAAATATTGACTTTTATAAAAAGCAGTATTTAAAAGCTTTTTGTTCTTGAGAACAAAAGCATTAAAATAAAATAATTAAAAACGAATAGAAATTTAAGTTAAAAAATACTCGATTCTGATGTTAAATAATATGTACTAAAAATTATCTGCAAAAAATATGCGGTTATAATTCTTTAATTTCTGTACTTTAATATCATCGGATTTGTTGTTATCATATTAGTTTTTATTGATTCAAGGCTTGACCTGTTTTGTTGTACTATTGTTTAACACCGCTGAAATCACGTCTTTTCAGTATTGGTTATGTTAAAAATGTGGTATATAAAAAAATTTCTAGTACAAGATTTACCCTTGACACGCCTTCCTTTCGTGTTTGACTGTCAAATTTTAAAACTACGATTTTATTTCTTCCGGTAACGTTTGTGCAACACAGACCTCCGTTTAGCATGGTCTAAGCCAAACAAGACTTTCATCATTAAGTTTTTTTACGAAATTCCACGTAAATATACAATCCAATTTTGTATCTATCTGAGCGAAAGCTTATTTGGGGTAAGTGGTTATAATTTATTTGTATTGGGGGTCTAAATTGATTTTTTTAATAATTGTCTATAGCGGATCTCCATATCCCCTACACGTTTCCTTTATCGGCGGAGATAACAAACAGACGGCATATTTAGAAAAATGGTTGGAAACATTTACGATTTTGATTTCTTTTGGAAGGAACTTTTACCACCAATTACTATATTAAGTCGATGGGAAACGCTGCGCATTTGCTATCTTCAATGATTGTATGATTTAAAAACGGAATTTACTTGTGATAACAGCGTATGTACGTTTTAGTGTTAGATTTCATATTAAGCTTTAGGTAACACAGGAACGGAATTACCTAATCCCCTACTAAATAAAACATAACTGTAAGTATTACAATTTCTATTTTTATGAGTACTACTTTGTTGGTCATGTCGATTGTTAGAATGATCGTACCTACACATTAGGTTGCTAACAAGATTAATTATTAGATTATAATAAGTCTTAATTTTTTTTATATTTTGGTGATTTTGAATTTACGAATATATAAAGTCATTCCTTCTTTGAATATAAAAATTAGACGGACTAGGTCATTTTGCTGTACGTGTTGCCCAGTATAGGGCGTAACTTATATTTTGTCCGATACATGTACTAAAGTTTGGAAAAATGTATATAACCATACTCATGTACTTTTTTCGCCCTCATTAGCTACTGTTTTTTTACATATATATTGGGTTTTATTACATACATTTACAATACTACGAATATTTTATTCAATCAGGTATATACTATAATCATACAACCGTAGGTTGTTTTCCCACTCCCAGTCTACATGCTTTTCTGTTATAGGCTATGTCCTCTTCTAAAACGCGATCTCTCATGGCTTTTCTAATTCCATCGTTACAGGAACGCCGTGGTCTGCCTTTTTTGTTTTTTCCCGTGGGTTTCCATGTAAATAATCGTTTCAGCCATCTGTTTTCTTCCATCCGTAGTATGTGCCCGAACCATTTTAAACTTCTCTTTTCAATCTTATCTATTATCGTTTCTGTTGCTTCCATTGTTCTTCTAATTTTGTCATTTCGTACATGTTTTTCTTAGATAATCTATTTCTACAGTCATTATTTTCCGTGTTTTCTTCTTTTATTGTCCATACTTCACTACCGTAACATAGCACTGACGCTGCCATAGCGTGTCCTATCCATTTTTTATTCTTCTTACTAATATGTTTGTCCTACCATATCGCATTGAGTGCTCCTATTACTTTGCGTGCACTTTGTATTTTTTGCTGAATCTCTTGTTTACCTATGCCATTTTTGTCCACTATTGTTTCTAAATACTGGAATTTATCTACTTGCTTTATGTTGATGTCATCGTTAATAAGAATTTGGAACTGTGCCTCAGAATTCACTATTAAATATTTTGTTTTTTCTAAGTCCCCATTTTTTATGTTTGTTGTATCTTCTAAGCAGGAATTCCATATCATACGCATCCTGGGCTAGTATAACTTGGTCGTCAGCAAAATTTAAAGTAAATAGATTAGACGTATTGATTGGAATTTAAATCCCTTAACAAGCTCTTTTCCAATTTCTGAGTGCAACTTCTACGTATATATTAAACAGCAGTGGAGATAAACTACAGCCTTGTCGTAACCCTTTAGTTGTACATATAGGCTCCGACAGCATATTTTGTTGTTTTACGTACGTCACTTTATCGTTATTTAGTTCTTAGATGTTTCTAATTAAGTAATTGCTTACTCCAATTGGTTTTAAGGTCTTCCACAGTTTATTTGTTAGTACATTGTCGTACGCTTTTTTCAAATCAATTAATGTCATATGTACTTTATCTCTTTTGCTATTTTTTTCTCTATGAGCTGTTGTATATTAAACAAATTATCAATACATGATTGTTCTGGAGTGAAGCCAGACTGATTTTCCCGTATCTTGTTACCGACCTCTTGTCTTACTCTTTTTTGTATTATTTTGCCCCACAGTCTACTAAACGTACTTGCCACACTCAATTCTCTATAGTTCTTGGGATCTGTCCTGTTTCCTTTTTGGTAAATAGAAAATATATAACAGATTTTCCATTTTTTAGGTATTTGCTTTTGTATGAGACACTGATTCATTAGATTGGTAAATGTCTCCAGGTCCGGGTGATCTACCATTTCTCCTTTCAGCTATACTTTCTCTTAGATCGTTTACTGATACTATTATCGGTTTTTTATGGTCAATGTGAGTAGTATTATTTAGGAACCCTTCTTTCGTCTCCGTTAATAAAGACTCATGTTTTCTTATTCTTTTCTACTGTTTGTGATAAAATAAATATATATTCTGTGTTATCACTTCTGTCGTGTTATTTGTTCGTTTTCAGATGCTGGTAAATTTAAACGACGTATATCTCCCTAATTTATTCTGTCATCGTTTTGGCGTCTTTTTAGATTTAGTTTATAATTCATTATCACGAAGCCTGCGACCCCATCTCCGGGAACAACTGAGTCAGTCGTTGACTTCTGCTTTGGTTACGAAAAAAACAGTGTAACATGGTTATTTCCTCCGTTCTTGTTATTTTTTCAATTCAACTGTGTGTTAAAGAGTTGACAACACTTCTAGGATGCAATGATCAAATGCGGCTTTTCTAAAAAGACGTCTTTGTATAACCAACGACTTGAGTGGTCGCTACTGCAATGTTTGTATATAATCATATATATTATACTAATAAATAAATAAAGTAATCAAGTTGTTACGTGCATAAATTTAAATAATGCATTACCCTGTATATCAGTTTAATTAAAATTACTTTTATATTTCTTGACGCCATCTATCGGGTTCGTTGGTCACTTTGTATTGAGCAGACGGCATCCGGTGACAAACCGGCATTTTCACTTTGACATCGTGCATGTTAGTATCTATGTCTGCGTCACGATGTCACGATGGAAATTAGTAGTTTCTCTTAAATAATTGATTTCATCCACGCAGAGTAAGTGATTTTATTATTTCTTTAATTAAGGGTAATTTTTATGTCTTTTTGGTTAGCGCCATGTGCTACCTTCATGAATAGGGGTATTCTTATCGTTACCTAAAATCCTCAAGGAAAAACTATAATCGGAAGCGGAAGCTCCTAATTACTGGATACGATTGAATTCTATTCGAAGGCCATAACTTAACCTTGATGACTCTCACCTGGTTCGGAAGATCCTAATTACTGGATACGATTGAATTCTATTCGGAGGCCATAACTTAACCTTGATGACTATCACCTGGTTCAGAAGATCATAATTATTGGATACGATTGAATTCTATTCGGAGGCAATTACTTAATACCACCATAGGCGTAACATTAATGTAACAGCATACGATAAGTGTCGGTTCGTTTACTGTCCCTTAAATGTGTCTTTTATTTGTAGTTTGTGAGTCGCCAGGTAGACACGATTATTTTTCAGGAAGTTTAATTGCAGGAAGCCATTAGGAAAAACGTTTTTCTGAAGGTCGCCCTGGAATTTTGGTAAGTCACTTTTTCTTGTTCTTATTCATTCGTGTCGCTACGGTGTATATTCACAACTTACTATCTTTACTAATTGTACGTGCAAATTGACGTGTTGCTTGTGATTGTTACTAAATTAATTTAAGTAAATGACTTTTCGCTCACTGCTTATATCCACCGTAAATTATTATTATTCATGTTACTTATTGATAAAGTTTATATATGTTTTGGTGGCTACACTTTTGGTTGACGTGTAGTGTAAGTTGCCGATCCTGCTAATATTCTATTTTGTATATTCTCGCTAGTACCTATTTAGATTTGACTATTTAACTCTTACTATATTTATCGTGATAGAGTAATTAAAGTACAATTGTTATTAACGATTGAGTTTCTTTTCCTTTTATTCGTTTCTTTCAGCAGTTACGAACCTAACATCTAGTTACAAGTTTCTTACCACCTGTCTTGAGCGGGACAGACGTGACTTTGGATAAGCTCTGGCGCCCTGCAACATCTTTTCTGTATTTAATGTGGACCTCCCCTCTCTCCGATTATTGCGAGTTGGCCGTGCAGGTTCGTAAACAGCAAAAGCTTGTAACAAAGTCGATCTATTCTCAATTACAACATCATATAGTGCTGTGGGTAAAACCTCTCCTAATACAGTAACAAAGATGAGCACAATATTATTCATATTTTAAAAACAACGTGCCACGGAGCTGGTCACCAGAAATAATTACACCAGCATTACTAAGCCTTGAAGTAACTGATAAAAACGTAGCAGAAAAATGTGCTAAGAACGTTCGAGGTTTATTTAATTGCAACTGAGAATAATAAAAAAGATGAAAAAATACAGATAACACAGTTAATTCATTTCTAGAGATAATATCTTCATAAAAAATGGCAGCTTTAGGATTTGTCTAGATCCAGTGTATTTAAATAAATTCATTCAAAGAAAACATGCAGTTTTTTCATAACTTGATAAAATAACAAGTAAATTAATAGGTACTGCAGTATATTTAGTTCTAGACGCATCACAAGGCTTCTATCAAATACAACTAGATCAGGAAAGGTCTAACTTATGCACATTTGGAACATTTTATAACGGTCTAAAATGTGCAGCAGAGGTATTTAGTGAAAGGTTTAAATGATTATTTAATTTTAAGAATGTGAGTATATACATTAATGACATTTTAGTTTGGAGTAATAACAAAGATCAAATACTTATGAACGTACTAAATACAGCTAAGCAAAAGGTTAAGTTTATGGAACACATTATGAGTAAAGATGGCATAGAAATTGATAATGAGCATCTTAGGGCAATCAAGAAATTTTCAACTCCAACATGCAGAAAACGTTATTAGTTATCTGAAATTACTTAGAAAAACTTTTACCTAATTTTGTTTCTAATAATAAACTTTTGCGAAATCTATTAAAAGACGATACTTTTATGTTGGATGGATTCTCTTTTTTTGGATTTATGTCCCCTAATCTATATGTGGCTGTGGGTGCTATGACTCTGGAGTATACCCAAAGAATTATTTTTAGTTTTAGTTTCCATGTTTTTCCTAAACATTCATTTTTGTTGTCAAAGTTACTATTGTTGTATTGGCAAAGTTGACTGCCAGATCCTCTGCCGTGTACCAATTTTCTATAGTCAATTATATTAGTTTATATCTTTGCGCATGTATTCCGTTCTGTTTAAGTAAGCTCAACAGTAGAAGCAACAACAGCCTTCATTGCGGACATTCTTTAACATCATTTACATTTTTGGTTACTTTACTCAGCAAGCTTGTCATTTATCTGCCAGTTACAACTCGATCTAATGCAAAACGCAATTTTTTCTCTATTTTTGGCATTTATTTCTGTTAACTAATGTCTTTTTTTAAACTTAACATTGACAACCATCTAAAACCGCAATATCAATGTAGTCTTGCAACCAAGGACTTTGCTGAAATTTAAATATTTGATGTGATCCATGCTTGAAACATTTTTCGAGTTTTTATAACGAATGATATATGCTGTGTTATTATTCAAATTGGAACATGTTATTTCTGGATGCAGTAGAATGTGGAGAGCAAATACTTTTTGGATAAAACGGTAAATCATTGTGATGATCAGTATCGTCGGGTAGGTCTAAAATGTTAAAAGAATCCACAGATTCAGACAAAAACCAAGTAAATCTCGTACAAGGCAAATACTCTCGCATTGATCGTCCGTATAAATTTGTCGAATCCAAGTACATAATGTATGATGTAATATATTGAACTGAATCTAAATCAGAAATTCTTTGACAAAGTAAACAAAATTTTTTAAACAAATTAGTCAATAGTTACACATCTCAACATAAGTATACGTCGGCATAACTTTCAAGCGATTTACACCCAAACATCGCTTATGTACTTTTTTTTACGTTTTTTGTAGGTAAAAACTGAGTAACAATTTGTAACCTTCGTTGGATTTTCTTGCGTACGTTTTTGTCGACTCTCGCATCTACGTATTTAAGTTTTAGAATAAATTGAAGTATTTGCTATCTCATTGACCTATTTATTATCAAGTTTATTTTATTTTTAGTTTGTAAGTAACTTATGTTTCAGTGTAATAGCGAAGGCTTCCACGGCCGGACTCTATACTAAGATAAGAACGTCTTCCGGGTTTGAACCGTGTCAATGTTGTAACCGAAGTTGCCAACGTTTCGCCCACTTTCGTAAGGGGCTTTATCAGGGCGTGAGAGAAATCGATGAACTCAAACAAGCAACCGAAATCTAACTAAACACTTCTCAAAAGTTAGGTAATCAACTTGTGAACCAAGCCAGATTCTAAACTCAGAAAAAGTAAGAAAGAAAACGATAAACTTGAAAAAGCAAACGAAAATCTAACAAAGAACCGCTATAGAGTTAGGTAATCAATTTGTAAACCAAGCCAGATTCTAAACTCCATAGAAATGACTTAAAAAGAAATAGTCTCCGTATATTAAGAAGAAATATCGTCACAGCTGGTTAAGCTCGCTTCTGATTGGGTTACGGTACGAGGTACTCCATAGAAGTGGCCGTGACGATACTTCTTCTTTATATACGGAGACTATTTCTTTTTAAGTCACTTCTATGGAGTTTAGAATCTAGCTTGGTTCACAAGTTGATTACCTAACTCTGTAGTAGTTCTTTGTTAAATTTTCGTTTGATTTTTCAAGTTTACCGTTTTCTTTTTTACCTTTTCTGAGTTTAGAATCTGGCTTGGTTCACAAGTTAATTACCTAACTTTTGAGAAGTGTTTAGTTAGATTTCGGTTGCTTGTTTGAGTTCTTCGATTTTTCTCACGTCCTGATGAAGCCCCTTACGAAAGTGGGCGAAACGTTGGCAACTTCGGTTACAACATTGACACGGTCCAAACCCGGAAGACGTTCTTATCTTAATATAACTTATGTTTCAATTAATTTATGGTTTTACGTTGTTAAAGAATCTGTTCGCTGTGTTTTTGTCAATTTAGCATTTTCTTTGTGTTAGTAAGATTCAGATTGCATTATAAATTACGTTTTCTCCTGACATTCAATATTATGGTTGTTTATTTTAACACTATTAAAAGTTTTGTTTATGCTTCGTCGTCTTTACTTACGATTGCAGTATGATGTGAAAAAATTCGTCCAAACATACGTAATACCACGTTTCGTTTTAATTTCGCATCCTTGTCTGTTGCGTTTTTATCATAAGGTATTTCTTTTAAAACTTTTGTTTACCGTGCGTGTATCGTTTGTAAAAGGAGAACTTTTTTAATTAATAGAGCAGTTGGACACAAATTCTTGTCCGAAAACAATAAGATGCAGTAATGCTGCGGTTTATCTAAATTTAAGGTAGCAGGGTGCTAGTTTAAAATGTGTTCATGAATTAATTAAGTTGGAAACTTAATGCTTCATTTTTTTTTGGTTAACGGATTTTATATTTTGTCAAACACAGCTATTTTTCCGTAAAATTATGGGTAGATAAAGTTCAATTTTGTTAATTCGTAATTGATCTCTCTGTAGCGGATCGCTTCCAATTGTCACAGCAACTCTGAGATCATTTTTGGCTTTACGTATGGACTGCGGTTAACCAGAAAACACAGCTTTCGAGATTAAAATCAGGTATTTAAAATTATATTTATACCGTTTATTTTGCTATTAATTGCAAAGAGGCATTGCTTAAATTCTGAGAGTTAGTACTGAACGGTATTTATATAAGTTGCATCAGGTTTCTATTTATTTGGTATTTATATAACTGCAAGTTACATTATCAATTTGATTTAATTAGTTTTAGAGACTCAACGGTCAATTTACGTATCTGTAAATAGGAACGTTTTTGGGCTTTGAGTTTTATCAGGGTAAAAAAGATATCAAAAAATTTAAGCTAGTAATCAAAATATATTAAGAACTTCTAAAACGTCAGGTAATCAACTTATGAATTCAGCCAAATTCTAAACTCTAAAAAGGTATAAAAGAAAACGATGAACTTAAAAAACAAACTACAATATAATAAAAAAATCGCTACAGAGTTAGGTAATCAACTTATAAGCTAAACCAAATTTTTTAGATAATTAATGGCGTTTTGAAAAGAAGAATGCTTTAAAGTGACCATCGTCGTTTTTTGGTTTTCAATAGATCTATGGCTCAAACCATTGCCAATAAGAAAAATAGCATAATCAAACAAACAATGGTCAGTAAAAAGGTACATTTTCATTTTGCGGCAAGGTTTAATTTTTTCTTGTTCTTCTAGCAACTAATTACCGTAACGTACTAAATTCAAAAGTTTATTTAATTACCTTTACTTTCTAAGTGCAAACGTGTACTTTACTGTTGTCTATTAAATGGGGAAGTCAAGTTTGTAATATTTTTTGTTAGTGAAATATCTCATCACACATGTCCTGCTTTCAGATTTAATTTTAAAATTAATACCAATTTTTTAATGGCTGCCTATAATGCTACTAGCGCTAGCAAAAATGTAAGTGGTAAGTACATTTTTCTTTATTAAAAAAATTTGTGTTAATCGTATGATTTGATCACAGTTACCAATAACATTAAATCACTATGTTATGTAGATAGTTTTAATATAAAATAACGTATGTATATATTATTGTAGTCCGAATTATTGAAATTCCACGTACTTTTTAAATTTCAGTTTATTTTTATTTAACATTCTACACATAGAAGCGAAAATTTAATATACTAATATACAATAAGAAATAGTTATAAAGTCTCAAAACAAAACGAATATGCAGTAGTTATTTAATGTTTATAAACAAATTTCAACGTTTATGGCCAATGAAAACAATAAATTAAAAACTGTGTTTAAAACATTACAAGAAATGTATAAAAAAAGTATGATGGTGTATAAAAGATGGCGCAAAAGTATATAAATAAAATGTATTTTATAGTATTAGGTAAAAAAAAATTTTTCTTTACATAGTACGTAATAATCCAAGATTTTGTCCAGTTGTTTGATATGAGCATTGTCTTTGCATTTTTTACTAAGTCCTTTCTTATACAATTCTCTTTCGAGTTGTTTACTTTATTTTCCATTTTTTGTGTTTGATTGTCACTGCATAAATATTTTGAAAAAGCTTATATTTACTTCCGGCATTGATAGATTTCCTAACTTTATTAAATATTGAATTAAAATCGTTTAATACAAAGACTAATACGTAATCTTGTTTGTATTTTATTTAGATGTTTAATGATTATTATTATTATTTTAATCATAATAAATGCTATTTTTATACGTTTATTATTTAACAAGACAGTGATTCGCTTTAAAATACTTTCTTTTAAATATGGATTGAAAGGTATTACGCCCATACAATGAATTTTTACAAAAAGAATAAATACATTTTATTAAAGGCACGTGTATTACTCCGTGAGTTGAAATTATCGATTGTAAATTATGTTTAAACGCATTTAGATGTACAAACGAACTGATTAGAATCGCAAACGCTTTTTATATCATTATGAACATAATACCCGTATTGATTGTAATCAATATCAAATTTTATTGTTTATTAAAATGTATGTTTGCGACAGCATTATTGAAATAAATTACGTTTTACAAGTTTGATTAAGATTTCATTTACAACAAATTAGTTTTGAAATAATATTTATTTGTACAAAATGCATTACAAAAGAAAATAATTTTTTGATTTTAAGTATGAAACATATATTTTCGTTACTTTGAACGTACTAGAATTAATTTTGTTATTTATTTTAAAAACAAAAACAATTTTTTTTAAACTGTAGTTACAATAGAACCAAATTTAAAAAAAGCTAAAGATTAAAGACAACTAGAAAAAAAAGTACTAAAATTAGTTAATTAAGAAAAACTCAATGACATTTTTTTTAACACATTAAAAGCTTTAAAAGATAATAGAATATAAATATGGAAACAAAAAAGCCTTTAATTAAATTCAATAGATTAAACAAGAACAAAACTACAATAACAAAACAAACAAAGAAAAAATTGAGTATCTGAAAAGCGGCATAAAAAAAGTGTCTAAAGATGTTATTACTAAATATATAAAATATAAAGATATAAAAAGAATAATGGAAGACCAAAATGCAAGTACCAAAAAAAATTACATGAAACGTCAAATTAAGATGAACAGAAATTTATTGATTCTGCAGATAATGATCAGAAAGTAACATGGATCTCATCTGATGAAAAAACAAAGTATCAGATAGATAGCATTCTTAAAACATCAAGATAAGCTAACCATATAGAATCAGTAAAATCAAGAGTAAGGTAGTAAAATAAGAAGAAAGTAGACAAGTGTAAAAAAATTGATGGATTTAAATAAAACGATGACAAACATTAAATATAAAAATCTCGAAACAAAAAATATTAAAAAAATATGGAAACTTATAGTAAAAAACAAAAACACCAGCATATTTAAAAAAATAAATAATAAAAAACGATACTATTTTGGTTGATATAACTAGAACTTAATTTAAAAAGAACTTGAAAATTTTTGATCTAATTAACTGTAACAGAATGCTACAAAACAAAGAATCAGAGTCGACAAATAAAAATTCCGTAATGCTCTGTAGTATAAGAATAAAAAATAACAAAAGCCTAAAATCTGGTAACAGTTTGATAATATAAAAAAATTTAATAAAGCTATAAATTTTTGTATCCATGAGTTATGGAATAAAATCTAATGTTTAAAAAAATGGCAAAAAAATTGTTTTTATTATTCTATTTATAAAAACATAAAATTCAGACGTTTTGTGACTTATAACACATACATAAAAATTAAATATACTGCAAACTATGTAAAAATATCAAATAATGCCGCTGCATAAACTTAATTTCTTTTGTATTTAAGATATAATTCGTCCGTTCAAACCAAAAAAAAATTTTTTGTGTGTATGGAAGTACTACCCAAAAAACTATTAATTAAATGTAGAGGCGACGGTAACTTAATATAAGAATTATGTATAATACATGTGCAATAGCAGCGCCTAACAGTGTCTGCGCCAAAAGCATCAGCGCACAAACCTACGCGCTTCAAAAAACGAAAAGATTCACGCTCAAAAGCGTACCATTTTATGTCGTGTCGTCTTTCTTGTTTAATGGCCTCTGCAAAACTTCAAAACACTGTTTTTCAATCGTCAGTTTTTTTGTTGTTAACTTAAATGTCAATTTAATAATCTTCTGAGGATGAATTTGGTAAAAAATAGAATTTTAGACTATGGGAGAAAAAAGTTCTAACTCCTCAGTATAAAATCTTATATTTCAAAAAAGAATTGAATGAATTTTATGCACCACAACTACAATTTTGTATTTGCTTAAATTAATTGAAATTTAAACTGTAGATACCTACGTCTTTTTTCTCTAGTTCAAAATTTTTGAAATGGCATATTTCAAATATTGTTTGGATTATTAAGTATAACAGTAAAGTATAAGAATTTTGTTATTATAACAAATATTTTTCAAATAATTAAAAATATCAATCGTAAACTAGGGTAAATTATTATTACACGAATAACGAACATCTGGTACAATCTCAAGATCAAAACCTAAAAGTGGTAGAAAAAAACCATTATCAAAAGACATATCTTACACTTTTATATAGAGAAAAGTTTCCCAACTGTTATACAATTACATCAAAAATTAAACGATGAATTTCCTGATTTTTTTCAGGTTTCTACTTTAAAACGTTAGGTGAAAACAATGAGTTTTACCTATCGAAAATTAGGAAATAAACCTATTCTTATAGAAGAAAATAATATATCTCTAAAAGATCACAATATTTGTACTTCCCGAAAAGATATCGAGAAGAGGGTTAGGAAGTATTTTATGCTGACAAGAAATTTGTAAAAATTTTGATAAATATAGAAAAAAAGGTTGATGGGCTTAGAGGTAGAATCAATTGACCTTTTGATTTAGGGCAACGAGTGATTATATTACATATTGGTAACAAAAATAGATTTTTGAAAAGCTGTTTGAAATGCTTTATAGGTAAAGAAGTTTCTACTGATTACCACGACAAAATGAACAGTCAGTACTATGAGGAATATATTGGATTTGTATTCACGTCTATTCCTGATAAACCAATAATTGTAATTGACTAAGCATCTTATGGTATGTAAATCTTAAATTTTGCAATCCCACAATTTCATTGAGAAAAGCTGATATCATTTTTTAGGTTTAAAATAGACCTAAAAGCGTTGCCAAATCTAACTTCTTAACAAGACTTGTACTTTGAAAGCTATCCTGACAATATCATTCCGAAAAAAATTATTTGTTGCAAAGGATTGCAAAACATTTGAGAAGAGATAATGTAAAATTTTTATAGTTCCCGGTAGCACACTGTGGATTTAATCCTATAGAACTAATATGGGCTTATGTTAAAAATTTGGTAGATAAATTAATTTAAAATGAAGGACATTTTGAATCTTTGCAAATCAACAATAGAAAATACAGTTACATAAGTAAGGAATTATGGACAAAAACGTTGAATCAAATATATGTTTATAACAAGTTAAAAAATTATTCTTTTCAAAAACAATTAATTATATTAAATTTTTTTTTTCTATACAAATACTATTTTGTTTTGATTGTCGTGGCATGTACAAACAGTGACAAAAATAATGACCCCCTGTTAAGCAACCAACAATACACAAAGTGTTTCTGTCTCGTTTTTGAGAAATTCCGTTGGTGTTGCGATGACGCAACAAAAACTCTTAAAAATGACATTGATAAATTTTAAAAACAACTACTTTAGTACTCATGACGTACTATAGCCAAGGACAGATACTAAATGTTGTGATAATTGCTCCATTTTTCTTTTCTTTTGTTATGGACTACATGGTGGAACAAGATAATAATCAGCGGTTTTTTGCATTAAGTATCTTTATGAAATTTGAAATAAAATTTTTATTTTTGTATTACTGACCTTACCTACTTATTATAACGGCTTATAACATAAGTAAACCACAAGTTTAAATTATGATCAATAATGGATATTTTGATCATCGAAATATAATTTCTTGCTTTTAATGTGAATTAATAGAAGTTGCAACGATAGAAATTAATTGGTTTAAATTATTATTATTTTATAACTGATTATTTCAATTGTATTTTTATAACAACATAACGAGGTTTAAGTGATTTGAGCACACTACTATAAAGAACTTGTCAGGTTTTTAAATCTAGTACAATTTGACTATTATTTATTTGGTGTTCATCTATAGTCGTATAAAGAAACGTTGCAAAAGATTTCATGAAAAGATCTAACCAAAATTTTAGAGGATTTTAAAGACGAAAGAAACTAATAGTAGATAATTTTGTTTCTATAAGCATCAAACCATTTTTGTTATTATTTTTCTACATTAGAAGTAAGAATAAGAATTTTTGTTTCTACAAAATATTATATTTGATAACAATGAGAGAAACATTAGGTCAACACTTTGAAAGAAAAAGAAAAAATTGAGGGTCTGGCTGCTTCAGGCCTGTCACCTCGCAAAATAGCTGATATGTTCATTTATTGGCAAGTACTTTATACTATTGTCATTCGTATTATCTATTAGTTCAGTGATAATGCATCAGGATCACTTTCAAAAATATTGAATAATATTACTTTTACTAACATTATTTTTTAGCCACAACAAATCAGGCAATGGATACGTCGGCCAAATGGCAAATATTTTGCTCGCCTATTACAAACGTTGCGACCAAGCAGAAACAAAGCCACTACTCTTCTAATAGACCAAAAAATTATTGTAGCTGCACGTGAATCACCATTAATAACGTGGGAAAAGCTCAGAGAGAGGCTAAATTTAAATTGTTCTATCCGCACCATCGGCCAAAGATTGAATGATGGTGGCTTACATGCTAAAATTTCTGCCATAAAACCAAAGCTAACAATAGCACACACACGAGCCCGCCTTAATTTTTGTTTGATAAACGATAATCGTGGCTGAACCGTTACAATATTTTCGGACAAAAAGACATTTTCATCTTCCGAAGAAGCTCCAAATAAGCTTTAGAGATCTGTCGGCACAAGATACGATGATCAATATGTCCGTGGTCAAAATGGACTTACGTTGGGTTACTGGGGCTGAATTTCTCATCACGGACCAGGAGAACTCGTACGGACTCCAAAACAATGTACCGCAGTTGATCACGTGAACATCTTGGAAAATGTATCTTAGTGTTCGCGCCGTTTATCCTCCAGAAGAATTTGAAGTAATAACTTTAGTGCAAGATAATGCTCCCATTCATACCACACGAATTGTTCAAGAATGGTTTGAAAATAGGGGTGATATTAAAATATTAAGGTGTCCAGCTCTCTCTCCTGACCTCAATCTTAGTAAAAATATGTAGTCAGCAATCATTAGAAATTGGCAGCAGGATGGGAATAAAGCACTTCGAAATGAGGGAGAATTAAACAGAAACGTGACAGAAGTATGGGAACGGTTCAGAGAACAAAAATTTTGTCCAGATCTTGTTAATTCAATGCAGCAGGGTTCAAAAGATTGTATTAATAACAATGGGTATTATACCAAATATTAAAAACATTATTAAAATTTATTGTTGATACTATCGTTATTAATGCAATCCTTTAAACTAATTTTTTTTTATTTTTCTTCTTAAATTGCTTATTTTAAATTTTTTTGATATTGTTAATGATTTTTTTGTTTTTTTATTTTCTAGAATTCTTCTATGTTTGTTACGTGATTTTTCCATGATATTAGAGCACTACTTTCCTGATAGCCACGCTTCAAAGATTTTTGATGTTTTTTACGTTAAGTGTCCAGAACTCTACTGCATAGCGCAAGATGGAAAAGATGTAGCATCTCAGCATGTAAGTTTTGATGTCAATGTGTAGATCGTAGCATTTGAATATATTTCTCATGTTGTTAAACGCTGTTTGTGCTTTAGAGATCATTTCACGACTAAAGAACCGTGAGGTGCGCGTCGGATAAATACGGAATTTAACGATCATGCAAAATAAATTCTAACTAAAAACATCATCTGTAAACATTAACGGTAATGGTTTACCTTTAATTGAACTAAAAAGTGAATGCATACAAGACAATGAATATAATATAAAAAAATATAAAACACAAAGATAAAAAAGAGTTTGTAACAACTTGTGGAATAAATGTGTCCGTTCAAACGCCGTATGAAAAGTGTAAACGTTTTTTGGTTAGCTAGTGTATTGACATTCGGAACAAAATTGGTTTCTGCGCAGCGATTCTTTAGTCTTGAAATGAACTCTACCGATTTATTATTCTTATACTTTGGTAACTTTTTATTTATTTTTCTTAAATTTTGCTTATTATACCTACACTAGTTTTTGTTATTATTGTAATTTGTAAGTAACGTAGAGTTTAATTATAATTTATTTGTTGCTAATTTTCATTAATTACATAGTTGTTGGAAATAGATTATTTATAATAATTAAAACTTGTGGTTTACGTATGTTACATGCAGTTAACGTAAGATCAGTAATACAAAAGTTGAAATGTAAAAATGTAACTTAACTTTTGATTTAAAAATGAAGGTAAAAATTATTCATATAAATTAATTATTCATGGGTTTGATACCGCGCTTTTACATTATTTTACTGTTTAAACATGTAAAAGATAACAAACGAAACGAAAATTGTAACAATTATCTAGCATTTATTTTACTGCAGAAAATATTTGTGTGTCCTTCGCTAGTACCTGACGAGTACTTATATAATCGAGATAAAAGTGAAAGCAAAAATGCAACGTATGGAATTTCTATGAAATGAGACAGAAGCAATTCATGTATTGTTGGTTGCCTTATAGAGGGTCATTATTTTTGTCACTGATTGTACATATATAAGGATACTAAAACTCATTTTACGACTGCACAAGGTTAAATTGTACGCTACCTACGTGCATGTAAGTTATGCATCTCTGTTTAATATAGATAAAGTCATTATCTAATTCCTTAAAAATGAATTGTATAAAATCTTTTTGTAAAAATATCTTTTATTTAAACTTTAAAGCTTTTAAGAAAGAAATTGTTTAAATTGAACTTACTTACTTACTTACAAACATAATATCAATTTATAGAATTTATAGAAAATTTAAATATACTTTTTATTGCAAAAAAAATATATTTTTGGCTATGTACTACATAAATTTTATGTAAAAAAAAAACAACTGTAGATATTTTAGGTTGCAACTTTTTGTAGTGAGTTCTAAAAACTACACTTTTTTGAACATTTTTTTGAATATAATTAAAACGGCGGTAATTAGAAGTATAAAATATGAATATGATATTTATCTCGAATCAATTGATATTATATAATTTTTTTTATTTTTTTACTTCTTTTTTTTCCTTTTATTTGATTTCAAACTCAAGTGTCAAAACTTCTTACTCTGATAGTATACAAAACTAAGATTTTTATTTCTAAAACTATAAACTACATTTCTAACAATTTCAAACTTTACTGAAAATTTTTTATACTTTTTGCGCTTTCATAAGCTTATCGTTATTGCCCAATCTTTACCACAACGTAAAATATTAAATATACCACAAAAGAAACTGTTTTTTGTTTAAAAAATAGCAAACTGAATCTAACAACTACTCAGTTTTTATCTGAACGCAGCTGAAATAAAATAATGCATCAGATTTTTCGTTCTTCTGCTACACGTTATACCATGCAAATTTTTAATACGGAAAGGTACGTGATCAATAACAGTTACTTCTCAAAGAACTTTTTTTTAAGATTTGGCAACATCAAAATAACCTAACTTAAAATTATCTGATTTACCAGCGGCGTATGTAGTGTTTGTTATTGTTTGTTTTATTCGTATTTTTAAACTTGTTTTGTAAAATTTTATGAGAAGTTTTTTAAAGAACTAAATTTACAAATATAAATATCTAGCAAAGGTAGATTTATGATAATTTATTACAACAATTCAAGATTAATTGAGTTTTTAGGTTACAAACGTTAAGTCATGTGTACAGCGTGTAAATTGGATGTTTTGATAGCGAAACTCAGTAACTATAATAGATACAAGAAAATGAACCACGTATCCTCGATTTATTGTTTCAAGAAAAACTCGAAGATGAAAACAAAATTGAGCGATTTTTTTTGTTTTTGAGGTATACGCAAAAGTTTGATTTTCTCAATTTTTGACACATGGCGATATTTTGGGTATTTTTCAAACTAGAGAAAAATTATGAATTTATGATAGAATGTTGTGATGTAATAACAATTCGGACACTGCAGCCAAATTATATTTTAATCGTTACCCAGAACGAAGACAACCTCATCAATCCATTTTTATGAGATTGAAATTTTGAAATGTCATTGCACTTTCAATACTAAATAATTCAAGTTGTTCCCATTTTCAACGACAGAAGCAGACTATGAGAAAACTACAACGAAATACGTATTTGTTAAAAAATATCGATTTTTGATGAATTGAGTAAAATATGAAATCATAAATCCCACATGTTATATATGATTAAGAAAAAAAAACAAACAATTTTAACTGTCTATGATTTGCATTTAAACACAAACACAACTAGATGCGATAAATTACAATATAATGAAGTTATTCAAAATTATACAACGCCATTGAATTCTCTACTCAAATTTTTGCGTATATCTCGAAAACAAAAAACAATCGCTCAATTTGGTTTTTACCATCACGTTTTTATTGAAAAAAGAAATCGAAGATACGCGATTCATTTTCTCGTATCTATTATAGTTACCAAGTTTTGTCATCAAAACATCCAATTTAGGATATCCTGTACACCAGACCAAGATGCATTTATAGTAGTTGCCACAAATTTTTTGTTTAATTATAACAAATGTATTAAAAATAACTTTTAAAAACAAATAGTAATTTTGTAGGTTAGTATAAATAAAATCAGGATTGCCAATACTAGATATGTACTAAATTTTAGTTTCTAACTAGCAATTACATTTTAAAGTTTATTAGGAAGTTTTTCGACTATGGCATAAGGATCTTCTTTCCTGACAACGACTGTATCTTGATGACTAATTTCCGTACTGATTTAATTACTACTTATTTACAGCAATTTTTTGATAACCATTTAATTTGCTGTAAACGATAGACACCGAAGTCATCTAATTTGTTTAGTCTAAAAAAACAAACTTTATAAATTTCTTCCTCAAACAATTAATTATTTAAAAAAAGTGTGCAGTTGTGTTTAACGAATAAGAAACAATTTTTAAAGTTGGTTTTTTACATAGTTTTTTTTTTTACTTTTACTGATTTACAATGCCATTCATTTTTAATATTGGTAAAGTAGTTCATTCCTCAAAGTGGAGTCTTGTTTACTGTAGAGAAGACTCTAAGAATAATAAAATATTATTATGTCATTCATTTTTGTCTGATTATTTGTCTTGCGGAAGACATCATGTTCCGCCAATTAATAGCATTTAGTTTAGTTTTTTTAAAGCAAACTACCAACATCGTATGGTGTGTTGCCTATGCTACCAAATCACGTGGCTTTAAATATTTTAAATTCGTATGTCATTAGAACATGTACTTTTAGTGTTCAACATTTTTTGCTGTTTTACTTAAATTTTAAGTAAAAGATTAAGTAATAAATGGATTTTGTACATTTTCTAAACAAAATTAACCACTGTTGTCAAACTAGACCGGTTTAATGATTTTTTAGGGTAAATGGTGTATATATTTATTTAATATAATTTACAAGCAAGCTTTCAAACTTGAGCCAAGCTCTTTGTCAGGCAGTATAAATTAAATTAATTTGACAATTATAAAACCATGTAAATCTAACAATTTAATTCCTAATTTCATAAAAATCAAACATCACATCCAAACTCCGGGATGTATATACTTTAAAATGGTGACTGGAAATTTCTTGAAGATTTTTTGTGCCGCAGACTACAAAATCACAAAAATAGTATCAGATTTAGACAGATAAGTAAATTTAATAATCTATTTAACTTTGTTTATTCCAGCCTACTAAGTCTGCCATTTCCGTACATGCATTTGACACTCTTCATAATATAAACTTTGAGAAAACTAAAACAATTTTTAAAACAAAGAACTGAAAATAAAGAAAGATTAGAGAAGCAATTGGAATTATTAAATATCCTAACAATTTCAACAGAAACAGTGGTTACAAACATCTAGATACTTATTACTTCCTAATCTTAAGTTGTCCAGCAATTACACTAGAGCTACGTCTAGAGTTTTTTCTTTTAGACCTTCCAGCAAATGCTAAAATAAACTGCGTCGGTTATCTAGTTCTCTTACGATTTATTGTGTTCAGTTACCTTAATTATAATTAATTGACAATTTAATTTAATTTATACTGCCTGACAAAGAACTTGCTTATAAATTGTATTAAATAAATATATACACAAATACCCTAAAAAAAATCATTGTTTTATAGTGAAACGTTTATGTCTAAAATAGACCGATGTGATTTAGAAATCAGTACCTATAGACAATAAGATTTTAGTCGTTTTTTTTCCGGTTTTTGTTAGATCAAATAAAACAATACATTTCTATATTCATTTTTTAAAACCAGAAGTTTATGACTAATATTGTGCTTTTATCTGATCCGGTTAATTTGTTATTATTTATGTAATAAATATGTAATAAGCAACCTATATTAAATAAAATTCTAATTTATTTTAACTGATGAGAAAACACAACAAACGCAATATTTTTTTTAAATGTATGCTGACGAATACAAAAAATTGGTTACTTTAAATCAACTAAACTGACAAAAAATGCAAAAAAAATGTTGTTTAACAATAATACTCATTTTAGAAAAAAAGTAAAAATTTAACATATTTTTCATTGATAATAAATAAAAATATATGTATACGTCTCTTTATAAATGCGCAAATAAAAAAGTTATGCGTTTAATATATAATTGACTATTTTATTAGTAATTATACAAAACTACAACTGTATCATTAAAAACAATATTTCAAAAACGGATATCGACTTATGTACTAAATAGTTTATAATCGTAGTCTTTTGGTAAATAAGATTAATCATAAAGTTTTATTCATGTTTTTCAGAAATATGTGTTGATAATTTACATAAAACTATGACTGTGTTTAGACCATAATATTATTAATTAAAAGTTTATTTGTTTTATTTAAAAATCGTTTATTGTCAATAATAGTATCTACAAGTTTCTGTTACTAAAGCTACTTGTAAAACACAATTTAACTTTAACGTTAAGTTTGGAAAGCACGTACCAAAAAAATTGTATTAAATTAAAAACTATGTATAGTGATAATATAGTACATTGCAAACGTAGTAATAATTATTTCTCTTATTTATATGATACGGTTTAGTATCAAGAAACCTTTTTAGTCAAAGGTTTTCGTATAATTAACAAAATGTACAAGTTTTATTTTTATTACAAGCTATTTTCTAAGAATTTTTTTTAGAAAGTTTTAGTGTTACTTTTTTTTTAATCGCAAACGTTGCAAAAATATCTTAAAATATGTTACATTTAATATTTTTTATAAATAAAGAAACACATTTAAAAAAAATATTTAATTTGACTGTAACAAAAAAATAATAAACTTTTTAGAAATGTTCCAGAACGTTCGACGCGGTATAGAAAGAATAGAATTTTTTTAAACACAATAAGATTGGTTTTATAAAAAAACTTGAGTCGGACAGTCTAAATAATGCTATTGTTTACATAAATCAAAGTGAATATTTCATAAACGATTACATAAATCGGCGTTTACTGCTATATTACTTAATTCAGTTAGTTGTTACATTGTTAATTAATTAATTATTGTTTTTTCAGAATTGTTTTATCTTAATCTGAAAGTGTATAACTTCATTTTTAACTCTTTTTGTATACTATTTTGAATCTACTAGTAATCAAGTATCAAGTTTCATTAAAAAATATATAAAAAATCGCTAAATTAGGCAAGAAAGTAGGTTTTATGTCATCTATAAGACATATAAATGTATTTACAATTTTTACGTTTCGCGGAGTACAAAATAAATGGTGAAATACATTTTTTATTGATATTGCAATTTATTTGCATAACTAAAAGTTTGCTACGGCAGGTTTCAATAACTGAAAGAATTTCAATAAAAGCGAAATATTTTTCAGTTTTGATAATATACTATATGTAATCAAATTTTAAATATTATATGCAAATTACAGGTTGGTGATGTGTAATTTGAGCAAAATTAAAAAAAAAAATAATTTGCAATGATTTTAAATTAAAAAAAATTAAGTTTATTGCAATGGCATTGCCTGTGGCATATCTAAAAATTTAGATTTAGATTGACTATTCTATAAAAACAAAAACTAACTAATAATAATAATAATTTACGTTTAGATATAAAATACTTTTATTAAAAAAATAGAATTTAAAAAATTGATGACCAAAGATTAATAAGAGAAAAGATGTGAAACGCAGCTAAGCCAACAGAATTCGCATTAAGTTAAAATAAGACAAAAATTAATTTTGTTATGTTAAAAATGTTTTGGTATGATGCTTACACCTTTTAAGATTTATTCTCAAAACGCCCATTTCCCGCTACTTTAGGAAAGATTGCTGTGACGTCAAAAAGTTTTGACATCGTAATTTGATGAAAGAAAAATCGTCTATCCGGTGACGGTGAAATAGTTCAGACGTAACATTATGTGCCCCCATAGACGCTTTTATTTCTAATTATTCACACGCACTCATGTAAGAGTATTAGACGTAGTGTTTTTACAACTTTTATGAAAGTCTTTATTGGGATAAGCATTGTTTTCTGTTTTTGTGATTTCATTTTTCCGTAATTGTCATTAGCGGGTTTCTGGATACCCACACGTATTCCATCAATATGGAGATTATATATATAATTTCGCGGTTCCTAAATCTCTCTTGTAGAGTCCTTTTTTATAAAAAAATTTGTTTCTTATTAGTTTTTCTGTCGAATTTCCAATTTTATATTACAATTTTTCAATGCCACCATTGTTAGTATTCTACTATTTTTTGTTCTTTTTTGATTTTTCTGATATCTACTATCTCCTCTTTCATCTTTATTGTTACTTTCATATCCCTTAGTATTGTTCTCGTTTTATCTTTTAGCATTAAGTCGCTTTTGTCTTTAGTTTCCTCAACTCCATGCACTATTGTTTTCTTTTTTTATTTTCCTTTCGATTTCTTTCACTTTTCTATCTTGATTGATTATTCTGTGTTTGAGTAATTAATTCTCCTTTTTTAATTGTTCTTTTTCCGTTTTAATTTTAAATAGTTGTTCTGAAAAGCATGCATTTTTCTTTACATTCTTTCATCTCTCTTTCCCATTTTATCTAGTTTCGTATTTATGGCTTCTAGTATTTTTAACATATTTACAATCGCTTGATTTGGGACCGCTAGATTTTTTATGGAACTACATCAAGTCAATCGTTTATAAGACGAACCAAGCAGTTTATTATCATCCTCTTCTGGAAACAAAAGCTCATCTTTAACAGCATGGGATGCATCTTCTTGCGAACGCTTTTGTAATCAACGATGTTTATACTGTTGCTGTTTATTAACTAATTGTTGATAACGGTTACGCTTAATTGCATATTGTTAAGTTAATCAACTCGATCAATTTAACAACGTAATTGACCTCCTAAGACTGAAGCAGTTCCTAAGTATAGAAATTTTGAGCCTCTTTCATCAGGAACTATTTCAGCTAACTGTGACTGTGACATCATAATAGAGAATTCTTGATAACAAATGGAACTTTAACAAATAAATTTTCAAATCCAACTTTTAGTTTGTGTAATGTATCGGGAGTAAATTCGCCTTCTTTATACATTTCAATAGCTTGTTGCGTTAGACGATACGCTTTTAAAGTTAGAAATCCTCTAGAAGATTTTTGTGTGTCATAAATAACAACCACAAACTTTTCAACTACAGTTTGATAATGGTATTAAAATTCCAACAACGGCAAGCTTAAAAAGTTACCAACGTCGGTACTTTGATACCATCCAACATAGAAATGGTCAACGTTTACCCGTCTCAATCTACGCATCATAGCTAGTTGATATTCTTCCTCGTTCATGGTATCGCCCGTATGCTCAGGAAATGAGAAACAATTGGTAATTTCTAAGCGATTGTCTACTACTAGTCCTAAAAGTGCACCTTGCGCTATATCCATGTTGCTTGATGTTTCTTCGTGGCATGGTTTTCAAATCTGTCAAGCTTTTTGGTATTTCTAAATAGCATTTTTAACCCTCCTGTGCACAGTAGATTTTTATGTTGATTGTGCACAGTAGTTGATATGTCCAAATCAATCTTTTCTGAAGAAATGATAAATATTATTGTGCGGCAAACCAATAGAAAAGCTAACCGTGTTTGCCAGATATAGAATGCAGAGAATCTAAACAAACCAAATAAAAAATGGAGAAATTTGAATACTAAAGAATTGTATGCATATATTGGTATCCTCATAACGATGGGTGAACAACATTCTAATAACCAGCACTTCAAAGTGTTGTGGAAGACGGACTTGCATCCCTTGTATCGAGCTACAATGGGAATCAACCGATTTCAAGAGATATTCCGGTTCATTCGATTTGATAACGAGTACACCAGCAATGAGCGACTAAAATCGGACAAGGCGGCTGCTATAGCGAATCTCTCGTAGATGCTGAATGCAAATTTATCATCATAGTATGTGCCAACTGATTGTATTACGGTAGACAAGCAGCTCTTCTCTTTTAAAGGCAGGACAAGATTTACAGAGTA
The DNA here is from genome assembly GCA_035610365.1 of Aquatica leii. NCBI lineage: Eukaryota > Metazoa > Arthropoda > Insecta > Coleoptera > Lampyridae > Aquatica > Aquatica leii. The sequence goes on along the minus strand of CM069437.1, from coordinate 31,432,172 downwards.
CATTCCATCCAAACCAGCAAAATACGGCATAAAAGTTTGATGGGTTTGTGATACGCAAACATCATACCCAATTACCGGACAAATATATACTGGTAAAAGACTGTATGGTCTAGAGAAGGATCAGGGACAACGAGTTGTAAGGAACTTGTGCTTACAGTTTAAAGGAACGGGACGAAACGTCACCATGGACAATTTTTTCATGGCATTACCCTTGGCTTCTCTATTACTCAGCTGGAAACTATCAATGGTTGGAACACTTAAGCAAAACAAGCCTTATATCCCAAAAGAGATGAAGAAAAGTAAATATAAAAAGGAACAGTCCTCCATATTTGGATTCAGTGAAGATGGCAAAGTTACCATTTGCTCCTATGTCCCAAACAAAGAACGTATAGTTACTGTACTGTCAATTATGCATAATAATATGGACATCACCAGAACTAAACAAAAACCGGAAGTTGTCACATACTACAATGCAACTAAAGGAGGTGTAGACAATATGGACAAAATTCAACAAAAAGAAAGACACTTCGTTGGACACAAGCAATGTTTTTCAATATGTTAGATATAGCTGCCCTAGCAGCTTATATAATTTACTCCGAAAACAATCCAACAACACGCAAGGTGTCACGCAGCCGACGTAATTTTCTTGGAGATCAGGGAAAACAATTATACATGCCTGAAATTGAAATGCGCTTAAAGACGAATAAGTTTTTGAAAAATCTTGCAACAAAATTTGGAATAGAGGCTATACTAGGACATCCGATGATCAATTTTCCGCAATTCTCGACACACTCACCACAAAAGGACGCTTCTAGACGCTCGAAACACGTCGGGAGCTGTTTTGTTTGTAGATCAACATCCTCATTTCAAAGAAAGACTCGAAAATGTTGCAAAATTTGTAAACGACCGATCTGTAACGAGCATTCCGTAATTATAATAAAATGTTGTCATTGCAGTTGCACTTTGTAAGTCGTCTTATATGTAAAAAAAACTACACCTTTATCAACCAATACATCTTTTATATTACTATTTTTTTTGTTTTACTTCTTGTTACTTTATTTATATATATAAATGCATACTGCAATGGAAAATACATATATAGGTACCGAGGTACTTTGCGCTGCAGGTATAAACTCCTTTTTTAGGCCAAAACTCATTTTTTTATTAATTTATTTGATTGTATCATTATCTAATCAACTTAAGATGGATTGATTTAGGCTAAACAGAAGTTTCAACAATGTAGCTCAAAGTAAAGTAATAAAAAAACGAACATGAGGATGAAAAAGGTACCGTGGTACCTTACTGTGCATATAAGGATTAAAGATCTTTGGTGAGGGTGTACCACTGACCATGTCAATTTAGTTCCCTTTCTGTATTCTCAAAACTGGTAATTTTAAATATTATTTTTTGTTGTAAATATATTCCCAATCCAAAGTTTTCAGATCGACACACTGTATAAAACATTGGCGTACGTATCGATTTAAACCACAAACACTCTGCAAACCAATATAATCATCAACTTTTATACATAAATTTTTTATTAAAATGTATATAAACATAAAAGATTATATGTAACTTACGTGTTTAAAATTTTAAATTTAATAATTATTCTTAATATTTTAGTTTACTGTTACTACAGTTTCTCACAAAGATGTATAAAATCTACAAACTGTAGTTAAGCGTATATTATTGCCGCCAGCTCATGGATGTGGTTAAAGAAAAACCAAAACAAATTCAGATCTTAGGTTCGAAGGGATGGTATGGTTCGTACTTAGTTATATTTATAAAAACGCGAATCACATGGTCATTTGAGAGAGTAGTTTCTTTGAGTTTAGACCATATGTTTGCAGCGAAGACAGTAGCACTCTACAGTGGAATCTAAATTTTTTTTATGGGAGCGGTAGCAGATTTAGAAACAAAAACAATGGCGTATGGAACAAATTAATATTATTTTATATTTTTGTTTTAATTTTATATATGAATATTATACTTTAAATATGTTTTTTTTTTAAAGAAACGGTAGTCAAAATGCACTGGTATAGATAAATTTGTTATATAAGCCTATATTTTCGTTAATAAAAAATATTCTGAATGTGAAAAAAAGACAAAAATTAAAATGAATTTTATAAAATTATTTTCTAACAATAACAAAGTAAATTATTCTTGTTCTTTATTTATTAAAAATATGTTAAATTAAATCTATTTAGCACTTATAGCAATTCTAAGAATCTAATAAAGATGTAATTTGACATACTTGTTATGTACGGTTATATATCAAGAAGATTTTTACTTTTCAGGAGTATTCAGCTATAAAACGTTTGATTTATTAACCTATTTTAACGTGCGCAATAAAAAAACTGCATTGTATCAAAAATATTAATTTTATAACAAATTAAAATAAAAATTTGCCTTTTCGTATAAGTTTTTTTATATTATTATAACTTCAGCTAATAAAGTCCTTTGCAAATTTTATAAGCTTCTCTTACTTGTGTCAATATTTACACAAAAACCCATCTATTACAGGCATTATCGATCTTACTGATCGCTAACCACACAAAGATTGCTGCAGTGTGGTTATACGTTTACCGACTGCGTTATAGTAAAGTTGTTTCATACCTTCGATTATAGATCTAAAAAATATTAATTTTTTAAACCGTTTTTAGATTATTTTTCTATATTTACACGAATCAATTCAAAATGCCAACGGAATTTAATTAAAGAGAAAACGCGTTTCAAACAAAGAAAAAAGAAAATAGGTTAATACGGTAACAGTAATTTGTAAATCTATCTGAAATGTTTTTTATTCGTAGACTCAATTTACATATCTAGATGCAAGCAAAAATTTAATTAAGTTACGATTTAATTAGCAGACGTAAACGTTTTAATAAAATTAATTTGGCAATAAACTGCTAAAAAAAGACGCGTAAATGTGGTGTGTTTCACACAAGATAATTCTGTTAATGGTAATCTTATTCAACAAGTAGTAATTGCGCATGGTTTAATTAAATTTTATTGTGCTGCACGATTTTCATACACGCTACTCCTATATACGAACATTATTATTTGCTTTTCTATTATTAACTATAAACTTTGTTTCTAGTTTAAATTTCATGACATTCAGATGAGATATTTATTAGCATGCTTATAAAAGCTTAAATGAATATTTTTTTAAAGTTTATATAATTAGCTGCTAATAACCAAACTAATCACACTTAAAATTTTTAATTAAATTAAATGTTCTCTAAATATTAAGAAATTTAAAAAAAAATTAATCAATGAAAACCTGCTAAAACAAAAACTGGAAGAACTTTTTCGCATTACACAAGTTTTCGCTGTCAGGTTTATTCAATTTTATTTAAAAAATACATGGAATGAACCTGATTTAGAAAATACATAGATATTAAATCTTACCGTAAACTTGTAGTGAAACAAAAATAACTAAAAGTCATAAATTTTTTTAATATATTAAACAATTTATAATTGTAGTTTGTGGAAAAGTTTTTAGAGTAATAATTTTGGTGAACAAAAGAATTATTAAATTATGTAAAAATTAAGTTTTAGTTTATAACATTACTTATAGCATATATTTCCTTAGAAACGGTAATAGTTATTTACGTAACAAGTAGGATATGAATATTATTAACGCACGCATGTGAAAATTTGCACCACGGGGCCGTAGACTGAGTGGTCTAATCACATAAGTGAGTTAATAATATAGTATCCAACGTGTTACTTATAATATTTTATCTATATCTATAACTATTACAATTATAATAATTATTTAAATAAAAATAATAAGTTTAAAAATTTAATACAATATGCACTTAATAAAAAGTTGTATTACTTTAGTAAAAAGTATAGGTACAATTGTCACTAAATGTCAGCATCTGGCAATAATTTATATTAACAGACTAGTGTAGTAATAAATTTAAAAAAGCACTAGTGCGGCAATAAACATCATTATGACATTTCAATGAATGTACTTCAATAATTTTATGATACTTTATAGTTTGGAAAAAATTGGTTAATAAATTATTGGTAACTTTTTTCTCCTAGTAATAGTTATTAAATAGTTCTATTAATCCTCCAGGTAGAAGAAGCAAAAACTTATGGCCACTATTTATTGAAAAAACAAAAGAAATACATTGGAAAATTAAAACTTAACAAATAAACAAGTTTTAATTTTGTGACTGGTTCATCGGACAGCTCATTTTGGGCCCATTTTTTATGTAAATGTCACGTAATAAGTTAACTATAGTTCGACCTTACAATATATTTTAATACGTACTTAAAATCTACCATGTTAAATCTAATGTATTGCAATAAAATCTCGATTTTTTAAAACATGTTATAAACAATCTTTTATCTTTGCTTCAAAAAACTTAAACTATGTAGTAATCAGTTCTAAAGTTTGCCGATGGTCGATTAAGAGGCACTTCCTTAAACTCAGAAAAAAAAGAGATTGTCCTTTTTTTGAGTTAAAAAAAGTTAAAATTTGTGTTTAAACGAAAGGATATTTTGAATTTTTGCTGTAAATATTGTGTTTTAGTAAATGTTTATATGTTTGATTTTATTTGAACTATCCTGTGCCGCCTAGGTATTTTCTACAATTTTAGAAAAGAGATGCTAAAAAAAGAAAATTAATTAATACTTTTGGCAAAGAAGTAAAAATTATTGGTAACGACATGACGATTCAGTAAGAACCAGAAAATGATCAAATGTAAATAAGTGTTTCTGACATTATCCAACAAACAGTGTGTGCAATTTTGAATTATCAAACGTCAAAAAATTTGAACGAAGGCAAAAGCGGGACGGAGAGAATAAATTGATCCACAGTCAATAATAAAGAGTTGTCTCAACTAATACCTGAATTTGAAAGGCGATCAAAGAAAATGGTTATTCTTTCATAGATTGAAAGAGTCAAAGCAGTAAAAAATTTTATACAGTAGAATAGTTTATGAACTTTATGAAGCTGTAGGAAAGTTACAGAAAACTAAAATAACTGGTATCAAAAGTTGACCACGTATCATTAACTTGGACAGAACTAAAAGTGGAAGTACCATTTTTACAGTCGTTCAAATCATGCATTTGTTAAGAAGCAATTTGATCCAAAAAAATGGAGAAGAAACAAAATGTTTGCTGATTAGTATCACAAGAAAATTAAACTAGGAAATACATTAAATTTGCGTGAAATAGATTTAATAAGATGTTTAACTGATATCTTTGAAAATAGAGTTTTACAATCACAGGCACAAATGCAAAATCTTTTATCATTTTCACAACATTTTAAATATATGCGTTCAATTACTCAAATGAATATTAGAAGTGCCAAAGCTCCACAAAGAAGAACTTCTTCAAGTCATGGTGATTAGGCACAATCGAGTAGATTGATGGGTGCTAGACCAGTTCAAGGCAAATGCTTCAACTGTGGCACTGCAAGTCAACGTGAAAAAGAGTGTCGGAGACCTAAACGTGAATGGGATACTTTTTATGGATGTAGTGCACGCAAACACAAAGTAGGACAATGTCCCAAGCGCATCGAAGCTCAACCACATTCAGGGACAAACATGGTTGAGGTAAATGGATTTCCTGAACCGTATGTTGTTAGTCCGATTATTTTAATTAAAAGTATAGAACGCCTTACAGATTTCATTAAAGAAGTCAACGCAGAACATGCATTTATGAGTATCAATGAACCAAAATTAAATGTGTTAGGTGCATTTGTTAGCGTTTTTGAGATTTATGATAAACGTTCTACTATTGAATTCTATGTTGTGCCAAAATTTACACTAACATTTAATAGTATCTTAAGTAGAGATTTAATTTATTCAAACAAGGAAATAAAATTGTCATTCGATTTAGATGCAAAAATTATAGAATCGAATAATTGTACAAATCATAACGATCAAGGTTCTTTTTCTGAAATTTCAAATATTTCTGTACAAGTAGACACGTTACAAAGTGATGAACTAAACTTAAACACATTTATTCCCGAAGAACTAAGAAAACATTTAGTAATCTCTATAATCATTATGTCAAAGAGGTGAGTCATTTAAAACATAACGATCATCACTTCAATAAGCAAACTAATCTGAAGCCACACAGGATTTACTCTGATAAAATTAAATTAAAAAATTTTTAGACAGTTTAGTTAAAGTGTTTAGAATAGATAAATGTAAGTTCCTTCTTAACAAAACCTCATATTTAGGTTATTTGGTTAATAACAAAAGAATTAGCCTCAGTCAAGACAACGTAAAAGCAATTACTGATTGCCCTCTACCAAAAAATTGCAAGGATGTACACAGATTTCTTGGCTTAGCTAGTTATTTTGGTAGGTGTAAGCTCTAATTTTTGTTAATTGCAAAGCCACTTGATGAATTCATTAAGAAAAACGCGACGTTTCACTTTGGCAAACAAAAACTAAAGTCATTCGAAGACATAAACGACTGTTATGTTCTTGGTGGCACTGAGGGTTTTCAGATCACTCAAATTCTTTTAAAGGCTGTTTGTGCTGCAGATAAAATGAAAAATTTGCTGCACTGTTATATATTAAATTAATTTTCTTCTTTATTATAATGTTAGTTGTAGTTTTCGCTATTATATGCTATTACATAAGTAATATTCAATATTATAGTAATCAAAATCGATCAACGGTCAGGCTGTCCGAATGTAGTAATCATTTTTTAATTTTCCGCCAAGTCAGTCCGTGGTCAATCAAGAGACACTTGCTTCAACTTAAAAAAAAGGAAAAATGTTGTACTTTTTTTTAATGAAAGAAAGTTAAAATTTATGTTTAGAGAAAAGACATTTTGACTTTTGATGTAAAGATTGTGTTTTAGTAGATGCTTATAATATTTGATTTTATTTAAACCGTTATGTAGCTGTCGGGTATTGTCATTAATTATACTGCACTGTGATGATTATACTAAAGATGAGTATGTGATCTTTAAGGCAATGGTTTTCCCTTACCTTCTACTTCCACTTTTCATTGACCATTTTAGCTCCTCTGTCTTTAGGAATGATTTCTCATTCTTAGGGTAAGTGTGTGCTTATCCAGGCAGATATTCGCTTTGGTCGAAGACTGATTATTTGTCAGATAATTTTCTTGTTTCTCAGTTACCTTTTCTTTCTAGAGATCATTTACTATCTGCCACTGTGAACCCATCAGTAATCTACAGCACAACCCCAGATAGAATCATCAACGCCACAGTTCTAATCAAAATGCAAAAACCATATGAAACTATAAACAACCTTAAAAAGAGAAAGCTCTATTATCTAGGTCATGTAATAAGAGGTCCCAAATACACCTTTTTACTATTTATAATACAGGAAAAGTTCTGTGGAAAAAAAGTATTTGTAGAAGGTGTGTCTTAAGAAACTGGTTGAGTTGCAACAACACCCAATTGTTTAGAGCTGCCTTCAATATAGTTTGGCTAGCTTTAAAAACAATTGTCATTAGGAAAAATGGTTTTTTAATACATTAGTTTATAGACAATATACAACTGCCAATTTTTACTATGCTGTAACTCAGAATCTTAGAAAACTTAATAGTTTAGGTAACTATGCGATAATAACATTAACTGACCAATTTTAAATTTTGTTTTTATTATATACATAGTAACGTATACAAATTTTACATTTAGTAATTCGTAGAAAGTTAATTTACCTCTAATGCAGCAATGATTTTGTTTCTAACATACCTAGATACTTTAATGTTTATTCTAAATATTTACAACTGGAAACGTAAAAACTTTCTATTTAATGTTTAACTATAATCAACTACCATAACAAGATTTTATTTGTTCTGATACTGTCTATTTCTTTGTAAAATATCTTGGTAAAAGCCCTCTTTGATAGCTAGTTTTACGAACATGTTTTTGGTGTTGCTATGGGTTCTCCTCTATCATCTGTTGTAGCTAACATTTTTATAGATGTTTTTGAAACGGTTGCTTTGAAATCATCAATATTAGAACCTAAAGTATGGTTTTGGTATGTTGACAAAACGTTGTAACGTTTCCGTTACTGTTATTATTTGATTTTAAAATATATGTATTAGTTTAACTAAATTTGCGTGTAAACCTTCCTTTATTTTTATTTTGTGGAGTCACTACTTTTTAAGGCGAGGTCAGCCTTGAGATTGATTCAGTACTTAGCGCTCGACGAGTACGCATGTGGTACTGCATTTTGAAGCCATGTAATTTTTTTATCTTACCTTATATCTACAATATCTTTATTTAAAAAGTCTGTGTTAATAATACAGACTTTTTTTTATCTACCGATTTTATCTTTAATGAAATTATCATTATCTTTATAATTTGAATGGGTTTGGTATATGAATAATACAATAAATACCAATGATCCAAATCGATTTTCGTGAAGAAAATACACTTTGATCATCAATTTTTGATGGGAAATTTTCCCAGGCTATCCGCCAGCTTTAACTCTGCATTCCGTTGGATGACATCAACGTGAAATTTGATCTGTATGCGTGAGTTACTTTTATCTCTACATTTCTTTCGTTGATTAAAAACTGCTTTATCAAAGAACGTGAGTTTTCTTCTTACGAAATAACTTATATTTGAACGTAACTTATTAAATACTAAATAATAAAATTCTCTAATTAATATCAAAACTAAATTTGCTTACTGCAAATATATAACGTAACTTAATTAAAATTGTTTTCTTACTATATGTAAAGAAATACCGGTATTCTCTTAATTCTAAGTTTAATCAATTAAATGATAAAAATTTCTATTCTTAGTTTTAAGTAACCTTACTGAATTTTACCTTATGTATTCTTTTGTTTTGTTTTTTTTTTAATATAGAATTATAAATCTTTTGAGATTGAATCAATAAATTATTCTTGGTTAACTTTTATTGCAGATAAGATATTAATAGTTTAGTCTTAAAATCAAACTATTTGGCATCCCTGACATCGGAAGTTAATTGACCAATTTTGACAATTTTTCTAATTGTTTGATTGATTTCTTACATCGTTTGTTAGTGCACTCTTCGCTTATCTAAACTACCTGAGAATTGCGCTTCAACGTGTATGGTTTGGTTTCATAGTAATCTCAAATTGTTTAAATTTTTTGATCGTCTAAACAATCAACGCCCAGATATCAAATTTACTATGGAAATCGGCAGTAAAGATTCTCTTCCATTTCTTAACGTTCTTGTGACTTGTAAGCCCTACAGATTTCTAGCCCATTCTGTTTACCGCAAACTCACTCACACCGACAGATACTTTCATGCTTCGTGTCATCATCATTCTGCACAAAAACGTTCTGTTATTGAATGTTTGGTTCATCGCGTTTTTTATATTTGCCAACTTGAGAATCTCAACTCGGAAGTCTGTCATCTGACTAGCACCTTAGTGAACAATGGATATATAAAGCGAGATATTTCAACAGTTGTTAATTGTTGTCTAACGCTATGTGCTCGATTACCTAACAACATTTCTACTTTCAAATCCAATTCAAAATGAGCATTTTTACTCTACATTCACAAGGTTACCGATTCCTACACTTTTATTTTTAGGTGTATATCAAATTCCTTGTTGATGTGGTATAGTCTACATTGGTGAAACCGGTCGTTCCGTCATTACACGCAATTACGAACATGTTCGTTGTATAAAAAAATCAAGTCTGCGGTTGCTGAACATCATTTTACTACAAGTACAAATTTTGAGCTATCCCTTCTGTGGTTCCTTTATATTACTCATTACTCCTTTATCAAGAACACGCTTTTTTCGACCGTAACGTAATCAAAATCCAGTTTAACCACCTGTTACTTCTAATGGGTTTAGAACCTGGCTTGGTTCACAAGTTGATTACCTCACTCTTTGTTAGATTGTCGTTTACTTTTTTAAGTTTCTCGTTTTCTTTTTTACCTTTTTAGAGTTTAGAATCTGGCTTGGTTCACAAGTTGTTTACTTAACTTTTAAGAGGTTAGATTATGGTTGGTTGTTTTCTCACGCTCTGATGAAGCCCCGATGAACGAAAGTGGGCAAAACGTTGGCAACTTTGTTTACAACAATGACACGGTCCAAACCCGAAAGACGTTCTCATCTTATTATATCCATTTATCAATTTAAATTTTTTTTTATAATCATCCCTTGTAATACTTATGAAAGGCATCGGCGACACAAAAACAGTTTGGTCCGAGGAGCAGCTGCTTGAAGCAATACAGAAAGTAAACGCTGTAGAAATCGGTAAAATAAAGGTAAATACATGGTACAACTTCTAACCGAGAATTTTAGAGCGTAGAATAGAAACTGGAAATTTAATGAATAGTCGTCTGGGATCCGAAAGTAAAAGTAGGTATTCTTAGAAGTTATTAATTCGTATAATGCAATTTTATTTTTAGTTGTGTTAGGTCATAAGAATGAAAAGAAGTTTGTTTTGGACATTCAAAAGTTGTCAACCACAGATTTAACATCAGACATAATAACTGTAAAAAAAGTTGCATTCTATTTTGCTAAAAAGTTAACTATCAGCATAAGCTGGTTAGGCATGACTAAGTTTGTTTGGTAAAAAATCTTGAATTATCAGTAAGGCAGGCTAAAAGACTGAAGATTTGCGGTAAGTTTTTAAACTGTTATTATGACAGAACACAATTTACTTATAAAACCGTCACATATATAACGTGCAACGTATTTATAAACCAAAAAAAGTCATTATAGTAAAAAGTTTAAAAGATGTGCACATCCTTATTTTAAAGACAAGGGGAGAAAATATTACTGCAATAACTAAGGTCAAAAGTTTACATGAACAAAAATCGTCTTTTATCAATTGTCAACATCAACTATTTGCTGGTGGTTAAAAGAACAATTTATACCTTAAAAATCTCTAGGCAAATGTTTGTTAATTCTTAATGCACGTCTTACAGTGCAAATATATAAATTCTTGAATTGGTTAATAATAATTCTTACCTAGTCATTGAAGGCAAGCTCTGCAACTTCTTAAAAAAAATTTTTTTGTTTATTCTACTTTAATCAAGAAGCTCAACTTTGGATGAGATGGCAGCAGTAGAAATCTAACAATGTATGAAACTGGGACATTGCTAGACAAAGTTTGTTACAAACAGCTTTTGTGAGTATTGCTATCAACGGCTTTAAAACCACTGGAATATATTCACTAGATCCTAATGCAATGTTTAAGCATTTTTTGGTTACAAATGACCGGCAATAATATTTTCTGGAATTAGGAGTGTCGAACATCGTACAATCAAAGAACCTCACCATGAACCCAACACATCAAATTCAGTAAAGGAATGAGTATCAAATTCCGTAAACAATACCTGCAAATTTTTGCACGACTATCTATTGTTACTTGCGTTTGAATTTTTTGCATTTTTTAATAACAAATCTTCGTATCTGCAATCGTTTCAATTTAACGTTTGCATTTAGTCGAGTTTTAGATACTGTTGACGTAAATGCAGATATTCTTTGTTATTTTGAATTTTTAAGTAATATTGTGTTTAATATATGGTTTTACATTGCTTAAATATTCGTATGTTGTGTTTTCACCAGTTTTTCATTTTTTTGTATTAATAAATTCAAATTACATCATGATTTATAGTTCCGACAATTCTTATTTGGATTCTTTAGATACGAGTAATTCAATATTTTTAAGCAGCACCATTAACTCATTTATGCCCGTTGTACTCGCTTGAGTACAGTTAATTTTTAGCCCTGGAATGGGATCTATGTGTTAACATTGTAAAGTATAATTGCAGATTCGTAATCCTTGCAGTTTTCTACATAAATTCTGACAGATAGTTTGCGCTTTTTTCATTCTATGTTATAATAATAGCAACTTACAGAGACACGTGCATAAGGTTTTGTGTGTTGAATAGTGACTAGCTGATAACATTATTCAAATTTACAATTTCTTTTCAAATTTAGACACTTATTTTCTTGGAATATAACAAAGAAAGGTGTAAAAACAAGATTCTTTTGTTAGGTAAGTGAAAACTTTATTACATCTTATTTCGTGTTGAGGTAAACATGAGTGTACTCGATTGAGTCCAGTGGGCAGATGCAGGATACATTTTCGGGTATTTTCTTGCTCTAAAAATTTCTATATTTTCTTTTTTTTATGATGGAAAATCTCTACAAAATCTTCATTTCATTTTTTTATGGAAAAAGATTTACGACACTAGCATCTGCAGAAGATACCACAGCAAATCTAACATCAAGCTCAGAAATAGATGTGGTAATTATTCCGCCCGAACCCGATTACTAAACTGATGAAGAGGAGTTTGAAGAAGATGATCTTGTTACACCTCATCTACCTCGTGATGTTCCAGGAGAAGTTAAAGTAGCGATGGAGGATGATAGCGATGAAGAATACAACATGCCACTATCTAAGATTTGCACTACACTATCAAAAAAAAAGCAAAAATAAGTCAGCCCAAGTGGAGTACCGAACAAGTAGATATGAGAATGACATCTACTAATGGCAACTCGATTCGTTTGAGTAAAGTACGAGAACAATTGTCTAGCTATAATTTCATTCAAATGTTTGAAAAACGGTTTGACAAACAAGTTGTCAATCTTATAGTAGAACAAACAAATAAATATGCTAAAGCCAGTAATAATCACAGTTTTGAAGTTACAAGTGACGAAATTAAGATTTTCGTAGATGTGCTTCTTTTTAGTAGTTATCATAAATTACCTCGTGCGCGTTTATATTGGTGTTTAGACGTGAATGTGCCATTTATCTCAAACTGTATTAGTAGAAATAGGTTCGACGAGATAAAAAAATATATACACTTGGCAGATAACACCCAGATTGACAAAAATGATAAAATGTTCAAAGTACGACCACTGATGAACTTACTGAATAAAAAGTTCCAACAGTTCGGAATTTTTCACAAATGTTAATTCATTGATGACGCGATGGTACGTTATTTTGGACATCATTCTGCGAAACAGTTCATCAAACGTAAACCAGTACGGTTCGGCTATAAAGACTGGATGTTATATAGCTCCAGTGGCTATTGTTATGCCTTTGATACTTACTGTGCTAAGCCGACCAATAGTGAAGTTGAAATTCCGAAGTCCCCACTTGCCCTGGGATCACAGGTGGTAATTGATCTTTTAAAAGTTGTCAAAGAACCTCATGATCACATCGTGTTCTTTGACAATTATTTTACGAGTTAGTATCTGCTGATTACTTTGAGAGAGAAAGGTATACGAGCTACCGGAACTGTGCGAGAGAACCGCACTAAAAAATGTCCCATCCTTCCTTCCGGCCAGATAAAAGAAAAGACCGTGGTACTTTTGATTACCGTTACAATCAAGAAAATTATCTCTTTTTTGTGAGATAGCATGACAATAGCGTCGTTACAATGGCTACCAATTACGACGACATTAAACCAATGTCACAAGTAAAAAGATGGTCGTCAAAGAAAAAGGAAAAAATATCAGTAGCCCAACCGAAGCTTTTCAATATCTACAATGCGTACATGGGACAGGTGGATCTTTTAGATCAATCGGTCAACAGTTACAGAGTTGCGATTTATGACAAAAAGTCGTGGTGGGTTCTTTTCACCTACACGATAAACGTCACTGTTGTAAACGCACGGAGACTATATCAAGTCGCTTTCCCAAAAGACCTCATGGATTTGCTGTTATTTCAACGAAATGTCACTCGCTATTACTTACGGTCTTATAACAAGGCCATTCAAAGAAAATCAACTTCAGGACGACCGTCCGGTTCATTACTCAGCAGTTTACTGGACGATCCAACAAGCCACTTTCCGAAGAAATTGTCGAATCAATTTCGATGCAGCGTATGTCTCGGCAGAATTAGGTGGGCTTGTGAGAAGTGCAATGTTACTCTTTGTATTGAGAGAGACTGTTTCAAGACAAAAATATACTGTACTCGACTAGATTCAATCATCAATAATGGTTTTGATCTTTCACAAGATTGGTGGGCATTAATGGGTTAAGAGTTTCGTTTATTCTTTTTTATCTTTGTTTACGGTTGCAAGTACGATGTGAACACTTCGTCAAATTTACGTAAAATTACGTGTCATTTTCATCTTTGTTGTTTTTTTTTAAATATCAGTTGACAATCCGTGCAGCGTTTATAAAAGTAAATCTTTTTTAATTAAGATGGCAGTTGGTTACAAACTTTCTTTTAAAAAACAATAAGATGTGGTAGTGTCGCGGTTTCTCCAAACTCAAGGTAGCAAGTTGCTAGTTTAAAATGTGTTTGGGAAATAATTAAGTCGGAAGCTTATCGTTTTGATTTCGTTTTGTTTAACGGGATTTATGCTTTATTAAACATAACAATTTTTTGGTAAAGTTTTGGATGGAAAAACTTAGACTTTCTTATCTCTCATTCATCTTCGCTCTGTAGCGTGTTTTTTCCAATTACCCCAGCAACTCTGAGATTATTTTTGGCCACTATACTTGAGAACTGCGGTCAATCAGAACACACTCCAAAACTATATCAAGTATTTAAAATAATATTTATAGCGTTTAATTTGCTATTAATTGCAAAAAAAGCTTGGAATGAAACTCATAGCTTTATAAGATAACGCTGTTTTACGTACTGTCGCTTCAATTTGTGCTTTAAAACTTCTTTGTTTTTTGTTTAAATTTAAATTTACGTTATAGTAAACATTGTTTTTTTTATTTTGAATTATCATTTTTATTGTAACCGGTTATTTCTTTATAAATTTATTTTATGTGTAAAATTTTCTTTGTTCATTGCATTTTTATTTTATTTTGTTTTTGATTTTTTTTATCCAATAAATGTTAAACTGCTAATGTAACGGAGCTTTATTTAATTAACATGTTTCCAAGTTAATTTTATTTGTTTATTTATAGAATTAGTGACTACACACTATAAAGGTCAAATATTGTGTACAACACCGGACGTGAAGAATCCCATTTTAAGCTTTAAACCTTCCTGGCGCCCCTTAATGTCTACGTTTACTTTCGCGCTTTCCAATCCATTCACGAATTTCATAATTTAACTCACGACGTCTCCATTGTGCAGAGGAAATTTCTTTATTTATATTAGATTATTCAAGCAAATTTCTTTTTAATAGCTTTTCAATGTAACACGGTTTTTAGTGTACCCATAACATTAAAAAAAAGGTAAACGAAATGCAAGTGTATTAACTTTTGAAATCAAAACAACAAAAACAATCTGGATAAAAAGAAAAGGATCTAAGAAAACCACAATAACAAAAATAGCATCAAGAACACTATACCCTATAAGTAAAAGTGGAGTGAAAGTGGAAGAAACAATGCAAAAATCTAAAAAATTAAAAATATTTTTGAATAAAATGCTATGAATACATTGAATTAAAATATCATTTTTAAAACGGTAGCTTCTCCTCTTCCCATTGTTTTTTTTTTGAACATTTAAATAATTCCGTTATTTATCAACCGCTTTTAAAATTATTTTTTAATTCAGCATGAAAAAGCTTATCAAATGATGGATCAGAAGGGTTACCTTTCTATTTGAATGTTTAAGGACTAGGGAGGAGAATGGAATTTATAATGGTAATTTAAAAACTAAAATCGACGTGTTTGACCGTTTTTCATCTAATTTGATAATTTTTGTTATATCAAAATTTAGTAAAACACAAATATAAAATTAAGTAAAAATATCATTATTCAGTACTAAGAAACACGTAGAAATTCCGTATTTTTTTTATGGTTTCATGTTAAAGTAATAGTTCAAAGACAAACATTTAAACAAAAGAACGTCGTTTACTATTTTTGTAACTTTTCTTGACTCTATTAACAATTTTGTTACTTAACCTTTAAAGACCCAAGAACAAAAAAAACATTTAACATTAAATCGAAAAAAATTAACTTTGATGGTAGTTTTAAATTCAAATTTGATTATGTTCGTTGATGTCTTAGCAGTATTTGTGTTATCAAAAAGTGAACTTAAAGATAAAAGAAACTTTCTTCTTCATCTCTCAGGATTCCATATTTTATTTTGTGTGCTAGCTATTTGCATCTTGCGGTCACCGAACCATTAAACTAGCCTCAATGTTACTATCCTACTCGGAAAGTTCTTAGACTCTCGGCGGCTCAGTACGCCACTGCATTTAGTAAATTTGATTTAGTTAACAACCTTTAACCAGAAATTTGTTTATAGATATTTATTTTTTTAAGTTTAGTAGTGGTACTGTGAGTAAACCGTTTTCAATGTTGATAAAATAAATAAGTGTCTAATATTGTTGTCTAACAATTGTAAAGTAGAAGTTGTGTGTTAAAAAAACGTTCAAAAATATTGACTTACCTAAGAATCGTTTCTCGTTGTTCGGATACATTCCATAAAGGGAATTCAGCAGCTCTTCGTACTCTCTGTTATTTTGATTTTGATACACTGGTTGAATATATTCTTCATTAGAAACATCGTAATAATCAGCTTCTCGTTTATTTCTATCGGTGAATGGCGCCGATCTTTTGTATTTTGGTTTGTACCCAGCCTTAACAGATGCTAAGTTTCTTTTTGATTCATTGTTGACTTCGTCTGCAACCACAGGTTTTTCTGTAGGAGTATAATCTTCAGCTTGATGCCGTAACTGCTCGTTGAGATAATTGTCTTGGCGTAACATTGCCGCTACGTTACGTTTTCCAAGAAACTTATCACCATCTCGAGCCAAAGATGCAATGTTTCTTTTGTACTCATCGTAATCTTCAGGTAAATTATTAGCTCGCGCTAAAGTTGCGGCACTATGCTTTCCATTTCTCACAACAGAAGCTAAGTTTCGTTTTCCACCACTAAAATGACCGTTTAAATCACCATTACGAGCTAACGATCCAATAAATCTTTTTCCGTACGTTGGAAAATTAAAATCACGCGCAAGGCTTCCTATATTACGTTTTTCATAAAGTTCGTCTAGTAAATCTTCTAAATTTCTACGGCCATCAAACAATTCACCATTTCTAGCAAGCGACGAAATGCTGCGTTTAGGCGGTTCGGTTTGGTATTCGGGAAATTGGTTTAATCGCGCTAAACTTTGAATGCTTCGTTTTAAACTTAAATCTGCATCGTCCTGATTATCCTCATTAGATCTCAGATAACCTTCTCGTGCTAATGATTGAATGTTACGCTTCATAGGCATGTCATTCCATCTTGCTAAAGAACTGATCGAACGCTTTTCGTCAAGTTCGTTACCTATTTGTTCGTCTAAGCCTTGCCGAATTAAATTTATTAGTCTGTTGCGTAAAGCTTGAGCTTGAATTGTACGATCATCGGGCGGTGACAGAATTGGTTTCAATAATCTCTCTATTTCGCACGTTGAAAGAGGACTTTCAGGGTCTTCTGATTTTATCTGAAAGAACAAAAGTAAACGTTATAGCAAATTTAATTAAATCGTAATTTTGTTTAAAACTGATTTACATTCGAATAAATTCAAAGCGAAACGTTAGAAAATTAAAAATTATAGCAGTTAAAAGGGTAAAATTTAATTAATGCGTAACTGCATTAACCTTAAGATTTTTATTATTGCAAGTGCAACAAGTTTTTGTTAAAATTTAATTAACTCATTTGGTGTATAAACTTTTCTTAAAACTTATGTTTGCACACTAAATTTATCTATAAATACGCAGAAGGTTTAAAACAAATAAAATTTGTGTTATATTTGTACTTTGCTAACAAAATCTGTTAAAGTTTACATAAATTTCTTTTTTATATAAAAAGCAATAAAGTTTGATTAAAAGTCGTACTTTGTAAAACTTAAAATTTAATAAAATTAGTAGGTACACGGTAGACTAGATCTAAAAAAAAACTTGAATTATCTACCGACACAGAAATTAAAAAACGTTTATTAGAAAACGAAAAAGATACGGTTCAAAAACCATTTAATTTATAAAAATTACAACATAATTTTGTTTGTTTATTTACTATGCAGGTTTGTTTTTTTAATTAAATATTTAAGATTTAAAACAAAGTCATAATAGCCTATAATAGCTTATATGAGAGACAGTTGCAACGTAGTTGCTCCGATATAAAAGTGGAATTATAAATTGAATTGATGCATAGTGAAATATTAAGAGAAGTTAAAAAATTAGTGAGTAAATGTAGTAATAAGTAAATGTAGTTAAACTTAAGTGAAGCAAAATAAGGCTGCGAGTAGGATGCGATACAGATAAGAGACCACGGAAATTGAGTGTAAATACGTGAGTAGAAGTCCCGCTAAAATTTTTTAGGGTAGGCAACACACCGTACGTAGAAACATTAAAGGTAAAGTAATAATCTTTAAAAAAATAAAAACACGTAAAGAAGGAAATGTCCTCTGAGACGTAGAGTCGGGTGATAACCTTGGCGTGCGTGTATAAGAAGCAATATGGATAAAACAGTAGAAATATTTTAAGTAATACAGGACAAACTGCAAGGGATAAAATGAAAACTGGAACAAATAACTTTAGCTATGAAAAAAATCTCAACTGTGCTACATAAGGATTAAGAAGATGTAAGACGATTGGAAACATTCAGAGTGGACTAACTTGGCCACTATTTTCCACAATTAAACCAGCAAAAAATTAACGGTCAAGTTATCCCTCGGATTTGTTTTAATTTTTTATTAATTTAGAGTTAAGCACAATAAAAAATAATATTAGCACAATTTAGCACAAAACAAGAACAATTCATTAGACTCGAGTATTATTTAAAAAATGAGAGTGGGAGGTTAACTTAGCCGCGCTATTGTCTTATTTAAAATTATTAGTTTATATAAAATATAAAAAATTATTTTATATCAAAAATAAGACATTTGTAAACTGGGTTAGACTAATTTTTTTAAATGTCATAATGTTTTATATAGTACGGTCTTCTTCCATCATTATTAGACATAAAAAAACATGTTAGATAAGCTCCAGATTGGTAATTCTGCTGTTATTAGATTTACAAAAACAAACAATTATTAATCATTTTTTTTTAATTTTCTTAGGCATGTTTTAAGATTGGTATTTTGTATCATCAAATTCTAATAGTAATTATAATGTAAAAAAATATTGACATTTACTAAAATTATCTTGAGATACTTCTTATCTTACTCTAAAATGTGCAAGCTACCAGAAGCATCAGCGATATTAGTATCACCAAAAACTAATATTAATTAAAAATAAGATTTTTTAGCAAGACCATTCTAGTTACCAGAAAAATGAATAAGACTAGTTTATGTAAACATATATTTAAAGAGACGTTTTTTATATGTTTTTTTTAAGAAATGATAGCAAGAAATACTTTACGTAACTATATAATCGCGTATTTTATTTATAACAAAAAACAAAGAGGCGAAATATTTTGATATTTACAAGATTATTATAATTATTCTTGATTATCTTCCAATGCAGTTAAAAAAAAGTAAAACAATATATATTTCATTAAAAAAAAATTTATTATTTGTCAACTTGCAATTTTTACGCATTTTAGTTCAGAGGTAAAGCAAAGCTACGACTTAACTGCCATTGTACTGATAATTGATGAACTAAATTTACCGATTTCGTACAAAATTTTTGGTCATGGTGTACGGTTGGTTGTATTTTGATAGTTTATTTACATATTTACAACTTTTGAAGTAAGTTTTAAACAAACGACACTTGCATTCATTATAAAGTATACATCAAATTATAGCTTAAACAGCATGTGCAGTTAAAAAAATTTCACAATAAATAATATGACATTTTACCATTTTAAAAATTTTCATTTTAAGCAATGTTAAAAAAGCATTCCAAGTTCCTACATACCGCACGCTCTTCTCTAATTTTTTACTACATTTTGATATAAAAAACGTCTAGATTCGTTCAATATTATGTTAGAAACTTACTCTAAACGAAATTTGGAGTTATTTTCTAGATGTAAACTGCCACCTTAAGTAGATTTTTGGTGTTTTGTCATCTATTGCACGAAAGCTAAAGATCTATTTTACACTATATTTTTTGGTTTGGGTTTTTTTATTTAATGCTTTTAAGATTTCCATATGTCTACAAAATTTTATTTTAATATAACTCATTCCTTCTCTACTGAGCACTAAGCAAAATCATCGATTATGTTAAAGTTTAATAGAACGGTTCGCCTCCTGGTATGTGATAATTTTAGATTTTAATCAAATTAATGATTCCTTCTTTTAGGAGGTTGGATGAAAGAAACTACTTCAGTAATTTGCGACGTTTCGTGTTCTGAATGAACACTTCATCAGGCTCGCTCACACTGAGTCAAGTAATTTTTTTCTAAAATGATTGAGTTGAAATTAATACATTTAAATTAAAATTAAAAGCGTGATCTGATTTCATACATCGTGCACTATTAAAACGTACGAGCGATATCATATCGTTACTTATTATTTGCGTGTGGATCAAGCAGTTTTCTTGAAATAAACGTAAGTCGCAGATTCTTATGCAACTTTCGGAAAAAAATCTTTGTCGCACTTTAAGTCAAGCGCACGGTAAAATACAAACACATTAGATTTCTCACTGACATGTACTACATAATATTCTTTTTTTAATGTTTTTTTGTGCTGTTGTTACTATTGTTTCGGTGCCGGAACGTTCACCGAAAACAATTCACCGAAAACAATTCACCCAAAACAATTTACCGAAATACAATTCACCGAAATACAATTCGCCGTAAGAGCAATTCACCGAAGTACGATTCACCGAAATATATCTTGTTATTATTTTATTACTTTTTTTGTCAAAAACCGATTTAAAAAAACGAACAGATTCATTACAACGATAGAGACGATATAGTATAGATTTTCTCTTAATTAATGCAAACTTTGGAAAACATTTGATTAAGTAATAGCAATTTAATGATGTATAAATTTTTTTTAAGCAAATATTTTCAAAATAATCTATTTGTCTGGAGATTACGATTATTGGTTGGTAAAAAAGTTTGCTTTTTCATTTGAGAATTTTATTTGTATAACTCCTATATAATTATTAATTCACGAGAATGAAATTTCTTTAAACACAACTTTGTAAAATATTTGCTAATCACTCGTCACCCTTAATGACAGAGACCTAATGTTTTTATACCCATTCAAACTAACTTATCCTAATGACTGTATAATTATGAACTCATGAACATGAAATTTCTTTAATCACAACTTTCTAAAATGCTTGGTAATCACTCGCCACCATTAAAGACCGATGGCTAATGTTGTTATTCCCATTCAAAGTAACTTATCCTAATGACTGGAAGAGTATAAATACATAACTACTTTATGGCAAGTTTTATTGCGAAAGTAGTTGTGCTGAAGTAAACGTTGAAATGGCTGTTCAGTTTATTCTTAGTGAAAAAGGAAAACGCAAAATGGTGGTTGATGGTCATTTACACTTTAAAGATAAACAAGTTGAAACACGAACATATTGGAGCTGCGAATACTATCAAAAACTTAAATGTCGTGCGCGTGTGATACAGAGGATGATAATACCGTAAAGAGAAGTGGTTTGCATAATCATTTGGCTGATGCATCGCAAGTAG
This sequence comes from Aquatica leii, assembly GCA_035610365.1. Lineage (NCBI taxonomy): Eukaryota > Metazoa > Arthropoda > Insecta > Coleoptera > Lampyridae > Aquatica > Aquatica leii. Next base: position 31,410,699 of record CM069437.1, on the reverse strand, counting down.
AAGCTACTACACTATTCGTGATAATGCTAGACATACTCAAGACGCACCTCATTACATAACATCAAACGCATCGGTTGGAGTTTCGCAGGCTGCAGCAGCAAAGCTATCCAAAGTGAGCAGCATCAAACGAACCTTTAGAAATATACGAACTAGGCACGAAGATATTCCGGCATTACCTATTCACCGACGGGGCATTGTTTTACCCGAAAAGTATAAAACAACAAGCAATAGGGAGGAATTTTTAATGTGCGATTCTGGACCTGCTGATGATAGAATGTTAATTTTTTGCACCAGAAGAAACCTTTAAGTTTTGGCCAGATCCGCTAAGTGGTACGCAGACAGTACGTTTAAAACTGTACCACATCTTTTTCACCAACTATATACACTACATGGTTTAAATAATAACAACGCTATTCCATTGGTATTTGCATTGCTGCCAGATGAAAGAAAGGCTACGTACGTTCGATTCTTTCAAAAACTGAAAAAAATTTAGCCAGGAGCTATGCCAGTTACAATATTAACCGATTTTGAATCTGCAATGGTAAGTGCGATTGCAGAAGAATTCCCGCAAACTATACACCGTGGCTGTTTTTTTTATTTTTCCCAATGCATCTTTCGAAAAATCCAGTCAGAGGGTCTTAAACAGAGATACGAAACAGATGCCGATTTTGCTCTGAACCTTCGTTTATTATCGGCAATAGCAATTGTTTTTGTGGAAAGCATAGTAGATGCCTTTGAAAGACTGTGACGAATATATATTGCCTCCAGAAGCACAATCTGTTGTGGATTATTTTGAAGATACTTGGATTAGGCCCCCCCATCGACGTCAGCATCGGCGTGCACCGCAGTTTTCTCACTAAATGTGGAACTGTTTTGATGGGGTACAACAAGGTCTACCAGAAACGAATAATTCAATTGAAGGATGGCATCGAAGATTTGAAACATAAATTGGTGCGGATCACCCTAACATATGGAGATTTATCGAGGCCATACAGAGAGAACAAAGCTTAAATGCACTTCAAATACAGCAGTACATAAGCGGTCAGGAAGGACCACCAATGCGTAGAAAATACAGAGATTGCGCAATGAGAATAGCACACCTAGTTAATAATTACATCATGAACAATATATATGATTATTTACGAGGCATAGCACATAATTTAAGTTATTAAACAGACAGAAATAATATGAACATTTCAAAACATGACAAGAGAATATTTTCCACATCTAATTGTAAGTTTAAGTAAAATTTAAAAAAAACCCAATAAAATCAAAGTAATAAAACGACAAAAAAAACATAAAGAATAAAGTAATAAAACAACACAACGACAAAGGAATAAATTTCCAACTTTTAAACACGCCAGAATTTTTCTACCAGTCCTAAGCCTGGATAAAGTGTGAAGGAAAGTTGAAAATAGCACAATTTGTCAAATTATAATTAACAATCAATCGTACTTCGGTGAATTGCTCTTTCGGTGAATTGTATTTTGGTGAATTGCCATTTCGGTGAATTGCTATTTCGGTGATTGCTTTTGGTGAATTGTTTTTGGTGAACTTTCCTAGACTTTTATTGTTTAGTAGTTGTGGTTTAATTGTCTTTGTTACAAATTCGTAAAACTAGGTAAGCCCAATTTTGTTTATATTTAGAGTAATATAACCTCGCAAACTTTGGTGTACTCAATCGAGTACAACGGGTCACTCACGTGACAACAATACATTTTCATGGAAACTACTTTGCCATCTTCTTCATTATTTTTAGTTGCAGATTTACCGCAATGGACAAAACAAACCTTAATTCACTTTCTACAAATTTATTTTACAGAAAAATATTACTGTTGTAGATAATATCGCCTTCTCTAACCGCCAAAATACCATTGATATAATCATCATTCCCGCGGAAATAGACCCACAAACGGAAAAGAAAGCTATTAAAGACGATTTTACTAAAGCAGAAAATACTTTCTCTATTTCAACATCAGAATTAGCGGTTTTAATCAAATTAATGATTCCTTCTTGTAGGAGGTTGGATGAAAGCAACTACTTCAGTACTATTGCGACGTTTCGTGCTCGTGATGAACACTTCATCAGGCTCGCTAACTTTATTGTAAGAAACAAACATTTTAGTATACTTTATAACATAAAAACAAAGATTAAAAATGTGTATAAAAAATGTGTATAAAAACATAAGCGACAAACAAGACAGCACTATGAAATTTAATTGTTTTGAGATTACTAACATTATTCTCTCAAAACAATTAAATTTCATAGTGCTGTCTTGTTTGTCGCTTATGTTTTTATACACATTTTTTTATACACATTTTTAATCTTTGTTTTTATGTTATAAAGTATACTAAAATGTTTGTTTCTTACAATAAAGTTAGCGAGCCTGATGAAGTGTTCATCACGAGCACGAAACGTCGCAATAGTACTGAAGTAGTTGCTTTCATCCAACCTCCTACAAGAAGGAATCATTAATTTGATTAAAACCGAAATTTACCACTCACCAGGAGGCGAACCGTTTCATCAGAATTAGCGATTCTTACACTAAAATCCGTGTAAGAATAAGCCAATTCTTACACGAATTTTAGTAATGTTAGTTTTTTTAAAGTTGGTATCTCTGCATCGTAAGTTGACGTTACATGAAAAAGAAATCAAAATTATTGGAAGTTAACAATTGAAATTCAAATTTTGATGCCAAGATAAAATAAAAACGTCCTATTAATTCAAAGTTATTTACTTATAAAAGTATAAAGAGAAAATTTTGTATGAGACTTTAGGTTAACAAATAAATTTCAATATGTCAAAGTGTAAGTGCTGCCAATTCAGTAAAATATAAATTTCCCAATGTTGTTTTAAAAATTGAAATTATACAAAAAATATTAAATATTGTATCGAAATAGAGAAAATAGTATAAAGCACACGTCATAGAATACGTTTCAATCACTCGACCGCTTCATAAACTCACCGCTGCGCGGCTCGTGTATGAAACGCGGTCTCGTGATTGAAGTGCGTTCATTCTGTAACTTGTGTTTTAATATACTATTCTTGCTTTTTTATGTTACTGGGAAAATTGAGATCCAATAATGTAGCGACAGTGAAGCGGAAGGCTCGGAAGAAGACTGCAATACTTCGCTATTCGTTTTCTAGGAACCGTAGAATTAAACTGGTTCTAATAACAGAGAAAAAGGAGCCCAAGAAATATACAAATAATAAATAATAAAAGGGGTAAATAAAATAATAATCACGTAAAAATATATCTAAGTTTTTTACTGCTAACGGGTTATCACAAATTACCCCAACAAACATGTTCTTAAAGTTTGAACAAGGATTCTTCATTCGTCTCGTCAGCAATGTTTCCGAATTGATTTCAAGACATAAAACGATATATCAATTTAGCTGACAATAACAATTTAGATAGTAATGATAAAATGGATGAATATTTCAAATCAGAAATTTTAACAGTGGGGCGTTTTTAACCAAGACCTCACTATCGACGAAGCAATTGTTACAAATTCTGGTCACCGTTTTTCCAAACAATTTCTCAGAAGTAAGCGTGTGTGTTTCGACTACAAAGATTGAATGCTTTGTAGCCTATAGGGTATTACTACTCATTCGATACATATTGCGGTGCCAAAACTACTGCTGAACAAACAACACAAAAATTTTTGTCTCTTGAGATCTAAGGTTTTTCTGGATTTATTGCAAACCTTCTGACCATACTATCTTCTTTGACAATTGCTTTGGTAGTCATGCGTTACCACAATTACTAAGAGAATAGTATATTAAAATACAAGTTACAGAATAAACGCGCTTCAATCACGTGACCGGATTTCATACACGAGCCGCACAGCGGCGAGTTTATGAAGCTGTCGAGTGATTGAAACGTATTCTATGAATTAAAATTTTTCGTATAATTTTAATTTTACAACAACATTAGGAAACTTTTATATTTTATTGAATTGGCAACACTTACACTTTGACTTATAGAAATTTATGTGTTAACCTAAAATCTCATACAAAATTATATCTTTATATAAGTTACAGAATAAACGCAATTCAATCACGAGATCGGGTTTCATACATGAGCCGCGCAGCGGCGAGTTTATGAAACATTACAGTGATTGAAACGTATTCTATACCGTGTGTTTTATGCTATTTGCTCTATTTTGATTCAATTTTAATATTTTCTGTATAATTTATTGAATTGGCAACACTTACACTTTGACATATAGAAAATTATGTGTTAACCTAAAATCTCATACAAAATTATATCTTTATACCTTTATAAGTAAATTACTTTAAATTAATAGCACATTTTTATTTTATCTTGGCATCAAAATTTGAATTTCAATTGTTAAAGTTCAATAAATTTCATTTCTTTTTCATGTAACGTCAACTTACGATGCCGAGATATGAAAAAACTAACATTACTAAAACTCGCGTAAGAATTTTCTTTTTCTTACACGGATTTTAGTGTAAGAATCGCTTGTCGAAATAGAGAAAAGAAGTACCGTGCAACTGGAGCGATAAGAGACAACAGAACTAACAAATGCCTACTTACTACACTCTACACCTAAACTTTTCTTTATAAATTCCTTTGATTTCTATTTGCACGTGCCAGTTTATTTATTTTACTTAACTCTACGAGATTGAATAATTAAGTTGTTAGTTTTATTAATATAAAATTGCATAAACTTAACTTTATGAAGTAAGTTATGTATAATATTGTTTTAAATGCACTTTATGTAACAATGGTAGAACACAAACATATGTATATACGAGTACAATATATACGTAATAACTTGGTTAACTTAGAGGTTTACAGTTCCAACATATAAAGCAATTATTATTGCAAACATTTAAGTGTAGATTTACGTAAGTTATTCAACACTAAAATAGTGTAATGAACAAACAATTTAAATCAAAACAAAGTTTTAATGCCAAGTTTAATTAATTACACTTAGAATAATTTCTATAACGTTGAAAATAAAAATTATTTGAAGGATATAATACACAACAATGGTTAAAGTTAAAGTTGCTTTTATTTATAGTAGATAGTCATTTACAGTGAGCTAACAACAATGTCAACGACATAGAATTCTTTGTTAAAGTTTCCATCTTGCTGTTTACATACTTCCACGTTAGAACGCCTTTGTTATAAATAATTGCGTTTAATAGAGTATCAATTTTCAAACAGTATGATTTTTTTAAAATGAATTGCTTTGAATATGTTTATTTGAATTTCAGTTTTGGAAGTTTGTGTTCGCAAACTGGGCGTTATTAAATTCGCAGTATATTTGACTTGAAAAGTTAAACACAAACAACAATTTTTGACTTATAACTATAAACACAAGTTTATTGATCAATATTCAAAATTTATGAATAAGTTTTATGTCTACTAGCTATTGAGACAAGGTCCCTTGTTTGAAAGTAATTGAGTGTTATGTATTGCAGATGACATGTGCATGCAATTACCAAGTACATTATGAGATGTATGACTAGTATATCGATTATGAGTTATGTCTGCATGTACTTGGGTGTTAATTATTTTGTTCAGACAATCCTATTAAAATCTATTATGCTTTGTGTTGCGCAACATTAACATTGTTCGAGTTATTAAAAAAAGTATTATAAATGTAATAGCAGTAAAATTATAAAGGCAGTTGGTTATTTTTATGAAAAATTTAGTATACACAAAATATTTACACGTTTATAACTACACGAACTAATTAAATCTAACGATATTTAAGGAAAACACTTACACTAATGTATATAGTACAATCACTCGAAAGATAATGTCCGCGGATAACTTCACTTATTTACATTAAAATCGCGTACGTTTTTAATTCGTTGTATTTATATTGAACACGCGTTAATCACTTATTTATTTAAATTTGAATAACCTTCTTAACACTGCCAACTTCGAATTACCAATAACTGACCTTGTAAGAGTGTCAGGTCCTTGTAATTCCTCCACTGTTAATATCCCAAAATTAAAACAAAACACTTGCACGTGTGATATCATTGTACACTTTATTAGTAATGAATGTCATCGCTTCTTACTTATGCCTGCATTACTTATATTCACCCGGAGGCGGTGTAGCTTAATGGCTTGTTACATCCTCCCCCTTTGCGCCACACGTACGTTCCGGTTATAAAACAACGGAAGTATTGGTACAGCAACTACACAGTGGTTTTACTGTCCTTTGACGGCGACCCTCGGCAGTACTTGTTACCTTTCGCAGATCGGTTTCGTCAGATTTGGTTAGGAGGTCAGTGCAGTCAGCAAAGGGCACTGGGTTGCGTGGTTGTCCTCGTCTTTGTATTGGTTGCGTAGGCGATGGCGTATCTTCATCGGGATCAACAATGTATGGTGTTAACGCCGAAACGTGATATTTGCCAATAGGATTTACAGTATCTCCAAGCGTCGAAATTCCATATGTGGTAGGTGACACTACTCTATGAATTTGGTATGGCTCATCGCGGCGCAGCGCGAATTTAGTAGTTTGACTTTTGTTAGAATCGCTTAAGGTATAGATATCCACTAGCACTCTATCGTTAATTTTAAACGTTAAAGATCAGCGATGTGAGTCTTTATATTGTTTTTGGCGGTTTTGAGAAGTTTCATGCTTATCACGTGTCTTACTTAGTTCACTATTAAGTGTTCGTAGATATGGAGTTATTTGAGTCACAAAAATATCATTGTTCACAACAGATTTCAAATTACGAGTTACATCATCAGGTGTTCGAAGTTCGCGACCGAAAGGGAAAAACAAGTGTGTAACCGGTAGATTCGCATTTTGCCGTGTTCATTGCGAAACGAATAGCTACCAGCTTATCTATCCAAGAAGTATGGTCAGATCCTGTTAAAATAGCTAGTTGGAACTTCATATTTCTATTTTTGCGTTCAACTGGATTTGATTCCGGGTGGTAAACGGGCGTCAGGCTTTGTTAAAAACCTAAGCAGTCCGCAACCTGTTACATTACAGCTCCAACAAATTGCGATCCATTATCACTAATCACACACCTTGATACTCCATACCCTAGAATGATTTCATCAATGAGACATCGGGCACAAGATAATGCAGTAGCGGATTCGAGAACGAACATTTCAACTGCTTGCGATATCCTCGACAATAAATATCCAAGAATAACCATGCGGAGTCGTTGGGAGGAGACCAAACAAGTCCATCAAGAGCGCTTCGAATCGCTGCGACTGTATTGGTATTTGTAGTAAACCGGTTGGCTTTAAGTTTTTCGCCTTGAAACGTTGGCAGTCGATACACTTGCTAGTGTAATTAGCAATTGGTCTTCTCATGCCTGGCCAGACATATCTTCGAGCTATGCGCTGATAAGTTCTTTCAGCAGCATAATGACCAGACATTTCCGAATCGTGGTATTCACGAAGTATATAAGGTATTTTAGTTTTAAAAGCTACTACTTGTGGCTCTTCTTTATCAATCTCTAAAGTGTATTTGTACAGCACTTTATTTGACATAACATATCCTCTTTCGGACCATTTTTTTAGGTCAATGTCGGGTTCCTCTAAGCAAGAAATGATCTTTTTTATATCAGGATAGTTTATTTGCTGAGCTCTGATCTTGCGTAGAGAAGCCGACAGTTAATAGATTGACATCTATTATTTTCTTGAAGTCATCTCGTGGTGGTCGAGATAACGTGTCTGCTATGACATTTTCTTTTCAGTGATATAATCAATCCGAAGGTCAAAAGGCATTAGTTAGAGTGCTTACTTTGCCAAACGCCCCGTGGGAGATTTAAAAGACATAAGCCACTTTAACGCTTGATGATCGGTTTGTAGGATTGTGGTGGCACCTTGAAGGTAACCTCGAAATTTTTGAACTGACCAAACAACAGCGAGTGCTCCACGTCCGGTTGTATTATAATCACACTTTGCTGAATTGAGTAACCTAGACGCGTATTCCACTGGTCGTTCATTTTCACCCTCCCCCTGGAGTAGACATGCTCCAACGTTTGTTCTTAAGATATAATTGAGTCGAGCTGTACATAACAAATTTTTCAATTTGGTAAAAGTTTCGGTTTGCTGAGGTCCCCATGACTATTTGGTGTTCTTCTTTGTCAAGATGGACAGCGGTTTTGCTACTAGCAAAAAGTTCTTTATAAACCGTCAAAACCGTTAGCTGGTTTGTAGAAGATTGATAAGTTCTTTTACATTGCTCGGTGGCGACATGTGTAGTATAGCTGCCATTGTGTCTTCGTTTGGTCGTACACCTTGCGGAAAAAGTATGTGTCCCAAATAGTGTACTTCCTAATAACAGAATTAGCACTTCTTTCTGTTAAGAGTTAACTTATACAGGTCAAGTCGTTCGAACGTCCTTCTTAAATTTTCTAAGTTGTTACGCCCTGAGCAAATTTTTTTCTAAATTCGGCAATGTCTGATTTATTTAAGTTAGACGTGTGGGAATCTGCTGCTACTAATTTCACGCGTTATTATGTTACATTTTAAAGTCGAAAATTTGTAATTTATGAGTAATTAAGAGCGTATTATTTTCGCTTAATACGTGATTAAATGCTGCTTTTCTACAAGTCCTTGTAAATATTTTTGTTTAAAATATCATATTACTCAAGCGTTCTCACGAGTTTGCTGACAAATTTATTTTGTTATCGTGTGACGTCATTATGACCCTAGATTCTTTCGTTTCCTTCTTTAATTAGTTTCTGACAAACTCTTGTTGAGATCACTTTGAAAATTTACTGTACCTTGGAAGTACTAACGTTTACTGAAACACGGTGATTTTACCGGATATTACGTTAAAACCTTCCTAACTTTTAGTACATCAACGGAACCTGTTTCTTTCCGGAAATTACTAAAAATCGTATATTTACGGATATAAGTTACTTTAAATTTTAAAAGTGTACTTAGTTTTCTTAACGCTGGATTATTATACCCAGGTAAAAAACTTAGTTTTTGTTTTATTTAGTTAATCTGACTTCGCTTCTCTCCCTTCTTTTTATAGCGGGTTTTTCTTCTGACGAGATTGTTTTAATTCATATGAACGTTTCCTCTAACGGATTGTTTACTCCACGTGTGAGAGTTCCTTTGTTCATCTGTAAACTCTACTAACGCTACGCTGAGAAGTCAACTTCGATTGCACCAACTGACGCTAAGTGAAAAAAAAAACAACCGTTAACCTTCGTTCTATTGTGAATCAATACATATTTGTACAAATCTCAAAGATTTATTTTCTACATTGAACTTTTAATTAAAATTATCCTACTTGCTTAATCAACTTTAGAAATTCAAAAAAACTTTTCTTTATACTTCAAAATTTTACAATTTCCTTTTTTTTGCTATTTAAAATTCACTTTTGTTATTTAAACTTTGGCTTGATTTACTTAATTTAATTTCTCTTTGTTTCTATAAGAAGTTGTTATCTGATTTACCTTGAAATTGTTTGTTTTAAATATTTTATTTAAGGAAACTTCGGCTGGAATTACCGTGCACGGAGTTCCTTCAGCGAAGTACTAAGGTAAGATTTATTTTTTTTTGTATTTCAAATTTGAAATTACTGTCCTGTCGAATAACGATCGCTGCCCCAAATTACTTTTGAAGTGAAACTTCTTTATCGGCGTTGGAAAAAAATTTACCGTCACATTTTTCGCTTACGCGTCACATTTTTTTTTTGGTTACGCGTCACATTTTTTGTCGTCACATTTTTTATCGTCACATTTTTTAAATTTAAAATATTTAAGGTTAACCTCAGTTTCTGATTGAACGATGACATTTTAAATTTAATATATTTAAGGTTAACATCAGTTTCTGATTGAACGATGACATTTTAAATTTAATATATTTAAGGTTAACCTCAGTTTCTGTTTGAACGATGACAATGATAGTAATAATTCTATTTCAATTAATGAAATGCTGTAATAATCTTAGTAGCAAAAAGTTAAAGTGAAATAATTGTATTATTTGTATTCATGTCTATTATAATAAAATCCTTTTGTTTAAAATTTATCTAATTTTAAATTTAAAATATTTAAGGTTAACCTCAGTTTCTTATTGTAACTATCGGTCAATGTATATGATTTCATTAAAATAGTATTTATTAATTAATAAGACTGCTAATTTAATGAACATCAATTAATTGATATACATGCAACTTTTCAGAAATTGGTTAAATAAAGTTAAATTAGATAAAGTTTAAACAAAAGGATTTTATTATCATAGACATGAATACAAATAATACAATTATTTCACTTTAACTTTTTGCTACTAAGATTATTACAGCATTTCATTAATTGTAATAGAATTATTACTATCATTGTCATCGTTATTATATATTTTTGTAATTAATGGCTTATGGTAACTGAAATATGAAATTGAATCTACAAAAATTAGTTAATTGATTTACAAAAATTTGTATTCATGTCTATGATAATAAAATCCTTTTGTTTAAAATTTATCTAATTTAACTTTATTTAACCAATTTCTGAAAAGTTGCATGTAGATCATTTTGCGAAAAATAAGGCCATAAAGAAGTTTCACTTCTTACATGTGTACACTAGTACACGCCCTAATTTTTTTTTGTTTGTTTTGCAAACCTAACGTAATTAAATTAGTTTTACTACTTTTGTTTTAACACAAGGTAATTTAGATCCTGTAATTTTGTAACATTTAAAATCCATTATCGTTTATTTTACTCAACTTGTTTGCATAATTCAAAATTGAATATTTTATTGATTATTTTGTAAATTGCTATTTATTCTAAATTCATTATATTTACATCAAATTTACTGAATGCTATTTATTACTTAACCTTCCCCGTTTTTCTTTTTTTTCCTTTTCTTTCTCTTTCAGCAACCCTTCGCTACTACTAGAGCCCTGTTAAACTTTTACAATTTACTTAACAGGACCGTAACTAAACAAATTGTGTGGCGCCCATTTCTAACCGTTTCTAATTACTATTTGACTAACTTTATTTACCACGACACCTTTCATTTAAATATTCCCCTCACAATTTCTTACCCACCCCAATATGCATACAAGAACCGAGCTACTGCGGCCATCGCTCCCTTTAAATTTAGTTACATATAATTCTTACCGTAACAAAGTGTTCCGAAAATGTGGTTGAAATTATGACCAAATTCCGAAGACCAAAAGGTATACGTAAGTATCTGTACGTACCAAACGGATTGACAAACGCAGTTTTGTCATTATCTGATGATTTAACATTTACTAGATGATAGCCGTTATTTAGGTCCAACGTAGTCATGTATAATTAGTTTTCTTTGCTGCATGGAGGATATCATGGATACTTGGAATTGGGTACCTATCTGCGCGCGTAATAGTATTCAAAGTTCTGTAATCAAATGTTAGTCAGACGCTATCATTTTTTTTTGGGATCAGGATAACTGGAGCAGTATACGGCGATTTACATTTTTTAATGTATCTACCTTGGATAAGTTTGTCTAATTCTTGACGCAAAAGTTCATTTTTAGTTTCAGACATTCTATATGGACTACAACAAACTACAATCGGAGTTTTATCCAATACGTCAATTGAGTGCTCTGCGTAGGGTGTCGCTTCGTTGTGTCGTTCGAACGAAATTTGACCAAAAGGCAGTGTAACTGTTTTTGTTCTTCTAGAGTTAGGTTAATTCCTTGGTCACTTTTCAGAGATACGTCATTATACTGTACTTCTTTTAAAAAACAAGAGATGTCATCTGCAAAAGCAAACGCACGTTGCGGATTTTCTTTAAAATAATATTCATTATTTGATATGTCTAGGATTATGTTGGCATCTCGATTCCTAGTAATGTACGACTGTTTACATGACCAGGCACAAAGACAAAACGTGTTAAAACTGTCTTGCGTTGCAGTGTAACATCTACTTTGAAGATACATGCTTCGACGTCTCTTTTAGCTCCATCGACCAATGTCATAACTAAATTTTCTTTAGTGTATGGGATTCTATCCTGTACTACTAACTAACTAGATCCTGTGTCTACAAAAGCACACCTTTAGTGATTATATATCGGCAGTCAAAGAAACATGTAATTCCAGAGCTAGTCGGAGGAGTTGTGTCGTTTGGTTTATTTTTTGAAATGTGTAGTGCAGACGGGGTATTTGAGAACGCGTTTCCATTAGTTTTAGTTTTAATCAGTTTTTTACATTCGTCTCTTACATGACCGGGATTTTTATAGTACGAACATCGTTTCTTTAAAAAATCTTTACACTTATTTGTATTCACGTTAACCGTAAGATCAAATGTTTCCTCGGCCAGCCGCGCATTAGCCAAGAGTTGCTGGAATGTAGTAACTGCATCTCGTGGAATTTTCTCACGAATTTTGTAATTTCGTAAACCGTAAACCATGACAATTTGCGTTGCCTCTGTCAACTTATCCGATGGTGATTGAGCTAAGATCGATCGAGCTGTACAAATGAAAACATCGGTTTTTGTTTTTAAATCTTGTTCTTGGCCAAACAATTCCCGATATGGTGGTTTAGCTGGACCAAAAGTTGATTTCAGCAAATCAATAGCGTTTTTCCAAGTATCGAGAGTTGACTTCACTCCCTGATACCACGTTGCTGCAAAACCATCGAGTAACATAGGAAGTCCTTTGAGCGCGTTATCGTCAGATATTCTCGTGCAATCTTTATAAATTTGAATAGCGTCTGTAAACGCATTAACGTCAATATCCGATGAAACGTTAAATCTCGAATTACACTTTGCGAAACTACCGCATAAACCACGCACGAACGAATCACCTTAAGGCGGTAACTTTATTATTTTAATAGAATTATAACTGCACAATTCACAAAAAAAGCGTATTTACTCTTGGTTTAATTCAAATTGTAATTGTCAGCGTAGTAAACGACCGGCAAGCGCTTGACAGTTTAATTTCATTTTTTTTAACTTTTCATTTTGAAACAAAGTCATGTTTAGTCATGTTTTTGTCTGAAATTATAAGTGCTAAGAAAAAACAAATTTGAATGCAGCATGAAAAAACCAGGAAAACATTTTTTGATTAACGTATTTGTCATCTAATCGTTCTTAAATACATTTGTTTAAACTACTACAAATAAATTGTTAATTACTTTAATATATTACTAAATAAATTACAAACACAATTTATCAACTATTACACTTGTTTCAATTTCTTTATTTCCATTCTTTTATAATTAAACGTTCGCAAAATTATTCTCAAGCTCCAGAACGTTCACCAAAAGATATAGAAAATTCTCGAACGTTTGACCAAAATATATAAAAGCGATACAAATGAATCATAGGTCAGCTATTCCAGTAATTCGAAGACGGCAGTGTTAAGACGATTATTCAAGTTTAAATAAATAAGTGATTAACGCGTGTTATAAATAAATATACGTATAGAGTTTAACCTTGTACGTGACTTTAAAGTAAACAATAAGTGTGTAACTAAAGTTATCCGCGAACTTTATCTTCGTGTAAATGATAGTGCTATATATAAATTAGTGTAAGTGTTTTTATTAAATATCCTCAGATTTATTAGTTCGGTTACTTATAACCGTGTACATATTTTTAGTATAAATAAATAATAATCGTTACAATAATTTAAGGATTCAGAACCGTAAAAGAAATACGTTTACGTTACTTAAATTTAAAGCAAAATAAATTATTAATTTACACAATTTACAGTTAAGATTGAAATCGCTTATTAACGTACTATAATTGAATAGAGAGTTTCAGAAATTAGTTCAATTATCACTGTGTTATTGCGACGATCACGCTAACAAGTGAAGTTAGTAGAAAGTTAATAGATTGCACTGGAGTTTCGATCAATCTAAGAACGGCGTTCCTTAGTTGGTTTGTTTTTATTTCAAGTTGTATAAGTATGATTTAAAAAAACAATATCTTACATATGACTTAACATGTATACATTTTAAAATATATTTTCTGTCAAAATTATAGGTAGTTAGTAAGCTAAAAATCACTTATTTATAAAACTAGAATGTGAAAATGTACGATTAATCAAATTTTTTTTTACAAATTTAATCTAGAATGCTGAAAATTCTTTTAAGTGTAAGAAATATATTAAAACAAAGTTTTTAGAAATAATTTAATAAAATAAATAAAAACAAAAAATTGTAGAAATGAAGCAAATTAAAATGAATAAGAATAATAACAAAACGCTCCTAAGCATTAGTGAAACAATAATAAGAAAATGTTTACAATAGCGTACTACTTAAAGTTTGTTATCTTTCTTAAACTAGAAGAAAAGCACATAATGAGATTCTAATTTATATTTCTATATTATTTACGCTTAAGGGAAATTTAAAAACTTCAGTGAATGACGTACTTTTGTTAACACGAGTAGCAACCCATCTAAGAAAATTTCAGTTATGCGAAGCAAAGTATTGCTCTGGAAATAAATAGTGTTAGACGACTATTTTTTAATTATTGATTCCAAAAAATATAGTTTATTCACAATTATTATAATATCTAAATCATTAACTTATAAAAAGATGGAAAGTTGATTTATTATACCGTTGCGAGGTCAGCGGTCGGAAAATAATTTTTTAATAAACTTATTCTAGAACTTTGAGAATGTTTGAGCGAATTTGAAAAACAAACAAATAATATTCTAGTCTAAGATACAACAAAAATATAAAAAAAAACTCGATAAACGTAATCAGTCTTAAAAAAAAGAAGTGCATATTCGGTGTTTTTACACGTGTGATTAAATAAATTTTAGTAAATAATTATTTTCTAAACGAGTTAGGTATAAATGTTGGTTGTATTGTATTTTAATTTTAGTAAAATTAGTTACATTTATAATTGTGTAAATAGTTCAAATAAATTTGCAATAGTAGGTTTTTATGTAATTACTATTTTAGATGAATTGTTCAGTTATAGTTTCTCTGTGTAAAGACAGACAGGAACTAGTTAAATACAAAATTTTATTGCTCAAACCGAGACTACGAGTCCCCCAAAGTCTCAAAATCTTTCAAAAATAGTTTGAATTTCACATTGACAAGTGCGTGAAAACTGTCAAGATAATTAACAAAAAAAAAAAAAATTTCTGACAGTTAAAAACAGTAAAAGTATTTTCTAAATGTATGTATACCAAAACAAATTAAAATTCGTAAAGTTTAATTATTTAAATCTAATAGTTTATCACTTATGTAAAGACCAATTGTTATAAAAAATACTGATTAAACAGCTATAATAACAAATACCTACCTATAATTATTTCTAAGTAAAACAATCAAACACAAAAAACATTAGAAACAATAATGTACAAAATTGTTAATGTACTTCACAATTTATTTGTTATAGTTAACGTTAATTCAATATTTTACAAAAAGAAAAGCAACAACGTTTTTAATTTACTTCTTATCTTTAACTGTAGTACTAAAACTGGTAGTAAAAATTTTTTTTAATTGCATAGCTTTTTGATAAGCAATTAAGAGAAAAGTTTTTACCTTATATAAGCGTTCTCCTACACTCTTGTCTTTAAACTGCTCACAGTAATAGAGTAAGTGCAAATTATCAGCAGTGCGTTTTGCGGTTATTGTTTTTCCTATGCTTCCTAACGTAAAGAATTTTACTTTAAAAAAATTAATAACGTGATCGGAAAACGGTGGATTGTTTCAACTGTTCAAATTTTCAAATTCTCGTAAACTGATAGAATCTAATTTAGAAACAAGCTTTAGTTGCGATTGTATCTAAAGAACAAAAATATGAGGGCGTGTACTAGTGTACACACGTAAGAAGTGAAACTTCTTTATGGCCTTATTTTTCGCAAAATGATCTACATGCAACTTTTCAGAAATTGGTTAAATAAAGTTAAATTAGATAAATTTTAAACAAAAGGATTTTATTATCATAGACATGAATACAAATTTTTGTAAATCAATTAACTAATTTTTGTAGATTCAATTTCATATTTCAGTTACCATAAGCCATTAATTACAAAACAACAATTGATCGAATCTTATAGCAACGTTTTGATCGTGTACCTTATAACCATCCGTTTTGTGACCTATAGTATGTGCCTCCGTGGCGCAATCGATTAGCGCGTTCGGTTGTTAACCGAAAGGTTGGTGGTTCGAGCCCACCCGCGGGCGAACTTTTTATTTATTTTACTACCTTTGAACACCTTGTACAATTTGTATTTATTTAAAAATATTTTAGAATTTTATAAAAAAAAGATGGCGCGTAACGAAAAAAATGTGACGGTAAATTTTTTTCCAACGCCGATAAAGAAGTTTCACTTCAAAAATTTTTTGACACAATTAATCAGTGCTCTAAGTTCAGAAACAGATTCCTTACCAATACTTTTAATGTTAAATAAACATTTTTTGTACTTTGTACTTTGTACTTTGTCATTATTATAACTGTCCTTTAAATTATCCCAAACGATGCAATGATTTGAGACTGAAAAACTCAAATTCTTTATCGTTTTAGTAGCATTGCTTTTCAAGAACGCACAAAGATAATGAAACCTTTGCACATCTGATAGCTATTGTTATCGTAAATAAGACTAATAAACAAACTTTTAAAAATTTACCAGTATTTAAAATTTCCTGTGAATGTGGAGAAGATTAATAGTGAGAAATTTACCAAACTGAAATTTGTGCAACGCACAAATTGGGCAGGTGGAAAAAATTTTAATAGATATTTGGCTCACTTTTTGGCTAGCTTTCGTAGTAGATAGTCGTGAGTCGGATTGTCAGTGCTTAAATTTTTCAGGTAAGCGGTGCGCTAACGCCACCTTTTGTTGCATGTAAAACATAATTTTATAAGGAAACAAACATTTGGACTAGAAAAAAATACCCCAGACTCGCGTTCTTTAAAAGTGCGTAAAGCAATAAAACAATATAGTTATCAGAAACAGAAAGTTTCGTTTATTCCGACTAGTAACTGCACAATTAATCTTAAGGAAAAAAAAGAGAAAGACGAGTATCAACAGTAAAGTTTCAATTACAATTGTCGGTATACTCTTAACCTAAAGAATAAATACAATCGACATGAACACGTGGCTACGCCACTGCTACTAACCAAGATCGTTACACGAAGATTAGATACACCGTGTAAATGGGAAAGCAGACTGCCAGTCGGTCAGTCGTAGCGCAAACCGCGAAGCAACTGTTCATTTGTTTTGTGATTCGTCGCGTTTTCGTTCGTTTAATAAAAAATCTTTTTCTACGTTAATATGAATCCCAAAAAGCAAAAAGTGGAAACTGAAAATAGAAGGTTTCTGGCAGAATGGACTGAACAATATTGTTGTACGCTGCCTGATAGGCCTCAAGCGGTTCCAGTGTGCCTTATATGCAATAAAACTGTCGCTACTGCTAAAAGTAAAATTTGAAGCAACATTATGAAACAACTCATCAGCAATTCCACAAAAACTTTCTTCTTGGCGATGTGGCTCGTAAAGAAAAACTTCAGGCATATCTCAGTTCTTACAATAAAAGCACAAAATTACTAGTTCGTTGCATGCGCCAGCAAGAAAAATCCACAGAAGCAGCGTTACGTGTGTGCTGGACGCTTAATAAACACCAGAAACCATTTTTAGATTTTGAGATAGTACAGGAATGTATGTTGCCAGTAGTCACGGCACTTTTTGAAGAAAAGAAAGATATTGTCGCTGCAATTCAAAGTATTCTATTGTCAGCGAAAAGTAATACACAAAGAACTGAAATGTTAGCTGCTGATATTAAAAACACTCTTCTGAAACTTCTGCAATAAGCACTTTGCTACGCCATAGCATTTAATAAATTATGTGACATTGTTGATGAAGAACAAATGTTTATTTATTTTGAGATTTCTTGACATTGAGTGCCAAATTTTTAAGGAAGAGTTGCTAGCAATATTGCCGTTGAAAGATAACACTCGAAGATTTATTTAAGGTCATTGTTGAATGTATTACTAAATCTAACATCAGTTACAATAAAATGGTGTCGCTTTCAACTGACGGGGCCCCGGCAATGATTGGCAAAGAAAAAGGTGTAGTAAAGAAAATCAGAGGTTAAAATTTAAGTCTAATATCGTATCAGTGCATAAATTCACCAGGCAACCCTTTGTGGAAAATCTTAGTGCTACATTGAAAAAAGTGATGGTCAAGTTAATTAATTTGATGAGATCTCATTCTGCTCTTCAGCACCGACATTTCAAGGAGTTTCTTTCTGAATGTGATTCAGCGTATTCTGACTTACTGCAACGCACAATGTTTGTTGGCTAAGTAAGGTCAAGTTATTCAACGTTTCTGGCTAATAAAAAAAGAAGTAATCTCTTTTTTGCAAAACTTAGATACGTAGAGATCCAGGAAGCACTTTGAGTTCGTAACGAATAAGAGCAATATGCTGTTTGTGGCTTTTCTAAAAGATATTATGAAACATTTAAATACGCTTAACACAGAGTTACAAGGAAATGGAAAATTAATACGTGATCTGATACAAAACGTGTTTGTTTTTTTGTCGTAAGCTAGATATTTTTGAAAAAGATATTGTAAGTCAAGAATTTATTCATTTTTCCGACAATTCTTGAATTGAAAAAGGAGAACTCTAAGGAAGAAATTGCAGTGTTTATGAAATTTTTAGCCAATCTTAGGAACAAATTTGCTAGAAGATTTCAAGACTGTACAGAGATGGGCAAGCTATCTCCGTTTTTTAAATCGACATTTGAAATTGATGTAGCGGCAGAATGGACAGATGTGGCTGCCAAGTTATTTAATCTGTCAAAACCATTCAAATGAAAATAATTGATATGCAAAAAGATTTGTGTTTTAAAATATATAAAACTGTATCTATTGAAGAGTTTTGGGCCAAACCTCCCAGAAAAATATGAAAATTGCAAAAAAATAGTTATCAATTTGGCCACTATATTTGGCTCGACATATGTATGTGAAACATCTTTCTCAAAGATGAATTTTTCGAAAAACAAATATCGTTCGAGATTAACGGACGCCCACCTAGAAGACACACTTCGAATTTGCTGTTCTTCTCGAGAACCAAACTATAAAAAACTGGCTCAAGACCGTCGGTGCAGTTTCTCACATTAATTTTAGGTCTTGTGTTTTATAATTTAGAATTTTATTTGAAACCATAAGTATTATTATCAGTTGTTTTTTTTTCTGGACCTCGTTAAAATTTTCTTACAGTATCCGGACCCTACCTAAAACTACTTGCCGACCCCTGGTTTATACGTTAACACTGACCGCGGTTACGCGTAACCCCATGTGATGATGTACATATTTTTCAAAGAAAAGAACACACGCTTTATATACATTGTACACTGGTGCTGAACACTGAGCACAAGCAGTCTGAATAACATAAAGTACAGCGAGTTTGTTTCTGAAGTGTTTAGGTATGGTGGATCATTTTCCTATTGTTTTTGCTCGCCATTTAAAGAATTCTGAATTGCAGATTTTAGTTCTCTCGTTAGTAGTTTAGTCAATCTTTTTTCCATATGAGGTTTGGCTAAGTGCAATCCAAGTTCAAAAAGATATTTTCTTCGGAAACCTTTCTTAATTCTTTTTTGAAAAAAACTATTGTCAAGCATGCCATAAAAATTTCTTATGTACCATCTGATCAAAAGTGTCAACTTCACATTTAGTAGAGTTGTAAAATTTATTATTTTTGGTTTTATGTTAGATTTGTCAAGACTTTTGTCAGAATGTATTATAGAAAGTAATATTACTGACTTTTTTGGGGTAAAAGAAACTAAGGTTTTGTTGTGATCAAAACCAGATTATGATGACAAAACTGGTTTACTCTTATTGGGAAGAAAGCATTTTAAAATTTTTTTTTAATTTTTTTGTAGTATCAACTTTTGTAAGCTTGTGGTCATCCAACGTAGTTTTGGTTAAAAGGATAAAGGTAAACCAATTAACCTTTGGTGTTATTGGTGTTAGTACCATGAATACATAAGGAATAGATCTTCAGTACAACAGCTTCTTTTCCAATATAAGGTAAAATAGTTATCATATAAAAAATACGCGCATCACACATGGTAACTATCTTTATTCCGTATTTGTCTGCTATATAAATACGACAAAGACATGTGCCGCAAAAACCCAGTACTTGTTTATCTATTGTACAGTATTCATAAAGAGTATAGTACTCAGTACAATGAAAAATAAATACAGTCCAAAGATGCCGAATTGGAGCAAATTTATCCTGAGAATTCCTAGTTGTCCTGTCATCAAAGCGCATACCTACAAGTTATAAGAAATTCAAAACGTACTTTGGTCATTATGCATTTGTATATTTCCGGTCCGAAAACTGACTAAATTTTAGTTGTATTGAGATGCCTATCTTTCCGGTAGCCGGCTACGTATATGAGACCAATAAGTGTATCTATTTTTAATTTATTTGTAGATCTAACATACCTACAGTTGTCATTATAATTTCTTCTTCGTATATCAATTTTTATGTTGGTATAAAATACAATAGAAGCTAATATAGCGACATCCAGGTATACGATGTATTTTTGACAAACTTTTTTGGGTATCTCTGTGTGTGTGTAACGATGTACCCACAATAACTCTCGAAACAATAGTTCTGGTAACTTGAAATTTGGTATGAAGCTGGCCTTTTATATTCTCTCGGTTCTATCAAAAAATGGGTCTGATAAAAAAACTGGAAATGAGTGTATCCGTCATTTTTAACAATTTTTCTTATATAGTTTTGTACGTATGTAAATTATTCAAATTATTCAAATAAAAAAAATTTCTAACATTAACAGTTTATTTAATATTTTATTTACAATAAAAAATAAATTCACAAATATAAACTAGGTTCGAATTCTCTCTGAAACACTTTTTTTTTAATTCTATATCTTTAAGGGAAACCAAGATACGTTATAAATAATAATCTTTACTGATTTACTAAAAAGGAAAGCAATATCAAGACGCTCAAATATAGGGATTAGTCGATATGACAACATAAGCTCGATTTGCCATATTTCGGTTATGTCTAAATAAAATAAAAAAAATTCAAAAAAATTGTAACATGCTAGGAAGTCAAGACAAACGTGTACATATCACTTTGCAGTAGTTTTAGGACAATATAACTTTAAAAAAATATGTAAACATTCCTTCATCCTTATAGGAAAGTCGTCTGGTTTTTTGAAACTGTTTCAAAAACCATACAAAAACTAAACATAAAATAATTTATAAAAGTTTAATTAAAACTGCGTCAGAATCAAAACAAATTTAATTCAATCCATAATAACTTACTTTTAGTTATAATTTAATATACTACGGCGCGGTGTTGAATAAAGTTTTTATTCAGAAATAAATCATACAAAAAAATTTTTTAAATTTACTCATAAAATAAATATAAACAAAAACATTTTTTTAAATTCTGTTTAGTATGTTAGTTATGTTAGTTAGTTAGTTATGTTTTTTAATTTTATTTTGTTTTAGGTGAGTTACAATTTATGGTATTTATTTTTGAAAGTTTAGCTATCTTCTCATCGTTTCAATAATATTTCAAGATCATTGTCTCGTAAATGATCATTCGAATCCCTAATTAAAAGATACTTTTTGGTTATAAAACTTCTAAAACATTTTTAAATAGTTTAATTACGATCACTTCATAAAATACAAAAAAATCACAAAATATTGTTAGAAAAAAAAATTTCAAAATATATTTATACACAAAAACGCTGGATTCACATACTATGTACAATAAAAACAAATGTTTTCATTAAATTCAAATACAAATACAAATATGGCGCCATACTACACATTCAAAAAAAGTATGTAAATAAAATGTTAACATTTATTGAGACGATAAAGATTAAATATTACAAATTTTAACCGTTTAATAATTTACTAATTTTGAGCAAAACAATATATGTATAATAAATACTGTATTGTAACCCTTAATAGCAGAAATTTCTGAATTATGCTTTAGCAAATCCTTAAATTCGCATGCACAAGCAATTATGGTCACTTACGTACATTGTTTAAAATTGTTTTATAATTACTTCATGTAAAGTTCTGAACAGTTTTGCTATGTTAAGCAAATATTATTTACAGATTTAAAAAGATAATTTAAACAAAGTTTATTTTTAATCAAACGTAATAATATTTATAAGTTAATAAGTTTTTTTATACCGTATTTTCATTACTGAACATTAAATAACTTGGTATTTTGGTAAACTACAACAGCAATTTTCAATGTAAAAAAAACAAATATATAAAAAGCTCAGTTAATATCAGTTTAGTAGTTATGTTTCAGATTGTAACAAAAATAATAAAAACATATAATACTCATTTAATTTCTAAAAAACAACGTCATGAAAATTTCAACAATTTTACAATAATATTACACAATATTATATGTTCCCAACGTTATTAAACTTCTCGAAAAGCTTTAAAATCCAATACAAAATTGTTCATGTAAAAGATAAGTAAACACAACCCACATCTTTCACTAAACTATTTTTTCTATTGAAAATCGTTTCTTTATAAAATCCGCTGTTAAATATTGAACATTCTGAAAACTATCTAAAGTTTTCCGGTTATCTGAATATTTTTAAACTTTTTGAATAGAAAATTTATGAGTAAATCATTCATCATTGACGCATTGTATTAATTACCCCACGCCACTCCAATTTTGCATGATTTAATTTTTCATTAAATTGATTAACGGATTACGATTATTGTGTCTTAAACACAACTTTTTATAAAATATTGAATTTATAGAAAACATTTTATATTTTCATGAGTTTTTATGTATTTCAAGCAGATCTTACGCTTCGACTGCACAATACGTTTGGCAAATATCTTAAATCGTAACGTCTAACAACCACTACCCGGTATTGTATTAAAAAAGATTCTTTGCTCAAACAAGATTTTTCCGCTTTATCTACAAACAACGATCAGGTTTTATAATAAAAATACGCTCTAAAATAAATAAAATTAAATAGAAACGCAAACCAAGTAATCGTTTAAAGAGCTTTTGCTTTGTTTCTTACGTTTGTAGCGCATCATAAAAAAACACATTCATAATTATCATTTTATTTATAAAACAATTTTGGTTTTATTAAGTATGCGGTGAGCTAAAATGATTAGGGCCAAGTTAAATATTCCGCTATAAAAATATTCTTAAGTTGGTAGCACTGAATTTAAGAGTTTAAAATAGTTTTTGCAGTGTACATTGCAATGTTTAAATTTTAACATAATAAATAACACAGCACGTTTCTGTTGTATGTTGCTATTACATTACAATATACAACTTATTTTAGATATAAAAGCTGTCACAACATTTACTTGTGTACATTTTATGTAATACATATTTTTTTTCTAGAATTACATGTGTCAACATCACGTTACATATTGTATTCTTGTTTATTTACACAGAAACATCTCGCGACAAGCTTTTGTATTATATAAATTGTATAATGTAATAATATTATGTGTTTGATTTAATTTAAAGATTATTTTCTACTTTTTATAGCATTTAAATTAAAAGCATGTTTTTTAAAAATGTTTTTTATTATTAATTAATCTTCAAATTTTTACTTTTTGCTAGACTAAAAATGCATTGTCATAGAAAGTGAAGCAAGAAGTGAAAATTCAACTCCGTAGGATAAGAGAAAGTAGTTTTTACTTTATTTAGAACTATTCATGAATGTCGATTTAGGTCATACTTTTATAAAAATACGTTTTTATCAAAACTGAACCAACATGTAAAATTTAACTTTAGCAGGATAAGAAAAATGGCTCTTTCTTGTGTGGTACAGGAAATGTGAAACCACTTTAGAATATATTGATTTAATTTACGGCAATTTACAGATTGGCTACTTGCTGACAACGTATTTATATTATGTTAATTTTTAATTGGTTTTAAAGAAATTTATGTTTTGACAAAGTCATGATTATCACAAAAATGCGTTGTTATTGGAACTGAACCAACATGTAAAAATTCAAACAAACAAACAAACATACGTTGCAAGTTAAATAAATTAAAAAAAAAACTAATGTAATAGTATATGCTTGTTCTTTTAAGAATATATTGCAATTTTTTTTTCAAAAACATAATTTTTAAATCATTTTTTTGCAAATTTGGTTGAATATTATTTAATTTGCAATTTAAATTTCTTGTATAAAAAAATTTCATCATTAACAAGATGTTACGTACGAAATTTTCATTACGGACGACTCTGTATATTGAATTGAAATTAGATTCCGGTTTTGACGCCCTCTACCGATTTTTGCTTGCGACTGTGATTTTACGACAAACTTGCGAAGCTGTCGATTGCCTAAAATGGTCGGTGCGTCTTAAGTAATTTCTTCCAATACCATCCGGAATAATGGAAATCAAATTGTAATTACATTACGTGCATAAAATATTTGAGTCGTCACATGCCATTTTCTATCCGCTTTGAGCACATGTACGTTTTCAATAAAGGAACACGAATAGTAATTCTTACTAAGAAATAACGTTACCGCACACATACGCTTTTGGAAGGCGTTTTCTACGCCACGAAAACGAGGTTTCGATAAGCCTTACCCTGGGAGATGTTACTACCTGTGTATTAGTCGATTGTGTTATCAGCCACCTGTGTTAAGATTAGTCCTTACAGTACACGATACAACGGGTTTTTATATAACATTTAATGATTTATTAATACTATTTTTTTAGCTTTTTGTTCTGTGTGAGCTAGATTGTGATCCGATTTGCTTTTCACTATTTATTACAGGCCACTGACGAGAAAACGTTTTCTCCGTGGAAACTGGATTTTGGGGTGAGTTATTTGTTTGACTTTTATATCGGGATCACGAAAGTTATTCACAGAATTGTATTTAATGTTAATGATCGTAATTACGTTATCGCTTATATACCAATAAGGTAATCTTAAACATTTCATAACTGTATCGCATGCTGTGAGGGAAAACATATTTATTCTGGGACTTTCGGTGCTGTCCATTTCGACATAATTTTCATATATAGTGTGTGTTGCCGATACTGCAGGCATTCATGTATGATAATTGCGATATAATCTAGTAAATTTTATGTGTTACTAAATCAAAGTCTCCTCTACTTGTTAATGCAAACTGTTAGTCATCTTAGTATTTAAAGTTGGCGCATTTAGCGTACATTTGTCAATTTACTGCGCTACTAAAGCAAGCTGTGATATTTGTTGATTATATTTAAAAATCTTCCAAGTACGGACGAATGTAGAAAGTTCACATATTCTTGTTAATGTTTGCCATTCACATCTTAAAGTGATTAAAATCGTTAAGCTCTCTTGTTAATTTTCTTTCTCCTGTGGTTATTGTTATCTACTAACTAATTTGGGCTACTCGAACAGCCGAGTATAAGGATTACGAACCTTCAATTGGGTTACAAGTTTGGACTGTCTGTCGTGAGAGAGACAGAAGTGTTACTTTGGATCAGCTCTGGCGCCCTTAAGCATATTTCCTGTAAACCTCCCCTACCTCCGACTATTGTGAGTTGGCCGTGCAAGGTTCGTAAAACCAAAAGCTTGTAACAAAGAAAAGATATAAAAGTTTTGAGTGAAATAAAAACTTTTGGGTTAATGGTATTAGGTTTAAGTGAAACAAAATAACAGAAAAAGCAACTAAATTTTGAAAACTAGAAAATATATTATTCAGGACTTGAAGTGGGCCACAAAGCAAAGGAGAAGTAGGCATATTAAATAAGAAAAAATTAAATAAAAGGATAGTGGATAGAAAGCAGGGTTATCAAGAATAATCTCAATGCAACTGCAAATCAATGAAAAAACAAGAATCATACAAATAAATGCACCAATTGAAGTAACAGTAGAAGATAAATCATTACAAAATACACAAGATAAGGCAAGAAATACAACAAATATAATTATAGTAATGTAGAACTGGAATGTTAAAGCAGGAAATTACAATAATAAAAGAATGAAAAGTTTGAAAGAATACGGAAAAAAAGAAATAAACAGAAATAGATTGAAAATGCTGATATTCTGTATTACAAACAACTTAAAAATAGGAAACTCTTTCTGGTATCAACCTACTGAAAGTCGGTACACTTTTATAGCAAAAAAAAGTATAAATAGCGTAATTGATTTTATTGTATACAGCCAAGAGATTGAGAGTGTAATAAAAAAAAGTACGAAAAAAGGCAGAACAGTACAAATCACAGACTGGTCGTGGCAAAATACCTCAATCCATAATAGTGAAAGAAGAATGCAGTACATATAAGAAGATTATTATATGCAGACTAAAAAATAAAAAGTTGAAGAAGCAATACATAGAGGAGAGATAAACAAGCTAGATGGTGGACTGATGACGTGAAGAATATAGTTAAACAAAAAAAATAGTACAGAATAGATATGAAAAAACAAAAACAAAAGAAGACAAAAAAGAATATGACAAACTAAATAAACTAAAGAAAAGTAAAGCGAGCCAAGAAGAAAACTTTGATGTAGTTTGGAGAAAAACCAAACGATGACTTTAAAAACAATAACATAAAGTTCTGAAACAAAATTAAGGGCAAATGAAAGAACGAGCTGAGTGAATGAAAGAACAAAAACAACACGCTAGCAATAAAAGCAGAAAACATGACAAATAGATGGATAGAGTTTTTGTTAAAAAAATTGACAAAGAAGAAAAACGAGATGTTTAAAAGAAAAAGAAAGAGAACAAGATGTATAGTATAAATTGACAAGATGTAATATAAGCAATAAAAAGATTAAAATAGAAAAAGCAAGCAGAAAGATCAATGTAGAGCCGGAAATGATTAAATGTCTGGGGAATATATAAACAGATTGGTTATGGGAAATATGTTTTACAACCATATTTTATTATTTCAGATTAACAAACTTCTAGATAATAAATAAATGATATGGTCAGACAAAAGTTCTTATTCATTCCCATTGGAAAAAAAGTATAATTGTTAATTTATCTATAAATCTTGAAAACATTATACTAAAGATAAATGAAAAACCTTATACAAACGAGCAGGTAACTAATTATTAAATGGATAAACATATTAGATAATATTACAAATCTATACAATAACACTTTTCATCGTACAATTAAAATAAACTATCGATGGTTAACAAAAACAACGATAAATCTATTTTACATTCTGCATACTCACACATAAAAAAAACAAACAAAAATTATAAATTTTCGTTGGGAGATTATGTAAGAATTAGCAAACACAGGAATGCATTTGAAAAGGGGTTTACTCCTAATTGGTCTAATAAAATTTTTATAATTAAGAAAGTTAAACTAACTAACCCAACTACATATTTGCTAAAAGACATAAAAGGGGACAATATTTCAAGAGGTTTTTATGAAATAGAATTGCAAAAAGTTAAAGATCTGGATACGTACCTACTTAATTGAAAAAAATTTACAATAAAAAGGTACTAAAATTTATGTAAAATGGTTAGGCTTTGATGAATCTCACAACAGTATTGCATAAATAACAATAAATTAAACTAAAATACATTATTTAATTCAAATCAAAACGTTATAAACTTTCTCTCTCTTCCCTACTATCACCAACTGCCTTATATATTTACTAAGATATGATAAAACCTATATTAATAAAATAAAAAAAACGTATCATTAATTCAAACATTTATTGTTTATTTCAACATTTCTCAAATATCTGCATTTCACCAACAGCTCTTCGGCTCACGAGATAGATGTTTTTTCCCAAACCAATTAAGCTATTAATTAATTAATAATCCCCACCGTCACTACGAACTTCCTTGACAAACCTACATCCGAGCATATCCGAAACGAAACGACTCTCACAACATTTTACGATTCCCCCACTAGCAATAGGATCTACCTCGACTTATCAAATACGAAAGCAACTCGAACAAACTCGAAACGAAACGATAGCAACAAAACTACGCAATCTTTTACCGATCTTATCCGAGTGATCCAAAACCGGCTCTACTATACTACTTACAACATAGCACCAAAAACTAACAAAATACCTAAAGAATGGAACAATAATCTAATTATCCTCATCTACAAAAAATGAAACAAAACAGACTGTCAGAACTACCGAGCTATATGTCTACATAAGTAATGTATAAAACATACACAAAAATTATAAAACAGAAAATAAAAAAGTATACAGAAGATAAAGTAGAAAAAGAGCAAGCAGTTTTTAAGACAAACAGAGAAACGAATAATAAGTAAATGAAAAGAAAATCATAATATTTATAGGCCTACAAACAGCATTCGACACAGCACAAAGATATACAATATATTAATGTTGTAACGTTGCATATTTGTTTTTACTAGTCTGAAGATGGTGGTATGTATTTAAGAAACCAAAACATGTAACTAAATATATTAAATAAAATCTAAGACATTTCATTTTGGATTACGACATTGTTCATTTTATTATTAATATTCAGAAAAACTACAAGTCTCTAGAAATACAAGTAAATAGGCCTAGATCAAAGGACGTCCAGCTAAAAATAGAAATCAAACAGGGTGACAGTTTAAATTCGCTATTACCTATGTACAATAGTAACGGATAAAATCTTGAAAAATGACAGAGAAAACAACATAGGCCTGAAAATCACAATAAGATATAAAAATATCTAGACAATTCATATCAATGCACTACTATATGTTGATGGCATAGTCATAATCGCAAACAGTAAAAGAAAAATGCAAAAATCTTTAAATGCTTAGATAAAGAAGATAGAAAGCAAGCATATAAAAGTTAACATGTATAAGAGTAAAGCAATGGTATTCAATAAAACAGCAAAGGATGAAATATACAAATTTAAACTATAATGCAAAAATCATGGAAGAAGTAACAACAATAAAGTACCTAGGAAATACATTTACAAACGATGCAAAATAGGATTTAGAAATTGCAACATAACTAAAATTGATCGGATAAAAACGAAGATACCAAAAGCCAGCTAAATCAAAAACCAGTATGCAGAAAAATAGAGAATAAACAGATGGAATGGTTTGGCTATCTTCTCCGAATGCAACCAGATTACACCAGAAAATGATGCAGGCTAAACAATGTAAAAAGAAAAAGATGGGAAGACCAAGAACAATATGGCTAAATCAAAGTATTAATATTGGACCAGAAAAAAAACGGAAAAGGAAATGAGAAAAGATGCCAGGAACCAGAAGACATGGAAAAAATAGACTCTAAAAACACCTGAACCCAACACTCGACTAGGATACCAGAGCAAAAAAAAGAAGTTTAAAATAATATTTGTTATTTTTTATTTTAATCTAATGAAGTTTTTATCATTATTGATTTTATATATTTTCTTTATTTTTTACAAAATATATATCTAGGATACTAACGAGCCAACTAGCGACGACGGTCAAAACCCTACTAACAGTTAACAAAAACTTATGTAAAACTAAAATAAACAAATCCAACAAACAAAAAAAAAGTGTTGTGTGTGTGACAGGCAAATAGAGCAATACGATTGCAATCAATTGCGTCATCAGCTCTAAATTAAAAATCTCGAACGAATTCATTATGTTGCAATAAACGAACCTACACAGTACACAGAGACAAACTCAACAGTTATGGTGATAACTTGCAATCAGCTGTTAAAGAAGAGCTCACATCGCTAGCAAAAATCAAACTTGCGTTGATGTTTAGTTGCCAACAAAACGAAACATTAAAATGAGCATTTAAATAAAAACGCAACTAATTGCTGTAAAGTGCAATTTGGAGAAAGATGTTTTACTATCATAGTCGATTTGTAACCATAACATTGAAAATTTGGAATTAGAGGAAGACTTTCTAAAATTCAAAAAAGACACCTTTGGTAAAAATGTCATTTACAATATTAGGAGAGGGAGAGTTGCAGATATAGTTTACTCTATATACAGTCTAAAAAATCTAAGACATGAAGGTAATACCAAAACTACTAAAAAAATTAAAGCTAAAATTATCTATCTTTTAGAGTTTGGTTGTTCCTTTTATGACATCAACTTAATGTATGAAAAGATTGAACGATTGCGCAGTATTTTTTTTTAAATGTAATGTATGCAATTGCCTTGTAGTCGTGCCTACCAAACATAATAAATCTACAAAAACCTAAGAAATAGATAACGAATTAGTACCTAGGAAAATATCTGTAATCGTTGATGGCGATTAGAATAAGAGATCTTATCGTACAAATTACAATTCTCTATCGAGCGTGGTAAATTCTTGTCTACTATTATTAATTATATCTTTGCTAAAACATACGTTATAGGCATGTATTATGGGAGCAACTACAAAGAAAATTTTTGATATAGCCGTTACAAATAAATATTGTTTTGTTTGTGCAAGAAACTATTTGAAAGAACATGTACAAAAAACTGGAATGGTTTTTCTATCGCGATGGAAGCATCTATAATTACAGAAAAGTTTCAATTATCATTAAAAAACATAATTTGACTTATGAAAACATAATTGGAGCGCGTACAAGAGAATAATTGAAGCTTCTCCTTATGGCCCAACTGCACCACTTCAAAAAAAAATGAATCTAGTAATCATTTACTTTGAAATGATATAAGCAAACTGTCAAAAGTTGGAAAAGATGCTACAATACCAATACACGATGTTTCTATTATCAGATGCTTACATTACCGAGCGTTTACGTATTAAAGATGTTTTTACTTTCCTATAAGGAAAGTATAGCAATCGCAATTTTTTTTCAAAAAATTTTCTTTGAAGAATTTTACGTTTCAAGGTCTTCTAAATCAGAAAAACGTGTGTGTGTGTGTGTGTGTCTGATAAAGAAACCGGAAATGAGTGTATCCGCGATTTTTAACAGTTTTTCATATATAATTTTGTACGAATGTAAATTATTTGAATTATTTTTATAGTCTCTTATCGAGACAATAGAAAAAAATAAATAGCTGGTGGCACAAAAGTTTGGTTAATTGGCGATTTACTAATCGTTTTTAATACAAACGTATCACTTCAAAGTGGTTTTAGAGACAACATAACCGTATAAAAATACATTTCTTTATCATTTCTTATAGGAAACTCGAGGAAACTCAACACAAAATATAACTATATGATAATATATGCTTACTGAGAGACTCAATTATTTATTCAAAATTGAATTAATTATTGTTTCAAATATTAATAACAGTTAAAAGTGGAAAAAATGTTATTTTATTTAATTTTGTAAAAAATCTCAAAACGTTTATTTTTAATTTTTTGTTTTAATAATCGCTACATGTTTTGACTTATGGTCATCTTCAGGCGTATACTATAACATTAAAATTATAAAACCGAATCTTATTTTAAACATAAACTTACTACATTAGAATTGAAAAATCAAACTTCAAATATTGAATATTAAAAATTGAATATTAAACTTTTAAAAAACAATTATAAGAATCTGAAAAATAATAGAAACTAATTTGTGTTTAAGCCAAATCTTTTTCTTACTTAACAACCAAACATTTATTAAAAAACAGGTTTACTTATAGGAAATAATCTTTCACCAATACTAGCATAAATTTTCTTATCTACGTTAGAAATCTATAAACTTTTTCTAATAATATAATTAAAAAACATCTTATTTATTATAAAAGATACGTAGATGGCATTTTAGGCAGTGAATATGATCTAAATTATTGTTTTAATTTACTAAACTTGTTACATCCCAATATAAAATTTACAGTAGAAAAAGAATCTAGCAATATTTTAAATGTTCTTGATTTATCTATTAAACGTTAACCTAAAAATTGGTATTTATCGTAAACCTACAACAACTGATCACATTATTCCTTTTTCTTTATTCCATCTACTCTCACACAAATTAGCAGCTTTTAAATTTTTCTTTAACTGATTATATACTTTTCTTCTTGATCAAATAGTTTTCATAAAGAAACAAATATTATTTTTTATCTAGCTAATATTAATAGTTATCCTTCACATATTATTACAAAATTTACAAAAGAAAATTCTGTCTTCTATTAAAACTAAAAATTGTTCTTCTCTTACACCTGTCTCTAATCAATCAAATAAATATTATTCTCTTCGTTATATAGAGTCTTTCTTATTTTAATTTCAAAATCTATTAAAACATTTTAATCTTAACATTTCTGTTTCGTCAAAAAATTACAGTAAATTTTGATTAGTTAATACTAAAAATAAAATTAATATTTTAGATAAGCCCGGTGTTTATAAATTAAAATGTGGTGATTGCAACGCATTTTTATATAGGACAAACAGGTCGCAAGTTTTCTATTAGATTTGCTAAACATCTGTCTTGTATTAAAAATAATAACATTTTATTTAAATCATTATTTGCTAATCATATATAAAATTCTCATCATTCATTTAATTTAAAATTTTTTTTTTAATTTTACATATTTGCAGTAAAGGTTTAAAACTATTTTTTTTTGAAATAATAATCGTGATGTATCCTTTAATGAAGTTGTTAACTTTAATAATAATTTACTTTTTCTAAATTAGTTTTTGTTTGGTTATTTCCATTGTGATATTATTTTGTTGTAACCTAGGAATTTCTAATATTACACTAATATTGTCTATTTCAAATTTGAAATTGTCAAACTTCAAATATTTAATTTGATTAATAAATGTTGGTAAGTTTATTTTTATAATTTTTTTATTTTATTTTAATTTATGTTTCAGATTTCTATAATTATTTTTTAAAATTTATTATTTAATTTTTAATATTCAATATGTGAAGTTTGATTTTCAATTCTAATGAAGTTTATGTTTAAATTAAGATTTGATTTTATAATGTTAATTTTATAGTATACGCCTGAGAATCACCATAAGTCGAAACATGTAGCGTTTACTAAAACAAACTTAATGGGAAGGTTTTGAGATTTTTAAAAAAATAAAATGAAATAATAAAATACAAACCCATTTAGAGTTTTTGAAAAGAATTAATGGAAAAAATAAACTTTTATTAGAAAAGATGTATTTACTGAGCAACTTTTCTCATATTATTTATTTGTTTCTTTAGTAGTGTTTTAAATAATTTAGTCAATTTCATTATTTTTTTTAATATAAGCTGTTCTTTGATCTCATTTTAATACGTCATTACCTACTTTGTAAAAGAAGTATATTTTGATAATTGTGTAATATTTTAAAAATGATCAAATAAACTTTTTGTATAAATAATGCTATGAAGTAATCTAAATATTACTTTTTTAAATTTCACTGTAACGTAAATATTTAAAAAACTAATAATTATATCAACGAAGATTTAACTTTAACGTATGGAAAAGTCTAGGCAAAATTTGTTTTGCCATTTTTTAAGTTAAAATTTATCGCCATCAATGTAGACCAGTAATAAATTTAAAAGTAAAAAGTCAAATAACCGAATAAAATAATGCAAGATTAATATATTTACAATTTTATTTCCAGACGATTTTAAGCAGGTTGAACGATTCTCACAGAAATTTCTTACAATAACAAAGCAGGTTAATGTACGATCTTATTTAAGTTTGAAAAAAAAGATTATTTTTTTGAAACCAAATCAGGAAGTTGACGAAATCATCAGTTTTATCAGTGATTTCTCACTGAAAAAAGCCGTTCAGTTTTCATTTACAGGCAACTCAACAGTCGAGGTGCGCAGAAAAAACACAGTTCCTTAACAATTATGAAATTTTGAAATAAACTAAATCGACAAAAAAGCAAAATGTTCAGACTTTGAAAATCATTTTAGAAAATTCAAAACAACAATAACATTTTATTTAAAAATAAAAAAGCAGCATTAAAAACGTTTATTGGTAGGCAATGCTTCCAAAAAGAACACCATACAAAAAAAACATAGTAACAATTAGCATTATCGTTGTATTATAAACACGCAGATTCGTTTGCATTTACCATCTCAATAAGCAAATGGTAAAATGGATAGTGACGAGTGTATACCTACACTAGATAAAACAATAAATACTAAACCTAACGACAAAAAAATAAAAAGGATAGCAATTTTATAAATAAAGACATGAAAGTGTCGTTACAACGCGAATGTAAATGTTAATTCTTTTTACAATTTTGTTCCCTAGTACATATTACGGGTTATTTATGTCACTATTTGTGTAAAAAATTAAGTGCAAAAATTGTAAAAAAAATTTAAGTGTTGATAAAACAAGTGCTTGAAACATTAATTATAAATAAGTATTACAGTATCTCAAAAGAAATAAAGTTCTTATACAAACCAATTTCAGATTTTTTTAAGATTGTGTACATTCTATTAATATTGTTTAATGGAGAGTTTTATAAGTTACAAACAGATTATGGTTTAGCAGCAAAAATTAAACGCTTAAAAATTAATCTAAGATGGACAGAAAATTCATGGGTAACTAAATAATGCAATTCACATAAAACAATAATTATTGATCAACTGATTAAAATAAAATTTTACAGAACATTAAAACGGTCAGTTAGTAATACCAACAATGGCACTAGTAACAATTTTACGACAATTAAAAAAGCTCATCGTAAGATCAGAATATTATCAGTGTATAGGATGTTATTTTTTATATGTATGTGTTGCAAATGTATAAATATTTCCAAATGTTAATGTTAATTCTTGTGTTTAATTGCATGTAAATTTGTATCACTAACACAAATTGAATGTAAAACGGTTAAATAAAGAAATTATAATTCCGCGATATATTTTTCCATTTAACGCTTTTAGAAAAATTAATTAAAAAACAAGTAGCATAATCGACATCGCAGGTTAGTTTAGCTTGTTTCTATTTAAATACAATATTGCGTTAACTAATAAATAATTAAATATTATCAAATTTCCCATGTAAGAAATTAAGCAAT
Organism: Aquatica leii; assembly: GCA_035610365.1. Taxonomy (NCBI): domain Eukaryota; kingdom Metazoa; phylum Arthropoda; class Insecta; order Coleoptera; family Lampyridae; genus Aquatica; species Aquatica leii. The sequence continues at coordinate 31,375,947 of CM069437.1, read as the reverse complement.
AATTTGATATTGAAGTTTGTTACTTTTTTATTATAAAATCTGACGATTATTTAGCAAATATACTATACTAAAAAGTACTAAAATCTAAAGGACCTGCATACTTTAAAAGGTATTAACTTCCTGTTTTTTATTTAATAAAAAGCAATAGTTTAGGTAAAATCATATTTCTTGATTTTGTACCTGATTATAAGAAAGCATTATTAATGTAAATAAAATATTCTATTATATATCTCGCATTTGCTACCTACTTTTTGTACACAAAAATTTTGAATAACGATTGTTTCAAAACCCTATTATTAATTTATTTTTCAAAATATCAGTGTTGTTTTTCTGTGTTTAATTTTTATATACATTGCAAGTGCCCAATACTCTTTCTTAATATATAGTATAACAATACCTACTTGTAAGATTAAAAAAAATTAAAATGCAAATTTATCGGTAAACGTTGGTCCTAATACTACTTCTCATAGTAATATGCATTTAAAAAAAATCTTATTTTATAACACAGCTACCTATAATCTGCGGTTTGTATTTAGTTTACTGTTTACTTATTACTATAGTTGAAGTGTTGACTACAATAATGAATTGCATTCTTAAGACATGAGACTATCTTTAAGAATATTTTAATCAACGGTTAAACACAGCTGTTTACAAAAAATTGTTGTTTAGTTGTATTTATTTCATTAAAAGTTTTCAAACATTAACGTATTTGTTGTTATTACGATAACAGTCTTAGTATTTGAATACATATATTTTATATTCTGCGTTGTCTGAATTGACAATTCTTCTCTTACAGTTTTTGTTGCCATGATAAAGCGTGTGCAAAACGTTTTTTCTAGAATGATTTTGTTTTTCTTGCACGATAAATAAATCTTTTCTAAGCGTAGATCTAGCTAACAAAAATATTGCAAATAATATTCCGCTTGGTTAAATAAAAATTTAATATTTTTCACTTAGTTACAAAAAAAATGATTCACTTTTTGTTGATAGTCACGTTGATTAAACCGATGGACTACCTGTCGCATATCACTTTTAGACTATAATCTATCGAGAATCCACTCAGTTAATCATTTAGTGTTTGTATCTGAACTTGATAACACGTAAATTTGATGTTTAGTAAAATCAAAACGTAATAAAGAAATCATTCTATATAGAATTAAAATAGAATTATTTGAAACGGTACGTGTGAAACGTGCTTGCAAATAGACTCTTGTGAAAAGCATAGATTTGCAATCTGTACTTTGCTGACAATTAAAAAAATTTTTTTTCGTAATGTTTTACTTGTTTAATTCTAGAGAACTAGAATCAACATTATCAACTACAAATTGAAAGTTTTTGTGTAGTGTGCTTTCTCGAGTATGACAAATAACTTACAATGCCAAATATATGTTTAAAAAAACATCAATGCTTAAGCTGCAAATAAATTACGAAAAAAAATGACAAAAGTAAGTATTTAAAATATTAATAATTTTAATTATAAAACGATAAAATTAATAAATTAGACACAGGAATTCGTCACAACGACGTTTCGATAAATGTTTTGATCTTATTCATGTCCAAAAATTAATATACAGTTTAAAAACAAAAATTAAAATATTTTGTATATAAATCAACTTTATTAACTAATAACATATAATTTATCAATAATAAATAGTTGCATACACTAAATAAGATTAAAAAAATCGTAGTATAAAACGTACATTGATATTATACGAATATTACACTAATACTAATATTTGCAACATGATGTAGTAAATTCAAAATCAATTTTAGAATTTTTATTAACATTCTTAACAGTTAGAAAAAAATATTGTAAATTTAAGGTTATTAAGATGGTTTAAATTTAATTAAATTTGAATAAATTCTATAAAAATATTGTTGTGTTCTTAAATAACATTTAATTAACCATTCTTTTTTATAATCCGTTTCTTTACATAAAGTTATCGGATTGGTCGATCTACGTCATGTAAATTATTTAGAATATTTTCAGTTAATTTAGTTACATTAGATACATTATTTTTTTAAGGGTTTGTAATATTACTATTAAGGTCACACATCTTAGTTTTAATAAAGGTTTTAGTAGTAGTTCCTATATACACTTTGTTACCATTTTTACAATTGATTTGATATACGACGTCTATTTGTTGTATTCTGGTTTCAGTATCTTTTTTAATTTACTGTATAATTGACCAATATTTTTATGAATTTTATAAGTAATCTTACACTTTTCACCTAGTAGCATTTTACAAAGTTTAAAAGACAAATAATTTAGAAAGAGTAAGGTCTAATATTTATGATCTACTTTATCACTTCTTTTGTTTACTTGTTGGTTGTTGTATTTTTGTGGATTTTAAGATTGGATAATTGAGTTTTAATAATATTTAAAAGATTGCAGACAAACTTGAAAGCACAAGCACATTTGTTTTTTTTTTTAATATCAGAACAAGAAATGTTTTTTTTTTGAACAAAAATTTAATAAATATATAATTTTTTTGCTTTTGTGATGTTTTTTTAAATTATTTAAAATCACCAAAAAAACCAAGTTTATATTTTACTTAAATGTTTAAACACGCTCGAAAAGAATTAATATCTCTATATGTTGTAATCTTCAGTAGCATATGTAAAACTAATTTTAGTAGTATTAAAAATACAGTTAACAAACAGTGATATTATGATATAGAAAATTGCATCGATTTTCTAGTTCTTCAATTCACTACACCAGAAATGTGACTACTAATTAAAGGTATGCGCAGAAATTTAGATTTACATTTCAGTATTAAAGTTGATCAAACGATGAACATTAAACAATTTGCAAATCCAATTAATAAAACTTTGAAAAAATTAGATTTACCAATTTTTTAATTTTTTATATATTGTTTAAAATTGGGACTAATTGAGTTAATAATGAATCAATTAATATAAGTGTTAGTAAATTGCACAATATGTTACTGTGTAAAAATATTAAAAAACAACATGGTAAGTTTTTTACCAAACACTTTTTTAGCATGTATTTTATTAATATCAAATTTTTAATTAATTTTTATTTGTATTTAATTCGTATGGATTTAAGGTTATCGGTATTTAAAAATTTATGATTTTTCTCCTTATTTTTTAATAGAAAATAATTGAAAAAAGTGTGTTTTAAAAACTGCAAATTTACATTTTTCATACTTTTGTTTGGTAGAGAACTAAGACTTTAAATATAAACATTTAATGTAATTTTTTTATTTTTTAAATTAAAATCCGGTTTATAAATATTTGTAAATTACTATAAGTACTTCTATTTTATTATATTTTTTTTATTTAATTTTGTCACATGTAATACAACGTTTCTATATTTTTTTTTTAATAACCTTTTATAATAAATAATTTGTAATAGTTATATTTGGTTTACTTTGACTTAAACAAACTGTTATTACAGTAAACATTTGTCAATAAATTAATTACACGTTAATAAAACTACATCCTGTAATAAGTAAAATCCTTTTATAACCCAATTTGTTATTTAATTTTATGATGATTTTGTTTTGTCAATTCTGTAAATGGATTAAGATTTGTAAATTTTAGTTGACGTATGCTGTCTTAAACACATCTTGCTCCCTCAAAATCATTAGGTAATCACAAGTTTGTTTTTTTTTTAATTTTTTGGTTGACCAACATGCGAAGCGCAAGAGGTCACCTCTTCCGCAAAGTGATTCCGGCAGTTACCTCAAGTAATTGAGCGAACTTTCTGGTACCATCTTTAATAAGTAATTTTCTTTTTTTTTGTTAGTTTGGTCATTTTACTGTTTATTACGGCATTTTGTTGTAACGGTAATATTTTGGTCATTCAACTTAGATTCATGAAAGTTAAATTATCACCTAATTTACCCTTTAGGGTAAGAGAATGGGACTTTTTAGCGCCACCGTTTCGGCACGTCCGTTACGGCGCGAAAACTATTTGGCGCTGGACAATTCGGCGCAGGACAATTCGGCGCGAGACAGGTCAGCGCGATGCCTCTTCGTTTTATACTTTATAAGTCATACAAAACATGCAAAAAATATTCTCAGCTAAAATTCATTTATCTTATTATTATAAATATTTCCTCCTAATAACCGCATTAAGGGCAATTAACCGTACCTACATACTTACGTTCAAACGACTATTTAACGACCTCGTTTAGAGATGAAATTGAATAGACCAAGGCCATTCTTGGACAGTAATTATCCACCATCCTTTTTTTGTAATAAAAGGGAGTGTTTTGCGAATTTCTTTCAGTCAATTTATTTGGTGTTATGGCAAACCAAGTCAATAACATACGTGGAAAGTCAAAATTCATTAAAGATGGATTTTCATATGTGTTTGGCAAGTTAAGTAGCGACCAACGGGTTAATTTTTTATAGATGTGAACAGAAAGACAGATGTAAGGCCAGGATTCATGTGCAGGACGGAGAAGTCATTAAGAGCTTTAATCACCATTCCCAGGTCGCAACACCTGCCACAATCGAGGTGAATAGAGTGAAAACTCAAATAAAAGGAAGAGCTGAAGAATCTCAGAAACCAACAGCCTAGGTTATAAACCATTGTGCGCGTAATTTGACACAGTCCGCTCAGGCTGCCATGCCTAAACCTGCTTCGTTGAAGAAAATTGTCAGAAAGCATAATTGATTAACATTTCATATATTTTTAGCTAAAAATAATGAAGTTACATGACTTCAAATTGTCAGTATGTAAAATAAGTGCAAAAAACAGCAGTTTTTATTTAATTCTTTATAAATAACTTCCAAATCGGTTTGTGCCGAATCGCCGGCGCCGAACAGACCCCTCGCGCCAAATCAGCCGCGCCGAACCGTCCCATCGCGCCGAGCTGTCTTAGAGCCTAGGATAAATACCTCAACATATTATTAGATGTGTATTGTTTTGTCATAAACTGTGACAAATGTGACTACGTTTTTTAATACTTCCCTTCGTACGTTGGCATGCCAACTGAACTTATACTAGCTCTTCTTCATTTGGAATCTATCACTGTCGTTTCTGTTCGACCAGCTAAAAAATTAATCTTCTTAGACAAGACAAGATTGTTTAAGGCATACAATTTTTAATCTCTAAACTCTACAATTTTAAAACACACGTATTTATCGTCATTATCTTTACAACTCTATTGTTGTTCAAACTTTGGTATTTCTATTTACAAAGATTTTGTATCCGATTCCTTCCGCACTATGTCGTTCTTTTTGTTTGTCGTCAAATTTATTTAATTGTTGCTGATTTTAATTCATTTTGTAACAAAGATTCAAATTCTTCAAATATTGAAAATTACCGTTTCTTTTAAATTTAATTTAAAATATAAATTATTTTCCTGTTTAATGTTTTAATTAATTGGTTCGCAACATTGCTTTTTCTATTTTATTTCATTTCTTTTTTAACGTCAAATTTTCATACAAGTGACATCGTGTTCTGTGCCTGACGGATTTTCTATACAATTATTTAAAGTCTTAATACATTAAAATGAGAAAATGAATATAATTTTGGAAAATTTGCCAAGATGCGATTAGATTCTGTTTGGAGGCAGGATTATAACACGCTATGTACCACATTAATTACTTTGCGATTTATGCCGTTAATAGTTACTTCGAGCACATGAATCACTTAGTGTGAGGTTAATAATTGGAGAATTGTTTTACGTACTGGGACCTACCAAGTTATTAGAAATATTTATATTAAAAAATCAGTTGGAGCTCACTAAATAGTTGTACCCTTACTTAACCATATATCGACGCAATGTTACGAAAGTTTCTCTGAGTAATGTAATTGAACGATCCGACATATCTTTGTGTTAACTTCAGGAACACGATTGTGTTTGAAATACTATTTCTTCTTAAGTCACTTCTATCACAGAAGAAGATTCTAAACTCTATAGAAGTTCTATGGAGTTTAGAATTTGGTTTGGTTTAAAAGTTTATTACCTAACTGTAATGGTTCTTTGTTAGATTTTCGTTTGCTTTTTCAAGTTTACCGTTTTCTTTCTTACCTTTTTAGAGGTTAGAATATAACTTGGTTCGCAAGTTGATTACCTATAGTTAGTTTAAGTTTTTTATCTTCTTTAGGAGGGGCAATAAAAACCACTCTAAACTGTTTTTATGGCTACGTTTCGTGCCTCTAGCGTGCACTTCTTCAGGCCACTGAAAATTTATTTACGGTAAGTGAACAACATTACACAAACGCATAAAACAACTAACTGAATTTGTTAACAGGTACAGCAACCAACAAAAAACTTACAAGAAAAGGTTACGAGTGGTGGTAGTTCACTGGTCCAATAAGCATACCGTCTAATAACTAACTTAATCTAGTTAACATGAAATTAAGTCAATAATTAAAAGAATTTAAATATATGTACAAAGAAAACAACGGACATTAAAGTTAAACAAACAATATACACTGAATGCAAATTCAAAAATAATTGTAACTATGATAAGGCTAATAGATAAAAATGACCATGAAATCGCATACAACTATAAAGCTTATCTTGCAATTTTTGAAATTAAATTATTGTAAATATTACTTAAATTATTGGTGTCGTTATTGAAATTAATGTTGTTTTTATATATGTTGATGTATATCATTTCCGATACTAACCTTTTTTTGAAATTATTTTCAACATCTAAAATTGTAGGATTGTTGAAATCGAAGGTATGTCCAGTGTTAATGTGGTGGACTGCTAATGCTGTGTCTGCTTGTTTTGTTTTACAATCATAACGATGGTTATTAATCCGATTTTTACTTTTTGTTTGGTTTGGCCGATATAACATACATTGCAATTGGTACAGTCTAGTTTGTAAATTACATCGTGCTTTTCTATTGTGTTTGTTTTGTCTTTAGTTTTACTGTACAGTGTATTATAGATGGTGTTATTATTATATATTGCTATTTTGATGTTATTTGTTTTTAAAATCGGAATGATTCTATTTGTTAAATTTGGGACATTAATTATTTTCATGTAAGTGATGTTAGTATTAAGGTTAGTGGTAGGATTGGTGTTAGGGGTCGTATTAAGATTAGTTGTAGGTAGGTTAGTTGGTGGCGGGATCACAATAGTTATGTTAGTATCAGAAAGGATTTTTGTTTAATATATTTTTGGATAGTTATTCTTCCTTAATATGTTATTTAAGATGTTAAGGTTTTCTTTGTGAAATTGAGGGCTACTCAAATTTATAATTTTATTTTCATGGCCTTGATGACATTAATTTTTGATGGTGTGGGTGTCTCGATAAAAAGTTAATTGTTCTATTAGAGGCAATTGGTTTAGTATACCATTCTGTGACTAACATATTAGTGTTAACATCCTTACTGAGTCTAACATCTAGAAATGGTAATGAACCCTCTTTTTCAATTTTAACCGTGAATTTTAGATGTTGATTATAACTGTTAAAAATATTTAAAGTGTTTTCAATTTCTGTGTCGGGAATGCATGTAATGATATCGTCAACATAACATAACAAAAGGGTCGGTGTAAATGTCATTTTGTTTTTTACATAATTAAGCAAATCGTGCATTGCAAGACTGGCTAGTATAGGTGATGCTGGGTTGCCCATTGCGGTGCCAAATTTTGAACATACATTCTGTCATTGTACGTAAAATAACTAGAATTAAATAAGAATTCAATAATATTGACAACATTAACTAGTTCTAATGTAGTGTGGCTCTTTAACTCATTCCAATATTCTTTTAACAGTTTTACAGAGAGCTCTTTTGTAATGTTGGTGAACAAAGATGACACATCAAATGAAACAAGCAAATGATTAGGCGGCATTAATTAACAGTTATAATCAACATCTAAAATTCACGGTTGAAATTGAAAAAGAGGGTTCATTACCATTTCTAGATGTTAGACTCAGTAAGGATGTTAACACTAATATGTTAGTCACAGAATGGTATACTAAACCAATTGCCTCTAATAGAACAATTAACTTTTTATCGAGACACCCACACCATCAAAAAATTAATGTCATCAAGGCCATGAAAAATAAAATTATAAATTTGAGTAGCCCTCAATTTCACAAAGAAAACCTTAACATCTTAAATAACATATTAAGGAAGAATAACTATCCAAAAAATATATTAAACAAAATACTTTCTGATACTAACATAACTAGTGTGATCGCGCCGCCAACTAGGCTACCTACAACTAATCTTAATACGACCCTAACACCAATCCTACCACTAACCTTAATACTAACATCACTTACATGAAAATAATTAATGTCCCAAATTTAACAAATAGAATCATTCCGATTTTAAAAACAAATAACATCAAAATAGCAATATACAATAATAACACCATCTATAATACACTGTACAGTAAAACTAAAGACAAAACAAACACAATAGAAAAGCACGATGTAATATACAAACTAGACTGTACCAATTGTAATGTATGTTATATCGGCCAAACTAAACAAAAAGTAAAAAATCGGATTAATAACCATCGTTATGATTGTAAAACAAAAAAGGCAGACACAGCATTAGCAGTCCATCACATTAACACTGGACATACCTTCGATTTCAACAATCCTACAATTTTAGATGTTGAAAATAATTTCAAAAAAAGGTTAGTATCGGAAATGATATACATCAACATATATAAAAACAACATTAATTTCAATAACGACACCAACAATTTAAGTAATATTTACAATAATTTAATTTCAAAAATTGCAAGATAAGCTTTATAGTTGTATGCGATTTCATGGTCATTTTTATCTATTAGCCTTATCATAGTTACAATTATTTTTGAATTTGCATTCAGTGTATATTGTTTGTTTAACTTTAATGTCCGTTGTTTTCTTTGTACATATATTTAAATTCTTTTAATTATTGACTTAATTTCATGTTAACTAGATTAAGTTAGTTATTAGACGGTATGCTTATTGGACCAGTGGACTACCACCACTCGTAACCTTTTCTTGTAAGTTTTTTGTTGGTTGCTGTACCTGTTAACAAATTCAGTTAGTTGTTTTATGCGTTTGTGTAATGTTGTTCACTTACCGTAAATAAATTTTCAGTGGCCTGAAGAAGTGCACGCTAGAGGCACGAAACGTAGCCATAAAAACAGTTTAGAGTGGTTTTTATTGCCCCTCCTAAAGAAGATAAAAAAACTTAAACTAACTACAACTTGCCAACAGGAGGACAAACTACTTTACCATTGATTACCTATGTTTTGAAAAGTTCTTAGTTAGATTTTGGTTGCTTGTTTGAGTTTTGCAATTTATCTCATACCGTGATGAAACCCCTTACAAAAGTGGGCAAAACGTTAGCAACTACGGTTACAACAATGACACGGTCCAAACCCGGAAAATATGTTCATCTTAGTAAAAACTTAGTTGTCGTTAAACAAAGTTGCTATGCAATACCTTTTTTCTTTAAAGAATTCTTTTAAATTGATTACTTGATGGACCTGCTGGTTGAGTGCTCTCGTCTAAATCCAAATTGATGCATCAGTATCAGATCACACGGTTTACCAAGTATGGATAGTAAACTAATGAGTCTATAAAAACAGCCTAGTTGAGTGATTTTCCTGGTTTATAAGAATCGTTTGAGCTACTTTCTAGAGTACCGGGTAGTATCTTAAACACAGGACTGAATTAAATAAGATTTTGATCATAATAACGCGTTTGCGAAGAAATTTTTTGATTTTCTTTCCTGTAATTGAATTAATCCCGGGAGTCTTTTTTGGATGTAGATCATTTTTAAACATATTTTTAACTTTTTTAACTAAGCCGAAAACAATTGTCTTATCCAAGTTAGTGCTAGCCTTGCTGTTGTATTTTTTTTTTACTCTCCACAAAGCGTAGTTTGTATCAACGGTAAGGGTCAAATTTTTCAGAAAGCTTTTATTCTCTAAGTCTTTCATTAAACTTTTAGTTTTGCAGATGTTTTATTATAATGCGTTTTATCAGAGGGGTAACCAGTTCTTTTTGATGACTACTGGACAACATTTGTTGTTTTCTTGTAATTAGGATAGCTGGTGTCGCTTCCCTAGCTGACTCTTGTGTTACTTAGGTAAAGTTTGATACCGCAGTTTTAACGTTATCTGTGGTTTTAAGTGGTATTTTTATATTCAATTTATTATCTACTAAATATTCAAAAGTTGGAAAAAAGAAAGATGAGGTACAGACATTAATTAAAAACTATGGTGTTGTGGAAAGAAATAATCGAGGAGAAATGTTAATAAATTTCTTGTTACAAAACAACATTAACTTAATGAACATGTTTAAAAAAAAAGGAATACGGTGAATGAACATGTAAAAGCACTGATGGAAAGACAGAAAATTAAATAGATTTAATAGCAACTGGTAAAACAAATCATAAAAAATGTAAAAGTTCTAAATAAATTCTCTATAAGTAGCAACCATAACTGTTTGTTAATTTAATTGCATATTTACAAAATGTATGACTGTTGGTGTAGATTATGTAATTGCTGCAAATTTTTAAACAAATGTTTAAGCAATGTGTTTATGTAAATAATAATGCATCTTAAATATGTGTACAACCTTTGAAGCATCTAAAAATACAATGTAATAAACGGAAAGTTTGGTAATATTTCTTATTTTGAAGAATTAAATTCGTGGTTATCTTACATTGTTTAATACAGCCATACAGGCTTAAACATTTGTTTAAAAATTCGCAGCAATTACATAATCTACACCAAAAGTCATACATTTTGTAAATATGCAATTCAATTAACAAACAGTAAATAATGAATATTGCAAAAATGGGTGGATAAGAACTCCTCTAGGTTAATTGTTAGTTTCCATTTTTTCCTTTATTATAACGTTATCTAAGACGAATTCGCATTACATTGGTGCCAAGGTGGCCGGCGTCGAATTGACTGGCGTCAAGATGTCCTGGCGCCAAGTTGTCCTGAGGCCGAAATGGTCAGCGCCGAGTTGGCGGCGCCGAATTGGCGGCGCCGAATCGGCGGTGCTGAGTTGTACCAGACCGCATAGTGCGAACCACCGTTAAAATAAATATAAAGCTATAAAAAATAAAAATGTTAAGAAAACCAAAACCCAAAACATAGAATTGTGCTATAGATTTGACAAGATACGCAAACATTATAACAACAGCAATTAAAAAAGCAGAAAAGGAATGTGACAACAAACAAAAATAAAAAATAAGTACGATCAGCGACAATACAAAACAACTAATAAGAGAAAGAAAAAAACTACCAAGACAAACCGATGTCGACGAAAACCAATACAGAGAGATTAATAAACAAATAACAAAAACTATAAGAAAATACATCAGGAGATATGATACAGACCAAACAACGCTCACTATAAAAAAGAACAAAAATGTTAAAGTTTTAAAAAGAAGACTATAAAAATGTATAATGGAAATTTTTTAAATGAAAGATGACAAAGTACAGTTGGAAACCAACCGTGACAAACTGCTGAAACTAGCCGCGGCATTTTATCAACAGCTGTATAAGAACAGTAGCAACGTCGAATAAAAGAGCTTCTCTCAAGAAAAAAGGATAATGAACCAAAGGTCCGAAGACATGCCAAAAATCTCTTTAAGTGAAATAAAAAATTCATTGTCAGAAATAAAAAAACACAAACGCTCTGGAGAAGGATAACATAGTGATCGAGAGTGTAAAAGTAAAAGGTGAACTTCTTTGCAAAATAGAGAGGATTTTTAATATGCGCCTACAAGAATGTGTAATATCATCAGCATGGAATAACGCCGTTGTAATTTTACCTTACAAAAAGGGCAATAAAATCGTTCCCAAAAATTATAAATCAATTAATCTTTTGACTCACTTATATAAACTCTTTACAAAGATCGTAACTCAATCAGTTTCAATTTTTGTTGTTGTATTGGAGTATGTATTTAAAGCATTAGAGTAAAGCAACAGAGGCATAAATGTAGATTTTGAGTAATTTAAGATTTACCGATGATATTGTATTAATAACGAACACCGTTGGGGAAGCACAACAAATGATACAAGAAACTACTACGGAAAAGATTGATTTAAAGTTAAACTTTAACAAAACAACAACTAAACAAAAATAATGACGCATCTCGTTTTATGCAATAATATAAAAATAGATGACAAAGAAATAGAGAAAGTCTGCTTATACAAATAATTGGAACATAAAATAAAACTGAGAAGATACAACCAAACCTACGAATTACAACGACGAATTGGTCTTACATGAGCAGCATTATGTATTTCGAAGTGACACATACACATACATATGCTTAAAACGCAAAAGTGTATGACCAATTTATTCCGTCAGTACTAGCATATAGTGCAGAAACATTAACCTTGACAAAACGCTTAGTAAGAAACTAATGGTAACTCAAAGCGCAATTAAAAGAAAAATGTTCGGGGTAAAATTGAGCGATAGATTAACAAACGATTATATACGGAAAAAAACAAGGGTTTGTGACTTATTAAAGCGCATAACAACAGCAAAATGGAAATGGGCAGAGCATATAGCCAAATAATAGATAATCCAAGAAAATTCTGGAATGGAAACTACAAAACTATAAAATAAGTAGAGGTAGACCATCAACCAGGTAGCCAGATGCAATAAAGCGCATAGCAACTAACTGAATTAGAGCAGCTCAAGACCGCATGGCATCAACTAGGAGAGACCTACGTTCAGCAGTAGACACAAAGAATGACTAATTGATGATGATGGATGATAAAAGATCTAAAGTGGTGCTAATCTGTTCTGTTAATAAAGTTTTGATAGTTTTTATTTTAAATCCACTTATTGTGACTATAAAAGTAGTGTGATCCAAATAAGAAGAGATATTCAGATATCTTCGGAATTTTATTAACATCTGAGGCTAGTATGCCAGTTCATTTGTTGATAAATAGTTTAGCTGTAGTTCTAGGACAACTTTATACAGTATTTTTCCTTGTCACGATAGATATATGAGGAAACCCCGGTTAAGAATCTTCTTTGTTAGTGATGCGTTTTGGCGGGCAGTGCGTTGCTAAGATCGTTAGAGAACCTTGCCAGTTTATGTTATTATTTAATACTCTTTTTGATCAGTATAGCCGCACCTTCCATAGCATGTTTTTCTGCTTTTAGGGGTTCTGTGGAATATATGTAGCAATTTTGTATTTTGCGGTAATTTTTCTTTTGAAGACTCATTGGCATTCCATAGGGTGATTTTATATATTGGAACCATTTTTATTATTTGACAGTTCTTCTCTTAGAGGCATGATCTGTGTTGATAATTTATTTATTGTTTGCTATTGTGCCAATATCGTTTGTTGCATTGATATTATGATGAAGGTTAGGTCTCCAGTTTGCTGACCTGGTTGTTGATCATTTATTTGTTATATTGATGGTTTGTTATAACGTGAGTGTAGGCATGACGTTTTTCCAATAGATCTACATTACGGGAATTGAATGTTTGGTGTATCCTTTAATTGTAAGATTGATTTAGTTGTTCTTGATTAAGTTGTGTTTGTGTCATTTGTAGTTGCGTTGTTGACTGAAATCACCGCTGTTGATTACCGGAAACAAGTATTTTACTAGCTTAACTCGAGTTTCTTATATTTAGGATGTCAACATATACTTTACAACCTTTGTAATTAGCTGCACGAGTTTCTTGTGCGATCGTAGCACTGGGTGTTTTTACACTGTGGCATTTGCGTTTTTCTTATGAGTTCTTTAAATTGCACTATTGCATTTTTAATTTTGAAAATGTCCTTGTTATTTGTGTTATACTTGATATCAGTAAAAAAGATTTTTTTTTTCTTAGTTTCTCGGTTGATTACATTCATAATATTTACAATTTGCTCTTTTTCTTCTTTCTTTCTTTCAATGGCGTTTTCTTGATTAGTGCAGTCTCTGTGGAATGATGGCTATCTCTTAATACATTATAATCTTTTAGTAGTTTACTTGTAATTTGACTTTACTGTCGTGCAATGCTTGATTATAGGTCATTTCCACGTGACGTCACAGTAAAAAGTGGAAGTATTAATATGGCTGTTCTGGAGTAAAACATTGCAAACATTTACATATAATCTATATAGTATTCCATAATTTTAATACATTGTGTGTATGTGTGTGTGTAATGGTTTAGTGCAGCTACGGAAGCAGTTAGTTTTAGTTATGTTTACATAAAACAATTACAAGTGTATATAAGCAAATAGTAAACGACTAATTAAATTTGGTAGTGCTTCATATGCTTGTGCAGTTGTTTGTTACCATACAATAGAAAACACGAAAGAAATATTTTTTAATTCTATCAGGAAAAGATCATTTATGCAGATTAATGGAAAAAATTTACAAACTCACTTTCACACGTGTGTAAAGCCATTTAAACGTTTGTATGCACGTATTTTATTTTGGGTGAAGTTGCATTAAATAATATATATTCACTAATGTGTTCTTGTTGTTAAATGAGCAGATTACAAAAATTGTCTATGAACTGCTGTTTATCAATTGTGTCGAGCTCAATATTATTAATCAATTTTAATTTCTCTAAATATCGCATTCTATTTTCTTTTGGAAGTTTATAAAGGTATTCAAGGTAATTATTCATATTTGTACAGTAATTAACAATTACTATTGCAACGAATTAAGCCAAAAACCAGACTAGAAACATAAGTAAACTTAGTTGTTTTACTCCAGAACAGCTAATTGAACGCGTCTTGATGACGTCGGTAGAAACGATTTATTGTACGCCTTTTTATGTATATGTTTATTCGCTAAATTTTGCAAAAGTATTATTACTGTTACATAGGCAATTATGAAAGGAGTTTTAAACGTAGGCCTTATAGAGTTATACTCGTCCCATGAAGGTATTTATCGATGTTCACCGGGACGGCTATCAAATTTAGAAAATTACCAATTAATTTAAAACAACGGATTTGAACAGCTTACCCTGTGACGAATAAACTACTTTAAATGCGTAATGAAATTATAATTTCACTTCCATTAGCGTTGATCTTATTAGAAATTCCAATTTTAATCTTCACAGGCCATTTTACGTAGTTGTCGGTTTAACGTCTTGACAGGAAAAGACAATAAAAAAAAACTCGGCAAAGGGCGTCAAAACCAAAATCTAATTTTAATTCAACCAATATACAGGGTATTACGTTATGAAATTTTTGCACGTAACACGATGTACCTGTTTGAGGTAGATGCGTTCCAGTGTTAGGCTGCGTTCTTAATTGTGAAGAAAGATCAACGCTTCTCTTTCATATCGTCCTACTTCTTGAAGCTTATTTAGTGTTATGATTTTTGATTTATCACTGACGATTGACATAATTTCATCGTTGTTAGAAGAATTGGTTCAGTGTTGCATTCGTAACATTATCTGGTAGCACCACTTGTTACAGTGCTTACGAATATACATTACCAGAACAACTTAAAATAAAGCAGTTTTTTAATATCGTTTTTTTAATCATAAAAAATTGTAAATTATTTTTATAAATTAAAATTACCTTATATGATTACCGATTAAAGTTAAATCTGCGTTTCAGTAATATTTAAAATGTTTAAACGTCTATAGAATGTAATACAAAATGTTTAAGAACAGATGTAACTAAATTGTAATTGTAAACATATAATTTTTTTTAGTTAATAATTAACTAATATGCATTGACTGTGTATTACGTATTTAGTCGTATTTACCAAAGAGTTATATATTTTGTAACAAATACTATGCAATGATATACAATTTAGGTGTACTTTGGCAACATATGTTTCGCTTTTCATGCTGTAAAATTTCCGCTTAGAAAACTATAGGAAAAATTATACTGTCACTACCATATTGTACACGTTCTATCTTATTAAAATGTGCAAATAAAGCACAACATAATCTAAAGCATATTTAATATATTAAATAAACGTTCTTTGGTAATTATAATTAAAATTACGTTATTAGAAATGTGATTTTCATGAAATACCCAAAAGCGTATATTTGACCAGTAATACGTTCAAACACTACACATATACTGAGAAATTGTTTTTAAATTCTAAAATTAGTCTGGTAATGGTGTCAATAATAATGAATAAAACATAAAGTTTGAAAGCGTTTGGCAGTTCTGATTTACTTTGAGTTACGTGAAAAACATAAAAATCGTCCAACAGTCGATTTTTCTGTAATGCGCAGCTAAAACGACATTAAAGTATGTTTTTCATAACACAATAATAAATGTTGCTTTAACGCCGTTGTACACGTTAACAACAAAAAAAACAATATTTTACCTACTCATTGCAAAGAAAAATGATTAATGTTTTTAAATACAGCAAATGCTCTGTGTAACGTAGATATGCAACTACGTAATTTATATTCAAATGTTATAGCGCAACAAAGCTTAAATATTTTTCAGTATATAAAAATTTAAATAATATTAATATGTAACAAGATACAGAAAACTTAATAAAAATTGTAATTGACTCGCATGTGTGTTAAATACTGATAAATATATTTTGTTTAACAACAATAAATAAAGTTTAAAAATAAAAGCATTGAAAAACTTCACTAAACTTTTTCGTTAATAATTTAACCAATTCTAAATGTATGTTTAATACAAACGTTTTTTTCTGTTTAAAACACGTTTATAACTTAAAATTGAAATATTTAAATAAAAAAAAACGCATTGAACACACTTTCGAGTAGCAGTAAAACACATTTCGACAATCCTTGGTTTGTTTTCTATTATCAAAAAAACAAGTAAATTACAACCTTAATCTCACTGAACTCTATTTCTTATCTTTTTTCCATCCTAATCCCTAAGCTAACACGTTTCGCAAATGGTCGGTGTTACTGAAAACAACCTTTTTAAATGAACTGGAAAAAGTAGTCAATACATTGTGTTATTAGAAATTATGACAGCATATTCAGTACCGTTGACACTAAGTTTATTGAAAAAAAATCTACATTTTTTTGTAGCTCAAAATAAAAACAGCAATAACACCTATAAAAGATTTATTAATTAATGTTTAGATAAAAAATCAATCGTTATTACAGTTATCAGTTCTACCTAGAATTAGAAAAAAATTGTTACTATAATTAAAATGCTCAACAGATAAAACTAAGCCACGTTCCACGAATTAATTGGGCGTTTTATTATAAAATCAAATTTACACACAACAATACATCAAAGTTGTAAACAACCAAATATTTAAATTACCTTTCAATAATTAAATAACTGTTTTTGCATAAGAAAAAGGAAAAAACTAAACAAAAATCCACAGATATCGCAAATTACCTGAAGGTGTTGAAAACAAACACAATATTATCTACGTAATATAATGAATAGGGTTTACTACAATTTTCAAAAATAAGAATGTATTTTAAACTATTTTTTAATCCAAATTCAGTAAAATCTACATTTGCACATGTTTTGGATAATCGCCATACTCTTTTTTCTTATAAATTGTTTCATCCTGTTAGTAGCATCAATAACAAACAAATTCTTGAATTACTAGAGTTGATTTATATTAAAATATCAAATAAAAATTTTTTGTTCAACGATCAAACCAATTTCAATTATGATTTTGAACTTAAATTTTCTTAGATTTGTTTCTAAATTGCACCAGTTTCCTTTTTTAAAATATTTACATTTAACATTTTGTAAAACTGAGATTTTTTAATTAACTAGTTACAAATTATCATATTTGAAATTTTTCAAAAAATGTAAGTTGAAAAATTTTTTGTAATCTTAACTTTTTATAAGTTGTAATTATTTGTGCAAATTTTTCTGAAGATGAGCTTTACTATTTTAAAGCTCAAAACATATGTAAAACTACATTTTGAAAGTTAACGAATTTATTATTGGTGGACTGGTAATTTGAATAATGTAAAAATTTACCAATAGCAATGAATCCCCTTAACAATTTAAAAGTTACCGATTCTATAATTTTTTCTCCTATTAATATTAAGCAAATGTGCTAATGACAATAAAAAAAATAACTTTACTATAACATCAATCTTGTCTTTAGTCTTAACTGATTTATAACGCTAATAATATTTACAATTGCTTGACTGTTGATACAATTAAACCAGTAATTGCTGAAAGTTTTTATTATAAAACTTTATAAATCATGTTTATAAAATTGTTTCGTTTATGCATTTTAAAATTTGAACATAAATTATCGGTTTAGTAGAACATCTGTGTTTCGGTCGAGTTGCTTTTGGTGACCAGCGCGACCTTTTTTGCGACTAAGGATAACTTTGTCGGTGTCGTAAGAGTTGTTTTTCTTGTAAAGTAAATCATGCTTGCATCGAAACCGCCACAATTTTTGTATTGAAATGATTTGCTTAATAACTTAAAATAACCAATAAACTATGGCTCTAAAACAGTGCAAGATAAAGGAAAGTTGCACATAAACATTTTTATACAGAACAAAATTTACTCTAAAAAAGTCGGCGGAAGGGTACAATTACCTTCAATAGTTTAGAAGATACACGTGTGCAAAGTTGCACAAAAATTACATCAAAAATTCTGTGAGTATTAGATATAAATAATTATACACTCCCGCGGACTTTTTTGTAGTAAATTTTGTGTTCAATAAATTGTTTATCTGCAATTTTCTTCTATAGTGTACCGTTTTTGCAGCGTACAAGACGGAAGCTCGCGCGGATCTAATTCTACAATTACTATAATCATTTTTTATCACTACTGAGTGAAATTAAGACTTAATATATTTTTAAAACATAAAACTTATAAGAAATATCTTGTGTAATAATAATAAACACTGCATTCAAAAAATACAAAAAATGAAGTGAAGTTGGGCACCACCGCAAGTTCCAGATTTGTTTTATCTGAGCGTTTCATCGTTTCGTTACACAAGTCTTCGAATCAAGCTTCTTATAAGTGTTTTCAACACTAAAACACAACTAACGCATAAGCTCACAAAACCAACGTCACACAGTTTAAGTATTTAACTAGTGCACCAGGCTTATAGACTTTGATTTTGCGCTCAATTAAAATTAGCCAAATATGTAATTTCATTGATAATTATAGGTGTTAAAAAACGTATTTACGTTTTCTTAAAAATTGTGCTACTATACTACTACTATTATGTTTATACAACAAAAATTGACCAAAATCTGTTATATTGCCTGAACAAATAAGATTTTTACTAAAATATAGTTATTTACAGTGTCAATTGTACCTGCAAAAATGCTTTTGAAATAAAATGTTCTGAGTGACAAACTTATTTTAATATTACTTTGTATTCATGTTTATTAGGTTAAGATACGTGAACGATCAAAATTTGAACTTTTCTACCTAAAAAAAAATAGAGCTTTCGAACGTACAAGTTTTTTACTAACAAACAAAGTAAAAGAACGGTAGAAAAATTTATCACACACTTAAAGGTAAATGCAAATAGATATGCATTTGGAGATCTTAAAGATGACTTAATAAAAACAACACTTGTATGTGGAATTAACAGCAGTGAATTACGTACCAAACTATTCCAAAAAGAAACCAAAACACTAAAAGAGACAATCGAGAAATGTGCAACATACATGGAAACCCTAAAGCAGGCAAATCAAATGGAAAACATGTCACAAAACTTGGCAGAAGTAACTATCAAAAACAAAACAGCAGAGTACAGCAGGTATTGATCAAGATCTTCGATAAAAGAACGACAAGGGTAAGCAAGTAGAAATGAACATCGAAGATATCAATAAGATCGTCAACATAGCAGACAACCCTCGACATCGAACTATAAGGGTAAAGAAAAAATCATTAGTAATTGCAGGAATTGATAAATGCCCCGCCTTTGGTAAAAAATGTACAAATTGCAAACACAATAACCACTTTGCTAATATGTGTAGAAACAAATAGTACATTAAATCTGTTGTAAATCCACAAATACAGGATGATGAGAATGTGTGTAATAAGAATGCTTTATATATTGGGTTAATTCGGTCAAATTGAAAATAACTGGCAAACAAGCGTTAAGATTTGCTGCATAGAGTTTATATGTAAATTAGATACACGAGCACAAATAAATTGCATACCCTACAGGCAATTTCAACAATTAAATATTGACTCCTCATTCTTAACTCTAAACTCAATAAATTTTGAAATCATGTAAGTCAAATTAAAAAAAGGAGCTCTAGGCCCTATAAGGAAGGTTTCAATGCCATTAGCGAATACACTCGATGATCTTGAAACGAAAGGAATAATCACAAAAGTTAAAAACCGTCTGATTAGGTTAACCCATTAGTAATTGTTAAAAAAACAGATGGTAAACTCAGATTATGTATGGATTCTAATAATTTAAATGCAAATATAAAAAGAGAACACACAGTATTACCGTCATTTGATGAAATTGTGGCAAAATTTAATGGAAGCAAATACTACAGCAAATTAGATGCAAGTAATTGATTTTACAACATAAAGCTAGATGATAATCGCTCTAATTTACGTACAATGGGAAGGTACAGATTCTTAAGATTGCCCTATAGGCTGGCGTCAGCACCTGAAATATTTACTGAAAGATTTAAAGAAATCTTCAAATTAGAAGAGTGGAAATTTACGTAGATGACGTTCTGATACATACAAAAACCTTAGAGGAACACAAAAAAATACTAAAAGAGGTACTAGATACAGGCAGGAAAGCAGGAATTAAATTCAACCTAAACAAACGTCAATTCATGATTAACCAAATCAAACTCATAAGACATACAATTACAAATAAAGGAATCACACTAAATGGTGATAGAGTTAAAGTAATACCAGAAATGCTAAGTCTGAAATCAAAACAGGATTTACAAAGAATACTAGGAGTCCTAAACTACGTAAACAAATTTATACATAATTTCGCAACAGAAACAACAGTAGTAAGAAAATTGCTCAAAAAAAGAAACCAAATTTAAATAGAAAGTTCAACATGAACAAACTTTAAAAATTGTAAAAAATAAGCCAGTACTACAATACTACAACGTTAACTAACCAGCAATTATTACAGTGGATAGTTCATTAACGAGCACAGGTGCAATTTTGATACAAAGTAATCTACCACTAACATACGCTTCAAAAGAAGAACAGATAGAAAAAAAGCTGTTATCAGTTTTGTTTAAGTTACAGAAGTTTCATGACTACATATGTGGAAAAAAAGACGTTACGGTAGAAACGAACCACCAGCCTAAAAAAAAACCACTAAATCAATGCCCAGCGTGGTTGCAGAAGATGCTGTTACAACTACAAAAGTACGAATTCAAGTTAATATATAAAAGAGTCAAAAATCTCGTCAAGAGCCTACATACATGAAGAAAAAGAAGAAGGAAGCTTGAATAATAATTGGGATAAAGAAGTTCGGGCACATATAAAACTGAGTTAAACCAACCGACAAATGCATAGAACAGATATCACAAAAAACAGACGAGGAATTATGCAAACTCAAAGAAGTAATTAATAAAGGCTGGCCAAATTTAAATAAGAAAATAAGTGAAAAAATAAAGAAATATTGTAATTATAAAAATAAACTGACGATTATAGATGGAATTATATTTAAAAGACAAAATTGTGTAATACCAAAGTCTATAAGAAAACAAATGCTAGCAAAGATTCATTATAGGAATTTGGGTTAAAAAAATGTCTACAATTAGCCAAGAAATTAATTTTCTCAACAAATATGAAGGATGAAATCAAACAAATGATACAACAGAGACACATATGCAACGAGAATTCAAACAATCAAAGAGCAGAACCATTACTTACACATCAAATACCAAAAATTCCATGATATAAATTAGCTAGTGACCTCTTCGAAATAGATGGAAACAAATACTAGTTAGTAGTAGACTACTTTATAAAATACAAGTAGAAATGCTGGGATCAAATACTACACTATACACTATAGTTAAAACACTATAATTAAAAAGTTGAAAGCAATTTTCGTGAGACATGAGATTCCACAAATCTTAGTCACTGATGGAGGAACACAATATATCTCCAAATTATTGAGAAACTTTGCAACATAATGGAATTTTCACCATGTAGTGACAAGCCCAACACATACACAAAGCAACGGTATGGCAGAAAGACACATACAGTCGGTCAAGAAATCAATATGCAAAGTACTGGCTGAAAAGAAAGATTGGGAACTGGCTTTGTTGCAATATAGAAGCGCACCAATTTTCGAGAAAATCAAACCGTTTTAATTACTAATGGGTCGGAAACCTCAAACGACATTACTAATATAGTCCAACAATCTAAAATCCAAACCAACGGAATACCATACGATAGAAGATATGGAGCAAAAAACATTAACGTTATAAAACCCGGCGAGAATGCATATGTACAACTTAAGCCAAATACGTTGTGGGAAATAGATATTATCAAAGCTAGAGTTGGATTAGGACGATACAAAATTGAACTTCGCAACGGATCTCAAGTAATGAGAAACAGGAGACTTATAAAGGAACGTAAAGTAACAAACATAAACAAAAACGACAGTGTTAACAACATGGAAGGGAAGAAACAAGTTACTTTTGGGGAAACAGTAATATTTAACAAGGAAAATAACAAGCATCAAACATTGCATCCAAAAAAAATATATTATAACTTCTTCGATGATTTGAGTAACGATAGGACTGTTAACCGTAATCATACAGATTTTAGGGTCGATAAAGATGTTAGATAGGGACGCATTAGAAACTAACACTAAAACAAAAAGTGGTAGAATTATTAAAATACCAAATAAATTAGATAGATAAATAGATAGATAAGTTAAGGATACTTTATAAACAAACAAACAAAAGAGGGGATGTGTAAGAGTTGCATACGGTAATGGGGAGTCATCTAGCGACTAGAATAATAAGTTTCTTTAGGTACAACAAGAATGTAAATCTTAAGTAATAACAACAAGTGCATATTAATTACGTATTTAATTACCAACAATAATAAATACACAAAAATACATCTATCACGTCCTAAATGCAACGTTGGGCGGCCATGTTTGTTACGTGCAAAATTTTTATAATGCACTACCCTGTATATTGGTTTAATTAAAAAAATACTTTTCTGTTTCTCAACGCCATCTATCGGGCTCGTGGGTTTCTTCGTATTGAGTAGACGATATCCGGTGAGATACGGGAATTTTGACTTTAACATCGTTCACGATATAAGCTATGTCTGCGTGAATTAAAAATCGTTTTCATAAAACATCCACGTGTTGGGACACGATGGGTAATAAAAGTATTCTTCTTTAACTAATTTAATCCACGCAGGGTAAGTGGCTTTTGTTCTTTTTTGAATTTCTCTTCGGAGGCAATAAATTAATACCCTCGTAGACGAAAATACATTGTAACAGCATACGATAAGTTTCGGTTCTATTACTTTCTTTTAAATGTTTCTTTTACTTGTAGTTTGTGAGTCGCCACGTAGACACGATTACTTTCAGGAAGTTTAATTACAGGAAGCCAGTAGGAAAACGTTTTTTGAAGGTAACCCTGAATTTGGTAAGTCAATTTTTTTTTGCTTTTAATTATTCGTTGTCGCTACGGTGATACTCATGACTAACTATATTTCCTAATCGTGTTGAAACGTTCGAATTGATTTGTTTCTTATTATTGTTACTCAATTAGTTTAAGTAAATTACTATCGCATGCTGATTACGTCAACGTTCAATTATCATTATTAATGTAATTTACTTATGAAGATTTTTATATGTTCTGGTGGTTACACTTTTGTTTTACGTGTAGTGTAAGTTGCCGATACTTTTGATATTCTATTACCTGCTTATATTTGTACTCGGACTAAAATTATTCTTTGTCATGCTATGCAATTGTTATTGATTCAAATTTTAATCTATTTATCCTTATAGAGTAATTAAAGTGCAATTGTCGTTAACGATTTAGTTTCTTTCTTCGTTTCCTCCATCTTTACCAACCTTAACAATTTTGTATAAGCTTTGAGCCTCCTGCGCTGATCTAGCAGGAGCTATTTCTGCAAAGAACAAAAGATCTGGCGCCCTTGAAAATAAAGTCACTTGAACCTCCCCTCTCTCCAACAGGTATGGTTTCAATCCTACAGCGAGTTGGCCGTGCAGGTTCGTAAATCACTATAAGCTTGTAGCATGTTGCTTCTGATGAAAATTAAAAGTAAGCAATAGCTTACCATACCATAGCTCCCAAGTGCGGTTCAAATGTCTTTCCACAGAAACTTGAGAATCACGCCGAATTGCGATTCGTCGCTAAAAACGACCGTTCGTGGTTTTGCTGAACTCGTTCTTTGCCCTATTGCAATGGAGTATGTCGATACTTAGGAGTGAGCAGTAACACAAGGTGAGAATGGCATAAACACAGCGCAAAACTTCTTACGCAACGATAAAAGAATTGTTTCTTAATAAGTCTTCCATGTTCTTTAATTCAACCTCAGCCTATAAAACCTAACAAAATAGTGTACAAATATTTTTAAAAATAGAAGAAGAAGTCAAGAACATTTGTATAATCTATGAAAAAATGGTTCTTGCTCATTTTGCAAAACTAAAACCATGTAATTTATGATGTTAATATTCTATGTTGCAGAAATTAGTGTCGATTAAGAAAAAAAATATTAGTCTTTAAATTATGTTTTTATGTTGTTTTGATAGTGTTCAAGACAAAAAAAAGTTTGTCAAGGTTATCTAGTCGCAATCAAATATTGCTATAACAGAAAAAAATATTCAAAAAATACATTTTTTATATATTTTATTATTATATTTTATATATTTTACTAAATTATATATAACTAAGTTGAAAGCATTAATATAATGCTAAGTTGCTGTGGTCGCATAAGCAAACGGATAAGTCAATAAGTCAATGGTCAAAATAGATTACTTGCGATTGTAATTAGTGCTTTAGCTGTTTTGTAAATTAAATTCATCAACTTATAATAAGGACATTATCAGTTTGGTATATTGTTGGAATAAGTGTGTTGATCAAACAGAAGATTATATGGAAAAGTTAAATAGTTTTTGTATTTCTTCAACTGTGTGGATAACAAAAAAAAATTACTTACATACTCCCAACATTTGGATATTCTTTATGCTGACTTCTCAAAACGATACCAGCATAAATATTCCAAGTTGAATTCTAGACCTTTTCTCAAATACTCATAATAAGCGTATACCAAGAGTTTTGGCTACAAAAATCAGTTTTAGCACTGTAGTCAAGATTGTCAAAAAAATTACTGAAAAAAAAACGCATTACAAACATTAACGATTTGTGACTGTCGTAAACCTGATTAGATCCTGATGTTAACAAATTGATAAAGTTCCACCAGCTGCAATATTTCAATTAATTTTTTATTTACTATTAATGTTTGTATTTATTTACAAAAGTGAAAATAAAGACGTTGAAGATTTTTTTTTGCTTAGCGGTTAAAAAAATAGTCACTGCTTTAGAGAGAGTGAGACGACTTTCCATATCTACAACTACTTGTAATTAAAATTAATCAAGAAAGTTAGAAGAAGTAAGTTGTTGCTAAAATGTATTCTTTGTCAATAATTTTTTTTTGGCTTTGCTTTTTTGTCAAATGTATTTCACTGATTCTCAAAACGATTTCACATTTCTATTAAACAATGCTGTCAACGTCAAACTATATCTCTTATTGTCAAATCTTTTTCTTTATTTGTCAAACCTATTTCACATTGTTATTAAGAATTAATGCTGAAACAAGGAAAAAGAGCAAACTTTCAAACAAATTAGGTACGTGCTGTAAGAAAAATTTCTAAAACAGAAAAAGTAACAAACAAGGTGAATAAAAGAAAAATAAATCTGCAATTTAATGTATAAGAATTGCATCTTGACACTAAAACAAATAAAAACCAAATTGTTAGAGCAAAATTTACAGCTAGACGTGAGTTTTTTTTTGACAGAGCGACAAAAAAATTTCACTTTTTTCCAAAACGCGTTTTTTTGTGCTCCAAAGACGTAACACACCAGATACTATCTAAAATAGGTTTGTTGTTAAATACAACATACAATGGCTCATAAAAAAATATCTCTATTGGCGAATTTCGGATTTAAGTTAATTCAAAAAGATCATATAAAAGATCGCACAAAAAATATAGTAGAGCCAACAAAATGAAGACTCAATTAGAAAACCATAATTATTGTTGTTATCCCCTTGTTTTTGATAAAATTGTGTTATATATCATTATTCATGCATTTTTGAAAAGTAGTAATTTTAATTAAAATTTTTGACGCTACTCTTTGCAGACTCCACAGTATGTAAAATGTTTTTATTTGACATTTACGGGAAGGAATCGCAAACTTTTGCTTTCACTTGCATTCTTTAAGTCATAGTGAACGGTCGATTTTGTTAAGACGTTATCCCCTAACCTGTAAGCAATTCTTATGTCTATTTAAATTTTATCGTCAGTTATTTCTATTACGCTTTTAGCAATTATGCTTTTATGAGGGTTTGTTCATTATCCCAGACAGCACCTTACGTTTTATTAACGTCTGAATTACGTACGAGACGTCATTAAGACGTGTCAATGTCGTCATATAACGTCAGTATGCTCCCTGGAATATTAGCTAGATTATACAAACTTTTAATTAAATTGGCATTCGCATGTAATTAAAATGGCGCCGGCCATGTTTCTTTCAATACGTTTAAAATTTGTTTAGCAAGTTTGCTGGGGCTTCGATACGGTTTTCCCCGTGGTATTAATCTCCGGAAATCATAATTTTCTCCGTAAACGGTAGCACTTATCCAACTTATCTAACTTCCTGAAAGCGTATTATTAGAGTTAATGGTTTACACTTGTAAATTCCGGTTTATTACTAGAATCCATTTATAGCGATAGATGATTTGGGTCTTATTCTAATTGTTTTTTACGTATTGTATAGTGATATTTTTTAATTGTACTCAATTCTAATTAATCATTTAGCCTTAAGCAATTTGAATTCTGCGTTTATTTATTCTAATTTAATTTAATTTTCAGTCGTAAATTTAAAACATATTGAACTTTATGTAACGCAGTTTGTATTGAGTACGCTGACTTTGTGCCATTTAAGTTTTTGTAGTTGTTTAAATGTGTTCAAGACCAGATTTAGACACATCAGATCGTACATGTAAGCTTACATACTACGCACGTCTCGTCAATAAAAAAAAGAGAAGTAGTTAACGTTACTACTTGTTACAAGAAACTTCAGTTTGTTTGTACTTCTTTTAATGATTTTGTTATTAACTATATTTGTCGATTATAAATTGCTCTGCGACTGCAAATAACAAAATAGTTGATTATTGTTCTACTTGCTATTAAATTCTTTAAATTATTATAATTTTGTTAAAACAAAATGAGAAATAGTACATGGTATCAAATTGTATGTGCTTGTTCCGTTGGTCTTGATTGTCATTTTTGCTTTACCTTATTTGCTTTAGTGGGTTTTAACGTACCCTTAGTGTCTCCGAGCTGAGGATGTTATTAGTACGAAAAGTGGCGCTTATTTTTCTCTTTTTTTTTATTCTTTGTGTAGCTAGCCGTGGTAACGTAGTTGTTACCAACGGGACTCACTATAGAAAAGGTAGTTAACAATTGTGTCTCAAACTGTTTGTTTGTTTTTATTTAAAACGTAAAAAAAAGGAAAAAAAAACTGTTTTAACAACAGGAAAGAGTTTAACAAATTTTATTTGATATATTCATGTCAAAGCGACGAAGATGGGAAATAGTTTCGAGAAATAGTAAAATATGTTTGACAATAGAAAAAAAAAGTTTTACTATTTCTATAATAGTTTTTTTTAGTTTAGTTAACCGTGTATAAAATGTAGTTTATTTTATTTTTATTTCTTATTAATTATAAAAAAAATTTATTTTTATTTGTAAAAAAAACAATTACAACAAAATAAAAATTATAAATTTATTGTTCTTAACTCTCATAAATTATAATTTATCTATTGCTAATGTAAACCGTCTTTGACAGTTTTTACTTGTCAACATAAAGCGTCAAACTATTTTTAAGAGATTTTCAGACTTTGGGAGCCTTGTAGTTTCTGTTCATTCAATAAAATGTTGTATTCGTAGTTTTTTGCTTTCGTGAACTTTTAAAACTCTCTTTCACTCGGGTTTAAAAATGTCTACTTGGAAAAAAATGCTCAATTTACACAAGACCTTGTTAAATAACTTAAATTATTAAAGTAATTTTTACTGTTTGTATATATTTTGTTCTCATTTGTATGTTTGCTGTGCTATTAAAATGCACGTAAAAATATTATTATTTAAAAGTAGCACTTTTATTTTAAATAAATATCGTTATTTATTTATTGTGTTTTCTAAGTTATTGACATTGTATCGGCCACAGTTTAATTAATTATTATTTATTTATGTAAGAAAAACAAAACCAATCATTTCTTTTATCAATATATTTACGTTATTACATTAAATTAATTATTTAGTTTCTACGTTACAACAAATATAAATAGAAAAGTAAATCTTTAATATTGCGTAAAAATTAAAAAATATTTTAGTTTAATAAAAATATTTGTCTAGGAAAAACTATTATGATTACATGTGTTACGGTAATTTTCATTACGTACGCCTTTGTTGTTACGGTTGAAATCTTCGTTAGGTGCGCCTATGGATTTTCGACGTGAAATTAGATTCGAGTTTTGACACGCGCTAACTATGCTTTGCGTATTAGATGTCATTTGATAGAAAGTCGTGACATGGAAATATGTAAATGGCCTGTAACTAGTATAGATTAATATATCCGTTACCATCGGGGAAATAATGGAAAACCATTTATAATTATTTAATTTCCTAGTTTCGTTACGACGTTACGGGGTAAGCTAAAGCCATCTTTTAATATAAACTCGTTTGTAACTCGTTTTCCTTTTGACAGCCATTTTGCGTACCTTCCTGTTCTAAATGTTATATTCTCGATAAATGGATATCGTAACTATTACTACCTAAGGCATCACGTTGCCAGACTCGAGCGCTAGCAGAAGGCAGTTTCACGCCGTGCATTTTGGGGTCTTCGAAGGCGTTCTGGGCCAACTTATACTACACGTGGATGACACGACGTTAATCATATTAATAATCACCTATTTTCGATTCTCACTACATACAGTAATCGATACACGTTTTATTTACTTTTGAGATATATTTCATGAATTATTTAATATAAAATTGTTTTTAGCTAAACGATCTTTGTGAGTTGGGGATTGTGACACGATTCGTATTAACCTTTTATTGCAGGCCACTGAAGAAGAAAAACGTTTTTCTTCCGGCAAGTGGGTACTGGAGTTCGGTGAGTGCTTTAAATTTACTTTACATATCGTGGTCACGTGCAATTACTCACGAACTGTGGGATTTCAATTTAACGTTAATAACTAAGTATAACGCGTAGCTACCATTAAGGTATTTAACTTCAATGAAATAAATGTTTCGCATATTGTATGTAGTAGAAAAATATATACCTCGGTTGTTTATAATTATGTGTGGTGGGTTGCCGATGTTGTAGGCATCGAGATTTTAATTTTTCTTGTTTCTATAATTCCCTAAATTGACTATTCCGAACTCAAACGTTAATACTGTTATGATTATTTAATGTAAATTTTTCTAGTCGTTAATAACTCCAGCTGTGGGGTGTAATAACTATTACTTAATACTATTCCAACTGTGATAACTGTTATTGATAGACTGAGGGCGATTAAAGTTGTTAATTCTTTTTTTGTGTGCTTATTTTTTTCCCTACGAACCAGTTAGGGCTACTCGAACAGCTGAGTAGAGGAATTACGAACTTAACATAGTGTTACAAGGTTTATACCGTACTGTCCTGAGCAAGACAGAGAATTACTTTGGGAAGCTCTGGCGCCCTGCAACATCTTTTCTATATTTAGTGTGGACCTCCCCTCTCTCCGATTATTGCGAGTTGGCCGTGCAGGTTCGTAAAACCGAAAAACTTGTAACAAATTTGGCGAGCCCAACTGTTTGGGGCCTCGATTATCTCATTTCGAATTTCTCATTTCACTACATTGCTTTTAGCTATTTTCTTTAATTGTGATTAGCGTAGGATTAACTTATACTGTTGAATTTCCCTCGACTTAGTGTGTAACAAATTGGCAACCCGACTTTTCGATTCTTTTTTTTGAATTTCTCATTCGTTATAATTCTTTCTGCTGTTTAGATTTTTTTCTCTAATTAGTATAGGATTACTAGCAGGAATAGGTGGTTTATATTGTTGACTTGCTATCGATTTAGTGTGTGCGATCATAAATTCGTCTAGCTTTATTGATTCTTTTCTTAGTCTTACGTGGGTTCGATTTTACTTTGCTTTGTTTCTTTAGTTGTTGCTACTAGACTGGACGTCTGAGTTACTTCATTAACTTTTACTTTTATTTTTCTTTAGTGCTGCAGTTTGACTGTAGATTAGCACTTTGCTTACGTTTCTTTTAATCGGACCTTCGTTTTGATTTTTGGATTGACTCGACTACGTCGATTAAGTTGATTTTTTCCTTATTGGATTACTTACTTGGTAGTAATACTGCTGGTACTTACTGTTATTTTGAGGTCGTGTCAAACACGTGGTGACAGACTTTCGTCAAAATTGACTGCTTTGGTTAGTTTCTTGTTTACTTGTTTGTTTTAGCTATGTATTCTTCAGATGAAGAACCGCCATTTCTTACTTCTTCGGACTCTGATTCCGAAACGAATTTAGGTAATTGGAATGTTACTTTTTCGGGTGAAGATCCTTCTTTACTTATAGAATTTCTTATTCGTATTGACGAGTTCTGTTTGTCTCGTGGTGTTTCACAGCATCAACTTTTTCTTTCAGCTTTTGAAGTTTTATCTGGCAAAGCCCTTCTTGTTTTTAGGACGAATCGAAGTTCGTTACGTTCGTGGGATGATGTTGCTGCTTTGTTGAAATCTGAGTTTTTACCGTTAGATTATGATGAGCGCTTGATGGGTACTATTCGCAGTCGTACAATGGGAGCTAACGAAACCATTGGTACTTACGTTACCTCAATGCGATATCTCTTCCTTCAGTTAGCAGAACCGGTCTCAGAGCAAATGCAGCTCAAGGTTATTCGTCGAAATCTAACGCCGTTCTATCAACTTCCGTTAGCGTTGATGGAAATCAAATCTATCGCTGAATTAATATCTTTAGGCAAGCGTTTGGAGTCTAACATCCATTCTCGCGATTCTTTCCACTTCTCTACCACAGAGATTAGTGACAAAGTTCCAAAGTCATCTGTAGTCTTTGCTGATAAGATTTCTACTTCCGTCTCTTCAGCTACTTGCTCTCTTACTACTTCTCCTCCCAATACTTGTGTTCGTTGTCGTTCTCAAGGTGATAAGCCTTTACGTACTGTTCGTTCTCTTCTTTCTCTCCCTCCTAATTTCTTTTCAGTTTCTAGGATTATTAGGCCTACTACTGATCCTTGGTATTTAGGTATGATATCTAAAATTACTGCTTCTCCTCGTCGTTTCTCTCGTTGGTGTGTTGTGAAAAATCTTTTATGTAAACGTGTACGCATTTCCTCTTCTGATCCTTGCGTTTGGAAGTTAGTTGTACCTTCGGACCAGCGCAAGCAACTTATTCAAGATCACCACATTACATCCAATTGGGATCACCTCAGTGTTAGGAGCACTTTGGAAGCTCTTCGGTGTCATTTTTACTGGCCTCATATGAGACCTAAGGTTGCTGAGTTTATACGTTATTGTTCTTGTTCGAATTCGCGACGAAGCAAGCCTTTTAGGTCACGTCACCTTTTGCCAAGTAGGACGAAGCTTTCCAACACTGATGTCGCTACAAGGTCTACGCGTGTACATAAAGATCGTACTATTTTTCCGGATGTAAAGGCTGCTGTTATTGCGTTTGCATCTCCTTCTTCAGTCGCTTCTAATTATTCATTGTTGTCTCCTTCTAATCGTTCTCTTCGCTTTCATCGGCGTCGCAAGCGTCGTAAGTGCTAGTTCGCTTTTTGGGCTTTCGACTTTCGACCTTTGCTATTCTTTTGGTTCTTTTCTTTTGGTTTTGGTGGTTCGAGTCTTTGGATACGTCGTCGGTATCTTGTTGGTTGTAGCTTGGTGCTATCCAATTGTTCTTCTCATATTGCTGTCACCGATTTTCTTTTCTTTGCTTAAGTTTCTAGTGCTTTTGGTTTTGGTTTCTTTCTTCTCCATCTTACTTCCGGACAGACTACCTTTCCGTCTGTATATATTCATATCCGCTTAGTCGGCCTTTTTGGGATTGGTACGTCATCGATAGAATTCTCTCTTCTGCTTTTGGATTTGGTTTTTCTTTTCTTGAGTTTTCTATTCCGCTCGTCGGCATTAAAGTCTTGGAGTATACTTTCCAATTTGGGACAGCAATTGGTACGCTCTTGGTCTATGACTAACTGTGATATCTTTTCTCTTCTCTTTCTTTTTCTTTTTTTTTTATTATCTTGGGCGGTTGGTTGGGCATTGAAGGGTTGGTCACTCCCTTTCGTGCCTTCTACGGAGAGAAGAACGAATCAGACACTTACATCTTGTCTTATCTTTCTCCGTCTGTTTCTTTTCTTCCTTTCTCGTTTTCTTACTTTTTATTTTTTCTTCTTGGGCTTAGGGACTTTCTATGTGACATCAATTCTTTTTTCTTTTTGATCTTCTTATGGTTCACCTCTTGGGTGGTTAGTTGAACATAGAAATACCTAGTCTTATCTTTCTTGTCTTTTTTTATCTTAGTTTGTTGGTCGAACACTTTCTTTTTTTTTCTTTTTAGTTACTTCTTTCTTTAGTGTTCACTGCAGCTGTGTTTCTTTTTTTCTTTTCTTTCTCAGTTACTTTTCTTGCTGTATTGGATTTAGTGGGTTTTTGTTTTGTTGTTTTTGGATTGAAGCTTGGGATAGACTGCAACGTCGCTCCTGGTACTCTGTACTTCCGCTTAGTCGGCATTTTTGATGTTGTTAGTCACCGTTAGGATATTTCTCTTCTTTGGGTTTCTTTTGCTCTTGGAATATTCTAATCCGTTCTTCGGCATTTAAGTTCCAACGTGACAATCTAACACAACCGGCACTGACTCACTACGTTCAATTAGCAATTGAAGTTTTCTATTCTTTATTGGTTCTTACTTCTTTTTCTTTCTTTCTTTTGGTTTTGTTTTGGGTTTCGCGGTTTGGATTGCTTTTGGATTGGCACTTATTTAGTGTTTAGCTTTTGGTAACTTTGTTATTGTGACTCTGGGATTACTGATTTTTTTTCTCTGCCTTTTAGGTAGTACGACTTATGTCGACTTTTAATCAGAATCTTTCTTTTTGCTTGAGATTTCTTCGTTGGTTTTCTTTGCTTAGATCTTTAGGATCTGTGGGTTTTTTTGGTGGAAGAATCTCATATCGTCTCTTGACGACTTGTTGAGCACAACTGCATTAGTTTTTCTTTTTGACTTTTCTTCTAAATCCGCGTATCCCATTTCAACATCTAGATATTTTTTTTTTTTACTTCTTTAGGTTAGTTAACTTTGGGGACTTATATTTGGGGTTGGATTCGTATTCTTTTCTTTCCTATCATTCTTCTTTTTCCCTCGGTTTGTTTGGTATTGTTGATCAGTAAGGTCTATGGGACTGCGTTGCTTTCTGGCTTTTTAGCGTAACGACTGTTGTCGACTCTCAACGAGTACCTGTGTTGATACTTCTATTCTGTTAGTTGAGTTTCTGGTTCTTTGAAGTATCATTCCGCTTCATGCGACTTTTGGACACATCTGGTTGGTGATGCTTAGTAAACCGAGAAAATATCTTTCGACTACGTTTCTTCTGGGGTTGGGCGTTATTGTGTTTCGGGGTTGGTTTTGGATTTTAGGGTTCTGTCCTTGGCGTATGCCTAAATTTCTGTCTTCATTTTAGCTTTGTTTTCGTTATTCTCGCTCCACGCTTTTATCTTGCTGGGGGGGAATCTGTTACGGTAATTTTCATTACGTACGCCTTTGTTGTTACGGTTGAAATCTTCGTTAGGTGCGCCTATGGATTTTCGACGTGAAATTAGATTCGAGTTTTGACACGCGCTAACTATGCTTTGCGTATTAGATGTCATTTGATAGAAAGTCGTGACATGTGAAATATGTAAATGGCCTGTAACTAGTAAAAAGATTAATATATCCGTTACCATCGGGGAAATAATGGAAAACCATTTATAATTATTTAATTTCCTAGTTTCGTTACGACGTTACGGGGTAAGCTAAAGCCATCTTTTAATATAAACTCGTTTGTAACTCGTTTTCCTTTTGACAGCCATTTTGCGTACCTTCCTGTTCTAAATGTTATATTCTCGATAAATGGATATCGTAACTATTACTACCTAAGGCATCACGTTGCCAGACTCGAGCGCTAGCAGAAGGCAGTTTCACGCCGTGCATTTTGGGGTCTTCGAAGGCGTTCTGGGCCAACTTATACTACACGTGGATGACACGACGTTAATCATATTAATAATCACCTATTTTCGATTCTCACTACATACAGTAATCGATACACGTTTTATTTACTTTTGAGATATATTTCATGAATTATTTAATATAAAATTGTTTTTAGCTAAACGATCTTTGTGAGTTGGGGATTGTGACACGATTCGTATTAACCTTTTATTGCAGGCCACTGAAGAAGAAAAACGTTTTTCTTCCGGCAAGTGGGTACTGGAGTTCGGTGAGTGCTTTAAATTTACTTTACATATCGTGGTCACGTGCAATTACTCACGAACTGTGGGATTTCAATTTAACGTTAATAACTAAGTATAACGCGTAGCTACCATTAAGGTATTTAACTTCAATGAAATAAATGTTTCGCATATTGTATGTAGTAGAAAAATATATACCTCGGTTGTTTATAATTATGTGTGGTGGGTTGCCGATGTTGTAGGCATCGAGATTTTAATTTTTCTTGTTTCTATAATTCCCTAAATTGACTATTCCGAACTCAAACGTTAATACTGTTATGATTATTTAATGTAAATTTTTCTAGTCGTTAATAACTCCAGCTGTGGGGTGTAATAACTATTACTTAATACTATTCCAACTGTGATAACTGTTATTGATAGACTGAGGGCGATTAAAGTTGTTAATTCTTTTTTTTGTGTGCTTATTTTTTTTCCTACGAACCAGTTAGGGCTACTCGAACAGCTGAGTAGAGGAATTACGAACTTAACATAGTGTTACAAGGTTTATACCGTACTGTCCTGAGCAAGACAGAGAATTACTTTGGGAAGCTCTGGCGCCCTGCAACATCTTTTCTATATTTAGTGTGGACCTCCCCTCTCTCCGATTATTGCGAGTTGGCCGTGCAGGTTCGTAAAACCGAAAAACTTGTAACACATGAGTAGTTAAACAGATTAAAACTAATTTTTAATTCAATTATAAAGCAACAAAATTGTTTAAATTTAGAGTTTATTCTTATTCCAAATATTTAACGTTATATTTTTATAATGTTATATATATACAAATATGTACATATTATAGGTACAATGCATACATAAATAAACATAAAATTTAATAAAAACTGAACGTTGTCTGTTTAAAAACTACAGTTCCTTGTATTTAAGAATTATAAATTATAAATTAGTGTTAATTTAATATTAAATATCTTTCAACATAAAATCGCTGAAACAAAAAAAAATAAGATAGTAATTTAATAACAAACTGTCACTGTAAATCTTGCAAGTTAACAACGTACAAAATTATTTACAACGTTAAATACCCTAGTTACGGCTTGATAGTGTGTTACAAAAGCTATTATTTTTGCTAAAACAACTATAATTTACATAAATTACGGTATCTATTCAATTAACCATTGTACATGGTTTCATGAAAACAGTAATTAAAAAATTAAACTAAATATTCAACGTGATAGAAACTAACCATCGATAAAAGCCCCATTAAACAAACTGTTAAGTAATAAACATTCAATTCTCTAAAAGACGTATATTTTAGCAAAAACAAAAATAAAGGTTTACATAAACGTTTTTGTCTAATAATGACGCACGTGTTAGAAACGAGAATCAATAAATCTGCAATAAAACTTATATTACTAACAACAAAAGTCACAAAAAATAAAAGAGAACATTAAAATTAATTTAAAAAACTAAAGACATACAACAGAAACGTATAATATATAACATTTCTTTTAAAACAATAAAGTTATATCTTCCTTAAAGCCGATTGACAGTACAAGACAAGAAAGCAAAATCATGTAAGAAGAACGCGATCTATAAACAAATTATTTACATTTCAAGTAGACATGTAAATGTTAAGTAAAAACAAATATAATTTGTTATTCTAAAAATACATACTGAAAAAAAATAGTATTTTTTGATTTGATTTAAAACAATTC
Organism: Aquatica leii; assembly: GCA_035610365.1. NCBI lineage: Eukaryota > Metazoa > Arthropoda > Insecta > Coleoptera > Lampyridae > Aquatica > Aquatica leii. The sequence continues at coordinate 31,339,678 of CM069437.1, read as the reverse complement.
ATTAATTTTGTTTAAATACAAGTAACATAGACTTGTTTTTTTGTTACTAACATATTTTTATTGAGTAATTGGCTATTAAGTTCTCTTAAACAAATGTAATATAAAAGTAACAATAATGTAACTTATTAAAACTGGTTTAAATTTTTTTTATATAAAATAACTAGTACTAACTAATGTTGGTTATCAAGTTTTTGTTATACCTACTTTAGATATAAAAAAAATATTTTTTTTATGTTTCTTATTAGTTTATAAACTCTTCACAATAATTTGGAATTTTTAATTTATTCTAAAAACACAAAATGTTTTTTGTCAAAGACATATAAAAAATTATATGTGCGCTTGTTGGTAGTCAAAAACGTTAGGAGACAAATATTTGCAGATTTTAAAATATTTACGCTTTACTGATAATAAAAAACGTCAGTAAAATATCTCGTATATCAAGTAAAATATTTAATAAAAACATAAATAAACAGTTTAAATTACAAAATTTTAATTTTTGAATACAAAGCATTAGCCAAAAACTGAGATCAATATTGCCGATAAGTTTTGTGAACACTAGTTTAACCCATTGAGACCCTGGGTGCATGATTATGCACAGTTGTTTTAAATACTTCTTATGGGCTAAATAATGTATTTGTTGCGATGTGGACTAGATAGGCATAAGAATGCACACCAATACATTGATAGATAGCCATCTAGTAGCGCCTGTAAAAAGTAACATCAGTATAATGAAGATGGCGTCAAAGGATATGTCTCGGTTTGGTAAGTACCTTTTCTTTGGCCATTTTGAGACGTTTTAGTTTATGTAATTAATTTGTGTCGATTTATAAATTAAAATAAGTACCTATTATATACTATATTCGCACATATGCTCAGCTTTCGTTAACAAATATCAATATGTTTCCTCTTAAAAACAAAGCATAATTGTGCACAATATGTCCGAAACGTGAATTTTACAAATTTACACTTCTTTTAGAAAAGCGATATGATCCAACTAATGAGGCAGATGCTGAAGCCCTTCTAAGGCTTTTAGACGAATTGTCAGATGTAGAGCTGAGTGAAGATGACCAGGGAGATGCTGATAATGTTTATACAGAACCTTCAGTGGCTGCTGTGCGTGTAGGGGCAGATAAAATTGGACTATGAACGGTTGTTGTGGAAGGAGAGCTATATGATGACAAGGAAGATGATTTAGCTTTGTCGGAACTCGCGAGATTGAAAAAATCACAACAAAAAGATACACAGGTGACATCAAAACAAAATATTAGATGGTGTAAACGTGATTTTGAAACCCCAGCTAATGATTGGCAAGAACCTGAACAGACGAAAACAGAACAGCTCAACTCATTAGAGTCCTTTCATAAATATATAACTAAACTTAAGTTAGAAAAAATAACAACATTTACTAATACTTATGCCCATCAACAAAGTGTACCATTCAAACCGACAAATTCTTCTAAACTGTAAACTCCAATTGGATGCCTCAAATTCTCAAAATATTGAATGTTTTGGAAAATCAACCTTTTTTGTGAAAATATGTCCAGAGACCGTTTTTTACAACTCAGGAGTAATCTGCATTGTGTTAACAACCTAAACGTGCCTCCAAATAATACAGATAAACTTGACAAAGTTCGTCCAATATATGAAGCCATTAGAAAAAAATGTCTTGAGCTAGAACTTGAACAATGTATGAACAAATTGTTCCTTTCAGGAGCCGACTTTTAATTAAACAGTACGTAAAAGGTAAACCACCAGCTTGAGGTGTCAAAATATTTGTTATGTGATCTGAGTAACACACCGATATGTCCAGAAAATCTGAAAACATTTGGGCTTGGCGCTTCTGTTGTTTTACATTTTTGTGAAAGAATTGACAAGAATGGTCACATGTTGTTCTGCCACAGTCATTTCTTGTCATATCAACTTTTGTAGGTTCTCAAGAACAAAAAAATATAGACAGTTAGCACAATCAGGTTAAATAGATTTGGAAATCCCCCCTTTTTAGGAGACAAATAACTGAATCACAAAGGTAGAGGATCTCATGATGAGATCACAAGTGAAGATGGTGATGTTCTAGTAAAATGGCTGGATAATCGTTCAGTAGCACTAGAATCAAATTTTATTGGCGTTGGTACATTAGATGAAGTTTCTCGATGGGATAAAAAAACAAAAACATTCATGAATGTGTCGAGACCTGAAATCGGTAAAATGTATGATCACTCGATGGGAAGAGTCGATCTTTTATATTAGATGATTAGTCTCTACCAAATTTATCTTCGTTCTCGTAAATGGACACTTTGTATAATATTTCACGCTATGGATTTGGCAATTGTCAACAGCTGGTTCGAATACCAAAAAGACTGTAATTTTCTGAAGATCCCAAAAAAAGATCAATTGCAACTGATAGATTTTCGCTTGAGATTAACCAAGAGTCTTGTAAAAGTGAGAGTACCTGTAACCTTATAAAGATGAAGACCAACAGTCAACAGTAAGGCCAAAACTTCTGAAAAGAAATGATGAAAGTAGACCAATTCCAGAAGTCCAGCATGATCAAGTAGATCATATACCCCACTTAGATAATAATAAAGAAGGAAAACGCTGTAAATACCCTACATGTAACAAAAAGACACACTTTTACTGTGATAAATGTAGCGTACATTTATGTATCAAAAAAGAAAGAAACTGTTTTGTAGGGTTCCATAAAAAACAGATGAATAATAATCTGTTTTTATTAACGAATTAAGTTTTTATTTCAACTTATTTGCGTATATACAAATGTGTTCCTCATTTACTAAATAGTTTAAATCTCATTTATTGAGACACTTTGTGCATAATTATGACCAATATTTTTTTCTATCAAAAAATTTTTTTTTTATTTTCATCCTTATTTCTACCTCAAATACCTACTTTCCAGTAGCATTATAGCGTCAAAAAATTTTTTGTGGCCATAAAAAAAATCAGGTCCCAATGGGTTAATGCTCGCAAAAAAACCAAAAAAAATTAGACAATTGACATGATTTGAAGACTAAACAAAATCTTTAATTAGATTACCGTTGGTGCTTTTTCTGATTCTAGTGATGTTATTGTTATTTTTGGTTTAAGTTTTAGAATTTCGCTCAAATCTGTGTCTATTTTGACTCCACTTAGTAATTGATGTCTAAGAATTATTTTTAATTTTAACGCAAATTACGTACATTACTTGCATCAACGTGTTTGTAACGTCTGGTTTTTATTGATTCTGCAGAAGTCTGCACTCTCTCACTTTTATCTATATAATCATTTGACTTGATGCGTTTGCGTGCAGTGTCTTTTTGTGTCCGATTAAAACTTATAAGTGGATCATGGTTTGGAAAGTACTTGTCTCAGCGTGAATAAGAAGATATACTTAATAATACAGACGTTTATACCAATATTAAAAACAAAATTAGTTCTATAATTAACGATGCAAAATTTGAAGACGTGATTGAATCTGATGTAACTACAAACAAATGTTTGGAAGAGAAAGGTTGTTGGTGTTGGAAACAGCAACAAAAGTGTGCCGAAAAAGCGAAAAAACTTACAATAAAATACAAATTCAGCAAAATGTTTTGAATAAAATGTGTGGATACACGATCTACAGCAGAAATTTTAAAACTTGCATAGATAATTTTACGTTATTTGTGTCAGAAAATATAACTGATACAATATTTTATAAAATAAATTTACGAACTAAAAGAATTCCAGGCGACAAATAAGAAGCAGTAGACGTAGATAAACTACATGATTTTTTGACTTACTATCTGTGACTGGTCCTTGAAAGCGCAGCAGAAATCAATTTTAGAACTTTAAAATTTTAGTTTGACAATATAAATACAAGAACAGAACGACGTGTAACAGTTTAATTGGCGGTTATTTATAACGTACGAAAAGTAATGAGACTATTTTTTTAATTTACAAAGATTTGATTTCTTTCAAACATCAATGTTATCTTTTTCAAAATAGTTCTCTTGGACAGCTATACACCGATAAAGACGTTGTTCCTACTGTTCGTAACAACGCTGGAAGTCTTCAAGCGTTATGGTCTTCAGCATGTCTGTTACAGTCTTTTGAATGTTTTGGAAAAAGGAAAAAGTCACAGGAACTGAGGTCAGGGAAATAAAGGGGATGGGAACCACAGGAATGCCTTTTGAGGTCAAAAATTCTGTTATGGAGAAGGCAGTGTGACATGCGGCGTTGTCATGATAGAGCAACCATTTCTCTGCAATATCTGGTCTCACGCGAATAACCCTTTTTCTGAGCCTTTCAAGAACGGTTTTATAAAAAACCTCGATGTTTTTGTCAATTTTCGAAGTTGTTGGCCTCCCTGAACGTTGTTCATCTACATCATAAAAACATATACGGATTCAAGCACAATACCGTTTTCAATTTAAATTCAATTCTTCAAGAAAACAGAGTATATATGAAAATTGAATAAATACGTTATCAAAATTTAGACACTGTGTGATGTTAGTTGGAACCTTTAAGAGTATACTGGAATGATGAAAGACGCTCCGAAATAGAAACAGGGTAAAGATGTTGACAGTTTACAGAAAGGGAATGAACTCACAACACATTTTTGTTTATTTCTAGGTCTTTACCAAAAGATCTGATTTCACAATCAAAAACTTTGACAGGAACAATACGGAAAACACATAAAGAAATTCCAAAATAATGTATTATAAAAAAAAATCAGGCACATTTCAGTAAAAATGTTTATAGAAAAAATGCAGTTTTGGTGTTCCAGAAAATTATAGATGTAGTTTCCTACTATTTTCACAACACCAAGGTTTAGATGTGTTTGTTTGTCTCAATGTTTTGGTTCATATATTGAAACTGAAATTGAAACTAGTTTACTGACTTTCTAGTTTTTTAACCGATTTCTAACGTCAGACTGGAACAAACCAATTTTTTTTCATTTCACTGCAGTGTGTAATTGTTCACACAATTCTTATCTGGCCATCCGAGTCTAGTACACGAACTGATGTAATCCACCATATCAGTGTTAGAGTATTTCTAAAATGCTCTCCAAAAAGTATATTGGAAATGATCTGGATTTAGTGATAAGAGACATAACAAAAGAAACAAAGAAAGTATTAATGCCATTTAAATACTTGAAACCTTCTTCTTTTTGGCTAGTCTTTAAGTGTACTCTTAAGAATCTATTGTCTAAAATATTAGTAACGAAATGAATCGGTTTAGATGCCATATTTTTTCTTTGAAAAAATGGTTTTGCAGGAAGTGGCTTTCTAGATAAATCTGTTTGTAATTGTAACACCTTTACGCACGCCCATATAGTCTGCAGTCTATCAAAACCTATAAGAATTTAATATGCAAAAGTAATCAAATCTGAAGCGTGAAGCAGTTTCAAATAGTTGTGTTGCTTCTAGGTCATTACGATCTCTAGATGCTGTCACAGCATTATGAATTGAAATCTGTTTTTCCATTCTTGATGGTATACATAGCATTTTCGGCATTTTGCATTTTTTTCAGTACTATTCTTCTTTTTATTTATACACTCAAAATGTTCTCAAACTAAACGTTTAGGTTTTGGTTTAATTATTTAAACAATAAAACCCATAAAATAGTAAAAATTTGTTTGTCACACACTCACACTGTTTGTAACAGTTAAACAAATCGGCAGCTGGAATTAGGAGGGAATCAACTGATTTGTCGGATTGAATTTAATACAAGGACTTATTGGATGATTTTCCCATAATATTTTTCAAATAATTCAAATTTAGAAAAAAATAAAAGTAATGATTATATCGGGATATACAGTGGCGGCTGGTGATCAATGCTACAAAAGGACAGTTTCAACATTAGAACTTTAATTCTTACTTAAGCTCAATTTATCTATCTTTTGACTATACAAAATGGTTATTATTGTTTATAATCTTTTTAATATAAAGTAACATAATTTTTAGTATTTTTTGGAGGGCCGTTGACTACATTACTCAACGAAGAAGCCGCCACTGGTGATATATATCAAACTATAAATATAAATTGTGATATATATATATATATCGCTTCATATTATACTATAATCTCTGAGCGCTCATTTTGGCCCGAAATTATGTTGGATTATAATATTTGTCCTACATGATATCTTGTAATATCTCCCACATTCTCGGGACCTAAATCTAAATGAAAATGGGACATATTACATTAAACACTGTGAGATCCCTGATAATTTTTAGATCTTTTGTTTCTCAAAAATACTGGTGCTGTTAATTTGGTTCTAAATATCGCATTTTGTGCCATTTCTTGTATCCGAGATTCAAAAACAAAAACCTTGTTTTAGTTTACTTTCTCTTATCTTGTGCAAGTTTTCCTAACCAAAATTCAAATACAAAAAATTACGAAAATAATTTTTCAGATAAATTTTACAGTTTGAAAGAAAAATAACTTACAAAAAATTAAAAATTTGAATTTGAGGTTAGATAAATGAAAAAGAATGAGCCACTAAAATAAATGTAGAATAAGAAAAAATTATAATTTATCAGTTTATCATTTTTAAGAAATTTGTCTTGTGTTGAAATGGCTAAAAAACTATTATATTTAAAACACTTTGTTGAGAATCGTACAAAATATCGTAAAAAATAAAATAAAATTGGTGATGTAAAGACATTACTTTTTTTGAGAACGCATGTGTATTATTGCTTAGTTTTTAGACAAATACACATTGCAAAAAGACAATATTGGTATTCTATAGTATAAAGTTGTAGAAAATTATGAATTGTTGGAAACCAAAATTAAACAAAATTTAAAAATATTTTATGATAAATGCGCGTTTTCAAAAATTATCATTTCAAGTAAACTAATAAGATAGAACTAAGAAAAATATGCAAAAATTGCAATAAAAAAACAATTTTTATTTTGTTTTTATGTGTAGATTATACGGAAAAACATGTTTAAATAATTAACTGCTTAAATTGCATATTAGTTTTTTATCACAAATATCTCATTTAAATTTTTCAAAAATAATCCTGCTGCAAAAGTTGATTCTAGTTTTAACTTTTTATGATTATCCAAAAAACATTTTTTACAATGCGTTTCAAAAATAAAAAAAAAATTAAACTAATGAGCTTCGCCCACATAAGCTCACAGGAGAAATTAATTTTTTGCTAATTAATTAATTTTATTTCTATTTGTTGATGAAGAAGCAAAATGTTCTTGAGATTCTACCATTTTCAATAAACTGAACAGTGTTTTATTTTACATTACTGTTTTATACTTAATCTAAATTTATTAATACCACACTTATTATTAAAAAAAAATTGTTCATCAATAAAATAAATTTAAAATTAATAAAATAACTTCAAAACAACGCTTTATAAACACATAGTCGCAACAAAATTAAAGGTTAAACTCAAACCAAAATTTAAAAAATGCAATTATTTATGCTATATACTTAAATCGAAAATTTTATCTAATTCATAAAAACAAGTCAAAGCAAAATGTTTAATGTCTAAACAAAAAGATGTAATAATTAGTGGAACTCTTAAAGCCACCACAAATCTTTAGTTACACATGAAGGTATGTAATTTCAATTTTATTGAATTTTTTTTCTTTGAGTTCGATTACTGCGTAAACATCAAGAATTGCTGGAAGAGTTTAGTAAACACAAAAACGAAAAAAATAATATAAAAGTAAAGAGGAAGTACAAATTAATGACAACCTATATATATATTTGTATTTTGTATTTAAAATACATGTATTTGTATTTTGTATCTTGTAGTTTGAATAAAAACATAAAAGTATCTTCCTATTTCAAATACTTTTATAGGAATATTTTGTATTTTGTATTTGAAATACTTTAGTGCATGTATTTTGCCCAGCACTATATATACAAAATGTTTTAAATAGAACTAAATAAAAATAATATAAAAACTAAACACAAGTCGCAACCAGTAGTTAAGAGTTGTTATTTGGCATTAGACAAAACGACAAATAAACCCAACTCTCTTTAATATTATTTTAGATTTTAATTTTATTATACAAAGTGTAAAAGAAGTTGGATGCAAACGAGAAAATCGAGTAATAAAATTTTTTTGTTACTCAGATGAAGACGTTCCTATTGCTAAAAAGAAAAACAAATACATAATCTTAAAACAAAAATAAATTTGCCACAATACTAAAGAATTTAAAAAAATAGAAAATTTTTAGTGAGTTAAAGTATGCATAATGTATTATTTATTGAATTTCTTTAAATTATTGCGTAGATAAAAATTAAGAAATTGTAGTAGTATTACGATAATATAATTACAATGCACACTGCTTTTAGAATCACGGAAAATGTTATAGTCGAGTAATGTTATCACTTTATTAAAAAAACGGGCCGGGCGTATGTTACTACATAGAAATGTTGTCAATTTTCTTCTCATGTTTGTTTCTATTCTGGGAGTTTTTTAATCAAAGTTTTTTGGTGCATGTGAACTCAATTAAAAAGAAAAACATTTTTTGTTTTTTACAAGCACATTATGGGACTTCGAATTTAAAATAGTTTTGATTATTTAATTTAATATTTGCAGTGTTACTTATTTATTCAAGTACGTATTTTAACTGACCTACGTAACCTTACTTTATTTAAGGAAATTATTTAATGCAACACGTCTGTAATTTCTGATTTATATATATATTCGGCTCAAAATTTTGTTTTTTTAATGTTTTTATAACCTTTATGTTGACATTTTTTGCTTGTAGTGATCTTATAACTTCTCCTTTTTAAATAATCAGATACCACCCTGTATGTATGTACTTCTTTCGAACCAATAAACATGTCATTTTTTTATTTTGTAATCATTCGGTTATTGTTATCAAAAACCCCAAACCCCAATGTATGGAACGCCGTTTTGCGTTTTATTACTAAATTTAATTCCGTTGCATTCAAACAAACTTCAAATTTTATTAAGTTCATTTTTATGTTTGTCTATTTATTCTAGTACATTTAAATGGTTTGTTAAACAAACTTAACGCATTTAAATTGTTAAGTGAAAACGTATTTACTGATGCAATACATTTTGCTTAAAATTTCTAACAATCATATTAAAAACTTTAATTTAAACTGAGGAAAAAGTGTATAAACAAACATTTTAATTAATGTAACACTTTTTATATAACAAACAAAAAATAAGAATCATTGAAATTGTAGAATTGAAATACATGTCGAATTAAAATGTTACACGAATTAAAATCTTGATAATTTTAATCCTTTAATTTTAAATCAAGAATTAATATTACTAACAAATATATTAATTCTGAATTAAAATGTTTGTTAATAGTTTGAATTCTTAAATTTTAAATCAAGAATTAATTTTACCAACAAACTTATAAATTCTGAATTAAAGTGTTTGTTGATAATTTTAATTCCTCAATTTTAAATCAAGAATTAATATTACCAACAAAGATATTAAATCTGAATTAAAATGTGTGTTGATAATTTTAATTCTTCAATTTTAAATCAAGAATAAAGTTACCAACAAACATTAATTCTGAATTAAAATGTTTGTTGATAATTTTAATTCTTGATTTAAAATTAAAGAATTAAAATTATCAGCAAACATTTTAATTCATGTAACATTTTACTTCGACACATATTTTAATTCTCCAATTTAAATGATTGTTATATTTTAATTATTAAATAAAAAGTGTTACATGAATTCAAATGTTTGTTCATATACTTTATTTCTCAGTTTAAATATTTTAATATGACTGTTAGAAAATTTTAAGCAAAATATATTACATTAGTTTTCAGCTAACAATTTAAAATTGTTAAGCTTAGTTTAACAAACAGTTTTAATGTATTAGAATAAATAGACAAACATGAAAAGAAACTTAATAAAAACTAAAGTTTGTTTAAAATTGTAGCAAAACAAATGTAGTGTTTAATAGTAATACAATAAAGTAACTAAAAGGTTTAATTGAAATGTGTATTACTGATTTTTACCACATTTAAAATGTTGTTTTAAAAAACTTGATGTTTTTAACTGTTGGTTGATTTAAAATGTTACTTGTATAAAAGTATACGTTGGAAATAAATGCAGTAACATTATAAATTAAGTAATTTTTATAAATGAATATAAATGCTAGACTAATTTTGGCCAACTTACATTTTAAATGATAGAATTAAATAATAATAATTTTAATTCGTCTCTGTGATCGGGTATAGGATAAACATGTACATTGTAGTTCTAAATGACGCCACCGATTAAAGCAATTAATTAAAATTATCAACTAACATTTTATTTGTATCATTTAAAATGTTAGTTGCTAAAATTTATTGTAGCAATTTAATTTATTCGTAAAAATTAGAGAATTTATAATGTTACTTACTATAATTTTAACATTTATTTTCATTCAAGTAACATTTTAAATCAAATTAAAATGTACTACCCTAAAAATTTTTAAAGCTACATTTAAATTGTAACAAACATTTTTATATACACAAGAAATTATTTTATAAGCTACGTATAAAAACGGACAATAAAAAGTAAAACGCCGTTCCATACCAATGTTATTCTGTTAATTTTTAATTGATACCTTAATTTTTTTTTAAATGATGTGTTAAACAAAAAATTGTATTGAGTGTAAGTATTTTATAATAAAAACCACGTGAATTGTCAATTAATTTTAAAAACGCATTTATCACTGCCTTAATATTAGTTGTTTAACATACTGTATAATTTTTTTACGAATAAATTTGTTTGTTTTTGTATATTTTTATGCAACTCGTTTATCGTATAATTTAGTAGCTAGTGGACGTATAGATTAAATTAGTCTCAGTTTTGCGCCTTTAGAAACTGTAAAATAATTTAAGTAGAAGTTAATATTTTGTTGCAAAATTGTGGTAATTATCATAGTAATTAAATCTAAATATTTTGCTTTAAAAACTTAATAAAACATCTCTTGCAGCTTTATTAAAATGTGTTTATTTACTAATGCTATATAATATATAAAATATATATTTCTGTTTTGTACCATTGTAACTGTGAATATAATAATAAAACAGAATTATTCTGTTTTTTATGTGTGGTCTGGTACAATTATTAGAATATTAACGATACTTTATTGCTAAAGAAATTTTAAAGTTACTGCAATAAATTTTTGCAGTTGTACTTGGTTATTGTTATTAATGGTAAAACAACAATACAATCAAAACTATTAAATAAATAAGTGCATGTAAATTTGAAAACAATAAAATTAGACAAAAATATATATTAAATATTTATATATTTTTATACATTTATGTTTTATTAGAATATTAAAATGATTTAATTTTTGCGACAGAATTATTAAAGAAAAGTAACCGGTAGTAAAATAATTTTAGAATTCGACAACAATGAGACAATAAAAAAATATTATAGCTACAACTTAAATAATTAAAAACATTTCTAATGTAAAATAAATTAATAACGTATGATCTAATTAGGTTAAGTAGAAAAAAGCTTAATTATGTGAATTATTAAAAAAGATTGAAAAACGTTCTGCAACAAAATATTAATTTTAGTTGTTTAGTAAGATACGTATTGTTAATGTTTTTACTTTTTTATTTTGTTTTTATAGTATTTTAATTAACCTCTTAATACAATTGCAAAGAAAAATATTAAAAATTTATTAAACATTTCTTAACTATCAAATTACATGTATAATATAAAAATGATAATTTAATGAGTAACACGATGTTATTTTAGTTTATAAATAATACATAAGGTTAAACAACCCTTATTAGAGGAATATATATTACCTTTCTTATATCTCTATAAAATAAAATTATAATTTCATAAAGCTGCAACGACACTGATTAGGATAAAACAAATGAGTAATTTTGTGTTAAAAAAATTAATTAAAACGGAATATTATTTAAAAAATAGAATTTAAGCCCTTAATTCACGTTACGTATATAACGTCGTTGGAGCATTAAACGAAATTACATAGCACATAGCATAAATAGGCACCATCTGTTGCACCCTGACACCGATTGTTTTTATTATGAATTTAGTTTAAATCTGTGCCGTTTAGGCACTTACGTTAATTATACGTTAATTAAATAACACAATTTGTTTATAGAATAAAACCACTTACCGCATCGAAAAACAGCAACCACAAAATTCCACAACAAAATAAAATTTTTGGAGGAAAAAAACACAGCATATTTGATATTTTTTAACTATTATAGAAGCGCAACTTTATCTGAATTTCTGTTTAAAAAAATACAAAATATCTATCTGTTGCTTTAAGAGCAACACGTACTTCTATAGGAAAAAGTTTAATACGCTTAGTTTTGTAGAAGCAAAATGCGCTTATAAGATTCGGAGACGCTCGACGTCGGTTATATAGTACAACATCAGGCGGGGGTGGTAGGCAAAGCGCAGGACATATCCTGTCCATTTATCCTGTGACGCTTGCCTACGTGCCTTTCGAATTATTATACCAACTAAAATGAGGGATATATAAGCGCAGCATTCTGCGAAAGAATTTTTTTCTTACTGCAAAATCGAATTTGAAGGCATTTGAATCTAATTAAATTCAACACGGTTTATAACCGTAGATGTTGCTATTACACAACTTAATTAAGCACTCAAGTTCCATATTGAATATTAGGTTAAAATTAATTTGTACTATTTGGGGCAATTAACATATTCGTTAGAAACTAGATTAAAAAAGGCTACACAATATATAACTTCACTACAAAGCTCAAAGCTCCGTAACAATATAAAATTTTATATATCGTAAAAAAAGCTTTTACTGAAAAAAACGGATCTAATGATGAAAACAAATCCATAGGTAAAAGCGTTTCTTTGTAAATACTACAGAATTCAAACTAATTATAATAAAAATTTTAACAGAATTATAAAATCAAAAACATTTAAAAACAAATAACACCGTAAAGTTAGCTTTAGAAATAAATTGTCTTTGTTTGGCTTATTTCGTCATGTTCTTGAAGCTATTTTCTTTGTGTATAAACCTCAGAAATTACATGTTTTATCATTTTGGTTTACTGCGTTTCTAACACTTATTGTTAAGAGAATAAACTTGTAAAATATTTTCTAAACAAAATAAGTAAAAGTACAATTTTGAAAAAAATAATTGATAATTCCAATGAGCGCTTTTCGTTTAAGTTTAAGAGTCTTACAACGATGACTTAAAAATACGCTAAGTTGAAATATATAGACCAAATCTTATTTAAAAATTTAAGGTTTGTTTACTTATACGTAGAGCACTTTCAATGAAGATTTATTCTACTTGTTGCATAGCGCTTTTTACAGACAAACGTAGTATTTAAATTCCTTCGCGACACCGAATGCAATCTTTCTAAAATAGTTTTTAATAACGGAAAGTAAACATTCTTACTCTTATGATAGAATATTTATTCTAAAGCACTTGCCTCTTGTGTATTTTGCATTTATTTTCAATGAATATTCTATTATACTTGATGTATTTGTACAATTAATTATAGCCTTATTTTAAAACAATTTTGTAACGTCATTAAATATTAACCTAGATTTTGTATAATATCAAGCTTTTAATTTATTAATATACATTAAATAAACAAAATACTAAAAATAAAAACAACATTTACACAATAACATTTTTTATAATCTTATAAAATGCACACGGTTCTAAATTATTTAGCTTTAAGATTTTGTATTGCGATGCAAAGCATATTTGTACAAATCTAGTAAATTATGTTTTGATAATTGATTATTATGTACTTTAATGACATTTACGTGTACTTAATTTGTTATAAGGAATGCACAACGTTGCCTAACCGTTAATAAACATACAATGTAGAAAGTAGATTGTAGAAATAAACCTGTTTTTTGATTATTTAAAGTTAAGTAAACGCTAAACGTCAAATTACATTTTGTTACTAAGGCCAAAAATTATTTGTTTTTATTATAATCGTCATAGAAATTGGCAAACTCCCAAAACTTCTTATTTTGCGTACAAAATTAAATGACAATAAATAATGTTATATTTAAGTCAGTTTTACTGAAACTTTCGTAAAGTAAAGCCGTGGTTTTGTCTTTGTGGGCAAACAAGTGCAATTATCAGAGGTTAAAAGATCAGATAGAATTTTTGAAAGTGAACATCTCAATACGCCTGTCGCTTTTATTCAATACCTGATCCAGCTATGCAACACGTATTCAAATTAGAACAACTTCAAATAAACTCTCATTATCAACCCGCATTTCCATACAACAGCCAACCGAACGTATTGACAAAAACCCCCGATACACCAAAAACACGATAAATTTAGTTTTAAATAATTTTACCGCGACGTTTAAAACACAGAAGAAATAAAAACAAGCCAGGTGCTAAAAGTTCAGGGAAAAGGCAAAAAACGTCTTCTGACAAAAAAAATTATATTAACTATTAGCATAATTTACAAAGTAAATGAAAACAAAGAAGGTTAATTTATCTAAAATTGAACAAATACCTCTTTTTATACTATATATATATCTGAAGATGTTCCAGCGTTGCTAGAATAAATAAAAATAGCCACTGTTACATTCACATACCAACTTCTATCAGATAACAGAATGAACATTAAGTCAGACAGTATAAAAAATCATTAAAAAATAATCATAGGTAAAAACAAAATAGTTAAACACACGTATAAATTGCCAGAAAAAAAAAGATGCAAAGTTGTATTAAAAAATTTACATCACAGTACACGTCACGACGACATAAAAACAGCACTAAAACAGCATGATCATAACGTCAACAAATTACGACTGGACTAAATATATACAAAAACACCCAAAACCCTATTTTTCATCAATTTAAAAAATTAGAAATTTACATGCATATGTACGTTTTAAAGAATGCTAAGTGTATAGACAACGTAAAAAGCTGTTGTTACCACCTTACAGACAGCGAAAAATAATCAGAACATAAATATCTCTCAAGTTCTACCAAGACTCAAAATAACGCGCCGGTGTTTACATACATATTGATGAACACAAGTTGCAGTAGTTGCAAAACCAGGTTCTCGTACAAGAGAACCAATTGAAAACTCAAAATGAGCTAAACTCATAGAACACTTGGCAAAATTCCACGCAACTATTGAACCTCTACAGGAGAATCATCAATCAACTGATGAATAGTGTAAAGGACTTTCAGAATCCAGAGCCGGTATCTATTGTAGAGCAAGTAGTAGAAAAGAAAACTGAATACTACATTGACAAAAAAGAGATAACAAAGAGAGACAGAGTGGATTGTCCAGAAAACAACAGCAATCGTCAAAATCTACGGAATTCGGAGATAAATCAAAAGAGAAAAAATCACCAATATCACTAGTAGTAAACCTGGTCAATGTAAAAGACTACTAGATTGCATGAAATATTACAAGCAGCAAAAGTTGCTTCTAAAATAACAGCAATGATTAACGATGTATTTAAGATCAACGTGCCAGACCAATCGCGATATCTAAACCTGATAAGTACCCTATGCAATCATAAGGTTGAATATTAGACTTACGAGGACAAACACAACCGACTCATAAAAGTGATGGTCAAAGGTATATATCCAATCAATTAAATTGATTACATACAACATGCTAGAAAAAAGACTTAAAATGCAAAATGTTACCAAAATTATAAAGAAAACTAAGACAGAGACTGGTATCATTACAAAACCATTTCTACTACATATTTTAACTTTTAATAAATCGGGATATATCAAAGACATATACACAATTAATCTAATTGCAGCATTGAATATAAAAACTGACCCCATACGCAAAAAGTCAACTCTTATCCCGCAGCAAAAAATGTCAGGCATATGATCACACTCAATGCTTCTGCTATAAAGAAGTAAAGTGCGTAAAGTATGTTAGATGTCATGCCACTAAGGATTATACCAAACTTGTGAAAGCGAAATGTGCAAAATGCCGAGAAGCACACCTAGCCAACTACCGAGGCTGCATAGTCGCAAAAGAACTTCAAAAACAGAGAAAACCAAAGAAACAACCAAAGAACTCTGGCTGCACAACAAACGGCAAATATAGCAAAAACTAAAAAAAAACTTTCTTATGCTGCTATTCCATGAGCTTGAACTATTCCTAAGAGAACAGAAGTTAGACATTTCTTTGATTTCAAAAAATCCATTTTACTAATGAAAGCTGTTTGAGCATAAAAAGCTATAAACTATACCAAACTATTTACCCAGAACGGTTTTACGTGCAAAATCTAAAATTGCTTGAAATAAAGTAACATAAACAAAGTTTTGCCGATGCTCAGTGAAGACGGGGTGGGTTATATTCAAAATTCCGTGATTGTTTAGGAAACTTAACAGAAAACACAATGAAAAGTCAAAAGTCAAAGGGCGCCAGGAAAAAATAAAGCTTGATGGACCACAAGCCCGCTTCTGAAGGGTACAGTATAAATTGAACTTACCTTACTAGAGTACATCGTACTAAAATCTAAAGTGAGCTTAAGTTTTACAAAACGCGGAGGCCGGCGGAATTAAAAACTTTACATTTAACTATTTAACATTTATTTGATCTAACAATACTCAAAACAAGAAAAATAATGATAAAAAAATGCAAGTTTGAAAAAAAAGAAAAATTCAAATTAAAGCAAGGTATAAAGAAAAACAAATAAAAAAACCTAAGGTAAAAATTAAAGTTAATTGAATAAGTGCATAAAAAACAAAATAAAATTTAAAGAAATAAAACAAAAGAAAATCTTAATTACCTAATAATAATTAATATTTTAATAATGGTAAAATCGATAAAAACGTTAATTTGCAACATTCTTTATTTTGCTTAAAAACCAAAGCTTTTAAAACACAAACATGGCGTATAAATTGTTTTAAACGGTAGAAAATACCTTAAATTGTCGTCGTAGTAAATCTAGGAAGGAACTTGTGGTTGGTCTTAGGTTACCAGATATAATCGGTAAAAAATGCTAAAGGGTCTTTCCAAAGGGCTATGTTCTCTTGGAAGATTCTCAATAAGCCGCCAACAAGGCGAAGATATAACCGCGTCGTACAACTTAACGAACACAATTCTATATTACGTAAAAATAAAACTTAAAAACACGTGAACTTTTTTTAAAAGTCGTAGATAGATGCTGTGAATCGTTTAGATTAGATAAAGAATTAACAATTAAATAATACATACCCCTTTATGAATTTAAGGGCACCCAATAAATCAAAACGAAAGCTTATAGTTTTATTCAGACCAAATAGCATACTGATATTTCTAAACAAAGACTGTAATTATGCTATTGCTTAATTAAGAAGGTTTTAAATTTGCTTTATTTTAGGAAGGAGGTACAATCCTCCCATACCTTCATTTAAATACTACTGGCAAAACCCACACAAAATGATATTAAAAGTGGAATCGAAAATGTTATCACAATTCGAGCGTTTCCGAAATACTTAATGGCTAGTTGCCTACCCTATTGGCGTATAAAATTCCAATTTGAATTTAGGACTGTTACAACTCCCCCTCCACAAAATTGTTAGTTGAGAGACAATTTAAAAAAAAATCAGTTAATACTAGTACACATAGATAACATGTGAAGACGATTCTCAATAACAATCAAATCAAAGCACTGTAAACGTCTCGTCTCAATTTCAGTACAACTTGTTAAATTAATGGTCGTTATTCAGAGGATTGTAATGAGGTTTAAGATCTTTGGCGTGCCAGTTCCCTAAAAATCGACCGTCTGAATCAACTGGTTCGAATGTCTACGGAGACAGCTTTTTCCCAATTTTATAGGGTTCTACATATTTTGGAGCGGAATAATATTTGCTAGCATCGGATAGGACGTAATTTCTCCTCTAGACCATTTGTCCCCCAAAATATTCAGAATCGCGTCGACGTAAATTGTAAGTTCTTTTTACTTTTTCATAAGATTCTCGTAGTTTCTTATGAACAACGTTATAAAGATTCCTAAACGCAGTCAATCGAGTATTTAACGTATTTTGGTCTCTCACAATTTCGGTATTAGTTTCAGTAACTGAAGATTCAGTCTGACTATGAATCAGTTTATTGTTATGACATCCTCCGTCTAGCGTCAGTTCTCTACCAAAATTTATAAAATAAGGATTACATCCGGTGGCCTCATGTTTAACCGTGCGAATTGCGCATGTATATATATATCCCAGTCTCTTTGATTTTCTGATAAATATGCAGTTATCGTAGATTTTATGACCTTATTTACGCGCTCTACTGGGTTTGCTTGCGGGTGATACAACGCAATAAACGAAATTTTTACGCCATATTCATTAGCGAGTTTTTTAAATTCACGGCCGCGAAATTGAGCCCCATTGTCTACAATAATAGTTTTCGGAACCGTAAATAATAAAAAAACATTTTCTTCCAAGTTCTTAACGATACTTAAACTAGAAGCAGAACATAATGGAAAAGTTAAAACGAATTTACTAAAATAATCTGCGACTACAAATATATAACTGTAAACACGTTGAGACCTTGGCAAAAGACCTATTAAATCAGCCGAGATCATTTCCCATGGCATGGATATGTGAGGACGACCAACCATTAACCCTCCGGGTTTTTTCTGTTCGACTTTATTACCAAGATAAATTGAACACCCTCTAACATAACGGGCAACCGTTAAACGCATTTTTGGCCAATAAAACTTTTGTGCAATTCTTGCAGCAGTTTTTGCGACAACTAAATGACTTACCATAGGCGGATCGTGATTCTGATAAATAATTTTTTTTCTTTTCGACGTGGGAACTACTAATTTTCAAGAGTTTTCATCATTAAGATTTGAAAATAGCGGCGTTACATACTTATATAACTCGGAGCCTTCGAGTCTCCAATTCGGATGTTTTTCAGGATTATTTCTAACATTTTTACAAAGGTTTACATACCATTTATCACCAATATCTAAATTTACTATATTTAAAACAGGAACTGAACGTGAGAGCGTGTCAGGCACAACATTATCTTTGCCTTTTCTGTGTACTATCTCAAAATCATATTGTTGTAGTCGTATTGCCCAACGACACAATCTACCGCTTGGATTTTGCAAATTATTTAACTACACTAACGAATAATGGTCTGCAATGACTTTAAACCGGCTACGCTCAATATAAAGGCGAAATTTTTCTACAGCCTACAAAACTGCTAAGCATTCTAACTCGGTCACCGAATAATTGCGTTCAGATTTTGACAATGATTTACTGCTATAACTTATAACTGTATCGCCGTCAGGAGATTCTTGACTTAAGACCGCTCCTAAGCCGTAACTAGATGCGTCGGTTTGAATGACAAAAGGACGAGAGAAATCAGGACATGTCAATACAGGTGCGGAAACTAAGAATTCTCTTATAGTGCTTAATGCTATATTACACTCTTCCTAGCAGACATATTTAGAGTTTTTCCTTAAAAGCTTGGTTAAAAGTAGCACTATACACAAAAAGTAGGTACAAAACGTCGGTACCATGAAGTCATACCTAAAATACGACGAACTTCTGATACGGAAGACGGAACAGGAATACTTAAAATTGCTTGTACCTTGTCTGGGTCTACCTGAAGCCCACTGCCACCAACTATATAACCTAGATATTTTAATTCAGATTTCATAAATTGACATTTGTCTCCACTCAATGACAACCCGGCAACACGCAATCGATCAAAGACTATTTTATAATCTCTAGATGTTTTTCAAAAGAATTAGTAACTATAATAACGTCATCGAGATAGGCAAAAACAAACGGATGCAATTCCGGTCCTAATACATGGTCTATAAACCGTTGCCACGTGGCTGGTGCGTTATGTAGTCCAAAAGGTAATCTATTAAAATGGTATAATCCTCTATTAGGTACTATAAAAGCCGTATACTTTTTAGAATTTTTTTCTAAAGGAATCTGCCAGTACGCCGATTTTATATCCAGAGAAGAAACAAAACGAGCATCCCGAAGTTTATCTAATATATCTGATACAAAACGTAATGGATATGCATCTCGCTCCGTAACGGCATTTAATTTTCTATAATCTACGCAAAATCTATAAGAGTTATCTGATTTCTTAACGAAAACTATAGGGGATGCCTATGGAGAATTAGAAGGTTCAACAATACCATCTCTTAACATTTGGTCTAATTCCTGATTGATAAGTTTTTGAATTATCGGAGAAACAATAATAACGCTGTCGTATAAGTTCAGCAGAAGTTCTAATCTTATGTTCTACCACTTGAGTACACCCAACACCTTTCGACATACTACCAAAATACTCATCAACTAATCCCGTTAAAATACATAACTGTAACGATGTGATTGCATCGACAAAATTATTATTTTCATCCCGAAAATACCACTCTTTGCTTCGTAAATTTGGAACAATATCTATTCTTTTCCAAGAATCTATTCCTAAAATTAACGTATGGGGAAGAGAAGGCATGATCAACAACTCAAAAATGTTTACTTTACTGTTTAAACGCAAGGGAACTGATAAAAGCCCAATAACTTCACATTTACTCCCATTAGCAACAGTACAAGATGACACTGTACTTTTCTTAATCGGCAAATTTAAATATTTTAAGATATTCCACCTTTTACTACCTAAAATACTTTGAGAAGCTCCCGTATCTAACAACCCTAATAATGTTTTACCAAAAATCGAAACTTCTAAAAATGGGCGTTCATCATTTTGCAGCTTTGAAAATAAAAAATCTAAGAGTACTTTAGATTTATCGACCAAGGTTTCCTGAACACCAAAAGCCGTAGCTTGGTCTTCTAACGACCTCTTCTGAAATTTCCTTGCGATGTACAATTTGGGCATGTCCTAGACGTAACATCAACTTTTCCGCAACGAAAACAATGTTTTTTTAAAGGTTTGCTGCATTGTGAACTAAGATGGCTAGCTTCTCCACAGTTCCAACACTTAAACTGCCTACCAACCGTATTAGAATTTATTGTACGGGAAGATACAGACGACACCGACAGTTCCGGATATATATACGCTAAATCGGGTTCCAGAAGTTTACCTAACTGGCGACGAGGTGGTGGTTTAAATTCTTCTAAAGTTGCTTTGTGAGCTTCTAGTTGACGACCTAACGCTAACAATTCCGAAATAGAGTTTACAGAAGTTAAACATAATTTATCCTGGTAAAAGGGAGCAATATTACCACGTAAAACTTTTAATCTGTAAGAATCAGGTACTATTACATTGAGTCGATTAAACATGCTTTGAACTACTGCTACGTATACTCCAATAGATTCATCCGGACCCTGAGTACGATTTTTAATTTCGCTTAACAATTTATCGTTATAGTCATGCGGTTGAAATTCGTCTCGTAATAATTTTGTCAGTTCGTCCCAATCACTAACTAACGACTTATAAGCCCTAAACCATACCAACGCTTTACCTTCAAATAAATCTACAGCACTATTATATAACATCTCGTAAGAAACGTTTCTAGCTACCCGTAGTTCTTCCACTCGTTCTAAAACCGCGCTTACTGATATGCTTAATTTATCTCCCGAGAATTTTAGATTCCATTTATTTGGAAGAATAGGTTTAATTTCGGACCAAGATTCTACTGAAGTAAATTGGTTGCGTACAGGTGTCGAAAAACAAGCCAAATTAGCGTTCTCGTAATCCTTATCGACTAACAGTAAACTATCCTCAAATTTTTTTGAAGCCGACGTTAACAAATTTTTAAGTAATCTTATCCTACGCGTAAACTCATCTACAGTTCCCGTTCGATTAGCATCCTCGATTAAACGTTTAATCCTGCCTTCTACGTAAATGAATTTAGTTTCAATTTTTTTATATGTCCCGCCATGAATTGAATCGTCGAAGTTTTCAACCAAATCCCCCAGTTGTGATAATGTTTTTCTAATACCCTTAACATCTTCCTCAAAAGTATAAGGGTTCGGTGGAAATACTATAGTTTTTTCGCGTTTCTCAACCTTTAAACTACTTCGCAATAGCTTACGTAATTGTTCCGCATTCCCAGTAGGTTCTACACCCCTAATTCTTAATTCATAAATAAGCTCCGATTGATTTAATCTTTCTACCTCCATCTTTGTTAACATATAACAATATTTATAACTACAAATACTATTTTCTAAGAATGATGAAAATTATTAAGACAAGGAAACAGCGAACAAAACCGGTCCACAGGAAACAACCGACAGAAACTGGCCCCACGTTGAGCGACAAAATTTATGTGACGCACTTGATAATATAAGCAGCGAAGTACCTACAGATAGAAGCTTATTGAGGAGGACCCTGCTCATCAACTCAAATTGAAGAAGGGAGTGGGAAATAAAACTTAAATGGGCGCCGCCTGTTTAGTAAAACCTGCTCTGATATTAGCACATAAACAGGAACCGTACTACATCAAATTCAAAGCACTGATACCCGTCACGAAATTTTATTGTGAGTTGCACTTAATAATCTACTAATAAAGTGAAATTAAACGCATAGGTGCAGATATATACAATTATTTAAAAAAAAATACCTTTTGAGTGGCTTAAACTACTTTGTAATCACTAATAACAGAACTGATTTCAAAACGTTGATACCGATTAACTGATTATTCGTGCACAAATAATACCATTACTCTTCTGACGTAATTATAAACCTAATAATCATGAAACATTTATAAACAAATAAACCAGAGCTAATCAATGGCTGATCAATCGGCATCGATCCCACGCAAAACTCAATGACAACAATAAAACGTCCACTTACCGCTTTACAATTTTATAATTTAATTGACATTACTCAGTTTACGGAATATACTTATTTCTTTTATTTTTTTTTGTTTTTTCTAATAAAGTTGCCCCTAAAGAATTTATTAATTGTAATGACGTCGAAGGAACGGCAATCCAGATTTTAGCAAGCCACGGGTTATCAATTGGTCACCAATATCGAATCTCGCATTGTTCGCATTCCTGGACTTTTGATTATATCTTTTTTGTTGTTATTCAACAGCGAAAATGTGGTAGTAGTTGCTAGATGCTGTGAATCGTTTAGTTAGGTAACGAATTAACAATTAAATAATACATACCCCTTTATAAATTTAAGGGGACCCAATAAATCAAAACGAAAGCTTATAGTTTTATTCAGACTAAATAGTATACTGATATTTCTAAACAAAGACTGTAATTATGCTATTGCTTAATTAAGAAGGTTTCAAATTTGCTGTATTTTAGCAAGGAGGTACAATCCTCTCATACCTTCATTTAAATACTATTGGCAAAACCCACATAAAATGATATTAAAAGTGGAATCAAAAATTTTATCACAATTCGAGCGTTTCCGAAATACTTAATGGCTAGTTGCCTACCCTATTAGCGTATAAAATTCTAATTTGAATTTAGGACTGTTACACCGGTTATCACTTTCCTGCAGATTGCGTGTAAAATTTTTGTGTAAGAAAACTATACCAACAAGAAATGCAAAGAGGATGCAAATAGATTTAATTACGACACAAAAGTAGAGTTTGAAAACGGTCTTTGATACTGTGAAAAATGCCAAATCAACAAATATATATAAAAGTTTGATTTCATTACGGTTATAAAGATTACTTGTTGAGACCTGAATCATAACAACTGTCTTACAAATTATAAAAATAAATAATACAACTAACACAAAGAAAATAAGTGCTGAGAATGTACTTAAAACAAAGAAGGTTTAAACCAACTTAAAATAAACAAACTGCCAAAATATATTAAATTACAATATCTCGGAAAAGAAACATAAATTACAACTGAAATTTTGACAGAACAAAGAGAATGCCAAATTGACGTAAATGCAGAATACGGATGTATAAGAAACGTAATAATTTCTAAATATTTGAATACAAAACCTTACTTACAAAATTGATTCACAAAGATGAATCTAAAAACGTAAAATAACTTCCTTAAATCAACGTGAAATTAATAAAACAATTTCAAAATACATGAAACGAATAACATCAATTCAATTACCGGGTCTTTCACGAAAGAAATCGCACAAAGTCAAACGACGGTTACAACGGGGTGGATCTGCGGTAATAAATAAATAAAATATTAAGCATCATGTAAAAATTAACTTTGGAACCCGGAAAATACAAGGAACGGCTCTAAAACTCTTCACAAGGTTTAAGGAACAAAATGACTACATAAACCTTTTTCAAGAGCTGGGAAATCACGAAAGAAAAACAATTATATGAAGCCATCAAGCAAACTAAATGCGTTTGTCATTCTACTGGCAAACCAACATGCTGACCGTCATATAAAAATAAAACACCAGACATAATTGATTTTTTCATACTAAAAACCGTAACTCCCAATTACATTGGTATCGAAGATAATTAGAACTTGTTATCAGACCATTTGCTCATTATCTTGACGGTAAGCAAAAAAACCATCAATAACTTATCTCCACTATTACTAACAAACAAGATGAATAGTTGTAAATGTTAACATTAACATATAAATTATTATTATCTAATTTTTTTACAAAAAACAGTATTTAATATCAAATTGCTTACAAGCATAAAAATAAAATTAAAACAGTCATTAATAAGACCGATAACGTAAGTTTTTAAACTTTTAAATAGGTGCTTAAGGGTCTTTTTAAAAGTTTTATTGGCTTTAATAAGAAACCGTTTCAGTAGAAATGCAATTTTAAAAGTTTAGCTAATAACATGAAAACAAGACAGACGTGCTAATTATCTATACAACTACCAAAAACTAAACATCGATGTGACTAAAACTTTTAGAATATAATTAAGTAATAAAGTAATCACATTTGTTAGAATAAGTTTACTATCAGTTTCATAAAAGCAGTATATTAATTAAAGTATAATTTAATTAACAATTGTTAATTACAGTTTGAGTAGTTGCTATAAATAGAATATTGAAACGTTCGCGAAGTTATTGTCAACTTTCAGAACATTTACCGAAGGATGTAGAAAATTTTTGAGATAGAGAACATAAATATATAAAAACGTTTGAAAGAAATTATAGGTCAGTTTTTTTAATATCGGAAGTATTAAGAAGACTGTTTAAATAAGTTATTAACGCGTGGTTAATATAAGTATAACGGAGTTCAAGCGTGCGTGCCTTTAATGAAAACTAGTATCAGTTTTAGATAAACAGAAGTTACTCGCAGACATTATTTTTAGAGTGATTACAATATACAAATTAGTGTAAATGTTTTCTATAAAAATTGTTAGATTTAATTAGTTACGTGTATAAACGTGTAAATATGTTGTTATAAATAAATTAGTTTTAAAATTTGTTACAATATAATATAAACTATTTATTTGTTACTATGCCGCGATTAAATTTTTATCAGTTTTTTGTCTATATTCTAGTAATAACAACAAACTTAAATTATTTTTTATTTGTATAGTAACTACCCAGTTGAGACAAACCAAATTTGTTTCAAATCTTATTGGCAATTTAAAAGTAATATCGGTTTGTTTTCTCTATCCGTAACCGTTTACTAAATGTAAGTTTTATTGAAACTACGCAAATTTGTTTATGTCAAGTTTAATTCAGTTCTAGTACGAATTCGATTCGTCAAAACAAAACTGTTTCGATTCTTTAATATCGAATTGTGTGATAACAACATCGAAAATGTTTACGGTAAAAACTAAGTAAAGAAAATTAATTTGTGGAGTTCTATTTTATAACCTAAAAAATTAACACATCTACATATTCATCTACTAATTTTATCATTATTACTAAAGAAATAAAAATTCAACAAAACTTTTAATATAAAAACTAAAACTAATATAAATCTTAAATATAATAAAATGAAATATTAAATTATTCTTATGATTAACAATCTAAATTATAAATAATAAGAGAATTAAATTCTTTTCTTAAAAAACTAGATATAATAAAAAATGAATAACATTACATTTCTAACTAAAAATTAAGAAAATTTATGAAAAAATTAAACATACCGTTAATAACGCGTTTAAAAACGTTTTAATGTCTAATAAACGTCTATTAGCCGGACATTTAGACGTTTTTTATACCAATGTGTTGCTTGGGCAGTTTGGTGAAGAAATATTAGGTGAATTATTGCTAAAGCTATAATTACAAAGTATAAAGCAAAAAATCGTGTAAAAGTAGCAGTATCTACAGGAAATCCTCTTCAAATTCATTGAACAATATCATTTCCTAAGTATGGAATAGCTGATAGGAGTTTAGAAGTTACTGCAACCCCTCAAAAAGATATTCGTCCTCAAGGTAGGACATATCCTAGGAATGCTGTTCCTATAATTATAAAGAACATAATGACTCCAATTGTTCATGTTATACTAGATTGTATAAATGATCCATAGTATATGCCTCGTCCAATATGTAGATATAAGCATACAAAAAATAGTAATGCTCTATTTATATAAACAATTCGTATTAATCATCCATAGTTTACATCTCGACTAATATGAACAACACTATTAAATGCTAATAAAATATCTGAACAATAATGTGTTGCTAGAAATAATCCTCAGCGTGTTTGATAACGACAATACTGGAATTATCCAGAATGCAAAACTTGTCAATAAAAATTTTGTTAGGAGTTTTTAGTCTTGCCAGGATTAATTTCAAATTAGTTTTTAGTAATATGACAACTTTTTTTAATTATTTCGTTTTTTACTTTCTAAGGAAATCCGGCGTGGTTAGTAAATCGTAGTTTTTTCTTGGAGCAGTTGGCTATTCAAACCTTTGTAGACGGCCTTTGAGACAGCAAAACGCAGCACACTTTCCGGTTGACCAAAGACGTTGAATGATGCTTTAGTGCATTAATTAGACAAGAAAAGCGTTTGAAAATTTGAAACGAGTTGACCAAAAGAGAGAAAAGTTAATCTCATCTAGTCATGTCCCAGAGGTTACCATTTAAATAGCATTGCCTTTGGAGCAATTGCATAGCATTTATCTCAATGGCGAGATCAGCGGAAGAAGTGTTCAGTTACTGGTTGACATGGAAGCGACGAAACCCATCATTCGTCCGGACATATTGTTACGATAATTGTTAAATTCGACATAGGTTGTATATACTTTCACCCTGTATAGCACACGTTGTGGATCCGCCTTTCTAGTTGATTAGCGCAAGCTCGTGAGAAACAGCGCGGACTCCATTTTGCGTTTGGCTGTTGTAAGGGGTCGTATAAAATGTTCAGTGACTGGGTGATCAGCTAATAATTAGAATATTGAATACCTATTTAGAAGGTTGTTAGCATAACACGTCAGTTTCCGAGGTGAGTGTATTTTCTTTCTTTGATCGTGAATGCAAGGTAATTTACCGCTTTGGTTTTTATAGCATTTCATGGCACGCTATGAATAAGCAATAAAGAACTTAACATAAATTTTCCATCAACGTCAGTGGTGACCTTGAACACCTTTAATAAATTTCCGCAAAAGTAGATAACTAGTTGTCATTACTGGGAGGATCTTACTCACATGTAAGTACGTTTTAAATTCTATTGACTTGCTTGCGGTTGTGTGCGAGTTGTAACGTGTAAATTTCAACTCCGAGTAAAAATCCGCCTGAGAGTTAGGCAACTTACAGTAATACCGTTGGCCTCGAGTCGTGGTTTTAAATCACACTGGTGAGGGCGCGCGAAGGTTGTTTGTCGTCGACAAATTATTCATTTTTATGCTGTCTTTGGGTCGATTAACAACGGGGGAACATCGGAGAGGTGAGATAAATGGAATTTCTTTTCATCTTGTAACATCTACTACAACGACGTTTATTTTAGCCTTTTGAAAGTAAATCCGACTGAACCTCCGGTGCGAATAAGATCAGCACGATGTATTTTGGGCGGCCAAACGCATAAAGTGGGTTAGTATTCTCACACGTGTTTAGTAATGGAGGCAAACCAACTAATCTTCACAATTTTTAGCTCCTTGTGTCTTTTCTTTTCCTTGACTTTGCTGTTGATGTTAATGTGGATTCTGGATGCTCGATTCTTGATTCTGACGTTTTCGTCCGTCGTTCTGAATTACATCTTCGTGTGCTTACATCTATCATCCGATGGAAATGGTAGACACACTACAACATTTCGGATTGTCGACAAAATAAGGGGAACTACAGGTAGAAGGATCCTAGCGGATCGTTGGCGCGGTGCAAACGAGGTATTTATGACACCTTTATCTTGGAGTCGCGGGAGACTCGCTGTCAACCTTATTTCGGCCAGACGCTATAGACTTCGGTTATCAGCATACTCGGTACGTGCGTAGTGAACGCGGGATCGTTGTCTTTGTCGACATAGTTGTGATTTACTTAAAATAAGATTGATACCATTTATATGTAAACGAACACGAGAGTGAGAGGCAAGGTCGAGTGAATTTGTTTTAATTGATTACTTTAATTACCGGTCTTAAGTATAATAGAATTGTATAAAATTATCTTATCAGCGTAATGCTAATGTGTATTTATAACTTGTCGAAGTAATTTTAATACTACGTAACGTAAAATTCTTTTGTGTAACATTTTGATTGTAATTTATTCAACGCTTATCTTGTAATGGTTGAGTCATTACAATTATTTATCGTAACTTCCCAGTCATAGCTGCGTCATATAAAGTAGTTATAAATTTATCAAGGGTAGAATTTTGGGAGCTATGCCGTCTCTCTGAAACTAATTAGTTATTATTGTGATTACCCGTTTAAGCGGCGCTTGATCAAGTCGTCACCTGGCGGTACTTTAATTAGCGGGAACGCGATTACCTATTACTAATAGCTACCGTAGCCGCGGTGATAATTAGCTACGTAAGCTTATTTAGCTTCTGTGGCTTCCAAACTCTATTTTTGGGACTTTTGTATTTATATGTAATTTATATATGTGCTTGATAATTTTTTCTTGTTGGGGGTTATATAAATAATTGATAGGGATTTTACCAGTGGCGTAACCGTCGAGGAGTTTGTGTTTCTTCCGTTCGGAGGGAGGTTGTGAATCATTTATTACAATAAATGGTTATTGTTAATACGAAATATGTTTTCTTTTGGGGGACTTCGGGTCTAGGCTCTCCTTTTCTCCTACCTAGACCATAATTTCTGCGATACAACAGTTCGAGAGAAGGTGGCGCACTTGGGCATTTAGCTTACCGGAACAAATTTAGTATCTTACAATTTTCTTTAACCCGACGACCATCTGCGGCGAGGCTAGCCAAAAGGTAAGCGACAACATCTGGTTATTTACGTTGAAGTTATACTATTCTTCATTTTTTCTTTCTTTCTCCACCTTTCCCCATTAGATCACAATAAATATTGTAACAGAGTACGTACGTATATCTGTGTTGTTCGACACAAATAATGGCGTTAGGTTATGTTAATTTGCTATTGATTAATTAATTGAATGTTAAATACTACGTTATCACGCCGTACTTCATAAACGTCTTTGTGAACCCTTTTAGTGGTTCTACTATTGTGGGTACTGTTAATTTTTTTAATCGAATTTAAAATATCTATTAGTTGGAATATAAATAAATAGAATGTATGGTTGATGGCCTAGTCTACAGGGGCCCTATCCAGATTTTCGACTTGTGATATTTTATATTATTGTGTGTGTTATATTACTTCTTGCTTTGATTATAGTAATAATAAACTCAATAGTTGATGTTCTTGTATGACTTTCATTTTTGGTTATGTGTGATAGATTGGGAACGAAGTCTATCTGATTCTTTTTTCCTTCTTCGTTTGTTTTTGGCGCTTTTTTACCTCGTGACACACGAAATTCACGACTCTCTCACCGACATACGAGCTTCCGGCAGCTTTTTTCCGTTTGCTACAAGTACGCTTGTAACAATATTACGGAAAGATTAGAAGGCATCACCAGTAACAGAACGACTGCGAACAAGCGAATAAATACGTATTTACGAACAAGTTAAAGTAACGATTGGTTTGGGAAATAGAGTACTCGACAATCAAAAATGGATCAATGAGAGTTTGCATAGACTAAAGATTATAACGTGATCAAAAAGGACAGCTACCCTTTACCAAGAATTACAATACGTTAGACACCTTGTTAGGATTCCAGTGGTTTTTTACGTCAGATTTAAAGAGTGGTTACTGGCAGGTAGAATTGGAACCCAAGAATTGTAAAAAAACAACTTTTACGATTGGAACTGGTTTGTAGCAGTTTACTGTGATGATGCTGCAACGTTCAATCGTTTGATAGAGACTGTCTTGGAAGACGTGCTTGGTTTACTTAGACAACGTGATCGTGGTTGGAAGGTCGTTTGAAGAACACTTTAACAATTAAAAACGTGTTCCACCGACTACGTAGAGCAAATCTCAAACTGAGCCCAAAGAAGTGCCACGTCTTTAGTAAGAAAGTGCAATACCTTAACCACGTCATATCTAGAGATGGAGTAAAACCTGACCCAGACAAAATCCAAGCAGTGCAAGCATAGTCAAGATTAATCGAAAAACATCAAGTCCGAAGTTTCCTTGGGTTATGCACTTATTATAAACGATTTGTACCCGGATTTACAAATATTGCGAAATTGAACAAAAGGAGAACAAAATTTAGATAGAATAAAGACTGCGAAAATGCTTTTCATCAACTAAAACAGACCCGTGTCACTTTCCCGATTTTAAGTTATGCAAGAGAAAAAGGAAAATTTGTTTTTGAAAGCGGCGCAAGCAACCTGGCGCGGTTCTTTTGCAGATGCAAGATGGACAAGAAAAAGTTTTGTTTATATCCGGCAAACTGCAGCCATTGTTCGCGACTTAAAGAAAAAGTCGAATGCCTTCGAAGAACTACTATAATTGATGACGATAGTGGGAACCTGAGCAGTTTCATTGCAAACAAAAAAAACGACTACTTCTGGACTGAAAAGAAAACGGCCGACGACCAACCTGGGAAGAAGTGACTGTTTTGGACAGAAACATCAAAACGTGATTAGTGCAGTGGGACTATTTAATAGTAGAAGACGGTTTTCTTAAACGATCCCTAAAAAGTGTCGATGGCACGGGATAGTACATCAGAACACTTTGGCATAAAAAATACATTAGGGAAAGTTTGAGAAAGATTCTACTAGGTGAACAGCAAAGAGGTCGTCTTCTGAGGAACAAGCGTTGGTCTGCAATTATCAACCAAAGAAAACATCGGGTCAGGAGCACTCCATTGACTGCTGTAACAACCCGGTGGCTCACAGTCTTGGCATTGGGTTTAAATCGTTATTAATTTGAGCAAAATTAACATTTATTTAAAATAAAAATGTAATTATTACAATAAATATGTACAGATGGTGTAGATTTATTCCCCCCTCGTATAACAAATAACTTATTCCACTAAAATTATTAATTCGGGCCACAACTCGTATCTAACCTTAAAAAAACTACTTTTTCTAAAAGAAAATGATTATAAACAAATGGCGTGGTTGCAGTTTTTTCGAGAACGGTGCTATAAATTAAGTTAATCACCGGGATAAATACGGAAATTACAAGGCGAAAAATTATTCAGGTACGGTTATAAAGGTTAAAGACTTAGGTATAATTAATTAAGTTTTCCAGGTAATACACTGCTATGGTTAACTAGATTTGATGAATCCCGGTGAGTATTTCGAAACTGACTTATTGATTTGGAATGATTAATTTTAGACCTCAGCCCGAAACCAAAACGTAGCGATGCTAAACGTATTGAGCCCTAAGGCTTGATCAGTACTTCAACGCGCCAACCTCAATTACGTTAAGGGTTAAAAGTAACTGGAGATTTAGTTTACGTTTAACAAATCCTACACCAGCCTGGGGCAAATAATTTGTCAATTTATTAACAGACTGCGGTTCAGTTATAACAAATACTACTCGCCGAAGCGGAGCTTCTGATCAACTTAAGGAAGGACGTTTTGACGTAACAGGGGTTCTAATACAAAACAGAAAATTGAATACAAAAATCTCGAGAGTAGCAAGGTTCGAAAGCTGGTCCTTGTTATTAGGTCGGAGTCAGGGTACGGAAGCAGGTTTTGGTTAATCGGTCCACACAAATCTGCGGTATCAGGATCGGTTTGAGGGAAAATTAGCCGGGTACAAAAGCATTCGGTAGCAAAGTATGAATCGGATAAACACAGGTCGGGTTCCACCAGGACTAGATCGTGGGAGAAAGGTTATACCAGGAACGGGTCTCAGCAGAGAAAGAGAGTTTTCAGCGCTGACCGCGGCTTTTATTCGGTGTTTTGTTCCGGTTGAATACTTTTAAGCAGAGAAACCTTCGGCGCTTTGAAGCGGTAGGGGTGATCCGCAGCCGAGCATTCGTTACACTGCTACTTTAATGGTTGTAACCATCGTTTAAAAATCGATTAATTGTTTAAGTAATTTTTGGTAACGGACACAGTATTTGGATTGACGATTTTCATTTAATGTGTTTTTTTTGAATTTGTGTTAATGTAATTTTGGATTGAGTTTAATAAGTTATTTTACGATTTTTAGTTCAGAGTTACAATGTAAATTGTTGATAAAGTTTTGTATTTTGTTACGCTGTAAACCATCTGATTTCGCGATTTCGCTTATTGAATGTTTCACTTGGATTGTTGAAAAATTCCAGTGGTAAGTTATGTTTTCCTTCTGAGATATAATCGTAATTAAATCTATTTTCGCCGTTTGTTTATTTTAAGTTGGTTTATGAGTTCTTTGTTCGAGTACATTCGTACTTGAATTTCTTTATGTCAATCGTTTAGATTACGTGGAAAAAATTAAGTCATTATCTTAATTTATTAGGCAGTTTAAATTCTTGTAATATAATAGTTTGTCAAATTGACAGTTTCACGTACAAGCGAAACGCTGTGTCCTAATTATATAAATATGACGTAATATGATTGTTTGCCTCTTTATTGCACTTCTTCGCGAGAGTATTTTGGTGTTTGAAGTTTCGAACGCAGCCTTTGTGGAAAGGGCAGTCGACGAAAGTTGATATATAGACGTGTTTTTGGTTTGGGGGATGAATAATCATCAATCGATCGTTGGTGGCAATTTTAAATTACCGGTTACCGGTTGGTAAGGGTACGTTTCGTTATGCCCTACCGCGGAAGTTAAAAAGAAAATTGGTACCGTGGAAATGTAGTGTAGTGATGGAAAAGTTTGATTTTTATCTTCTTTTCAATGTTCGTAATTTACGGATTATGCAAATTTCACGGTTTCCATAATTATAACGCAAGTTTCAAGTTGGATATTCAATCGTTGGATTGTACTGTGTCCAATCTTCGCATTTGTGCGGATTATGTTAAGTGTTAACAAAGAAATTCTTCCGCCGGCATAGAGATTATTTGGAGTACCTTTTCGTTTGGCCATCCCGGACCACCTAACCATAAGTACGTTCCTGCAGTTACGACGAATTCAAGGTATTTATGTTGCACCATTTATTTAATCGAGAAGATATTATTTACGTTTACGCGATCAAGTGTTAAAAGCTTTGAATTTTCAATTAAAAATTACAAGTGTTTCGAAGTTATCGTTAATGTAACTAATTAATGACCGTATTTTACGGTACTGTTTTATCCCAAGTTTAAAATTTATTAAACGGGACCGAATTATCGATTCAAATTTTATATTTATATGTTAGTTTTATAAGTATTTTTCATTTTGTTTTTAAGTTATATCGACACACACACGGCCGTGATCATAGATGTTTTTAGATTGATTAATTTGTGCTGTTTATTTCTTTAAAATTCTGTATTGTGTATTTTATTATTTTGTTTGTGTATTTTATTCCATTAACTGTAAATTTGTTTTGATCTAACGTGCATTCACGTAATTTTTCTATTATTTTGCTACTGTTTTGTGTGATTAATTTTGTCAATTTCAATTCAATTATTTTATTTTATTCATTTTGTTTTATTTTGTTCAAATAAATGTTAAATTATTAAATTGTAAAGAGCTTTTAATTCCGTCGGCCTCCGCGTGTGTAACTTTATTAGTTTATTTTAGATTTTAGCAAATGCACCCTCTAAGGTAAGTCCATTGGGGGTGCATACTACAGAAGCGGACTTATGGTTGGCAAGGGTCATTAGTCCATTAAGCTTTACCCCCTTCCTGGCGCCCTTTGATTTCGACATTATTATTTATCGATTCTGTGTTTTCGACAAGTCAATCCATTTCGATCACGAAACTTTTAAATAAAACCCACCCCATCTCCATTGAGCTAGTGGCACAACCCCCGTTTATGTTACTACATTGCAGGCAGTGACTTTGTGTTAATTTTGGCATGTAACATGGTCAAGGAAGTTACCGAGATGGAGAGAGCTGCCGCTATCGCTACGATCCTTTCTATCGGTGTCACATTCAGTTTCGTGTTCTGAAACAAAACAGTCTTATAAGCGGACAGTGAAACGTTCAGCTTTGAAAACGTTCACAAATTTGTTATTAACAACTAGAACGTTTGCGAAAGATGTAGAAAATTCTCGACAATATAACAGAAATGTATAAAAGCGGTTTAAACGAATCATAGGGGGATTATTTGAAATCGGTAGCGTTAAGAATATTATGAAGTTTAGATAAACAAGTGATTAACGCGTGTGTTCGACATAAATATAACCGTACGTGCTTTTAATGTAAAAAAATGTCAATTTTCAGATAAGCAGAAGTTATCCGCCGACAATATCTTTGTAGTGATTGTACTATACAAATTTATATTAGTGTTTTTCTTAAATATCGTTAGATTTAATTTTTTCAAGTAGTTATAAATGTGTGTATAAATAACTTAGTTTAAATATTCGTTACAGTATATTACTGTATTATTATATTCTGTTAATTAATTTTAAAATTATTTATTTTTCTTAAAAAATTACCTTTGAGTAATATCATCTCCGTTGCCACTGGCGGTGCTCCAGCAATGGTAGAATAACATCGAAGCTTTCTGGCATACTTAAAACAAGCTACACCGAATGGATTATCGGTACATCAAAATGATTTGGTCGCAAAAAACCTTGGTGAAGGTTTGCATAAATCACTACATTACGTTATTAGAGCAGTTAGTAATGCCTTAAATGAGAGATTATTTGTTCAACCTTGTGGAAAATGATAAAAGTTATAATGGTTTAGTACTTAACACAGAAGTACAATGATTATCTACAAGTGCATATTTAGATCAACTCTATTCTCTGTTTAATTTAGTGTCGGAATTCCTGGAGACTAAAGACAATCATTGGCAGCACAATTTAATTATCTCAAAAAATGATATCGCTTATATGACTGATTTATTTACCAGATTTAACGAAACTAATTTGAAACTAGAAAATTACGCATCATTAAGTTTAAACAAAGCTAAAAGCGAAAAGTTGCGTTTGTAGCAAAATTTTTGCTGTACAAACAAAACTTGGAAAGAGAAGAATGTTCTCAGTTTCTAAATCATTTAAAACTGCTTATAGTCAACACTTAACGGAGTTTAATTTGGACCTTAACCAATGATCTGAGAACATTCTTTATGTAAATATTTCCGACTGAGTGTTGAATCCTTTTACAAGTAATCAAACTCACAAATGAGAAACTGAAACCAATGTAAACAAGGATACGGCAACTTCTGGTTACAAAAACAAATCTCTATTATATATCCAGCAGTATGGGTTATTGTACAGAAGCTGTTGATTGCTTCTTCGTCTTTCTATTTGGTAGAACGTGGATTCAGTACCGTTATGAACTTCATATTTTATTATTAATTTATTAGGTCTACGGAAAAACTCGTGTTTATGACATACTATAATACTTGTTTCTAAAAAACTTTCGTTAGCACTAGTTAAAGTACCACAGGTTACAAATATAAAGTTTCATAACGCTTGGGTGGTGCAAAAGCTTAATTTTTCCTTAATAGGAAAATCTCAGAGAGCATAGAAATTATAAAACCAATGACTTCACTTGTTTATAACTATACGCCGACTACTTTTTCTCAAGCCATTTTTATAGAGTTTAGAACCTTACTACGTTCTGACAAGTTGGTTACCTATCTCTTTGGGGGTTTTTAGTTACATGTCAGATTTTGATTGGTTGTTTGAGTTCTTCAATTTTTTCACACTCTAATGACGCCCTTTACAAAAATAGGTAAAACGTTGACAAGTTTGGTTACAACATTAACAACGTCTAAGACGTTCTTATTGTAGTATAGCCTACGGCCGTAGAGGGCGTTGCTGTTAAATTAATATTGAAATCTATCTTGTTAATAAAATTTTTACATGGTAAAAAACTTGTGTTTGGTATTCTATTAATAAGTTCTTTAATTTTTTTAAATGTTAGTTCTATATACCAGCAGTTATTACTATGTATTGTTATTTCAATGATTGTTGTTCTATTATATAAAATAAAGTTAATTTAAATTTGGTTTTTTTAAAACATTTGACAAAATGTTTTATGTCCAAACAATTTAGTTTGTAATGCTAACAAATTTCTTTTTAATTAATTCTTAAACAACTGCATATTTCAAATAGTAGTTTGAATTTATTTCTGTGTTATTTTATTGTATCAGTTTCATAAATATCAAAATGTCTTAATAAATTTGTCATATTTAAATCTTCGTTAATGTTAAAAAATTTGAGATTCAATTAGATATTTCTAAAAATAACGTAATCTGTTATCGCTGCATATTTCCCATAGGACCTAATTTATCCGGTATATTAAGCCTTTTCCTATCGAAATATGATCTAAAGAAATATTTCTTTTACATTTCACTTACACTTAATAAATTTTATGTAGTATCTGCCTAAGCCGCGTTAAAATAATTGTCACGTTTGAAATAAATTTTTAAATTAATTAACATAAATATGTTCGTATTTATTTCTAAGTCATCCTACGTTTTTTCAAAAAAAAATAAATTGTTTGTCGGAAAAGTACGTATTACTGATGGAATATTACGTTGAAAGGATCTTTTGATTAGGAAAATGCGGTGATGTAAAATTACTTACTCGCAATTAAAGCTGATCCATCACTAAATACGTCGTTATAATTAGATGTAGGTAGCGACACTTTAATAAACTTTGAATGGATTTACTTTAGATTTTGAGCAAAGATAAATAATTTTATTCAGAACATTGTTTGATATACCATTTATAAAATTACGTTGCTTATAAAGACAGTTAATTAATCACTTATTCATAGTAATATATTTAAAGAATTTGTTTTGTGTAGTATACTTGTTATATATTATTAAATTATTTAAATTAGGTTATTTAACAATCTACCATTGTGAATCAATAAGTGCAGTGCAGTAAAATAGCAACCATTTAAGGTTTGAAATCCGTGCAAGAATATTTCTATATTCTCTATAATTCTATATTTTATAAATTTAATTGATTTAAGTGTATCTCGAAATGTTTAAAACAGTTCCAAATTTGTTTAAATTAGTACATGTGTTCTGCTACCAACCTTTTTTTCCAGCGGGTCCTGTTAGCAACAATCACGACACCACAGCTAGCTGAAATGTTGGTAAGTATGCGTGATTATGAATGCCATTACAAAACAAAAAAAAACACTAAGGATACATACGAACTTATTGTCAAAAAATTAGATAGAAGAGATAAGCTATTAATTTGACAATGAAAGAACGCAACAAATTGGTTGTATATTTTTCAATAAACAAAAATTTTGTAAATTAGATACAAAATTGATCAATAAACAAATCTCAGTCAATTAGAGACAAAACAATCAAACATGCTCAATAACGAGACATAATTGTAAAAACATTATAGAAGCAACATAAGACTTACCCTCCGCTTAGAGTTCTTTAGCGTAGCATGTAATTCTATTATCTATCTCTGTATAATACTCCAGACATTTTTGAGGAGTGCCAGCTTGCATTTGTCAATTTAAAACAGTCACCACCAGCTTTGATATTTTTTTTGATTTTTTAAATCACATATCTAATTGTTTCTACATTGGTACTATTGAAATTTTTTGATGTCTCATGTAAAAACATTATTGCATTGATGCATCTCTGCTCATTCGAACAGATTGTCATTGGCGTACTGTTTCTTCATCATCAATTTTTTTGACCCCTTCAGTATGGTAGCTATATACAAATGAGATATTAAATTTACGACAAATATAATATGGCTAAGTAAATTTTTAATACCATTTAACACTAGAAGCGCCAGCTATTTCGTATACCTAGTAGAGCCGTCAGGGGTCATTTTGACCATTTGCTTTTTATTATTGATTTAAATAGTGTACAGATCTCGGTCGCTAAAAAAGTTGCTCATAATTTTTTTTTAAACTTTAATTTATTACATTTTTAAAGAAATAAACATTTTTATAAAAAGCTAATGGTTGGCACAAGTCACAAATTTGACAGTTTTTTGAATACATTCTCCGCAAATAAATTTGAGGTAAACTTTACATTTGTTGATCGTCTAGTTTCCCTTGCATTTTTAAAGTATTTGGTACTTATGCCTTACTTTGGAAACGTTCGCCGACTGTTCTTCGTCAGACTCTATAAGTCTTTTCTTTTGGCAGTAGGCTCTTTAAAGTTCTTCGGCAAGTTTCTGCAAAAACATGTGACAGCTAACTTTTCTATCTGTAGTTGCCATGTATAAAATCCAGGGATTTATAAGTGCCAAATCAAGAATGTTATAAAAAAACTTGAACTGGCCAACGCCGTAAACCAGCTCTGATGGTATACTGTCTAGCCATCTGGTCAATAACGTCAACGCCGTACTTAGTGTTATTATAAAAGTGTACAGTTTCTGGTACTTTTTTGTCTGTAGATGTCAATGTCAGATTGCACAGTGCTCAAATCACATTTTTTTATTTTTTTCCTTGATTTACCGTCAAAGTGTAGCCTTCATGTTGCAATAGTTTTGTGTCCTAAAGTTGTGCTCTTTTATTTTTTGCTTCAACTGGAATCTCCCTCCGTTTTTTATTCATTGTTCCTACAATTGTTGTATTGGCTGCCTTCAAACGTTTTGCCAATTTCACTGAAGTAGTAAAATTATCAGTAGTGATATTGCTACCCTTATTGAGAAATAGTTCTATAAGACGCCAAACAACATTTTTGGTCAGACTTTCATTTGCTGGACGATGATAATCTTTTCCTTAATATGGTAACGCGTTGCACATATACTTTGATTTTGATGTATTGCGTGCGTACAGCGTGGTTTTGTTAGAAAAAGCTGCTCATTAACCGTAACAAATTATATATGTTCCATATTGATGAAATCAATGCAAATTTGTCACTTTTAAGCCGTTCGGATCTGGTAATTTTTTCCTCGAATCGTAGATATGCATGATATTTCGGAAGCGGTTACGACTCATTGTATTTCCAAAGAAACCAATTCCCAAATCTTTGGACCATAAGAGATCATAGTCCATACCTCCACATTTATATGATCCGCAAACGTATAACAACGCAATAAATGCTTCAAGTTCTTCCAATGGGATAGCAGTTTTCTTCGCCTTAAGCCTCAGCTTCCGTACAGGACTTTATGTGCTTCAACATTGGGTCAGAAATGAGGAGCCGCCATGAACTCATTATGTTCTCATCCATAATAACTCGCGTAGCATATGGTGTAGGCCCTGGAGTCTCCTTGAAGACGTTATGAATTTGTGTTCTTCCAGAATTTTTGCCTCCACGATCAATGACTTTCCATGCAGTAAATTTATCGTTCCCAAAAAAATGATTTCAAGAATGAATCATTGAACAAAGTGTAAACAAAATTTTAATTATCTATCGTTGCTGCAAGAGATCCTTTACGAATTTTTTTTGTCACCACACCTTCCTTAAAATCTGAAGATTTTGAAACATCATCTTCATTCGGGGAGAATAATGGATCATCATCTTTGAAGTCACTGTTGTAACAGTCGTCAAAATCCCCAGAATTCCATTGATGCCATATTCGCTTCATGCTCATTTTCTTCTGCAGTAAGAATTTTTCTCTTCCACATTGCGACACTTCGACTTGCATAAATAACTACTAACACAGCAAACGTATGTAATGCACGGACACTACTACAATACTGACTCAACTGATTAATCAAATAGATTGCCGCACGCCCACTATAAATGCGTTGTAAGATATAAGATCTGAACGTTTGTAGCATCAGCGGTAAGCTGGGTATAAATAAAGATGGAATGCGACACGGCTAGTAGGTTTTTACAGATCTTATATTTTGAAATAGATTATAACTTCTAAGAATTACTTTAATTTGTACTACTTTTCTAAAAATAAAGGCACCTTAAACCGATAGGGTCAAAATGACCTCTTGGCGCTTCTCGGTATAATATACCTGCATAAGGTAATGAAACAGTAAATTTTGCTTATCTTTGAAATTTGTATTTATTAGTCATGTACAGGAATTTTCAAAAATACTCAACAGCTTTATGTACCCAGTTGAAAAGTTAGAGAAAAATTAAAACAGGAAAGTGTCATAATAACCCCTTTGGCACCAAATAAAATTTAAGCAGCTATTTATTTGTGTTGGAAATAAGTTAATCGAAACGTGCCCGCCGTTAAAAATGTATATATGTGTGCGTTGTTAATACATGCGTGAATACAGCGAGTAGTAAGAAAGAGCGTTAAGCGCGGATAAGTCGCATGCCGTTTGTACTCGCGCATTTATTTGTTTCAAGTTGTAGTATTTCTTTTATTATAATAAACTTTGATTTCACTTCATTTTTCTGTCAGGTTATGGGCCAAGAAACGCCCAAAGTGCTATTTTAAAAAAATAATAGTGTGTAAAGTGTAAGTGAATCATAACGATAATAAGGAAAACGCGTGGCGCGAAGAATTACATTAAAAAATGGCTACGGCAACGGGTTTCGCGAACATTGAAAAATTAACAGAAAGCAATTATGAATTGTGGAAAGTGCAAATGAAAAGTGTACTAGTTTTCAATGATTTGTGGCAATACGTCAATGGTACGGAAGTGAAACCAACAGAAAATTTTATTAATTGGATAAACAAAGATTCGAAGGCGTTGGCATTAGTGATGGAGAATAAGTAACTATTCGTTACTTGAGTACTCGTTACTCGCTAGGATCCGAAGTAACGATTACTCGATAGGCAAAGTATTCGTTACATAGTTACATTCGTACCATTCGATTACAGTATTCACATCTGCAAAATCGGTTCCAGTACCCGTTTGTACTTAGTACACATCATTACTCGTTTTATGAATTGTAATTTTGTAGGGACAATATTGAATACAAAGCGCATAAACGACGCAGTACCTTAACTTTTTAAACACATTATTATACGGATAATAGTGATCTCTGTTCTTATCTTAGATTTCTTAAATTAAATTCCTTAAATTGTGCAATTTATAAAACCAAAATCATCAACGTTTTGAGGTATAAGTGTACTTATTCGTATTCATACATATACAAATGTTAATTCTGTTATTTTCTGGATAACATCTTTTTCAAAATTTAGCAAAAAACAAAATTTATTATTATCGAAAATTTATAATTTTATACTTTGAAATATTTGTTGAAGCTTTTACATTATATATTGTGTTTACTTCCATTTCTTAAAATTAATTTTAAAAGCGTTAATAAACACTAACAATCCAAAGTACATATGTTCTGTTTTGTATTTAAAATGATAAGTTTCTCCGGTATCAGCTATTGTCAAAAATGTTTACATAAATTAGTGTTTTACAACACGTTCTAGTCATTTATGCACATATACGTCTAAAGTAATCAAATCCCTATCGCGAAACGATTCAAGGAATTATATTTCGGTACCCGTATTTATTACCACAAAAACATACAGTTATCAAAGTAGTCATAGTATCCAAAGTAATCAAAGTAATCAAAGTAACGAATTAAAGTAACGAATACAAAATGTATAAGTAACGAATAGTAACGATTACTCAAAAGTAACGAAATTCACCATCACTAGTTGGCATTAATAAATCTTTCCATTTCGCATGGGCAGTTAAATCATGTAAAAAAGGCATGCTCATCGAAGGAAGCATGGGATGCACTTCAAGCGATATTTGAATCACGCGGCCCGGTAAGAAAAGCAGCTTTGTATAAGCAATTGTTACGTATGGAAAAGAAGCAGAATGTTAGCATGACACAATATTTAGCAGATTTCACACGCAATGCAGAATACCTGGAAGAAGCAAGAATTCAAATTCAAAATGAATTATTATCAATTATGCTGTTAAGTTCGTTACCTACAGATTATGATAGTTTTACCATTGCAATTGAAACGCGTGATGAAATACCGACGCTTAAAAATTTAAAAATTAAACTTATTGAAGAGGAGGCGAGACAGAATGATCGATCTTCAAGAACAAGCGATATAGAAAATGTAAGCACTGCTATGATTACAAAAGGTCATTCATACCAAACGAAACAAAATAATGTTTCTGGGAAGTATAAACACACGAAACCAAATACGCACTTTAAAGGCAAATGTTTTAAGTGTAATAAATACGGTCATAAAAGTCGAGATTGTAAATTAAAATTTAAATCTAAGGAAGTAAATAAAGTGAATGACGCGATGACAGTTATTGCATGTAATACGGGAATTGATAAATCAAATTCGTGGTACCTTGATAGTGGCGCAACGAAGCATATGTGTAACAATAAACAAAATTTTGTAACTTTAGATGAAAGTGAACAATTAAAAGTTTATACGGCCGCAGAACATTTTATAGAATCCACCGGAAATGGAGACGTAAATTTAAATGCGAAAATAAACAATCGTTTCAATAATAAAGTAAAATTAAAGAACGCATTATACGTTCCCGAACTTCGAAACAATTTACTTTCTGTTTCAAGTTTTACCGACAATGGTTATACGGTTACCTTTATGAAAGATAAAGCAATTATTAATCGAAAGGATGGTTCGGTAGTTCTTACAGCATCAAAACGTGATCAACTTTATGTAGTGAACGAAAACGAAGAAAGTGTTGCATTTGTACGTGACAACGATGTTGAAAATTTAGTTAGATGGCATCAAAGGTACGGACATTTAAACGTTAACGATTTGAAAAGAATGGAAAACGAAAATATGGTGTCTGGTATGAATTTGCATTCAAAAATAAAAGAATTAAATTGTGAAGTGTGCGCAAAAAGTAAAATTCATGTGCAACCGTTTAAACAATCGACAAATCGTGAGAAAGAAACTTTGGGTTTAGTGCACTCAGACATATGTGGACCAATGAAAACTGAATCATTAGGTGGCGCGAAATATTTTGTAACGTTTATTGACGATTACTCACGTTATACGGAAGTTGTTATGCTCCGAAATAAGTCCGATATTTTCCAAGCTTTCAAAAATTACAAAACAAGAGCAGAAAGACAAACTGGCCACCGCATAAAAAAGCTTCGAACGAATAATGGAAGAGAATATTTATCAAGTCAGTTCAAGAGTTTCCTTGAAGATGATGGAATAGTACATCAACTAAGTGTTGAGTATACACCTCAGCAAAACGGCGTTGCAGAGCGAGCTAATCGAACGTTGGTCGAAATGGCACGTTGCATGATGTTACAAGCTAAGCTTCCAGATTCCTTATGGGTCGAAGCAGTGAATACAGCAACCTTTTTGAGAAACAGGTGTGCTACTAAGTGTTTAAATGGGACCACTCCCTTTGAAGCATGGTCAGGAAGAAAACCGCACGTTAGTTTTCTGAGAAATATAGGCAGTAAAGCTATTGCATTAAATAAAAATCAAAGAAGAGGAAAATTTCAACCGAAAGGTGATGAATATGTGCTGGTAGGTTATTCAGATGAATCCAAAGCTTATCGTTTGTGGAAACGAGGAACAAAGCTAGTCATCAAAGCCCGAGACGTAAAATTTATCGAGAACATTGAACCT
The DNA here is from genome assembly GCA_035610365.1 of Aquatica leii. Lineage (NCBI taxonomy): Eukaryota > Metazoa > Arthropoda > Insecta > Coleoptera > Lampyridae > Aquatica > Aquatica leii. Next base: position 31,295,975 of record CM069437.1, on the reverse strand, counting down.
AATGAAACAGCATCAAAAGAAATTTTTATGCTGCCAGATCAAACAGTCGACATGACGCACGAAGAGGACGATGAAACCTACTAAGATAATACAGAACATAACTTAAAAATAGAAGTTGAAGCAGATGTTCAGGAAGATAGCTATCAAACTGATGAAGAAGAAGCAAGTCATAGTACTCGACGAGGACCAGGTCGTCCAAAACTCTTAAGAGATGGTCGCCGAGGTAGACCGTCAAAGATTTACAAAACCAAGATCAAAGAATGGGTAGATCCCCAATCAGCAACAGATGCTTTGAAACATGAAAACAAAGAAGCATGACTAACCGCCATGAAAAACGAGTACGACACATTACAACAAAACAAGACATGGATTCTTGTACCAAGGCCAATACATAAAAAAGTTCTAACAAACAGATGGGTGTTCAAAACGAAATTTGATGAAGATGGAAAAATTAAGAAACACAAAGCAAGGCTAGTAGCCCGCGGAAACACTCAAAAATATGGGATCGATTATGAAGAAGTGTTTGCACCAGTAACAAGATACGAAACAATCCGTACGTTATTGGCAACTTGTGTAAATGAGAAATTGCACGTACATCAAATGGATGTAGTTTCTGCTTATGTGCAAAGTGAGTTACACGACGAAGTATATATGGAACAACCGGATATGTTTGTTGAACACGGCAACGAAGAAAAAGTCTGCAAGTTATTGAAACCACTATATGGACTGAAGCAATCAGGTCGGGAATGGTACAATAAACTGGATGGTTATTTGACCAAAATTGGAGGTAAACGTACCCCAGCAGATCCGTGTGTTTACGTGTTTGGCGAAGAAGATGAATTGGTTATTGTGTTAGTTTACGTTGACGATTTAATTTTGGCTGCGAAAAAGATTCAAAATCTCGAATCAATAAAATTGAAATTGGAGTCATCATTCAAGATGGTAGACCTTGGTCAAGTTAACAACATCCTTGGAATCACTGTACAACGAGAAGGAGCTACAGGAAGTATTCATCTTTCACAGAAAAGGTATGTTGAGGAATTAGTTGAAAAGTTCAATATGGAAACTGCAAAGACAGTGTCGACTCCGATCGAACCTAACTTGAAAATTTCAAAAGCAGAATGTCCAAGAACAGAAGAAGAAAGGGACGAGATGAAGAACAGACCGTACAGAGAATTAATTGGAGGTTTGATTTATTTAGCTAATGCAACTCGTCCAGATATAGCGTTTGCAGCCAGTACATTAAGTCGTTTTTGTTCCGATCCAGGAAAAAGTCATTGGGTTACTACGAAACGTGTATTGAGATATTTAAAAGCTACATCTCATTATGGCATTACGTATGTTAAAAATGAAGAAAACCTCATGGCATACTCAGACTCGGATTGGGCTGGAGACATCGATGATCGAAAATCATGTACGGGTAATGTCCTAATCCTGGCTGGAGGTCCAATTAGTTGGAAATCTAAAAAGCAATCTTCAGTAGCATTATCAACAATGGAAGCGGAATACGCGGCGCTTTCAGAAATTTCTCGTGAAGTTGTTTATGTTAGTAGACTGTTAACTCATATGGGTTTTTATAAATATGCAAAACCACCAGTGAACGTCTTTTGCGACAATCAAAGCGCAATTGAATTGTCAAAAAATGCTGTGTTTCATAAACGAAGTAAGCATATAGATATACGTTTTCACTTTACTCGTGAATTAGTAGAAAATAAATATATCATCATTAACTATGTAGAAACGAATTATATGCTTGCTGACATTTTAACGAAATCTTTAACTAAATGTAAACACGATAAATGTGTAGAGATGTTAAACTTAAATAGATCATGTAATTAATATGTAGGGCACATATCGATAGGAGGAGTGTTGGAAATAAGTTAATCGAAACGTGCCCGCCGTTAAAAATGTATATATGTGTGCGTACATGCGTGAATACAGCGAGTAGTAATAAAGAGCGTTAAGCGCGGATAAGTCGCATGCCAGTTGTACTCGCGCATTTATTTGTTTCAAGTTGTAGTATTTCTTTTATTATAATAAACTTTGATTTCACTTCATTTTTCTGTCAATTTGAAAGACGGCATATAAACAAATGAAACAAATATTTTAATTATATACATCAACATACGAATATAATTTTTAAAAACTTAATAATTACACCTAAGCCATCCATTAAATATCGTTCAAGTTTTAAATTACACGCACAAAAAATTTAGAAACATACATAGATATGATTCAAAAGTCAAAATATTTCAAATGGATTAACAAAAAACACAGTAAACTGAAGACTTTATTCTCTATTTATAAAATGATATGCAGACCTTCAGCAGAGTACACAAACATAACCGTCAGAAAATGCGAAAAAGAACTTATTTTAATCCAAAAAACAAATTGTGTATGTTGAAAAAATATAATCAATCATTATTTAAATAACGAGATAGAAATATAATTATATATTAACCTTTCTAATTTTTAAACTTGCGAACCTATACATCAATTCTGAAGAATTAATACAGTGCACGCCGCGCCGCTTATTGGAATAACGGATAATGTTAAGAGTCGGATAATGTTATCACTTTATTAAAGAACGAGCCAGATTATGGTACTACATAAAAAAAACATCGTTTGTAATAATTATAAATTCGTTTTATGTTATCAATTTTCTTCTCAGATTTGTTTCTATACATGAACAATAACATTAAGTTGTATTTCCCTCCTTAATAGACTAGAAACAGATTCTTCTATGAGGAGGAGGAGATAAACAGTAACCTATTTGCATATATTTATTAGCTGAATTTTTACATTACTCTTGTTTAAAGTAAAAAAAATGTATCATTGTACCTTAAGAACAGGTGTTTTCTATACTTACCTTTATTTTTGCTGTGCTTAAGTAACATTTAATTATTTAAACATCTGTAAATACATTATCTTCGAGAATTACCTTGCAAAACATATGCGTTCTAAGAATAACAATTTTAAATCATTTTAGTGACGGTAAATTTCTGAAAAGAAATGTGTCTTAGAACAGTGAATTAAACATCTTAACATTGTTTTTGATTTCTTTTTATTAACGATGTCAACAAACTATTTAATGCTACAGGTTAGTAAAATTTGATTTATTTCACTCAAAATTTGGATTTTTTTTTTCAACATTTTATGTAAGTTTTGATTTTGGCATTTTTTGCTTGTATTGTTGCTATGATTTTCTCTTCTAAATTAATCTGTTAACTAGATACACGTTGTATTTATTTAGTGCTTTCTAACCAATAAATATTTGTTTTTTTTTCTGAATTTTGAATATTATCATTCGGTTATTGTTATCAAAAACACCAAGTCCCGACGACATTTTATTAAGAGGCGGAAAAACCTTGTTTCTAACAAAATCAACAAAATCAATATTTTCAAAAGTATCTTTTTTGAATAAAATATTCCATTAATATTTCAGAAACGTGTTAATTAGATAGATTGTTGCTAAATAAACGTTTGGCACTACAAGAGTCATTGTTCTGTTCTGAGTCCTAGAATTTTGGTGATATTTAGTGTTATTTCTAAATTATCGAAAGAATGTTCAGTTCAGAATTTTAATTTTAACGAGAACAAGAGGAAGAAAATTGTTATGATTTGGCAGTGAGATTAAAAATAAATAATCCTGTATTAAACAATGATTGTTGTCCTTTTTGAGCTTTTTTTGCTCGTTTTGCTTGCTGATTTATTTTCTCCGTACCACTGACACAATGCCGCTTCATATTGAACACTGAATTTTAATTTACTTTCACGTCTGCTTATAAATGTGTTGGACTGTCACTGGTCAGCACTATTTACAAAAAGTTAATACTGATAATATAAATTAAAAGAAAACGTGCACCGTGAAGACTAAAACGCACAAACAGAAAACTATAGTACCAAACTGAAATATGCACCATCTTATAAAAAAAAAAGTTTTAAAAACAAAAAACAAAATTATTGTTTATTTGAAATAATACTATAAGGTTTTATTTCCGCTTACCAAAGCATTGCCGCATCGCTCCAGTTGCAGATTTTTTGTCTACTTAATAAAAAAAAGCTGATGAATATATTGAAACGATCGAGAAATTACTTGCAAAGGCAAGAGCTTTCTAGAAGGCCGTTATCTATTTTCTAGAAGTTATAGCGAAAAGTGAGGAACGATCGAGAAGGATTCGCCGATGTCTATAAATGCCGAACATGGAAATCGTAGGTCAGTTAATGCTGGAATGTGAATGCATGCAGTATTAGGAAGATTAATCAAGTGAAGATAAATAAGTGATTAGCACGCGCGACGTTTTAAATAAATAACAGTGTATACCGAATCGAGTGAACGTGACTTATATTGTAAACAAATCCGAGGACGTTATCTAATCTTATCTTAAGTGTTATACAACGGTCATACATAAATTATAGTGTAAGTGTTTTTATTATTAGATTTTAGTAGTTCGGTCAATTTAAAAGTATACATATTTCTATAATAAGTAAACGTAGTTTTAATCGTTTTAAATAAATTAGTTTTTAAGTAATAAATTCGTTACAAATTGGTATCAGGTGTGGGGTTTTAAACCCGTGAAAATCGTGTAAATAGATAAAGCTGTTCGCGATTTTTATTAGTGTAAATACCATTAAGTAATTTATTATTGCTCGAGATACGATACGCGTGTTTGTTTATAAAGTAGTGTATTTAAAAACTTTATATTCGTGTTATATTTAAATTTATGCCGGTGACGCGTTTGCAAAAAGAGAAAATGGATTCAAAAATATTTGAAATTCTTGAATCGATGAATAAGAATATGGAAGAAAATAATAGGAAAATGGGCGAAAATTCGCAGAAAATCGAAGCAAAACTGTCCGAAAATTCTAGAAAAATGGAAGAAAAGTTTTACGAAAATTCGCAGAAAATGGAAGAAAACTCTCAGAAAATTGAAGAAAAATTATTTGAAAATACCCAGAAAATAGAAGAAAAGTTGATGGAAAATTCTAGACGATTAAAAGAAGAAATACAAACGAGCATAGAAAATCAAATCAAAATTGTGCAAGAGGAAACTCAAGCAGATATGTTAAATTTAAAAGAAGAAATTTGCGAATCTGTGAATGACAAAATAGAAGAAGTAGAAGACAAATTAGAAGAAAATTGAGAGAAAGAATACAACTGCTTGAAGAGAGAATGAACCAAATGAATTGTCACGGGGAAGGAAGCGTCACGAGTGAAGATTTAATAATGGACCATCGAGAAGAAAACACTCATAAGTTCAAAGTTGTACCTCCGAATTTTGATGGTAAAGTTCCATGGTCAACCTACTACAAGCAGTTTGAAGCCGCAGCTACAGCAAATGGTTGGAACAACAAGCAGAAAGCGACGTCTTTAATAGTGTCCTTACGTGGAGAAGCGCTGGGAATTTTACAAACTGTTCCGGACCACCTGCAAGAAAATTACGAACTCTTAATATCACGATTAGAAATGAGATATGGAGATGCTCATCTTCAACAAGTATACCAGGCTCAAATTAAAAGTCGGGTTCAAAAAGCTGCCGAAAGTCTTCAAGAGTTTGAGGCTGACATCGCTAGATTAACACGGCTTGCGTATCCTACAGCACCGGATACCTTCCTGGAGCAGTTAGCTATTCAAACTTTCGTAGATGGCCTCCGAGACAGCGAAACACAGCAGACTCTCCGGTTAGCTCGACCGAAGACATTGGATGACGCTTTGGTGCATGCTTTGGAGTTTGAAGCAGCAAAACAAGCATCGCAGCGAGATGGTCATAGACTCTGCTGTGCTACAGAAGTACCCGCGCAGACACTGGAAAGCATCGAGGAGATAGCGCGACGAATACTTCGGGAAAGAGGAGTGACAGCTTTGAACTGCGATGAAATAGGCCATGTACGACGGCATCGTACCAAACCTAAGAAGAGGACTAGAAGAGCTCTCGAAAATTTGGAACGAGGCGAGCGAAAGAAACAAAAAGTAATCTCATCTAGTCAAACTCCGGAGGTTACAATCCAAATGGCATCGCCTAGAGAGCAATTGCATAGCATTTATCTCGATGGCAAGATCAATGGGAGAAGCGTCCAGTTACTGGTTGACACGGGAGCGACGAAGACCATCATTCGTCCTGACATCTTATTGGAAAACGAGAAGACATCACCAGTAACAGCACGGCTTCGAACAGCGACGGGCGACGAAATACCTACTCACGGACAAGTCAAAGTAACCATTGGTTTGGGAAATGGAGTACTCGACCATCAAGTACTGGTAGCTGACATCACGGAAGAAGTTATCCTGGGAATGGACGTGATAAAGAAGTATGGGTTCCATTTGGATATGAAGAACGATGTCCTGAAGATCGACAATGAAGAAATTCCTTTTCATTCGTCAGAGAAGGCAGCCGTGCGAGTCTTGTTGAGTGAAGACGTGATTCTGCCTGCAAGGACGGAAAGTGTGGTGATGGCACGCCTGGATGGAAATCTCCGGGAAGGCTACATACGCGCGATTGAACCAATGGAAGGCGGTTTAGTTGAAAAGGGACTACTCGTTGCCAGAACCTTAGTACGAGTAAAGAAGACGATGCCAGTAAGGATCTTAAACATCAACTCAGATCCTGTAACGTTGAAAAAGAAGACCGTGGTAGGCCAATGCACGCCAGTATCACAAATTGTGAGATGCGTGAAGACGAAAGAAGATACGCCGCCGAAGAAGTGTCCACAACATCTATTGGACATTCTTACCACCAAATGCCAAAACCTCAGCCAAGACCAGCTGGCTAAAGTTAAAGCGTTGATCCAAGAGTACCAAGATGTGTTCGCGCTGGAGAGTGGTTCCAAAGGAAGAACTAACGTGGTGAAACACAAAATTAATACCGGAGACGCTCGGCCGATACGACAACATCCACGCAGACTTCCTTTGGCGAAAAGAGAAGAAGCCGAACAAATAATTACGGATATGGAGAGAGAAGGCGTGATTGAACCTTCAAGTAGTCCATGGGCATCCCCAGTGGTACTCGTGAAGAAGAAGGATGGATCAACGAGGTTTTGCGTAGACTACAGGCAGCTAAACGACGTGACCAAAAAGGACAGCTATCCTTTACCCAGAATTGACGATACGCTAGACACCCTGTCAGGATCCCAGTGGTTTTCTACGTTAGATCTAAAGAGTGGATACTGGCAGGTAGAATTAGAACCCAAGGATCGTGAAAAAACAGCTTTTACGATCGGAACTGGTTTGTGGCAGTTCACTGTAATGCCCTTCGGCCTGTGTAACGCTCCTGCAACGTTCGAGCGTTTGATGGAAACCATCTTGCGCGGATTGTCTTGGAAGACGTGTTTGGTTTACCTGGATGACGTGATCGTGGTTGGAAGGTCGTTTGAAGAGCACTTGAACAACTTGAAGGAAGTGTTCCAGAGATTACGTGGGGCTAACCTCAAACTGAGCCCAAAGAAGTGCCACGTATTTAAGAAGGAAGTCCAATACCTTGGCCACGTCGTATCTAGAGATGGAGTAAGGGCTGACCCAGACAAAATCCGAGCAGTGCAAGCATGGCCAAGACCGATCGACAAACATCAGGTCCGAAGTTTCCTTGGGTTGTGCACTTATTATAGAAGATTTGTCCCCGGATTTGCCAATATTGCCAAACCATTGACAAAATTAACCGAAGAAAAAGCAGAATTTAGATGGAATGAAGACTGTGAAAATTCTTTTAATCAACTAAAACAGACCCTAGTCACTTCGCCGATTTTGAGTTATCCACGAGAAGATGGAAAGTTTGTTTTGGATACCGACGCAAGCAATATGGCCATAGGCGCGGTCCTTTCGCAAGTTCAAGATGGACAAGAAAAAGTTATCGCGTACTTTAGCAAGGTTTTGTCCAGGCCAGAAAGGAATTATTGCGTGACTAGGAGGGAGTTGTTAGCAGTCGTTAAGTCCATCGAACATTTCTACAAGTATTTATATGGACGAAAATTTTTACTGAGAACAGACCACGCCGCTTTAAAATGGCTACTGCAGTTCCGTAACCCAGAAGGACAAGTGGCAAGATGGATCGAGAGACTGCAAGAGTATGACTACGACACAGAACACCGTGCCGGAAGCAGTCATCGGAACGCTGATGCCTTGTCTAGAAGACCATGTCCGGCGGACTGCAGCCATTGTTCGCGACTGGAAGAAAAAGTCGAATGCCTCCGGAGAACTGCTATGGTTGATGATGAGTGGGAACCTGAGCAGTTACGTCGCGAACAAGAAGACGATCCTGAAATAAGACTACTCCTGGACTGGAAAGAAAACGGCCGACGACCAACCTGGGAAGAAGTGAGCGCTTTGGGCAGAAATATCAAAGCGTACTGGGCGCAGTGGGACTCCTTGATAGTAGAAGACGGTCTTCTTAAGCGATCCCTAGAAAATGCCGAGGGCACGGGAAACAGACTACAGCTGGTAGTGCCAAAGAGCAGGGTGACCGAAGTGTTGAAGCATCTCCACGATGGGACATCGGGAGGACACTTTGGCATTAAGAAGACGTTGGGTAAAGTACGAGAACGATTCTACTGGATGAACTGCAAAGAGGACGTCATGAAATGGTGCCGTAAATGCACAGTCTGCGCATCAGGAAATGGTCCAGCGAGAAAGCGCAAAGCACCCATGAAACAATACAACGTAGGAAGCCCTTTGGAAAGAGTTGCGATTGACATCGCAGGGCCGTTCCCAGAATCCGATTCGGGAAATAAATACATCCTGGTGGCGATGGATTATTTCACGAAATGGACGGAGGCTTACGCCATACCCAACCAGGAAGCAGCTACAGTCGCAGACGTATTGGTAAAAGAATTTTTCTGCCGGTTTGGAGTTCCGTTGGAATTACACTCTGATCAAGGCCGCAATTTTGAGTCTGGGCTGTTTCAAGAAGTTTGCCGACTGTTAGGAATTAAAAAGACTAGGACAACGCCTCTCCATCCTCAATCTGACGGCATGGTTGAACGGATGAATCAAACAATGGGCAAGTACTTAGCCAAGGTAGTGTCCGAACACCAAAGAGACTGGGATCAATACTTGCACCTTTTCCTAATGGCATACCGATCATCCGTTCACGAAAGCACAGGCCAAACACCATCCTGTGTAATGCTCGGTCGTGAAATACGATTGCCATGCGACCTTCAATTTGGCCGAAGACCGGAAGAGGAAGTCGCTGGAGAAGATTACGTCAGCAAGCTGGCAAAGAGGCTAGACGAAGTACATGAAGAGGTTCGTAAAAACACACAAATTGCCAGCGACAGGATGAAAACAAGATATGACGTCAAGGCGCAAAATGGTGGGTTTCAACCTGGCGATATGATTTGGTTGTATAACCCTCAAAGGAGACGTGGTTTGTCGCCGAAGCTGCAAAGGCAATGGGAGGGCCCCTATGAAGTCGTGCAGCGTATTAACGACGTTATATACCGCATCCGAAAACCGCCCAGAGGCAAGCCAAAAGTGGTCCACGTCGATCGTCTAGCCCCGTTTGCTGGCGATAACCACAATCCGCAAGTTCAGGTCCGAACCAGAGTAATAAGTAGCAGAACCAGGAATCCAATCGAAGAAATGGAGTTCGAAAAGTTTATGAACTTATACGGAGGTTCTGGAAAAGCTAGGTTCGGAGTTACCACCGAGGAACAACAAGACCTGTTCCAGACACAAAAGATTACGCCATCGCACATTGCGTGAGCGAGGAGCTTGACATGTCCAAAGGGGTTGCAGTCGTGTTTAAAAAGAAGTTTGGACAGCTAGATGAATTACGAAGACAGCAACCGGCAGTCGGAAAGGTTTTAGGACTACGTGGTGACGGACGCTTCGTTTTCTATCTAGTCACCAAGAAATACTCACGTGTCAAGCCGTTATACAAAGATCTGTGGCGAACATTATGGAGTCTCAAGAGACAAATGGAGTTTCATCATGTTAAGAAATTGGCAGTACCCAAGCTTGGTTGTGGCTTAGATCAACTGAATTGGAGGACAGTTCGAAACATGTTGGAGGTCGTCTTCCGAGGAACAGGCATTCAAGTGTTGGTCTGTAGTTACCAACCGAGGAGAGTATTGGGTCAGGAAAAGTCCATTGACTGTTACTTTTATGGTCAAGGAAGTTGCCGAAATGGAGGAAGCTGCCGCTATCGCCACGATCCCTTTTACCGGTGTCGCATCCAGTCTCCTGTTCTGGGACAGAACAGTCCTAAGAAGGGGGCAGTGAAACGATCGAGAAATTACTTGCAAAGGCAAGAGCTTTCTAGAAGGCCGTTATCTATTTTCTAGAAGTTATAGCAAAAAGTGAGGAACGATCGAGAAGGATTCGCCGATGTCTATAAATGCCGAACATGGAAATCGTAGGTCAGTTAATGCTAGAATGTGAATGCATGCAGTATTAGGAAGATTAATCAAGTGAAGATAAATAAGTGATTAGCACGCGCGACGTTTTAAATAAATAACAGTGTATACCGAATCGAGTGAACGTGACTTATATTGTAAACAAATCCGAGGACGTTATCTAATCTTATCTTAAGTGTTATACAACGGTCATACATAAATTATAGTGTAAGTGTTTTTATTATTAGATTTTAGTAGTTCGGTCAATTTAAAAGTATACATATTTCTATAATAAGTAAACGTAGTTTTAATCGTTTTAAATAAATTAGTTTTTAAGTAATAAATTCGTTACAATATAAAACATTTTAAATTGTAAACAAAACCTTTAATATACAAAAGAACAAAGTTTATTCCCCGCTATAGTATATACATTTATTAAAAAAATATATTACATCGTGTAAAACGTCGCCGTTTAATAGGATCACATTAGGACTTTTAAAGTTTTTGATAATAATAACCGAATGATAACAAATATGCAACAAAATATACAAATAAATGTTTATTTTTTAGAAATCAGTCAATACATAAAGCGTGTATCTGATTAACAATTTGTTAATTTAGAAGATGCTATTATAGCAATACTAAAAAGTATCAAAATAGAAGTTGTAATAAAACATTTAAAAAAATCTAAATTTTAAACCAAATACCTAAATCAAAATTTACGGACATGTTACATTCAATAGTTTGTCGACACCATTAATTAAAAGAAATGATGTATCTAATTAGGAAATAAAACTGCAAAAAGATTTGACTAACAACTTCAAATTACTCCAAAAAAGTCCCTTCATTTTAGTTTTAATTTGAAACAGAAATGAACAGACAGAGGAGGAGATATAACAATATTCAATTGCATCTCAAAGATGTATGCAATGAAATTTTAAGAAATACATATAGTAGTATACTTACATTTAAGGATTATAATGTAATCAATGTAATCAAAAAATTGTATTTTATATTCATTGTTTAAAATTAAAACTAAATACTTGTAGTAACAAGAAAAAGAAGAAAATTCAATTATCTATCTCTCGACAGTGCAGTTTTCATTACATAAAAACAGCAAAGTGCATGCATTTCAATATTAAATTGTTACTTTAGATTTAAGTAATAATTTATAATAAAAATGTAGTTTTGGTTAAAGATAATTGTCAAATTTTCCTTATCTAAAATACTTGACAAAAAGATTGCTATTAAATAGGAATTTCATAAACGGCTTGCCATAAAAATAAATATTTTTAGAGTGCAATAATTAAAATTTTAATCCACTGTACAAGCTTTGAAAAATTCATGCAAAATAGGTCACTGTTGTATATATCGGAACAAACCTGATTACTATTAACGATGCTTTATCTATTTAGCAGCATACATCCGATCCGTTCTTTAAAAAATTGATAACATTAACCGGGATTCCAATAAGCGGCGTAAAAGTGTACTAAAACCAAGGCAGTTAGTGTACACACAAAGAAATTTAACGGTATTGGCGCATTGCTTTGAGTCAACGTGTTTGGAAAAAAACAATGGGTGCATTTAGACGACTCAACAGTTGGCCAAAAATCTACGAAATGCGCTTAATTCCCACAGTTTACTCAGCTGCTTAGTAGAAGCGGTCGCCATTTTATGTAGCGCATAATGAGCACAAGTATTTAACGATTTAGATTTACAAGTATAAATAAATAGTGGGTTGACTAGACTATTCAATTAATGGCCTAATGTGTTTAAATTACTTTGTTGTTAAAACAACATTATTTACTACACTTTTATTTTTGCTTACGAAATTTTAATGTGTTTCTCTGTTAGCATCAACAACTTTAACAGTTGAATTAGCAAAATTCCTATTTATCCTTAAACGTAGATATAGTTATCTATTTTTCTTCAGTAAAACTTCTCCGTTCAGAAACAGTCGTAAGATGACGCTATCACGTAATTAATTAAAAAAACTATTCAAACTTTATTTCATAGCTCTACTAAAAAACAACGCAAATGAACATTAACCTTAAAAAATAAATAAAATATTTTGTCGAGTCTTTGCAGCCTGGTGTTTTCTAGGAGCCGGGGCCCCTAGGCACGTGTCTAGTCTGCTTTATGGGTAATGCGGCACTGAATATAAGTACTGCACTAGCATATTAGTTAATTATTTTTATATTATCTATTTCCGTTTTATTCCACGTAAAGAACAAAAATAAATATCTTTCGGACAGCTCCTAGAAGTAGATGTCACTATTATTAAGACGTACCTTGCGGAATTTTCAACTTTCTATTTCTGTTCGTTACGTTAAAAGTGCACATAATGTAAAATCTGCTTTTATAAATGTTGAACACAATTATTATAATTGGCAGTCGTGTTTTTATGTGACACGGACTCTAATTTTTTCAACATTTTGTCAAACTGTTTTTTATCTTTAAAAACATGTAATAATTACCTAAACTGTTTTCTTATTCTGTTTTTTACAATTTAACTAAAAATACTGTATAATTAAATAAGTGAGAATTTGTGATAAATATTTATAAACAACATTTATCGTTATAAGCATAAAGTAAAAAGTTTTGCTATATTTCTGAGGCTTTAGAAGTTGCGGTCAGAAATAATTCAATTCTCTGTTTCCTTGTATACTATTGTTTAATATTTCTAATTAACATCTTTGCCCACTCGTTACTTTTGCTCTAATAATTTTGCTGTTCTAAATCTAAAGGGTCTACAATTCATTTGTTTTATCTTTTATGAGAACTGTTGATGGAAATTTAGACGATATAACTCAATTCTAGCTTTGCTGACAACGTTGATATTTGATAAATACCTAAATAATTGTATTTATTTTTTGTTTGTAAATTTTTATCTGTATCCTCCACATGTTTTATATTTATTACTGCATAAGAATAAACTAATCTATTTATAATAACAATTATAATAATTAATAAATTTAATAAATTCATAAAATTTTAAAAATATTAAAGTTTAAGTAACGCATATTGTATTGTGTGCTTTTACTGAAATTTTATTATGGTGCAGCAGTAAAAACAAATTTACTTTAAAATAGAATATTTAGTTATTAAAAAATAAGTTAGTATAATTAGACGAAATTTACACAAATCCAGTACACGCCGCTTATTGAAATCACAGATAATGTTATCATTTGGGTAATGCTATCACTTTATAATCGTTTATAGTAATTATAATTTCGGTTTATGTTATCAATTTTCTTCTCAGGTTTGTTTCTATACATAAACAATATCTAATTTTGTATGAGTATTTTAGTTAAATTTTCACAATACGCTTGTAAATTGAGTAAAACATTTAATGATTGTACCTTAAAAATACTTTTTTTGCATATTTAGCTTTGTTTTGGCAGTGTTATTTATTTATTCAAGTATTTTGATTGACCTACGTACGGTTCTGTAAATACATTTTCTTTAAGTTGCTTTGTATCGTCAGTGTTTTGTATTTATTGATATTGTTTATTGTCAACAAATTACTGATAAGAAATATGTAGTTTTTAGAACAATGAAACAAACATCATAACATTGCCTTAATTAATTTTTGTTAACGATGTCAACAAACTATTTAATGCAACCGGTCTGTAATTTTCAATTTATTTGACTCAATTTTTTTTAACATTTCATTAAAGCTTTTATTTTTTGCTTGTATTGATGTTATAATTTCATTGTTATCATTTGGTTATTGTGATCAAAAACCCCAAGTCCCAATATGATTTTATTAAGCGGCATGCACTGTATTATTATCAAGTTCAGCACATAATAGAACACAACGCCTTCTTCAAATATTGTCTAAATATTTAGTATTAGTATAGATATAGTAAAACGGTTTAGTTACATAGAAATCCTCGACAGATTTTTCTAACGTGACAATCTTTATATAACTATCTAAATATTTATGCTATATTTTATATTATATATATTGTAATTAAATAAAATGAGCAAAATGTGATTGTGTTAATTGTACAACTTTATCACTGTCAGCAGAATTGTTATAATTGAATATATTGAATATAGAACCATTTGCTAATTGAAATGAAAGGGTTGTGACAATTTTTTTTTTTGAAACAGCTACAAAATTTATTTTATTTTGTTAGTATGTATTTTTTTATTATGCGAACACGGCGATGCAATATATTTTTCTTTTAAAATGTAATTAATTTTTTTTTAATTCAATTTTATTTTAGTTTAAATTTTTTTTCAGTTAACTTAAATCAAATTTTATTTAATTCTTGTTTTGTTTGCTTATCAATCTTTACTTTCATTTGTGTAATAAATGTTAAATTCTTAAACGTAACAAAGCTTTTATTCAGTCGGCCTTTGCGATTGTGAATTTTAAGATTACAGATTTTCGTGTGATACATTCGGTAACTCCCATTTGAATGTATTCAATAAGAGCAGAGTCATGGTTGGCAAATGCCCGTAGTCTATTTGAACTGTACACTGTCCTGGCGTTATTTTACTTTTGACTTTTTTTAGTATAATCTACACCTATCTTCACTGAGCACCGGTAAAACCTCGTTTATGTTACTTTCATTTAGACAAGTTTTATTTTTCCAGCTTTTGCACGTAACAAATATTAGTTAGTTTTACAAAATTTGTCGCAATCGAAGGTTGCGTATCATTCTGAGACGGTGCAACAAATTAGAGGTTCGTTTCCTGTTTTAAAGGCGCTTTCTGTTTTAGAATGCAATTGAGACTGTTCATTATCACTGTGCACTTCTGATAATGTTTCATTTTGATCTCGTCGCATGTAGGTTTTTTTTTGTATTTTTGTTTTTGGAATATTTCTGTTTGTTTTTTGAACTGCAAATTGATCTTTAATAAAGAATTGTAAAAATTGTCAAAAAATTTCTATTTTGATAATTTTTTGTCACCATTATTTCCGATGTCTCTACTTTTTCTATGTTGCACTTTTACCTAATTCTTTCGTAAAGGTATATCGCAACCCCTTCAATTTTTGACATGCAATATCGTCTGTAATCAAATGATATTAAATATTTTGAGAAAGTGTTACGTGCAAAATTTTTATAACCGTGTATATTGAATTAAAATTAGATTCCTGTTTTGACGCCCTCTGCCGATCTTTTCTTGTGACTGTCATTTTACGACGAAGTCGTTAAGCTGACAACTGCATAAAATGGCATGTGTCGCTTAAAGAAAATTTTCGAATATCATCCTTTGTAATGGAAATCAAATTATAACTTCTTTACGTTTTTAAAATAATTTATTCGTCACAAGGTAAGATATTTACATCCGTTTGATAGAATTCCTTTGTAATTTCTTCTTGATTTGATAGCCGTTCCACCACGTTTTGGCCCACATGTGGAGGGATTATTATCGATAAATACCTTCATAGGACGACTATAACTCTATATATAAGGCCTACGTTTAAAACAAAAAAAAACTGAAGACAAGAACTTTTCTTCGAGATCCTACTCATGCGACAAACACTTGCGAAACCAACTTTTATTGAATGTGTACAACAGCATTCGACAATCGGGTTATGTTATGTGTACTTTCTTTTATTAGTAATTAACAATTTTGTAGATCTTGATTTCGTGAGTCATTGTGTTGACACGATTTGCTACTCAAATTTATTCTAGGCTTACTTACCGGAGAAAACGTTTTCTTCGACCAAGTAGGTACTGGATTGTGGGTAAGTTTATTTAATTATTTTATCGCTGTCAGAAAAGTCACTCACGGAACTTTGGCTAATGTTAATTTCCGTAATTACGATCATTGTTTTATTACCGTTAAGGTAGTTTCATTAATTGTTTCGTGTGTATCGCATGCTGTGTACAAACAATATTCACTACGAAACTTTCTTCGTTGTTCGCTTCGACTTAACCTATGTATTGTGTGTTGCCGATACTGCTGGCATTTATGCACTGAGAATTAGATATACTCTTGTTAATCATCTACGTTACTAAATTAAAATTTTTATACATGTTCACGTTTCTTTTATGGTAACATACGTTTCCCTTTTATTGTGGTTACCCGAACATCAGAGTAACAAGGATTACTAACCTAAAAATTCGTTACAAGCTTGGACCGTCTGTCTTGATCGAGGCAGAAGTGTTAATTATAAATGATCTGGCGCCCTTAATTATTATTCACTTGAACCTCCCCTATCTCCGACTGTGTGAGTTGGCCGTGCAAGGTTCGTAAGACCTAAAGCTTGTAACAAAAGTAATGATAAGGTAATTCTTAACAAGTTAAAAGTTATGCACTGAAGTAGATAACCAGTTGAAGTTTCAGGTACTGGCGTATGTTTTTGACCACTTTCCTTCTCATTTCAAGTGTCTCACACGACAACCAAAAAAATTGTTTATGAAACCTGTAGTACTACATGGCATACTTTATATAAAAAAACATATGCCATTTCCAACAGAACAAATGTTTAAATCTATAGAAAAACAGTTTTATCAAAAATGGAAATTTACTGTGCCGGAGCCATTGACGTAAACATATTAGATTAAACCAGGATCTATGTATTTCCATTCTAAGAAATACGTTTCTATAGTTCTACAAGGTTTACAAATTCATACGTGTTGAAGATCGAAGCTATGGTAAACAAAACGATGGTGCTATTTTTACAAATTCATCGTTACACTTTCATCTTGAACATTGCTCTTTTAACATGCCTTCTCGAAAAGCTCTAGGTACAGATACTACCGTACACCTGTTTTTGTAGCAGACACTGCATATTCGCTAAAAAATTTATTTCTAGGACAAAACCTCACTTCAGAACAAGAAATTTTTAATAATAGTTTTTTTTCCGGGCAAGACGTTTTGTTGAATGTGCTTTTGGCATTATAACATCAAAATGGAGAATTTTAAAATGCGTAGTTAAAATTTATCGAGACAGAACCTACGATATTTGGAACAAATTTATACAATACTTCAATAAATAAGAATAATAAATAAGTTGTTAAATATATTTTTAAGTAATTGAGATAGTGATAACATTTTTATCATTTTTAATCAATTCAAAAATTACCTGTTACATTCATCTTTTCCCCAACTTGCCTCCATAGTTTTCTGTTTAGTTTTCTATTGCGGTACTGCTTTTTTGGTCTTTTTTGTACCAGTATTAATAATTTCTCACAATTCATTTTAAGCACATTTAAAAACGATTATACAAAAACTATTTGTACGACTAATAATCGCAAAACAAACAAATTATTTTGTTTGCATCAGAAAAAAGTACGATTTCATACGAGTTCGTAAAAAAACATACATGCAGTGTCACCGCTATAATTTTTATCCAATGTACCCGCCGCCAAATTAATAGCTAGTAAAGGATATGTACTTATGATGGTCCAATAATGCTAATAGTTATTGCAATGACTCTGAACGCGTCAAGCTTTCCAATGAGTCATTCATAACATTGCAGGTGTGTCTGCAAGTTAATCGTTTAACACCCAAATACTTTGACTTGACCCCAAAATACGTGGTTCCAAACTATCGACTCATTGTAGTTGACAGACTTGACATGCACACTTTCCAAAAGGTCAGGCACGTGGCAGTGACTTAAATTGCTAATGTAATACTATAAAGTAAAATCACGTAGTAAAGTCTTACCCCGAGAAGACAATCACAAATATCACAAATGCAGTAAAATCAATGCACTCATTAATAATGTGGATGAATCAAATAACTTAGAAAAATAAAAGTTTATCCTTGTTATTACGTACGCATATATAAAAACAATACTGACAGTATCAATACTTTGAATGTAGCAACAAGTGGGCGTTTCGAGACGAA
This sequence comes from Aquatica leii, assembly GCA_035610365.1. Lineage (NCBI taxonomy): Eukaryota > Metazoa > Arthropoda > Insecta > Coleoptera > Lampyridae > Aquatica > Aquatica leii. The sequence continues at coordinate 31,277,831 of CM069437.1, read as the reverse complement.
ACTTATACGGTACGAAAATCACACCAACACACTTTTAACATAACATTTTTAGATAAAGTTGACATACTATTATTTAGAGAATTACACAAACCATAGTAAACGTAATAAAAAACATGTTTAAATGTGTTTGTCAATAAATAAAATAGACGGTTATAGCAGAGTTCAAGCTGAGCTTACTTTGCACGTCGCAGTAGACATCTTTAGATTAATTGCACTTTAAAATTGAGCTTTTATAAACTGGTTTCCAAGAGATATGTAAGACTGGTTTCTAAATATCCAGTAGAGAAAAACTATAATCTTAGTAAAATATTAAAAATATTTTTAAATGTTTTAATAGATTCTTTAATTTTTTGTTAGTACTAATTAGAAACATTAACCAAAATTTGATGACTCGTTGTAAGTGTCGAAGTAACGACTACTACTTTAATGTTCTTGAATAAGAGTTTCTTAACTTCTCCCAATTTCTTCAATATATGTACAATCACAAACGCAAGAAATGCAATAAACCCCATGAAACTAAAAAGAAATCACGCCTTTTACAAAGTTTAAAAATAGGCCCAATTTAGGAAGACTAAAAAACCGGGTAACATTGCGTTTGGACAAGATTTTTTTGATACGATTCGCAGTACCTTTGACAAAAGGTAGATAAGCGATAGCTAACGGTTGTGACTTAGATTTGCTTTGTGTTTCTTGGTTTGGTAGAAGTTAACTTTGTAATAGATTGTGTAAAACTTTCTCTAGTATAGTTGTTTGCTGCTAACACCTTGATTAGATAATTAAATTTTTTTTAAAAATCTTGAAGTTGACTTGGAACAGTTTTATGCATCCATAGATAGAAAATCCATTTAGATATCTATCTGCATAATTAGAAGTTCGATAAATGTAGATTTCAAAATCTTCTATAAATATATTATCAACAATAGATAAAAACGAGCCATGGCGGCTCCTGATTGTGCGTTAAATTTCAATCAAAAAATAAAATACGTAGACATCAAACATTTTGAATGACACTTTAAATTTTATTATTTTTAATTACAGGTTTGATAATTTAAATTGAATAAAATACAGACAACAGGATAGTAAACAACAAAACTAACCAAAATGCCAACAGGTTGCAAAAAAAATTATCCCATGTTTGAACAAAATTACCAGAACTGAAAATAAATGACTAAGTGCTTCTAGCTAAAGGCTTTAATACACTTGCAAGATTTTATAAGAGAGTAAGTTTATAGCGTTGACAATTGGTCGAAGAGGAATATTAGATTTATGAATTTTGGGTAATTCGTAAGATGGAGGAATTTAAAAATCTTTTAAATTAGTTAGTGCTAATTCAATGAACGATCAATCAAATGGATTTGTGTTTATGATTGAAGCATCGTAGAGTTAAAACAACGTAACACATTTGCGGCAAAATTTACTAAAGCGCTAAAATAATTTTTTTGTATTTAAGTTAATTTCGTCCAAAACTGCCGATCCATAAGGAATAAATTAGAAACTGTTTTTTGTTTACTTGTTTTTGCAATAAATATGTAGAGGCTCTTTTACTACCGCTGATTTAGACAGCGATCAAAATTAAGATCCTAATGACGGAAATTTATCTTCCAATGCCAATGATCCAGTGCTTAAGGTAACAGACGAAAATAGAAAAATCCCTAATATCAAATTTCAACTGCAAGAAACGTCCAATAGTTCTGAATCAAAATATTTTGATTATGTTGTTACAAATGCACAAGGGGAATGGCGAAATCCGGTTGAAAACCATTTGCATTTTCAAAACAACTTTAGCAAAGATGAGGATATGTCTTCATTATGTGGCATTTTAGTAACAACGACAAGTGTCTGCTTGGATATTTTGTGTATAAAATACAATCGCTAATTGATAAACTACAAGTTTTTCCGCCTCTAGGTAATCTACCTATTGTATAGATAAATCATTGATCCTATTTAAAGAAAGTTTAATTTTTAAACAATACCTACATTGCATTGAAATCTTATAAATACGGAGTAAAAGTCTTCAAGCTACCCAAGTAACAAAGTGGTTTTATAATTCTTAAGTTAGAAAACTTTTCAATTTTATTGTAGTTATGTTGTTGCTCTCTAAATGTAAAATGGTTCTATTAAAGTTGTCTGGAAGATTATTTTGTTATCTATTCAAAATTGTTTTTTTAAATCGATGTTTAGAACGTTCTTACAACAAAATTATAAAACTGCTTATAAGATAAGTATAAAAGTGTTTTATAAACGTTTATATTATATTGGTTATAAGACATTCACCCCTTACAAATATTAATTGATTTATAATAGCTATGTAGCTTTGTCATTTATCACTTTAGAACCGTTTTATACAACTGTTTTAATAAAGTATGTGACTACGTTATATAATTGTTGTATTAATAAATATTATATAACAATTTTGCTTTCTGTATCAGATTACTCACAACGAAAGTTCCAATATAACTGTTAATTAAAAGGACACAAAGACTCAGTTACAAAAATAAGAGAAAAGCAGTTATAGAGCAATACTACTATTAAAGCGCAAAATTATTGTGTTAAATATAGTTATAAAACAATTCGGATATACCGGCGTAATAGAAAACCATCTGATTTGCCAGCATATCTACAACCGTTTGTCGAAGAAGCTAAAATAATTATTTCAGAAGGATGACTAGATCGCAGCTTATTGTTAAGTTACGCTGCTTTATATGTGATTCGCCTGATCGACCATTTTCATTATGTTTTTATTATTGAATACGCGATTAAAAATTCATCAAAATATAATCACATTTGTAAAATACGATGCTGTCGTGTTAACTTTTACATAAACTAAGGTAATTAAATTTGTACGTTTTATAAGTTTTCTATCAGTCGTGTTTTGAAGGTGATTGAGTGAGGACGTGTTTGATAGTTTAATAGTAGTACGGAGTTTGGTGTAATTTAAGGTGATTTACAGCAATTAATTTACGTGTGCGTGTTGAGGAATGTGAAGGTGGCTCAGATAACGTATGCGAAGGCGAGCGGATATCGCCGACTAGATTAAAGGTCAAGCGCGCGCTTGTGATAACAGGGAAATACAAACTTTTATTTATATACTTTTTCGAATATTTGTGATGGGCGTTAATTAAATACAATTAGAAGAATCATAGTAACAATAAATTTAAAAAAATATTAATAAAGAAAAAAAAATTAAATAAATAACTAAATTTGAAAAAAATAAATAATAAATAATAAGTAATAACAAAAGGGGGAAAGGGATGAATAAAAGAGAGAGAGGAAGAGGAAAAAGAAAGGCAACAAATATTTGAAAGAGGAAAGAAAACAATAAGATCACCAGACGTTAAAAAGATATCGGAGGAGAACGAAGGAAAAACCTCAAGAACAGAAGGAGGAAGGAAAGAAATGGAGGAGTGAAAAGAATTATTGAGAGAAATGATGAAACAGATGAAAGAAAATATGCAAGGAATAAGACAAGAAATCAAAGAAATGAAAAAGAAATGGGAGAAAGAGAAAAGAAGTGGGAGAAAGAAAAAAGAAACTGGTGGAGAGAATAGAAAAACTGGAGAAAAAACCGCAAGCCGAGGAAGGATGGAAAAAAAAGAATACTATCATGATAAAGGGGTGGAGAAGTGAATAACCACAAAAAGATTTAGCAGTGATGCTGGAAGAAAAATTAAATGTAAAAGTAGAGGTGAAAAAAGTGACAGTAATAAACAAAGAGAAGAAAAATGAGATGGTGGTGGCGGAAATCGGTGGATGGGAGAAAAAACAGAAGGTAATGGAGGAGAAGAAGAAATTAAAGAATACAAGAATATATATGTCACGATTTAACATGGGAGGAAAGAAGAGTGCAAAGAGAAATAATGAACATAGCGATGGAAAGAAGAGCGGAAGGAAAAAGAGTATGGGTAGGGTACAGAAAAATGGAGATAGACGGAGACAGATACATATGGAACGACAAGGATAGGGGACTGTGCAGAGAAAGAGAAGAGAAAGTGGGGAACCAAAAGGCAAAAAACTAAAGGGCAAAGGGGGTAGGTAAAGGGGGAGGTAAAGGAGGGAAAGTTGACGAAACGGCAAAGAAAAGGAATAATGAGAGATGGAAATAGAAAAGAAAAAGAAGGGAGAAAAAAAGAAAGTAAGGAAGAAGCACGGAGGGAGGTGAGTGAGCTGAGAATATTGTTTTGGAACGTAGCAGGAATAAAAAACAAGGAACATGATTTCTAGAAGTACATCAAGGAACAGGATGTAGTGGGATTACAGGAAACATGGATGGAAGAAAAAGAATGGGAGTGGTGGGAAAAAGAGTTGCCAGAGGAATTTGAGTGGGTGGTGCAACATGCAGAAAGAGAAAAGAAAAAAGGAGAGCAAAAGGGGGTATAATAACGGGAATAAGAAAAAAATGGTTGAACCAGGAAAAGAAGGAGAAAGTGCAACAGAGAAGAGGTGTTGTAGAAAGGAACATGCAGTGGGGAAAAACAAAAATAAAAGTGGTGACGGTTTATAGCAGTAGAATGAAAGAGACAAGGAAAAACTTAGAAGAGATGATAGATGAGAGGGAAGAGGGATTGATAATAGTAGGAGGGGATTTCAACGCAAGAATAGGGGTAGAGGGGGGAATACAAGAAAGAAAAGGGACGGGAAAGAGACAAACAAAGGACAAGGTGATAAATAAAGAGGGAGAAGAACTTCTGGAATTGTGCAACAAAAAAGGGTGGGAAATAATGAACGGGAACAGAGAAGAAGATGGGAAGGGGGAATTTACGTACATAGGAGGAAGGAGAATCAATAATAGATTTTGTAATGACAAATGAAGAGGCCGCAGAAAAGGTAAAGACATTTAAGGTGGGAGAAAGAGTAGAGTCAGACCATCAACCACTGGAATTGACAATGGAAGGAAGGGAAAGAGAAGAGAGAGAGGAAGAGGAGAAGTACATAACTAAAAAAAAGTGGACAGAAGAGAGTATAAAAAGATATAAAGAGAGAATAGGGAAAGCGGTATGGATAGGGAAGGAAGTATAAGAAAGTGTAGAGGAAATGAGAGAGATGATGGAGGAAGGAACAGAGAGAGTCAGATTTAGAAAATGGAAGGGGGAGAAAACTGGATGGAAGAAATGGTGGGATAAGGAATGCAAGGAAGCAAAGAAAAAGGCAAGAAGAGCATTAAGACAGTGGAAAAAGGGAAGAAAGAAAAAGAAGAATACAAAGGAGCAGTAAAAATACACAAAAAACATGCGATAGAAAGAAGGAGGAAAACAAAAAGAAACAAGAGGAGCAGATTAAAGGAATAAAAACGGAAGAAGATGTATGGAAGTACCTAAAGAAGCAGAGGAAAAAAAACAGGACGACAAAGGGAATAAAAATTAAAGAATGGGATATATATTTTCGGAACCTGTTGGGAGGGGAAGAACATAAGCAGGAAAAAGAAAAAAGGAAAGACGCGGTAGTAAGACAAGAAGAAGGAGATAGGGATAGAATAACGGAGGAAGAAGTAATAGAGGCGATAAAGAATATAAAAAAAGGAAAGGCGACAGGAAAAGATGGGATACAAGGAGAAGAGTGGATATACGGGGGAGAAAATGTAGCAAATAGGATGACGGAAATAATAAACAAAATATGGAAAAGGGAAAGATTTCCAGAGAGATGGAGAGAGGGAATAATATGCCCAATACATAAAAAAGGCGAAAAAAAAAAGTCGAGAATTATAGAGGGGTAACATTACTGAGCTCGGCATACAAATTGTACGCAACAATACTGCAAGAAAGATTACAGAAGGAAATAGAGGAAAGAAGTTTGGTACCAGACGGACAAGCGGGATTCAGAAAAGGAAGAAGGGCGATAGACAACATATATATACTGAAACACTTAGCAAATAAAGAACTAGAAAAAAAAAGAGGGAAAATGGTGGCACTATTCGTAGATCTAAAAGTGAATAGGGAAAAGTTGTGGGAATATATGAAAAGAAAAAAAATCAATGAAAGATTAATACAAAGAATAGAGGAAATCTACGAAGAAACGAGGAGCAGGGTTAAAGTGAATGGGGAAGAGAGTGAGAAATTCATCACAAAGAGAGGGTTGAGGCAGGGATGTCCACTGAGCCCAAGCCTGTTCTCGGTATATACGGAGGATCTAGAAGAGACAATGAGAGGACAACAGACAGGAGGGATAGTGGTAGGGAAAGCTAAGGTATGGTCGTTGGCGTATGCGGATGACATAGTGCTGGTGGCTAAGGAGGAAAAGGAAATGAAAGAGATGATGAAAACGCTAGAAAAATATATGAAAAAAAAAGAATTGGAAGTAAACATGGAGAAAACAAAGATAATGATATTTAGAAAAGGAGGGGGGAAAAGAAAAAGAGAGGAGTGGAGATGGAGGGATGAGAAAGTGCAACAAGTGAAGGAATTTACATACCTGGGCTACACGATGAAACAGGATAATAAAGAGGGAGAACACATAAAGGAAAGGGTGAAGAAAGGAAACAAGCTAATAGGACAAGTATGGGGTGTGGGGGAAAGAATTTTCAAGATGGATATAAAAAAAAATTGCTGTTCAAAAAATTAATAAAAGGGGTGGTAATTGGTAATGTATGGAGCGGAAATATGGGGCTGGAAGGAGTGGAGGGAGGTAGAGGGGCTACAGGAAAAATACTGGAGATGGGTGTTAAGATTGAACAGGGATACACCGGGGTATATTGTGAGAGAGGAGGTTCAGATAGAAAAAATAAGGATTGAGACAGGAAAAAGAGCAATAAAATACGAGGAAGAAATGAGGGAAAGAACAGATTGCAAAATTCTGCAAGAATGTTGGAAAGAGATAAAGGAAGAGAAAGTGAAGTACGGGCAGGAGGGCAGAGAAGAGTATTACAAAAGAAATGGGTACGCGAGTGGAGAAGTGGAGAAATTAAGAGAAGAGGGGGTAGGGACAAGAGAAGAAATAATAAAGAGAGATAGAGACATCGAAAAACAAGAAAGATGGACAAAGATAAAAGAGAGTAGATATAATAGGAATTATAAAGATATCAAGGGAGAAGGGGTGTCGGAATATTTAAAAGACAGTGAGATTAAAAGCAACAAAAGGAAAAAAAAGGTGGCAAGGTTCAGATGTGGCAACGAGGAGTTAGGGAACAAATATTGGAAGGAAGAACCAGAAAAGTTGTGCAGGCTATGTGGAGAAGAAATGGAAGATCTCAACCACATGAGAAAGAGATGCAGGGAACTAAGAGAAGAGGTGATGAAAACAGTGGATATCTTAGATGAAAACGGAAAAGGAGCGGAATGGATGGAGGAAGTATGGAGCAGGAGGAAAAAGTTAAGGGGGGAGAAGGGATAAGAAAATGTAATATATATGTATAGACAACACGACCAAATTTGTAAGCCAAATGGCAATGAATAAAGTTAAACTTATATATAAGTTTTCTATTGTGGGCAATTATAGTTGTCAGAAAATAAAGATGCAATAAACACAATTTTATTTACATGTAGTATCATTTATCGACGGCCATAATCCGAAGATATACATAATATAAAAAAACCACATAAGACGTAATTTACATATACTTCATTATTCTTAACTTTTTATTTTTATCATCTCATACCTTATCGGCTTTAAGACGTTGTTACGTCTTGCGCGTGGTTGCCAGCTTGTGCATAAAATCTTACAACAATTTATTTGCCTACACTATATGCATCATAATTGTTGTATAAGAGTAAATTTGGTAATAAAAATGTTCTATTAAAAAGGAACCATGTCGTAGTCGCCATTCTCGGAGAACATAAAATTAACTTATATTTCACTATTACTTCGACGGCAACAACACATCAATTAAAGCTTCTTATACTGCTATCTATCTACTATTGTGGTTTTATGATAAAAAATTGAAATTTAACTTTTTTGTTTTTTATCTGATTTTTAAATTTTTGTTTAAATACTCATTAAACCTGCGGCGCACTTAAAATTTGCGACCTATATACTTGACAGTAAAATTTCCTTCGTAGCAAAAAACGACGTCCGTGTAGATCTATCTCATTATATTTCGTGTAAATAATATATACTTGTATACGTTGCCTTTTTTCATGAAATAGCCATCAGTTTTAGTTTATGTAAATAATAGGAATAATTAAGTTCCGAAAAGTAGTACTTAATAACTGTTTGATTTTATTGAAGCTGCTCTACACTACAAAAATGTTTTGTAACTTCATCAAAACTATTTTACTAAAGAGCCAACCAACTATAAAATATTTATGAAACTGATTTGTAATTGATATATAACGTTTACGTAACTATCCCATAACAGTGTTTTGTTGGCTTTATAAAACACGTTAAAAACGATAATGTTTTATAAATATGTCCCATTTTGCATTTATAGCTACTGTAAGAACGTTTTAGTTACGTTCTTAGGACAAAAGGTGTTTTATAAATTTTGTTTTGTAAACGTTCTCTCAAACGTTATTAAATATAAAATTGTTACTTAGGTATGCAGCGCGCAGGGCTCATACTTGGAACTTAAACTGTGGGGAAGAGAAACATGCAGATGCAAGTGTACCAACAAAAATTGTCTGAGAAACTGCTGAATTGTGTTCGAGCCTTGGTAACTGACGACTCTTTTTATCTCTTGGGAACCCTTTGCAGTGACAGGCGAGGAAATCTCAAGGAAGTTACCTTAAAGAAGTTAAAAAAAAGGGAGAAATAGTTTGCAAATAAAATGATCAATGGCGCGACAAACGAAATGTTTTAGTACTGTCCACTAAACATACAGATGCAATGACTAAATTTCGTCTAAGAGAAAAACAATAAAATAGTACAGAAAAGTGGCAATAGAGTTTTTTTTGGCACGTGCATGGTAATTGCACACTTTTTGTTCAAGAGAATTTGTAGTTAATATATCGATAACAGATTTTCGTCAGCAGGTTTATCAAGAAATAATTATTTTCAAACCAAAAGTGAATAATCAAGAAAATGGTGGGAAATCAACTACACCTTGCACAAATAAAAAAAAAGTGAACACCGTTTTTATAAACTGGCGGGACCTGTTTATAAAACAAAGAAGTATTAAAAAAAATAAAAACTAATTTAAAATTTCTTATCTAGATACTTTTGCCAGAAGCCAGGAGGTCCTGATTATACGGTAGTATGCTTTATTTAAGCAGTCCCACGGTCTGTGAAAGTGAGAATGTATTTTTTTGGGTGGCGTTACCGCCATGGCCGTTAACGTGTTAATAATTGAAAAAAAACTTTTTCTGAAACCATCATTAGCATCCAATTTAATTCGATTTATTTTTTAGGGCAAAGAGCAGGATTATGTATTCGATGTGGTTAAACTACTATAGACAAATTAGCATACGTCAAAGTTAAATCATTAAATTGACTCAGAAATTAGTTAATACGAATGGCGTATGCTGGATAAAAAACACGAAAGAATTGGCAATGAGCAGACTATGGGTCGTGATTGAGTTGGAAATAATAATTAGATTAAAAGATTTCCTGGGAACAGGTCTCAAAAAGGGGGTTATACGACGTGCGCCGCTAAAGATAGTCTTAGTACAGTTGAGTGCGGTACCAACACTATAAACAAATATAGATACAAAAAATTTAATTTCCAGGAATTACAAAATTGTATTGTCATATTATGAATTACAGATTGAGATCGTTGAAAAAGTAATTTTAATGCAGTGTTTTAAGTGTATTATATAAATGTTTAATAATAAAAAATGTATCAGTATATACTATAACATAAAAACCAGTTAAAATAATAGACGCCTTTTAGTAAAAGCATCCAACAGTTAACAAAAGAAGTTTTATCAAATGCAATACACATTTTTTGGTATAAGCGTAATGTAATATTTGTTGGTTGTTTTTAAAAAGAAGTTATGTTAAGCATTGTTGTTAAACAAAGAAGATAACGCAATCAAAATGAAACAGCTATTTTTAATGAAACAAAAATTTGTTTAGACAAAGATTTAAACATTTAAGCTTTCAAGTAGTAGGCGAAATGTTTCCCCAAATTGTAGTTTATGATTAATTATAATTAATAAGAAATTAAGTATAATAATTACCTCTTAAAGTTTTTATTTTTAATTAATTACATAATCCTACAATCACGTGGTTGCTCAAATGATTACTCCAGCATTTCAACCCACAAGAAAATCTATCACGTATTAAAACTTATACGTATCTGCGCCTTAGTTTAGTTATTTTCGTAAAATTTTTGTAAGCAGTTTTAAAATCTTATAATTATACTGAAAACAAAATAAATTAATTATTTTATTAAGATAACATATTGATTTTCATATTCCAATAATTTTTAGCACGTGAAAAAACTGTTGACAAAAATGCGGTGAGTCTATTAATGTTCTGTTTCACGTCAGATAAATTGTTTTGAATATTACAAATAAATAAACTTTAATTTAAACAATTTAAAGTTTACAGTGTTTTCATTAAGCATTAATTTAATTCACACGTTAATTAAAAACTTATAGAAATAGAAAACCGATTGTTTTAGTAATTTTAAGCATGGTTTTATACTGGTATGCTATAATACTACAGTTTTTTTTCTAATTATGTATAAATCTTGACTAATAACATAGGCACTAGACTATACCTACCTACTGACATGGATTTTGACGCGCTGAATCCGAATCTGAAGTCCGTTTAGCCCCTACACCTACAGATTTTGATTAAATTGCACAAAACCGAAAATAAGGCAAAGAATATGAAAAATGACAGTTATGGCAACGAAAAACATTTTGTGAACCTTGATCAAGTATGATTTTTATGTAGTTTGATCCGCTGAATCTAAATCTGAAGTTTATTTGGCCCCTCAGCCCTTCAAAATTTAATCAAACTGTAAAAAAATTGCAAAAACCCGTGAAAATCTAAAAAAAATTGCAAAAAACCGCGAAAAACTACGAAAAATGACAGTTATAGCAGTGAAAAAAAATTTATGAACCTGGATCGAGTATGATTTTCTTGTATTTCGATCCGCTGAACCTGAATCCAATGTTTATTTGGTTCATTAACTCTCCCAAATTTGAGTTAATTGCGCAAAACCGAACAAAAATTATTAAACACGATTATACATGTTTCTCGTATATTTTGATGCATAAAATACAAGTTTAGAATCTTATCTCAAACATTCATGAAAATAAAAAAAAAGCATATAAAGAGACGATAGGAAATGATCTTCATAGATTTCAAACGGTTTTTCGTTTGTATTAAACTCGTTTGTCTTCAAATGACCTACGCAGCGGATTCCTTTTCCGTTATCTATTTTCTCTTGGTATTTTTCTTTGCCATACTGTTTTATGAGACCCAACTTAATATGCAGCAGCGGTAGCATATATATTTGCTACTAAATATATTCAGAGGGATGGTGTTGTATAACATTGTTACATTCCAAAATTAACACAAAGTCACTGCCTGCAATGTAGTAACATAAACGGGGGGTTGTGCCACTAGCTCAATGGAGAAGGGTGGGTTTTATTTAAAATTCCGTGAAAAATTGGAAACGCGATCGTCGTAAAAATGGAACTAGAACGGTAAAATAGTCAAATAATCGGTAAGGGCGCCAATCAAGGATTTCTATAAGGGAAAGCTTTCAAACCCTTGATTACCTGAAAGCTCATCCGGTTGGTCATAACCACAGAACTTACCTTGGGTTATAACAATTCTGAAAAACACTTAAACAAAATTTTACGTATGCGGCGGCTAAATGAATAAAAGCTCTTTACATTTAACAATTTAACATTTATTGATTGAATATTTAAAACCAAGACAAAATAAAATAACAAGTACTAATTGATATCAAATAAATTTGAATAAAAGAAATGAAATAATCTTAAGCAAACAAAAATGAATAATTTACACACAAAACATTACATTAAAATTTATAAAAAGAAATGCTACTACAATAGCGTTTTCAAATATAATTAAATCTCAAGATCTTGACCGCATATTTATAACAAACAAATAAAATAACACACACAAAAAAAAAACAATACAGTTTATAACATATATATGCCCGAACTTTAATTCGAACTAAACAAAATATAGTTTATAAGTCGTTACATTATCATATATTCGAAATACGAATCACTTCTCAACGCACAAAACAAAGTTAATTGATTTTAATTTTGCGCAAACACTATACGTGTTCATTGAAATAATTAAATTCAACGTTAGTCGTAATTTCAATTGACTTAAAAAAAAAATTGAAAGCTTTTACTGCATTTTTAAATCGCGGGACACTGCACGATCAAACAACAAAATCGATAAATACCTTAATTCTTAATTGGTGACACCGGCTGAACTTTGGTTCCCAGTGGATTTGAAAGCTTACACCTTGGATGGACTTTAGCTGCTTCCCAAACAATAGAACAACGACGGAAGATATATCTCACAATTTAATTTTATAACCGCCAAAGGCGAATTTCGGATTTAATCATATACCACCACAACATTAAACCCCACAAACGTAACAGTTTATGTTTCAGAAATCACGAATTTTACACAAGCCGTACTATACGAAATTTGAAGAAAAGTAACATTTTTCTCCACTACATCTTAATTTTCACGATTTCTGACTCACTTCCGCGGTTCTACATAACGTCAGAGGGTAAATTACCCTATATCTCCACTACATCTTACGGTAACCGGTATTTTTCATCACGACCCACGATCGAATAATGCCAAAAAAATCTAACTTTTCCAACACTTCCTATCCCCTACTTAACTAATTGCATGTGCGCAGTCAATTCGTGGTAAAAGAAAAAAAACATTGAACAAACGAGAAAAACAAAGATGAAAATTATAACTAGTCGCATGCGTTTTCGCACGTAGACTTTGGTTCACACAAGATCGCTGAGACTTGCATAACTGCAGGTGGCTTAATCAAACTGTAATTACCAAGAAAAATGTATCAACTTACATTCCACAAAGGAAGTCGTAAATTATATTGAATTGGTATTCTACAAAGATAACCAAATAACGTACTAAATCAAAAACAAAACTACGGATCTGTATGCATTTAAAAGAAAATTTCAATAACGATTGAAAGCAAATTGAAATATCATTAAACTCAAACCACACAAACAATAAACAAAACGTTCTTGATGCTAATACTAAATTAATAAATCAGAAACACACAAAAAAAAAAAAAAAAAACTTACGGTGACTTCTACAACGAAATTCAAACGCAGGTTACACCTCCCCTAATTAAAGAGGGATTTCTTAAATCACTCTAAAAATAGACAAACAACAAAAAAAAACAAACGAAAACCCATAACCCAACCCTCACATGGTCACAAAACGACGAGAAAAAAAAACGAGACCCAGCCGTTGTGGTTTGACCAAATGACCCCAACCCACCACAACGGAACCATGAACGATAATGTAACTACTAACGCAAAAATAAAACGAAACTAAGCCTATGGTTCTCGCGATCTCGCAATCATCGAGAACCCCTAACGAAACTAAACGGAACGAGAACTAAACGATAAGAAGGGTAGCATATGTTTGGGTTCGACACAGATCACTCGATGCTGCACAATAGAAGAGGGCGCGCTGCGCTTCATGAGATCCGCGCATTGCGTTTTTCCCACAACTACTGCCCTCACCGAGCGATGGCACCTAGCCGCAAACACTACAGAAATAAAAGCTAAGTACAGACAAGATAGCAGAAGAAAGAAAAATGGAAATAAAAGAACCGTTGTTTAGTCGCCTCTTACGACAAGTGGTGTCCCCACTGTAGAGAAATATTCTTAGTCCGTCTCTACACGGAACCCAAAAACGAAACTAACTAACCTAAATAAACGACAATACGATAGAATAATACTCAAACGATAAAACCTAAAACTATTTATCCCCAGTCGGGTTCAACTTTAACTCCTTGGCGTTCCATATGCCTTTTGATGCTCCCGTGTCATCAGACAACTCATAGGTCTGATACGAAACTTTCCGTTTCACATAGAACGGACCGATAAACTTAGGTGCCAGTTTGGCCGAGAAATATCGAGATGCATCAGAAAGGACATAATTCTTTCGCCACACTGTGTCTCCCACCTCAAAAGGTGCTGGACGACGACGTAAATCGTAATAATGTTTAGCGCGGACATAAGCGGCATTCAAGCGATTCTTAATGTCGACGTAAACTTCTCTAAACGCTGGGCCTCTTTCGGCCAAAAAGGTACGATCAGCAAAAGCTAGATCGTCGATAGTGTCTGAATCGGTAGTTTTCCCATGACGTGATCCGTCGAGACAGATTTCACGTCCGAAATTAGCGAAAAACGGCGTTAAGCCGGTGACTTCATGTACAGCGGTACGAATAGCACATGCTACTTTAGCAAGATACTTATCCCAATGTCGATGGTTGTCTTCGATATACGACGATAACATTGTCTTCATGACTCGGTTGACTCTTTCAGTTGGATTCGCTTGTGGATGATAATTAGCGTTAAAAATAATTTTAGACTTATATGACGAAACCATTTTCGTAAATTCTGAACTACGAAACTGTGTGCCGTTATCACACAAAAGATACTGAGGAACTCCAAACATTAAAAATACATCTTCTTCAAGACGTTTAGTAACTGCTGCTGCAGTAGCGGAACGTAACGGGAAAAATAAAACAAATTTCGAAAAATAATCTGCAACCACAAGAATATACGAATAACCACTTTTAGATCGCGGTAGCGGTCCAACAAGATCGGTAGAGATCAACTGCCAAGGTTTGTCCACAACAGGATGACGGGTCATAAGGCCAGCAGGACGTTTCTGTTCTGGCTTATGCGTGATACAAACTTTACAACCATTGATGTAACGAATAACGTCAGCCTTCATCTTAGGCCAGTAATAAAGCGAAACTATTCGTTCGAGAGTCTTAAAGATACCAAGGTGTCCAGCGGTAGGCTCATCGTGAAACTTAGACAATATTTCGAGTCGTTTAGACTTAGGCACAACTTCTCTCCAATTGTCCTTCTCAGAACGAAGATCGGGATAGTCTACGGTAACATGCTTGAATAGCTTTCCGTTACTAATTTTCCACTGTGGAAAAGCGTTAGGTTTTGAACGTACACGTTCCATAAGTTTCGATAACCATTTGTCCGAAGACTTAGGTTCGGTAATGTCACAATCGGTAGTAATATTGTCGATAGCTGGTACTGAACGAGATAGTGCGTCAGGTACGACATGATCCTTTCCTTTACGATGAATGATCGTAAAATCAAATTGCTGCAGTCTAACAGCCCATCGTGCTAGACGACCGGTAGGTTCCTTTAAATTGTGTAACCAGACTAATGATGCGTGATCGGTAACTACAGTGAAAGTGGTTCCCTCAAGATAAGGACGTAATTTTTCAATAGACCACAGGACAGCCAAACACTCCTTTTCGGTAGTTGAATACTTGCGTTCACACTTTGTGAGCGACCTACTATTGTAACAAATAACACGTTCTTCACCGTCGATAAACTGTGTAAGAACTGAACCGAGACCAAAATCAGAAGCGTCAGTTTGAACTGTAAACGGAACATTGAAATCAGGGCAAGACAAAATAGGTGCGGAAACTAAACAATTTTTAATGATCTGAAATGCTTCATCACAATCACTAGTCCAATTAAAGCTGGAATTCTTCTTTAACAGAGACGTCAATGGAGCGATAATTGTCGAAAAACTTGGTACAAATCGGCGATACCACGAGGCCATGCCTATAATTCTTCTCACTTCAGCGACACCAGTGGGAACTGGAATACGCAAAATTGCATCGACCTTTTCCGGGTCAACCGACAAACCAGTAGAATTGACGATAAAACCAAGATACTTAAGTTCAGGTTTACAAAAATGACATTTGTCTTTACTTAGCATCAAATTAGCCTCTCTAAGGCGACGAAGAACTTCAGTTAACACTTCCATGTGTTTCTCGAAGGAAGGAGCGCAAATGATGACGTCATCTAAATAAACAAAAACGTAAGGCTCTAATTCGGGACCTAAAACTCGATCAATCAACCTCTGCCAAGAAGCTGGTGCGTTAGCTAAACCAAACGGTAAGCGCGTGAATTGGAATAACCCACGGTTCGGAACTGTAAAAGCGGTATACTGCTTAGACTCTTCGCTTAAAGGAATCTGCCAATAAGCGGACTTAATGTCGAGAGATGAAATAAACTTTGCGTCACGAAGACGATCCAAAATAGACGAAACGTAAGGTAAAGGATAAGCGTCCTTTTCGGTAACTTTGTTGACTTTTCTAAAGTCCACGCAAAAACGATACGAGTTGTCCTTCTTCTTCACCAATAAGATCGGGCTTGACCAAGCGCTGTTTGATTTTTCTACAACGCCTAACTTCAACATTTTCTCTAACTCCAGATCGATTTGTTTCTGGATAAACGGCGAAACTCGGTAATACCGTTGCTTAATTGGTTCGGAAGTAGTTTTGATCTGATGTTCGATCAAGTTGGTGCATCCAAAATTTTCATTCGTAGAAGAAAAATGATTACTAACTAAATTGTCTAACTGATTGAGCTGTTCTGAGGAAAGATCGAGACGAGACTGAATAACGGAATCTTTATCTTCCAATTGTGAAATGGTGTCCATATTTTCGAAACGCCACTCACCTTTTCTAAGATCAGGAACGATACCTGCTTGTTTCCAAAAATCAACGCCTAAAATTAAATTATGCGGCACGTCAGGAACAACTAAAACTTCCAAAACAACAATTTTTCCTTTAATTTCGATTGGGACGAGAAGTGAACCTAAACTTTGTACTGATTTACCATTAGCGACAATACAATTAACTTTAACTGACTTATTTAACTTCAAACCTAACTGACTAAAAATTTCCCAACCCTTAGAACCAACAATAGTGCGAGAAGCGCCACTATCTAATAAACTTAAAATTTCGTGACCAAAAACTTTAACGTAGACAAAAAGTCTTTCGTCAGACTCAGCAGACTCTAAAACATAATCCAAAACGACTTTATTCTTATCAAAACTCTTTTTCTTCGAAGAATGTAAACTATTAAAATAGACAGCCGATTTAACTTTAACCTCTGACGTCACTAAACGGCTTCTTAGTACGTCCTTTACTCGTTTCCCGAACACTTAGAACAAGTGCGGACCGTAACGTTAGGTTTTCCACAACGATAACAAAATAAACCTTTCTTAGGTTCTTTGCAAGAAGCAGCTCGATGATTTGGCTTCCTACAATTCCAACATAATTGCGGTCTACTTCGATTAGAAGAAGCAGGCGCATTAACGTTAGCTAACCTTCGCGAAGAAGGGGCGATATTCGAAGACGGTAATCGTGAATGTTGTCTAACAGGTGGTGTAGATTTTTCACCACTACTAACGTTATTCGAAGAACGAGAAACGGCAATGTCCTTAACTTGAGATGTCACGTAAGCGAGATCAGGCTCCATGTCCTGCTTTCTACGAGATGGAGGCGTGTAAGCTTCAATAGCTTGCATGCGGTCCTCGATAATACGACCAAATTTAATTAATTCTTCAATTGAAGTAACTGACGACAAACCAAGCTGAGTTTGATAAACGGGAGAAATATTTCTTAATAAAATCTTTAACTGTTTTTCTTCAGAAAAAGGTTCATCGAGACGTGAAAACATGTTGCGAATAATTGCAACGTAAATACCCATAGGTTCATCATTAGCTTGAGTACGACGCTTAATTTCTTCAATAAGTCGTTCGTCATAATCGGTAGGCTGAAATTGTTCACGTAAAAACTTAACTAAGTCTTCCCAAGAATTAACTGAACTACGAATAGATCTAACAAAAATCAATGCATGACCTGTAAAAAGATCAGTACACTCCAAAAATAACTGATGACTTGAAACGTTACGCGATAATTGAAGTTCGGCAACTCGTTCTAAGAATGCATTCAATGAAATTGACTTTGCGTCACCAGAAAACTTTAAGTTCCATTTTGAAACTGAAATACTCTTAACATGACTAACAAAATTTTGACTAACAGCAGAAGACGTCGGTAAAGCGTTATCAACTACTAAAGAAGGCTGAACGACAGGTTCGATGACTTCATCGGCGGAAGTAGACGGATTTGAAACAACAATTTGTTTATCCAAAAGTTCATACTGCGAAATTAAAACAACTAAATCTTTTAAAAACTCATCTTTAACTTGAGAATCGTCACCTTGAATAGGAATTGAATTGCCAATACGGTTTAACAAATATTTAATTTTGGTTTCAATAGTAGAAGAAATTTTTGTAGTCGGAGTAATTTTTAATGAATCTATTAACTTTCTAAGCTCATCGATACCTTCACGAATCGCTAATTTATCTGCATTAAAATCGAACGGATACACGGGACGAGATAATTTTCCGGTAGCTTCTTCAATAAGGAAATTCTTGAGTAAACCTCGTAATACGACAACACCTAAAGATGCATCACCACCTCTAATCAAAATTTCATAACGTAATTCGTTATGCGATAAACGATCAACGATCAATTTGTAACCCATTTTAAAATGTAATTACAAAACGGTAAAACTTTCCAAAAATCACGAAACTTAACAGGCAAACTAAAATTCGAAAAAGGCCCCACGTTGGAGACGCCAAATTATTTATGTTACATTCCAAAATTAACACAAAGTCACTGCCTGCAATGTAGTAACATAAACGGGGGGTTGTGCCACTAGCTCAATGGAGAAGGGTGGGTTTTATTTAAAATTCCGTGAAAAATTGGAAACGCGATCGTCGTAAAAATGGAACTAGAACGGTAAAATAGTCAAATAATCGGTAAGGGCGCCAATCAAGGATTTCTATAAGGGAAAGCTTTCAAACCCTTGATTACCTGAAAGCTCATCCGGTTGGTCATAACCACAGAACTTACCTTGGGTTATAACAATTCTGAAAAACACTTAAACAAAATTTTACGTATGCGGCGGGTAAATGAATAAAAGCTCTTTACATTTAACAATTTAACATTTATTGATTGAATATTTAAAACCAAGACAAAATAAAATAACAAGTACTAATTGATATCAAATAAATTTGAATAAAAGAAATGAAATAATCTTAAGCAAACAAAAATGAATAATTTACAGACAAAACATTACATTAAAATTTATAAAAAGAAATGCTACTACAATAGCGTTTTCAAATATAATTAAATCTCAAGATCTTGACCGCATATTTATAACAAACAAATAAAATAACACACACAAAAAAAAACAATACAGTTTATAACATATATATGTCCGAACTTTAATTCGAACTAAACAAAATATAGTTTATAAGTCGTTACATTATCATATATTCGAAATACGAATCACTTCTCAACGCACAAAACAAAGTTAATTGATTTTAATTTTGCGCAAACACTATACGTGTTCATTGAAATAATTAAATTCAACGTTAGTCGTAATTTCAATTGACTTAAAAAAAAAATTGAAAGCTTTTACTGCATTTTTAAATCGCGGGACACTGCACGATCAAACAACAAAATCGATAAATACCTTAATTCTTAATTGGTGACACCGGCTGAACTTTGGTTCCCAGTGGATTTGAAAGCTTACACCTTGGATGGACTTTAGCTGCTTCCCAAACAATAGAACAACGACGGAAGATATATCTCACAATTTAATTTTATAACCGCCAAAGGCGAATTTCGGATTTAATCATATACCACCACAACATTAAACCCCACAAACGTAACAGTTTATGTTTCAGAAATCACGAATTTTACACAAGCCGTACTATACGAAATTTGAAGAAAAGTAACATTTTTCTCCACTACATCTTAATTTTCACGATTTCTGACTCACTTCCGCGGTTCTACATAACGTCAGAGGGTAAATTACCCTATATCTCCACTACATCTTACGGTAACCGGTATTTTTCATCACGACCCACGATCGAATAATGCCAAAAAAATCTAACTTTTCCAACACTTCCTATCCCCTACTTAACTAATTGCATGTGCGCAGTCAATTCGTGGTAAAAGAAAAAAAACATTGAACAAACGAGAAAAACAAAGATGAAAATTATAACTAGTCGCATGCGTTTTCGCACGTAGACTTTGGTTCACACAAGATCGCTGAGACTTGCATAACTGCAGGTGGCTTAATCAAAGTGTAATTACCAAGAAAAATGTATCAACTTACATTCCACAAAGGAAGTCGTAAATTATATTGAATTGGTATTCTACAAAGATAACCAAATAACGTACTAAATCAAAAACAAAACTACGGATCTGTATGCATTTAAAAGAAAATTTCAATAACGATTGAAAGCAAATTGAAATATCATTAAACTCAAACCACACAAACAATAAACAAAACGTTCTTGATGCTAATACTAAATTAATAAATCGAAACACACAAAAAAAAAAAAAACTTACGGTGACTTTTACAACGAAATTCAAACGCAGGTTACAACATTGTGAGTGCCTGGATCAAATTATAACATGTTATGTTCCAATGGGGGAGGTGGAAAAAAAGAAAAAAAAAATATTAAGTTAGTTACCAAGATGTCACGCTTACCTTTCGGCTAGCCTCACCGTAGATGGTCGTCGGGTAAAAAAAAATCGAAAAAGAAAGAATCTTCTTTGGTAAGCGAAATGCCCGAATGCGCCACCTCTTCTCGAAATTTAGTCGAAGATAATAAGTCTAGGCAGGAGAAAAGGAGATCCTAGACCCAAGGTCCCCCAAAAGAAATATAGCGAGAATAAACAATAATCTTTTATTAAGTATATATAGATTAATAGCAAATTCCTGAAAGGAAAGAGCCATTCGACGGTTACGCCACTGGTATAAATCACAATATCAAATAACTTACACAAAAAAATAGAATATAAGATTAAAGCAGGTCTAAAATAGACTCTGGAACCGGTAGCATATCCACCCGTGATCGCGCGTGAGAATTAGAAAAAGTAACACCGCCCGTGGTCCTTGACGTCAAGTTCACGACCGGTAGTAAAATTGTCATTCAATTAGGTTACGACAAATAATACGTTGCGAGCTCTCAAATCTCTACCATTTACAATTCCCGCACATTATAGATTGAAATTTTGTTTTACGTTAAATATAGTACCTAAGTTACGTTAAATGTAGTAATTAAACATAATTAATTAGATCAAAATTTACGTTAAATATAGTAATTAAACAGAATTAAATAGAGTAAAATAGGCGTACGGTATGTACAAAAGACAAAGTTCAAGACAGAAATATTTCAATTACGAAGTCCGTAAGTTGCACTATTCATTTCTCGTTATTAAGCGCAAGCAGCAGTCATGACCCCGAAGCGCGTGGACGAAAGTGGGTCGAAGTTTCGCGGCTTCTCGATGTCCCAAACGTACGCTTAAAGATACTTATAAATACCTTTACCTTCCAAGTTTTCCAAGTTTTCTTTTGTTTTTGGTATAAATCCTTCACCAGGTCACCTCGCTTTTAAACCCCAAGCTATAGGAAAACGCCATCAAGCCAATGGGATCTTTTGCTCCGCTACGTTTATTACTTCATAGTTACAGTGATACAAAGAGAACTCAGCCAGAAAGCTTCGAAAGAGCTCGGAAGAAAACTCCGACAGACAAGAAGAAAACAAAAGAGCTAAAACAGCGAATATTATTTGGTACGTCTCCACCATCAACCACGTGCAAATACTAACCTACTTTACGATTTTACGTCGAAATACGTAGATACTTTGTTTTATCAATGTGACATTTGATCGAATTCATTAAGGATTTCTAAAATAAAACGTCGTTGCATTAGATGTTGATCGATGAAAGAAAACCTCGTTTTTCTTTCCCATCCGTCTCTGCCACGTCCATTACACCGCAAACCACTAAATAAAATGAATTTTGTAGATGGCCAACGACTCTCGAGCGCCCTCTACGAGCATAACTTGAAGAATATAGCTCGAGGTCAAGTATTTCACACGGTTAAAGGCAAGGTTGCCTTTTTTTTTATGCCCATGTACGAATTTACACGTTACAAATTTATAGAGGGACGATAGGATTGCTTGTGCTTGTAACCAGAGCACCTCCTCGTGGTAACGGTAGGCAACTGAATCATTTGGTAAAGTCCCTGGGTTAACAGCGTGTGTGCCGTCATAGCAAGTACAAGTGATAAGTACTTTACGATGCAGGAATTCGAAAACCCAGTATCGGCGTCTGGTCAGGGTAAGAAAGCAGGCCGGAGGCGTTGTCGTCAAGCGACTGCAGCTCTTCACTAGTGAATAACTTGGCTTTTGGAAAGTATACTATGACAAGAAGTTGTTACGTGCATAAATTTAAAAATGCACTACTTTGTATACTGTTTGAATTAAAGTTACTTTTTTATTTTTTGAGGCCATTTATCGAGCATCGTTGGTCCCCTTCGACTGAGTAAACAAAAGGCCGTCATTTTTACTTTGACCTCGTTCACTACACAACCTATGTCTGCGTGAATTAAAATTCATTTCTTAAAACATCCACGTGTTGTGACACGATGTATAATAAATATATATATACCTAATTAATTTAGTCAACGCAGGGTAAGTGTCTTCTATTCGTTTTTTGGGATTAAAGGTAATTTTCATGTCTTTTCATTAGCGCCATGTGCTACCTCTGTAACGGGTGGTTTTGTTTCAATTATAAATAATTACTTTTTATCCTTTATTATTAACGAACACCTCGTATATAGTGGAATAGTTTTGTGTAGATTTAATATGTAAGAAAAATGCGCAACTTGCAGACTAGTGTTGGTATATATAAAGCGCAAATAAGCAAGTTGAACGGATGTTATTGTAGATAAAGTGTTTTTGTTTATCTAACTTGCACGTATAAGATTTCGGATAAACAGTTTTATATAACTGTGACCATAAAATAAAAGTGTAGAAGGTAGAGAGGAATGGGGGATAAAACAAAATTTAGTTGATGCTATAATTTCAACCAGAGCGAAGGTCCAGAAAATAGCTGACGATTCAGGACCATTTTTTTTTGAGTTTGTGGAAATAGGTCTACAATCAATACTTGGCCTATTAGAAGTGATTAATGCGACGATAATTACGGTATAAATAAAAGATTCAACATCTTTCCGTAAAGTAAAATTAACAAAAGGGTACATGGTGTTTAAAAGTATCGACGAAATACTGTTACCGAATACGACTTTCAAATAAATTGATGTGCGATTAGTGCCTATGTGTTTTATAAAAAACTGCCGGTGTAAATTGAAATCTTTTCCTTATGTTAACTAAGGTGAAGATATGAACTTTGGTTTGAATCGAATTGGGGAAGAAAACATTTAAATTAGACGTGGAGGTAAACTAGCAGCGCGTCCTACGAGACCTTCGCCCTTCGCTTCAGCTGGAAGCTGTGAAAAAGTACATAGTACATAGATCGTAACGTAATCATTTGGGATTGATAAAATAATTATCTTTCGATTCCAATTGATGAAACAAATAAATTAAAAATATTTGAAGCTAAAAGTTTCGTTCACCCATTTTATTCTAACTCTTTATTTGTTTATTTAACATTAAGCTAGCCGAGGTAAGAAAAAGAGCACCAAGTAAGGTAAGTCATCAGTGCTCATGAGAAATAATTTAAGAATTACAAATATTACATCGATTCTGAGAAATTCAAATAACAATTGGAACACCCGTTACACCTCCCAAATATGGTTTTCTTGTTTAAAATCTACGTTGGAAAAGTTCTAATAGAAAGCATTGGACCTATGAACTCTGCGATACAAGAGCAGATACAATTGATATTTCTATTCGAAGGCAATTAATAAATAAAACCACCTTGTACGAAAATGCATTAGATACGATTATTATTTCCATTCGGGGGCAATTGATAACTAATACCACTTTGGACTAAAGGGTATGTGTAACAGCATACGATACGTTTCGGTTATCTTACCTTTTATAAATGTTTCTTTTTACCTGTAGTAGAGTTTGTGAGTCACCAGGTAGACACGATTATTTTCAGGTAGTTTGATTACAAAAAGCCAATAGAAAAACGTTTTCTGAAAGTACACCTGAATCTTGGTAAATCAATTTTTGATTTTAACTATTCGCTGTCGCTACGGTGGTGCTCATGAATGATATTTACTAATCGTGTCGAAACGTTCAAATAATTTGCTTCTTATTACTATCAGTCAATTAGTTTAAGTTAAATTGTTATCGCATGCTGATTACATCAACTGTTAATTATTATTATTATTATTATTATTATTAATGTAATTTACTTACAAAGATTTTTGTATGTCCTGGTTGTTACACTTATGATTTAAGCGTCTTGTAAGTTTCCGATACTTCTGATGTTTTAGTACCTACGTATACTTGTACCCGAACTAAGTTTACCTACTGTGATACTATCAAACTATCTCTAATTGTTGTTGATTCTAATTGCAATCTCTAAGTCAACCTTCTAAAGTAATTAAAGTACAATTGTGGTTAATGATTTGGTTTCTTTCTTTGTTTCCTCCAGCTTTACGAACCTTAACCATTTTATACAAGCTTCGGGCCTCGTGTGCTGATCTAGCAGGAGCTATATCTGCAAAAAGAGATCTGGCGCCCATTAAAAAAAAATTACTTGAACTTCCCCTTTCTCCGTATTGTTTCAATTCTACAGCGAGTTGACAGTGCAGGGTTCGTAAATTACTAAAAACTTGTAGCAAAATAACTCCTATTTATGTAATAAAAATCCTGGTTTAATTTCAATTGGTCAAACACCGCAGACGTTTTCTGATAAATTAAAAAAAATATATGCAGATTGTTTTAGTATCCAAATAACGAATTGGGATACTGCTTGGGTTCCACATATTGCTTGAGGTCGATGCAACAATATGTTAACCCGATGGGAAAAAAAGCAAAAGACATGAAAACTTGAAATTCACAATACCAATGATATGATCTTCGCCAACAAGTTGTAACATTTTAAAAGTTTCAAGCAGTATTTTTGAGTGAAGTGTTGGTTGCCGCTGTTGTAGTGATTGCCCATAATTACAATTAAGCTAAAGAAAAGAAACTTAACTTCTAATTATAAAATAAGCCTCATTAATAAGTTTTAACGACTAGGGTTTTATGCTAGCTCAACACTAAAGAAATCCATCAGTTAGAGAGGGTAGTTCCAGTGGTCGTTTCTAGAAAAGCGATATAATTATTTGTATTCAAACCAAGAAGTTACCTAAGAGTATCCAGAAGGTTGTGTCTTGACAATGCCCAAGGTATTGATCTTTTCCTTTTTTTTGTGTGCACATCTTCACTAAAGAATTACCTAGATTAAATGTGCGGACTGATCTGATATCCGTTACTGCTATCTACGACAACTTAACATTATAATTATTAAATAGGGACATAGTCAAATTACTGTGAGACTGTCGAAACAATAACCACTGTTGTTTTAAAAATCAGTATTAGATCTCCACAGTGAAGAGTAGGCGAGGAGTTAAAGGCCGGGAATAACTTAATAAATTTGGTAATTTATTTTACCTGTAAAATTTTTTGTTAAGGCACATTTACATTGGTATAGTAGCTAAACCAAGTAACTATAGCAAGTTACGAAATTTAGTAGCTGGTATTGTGTAAACGTCTAATTTAGTACTTGAACCAGCCACCAATTTAGTAGAAATTTTAGTCAAGTTGACATATCTTTTTAGTGTAGTTGTTTAGTGGTGCGGATTTAAAACACGAAAAATTGCTACGTCCCGATGGAATAAACATACAACATATCGGGTCAGAGAATGTTTGTGGAACACAAACAGTGCTAGCTATAAAAATAGGAATGCTTGCGAAGCAGCTTTCCAAGAAATGGAGGAAATAATGGCAATAGAAGGATTTGAAGTGATATTCACAAGAATTAAAGAAAATCAAAGATTCCAAAAAATCTGACGCTGGAGCAGACAGTGTCTATGTGCCACATGTAAAGTGGTTCGCAAAAATGCATTCATTTTTTGCAGTGTTTGGAAAATAAAAAACCTACACAGGATAATTTAATAGTAAGTTATTTTAATAATTTAGGTTATGGTTATAATATTAAAAAGTTAATATATCTTTCGGTCTTGCCACGGTACAGCTCCTTCTTTTACGAAATATTGACAAAGGTTGTCTCGCGGACTTTGAAGCATGATTACCACTAGTTCTAGAGATGGGCTGAATAATATTGTTTATTTCATTTCTCCAGGAACCTGGTACAATAATTCCATTATCAATATCTTTTTCATCTACAGATCCTCTTGGCATATAGTTATTTGTCGTAGTTATTCTCAACCAGTTGTGTAGTGTGCAGCTTGCTATAATAATTTTGTCAATTGTAGATGGTAAACTAACGATAGGCTTTTCAAAAACACGGAATCTGCTCACGAGAATTCCAAATGCATTTTTAACTAGACAGCCGATAATTAAAAATCTTTTGGTCTTTGGAAAGTGATGTCCGTGAATACGGTTTTAACAGATACATCTTCAAGGGAAAAGCGTCGTCGCCCACTAGAAAGTCGTCCGGCGGAAGTAGGCCATTTTCTAATGCTGTAAATAGTGATGAATGCTGAAAGACCCCACCATCTGATTGACGACCATTGCATCCTACGTTTATATATGACAAGCAGTAGTTGTCATTAACAACAGCTAACATAATAATGCTGTTAGCACCTTTATAATTAAAATAGTCATTACCACAATTTATAAGTGCACGGATCCCGAAATGCTTGCCGTCAAGTGCTTCATAACAGCCAGGAAAATTCCATCTTTGGTGAAAACCCATTTCAATTTCTTGCCATTTGCCATGGTTTTCAAGCACCTATAAAATCAAAAAAATTATGACGTATCCTATTTTCTAAAATATGGTCAAAAATAATTTGATTCCGCATTTCTTTTTGCATTACATTAAGTTGTTTTCCAAAACTTATAAAAAATGCCGCTCCAATTTATTTATCTTTTTCTGAAAGAAATGTCAACAACAAATAATGTATCAGATTTAAGCGACCACGAAAGGCCTGTATCTGACAATAAAAATCACCAGTCTTCTCCAAAGTGACCAAGCAGTGATGATGCAACAGCAACAACCTCTACTTTTTAGGCCCCATCACTATCAAAACAAAAAAAATCCAATATACAACAGGTTTCAGCAGCCCTAAGAGACCTGAAATACATTGCGAACGAAGTTTATAAAAGAACCTCCTGTGAATGAATTTGTAATTTTTTGTAACAGTGTGGCAGCACAATTACAAAACTTAACTACTGTCAACGCTTTACTGACCCAGGAACAAACACAATCCCTTTTAACAAAATTTAGAATACGTGAATTACAAGGCGTTTCTGCTACAGCACCTCCACGTAGAATTAACGCAGTTGAACATTACGGTTCTACACCATCGTCTTCCTCGTCCCCTGCATCATATGTAGACTATAACGACACACAGTGCTTTCCACAGCATATGGACAAACATATCATTAATACTATGGAGAAGACTTTAAGAATAATAAAATATTATATCATCAGGACACAGAAATAAGCAACGATAGAAATTTTGGTTATTCCAACATTTTGTCTCAAGCTTTAGGAGATATTTCATATCGTGAGTAGGCTGTTTATGTATCATTACCTAGATTTAAAGCAATAAAATAAGAAGAAAAAACGTTTTGCTTACCTTAATATATTCCTGTAGAGTTGCATAAATGGCATTACACATCTCGGGAATAAACTTCGAAATAGTTGGTCTGGACACGCGAAATTGTCTTTGTAATGTTCTATCACTATTTCTAGTTGCTAAGTAGGCTAAAGTAACCTCTAATTTTATTTTGGCCGGAATAGCCTGTCTCATAAGAGTATCAGATTTTGTTATAGAAGGACCAACCTTTTGTAACAATATGTCAAATTGCTGTTTAGACATTCTCATGCAGTTTCTGTATTCCTCCACGTCTTCGTTAGGCAGTTCCTTTAGCAACATACAAAAAAACGCGTGAGTATTTCTGCGAGCTAACCATTTTCGGATCCATAAACGTTTTTTTTTCTTTTGTTCATGTTCCAATATGTTACTAATTTCTTTGCATACCAAAACTATACATTGTTTTATGACTGATCTATAACGCTTTCGTTCAATGGACACCATTTTGATTTAGCGACTAAACAGTGAAAGCTACAATACCGTGTGAACAGCTACTGAATGAAAATTAACTAAATTTAGCTAACTTGCTTTAGTTACTTGCTTTAGCTACTATACTAATGTAAATGCGCCTTTAGGTTAAGTCGCTTGCCTTCCTGAATATGTGTTAGAGATACGAAAGTTTAATACGTGAGGTAACTTACCCTGTAGAAAGTATAGTGAGTTATTGAAAACGAGAGTACCCTGTTTTTTTGTTTCTCTATTTTTTTTCTTCGTTTGAATAAGTTTAAATCACCTTTAATGCACCTACTCATCTTGCCTCTGATCAGAAAGTTAGCCAGCTTTCTTTGCAACAACGGCGCAGTGCAAAGTCAACAAAATTATTATTTTTGTATGACAGATGTTACCAGTTTTTCCGTAAATACTAAAAGCAAAATCAAACACGCCAATGTTTTATCAGCTGTTAAGTCACAGAAAATAGTAGAACAGACAGTAACTGCTGAAGACATAGATGTCGGAGAAGAAGAAGTGGAAGTTGACGAGGTCTCCAAAGAAGAAAGTTCCGAATCCAACAAATCCAAAAACGTTTAACAGGGAAGAACTCAATAATCTTGTGCGAGATTTAAGACTTCCTAAAGATGCAGCTAAATATCTAGCGGCAACACTAAAAAAAATTGTTGGTTCACTTTTATCGAAATAGGGAAGAGAAGTTCCGGCAATTTGACTAAGAAATCAGTGGTATACTGTTCGAATGTCAATGGTTTTTTTTTCGGTTTTTTGCAATTTACTCAAATTTGGGAGAGTTAGTGGGCTAAATGAACTTTAGATTCAGATTCAGCGGATTAAAATACATAAAATTTATACTCGATCCAGATCCACAAAGTTTTTTTCAGTACCATAACTGGGATTTTTCATATTTTTTTGCCTTGTTTTCGAATTTTTTGCAGATTCAGCGCGTCGAAATCCATGTCAGTAAGTAGGTCCAGTCAAATGTATAGACCACTTTTTCTTGTGTGCCGGTGTAATACAAATAATACTAATGATTTTTTGTTTAGTCTATAGCACATAGAAAATCACAAACCAAAGAAGAAAAAAACAAAACGTAGAAACGATAGATATAGAAAAAGACTGAAAAATATAAAGTTTGATGTTAATAGCTGATTCGTTCTTCACCGCGCAGTTGCCTTGGCCTGGACACGAGATACTTTACAAGTATTACACAATTTTAGTCGATGCAATTGTAGGTATATAGCTTACCAATAAAGACAACGATTTTATTTATTATTGTATTTGTAGTGCTACTTCTATTTTTTAGTAAGTATTTAAAAAAACAAAAATGACGGTAAACGAATAAATAGAAAAATTTAAACAAATAGATGATGTAAGCAAAGCAATATATTTTGTCTTGGTTTTTTTTTTAGTTTAGGCATGTCGCAATAATTTTCAGTTAGCTCGTGTGCAGAAAAAATTTAAATACGACATTAAGGCTGAACCCATTTCACTGTCATTTTACTTTATTTGAATCCGTACATACATGTTAAACGTTGACGTCAAGTTACTCTTTGAATAATATACTTTTGGTTTATGTTACACTTAATCAAAGTAAAACAAATACTGTTTTCATTTTAGATACATGTGCACAATAAATAACAAATTTTTACTCATTAAAGAAATTATTTAATTTTGTTATAATACCAGGAAGCATTATTCAACAGCTTAGTTTACTCTGTAATTATCTTAAAATAGTTGCTATTGGGTACTTTGGAACTATTAAAAAACATTTTTTGCGTTTATGTCTATTGTATTATATGTTTTTACAATTAAACCAAAATAAATTTATTTTTCTTTTAGGTAATGTGGTTGAAAGATGAAAATTGTTCGTGTGGGGCACAACTGTCATGCACATTAATTCTAGCTATCATCAACATTAGACCCTGGGTATAATCGTTCTAGCAAAGCAAATGCTAATTGAGAATTTCAGTAGTGTAGACATAGAAACGCTTTATTTAGTAAACGTCTTAGAATTTATTTAGGTTTATGCTCGCGAATAAAATTTTAAGATAACGTGGATTTAGCTTTGCTATGTAGATGAGTTACGAGTACGAATTTCTGTTGAATTTAATTTACTCAACTGAATTGTCAGTAGTATTTCTAAAGAATTAGTTGAGAATTTAACGTTTTTATGTTTATTTGATTTAATATATAAACACGTAATTGTGGAAGTAATGAGAATAGTTAATAAGTAGGCTTCGGATAATTATGCACTAAAAAATTTTAATATGTGCATGCAAAAATGGGTTAAAACATTAAAAATATTCAGTTAAATATGCAATTATTTATTCTACATACATAGTGCTTATTCACGTGCTAAATTAGTTATTTATTTAACTTTTGTCTAAATTGAGCGTTTTTTCCCCAAGAGGGCTTTTTTAAACTCAAGTGAAACAAAGAACAGATTAGAACATCTTAAGAGCAAAAAAAACCCAAAAAAAGTAATATTACAACCGTAACCAAAAACATCAAAATGCCGACTAAGCACAACAAAATCAAAAACCGACTCAATCCAAGAAGCAAGAAAGAAAGAAGGTTAACAAAAAGAAAAGAAAAGAGAAGAAGCAATGTTACAGTGAACACTAAAAAAAAAGTTACAAAAAGAAAAGAAAAAGTGCCCAAGCAACAATACAAGAACAAAAAATGTAAAGTAAAAAATACAAGACGGAGAATGATAAGACTAGACGCTTTAATGTTCAAACAACACCTTAAAAAGTAAACTTTAAAAAAGATTAGGAAGAAAGATGAATGGTTGGCACATAGAAAACCCAGAGGTCAAAAAAAAGGAAATGAAAAGTAAGAAAAACGAGGAAAAACAAAAGACAGACCGAGAAAGATAAGATGTAAGGGTCTGTTGTAGAAGAAACAAAAGGGGTGACCAACCCTTCAATACCAAATCAACTTTCCAAAATATATTAGGAAAAAAAAGAAAGAGAAGAGAAAAGGTGTTATCGTCATGTATAAAACAAATGAAAAGCAATTGCGGTTCCAAATCGGAAAGTTCACTACAAGACTTAAATACCGACAAGCGGAATAGGAATCCCGAAAAAAAAGAAGAAACCAAAACCAAAGTGAGAGACTTATTAATCCCAAATTGGCCGATTAAGCAAATATAACTATATACAAATAGAAATATAGTCTATGCCGAAATAAGGTGGTTAAGAAATAAAACCAAAAAAATTTACTAAAAACTTAAGCAAAGTGAAATATCAGTACACTAAAATAAAAAACCAATTGCGTAGTATCCCAGTTACAACCAACCAAATACCGTCGACAAATTAAAAGCACCAAATCACAAACCTAAAGACGAGAATCAAAAGAATAGCCAAAAGTGAAAATCCAATTGCCCAAATTAACTAACATTCACGACGGTTACTACACCGATGAAAGAAAAGAGAAGGATTAGAAGTAAAAGACGAAGCACAACTAGAAATTTCCAAACAAGTAGATGTAGAAGGAAAAGTAGACTCTACATCGCTAGAACAAAGAGAACTTTTTTTTAGACATATTCGCAGAAGTGTTACGAGCTAAGTCAGAATGAGGACGTGTTAACGCTATGTCACGGTTGTGTCGTTGTCCCAAGATACGATTTTTCTGCGCCACACATTCCGGACAGTACCAAATGTACTCCGCCGCTTTAGATTTTCTATGAAGTCAATAAAAATAATGAGGAAAAAGAAATAGCGTCTTTGCTACACTACGATGACCAGAAGTAAAACGTTCGTGATGGTCGTGAATAATTGGCTTCTATTGGTCGCTTGGTACTACTAACTTCTACAGTAGTTTATCATCCTTAGATGCTTGCACACGTTTACACAGAAGACCATGAACCACAAATAAACGAAAAACGATCAGGACATGCAGACACTTTAGAGACTATCTAAATATACCACTAGTCCTTAGTAACACCAATGATTCTAAAGAAAGGCTAAATTACTTTTACGGTTTTCTCGCTAAGCACCTTTAATAGAAGACAATCATTACTATTAATAACAATCGACAAAAACCTATCCAATAAGTAATAAAAGATAAGAGATGCAAAAATAAGTTTCATAATTACTAACCACCAAATAGTACAGTAAATCGAAGCTCCTTGTTGGGCGCCACTTTTCTTGTAGTGGGTTCCGTTAGTATCAAACACGTCATTACGGCTAGCTACGATATCGGTGAGTTAGTGTAGTACAAAAACTCTAATAAAGATATAAAAATACCTAGCAAACTAGATAATGAACAAGCTTTCACTATTTATAGACTACGAATTTTATTTTAACAGTAATTATAAAAATTTATAAAGATTAATAGCACCTACGATAATTAAGAAACTGTCACTTTTGTGAATTAGATTAAATAGCAAAACTAAAGATTTACAGATTTTTAGTAGCCAACTTTGAACTTGCTCGATCAACTAATTACTTTACGTGCATCTGTGATACATTAAAAAAAATAATTATAATTACTAATACCGTTTAAAGAAAGAAAATATGCAAATGTCGTAAGGACACGCAGACACATGAGACAAAACAAAACAAAGACTTTGAAGAATTCAAAATTATTAAAAGAATTAAAATTGAATTCGTTTGAATAAGTATAAATAGTTTGAGAATATTATTGTATGTCAAGCGCCTAAATTACGTCGCAAACAGCAAAGCGTTTCCATTATGTTACAAAAGTATAAGTGCAATAAATTTTTATGCATACTTACTTTGACTTACTTTCTATAATAAAGTTGCTGTATTTGTATAATTATGATTATAACAATATTAATTTTTTATATTTTAGATTATCTTAGTTAAAATTTTTAAATATTTTGTAATTACCCAAAGCTTATGTTAAAGCTTTCGTTTCTGCTTTAATAATTTGAACAAGGGTATAGTATTAAAATTAGAAAGTTAAGGTTTATTTTGGATTATAATTTTTTTTTTAGAATTTAGTTTATAGATTAATATTATATATAAATATATTTATATTTAATTACAAGAAATTTACTACTAAATACAAACGTTTGCAAATATATCCTAATATAATTAATTAGAAACCAAATTCATTTTACTCCATAATGATTTTGTTATTAAATTTTATGACTGTGGTTAACGTTGCCTAACAGCTAATAAACATACAATGTATCGCAGTATCTATTAATGGTAGATG
Source organism: Aquatica leii (assembly GCA_035610365.1). Lineage (NCBI taxonomy): Eukaryota > Metazoa > Arthropoda > Insecta > Coleoptera > Lampyridae > Aquatica > Aquatica leii. The sequence continues at coordinate 31,244,604 of CM069437.1, read as the reverse complement.
TTTTTGCATAATTGTCAAAAACAGCCATTTTAGTTTGTAGAATATTATGTAATAACGTCATTTTGCTAGTTAGTAACACTTGACTTGTTAGTGATACTTTACTCGTTACCAGCACAGTAAACAGATACCAACAATAATTATTCAATCGATTTAATGTTATTTATATAAAAATTAAAATTTGAAAAATTATGAAAAGATATTCCACGTACACTAGACATAGAGAAACTATCGTTTACTAACTATCTTGGTACTTGAAGCAAAGAATGTTTGATCATGTCGTAATAGTCGATTAGCACGTGTGCTAACACCATGCCCAGTGATATCTACATTTTAAGTATCTTGGAACACCCTCACTATTAATGGGTAAAGTAATTACGATTTCGATGTGTTATTTGTGAGAAATTTGTTGAGGTATGAATGCATTTTTACTTTACGGCGGGATTTAAATTTACTTGTTTTGGATACGCCATTAGCTAATTGTATGTCGGGACAACCGTAAGTAACTTCAAGAGGTGGTTCGTCTAGCGCCCCTGCACTGCGGTCTCCTTTGTCCTTTTGTGCACCTCTGATTTATTACTTCCTCATCAGTTTTGTTTCGTCCAGAAGTTTACTACAAAGGGCTTTATTCAACTCATTATCGGTTAGCTTTGGTTTTCCGAGATTCGTTGTGGGTTGCATTTGATACGCTTCGCGTTTGCACAGCAGATGCTGCAGAATCTCGTCGTCCTCCAAGCAACCGCGGCATAGAGGGCTACTGTGCAGTCCCATTATATGCATATGTTTGTTAAGGCCACAGTGCCTTGTAATTAGTCCCGTGAGTTTCCTTAATTTTTGTCGACTCATGCGTGATAGTGCAGTTTGAGTGTTTAATTGTGGCTCTGTAAAGAAGAGTTTTGTGTGCCTCATCCCTGAATAGTTTTTCCATAGTTTTTTATGCTTTGCCGCAAGTTGGCTGCGAATCATTTCTTTTCCGGTCTCGTATGTGATTCTAAAAACGGGTTCCGATATATGTTCTTGTTGTGTTGTTTTTTGCTAGTGCGTCCACCATTAGGTTGCCCTTTACATTCTTATCTTTTGGTATCCTAATGAGCTGCACTGGTTGGCAAGTTGCCAATATTTCCAGACTGTTTATGCATGCCATAATCAGTTTAGATTTATATTACTGGTGATATTTGCGTCAGTAGTGCTGCTTGGCTGTCAGCCATGATCTATATCGGCCCATTTGTGTATGATTTCGAGTCGATAATGTTCTTGACACACTAGTCAATAGCAGCATCTTCAGCTTGAAAAGCGGATACATATTTACCCAAAGTCAGCGAAAATTGCTTCCCATGGTACTTGTCTCCATATACTCCTGCTCCGGTAACGTTGCGATTTTTGACCCCATCTGTGTACCAGATAGTTCCTTTAACCGCGTCCAGGTAAATGGTTTCTGCAACCTGTATGTTGCTTGTCTTGCTTTCATCATTACAACAAAGTGTAATGGTGGAAATGAAAGAAGTGCTTCCATGGCTGTTGTGGGCCTAGTTCTCATCACTCCTGTTATCACTAGAGATGCCATTCTCTGTACTTTGCAACTGTGTTTTTTAGGTTGGTTCTCTCACTCCATACAAGCGCGCCGTATGTGATGATGGGTATATAACCATTTGGTAATTGTGGGTTTCAATCCCCATGTGTGCCCAACTATCCCTTTGGTTGTATTAAGAACCCTGATGGCCTTCGTAATTTTTTCTAGATAAGAATTGAACGTCATTCTAGTATCAAGAGTAAGTCCCAGATATTTGACTTTTTTTGTCATCGAAAGCGTAATTCCGTACATCGTAGGTAGTTTTATGTCATCCGTTTTCCGTCGTTTGGTAAACGGAATAATTGCCGTTTGAGTTGGGTTCAGTAATAGTTCCTCTTTTTTGCACAATTTTTCGACGGTGTTTAATGCACTTTGCATTAGGTTCGATACAGTTGCCCCGAACTTCCCGTTTGTGATAAAGCAAATACCCTGCCGTCTTCTAGTTGTTGCAGTAAGCCGTCCATGACAAGGCACTACAGTAGATCTGATAGCACTCCGCCTTGTGGACATCCGCTAGCCACTTTGCCCGCTACGGCGCTACCATACAAAATAGCGGTTACCATCCGATTCCTGAGCATTGTGTTGACCCAGTTTTGGACTAGAGGTGTGATTCCTTTTTTCTCCAGTGCCCTTGCAATTGAGGTGAAGGTAGTATTTTCAAATGCTCTTTCAATATCTAGAACAGCATCCAATGCAATGTTATTGTATTTGATTGCATTTTTGCATCAGCTTACTAGTTGGTGAATTTCTAGTTCGCAAGATTTTCCAGATTAGTAAGCATACTGGTTTTGGTGCAGAGGCGACGCCTTAAGTGTCCCGTCTCGTATATTCCTGTCGACTACTTTTTCAAGCAGTTTTAAGATGAAAGCTGATCGGTCTGTAAGATTTTGCCTAGGCGTACGTAGATCTTTTTGGCTTTAGTATAAATACCACCTTGGCAATCCGCCAGCTGTTTGGTATGAGCAAAAGTGCTAAGCTAGCTCAGAGAATTTAGCATACTGCGTTTCGAAGAGCAGCAATTTTTTTTTTGCAACATGATGGGATAAATTTCATCGGCTCCTGGAGATTGAAAGTGTTTAAACGTATTGATTCCTCATTCTAAGTTATCCTAAGTTCCTTTTGGGTGTCCGTCTGTTTGATACCTCTAGGTCCTGATGCTTAGGAACTTCAGTTAACGACGAACTCGGGAAATGTTTTTACAGTAGTTCTTGCAAAGTACCTTCATTCGAGTCTGTAAACTTTCCGTTTTCGGTCAGCAAAGAACCAATGTTTCTAGTGCGGTTTTTGCTCAGAGCTTTTTGGAGTGGAGAACTTGTTGGTTCGTTTTCTACCTCCTTACAGTATCTGATACATGCTAATTTTTATCACTTTGCTCGTTTTTGGACTAGCAAACGTAAGGTCAATAACTTCACTGCGTGACACGGTTATAAACGTAAGCGTATCACCGTTATGTCTAAATTGCCTTTTAAAATAAATTCTAAAAGTTTTTCACCTTTTGGATTTATGTTTGTGCTCCTCCACAAGATGTGATGTGCATAAGCACCGCATCCAAGATTCAGCGGTTTGTTGGCCCCTCTGTTAATCATTCTGTGGATTTCCTCAGGCGGCGGTGATCCTGTCTGATCGTAGGGGAGGTAACCGGATCCGATAATAAAATCCCTCCGGTTGCCTTCCTCTACTACAGATATTTTAGCTGCCACTAAGTCCCTAAAACATAAATCCCACAATGGTTTTAAGTTTTGTGCATTTTTAGAATAATGCATGTGCGAGGGTTGTGCACAAACTGGGCCGCAAGCAGCTATCTACCTGGACAGTTTAACCCTTTCATTGTTCCCTTGTGGATCCGTGGCTTCTGGACAAGGGCAATGCCAATATCGTGTGTCACGATATAAGCACTGAGGGCCGCTAAGGCTGCCATACCGTAATCTATGTTTATTTGAACCACTTTCAGCATTAGATTTGCCTCAGCAAATTCTTTCTGGCTTTGGATTTACATCCATGGAAGTTCCTTGTAGCATCCGGTTCTATGCTGTTCTTTTTGGAGTCGGCCAGCGCCCGGAGAGTGATCTTTGAAAATCTAAGGTCCAATGAGTTGGTTTACGCTTCCACCTTTTCCCAGGACCCCTTGTCTATAAACAGGACGTATTTAGTTTTTTTAGGATCACGTTTTGGTAGTGATGTTGTTCTGTACCGATATTCTTTTCAATAGGGTGGCCAGTTCCAGTGCTGTTCCCGGGACCCAAGTAATAACCTTCTTGGGTGCAGAAAGGTCTTTGAGATAAATAATTTCTAGTTCTTTGTCTTCCCCACGTGGTTTCTTAATATTTGACGTGCCGACTAGCCACTTTCTGGTTGCTTTGTCTGCGCACGTTATTTTCAGAAATCCCGCTTTATTGTTACATTTCTAAAAACGCAGAGAAGCTTATCTGATGGTGTTTTTAGGGAACCCTTTTGGTATAATTGCAAGAGCAATTCCCGTCAGAGTGTTCCTCTTTTGCTTTGCCGCCCCCGAAAGTTTTTTCCGCTTTTTTTTTGCGCTCAGCGTCAGCCGTTATTTTTGGGTTCTGCTCAAAGTCCTTGTCTTTTTTTAAATTTTGGGTCAATGGTTTCATATATGTTCCCACGAGTGCGGAGGAAAAAAAGGTCGCCGTGCGCAGTGTCCCGATACGCATGGAAGGCTTAATACAACGGGGTTCGCCTGGTGCCCCGACGTTGGAACTAGTGACGGCTGGTCTTCTATCTAGTCACGCATCTATTGGCCTGGTCCTGGTTGTTGATGAGGTTGTCTACTCTTGGTCTAGACAATTAAGCTAAAATAAATTTCAAATAACAATTAGGTCCTATGCAAGTTAGGCACCATAAAATAACATCGAAGTTCCCGCCTAGAAAAAGGAAAATTGATTTCTATATAAAATTTTTTTCGAATCGAATGTTGATTAGGATAAGACGTCAAAAAGGAAATTTTGGTCATTTTTGTTCTTATCACTCTGATACGAGGTAGGCAGTACTCCAGAGCTCGTGCATAGTGTACACGGAAAATTCCCGGATTAATTCTGGAATTACAGCAATTAATATTCTCAATATGTATAATGGGTCATTATGTATATTTTGTTAAATCATAATTAGATTTAAGAATTTACCGTAATTAACGAGATAAAAAGCCTCAAGTACATTCAACCAGCAGTACAGTTCAATTGGATCCACGACCTGACCTAGCTAGCTGGGCGAAGCAGCTATTTACCACCCTCTTCCTCATTACCGCACCACGCAGCAGGGAGTAAGGCGTGATAACCCCCAGCACTGCTTGCTCGTGAGACATGTCCACAGAAGCAAGAGGTTTGAGTTTGGCTGCCGTGCTTGCTGATTAAAGTCAGCAGATTAGCGGCAGGCATCGTTATCCCAGTGTTGGCTCGTGCCACGACACTACAGTTTGAGCTGGGAGAGCTGGTTTGCGTGACAGTAGTATTGAAGTACGTACGGATTTTAGGCCGCGACTCCAACACCTGTCAAGGTAAACAGGTTTGTCCCGGGTCAACTGATGAAGCTGCGTACTGTTACATCCTATTTGCTCTCCTATCCACCACCTGGAGACGCGCCCGATAAGTAGCTCAACCCACGGGATAATTTGTGTTAGTGTCAATCGTAAATACGAACGACTTAGATATATGAATGCCATCACTTTTTAAAATTATCACCGGTGCGCTTTACTTCTGACTGCGTAATCACTTTAGATTTGTATTGATTTGATTTTTCTTTGTATTCACCGAATTATATTTATTAACTTCAATTAACTTATCATTTACCACCCTATGAGGTGTTGCCTAATTTTAAGGATCCGCTATTACTAGCTTTATAGTATTTTTACTTATGTACAATTGTTTATTGCGTACTTGGTTACTTGATTGTTTTATTATTATTTTTTTTATTATGTCGTTGCAATGAATATAGTCGTTGTTAGACTTCTTTATTTAATTTATCTACCGTAAGTGTTGTCAGGTAAAATTATAATTTAGTTTATGTTTCTTCTCGTTTTGGCGCTCTCATTAATTAACTTATAATTGACACATCAAATACCAGGTTCAATCTTATTATTTAGCATACGATTTTCTAATTTATGAAATTTTCATGTAATCGAATTTTCATGTAATTTATTAGTTTTTATAACACATCGATTTTTTGATCCTTATGCTTTTTATTCTTGTCATGTAGATATATATTATTAATTATTACTAACATTTCTAACAGTTTAAAAAGAAAGTTACATAAATGTTATCTTTACTTGCAGTACGTAGAATTTTATATTAGGTTTTGCTCTAATCAAACGATCATCAGTAATATTTGAATTTAGTTTTTTTTAGGTTGAATCGGTTGTAAATACATTTTTTTATCTAGTTAATTTTCTACATAACTCTTTGTGTTTTTCATTGTTTATTAAGCATTTAAAGTTGTTGTTTACTTATTTACTTAGATATTTTCTAAAACGTTATTGTAAATAACTAAAAGTATACTTTTTTTTCACTTTCATTTACAGTTTTTAACAAACTACTTATTTTTGCTTATAAAAGTTTTTTATTAAATATTGTTTTTGTATTAACAAATTATTAATGCAATAACAAAACCTGTTTCTATTTAAACTATGAAACAAAGAACGAGTAGAACAAACATTAAATAAAACCTTAAAAATATTATTTTTAAATGCTCAATTTTAATTTATACTAAATTTGCATTACTATTCGTTTACTATAAATATTAAATAAAAACTCAATTTTATCGTAATAGACTAAAGGTTTTTGATTATTTTTTTATGCTAACTTATTCAAAAAGTGGTTTTTGTAATTTAAACGCAAATACTAAATCTCGCAAAAGCGGAAACGTTTCAAATAAAATTTGCAGTTATACGGTTTGAAAAGAAAGATTCTTATTAAACCACACATTTACGTCATATCATTATATTTAGTACAATAAATTTAATCATAAATTACAGCTATTTGTTATGTCGAATCAAATCGGTTCAGTTTGACCAAATCCAATTTATAATAACTGTTATACGTAGACCTGAAATCTGTTCAAGTTAGATAGTATTTAATTAATTAAATTAGGCGATACAATTTACAGACGTATGCAGAACTCGATAATCAATTATTGGAAAAACTTTTAAGATTTCTGTTCTTTTTGAAATTGAATTTATTAGATTTAAAGCGACATCTAGTATAGTATTGATTAAACATTTAAAACACTATTTCTAACTTCGAGAAAGCGTAGTAAGCGTTGAAGGTTTTAAAAATAGATGTCTCTGTTAACAAAAATTGCTTAGAAAAACTATTTTACTCATTTGTTTTAAAGACGTTTATGCGTAGGCATTTCAAATTTTGTCAATTCAAACTTGCACAGCTCTAACAAGTGTATCTAGTTATTAATATACTTTTATAAAACAAAGTACTTTTTATAAATGTAAAAATGTAATTTCTTTTGTACACTTGCCGTAACAAATAACGACAGAAGCTTAGTTTTTTAGCTATGTTTAGATTTAGAATATTTTTAAATCAACGTGTAACAGTAGTCACCAGGCATCTTGATATTTCATTTGCATTATTAATGTTTTTTTAATAAAACCTTGCCTTGTGTTCATCACTGACACCGCCATTTTGAAAAAAGAAGTTTAAGCAATTGCGGAAAATTTAGTTTAAAGTTTATATTACATTTACTTAACAATTTTCATATTTTTTCTTTCTTAAGAAATTTTGAGTCATGTTCTTAAATGCATTCAAAGCATGTGGTTCTAAACCGTTGAAGGTTACGTTAAATTATGGATTCTGCTATAACATTAAAATCTTGGTGTATCGTTATCCATTGCTTTTACGAATTTTTTTTTTTTTAGATCTAATTCTATATGTAACTCTGATAGCTATTTATGTACCAAGCGTGCTGTTACAATGATTGTGCTTGGAGAGCAATGTTAAATTCTTACATTAATGACTAGATTGTAGAAAGCTCTTCTTCTTCTTCACTAGGAGGGGCAAATTAAACCACTTAAGATTTTATTATGGCGACGTTTCGTGCAACCAGGCGTGCGCTTCTTCAGGCCACTGAAATATATTGTGAGTAAGCTACACATTTCTTTTTACATAACAAATAATACATTTTAGGTACAAACAACATGAAACTATTACACAATATAAATTAAAGTTAACATAAAACATTGTTAAAATATTTCTAAAAAGTCAAATAAATTAAAATAGTTGTAAATGAACTGTTGTTTTTGTAAACGTTGATGAATATCATCTCTGAAACTAGGTCAAAATTATGTCCCGTATTGATACGATGTAACGCTAACGCAGTTTCACCTTTTTATTATTACAATCATACATGTGATTATTGATCCGATTTTTTTTCTGTTTCGTTTGTCCTATGTAACACGCTTGGTATCCCATACAATCTAGCTTGTACACTACATCATGTTTTTCAGTTATATTAGTTTTATCTTTAGTTCTACTGTACAGCATGTTATAAATACTATTAGTGTTATAAGTTGTTATTTTAATATGATTGTTTTTTATAATCGGAATTATTCTTTTTGTTAGATTTGGAACATTTATTATTTTTGTGTAGGTAACGTTAGTGTTAGGGTTAGTATTGGAGTTAGTAATAGATGGGATTATTGATGGTGGAGTATTATTATTATTAGTTGTGTTAGTGTGTATGAGTATTTTGTTTATTATGTTATTAGGGTAGTTGTTTTTCCTTAATATGTTCTTTAAGCAGTTAAGGTTTTTTGTAACGAACTGTGGGCTGCTTAAACTGAAGAAGTGCACGCCTGGTTGCACAAAACGTCGCCATAATAAAATCTTAAGTGGTTTAATTTGCCCCTCCTAGTGAAGAACTTTCTACAATCTAGTCCATAATTTAATATTAAAGGAGGACGTAACTACAGTACTTTAACTTGTTACCTTTTGCTTGATTTACAAGATTATTGTTAATCAACTTCTGTATTATTACTTAACTTTCATAAATTTCAATATTATAATAGATGTAAAGTTTGATGGAACCAGGAATGCAAGAGTGTGGATAGAAAAAACTATAGTATACGAGTACTGTGTAGATGACTCGGATACTTTTACAAATAATCAAATCAATTTTAACACAAGGTGCAGTGCAATGGTATAGATCAAAACAAGTTTAGTTGAAAACTTTTAATGAGTTCAAAACTCTTGTGACAAAGAAAGATATGTGAAAGTAAAAGAAATAGAAGATAAGATCCAAAAAATAGATGAAGGTATAAATTCGTATTTTTATAATAAAATAGATCTTTATAAAACTCCAATTTGACATTTACTGAGCAAAGAATCAAATATTAATTGGTTTAGCAAATAGGCAAAAAAATAATCAAAAAAAAAACAAAATCAAGATGTGGACGATTTTTTACATAATATACAGCAACATCTGCATATAAAAAAGCTAAGGCTGACGTGTTTAAGAAGTCATCATTGAACAAGTACCCAATGCCTATTAGTAAACACTTAAATAAAAACAAAGAGTTTAAACGATTATCTAAACTAAACTAAGAAAAAAAAACATATTTAGTTCCACATTTTGCGTTGATAATGTGACAGCAAATGTATATTTTTTGTGATCCCAAATAAAGTTCAAACAATATATGCACTAATAGATAGAACGTTCACCAAACAACCATGGTTTTTTATGTGAAAAAAAGACGAAATGTATTTTGGATATGAATTGGATACATAATTTAAAGAAATATAGTTGGAAAAAGGAACCAAAAGATCCCCATGTAAATAGATAAAAACACGCAAATTGAAATAAGTAAAATAAATTACATCCAAATAAAAATAGAAAAAATATTTTTTATGCTTTTGTTTATTTATTTTAGAGAAACTGTCAATTGCAAAAAAGTAACCAAATTGCAGAAATCAGAAAAGGAAGAGAAAAGTTGCAAGGTACAGAGATAAATGACGTGAAAAATATCATTAAAAAGAAAATAATAAATTGTGGAGAGAATTTGAATATTAAAAAAACGGTTGCCCAAGCTCAAGTTTTTTTTGCGATATAAATTAAGTTCAGAGAGGTTAAAACCTGGTAAAAAAAAGTTGAGAGCCGTAGAAGAGTTTTTATCACTCCATATCAAAACAAAAGTAAAAATACTTCTTGGACTGATTAGTTTTTTTTTTAACTTTTTTCCCAAATACGCTCTTATTGTTTATTTATTTTTATTTTTTACTAAAATTACCTGCTTTGTAACTATATTATCCAGGAACCGACTCCAAAATAACATTGCGACGCATTCAATTTAACTGTTGCAACTATTTTATTACAAAAAGAAAAAGATGACAAAATACATTCAGTTTGGTGTGTATTTAAGAAAAAAGCAAATACTAGTAGAGAAAACTCGAACTACTTGCTACAATATATTTTAAATTGATAGACTGAAAAACCTGTTGTTTAAGATACCATAGTATACTTAAATGCACAACAAATCATAAACCCACAAGTTTCCTGTTGGAACATGTTATCAGAATATAATATAGAATTTTCAAAAGAAAATATATCTACTAATCTCTAAAAAATAAATGATAACCATGATCCAGCCACGTAACTTGAAATTAGGAGAAATCATGAAAATCTTGAAAAAAAACATAATCGAAGCATCGAAGAAGAACACAGTAAAACCGTACATCTTAGAAAATGGAAAACTTTTTAGAAAAATTAAGTGAATTTTGGAGAAAGATATGTTTTACCAAAAAACATGTAAAAAACTGTGGTAGAGACGCACCATAATCAACGAAGTTATTGGTTAATAGATAAGACTTACTAAAATAAGTTTTTTTAAAAGAAATAGCTAAAACGTATACTTAAAAAAAACCTTTCTTAAAAACCTGACGTGATAAGTAATTTTATTAAATATTTTCAGAATTAGAATAAAAAGGTACATATCTATAGTACACGTATAGAAGTGTAATAAAAAATTCCTGTTGGCCAGTGATCTTTAGAAGAAATAAAAAATTTGTCACAACAAAAAATGTTGCACAAGACACGCAATAAATCGAGATATTTGAGAAACAATCAATACAAATGAAGTAATTAATTATTTTAAATCTTCCTAAAACGTCGCATCAATAATTTTTTTTGAAGAAGAAGAAGAAGAAGAAGAAAGGGGAAGTCCGTCATAGACACCACGCGAGACGATTTCGCATGGTAGTGCCGGACTCTTGTCAGTTAAAACCTGGTCTCTTTCTATTGTCAGTGAGAGGTAGTTAGTTATTCCTTTAATAGTTGCTGAATTTGTCCCATTTCATCTAATCTTCTAACATCTTTTCTACTACATTTTTCGCATTTATTTCTATACTTACCTTGTCTTTCTTTTTCCACTTTTTACATATAAATATGCTGTTCTATTGTCTGATCCTCTTCGCAGTAATCGCATTTTTGGTTATCGCGTCTTTTATATTTGCAAAGATACGCTTTGACACACCCATGTCCTGTCAAGGGTTGGGTTAAGTGATAATTTAGTTCTCCATGGTCTCTAAAAAACACTTTTAAATTTGTTATTATTTTTTTAGTTTGTTGTATTTTTGATTTATTTTCTGTCACCTCTTCTTCCCATTTCTCGATAGCATTTTTTAAAATATTTTTCTAGTCTATTTTCTTTGTCTTTTTTTGGTTTCCTTTCTTTTATAATCAGTTGAAACAGAATTTGTCTCGTTATAACTTATAGTGCTTTTGTAGAGACCGTTCTGTAAGTTTTTGCAATTCTAATCATTGCTTCTCTGTATACTTTTCACTTTTTTTATATTTTTAATTTGCAGGTATTTTTTTCATATTTCTCATCTATATAGTATCATGATCTTGGCTATACTTAACAATAACTACCTTTTTCCTGTGTTGTGTCCGTCTATGCTGGGCATTATTTTGAATAACTCTGTTATTGTCTCATCTGCTTTTTTAAAATTTTTCCCTATACTTATTCTTAGGTATTTTATACAATTTTGGTTTTTTATCTCTTTATCCATAATATTTATGTTAATTTCCTTGATTGTGTTTCTACCTGTACGTACGATAAATTCAGTGTTTTCGGTCGCTGTTTTTAAACTCTCATCTTCTTTCTTTTCCGTTCTTGACCTATATTTCCCTGTTCTCTAAGTAGCTTTTAATTAAATTTGTTAGATTTAATACTTTTTTTCGCTTTTAATATGTTTTCTCAGCTTGCCTCCTTTACTATGTTTTGTACTTGCTGCACTGCTGTTATCGTGGAGTAATTTTTTTTTTAAATTATAGTGGTTTTGCGATATTTAGTTACCTTTATGTAGTTCTGCTGTTACTTTATTGTTTATAATTTTTTTGTATAGCTTTGGGATGGTGTTTATTAGACATATTGGTCGGTGTTTTTTTTCCGGATTTTTTGATTAATATTAATCTTTCTTCTTTCCAGTTCTTTAGAAATTTCGTTTTTTTTTATACGTTAATTAAAAATTCTTTGCAAGATTTCCGGTTTTTCCTTTGCTATTATTTTTATGACTTCAGGGGGCACTCCGTCAAATCCGCATGCTTTTTTGTCGCTACATCTTTTCCCGCTTTTTCTATCTCTTCTTTTGTTATTACTGGAATATCCTTTGTCGCTATTTCTAGTTGCTAGTTTTTTGTTTTTTTGGAAACAGTTCTTGGGTTATTCTCATTTGTTTTTTGTCAGTTAGAGTTATCGCGCTGCTTTTTTTATATTTTTTTCCGCTACGTTATAAGCTAACCCTTATGTGTCCTTATCTATATTTTGACAATCCTTCTTTCATGTCTCTTTTTATTTTCTCAACTAGTTTTTTAGTTGTTTTTTATTCTGCCTTAGAAATTGTTTTATTATTTTACTAGATTTTACTGTTTTTTAATGTCTAAGACCAAATTTTATATGCTCATTCTTTTTTCATTTTTTTTTCTAAATAAAGCAAATGATTTTTGACAAATCACATAGGTTGGATAGGTAGACAAAGAAAAAAAAACGTTTTTACTCCTTTACTAAGGGAATTAGAACAGTATAAATACTTGCTTCTCACGTGTCGTATATGTTAAACAACCAACATTACTAGGATTGGTATAAAGTCAAACAAAAATTACTAAAACACATAACCAATACCTGTTTATTTAAAATAAAAATAGGTAATAAAAATTATTTAAAATGTATGTGTTAACTTTTCTTTAACTCTTTTTTTTTATGTTTTAAATAGCATCAATAATTGCATGTTCCACGTGTTCAATTATGCACAGTTGATTTTTATATACTGTATTTTTTAAACGTCTGTAAAGTCACACTTTTATTATAGAATTTTTGAATAAATTCAATTATAATTAGAATGATATGAGCGCTTGCATTGTCTTGCTGAAAGTAATAAAACTGTTTAAAAACTTGATTCAAACTAACGTTCTCCGTTGACAGTATTATAAGAAAATATTGTACTAACTAATTTTCTCCATAACATTATAATCTATACACCAAGTTCCAAAAGTTATAAACAAAGTTTTTGCAAAAGTATGTAGATTATTGTTTGTTTACGTACAATAATTTTAAATATTCACAAAATTTTACACAATGCAAGAAGTAGAAATCACGTAGTTCTGAATAAACTTATGCTGTTTTAATGCTTTGTGGTCAGTTTTTACAGACAATCCTAAAAATTTAATGCTTATAAATTAAAAATTAGGAGTTTATACCTGATGCCGCAGATAATTTTTAATTAAAAAAAACAATAAATTAGAATTTGTTTATGTTGTCGAAAAATGTCTTAATTAAAGTTTGCTTCAAAAAATCTACAATAAATTGATTGATCCATTTTTAAAGAAACGATCAAGATCCATTGGGATTGCAGGTACCATTTTAAAAATGTTTTATTACAATAACAATAAGTGGTTGTTATGTCTTTTATTAAACAAAGAAATAAATTTAGTAAAGAAACTTTACCGGTTAAAATATAAATTTCAAAAAAATTCAATTATTTGTATTAACATTTATTGCTATTAATATTATTGTTGATTTTTTTAAAATGCAAAAACACTAAAAAGCACGGATATCTGGATCGATAAAGATTATCCTAAAGAAGTACAAGAAGAAAAAAGAAGATTGATACCGTACATAAAAGAGGCAAGAAGAAAGAGATATAAAGCGCTAATAAAATATGACAAACTAATAATTAATAGCAAACATACAAAACAGAACACTTGGAGAAAGAAGATGAATAAAGAACATGAAAATAGAGAAACAAGTAATAAAAATAAACAAAAAAGAACGGTAAACGAAAGATCCCCAGAAAGTGATAAGTTTCAAGAAAATCAAAAAAACAATTAACAGAACTGTCCCAAAAAAGTACTAAACACACATAGGGCACAGAATAACAATGACGAACATAGCAATGAACAAGGATACGGTTTACAGAAATTGTCCAAATCAAATAGAAAGAAAATACAAACAGTAAAATATACGAGAAAAAAAAGTGAATAAAAAAAGATACATTATTAAAATAGGAACACGGAACATTAAAACACTATTAGAAACAGGTAAAGTGGAAGAAATAGGTAGAGAGATGGAACGATACAAAATTAGTATATTAGCACTACAAGAAATAAGATGGGGAGGCGCAGGAAGAGTACACAAAGCAAAATACTCAATATTATATGGAGGAAATGAAAAACAAGGTCAACAAGGGACGGCATTCATGATAGATAAAAAGATTATGAACAAACTAATACAATTTAAAAAATAGACGGAAGAATATCATATCTAATAATTGAAAGTACAATAGCTAACATATCCATAATAAATCCTTATGCACCCACAGAAGGAGCAGCAATAGAAAAGAAAGAAGTTTTCTATAAAAAACAACAAGAAAGTTATAAAAAAATACCCAAAGACAATACATTAATAGTAATAAAAGACTACAATGCAAAAATAGGAAGAGAAGATTTCATAAAAAACGTGGCTGGGAAAGAAATAACAACAGATAACGACATGAGGTTATGTCACCTAGCAACAGAAATGGATATGTATATTGTAAGTACAAAATTTAAACACAAAAAAGAACATAAAATCACATGGAATATACTGGAAAATAGTAAAGGCAATCAAATAGACCATATTTTAATTTAAAGGAAAAGAAAGAGCATGATTGAGAATGTAAGATCATGGAGAGGAACTAGCGTAGAAACAGATCACAACTTGGTTATAACAAAAATAAAACTAAAGATGGTTAAAAGAAAACGTAGACAACAAGTTAAAAAGAAATGGGACATAGAAAAACTAGAGAATGAAGAAGAAAAGAAGACATACGAAAATGAGATAAACAACCTACTACAGAAGGAGAACAAAAAAAAAGTATAGAGGAAGAGTGAAATACAATTAAAACAATTATCATAAAATCGGCAGAAAAGATAATAGGGACAAAACGAGTTAAAAATGGTAACGGATGGTTTGATGAAAAATGCGAAAAGATAATAATGAGAAAGAGAGAAGCAAGAATAAAATGGATAGGAAACTGCAAGCAAGAGCATTACGAGAATTACAAAAGAATAAGAAAATAAGGCGCAACTTTAATGCCATAAAAGAAACATGAATACATCAACAAAATAATGGATGAAACAAGGAATGATAATAAAAACAGTACTAAGCTATACGAACAGTTTAAGGCGCAAAAAAAGAAAAAGAAATAACTGCAAATATAGACAGGAAGACCTAAGAAAATTATCTAATTAAAAAAAACAAAAAAAGAAGAAACAGAACAAGAAGAAGAATCCCAGTATGAGTTGAGGAGAACAATATAGAGATAAGAGCACCACAAAAACAAGAAATAGAAGAAATTATAAATAGATATAAAATCAAAAAGCGACAGGAACAGAAGATTAAACGAATAGACAGAAAAGGTGAATATCAAAATGGATTTCGGTGAGAAAAATCAACAATAGAGGTCATCCATACACTTAGACAAATCATAGAAAAAACGTACGAAAAAGATAATGAAATACATACAATGTATGCAAGCTTTAAACAAGCCTTCAATACCCTTAAGAGAAAAATCATAATAAAAGATGCAGAAAACCAAGGTATTCCGAAAAAACTAAAAATAACCATGGAAAAATCAAAAACCGTAGTACAAACACCTGAAGGAACAACAAAAAAATAGAAATAAAACGAGGGGTTAGACAAGGAGACGGATTGTCAGCAACATAGCAATGGAAGGTATAATAAAAGAATGCGAAATCACGGGATCTATTATACAAAAAATGTTGCAAATAATAGCATATGCCGACGATGTAACGGTAGTACCAAGAGATTAGAAAAAATAATAGATAAAATAGACCAAGCAGCAAAGAGAAGAGAATTGGAATAAATAAAAAAATCAAAATATATGAAAATCACACAAGTGAGCAAACAGAAGTAGAAAAAGAAACGAAAATAGGAAAACATAAGTACGAAGTGATACAAAACTATAAATACTTGGGAGTAATAACAAAGAATAACGCGACAAATGCATAGAAATTGCGCAAAGAATAAAATCCAGAACTAACACTTTCCATTGATACAAAGAAATAATGAGAAGTAAACATATACGTGAGAAACCGAAACTTATGCTATACAAATCAGTTATAAGACAACCTATGCCGCAGAGACCATATGCCTAACAAATAACGATAAGAGAAAATAAAGATTTTTGAAAGAAGCGCAATTAGAAAAATAATGGGACCCAAGAAAATAAACGGAGAATATAGAAGGCTGATGAATACAGAAGTGAATGAAATATTAGAAAACGAAACCATAACAAGAATAATTAAAGTCACGAGAATGAAGTGGTACGGACACGTGCAAAGAAGAAGAAACGAAGCAATTATAAAGAAATTTATGAAATGGAATCCACTTAACATTGGACAGAGAAGACCTAAACTCCGCTGAGAAGATCAAGTCATAAATGACATTAAAAAAATGGGAATAACCAGACCGAAAGAAAAGATGCAGAATAGGAAGCACTGACAGAAAATTACAGAAAAGGCAAAGAAACACATAAAATTATAAAAAATAAAAAAAAACAAGCAAACAAACAAGAAAGCATAGCATAGAGTGACTATCTGCAATGTAAAATACATAAGTCGAAAAAGCACAAACGAGCGGTTACAATTCCAAAAATGGAATGTATAAACATATGTATATTATTATAAGTTAAGTTTTTAACACATTTTTATGATCGTTTATTATTATTACGTACGTTTATACATTCATTATTTCTAAAACAGTGTCCCATACACACGATTGTATAGTGATGTTTTAAATTACCTCATAGCAATTATTTTTTTTAATTTTAGGAAAGATCTCATAACAATTTATTTTAGTTTATCAACAATTTCTTTGTAAAATACTGTAAATTTATACGCAGAAACCTTAACGTACATGTTAAACAAAGATAGAATAGAAACATAAATATACAATAAATATTTTCTCTACGCTATTTTTTGACTTTTTAGACCAATATAGCAGCATTTAATATTTATATTTTTTTAAACGCTGTTAGTTTACCAACTGACATTATACATTAATTTTATAAAAAAAATTCTTTAGTAGACATTAAATGCAAATTTTAATTGCTTATGGTAATACCAGAAAATCCGATAATATATAATAACGTGTTATGAAGCATTTATTTACATTAATTGTATAATAAAAATATCAATATAATTAGGTAAAAATTGTTTGTGTGAATATATAATCACATTTGCTTTTTAAAATTTAGATGTTTTATTTTTATGCGTTATTGCGTCGTATTCAGACGACAAAAAACACTTGCTTCGATGTTTATACGATAACAATCAAATCAGTAGCAGTCTAATTAGATTGTCAGATATAATCACAACGATTAAATTCAGTTGCTAATATGCAATTGATCATATTCCCAAACATTTTTGGATTTTAATTTTGTTGACATTAAGGTGGTCATTCTGTTCTTTTTAAACTTCCCTCACACAATCTTTCAGAACCATTCAGAAAGATGTTATGAAGGAAATTTAAAAAGAACAGAATGTATTATATTAAAGTCCAAGTATATTCAAGAATATAGTCAAATTGAGTAGTTGAGAAAATTAAAAATAAGAACTACGCTATTAAAATAAAAATTATCCAAAACAATATATATTTTTTACAAATTTAAACTAAGTTTACACAAACCCGTTACTATTAATTCTACAATGATTCTACTTAGTCAAGGATACTAAATGAATAGGATTGCTCGATTCGTATTCTCGCAATGTAAGCCGCCCCACTCCCGTAAATCTTGACGCGTGACGTCAGCCGGAGACCAATCGGCTCGCTGATTATAAATAGTGCTTAAATACACTTTAAATCCAACGGTTTTGCGATTTTTTTAATAGTAATTATTACATTTGTTGATGTTTTACTGATTCAAATACGTGCCTACAAGTTGCTTATAAGAATTTCGAATTATTATCAGGTTTAATTTAAAATGTCAACTTATTTACATTATGTTAGATACTGAGGTATTTGGTTGCGATAACAACCCGATTGCAACCTAAAATAAAAATCTTAAGATTATATAGATTTAGTGTCCATTACAATTAAAAATGAATGGATTAGGCGTTGTAAAAGGGCTGATAACATGAACCCTAATACTAGCGTAATTTGTTCTATTCATTTTACAGAGGAGAGTTATGAACGAGATTTACAAAATGAATTATTAGGTTTTTTAAATAAAATTGATTAATATAAATTTAGTAAACTTTAAGGTAAAAAATTACATTTAAACATAATTAAGTTAAAATTAATCTGCTGTTTAAATTATTTTCACTTAAACGGAAAGAAACTTTCACAAAAAATTGATAGCGTTTGCTGTTTGATGCATTTACTTTGAACATTTCCACGGTGATTCTTTAAAAAAAAGCCCACAAGTTGTAAAAAAATTAAGTATTAAAATTAAGAAAAAAGAAAACATTTCTCTGGACATTATTATGGCGTTTTGCAAATTAAGGACCATTATCAGAATGAACTATGAATATATAAAGCTTAGTGAAAAAAGACGTGGAAAGAAAACAGCAAATACAACAGCTCAAGAAACCGATGAAGAAAGAATAAAACGAAGAAAATTAAATAAAATTTCAAAATAAACTTGTAGTGTGTTGTTATTTTTTATTTTTGTCAACCTTCAATTTGAATACATTTATTTAACCAATAATAGTACACTTTATTTTGTCCATAGATTATGAAATTAATAGAAATTTTTCTGTAGTTCAATTTAAAAATGAATGCATCCACTTTTTTTTTTCACTAAGCTTTATATTTTTATAGTTCATTCTGATAATGGTCCTTAATTTGTTCAAAGTGAATGCATTAAACAGGAAATGCTATTTATTTTTTGTGGAAGTTTCTTTCCGTTTAAGTGAAATTAATTTAAACAGCAGATTAATTTTAACTTAATTATGTTTAAATGTAATTTTTTACCTTAAAAAATTATGAAAAAACATCAAAACTAATTAATAAAAAAAAATATTTCGATTATGAACATTATTGCCATTACTTGTTAAATCAAAAGTTGTCAAATTTACTCAAATAAAATATTTAGAAGCCTTTTAAAGTGCATCTTAATACAGATTGTAATAGAAGTATAGAGAGCGAGGTCTCCGCGTGACGTCAGCGCGTCACATGATCTCAGCAGAATAAATCGAGCGATCGAGCAATCCTATTCATTTAGTATCCTTGCTACTTAGTATGTTGTTAACTGCTATCATTGATTATTGTTTTTCAAGACTCATTGATAGTATATAAACGTCATTTGCAAAACAAATTAAATTACATTTATAATTCACAAATTAACAAAGTATCTTTCAAAATTTATTTTTGAGACTTTTTGGTATATATTGTTGTAATAACTAATTCCTTTAGACTGAGGTCTATTGTTATATTTTGTTGTTTTACAATATTTTACTAAATCTTTTCTATTAGTATCTGTATTAAAGATTAATAGTAATCATAAACAGTCCTCTGCGTAGTACACAAACGTAAATAACATGACAAAATAATATATTTGTTTGCAAAAACTTTTTGTTATCTGTTTACTGGATAATAACAGAAACAGGGAAAAAACCAGAAATGTCAACAGTCGTTATTAGATAACTAACGTTATAAACGGAAAACAATGCATTTCCCAGAGTTTTAATTAAAAGATTTTTTTTGTTCTTTGATAATATTCACCGATATAACATAAATAAATTTGTTTTAAAGTTAATCTGTTAATTTATCTTTTTTTAAGAATTTGCCAGTTTTACAAAATGCAATATACGATTTGACATAATGAAAAAATGTTAATATTCGCAATTCTCACACTAAAATCCGTATAAAAATTAGGAAATTCTTACACGAATTTTAGTAATGTTAATTTTTTCAAAGCTTTACCCATGAACTTCAATATGTCAAAGTGTAACTGTTGCCAATTCAATAAATTACAAAAGTTTGACAATGTTGGTCTAAAATTAAAATTCTACAGTAAATATTAAAATTGAATCAAAATAGAGAAAATAGTATAAAACATAACGTTTCAATCACTCTACCGTTTCATATACTCGTCGCTGCACGGCTCATGTATGAAACCCGGTCTGATAATTGCGCGTTCATTCTGTAACTTGTGCTTACAAAATAATCTTCAAACAGTTGCTTATTAATGTTAAATGCTAAAAAGTTGTAAATATATATAACAGTTTTGCAGATTACAATTTTTTAGCTGACGTATGTCTGATCATTTTATAATATATTTTTTAGTTTTCGGTGTTTATTCAACCATCTACATTCATTAATAAATATTTTGGAATATATTACAAAATTGTAATAGCTATGAAACGTTATAAAAATTTATATCGACGCTTACAAATATTGGTAAGAAGAATATCAAGATTCTAGTACAATAAATCATCGAGAAAGCACCAAGACAAAGGCACTATGACAAAAATGTTTGAGAGATCGGTAAGAGTCTTAAAACATCCACATTATTTAATAGCGTAAATCATTTAAGATGTGCATGTTTTAATGTGAAAGAATCGTTGGGGTAAGAGTGCATTTTTATTTTAGGGCAATATTTAATTTTTTTTATTATAACAGCTGCTTTGGTCATGCTTGCGTGTTTGTTATTTCAGAAAATTTTTAACGAGTATCTAAATATTTCTTCATTTGGTCAATAACTAATACATGCACAGATTCCAGCAAATCGTACTGGTTAAACATAATGTGTAATATTTGTTAGATGCAAACTTAATACACCGTTACAATATTCTCTGCTGAGGCAACTAATCCCGGAGACTTGGTGGCACGCCTGTTAAATATCAATTTAAAAAATTTTGGAAACTTAGCTCACTTTGTGTATTATAATTATCGGATGAAATATTAGCAGTTGGTGAAACTACGGTTGTATATCTTTTAGCTTAATTTTGAGCATTTTGGGTATGCCATTAGCGCTAATCGCATGTTGAAAAACAGAATAAGTACCGTTTCTCTGTATATAATTACTTATTTCGGTGACGTATGCATGCATGTTATCACAATAAATTACGCAGACTTTTTTTTAATTATTTTTTTTTGTGAAGGGGGAAATCCATCATGGACACCTTGCGGAAAAATATTTCTATTCCGCAAGGTAGTGCCGGACTCTTACCGACTAAAAACCCCTCCTTCTTTCCTGTTTGTTGACAGAGGTCGAAGGAATTGCCTAATGGCATTCATATTCGCCCTAGGATTTAGGTTGTTTCTTTATCTCGTGTAATTGTTTTTTTTTATTTATTTTTTTTTTCTTTATCTTTTTTTTTCTCTTCCTTTTCTTTACTTTGTATAATATACGTGATTTTATTTTCATCCATCAGTTCCTTTCTTACTTAGTTCCATTTTTCGCATTTGAATATTGCTTGTTCTGTGGTGTCTTTATGTTGGCAGTATACACAGTTGTCGTCGTCAGTTTTCTTGAATCTCTTTAAATAAGCTTTAAAGCATCCGTGTCCGGTCAATACCTGTGTAAGTTCGTAACTTAATTCTCCGTGTTCTCTGTTGTACCACAATGTAATGTCTTTTATTATTGTTTTTGTCCATTGACCTTTGGTGTTATTCTGGTTCTATTCTTCCTGCCATTTGTCTATGGCGTTTTCCCTTATTTGTAGTTTTTCTTTTTTTTTGGTTTCCCTTTGGATTGCTTTCTTTCCTCTATCATTAAGTGTAAAGGTATTTGTCCACTTATTACCTGTCTTGCCGCTGTGGAGACTGTTCTGTAGCTTCTAGCTATTGTTATTCCCGCTTTCCTATGGACTCCTTTTATTTTTATCTTGTATTTTTCATTTTCTGTCAATTCTCTCCATATCTCCCATCCATATAGGACCATAGAGTTTGCCACGCTTGCCAGTAGTTTCCTCTTTTTAGTATTAGGTCCGTCTATATTAGACATGATTGTTGCTAACGCAATTTTTCCCTATGTGAACTCCGAGGTACTTTATATTATTCTGACTTTTGATAAGTTTTTCTTCTATTTTGATGTTTATTTCTTTCATTGTATTTCTGTCTTCTAACACTATGATTTCTGTTTTTTTACTGGCCACTTGCATGTTCTTCTCTTTGATTTTTTTCATAATTATTTGTATGGTTTTATTTAGTTTTTCTTCCAGTTTTGTTTTGTTTCTTCCTGTTTCAATTATTGCCAGACCGTATGCGATTGTTTTGCACCTCATAGGAAGTTTTAGCTGTAAGATTTCGTCATAGAATATATTCCACAGCGTAGGTCCCAAAACAGAACCTTGTGGCACTCCACAAGTCAGTTGTTGCTTAGTTTTCTTTTCTCCGATGGTTATGGTTCTATCTTCTAAGTATCCCTTAATAATTTCTATTAGATATTGTGATATTTTTTTTGTTCATTTCTTTGATTATTTCTTTCCAAGGTACTTCGTTAAACGCGTTTGTGATGTCTATTGTAACCATACCTACAAGGTCTCTGGTGTACTTTGCTTTTCTTACGAATTTTTTAATTTGTTCTAGTGCAGTTATTGTGGATTTTCCTTTTCTAAAGCCGTGTTGGCTGCTGGCTATGCTGTTTTTTCGTTTAGTTCGGATACTATTTTGTTATAATTTTTTCATACAGTTTTCCTACAGTATTTATTAGACATATTGGTCTGTACGTTTTTTTGTCTGGTTTTTTTATTAATATGAGTTTTGCTGTTTTCCAGTTTTTTGGGAATTTGGTGTTCTTGTGAGCGCATCTAAGACTTTTTTTGTAATATCCGGTTTTTTTCGAGCTATGAGTTTAATAACTTCTGGTGGTACACCATCTAAGCCTGATGCTTTTTTGCTTCCGATATTTTTTCCTGGTTCGTGTATTTCTTTAATTGCAATGCCTGGAATGTTTTCAGGGGCTATTTTAGTTTTCTCCCATTTTTTGTTTTTTACCTTTGGGAAGAGTTTTTTGGCGATTTTTTCCTGCTCTGTGTCTGTAATGTCTAATATGTTTTTTTTATTAACTTGTTTATTGCAATTTTGTACGCCATACCCCATGTATCTCCATCTACTATTCGACATAGCTTTTTCCATGCTTCCTTCTTAGCTTTTTCTATTTCGGTCTTTAGTATTATTTTATTTTGTTTGTATGTTGTCTCCATTTCTTGTACTATCTTGTCCGGTAGTTTGCTTTTTTTCCTCTTTGTAATTTTTTTTTTCTTTGGCATTTACTTCTTAGTTTTTTTATGTCATTATTCCACCAATAAGCTTGTTTTTTGTTAGTTGTTCCTAGTAGTCTAAGCTTTTCGTTGCAGGCTTTTTTAATAGTCTATTTAAATTGTCATCGTCGTGTTTTTCTTTTTTTTTGCTCTGTTATAATTTTGATAATGTCCTCCTCTTTCTCTTCTTTGTATTTCCATCCTTGTATTTTTCTTTTTGTTTCCGTTGTTGTGGATTCTTTATTTTGTGTTTGGATATATATATTTTTGTGGTGTCTAAGATTTTCCTCGTTGCTGATTTTCCATTTTATTGTTTTCTTTGTTAGGTTTCTGGTGACTAATGTGATGTCTATATGGGACGTCATACCTCTTTTCTCGAAGGTCGGTGTTTTGCTATTGTTTAATATAGTTAATTCATTTGCGATTATCCATTCTACCATTTTTTATGTAATGTTATTTCTCGGTCTTCTTTTGTTTTTTCATTCAGTTTTTCAAGTTTTTTCCATATGTCAATTTCCTCCTCCTCGTATTTGATTTTAATAATTTTTATTTTCTCGTTGTTGTTTTTTGGTTGACTGTAGTTTTCCATTTTTTTTCGAGTACTTATATTTTTTCCTTAGCGCCTTTTAATTCGGGGAAATTAATGCTTATCATTTTTTGCGGTCCTATGTTTTCTTCCGCTTCTTTTGTACTAGTCCATATTGTGTTTGTGGATTTTGTTTCTTCCAACGGGTGCCCCTCTTCTGTTTTTGTTTTTTTGTATACTTCATCGATTCTTTATCTGCAATTTGCATCCATTCTTCGTATGTTTTTATATTGTTTATATCGTTTATCTTTTCTTTGCCGTCTGTTGTCCACTGTACCGTTTGTATTTCTTTGTCTATACCGTTTTCTTTATCTTTTGTTTGCGTTTCCGTTTGTGTATCCATTTCGATATTCATTTTTTCTATTTTTTTCCATTTGTTTTCTTCGAGGAATCTTTTAACTATATCCTTATTCAAATTGTTAACTATTTTTTTTAGGCTTATTGTTACCATATCTTTTAACTCCCTTTTGATGTTTGTTGTTCCTTCTGCTATATTAATCATTTGTTTGTGTAGGTTTTTTAGAGATTCTACTGTTTCCATTATCTCTAACAATGCCGGATTTGTTTTTCTTTTGTAAATTTCTTCTAGGAAAGGTCTGTCTGCAGTTTTCCTTTTTCTGTCTGATGCACTCCAGCAGTTGCATCTTACGTGTTGTGTATAACTT
The DNA here is from genome assembly GCA_035610365.1 of Aquatica leii. Classification (NCBI taxonomy): domain Eukaryota; kingdom Metazoa; phylum Arthropoda; class Insecta; order Coleoptera; family Lampyridae; genus Aquatica; species Aquatica leii. Next base: position 31,220,063 of record CM069437.1, on the reverse strand, counting down.
AGCTTACCAGTAGATATACTGTGTCTTGAGGCCTGGTCGCCTACCTCAGTCACAGGGTTTTTGTAATTATTTGTCACTTTATCACCGCTTTGTTTCATGTTGTGTAATCATTTTAGATTTGTAAGAAACCGATTTTTTTGTATTCACTAAATTAAATTAACTTATTTCAACATTAATACATTCATTACGTGTACGAAATGTTGCTTAATTTAATAATTTGCTTATAATAGTATTATTGTGTTATTGCTTGCGAACAATTATTTTATTTGCATTTCTCTGCCTGATTGATTTTTTTAATGTTGCCGTTGCAATAAATATGCTTGTCGTTAGAATAGTAATGTTCAATTTGTTTACCTTAAGTGTTTGTCAGGTAAAAACGGGCACCTAAAATCTTTTCTCACCGTTTCGACGCTTTTTTAATTGAATTGCAATTCAGCTGAGTGCAGATTATACGGTTCAATTAACAATTTAAAATAATTTTTTTAACTGTCGTTTAGGCAACTTTGCAAACGTCGTCGCGTGAGAAGGAGTTTTTTGTGAATGAATGTCTATGTAATTACAAGGTTTTTGCCATTGAGATTGGTCGAAAAGAAACTGCGTGATCCTTAATCAACCAAGAGATACCTTTTCCGCGTAATATTGAATTGTAAAGTATTTATTAAATACTATTAATAGTGAATTGTGCGGGAGGTATGTGTAGATGTATACTATTCTCACTCGTATACTTAACGTCAATCAGCCCGGGGAAGACCTTTGAGATATAATCATACTGTAACGCAAACGCGTTTAGCCTTTTGCTACTACTATTTTTGTATTAATTGGTTAGATTAATGTAAGTACCGGCGCTTCCAGCTCTACGATACCGTTTAATTAATACGATAAGATTACGATTTAGACGCAATTTACACGATATTCAATTATCGAGACGCTGTATCTGATAGTTATAAGTATATTTTTCTATTTCGACATGAGAATTAGTGATTCTTACACTAAAATCCGTGTAAGAATAAACAAATTGGCTTATGTTTGAAACCCAGTCTTGTGATTGAAGCGCGTTTATTCTGTAACTTGTCTTTTAATATACTATTCTGTGTAACGACTATTGTTTAGTAGCAGTAGCGTATCCACGAGTTCATATCTAATATATGTGTACCAACAATTAAATTTTTAGTCAAAACTTTTGAAACAGTTGATACTTGTTTTCTCTCTCATTTTCTCTTGTGTGTTAACAATTGTACATTATACTAGTCAACAATAAACAAATTTTAAAGTTTGAGATAACTGTGGATTTTTTTATTTGTTACGTATAATTGAGAGTTCTGGGAATTTTCTTTCTTTACCTCAGACTATTTTTGTATACGTAACAAAAGATGGCGTAGGGCTCCAACTTACTTGAATATATTGGATATCTACAATCCAACTTACGACCATCTACGACAAAAACTAGCGAAAAGGTGAGTCGTTTATCTACAAAATCTTTTTTTTTTCACTTCCACAAATTGTGCGTTACAAGACTATAAAATGTATTACATACATTATATAAGGAAGCCATCGCACTCAAAAAGTATGATAACTTTAATGAAGATAATTAGCAGCAGTATAAAAAAACATTGATAAAACAGAACCATCACAAACCGATAACACGAAATAACAAAAGATACGGGTTTTCCAAGATGTAATATCTTCAGTTTTGTGAAGAAGACGGCAAAATGACTATCAAAACGTCAAGTTTAATTGATTTTGCAAAATTTGTAACTCTTGTAAACTTTTTTAAGATGTGTGCTTCTGAATTGATTGTGATGCAAACTAGAAAACATTTTTTACTGCAAAGCATAAATCTATAAACTAAGTGAAAACAAATACAAACGTTAGCTATCCGTGTAATAGATTAAAATCTTAAGATTAAAGTAGTGTATCTGATTAACGGGTTTTTATTTTAACAAGAGAAATTAAAGCATAAATACAAGCAAAAAATGTCAAAATAAAAGTTTTGTTAATACATTCTACAAAATCGAAATTTTTAGCAAAATAAATTATAAATTACGGATCTGTAGTCTCCACAAATAAAAATAAAATGTTTTAAGAACTGCGAATTTCTTTTCAACGATTTACTGAAACTAAAATAAAAAATAAATACAAAATATTGTCATCGGATAATACGTAGTTAAATTACTGTGGTTATATAAAATTGCTATCCTATACATTATATTCAAGTACACTAAATAATACCTTATCCATTGGATAAAACACAAACGTCAAAACGTCACCGAAAATTGTTTGTTATTCGCGTAAATAATTGCACATTCTGTGTAATAGCATTTGCTGCCGCAAAAAATCGGTTTTGCAGCTCTTGTTTAATATTCACAAGAGTTTTGTAAACTTTAGCTTTCATATAGATTCAGAAAAAAGTCAAAAGAGTTAATATCTGGCTTACGGGCTGATCAGCGTCTATTGCCGTTTCTTCCAATCCAACGAGCACTAAAAATTATATTTAAAAAATTGCAAATAATTCAACTTACACGAGGAAGGAGCTTTAGCGTGTATAAAACACATTTTTCTGCTCACTTCAAAGGGTAAGTCATCAAATTCTTGAGCAAAAGTTTCTTATAAAAGTACAAGTGGCCTGAAAGTATTTCTGGTAATAAAAACCACCACTGAAAATTACTTTTTTTTTTTTAATATAACAAATTTGCTTATATCTTACAATTGCTAAAAACTATAAAGGTTTTATTTTCATATAAGTGAAATTGTAATAATATTATGTAATTGTCAAGTTAATTTCAAAAACAATTGTATTACGTCATTACAGGTTTCCGTTTTATCAACATATGTTATTAAATTTTATTAAAAGTCAATACTTAAATAACTGCTTTTAATTAATTTATACTATAAAGGTCAGCACAAAAAATGTTGTGTATCACACGTCCTAAAAGTATTTTGCGAGTGTTCGCTTTTTGTAGGCCTCGGCTTCACCTCGGCCTACAAATATGCTCATACTCGCAAAATAGCACTTTCTGGACTAGTGATACAAATAACTATTGTTGAATTTCATTAGAGTTTTCTTGATTCCCAACATGCGTATTGTAAAAATTCAGCACTTCGTTTCGTGTAAAACAACAACTATTTAAAAATAATATTTTGGCACTAAAGTCAGAGTCAAACGCTGCAACCACTCACAAAACTTATGCCACGGTTTAAAATCAACGTCGGTTAACTGTTAGATTTCTTGTGAACATAGTAAGGTTACAAAAAGTTATTCCTTAAAAGACGATGTAGCGTACTATGGGACACGTTAGTTGCTCGACCTATTTCTCCAGTGCTACTTCGTGTCCGATCTTTTATAATTTACAATATCTGTACATACATTGAAGAAAAACAAATATTAAAGTTTTGATTTCATTGAACAGATTTATTCTTCCTCTATTACAGAGATGGTTTTTCTCGACCACGACTTTCGTAGGTAAAAAGAACATCTATAATTTCATTAATAAATCTGAGGCTAAACGCCATCTCATAGGAACGGAGCTACGTACGAGTTAATCCGCATATAGGAAACTATGAAGTTATTAGTTAGATAGTAAATATTACAACCGCGAATTTAAAAAAATGTATTTGAATTATACGCGGCATAATATTTCTAACTGTACTACGCAAGTGCAAAATTTTGTTTATATGATTGCAGAAACCATCTTAGAGACCAGTGGACAGCTGTTTCGTCCTATTTGGACTCCTTAGCACTGGAATACTCTAATGCAGTTTTCACAACTATATAAAACAAATTGCCATAGTTTTATCCTATTCGGGTGTTAAATTGATTAGCCTCAGATTTATTAAGTAAACATTTATTTTTGTTATTAATTTACATACGTACTTGTTAATTTAACTGTATTACAATTATTGCAACAAAACGACAGTAGGCTATTTTGTGTCTTATGGGAATTTTATTTTCAAACTTTTAAAGCTCATAATACCCAAATTTATTAGAAAAATATGTATAAGATTTCGTTCACTCTTTTGATGTACAGACCACAACTTTATAAAATAATTAAGCTGCACAAAAAGGTACATGTAACGTACAAGTTTGATTCTATGTTAAATAATAAAAGACATACGGTGCTGCGACTACCTCTCTATTACCCGGATTTAAACCCGAGTTGATTTAGGCTCAAGTGAAAAATAATGCAAAAAGAAATACCACTTACTTTAACTTCAACCACGTTAGAGGATTGTTAGAAGAAGAATTAGCGGCTGTTACTCAAGAAAACTGGCAAAAATGCTGTAAGAAGTTAATGGACCAGAAAAAAGTATTTAGAGAACGAAAAACTGATTGACGTACAAGTTGAAAAACTGGTGATAAATTTGGAGGACGATTCACAAATTGAAAGTGGCTGGTCTAGTAATGAATGATTGTGTGACTTATTTGTTAGTAGTATTATAATTACGATAGTAGGTAATTATCGTCGTTTGAGTAACTTTTCCTACCTAAAAAATATAATAATTTTTTAGTGTTGAAAACACTTATAGGAAGCTTGATTCGAAGTCTCGTGTAACGAAACGATGAAACGCTTAGATGAACCAAATCTGGAACTGGAACTAGTGCCTGATTTCACTTCATTTTTTGTATTTTTTGGATGCAGTGTTTATTATTATTAAACAAGATATTCTTTACGAGTTGTTTTATGTTTTAAAAATATAATAAGTCTTAATTTCACTCAGCAGTGATGAAAAATGATTATAGTAATTGCAGAATTAGATCCGCCCGAGCTTCCGCCTTGTACACTACAAAAACGGTACAATTAATATAGATGAAAATTGCACATAAACAATTTATTGGGCACAAAATTTACTACAAAAATGTCCGCGGGAGTGTATAATTATATCTAATAGTTTAGGAGTTACAGAATTTTAATGTAATTTTTGTGCAACTTTGCACACGTGTATCTTCTAAACTATTGAAGGTAATTGTACCCTTCTGTCAACTTTTTGATAGTAAATTTTGTCCTCTATAAAAATGTTTATGTGCAACTTGTTGCACCGTTTTAGGGTAAATGCAGTATGTATTGGTTATTTTAAGTTATTAAGCAAATCATTTCAATACAAAAATTGTAGCGGTTTTGATGTAGGCATGATATACAAGAAAAACAACTCACACGACACCGACAAAGCTACCTTTAGTCTCAAAAAAAGCCGCGGTGGTTACGAAAAGCAACTCGACCGAAACACAGATGTTCCACTAAACCGATAATTTATGTTCAAATTCTAAAATGCATAAACGAAACAATTTAATAAACCTGATTTATAAATTTTTATAATAAAAAATATCAGCAATTACTGGTTTAAGTCATAAACGATTTCACTGTAAAGTTATCAACATAGAACGAAAGTATGTAAAATAAAATTTGAGTAAATTTTGAATGTTGAAATTGTATCAACAGTCAAGCAATAAATTGTAAATATTATTAGCGTTATAAAATAGTTTAGACTAGAGAGAGGATTCATGTTATAGTAAAGTTCATTTTTTTAAATGTTTTTTTTATAGTAGCTCATTTGTTTGTTATAAAAAGTTAAGATTGGAAAAAACTTTTTAATTTACATTTTTTGAAAAATGTCAAATATGAAAATTTGTAACTAGATAATTAAAAAATCTAAGTTTTACAAAATGTTAAATGTAAATTATTTTAAAAAAGAAAGATAGAAACAAATCTAAGAAAATTTAAGTTTAAAATCATAATTCAAATTGCTTTCATCGTTCAACAAAAAATTTTGATTTGATATTTTAATATAAATCAACTCTAGTAATTCAAGAATTTGTTTGTTATTGATGTTATTAAAAGGATGAAACAATTTGTAAGAAAAAAGAGTATGACGATTATACAAAACATGGATTAAAAAATAGTTCAAAATACATTAATAGTATACATTCTTATTTTTGAAAATTGTAATAAACCTTGTTCATTATATTACGTAGATAATATTGTGTTTGTTTTCAACACCTTCTAACAATTGCAAGATTTGCGATATCTGTGAATTTTTAAATAGCTACACTACCTGAATAATACTTTTAAAATACAGCCTATTCTGTTTCTATAATTAAAAATTAAACTTATAATTTTTTGATTTTCACATACACATACACATGTTGTTTGTCGAGAAAAGTGTGATGCACGTGCTTATTTTATCTACTAAATATGCGATATAATAAAAATTTATGTTTTGTACAAATCTACAAATCATCTAAAGATGTACTTTGGCCCCAAACGTATTAATTTTGAAAAGTATTTATGGTTCAAAATAATTACGCAATAAAGAAGTGGCGTTAATAAACTGAAACGTATAACTAATAGCGGTAAAAGAAGCGGGATTTTACATGAATGCGTTTTTGTCTAAAATCCATTTTTACTTAGTTACTTTTAAAGTAGAAGTAACAAACAGAGCCCAGTGCAGTGTAGCACTATTGATAAATAACAAATGGAAAAATAAAATCCATAGTTATGCATATAACAAATAATTACAATTAGACTGAAAATAGATAGAAGATAGCTGACAATAATAAATGTTTATACATCCTAGGAATAAAAAACAGAAGACATTCAACTATTTTATGAAGAATTTCAAAAATATGTAAACAAAGTAACAAAGAAAGATAATCTAATTATAAGTGGAAACCTAAATGCAAGAATAGAAAATAGACCGATAGCAGGAGTAGTTTTAACATTTGTAAAAGCCAGCATACGCGTGCATCAATAAATTAAAAAAATACTGTGTTGCTGTTTGTGACTGTTTTGATTTATTTTTTATAAATATTTGTTTTGGTCAAACTTGTTGGCAAAATTTGATTTGGCATTTTAATCAATCACTTTATGAGTGTTATCTTCCAAAACGTCTTTTTGATAGCGGTACTTACACATCAAATAAGCGCTTTTTATATTTTCGGTTTTCTCTTCTTTTCAATTCTTTAGTATCATTAATTTTTTTGGAACGTTTGTTACATGCAAAAGCTGTTATAAAGAAAATTGCCTAGATAAGGTAACATAAATGAAGAAATTTCCGATGCTCAGTGGAGACGATCGTAGGTCATTTTAAACCTAATCCATGATTGATTTAAAAACTCAAAACGCAAAATTAAAATAAAATAAAAATCAAAAACAAAAGAGCGCTAGAAAGATTTATAGCCTTAAAAGAGGCTTCTGAACCTTGCCAATCGAAAAGCCTGCTTTTGATGAATAATAATTATAAGAATTACCTTATTATTAAACGCGTATTTGATTTGACAGATGCAACTGCAGCAATTTAAGTTTTGGTTTTCTTATTGCGTTATATCTATGTGCAATTGACTAAAACAGTTCTGTTAGAATAGCAATTTATGTATAGTTAGTATACTAGTATAGTTAGTAATTTATAAAGTTTTGTATTTATGTACATTGCTCAAAAAAGTTTTTTAAGCGGAACCTGCAAGGTAGGCAACCAAACTTACGTTATAACAGAACGGCCAGTTAAATTTGACAACGTTGGCATTATAAACATTATTTGCAGCGATATTACGGGGTTACTAACCATTCTTCATAATCACCGCCTCAAGCGTTCAAAGAACGTGTTTCTTACCTGCAAATATGTATCTAAATTGTACCCTTAAGTTTTAAATTCTTCTTCGCTGAGTTTTCTATTTATTTATGTTCTCTGCTTAAGTAATTAAAAAAAAATTGAATTGTTATTTATAATAAATTAAGTTTTATCCATAGCTCGAATAATGATAAACTGTATGTCCAAATGTAAAACTACTGTACTAATTAGCCTAAAAATTTTAATATATCTGGATTAGTCAACATTATGATTTGCAAAGAAAATATTTTTACCATTAAAACGTAATTAGTGGTCGAACAATTGCAATATAAATTCCCATTATCCCCTTTAAGTTATTCGTATGAAAAATTATATGATACATAAATTTCCCTTTATAAAATCAAGTTTAATTTCTTATACAGAACGCTAAAAAAATTCCAAATAAAATTTAAAAATGCTATAAATCAAAAAATCACAAAATTAGAAAAGTGCAAAACGCATTTTTTGCTCTCTCTTCATAACATTTAATTTAAATATTACCTATTTCGAAATTATATAAATTTAATAAAAGATTTATTAATCAATTTAGAAATATTATGTCGCGTATAATTCAAATACATTTTTTTTAAATTCGCGGTTCTTATATTTACTATCTAACTAACAACTTCATAGTTTCCTACATCTGGATCTATAATTTTTTTAGGTCTTTGCATACACACCAAAATAAAGTTTATTAAAAGCAATTTTCTATTAGGATATTGCTCAACCCACAATCTATATGTGGTGTGGAGGTTATAACTACACTCATTGTACATTAAAACAGTATCACTGTTGTACATAATAAAGAAAACTTAAATTAATTATTATGAAGTACGTTAACACGAATCACTTAGCATCAAGTAAAGAAATCCGTTACAAAATCGAAACAAAAGTAAGTCAGATTGTCGAACTTAGTTTTAGAAAAGCTAAATTTTGCATTTAATTATCTAAAGTCTTGTTTTGATTACAACCGACGATAAACGTGATCGTGTACAAAAAGTACATTTGATTAAGCATTTACCTATAATTTACCGCATAGTTACAATCAACAAACAATTTGCATTTGTTTAGATAGTCAAGACCGGCCTGAAAACTTTAATTGCAAATACATATCTTTAAAATTAAAAAAAAATTTTTTTTTTATTTAACGCCACAAAGAAACTACTGCTTGAGTTTGAGAAATTTTTTTTAAATTATCCTAAAATTCTATTTGAAGAAACCACATTTCTATTAAAAAATAGGCAACATCAAACTGATCTCAACACATTTAACTCAGACATAACTTAAGCCAACGTTTTTTGCTATAATTTTATACCTAACATTAAAATAATAATGAGAAAATTATTATGGTAAAACGCAAATACCTAGTACTAACCGCGCATCTCTTCTAGTAAAGCAAATCATACCGGGAGTAACCAGCCCAAACAACACATTGGTACAAAAAGCGTCTAAATGTCCGGCTAATAGACGTTTATTAGACATAAAAACGTTTTTAAACGCGTTATTAACGTTTATTAGACGGACATTTAGACGTTTTTTGTACCATTGTGTTGTTTGGGAGGAAATGAAAAAACCGAATCAGCAAACCAAACCTTTTTACATTACGTTTACCAAATGTCGAGATAGTGCACCATCAGTCTTTGGAAACAACATTTTACTAACCCAAGTTAACAAAATTAAATATCTCACATAGTTAACTTGAAAACTTCAGATTTGAAAAAGTGCCAATGATCTTGGTTTGTAATATGCACTACTAATTACTCAGCAAAATAATGTAATGCAAAAATAGCAAAACTTAATGTACAGAACTACTTGTACTATTGAACTATTGAAAAGACTTGAGATGTATTACTTAGATGAAAATTAAATAATCTAAGCACAACACCGGATATAGCAATTAAAGGAATACGACGCATCAAACGAAACAGGAGATATTATTTTAAATAATATATTTTTAACCGTTATAAAGTACGTTTATTTTTGTTTAACAATGAACAAACTCAACTCATATACTTTGACAAAGGAAAATACCAAGTCAATTTTGGAATTTGGCGTCATTTCTCTAAATAGCTTCTTTAGTTAGAAACAACAAAATTTTAATACAAAAAACCGTGACGTAAATGTACACCAACACGAACATTGGCAATTTTGCAAACGTTCATTTCGTTTCCAGCGTATTAGGTACTAACCTAAAATTATGCAATATTACCTTGAATCATTTCTTTCCTCTCGCATACAAGACCGTAGTTAAAATATTTTTATTCAGTTTAATCTACTATTCTTAGAAATCAATGATTATATCAAAATTGATTGATTGTATTAACAAGCTAATAGTGACGCCAATGCAGATTTTTCAATTAGAATCGCGTGATTTTAAAGTAATTAAAATTCTTCAGGTAGTGTTTAGCTTCAGCATCGCGACAAGTTGTTAAGCACGCGCCCGAAGCGCAATACAATTAATTCATCTGCATTTTTTTAACATCTAACTAAAGTATTACACATTTATTAACGTACACGTGTAGAGAACGTTCTAGAGTTTTATTAAAGTTGAAATTTATTTTCCAATTAATTCGACCTCGACAAAACTTGAGTTAATTCAGTCTATCAATGCCAAGTTCAGTTAATAATCGTTTTCTAGAATGCAAAATTTAAATATATTTTAGTTTCTAGTGCCAAATATTAGTTCAAAATACGCAAAAAGTGAATACGCTGTAAAAAAAAGTAGAAACATATGTTGGATATTAATAAACGATTAATGATATTAAAAATTCAATGCGTGGATTTTCCGATTATAGCTCTTGGGAAATATTTTTTTGTTTAAAATGTTTCTTGGTAGTACAACTATGTTGTAGAAATGTTAGTTTTGGTTTTTACCAGCGTTTGTTTAAGTTAATAAAAATCAACAAACAAAATAATCAAAACTAGAATTTTAAAAATAAATTTCATATAATAGTGAATTACGATTTCAATTACTGCATTTGTTAAGCTTAGACAAAAATATTATTAAATTTTACTTTAAATATAGAAATCGCAATTCCTTTGGCAATTCTTAAATGAAATGTAAAACATTTTTGTAGACAAATTATAAACTGTTTCGTATTATGAAAATAAAAGCAAAATGTTTAAATCAATATTAGTTTAAAGAAACCGAACACTAGAAGACGATTAAGAATAAATAGATACATACAGTAGTCATAATAATAACAAACAAGAATATACGTAGTTTTGTATATATAGAAAGATTGCACGATACTTTAATTACAAGTAACGATTCGTATAGACTATATAAAAAAATTTGAAAAGATTATAAATTTGTTAAAAGTTAGATCGATTTTGAATGTTTTTTGTCGCAAAATTACATGTTCATTTATCGTTTACTGCACATAACTGCCATGGGAAGTTATTAAAATTACTTTACTATTTTCAATTAATTTTTGCTCAGATTAAACAAATACTTTTAACACTTACGAATAATCAGTATAAATTTAAATAAAAGCACAAAGAAAAACAAATGTTAGACGAAACTTATTATTACGTTGTGTTAAAAAATTAAATATTTGAAGTGTATCAAAACCAACATCAATGTATCCATTTTTCACTAAAAATAGTTTACATTAGCTGACAATTTTAATTTTTTTTTTGAATAATTGTTCCAATTATCGGTTACAGTGTTCTGAAAGCATAACTAAAAACTAGAAAAGGCGATTATTTGGTATGAACCCACAAATCACGTAGCAGACTGCTACTTCTGTCTTCAAATATTTTCATAAAGAAATAAACACAAAGTAAACGTATCCAGACATTCCAGCTGTAAGCAAACCGTGGAAAAGAATTGATTGTAAGCTTCCAACTCCAATGCATTCAAATTCTTTTGCAAATTTTACAGACGAGGAAGATTAAACGATGTTTTGTATGTGTCATTTTTAAGCAAACTGAAATATGTTCCTTCTAACGCAATCAGATCTCAGTGACCTAATACGGAAAAATCACAAGCTTTAGGATCTCGAAAACGTCAGAAAACTATTCCGCTTTTTTTCCAAAATTAAAATAAATTTGTTACTGTAAATGAACTTTAGTATGAGATGAGTATTAAATATAATCTTGCAGAATAGCAATTGTTTGTCAAAAACAAATCTCAAAGACGTTTTACTTTATGATGGTAACTAGAAACCATCAATTTCATTGACTCGTTCTATATTAAATCTCATTCAATATTCAACTCATCCTTGGGAAATCTATAGTGACCTTTAAACTATTTCTTTATTACTTGAACTGCAAAAATTTACTAAATATTGTTGTTTCTTGTGTCTGTGCGATAATCGAGCAGTTCAGCAACATTATCAAATAAAAGAACTTACGAACCAACAGTGTTCCTGGAAAATTTAATATAAAATTTGAGTCATTAGTGAACTTTGATTTGGTGATTCCACCTATTTTACACATTAAATTAGAATTAATTAAACAGTATGTGGAAGAACTAGACAACTGTTTGAAATACTTAAGCAATAAGTTTTGTGTGATGCAAACTTCGCGACGACGATGCCTATGACTACGTTTAGTTTCACGAAAAAAGAAAAAACTCGTTTAAAAACTCTGATAAGATCATCTTATGTATCAGAAGAATCTATCATATAAATGATACATTTTTTTACAATTCAAGTACACAACAGTTAGTTCAATTTAAAAAGATGACGGTTGAAACAAAAATAACAAAAATTAATTAAACCTTGTAAAAGTTTTTGTTAAATACAAAGGAGAATTAACGGTTTATGATAGAATAATATTCAAAAGTAGTTGCTTAGTAATACCACAATCTTTAAAAAAAATGTTGAGTAAGATTCACTGTAGTCACTTAAAGATCAATAAATCAAGTAAAAGAATATCTAATTCTGTACAAAATACTGAAAATATCATAGTTTAAAGTAGGGTCTGATATTTTTGAATTAAATAAATATTTAGTATCAATCAATTACTGTTCTAATTACGTTGAAGTTCAAAATGTAAAATCAAATACACAAACGGAAAAATAATAGAAAGAATGAAAAGTATTTTTGCTAGATGGAGTTCCAAATACTTTAGTAACAGACATTTTCAGTAGAATCAGATTTTAAGCATATAGTATCATGCGCAACCCAATGCAAAGTTGAAAAAAGCCGTGTTTTTGATGAAGCTGTAATGACCTGGAAGCAAAGACAGGATAGCTCAAAACCATGGTTACGATTGAAGTTATTTGAGATTATGATGATTTCTATGCTCTCTCCAATTTTTATATTAAAAATCGGAGATTTTACAATCACCAAAACGTTGTCAAAACCTATATTGTGATCTGTGATAAAATGATGTTCAGCAACCGCAGACTTAGAAATCAATCATGTTCTGCAATGCGTGTGATGGAACGACCGGTTTCACCGATATAAACTAAACCACATAAACAAAAAATTTGGTACGCACCTTGAAATAAACTTATGCAATTGATAAACACTCTGAGAAATTTTACCTGTCTAATTGAATATGGACCAATGATGTTAATAAGCAAATTCAGACAGATTTTGGGTAACCACAAAAAAAATTTGAGTTTGGTTTTTCTTATTAATAAGTGTTTATTATTTACTTACTTCCAATTTTCTAATTTTTTTGACGCTGCTGTAGTTAATATTTTAAAAAAATCTTTTAATCTTTTAAAAAGGTTGCTTTGAGATTATTAATATTAAAACCTAAAGTTTGATTTAGGTATGTTGGCTAAACACGAAAACATAAAAAAAAAGAAAATAAGGAGATAACCGTAAAACAAAAGAAACTGGCAGATATACTAAAAAAAAGACACTATTAAAAAACTTTTGAATGATATTAAACATAAAAAAATAGAATAAATTACTTTTGATGCTGATGTACAAACAGATGAGGTCAAGAAAGACCATCTATAAGAACACAAAAATAATTCAAGGAAACCTACTCAATTTAATTAATATGGAACGACCACCTCCAAAGATATTTAAACAAAAGCATCTACTACTGGACCTGAAACAAAAATTCGAAGTATTAGAGAAAGTTCAGTAATCAAAAACGCTGATAAGGAAAAACACATAAGCAACAAAATAATCTACGATGACGATATAGAGAACATATCAGTAAAAATTTCTAAACTAAAAGAAGAAACAGAGAAAAAAGATAAGATAAATTCATAAATTAGAAAACATCGAAACAAAAAAACTAAGAAGATTAATAGAATAGAATTTTAAAAATAAAAAGGTAGACCGGACTGTAAAATGTATGCCTTGATAGTAGATAGTAAAAATAACCACAAAAAGACGATTGGCAAAATAAAAACTATAATTAAAGACAATGAAGATGTACAAACAAGGATTCAAAAATAAAATTATGATAGCATTGAATAGGAACAAGGGAGCTCTTGACAAGCTCTAAGGACTCATTAAGAAAAATCAAGAGGAATCAATAATAAAAAGGTTGGGAGACAAAAAAATATACAACATATCATAATCAAGGGCACGAACGCGACAACGATGAAAAAAGAAATTGAGGAGGCAATAAAGAAAACAACTGATTTCGAAAATAATAATACATTTAACATCGGAAACATAAGACCAAACAGGTATAACATGACGGCCGTAATGGTTGCGTTGGAAAAAGAAGATGCTCAGAAATTAGTAGATCTAGGTTGGCTCTACGTAGAATTCACTTAGAGCAAAATCGAGAAGCACATATTCCTAATCAGATGTAAAAAGTGTTGGGATTACGGCCATAGAGAAGAAGATTGCAAAGGGCCAGATAGAACAGATACCTGTCTGAAATGTGGAACGGAAGAGCACAAAATCAAGCAATGCATGAATAATGAAAAGTACATACTATGTGTGAGAGAAGATCATATATATGGTAACATTAACCATATACAAAGAGAAATTAAAACTAAAAATTAAAAAAGCCAGAAAAAACCTACTGTGAGCGCAGCTACAGACCACCATTAGTCTCTTAGACACTTTAGGAAAACTGTGATTGTGGATCGATTACACACAGAGAATAATAAAACGGAAGGACTCGGTGAATCACAGTTTGGTTTTAGAGCAGGATATAGCATCACAGATTCATTAAAGAAAGTTGTAATTGTTGCAAAAAAAAGTATAAAAAGTAAAAATAAAAAGAAAAATGTATGCGTATTAGTAACAATCGATATACGTAATGCATTTAATACTACAACGTGGGATATCATCCTTGATATGCTGAAAGAAAGGAAAATTGAACCCTACAGTTACCTGAAAAATAGAAAGATTATCTTTAGTGAGGTTGAAGGACGGGAAGATGCAATACAAGTTTTTGGAGGTGTCCCACAACGCACAGTTTTAGGAACAGTCCTCTGGAACATAGAGTATGATGGCATATTAAGGCATCCTTGTGGTAATTGTTGTAGCAACATTTTTTTATTAGAACGAAAATGTAACTAAAGCATTAAAAGAAATATACAAATACATGAGTAACATTGGGCTGCAAATTGCACCAAAAAAACCGAAGCGATTATGATGATAGGAAGAAAAAAAGTAAGACAAGTAAATTTAAAAATACAAGAACGATATCCTATGGTGCTGCCATAGTCCTTGCTGGAATAATACTAATAGAATTTCTTGTAAAGGAGAAAATTAAAACACATGGACAAAACAAACAAATAAAGAATTTAAAAATAACAAGCAACCACTGAAGAAGGGCAAAAACAATAGGAATTACTAAAAAAAGCAAATGTACAAAACAATTGATTTCAAATCTTGATCCTTGAATAAAACGTAAACACAGAGAAATAAGTTTCAGCGGGCTTAGATGTTTTAACACCTATTTAGTCAGAATAAGCAAAAGAGAAGATGCATAATGTAGATACAACAAAAATAAAGTGTAAAAGTTGTGAGAAAAGAGGAACTTAAATTGTTATTAAAAAAACATGAAATTCAATGATAAAAAATAATTTGTGAATTAGCGCACAAAACCTTAGAAAAATGAGGAAAAGTAAAATAGGGAAAGAAAAGGAAAGAATGCGAGGTAACTAGATAAACCGCAGAATAACAGTAAACCAACTTGTAATCTCCGTCCTATCTGAAGAAATGCGATAAGCAGTACGGATAGGCCTCTTTAGTACGGACTTGAGAGTGATTTTTTAGTCGGTCAGCAGCAACCGGTGTCTGTCTAACAGATTTTTCCACCTCCGCAATAAAAGTATATTGACCAAACGTTTACTGTTTGATCACATGGTCTTTTCAAATTGTCTTTCTTGATCATCTATACAACCAACGCCGAAATCTCAAATTTACTATGAAAATCAAAAATTATGGTTCTTTCCCATTTCTTGTGACTCGTAAACACGATGGAGTTCTAGACCATTTTCTTTAGACGTTCTAAGATACAGTTAAAGTGGGCAAAACGTTATCAAATTCGGTTACAACAACGAAAGTCTTTGCTATTACATATAAAAAAAAACTTATGGCCGACGATAACGATGTGCACATAGCTCACCAAATCAATTACTAATGTCCACAAAAATTAGGTCAAACCTACTCCGATAAATAATTAACAATAATATGTATAGTAGTCACTTATATACGAATAAAGAAAGACCAGAAAAATATTACAACAGAAATGTAATAGTGGTGAAACTGTTAAGAATTAGATTAACTGTATATGTGCAAACCAAGTCACATTTCAGTTTTGTCTTACGAAAAATGGGTTTGTGTAGATCAGTTAAATAATAAGGTATCGGTTAAGAATAAAAAAATTAGAAAAAAGAAAAAAAACAAGTTTGTGAAAAAAAAAGAAACTGTAAATGGTAGAGTAAACAAAAGAGTTAGATTTGAAACGATTACAATATACCTGAGGACTATATATTGTTATCATCAGAGATTTAAATGTTAGACGATCTAATTAATAGTGTATGAGTCAAAAAATGAATAGGCCACAAATGCCACCGATCTACCACCGACAGTAGCAAATAGCATACAACTCACCAAATACAACTGCCAATAGCATCGGTTGCGAGACCGGTTACCGTAATACCACGTTAGGCATCACACAACGCACACTGTCGACCGGAAAACCTCAACCGAATTAAAGTAAAGTAAAACCGCAGTACGGCTTAACAAATTTCTATTTAAAATTAACTAATTGTGTTAACAACTTAATAATAATCATAATAAAATAAAACAATGTGGTCTAACTACAAAAAAATCTACTCTAAATGTGACTGAATGGTACAAAGGTGAAACAAGTATAAAAGCTGACACTGGCTTCTTATACTCTTCAGAAAAGCTATGCACAGTGAGTACGACTGCACAGTTTTGTACCTTATAAGTTTTTGTTATTCTTCCGGTTGCTCACTGCAAAACCGTATGGTTGAAAGACCTTAATAATAATCCCCTACGTTAAGATTAACTGCTGATTTGTTCTACTTGTACCTCTATTGCAGTGTGTGGAAATATTCAATAGACCACCACTGCTTGAGTTGTTTTATTCTTTTTATTAATTGCCACCTAGACGAACGATTTAAATTTACATCGGCAAGGAAAATTTTAGGAATAGAAACAAAACAGCCTCTAACTAAAAAAATCCTGGTGTGAGAAAGTCAAAGTCATTCCGATCACTTTAGGCATGACAAAATGGACGACAATTTAAGATGACTTCAGTCTTTGCAAGTATCCTAGTGAGTTCCTTATAGTTAAACTTCTGCAAATTCGTGGTTCGAAGCAGATGACTCTTAACAGACTGAACCACCGGTTTCTATAGTCTACCAAAATTACAATGTCACGGTTTCTCAATTGATTTTCAAACCAAAGAAGTTTTTAACGTTTTAAAAATATCTATAATTGTTCTTAACTGCCTTCCTGCACCGATAAAGTTTTTTCTTAATCACTGAAAAGTAATGACCAGCTTTACAACCGAGAAGTAAACCGAACAAAACTAGCTAAAAATGCATCAGTAGAGAGAGAAAGATGATAATAGTTCTATATAGTTGGCTTTGGTCGCAATGCAAGCAAACATACAGAAGTAAGCCTTCTTCTTCCACTATAGTGAGATACGACAAAGCCAAAAAAACGCTTTATAAGCAAACACAAATACTCAACAAACGAAGAGGTTTCTGTACTAAACATAGTTAATGTTTGTTTCGGAATATCTGAGATGCACAATACTACTCGGCCAAATTGCAAAGTTCAATAGAAAATAACTCTTGTGTAGTCAGCTGGGTTGCCAATTATTGAAACGTGTCCCCAATAGGGCTTGGGAAATGACTGATTTATTTTTTCAATGCTGTGCGACAAGGTATGAGTTCCATGTCCAATCAAGACAAAATTGTGCTAGAATCGGTGCAAAGGCGAAATGAATGAGTAAAATATTTATTTATTCAAACAGCGGGATAATCTATTGAAAGCTGGAACAAGTAAAACCGCACTCTAAACGCGGAATTGTGATGACTTTAAAAGTAGCGACCTTTGTTCGAGACTTCAACAATTTGACTCTAGTGTGTCCAGTGCTGTTGCGGCAACAAACTTAAATTGCACAGCTATAACCAAATTTAAAAACGTTTAAATACTGTAAAATCTGACAATTATAAGTGAAGGGTACTAAAACGATTCTTGGTATTTTAATTTTGCTCATCTTAATTTGAGAAGCAAATGCCGTTCAAGATGCGCATAAGTATGAGAGATTGGTTTATCTCAATTAATTTGCAGTCGTCACAATTTTTGCAATAGACGCTTAGGAAAAACACTATCCATTCTAAGGGATTAAACAAACTAGCTATATTAGAATAAAAATTGTAAAAAAAATTTTTTTTTCAAGTTTCCACTAAATGCCAAAAATTTTGTGAATCAATTCTGAATCTGACACTAAAGGAAAAGATTTTTCGTCAAGAATTTGAGACTAGAAGAATTTTACAAGTAACGAACTATTGCTTAACAATTCCTGGAAACTAAAACCGCCAAGTTTACAAAACTCAGTTAGTTCCAGCTGAATTTGAAGAACCTTTTCTTTGGATTCAGCACATGAGACAATGTCGTTAACATATGTGTCTTTCTTAGGTATTTGTGTCATTTTGGGATATCTACAACCTTTATCACTAGACAATTGAAACAAAGATAAAAAAAAGAATCAGACACTATTCCACATGTGACTGTCTGCAAAGTTTCAAGTGGAGAATAAAGAGAATTTTTCCAAACAATGTGCTGAAAACATGTACATTTTGGAAATGTCTGCAGTAAAACCAAATCTATGCAACTCCAGGTTACACACAATATCCGCTAACTGGACTGTAAAACAGAACCCGCCAATAGATATTGGTTAATATAAAAATAAACAGTGTTCAGATAATTTAACATGGCAAAGTCCGAGAAACATTTTCCTCTTTCTTCTATAAAATAAAATAAAACACAAAACCTTGAAATGATATTTATTTTAATTTAAGTTTTACTTTTTAATAATATTTGTCGCAAATGCCAAAGAAGTTTATATTCTAGTGTCATGATACGTAATGGTTAGCAAAATTAAACAATTATTAGTTTTAGGTGAGTAAACTTACCAAGCTTACGGTGTTTGTAAAACAAAATTAAAAACACGTAACTAAACAATTTTTCAATAATTTTCTTTTAATTATCTTACTAATTTTAACGTAGCGTCTTCAGTTGGCGACTAACATAAGCTAAATCATCAAAAACAAAATCGAGTTTTTTTTGCACGTACAAATTAAAATTAAGTCATATTCTGCCGACTTACCTGGCATATACTTTCTCAAGTTTTTTTTATTGACAAATCTAATTAATTTTTGCATTACTTGAACTTGGCACGGAATTAACAAATTTACCAGAGAAAAAAGGTTTCTCAAGAACACCTTAGCTTAAATGCATAAAATTCATGAACAGTTAGATTGGTCCACATTTTTAATTTTAAATAAGTGAAAAGCTTATCTTGCTGGAACAGGTATGTTTTTATGCCAAAAAATTATGTAGTAGGATTTTAGTTTTAACTGGGAGTTATACTCTATAGTTTAAACCGCTTAGATTTATAAAAACTTGCAGATGTAATATTGGGATTTGAGTGATCACTTTCACTAATATTTTTTCCATTAGTGTCATTACCATCTTCATGGTTAATAAATTTAGAAAACTCATCACTATTTGTTTGTTTCTAACTCACTGTCCGTATTCTTGTCACTATTATCTGCTTCCAAAACATCAGTATCTACAAAAAATAGATCACAGCACTAATTTGTCAGTGGTAACGTTTCCTCAAATCTTAGATTACCAAAACTTTCACTTTTACACACTTTTTTGATGCTATTACTGTTTTCGTAGTACAACTGCGGTCAATGCAGTTTTTAGTTCGACTGAATGACGAAGTATGTAGCACAGCTATTTATACATACCGTAATAATACAGATTCCTTCTTCTTTTTTGTCTTTTAATTAGACTGAAAACATGTTCCTCTTCGATATTGCCTGACTTCCTTTACCCTTGGTTTAGTTCTAAATTGTCACTCTACTGTTTGTTTAGTCTTCTTACGTTTCTCCTGCCCAGAGGTAATTTGTTTCTCGAAATTCCAACCAGTCTATTTTATTCCATTCTTTCAACATGCGCATTTCAGTCTGTTTAGCGCTTGAGTGTCAATTATATGCTTCACACGTTCCTCTTATATTTTCGTTTCTCTCTATCTTTCTATCCAATATTATCTTGCCGGCAATTTTATACAGTATTTTCATCTCTCTCTGTTTATTACAAACATTTTTTTGTTTTAGTGGTGTCAGGCCTGATTTTCGCTGTGTAGGTCATTATGGGTGGTACTATGCTTTTGTATATTCTTAATAATCAAATGTTTGTTTTTCCAGATAGTATCATTTAGGCAGCTTGGAATTTTATTAACTCTTAATATCTGTTGAGATACTTCATTGTTGACATCGCCATAATTTTTTTAGGAAATAGTATGGCAGCATCAGCGTCAATTTTGTAACCCCTACCAGAGCAAAACTTCTTTATGAGTTTGTCCACAACGATATTGAATAAAAATGAGATTAACAAATCCCTTTATTGAATTCCGTTGTTTACAGATATTTTGCAGGTAAGCTTTCCATTCAGTCTGCTTTCGAAGTAGATGTTTTCGACGGTCTTTACTAGATTTGTTGGTATGCTACAATTTATGACATCTTTATCAAACGCTTTTTGTAGCATAACAATGTGGGCTGATTGTATTTATTTGATGTTTCGACCACTTATGTTATAATATAAACGGCATCTGTGCAAGATCTCCTTGTTGTAAAGCCTTTTTGTTCTTTAGCTAGTGTAGTATGGTAATTAACTTTGATAGTCATTAGTTTGAGCATGGTGTTTAGGAGGTTTATGCCCCCGTAGTTAGTTGGTATTTTGCGGTCTTTTATTTTAAACATAAGATTTATTGTGTTTGCTCTCCACTCATTTGGAATTTTCTGTTCTGAAAAGCTTTTTTTAATCGGTTATGTTGTTTGTGTTGTCAAGCTTTGGTCTCCATATTTCAGTAATTCATTCGGAATTCTGTCTTGACCGGGAAATATTCGGTTATTTAATTTTTTTATTGACTACTTCTTCAGTACCTGGGGTACTTTATTATTACGTTGTTGGGAATAGTTTTGTGGTTGTTGGCATCTGCTGTATACAATTCTGTTAAATGATTAATCCACGAGTCTTTGTCTATTTTATTTGCTTCTGTTAATTTGCTCACTTCTTTTTTTTTGTTTAATCAATTTCCTTATTTGTTTTTGGTGCTCATAAAAATATGTTCTAAACTTTTGGAGAATATTTCTCAGTGCTTTACTTTTCTTAGGGGTTTTATTTATTTTTTCATATTTTATATCGTTGTAGCGATTCTTGCTTTTTGAGAGACTTGTATTCTTGATGCATTTTATCTTGAATTCTTCTCTAAACCAAGGAGTCTTGTTTAGAGTTTGTGTTGTTTTGACTGTTCTAGTTGTCATTGCTTCTTTGGAGGCTTTTTCTATTGTTTTTTTTTAAATTTTTTTTCAACTTTTTTTTATGCCATGTTTGACAGTTATTGAGTTCACAATTATTTTTTCTGATAGTTTTCGTTGGTATAATTGTGTTGTAGATTAATTCCATAGAGCCTCAACATTACACTTATTTTTATTGCCAATTTCTTACTTTGCTGTGTTTTTTGTTACTTACACTCTTAATTTACATAATAATACTTTATGATCGCTTCTTACGTTAGGCGAATGTTTACTAAGTAGTCTATCATAGATTTCTATCTTCTCCTGTTTTCAAATGCATACTTGAATGATTCTTTGTGATTGTAAAACGTGTTGTCAATCTTGAGTAGACTGGGTTTCACCATTAATTCTCCGTTAGTTTTGTGCTTTGTAGAATTTCTGTTTTATACATACATGGTAGTCTCGTATTCTGTAAGAAACTTTATCTATCTTTGGGTTCCGGACTATAAATAAGTATAATGTTGATTCTCTGATTTTTTGTATTCAGTCTTATTTTTACAATTCTTTTGGAGACCTACTTTAGGGCAGCTCTTTGTGCTTTTTCACTTTAGTACTTACGAGTCTTTAATCTCCGTAATCTTTCTGACATATTTCTTTCGTTTTTGTTTCTTAGAGTGCACATATATCTATTGTTTTTTTTAGTTTTTCTATTAAACTAAGATTGGTAAACCCTTTATTTTGTAGGAGTGGCTATAAAAACTACTAAGTTTTCTTAGGACACGTTTCGTAGAACGATTGTGTCCACTTCTTCAGGCCAACTCAATTTATTAAAAAGAAAACAACATAAGTAAAAAAGCAGTTACAATTCGGTGAGAACTACAAATTTATTTTCTACTTATTCTAAATGCTGTTTGATAATTATAGATGATTACTTACGGAAAACAAATACACAGTAGAATAGTCCGCAAACAACGTCATTAATACAAAATTAATAAATAATCAAAAACAATTAATGTAAAAATACACGAAAACCACTACAAACTAAATCACTAACAAACAATTTTATGGTCGTGTGATATAAAATATGAGCAATGAAAAGATAACCCAAAACATACCCAAGGTCTAGGAAATTTTTGAGATAAGGTTATTATAAACTGTACTAAGGTTGTTAGTATCAGTGTTGAAATTAACATTCTTCTTATGTTGTGTAATAAATATCATTTCTGCAACTAATCTTTTATACAATTTGGGTTCCACATCTAGTATTGAAGGATTACTAAAATCAAAATTATGCTGTATATTAATATCGCGGAGAGCAAGAGCTGATTCTGTCATTTTATTTTTACAGTCATATTGGTGGTTCTTAATTCTGTTAATAGTTTTTTGTTTCGTTTGACCAATATAACATTTATTAGAATCCATACAATCCATTTTATATACAACATTATGTTTGTCTTATAACTTGGTCTTATCTTTATTGTTGGATAAATAGTGTTGTAAACAGTATTGTTATTATAAGTTGTTATTTTAGGGATCGATGTTGTTAAAATAGGAATCAGCTTCTTAGTAAGACCACGAACGTTAATGATTTTAGAAAATTTACATATAGAATTATTTTGAATAGATGGTGATGGTGTACCGTTGCTGGTGTTAGTGTGAAACAAAATTCTATTAATCAGGTCATTAGGATAATTGTTGTTTTTGAGTAAATTTTTTAGTATATTAAGGTTTTTTATATAGAATTTAGGTAAATCTTAAGAGTCATACCACTATTGAGTTGTCAGACTTTACTGACATTATTAATTTCTTGTTTGACTCTAGTTATTTAAAGATGTTATTTATTTACAAAAATCTGGCACCGCAATTGGTAACCCAGCATCCCCAGTTCTAACTAGTTTGGTTATGCATGATTTACTTGATTGTGTATTAAGTCATCATCATTTTATGCCATATTTTGGTTATCTTATGTGAACGATGTCATTACTTGCATTCCTAAACATGAGGTTTTAAACACTTTGAATGTTTTTAACAGTTACGATTCACATCTATGTTTTACTCATGAAGTTGAAATTGAAGGCTCTCTACCGTTTTTAGATATTAGGATAATTAAGCATGACAACACGATAATAACCGATTGGTTTACTAAACCGATAGCCTCCAATCGTACTATAAACTACTCCTCAAAACATGCTCACCATCAAAAAATAAACATTATAAAGTCTATTAAAAACAAGATAATAAGATTAGGTAATTCTAAATTCCATATAAAAAACTTTAACATACTAAAAAATTTACTCAAAAACAACAATTATCCTAATAACCTGATTAATAGAATATTGTTTCACACTAACACTAGCAACGGTACACCATCACCATCTATTCAAAATAATTCTATATGTAAATTTTCTAAAATCATTAACGTTCCTGGTCTTGCTAAGAAGTTGATTCCTATTTTAACAACATTGAACCATAAAATAACAACCTATAATAACAATACTATTTACAACATTATTTATTCCAACATAAAAGATAAGACCAAGTTATTAGACAAACATAATGTTGTACATAAAATCGATTGTATGGATTGTAATAAATGTTATATTGGTCAAACGAAACAAAAAACTATTAACAGAATTAAGAACCACCAATATGATTGTAAAAATAAAAAGGCAGAATTAGCTCTTGCTCTCCACCATATTAATATACAGCATAATTTTGATTTTAGTAATCCTTCAATACTAGATGTGGAATCCAAATTGTATAAAAGATTAGTTGCAGAAATTATAGTTATTACACAACATAAGAATAATGTTAATTTCAACACTGATACTAACAACCTTAGTACAGTTTATAATAACCTTATCTCAAAAATTTCCTAGACCTTGGGTATGTTTTGGGTTATCTTTTCATTGCTTATATTTTATATCACACGAGCATAAAGTTGTTTGTTAATGATTTAGTTTGTAGTGGTTTTCGTGTATTTTTACATTAATGGTTTTTTGTTATTTATTAATTTTGTATTAATGACGTTGTTTGCGGACCATTCTACTGTGTATTTGTTTTCCGTAAGTAATCATCTATAATTATCAAACAGCATTTAGAATAAGTAGAAGATAAATTTGTAGTTCTCACCGAATTGTAACTGTTTTTTTACTTATGTTGTTTTCTTTTTGATAAATTCAGTTGGCCTGAAGAAGTGGACACAACCGTTCCACGAAACGTCGCCCTAAGAAAACTTATAAAGTAGTTTTTATAGCTACTCCTACAAAATAAAAGGTTTACGAATCTTAGTTGAATTAAGCATTGAGGTCTGAAACGCTTTTCTTAATAACTTTTCTATTAATTTTTGATCTTGGTTATTAAGTGATTATGTTCCATGTGTTATTCATATTGAAACGTTCGAGAAATTATTTGCAAATGCAAGAGCATTCTAGAAGCTGTTATCCATCTTCTAGAAGATATACCGAAAAATCGTCTTCCGAGGAACAGGCATTCAAGTGTTGGTCTGTAGTTACCAACCAAGGAGAATATTGGGTCAGGAAAAGTCCATTGACTGTTACTTTTACGGTCAAGGAAGTTGCAGAAATGGAGGAAGCTGCCGCTATCGCCACGATCCCTTTTAGCGGTGTCGCATCCAGTCTCCTGTTCTGGGACAGAACAGTCCTAAGAAGGGGGCAGTGAAACGTTCGAGAAATTATTTGCAAATGCAAGAGCTTTCTAGAAGCTGTTATCCATCTTCTAGAAGATATACCAAAAAATAGGGAACGCTCCAGAAGGATTTCCGTATGTGTATATATACCGACGAGACAGATCGTAGGTCAGTTATTGCTGGAATGCGAATACCGCAGTGTTAAGAAGATTATCAAGTGGAAATAAATCGTTAGCACGCGTGTGTCTACATAAATATACCGAGAATAATCGTGTACGTGATTTTTAGTGTAAACAAGTGTGACGCTATCCGCGGACGTTATCTTATCTTCTTGTAAGTGATATAAATTAGTGTAAGTGTTTTTATTAAATATTATTAGATTTAATTAGTTCGGTTAATTTAAAAGTGTACATATTTCTAGAATAAGTAAACGTGTTTTTAGTCGTTTAAATAAATTAGTTTTTAATAATAAAATACGCAACAATATTATATTTTTCTTTTTCCAACTCTTTTTTCCGGGTTCTCGCATGAATTGCCATCGTAGTTCTCTTCTCGTTCCGGGACATACTATCTGTACTATAAGTATTATTATTTTTACGGTGGTTGGGGTACTAGCGCAATCCAGTAATGCTCCTTTTTTACTCGGGCATACGACCGGCAATAACTACTCGATCCGCAGTAACAAGCAGATTCCAACTTGTACAAACATGCAATCATTATTCTTTTGTTAATACAGAAACATAATAGTACATTTTTTTCTATTTTTTAAATATTTTTTGTGGCTTCTAATATTATCTTCAACATAGTTTTTTTTAATTTTTGATTAATTTTCTCATAGATTTCGTCATATCGCTGGTTTTGTTTATCTTATGGTTTCTTAATTTTTATAGAATTGTGATATTCGTGTCATACTCGTCTGTTGAGGTTTAAATCTGTATTAGTTTTATGTTCGTTGTAGTTATTTGCATAAAAATAATAAAATCATTTAACCTGATGATCGTGTCACAGCTTTAAATTCTTTTTAATGTTTACAGAAGCAACAATTAAAACCACTCTATTTAATTGTTGTCTATATTATTTTTGGCATAATGTACTACATCACAGTCATCTCCATTACAGAAACCATGGAGTTTTCTATTCAAAATACCAAATGTTTTAAGTACAGTTTTAAATTTTAATTGAAGTGATTGTTACTTCGAACTATATAAATATGTATTTTATATTTTATGTATGTATGTAAACAGTAAAACTTTCTAATTTATTTAAAATTAAAACAATAACAAAACTAAAAAATAACCTTCAGTTATTACTTGCAAAAATGTAACAATTGCTAAAGCTAAAACAATCAAACATATGATTTTAAATGTTTTGAAATGTAAAACAAATCTTGCAACAATTTAATCTCAAATAAAAATAACAAGTAATTTATTCAATGTGTAGAATTAAAAATTATATTTAGAAGTAAGACATAATTTGTCATTTAAAAAAATATATTTTTAGAAACGCTTTGCACACAAACTTTCCACATAATCAATCTTCAATTTTGATAAAATGCCATAATTATTATCAGTTAACATCAAAATGTTAATAAACACCCAACAACTTATGTACTTAAAAATTTACGGTTGGGTCGATAATCAACATATTTTTAGATTAATTAATATAATTTTTACTAGTAATGTAATAAATAAATAAATAACGATATAAATAGAACAAATGATGTTTTTATATTTTGTTTTTATTTGTTCATTCACTTTTCAAATTAGTTACTAAAAATAAAACTAAATTTTCCATTTTTAGCATCGTTAAATAAGCGTTATTTATACCAGTCTCAATCTGTCCTACGCAGTTATAGGTTTTTAAAATTTACGTTTGGTAATTATTACATAAAATGATTTTATCATTTATAATTTTGCTTATATATTTTATTTGTAACGGCAAAATAAAGCTTTTTATATAATATTGGGATTATATAAAATAAGTTAGTTACGGCATAAAAAAATAAAATTATAAAATTACAGAAACGAATAAATATACTTTTGTTGATTCTTATTTAATTTATTTTTGAAAACAGTTTATAAAACCAATGACCACTGGTGGTCAATGATGCAAGATGATCATTTTAATATTAAAACGTTAAAAACACATTCTCGTCTCAGTGACCCTCCTGAAAGTTTGATAGTTTTTGAGCATATTGCGCTTGCATTAACAATTTAAGCATATTTGCAATTGTAAATTAATAACAAAACTAATTTTAGTATTTCCTTAGAAGATCATTGACCAAATAACCCGATGAAGAAGCCGCCACTGCATAAAACAATTTTTTTTTTGTGCGGCTTGCACAATTTTTTTGAGTCAAGCTTTTTATAGGTTTAAAACCGGTATATTTTCCTTACTGGATTGAAAAGATGGTGAAATAACACATAGATTTAGACTCAACCATTTAATGTCTTATATAATGTTTAGCATAATAATTGCTTAACATCGTTAAGCGTTTCTGAGGATTTGAAGATGTCAAAAAGAATTGCAGCGGAATTCAAACACATTCTCTGATCTGAAAACTTATTGTTAAAGCAAAACTAACCAAACTAGCAAAAGTTAATTTTCCGGGGCCTAACATTTATTACCTAATTACAAAATCTAAATATTTGGATAAACCAACATATAAAAGCTAATGGCATACATTGCCTAGAGAAAATACAATAGAAAGTAACTTTTGAAATAATAAAGTTAATTTTTCATTACACACGTATCACAGTAATAATTTATAATATATCCAAGTTTAAGTTGAACATTAATACAGTAAAATCAAAAAAGCAAGAAATAGCCACACCAAGAAGGACATGCCAGTGATACATGGTGATATCTAGGACATTTGTTAAAAAAGTATTGCACGATTTTCACGACCAACCCATTTTGAGACATCAAGGTCAAAGAAAAACGTTTAATATAATTAAGGAAAGGTGTTTTTAGCCCGACATAAAAAAAACAATATCATAAATTACGTAGCCAGGTGTCATTCATGTAATCAGCAAAACTCATCACCACATTTTTTAAAAATTTCTCTTCAAGACATTCTAGAAATTTTGTATCCATTTGAAAGTGGTTTCATAGATATAACAGGACAAACAGATACTAGAAGCCAAACATTTTTTACAAATATTATTTCTTGTCATGATACATTACAAAAGTTAATAAGTGATCAAGGAGCAAATTTAATTTGAAGAGTATTCTAGTAACTGTGTAAACAACTTAAAATTGAGAAGACACAACCACCGTTTATTATGCAAAGTCAAACGGAACCATAGAAAGGGTTCACTAAGATTTAAAAAATCATGAATCACTATGTACACCGAACCCAAATAGGTTGGGATAACTGGGTATCGTACATGCAAATGTCCCATAACATGACAACAGATATTATTACACGGTATAGATCTAATACTACCATAAAACAACATATTAATGGCAACAAGAATAAGGTACGATCTCGACGATAACTATGTATCAAAACTGTTAAAAAAATTGAATATATCGTTTACAAATGCGACAGAAACAAAGAAAACAGCAAAAAGAAATTATAACAAACTACCAAACAGAAAACATTTAATTTAGAAGATCTACTGTCTCTACGATCCTAGCACAAAAATGGGTCTTAGTTAGGACCATATAGAATAATAAAAATTAAAGGACTTGTCACATAAATAATTAAAGAACTGTATAAACGCAAATAGATTAAAATTATTAACTCCCAATACCACTGCGCAAGAAGAAAGCACGAATGAAGCAAAAAATCTTTTAAATAATTGGGATGTCAATAAATTTGACGATATAACAATTTTATAGGGCCTTGAACAACAACGAGCAATGGATCAACAAGAAATGCAAACATTAAAAGAATCCCGGAACTGGAAATTATCCTGGCAGTAGCAGCGTCTCTGTTTGTTACACAGCCGGTGGCGCTGGGTTTGTGGGACCTAGCGCCAAGAACAACTCAGAGGAGCTTTTTAAATAAAATTTACATCAAAGACTTGTATTTCTTGGACCAAAATAACACATACTTAGTAAATATTTAATGGTAAAGTAGTTTATCCTCCTCTTTGTTAGGTTGTAATTAGTATTAGATTTTGTCTTCTTTAGGAGGGGCAATAAAAACCACTCTAAACTATTTTTATGGCTACGTTTCGTGCCTCTAGTGTGCACTTCTTCAGGCCACTGAAAAATTTATTTACGGTAAGTGAACAACATTACACACGTAACAACTAACTGAATTTGTTTAAACAGGTACAACATAAAGACAAAAAACTTACAAGAAAAGGTTATGAGTGGAAACAGTCCACTGGTCCAACAAGCATACCGTCTGATATTATTAATACTTATTCTAGTTAACATAAATTATTAGTCAGTAGAATTAAAATTTAAATCTATATACAAAGTCTCTTGTATATAGATTTAAATTTTAATTTTTAAACAAATTCAGTTAGTTGTTACGTGTGTAATGTTGTTCACTTACCGTAAATAAATTTTTCAGTGGCCTGAAGAAGTGCACACTAGAGGCACGAAACGTAGCCATAAAAATAGTTTAGAGTGGTTTTTATTGCCCCTCCTAAAGAAGACAAAATCTAATACTAATTAAATATTTAATGTGCCGTAATACTTGTTCTTTGCAACAACAATAAATACTGATAAACTCAAAAACAAATTTATTGCAGAAATTAAAGAACGCAACATAAACATTATTCGAATATGTCAAGAAAAAATCGAAATAAAAAATTATTGCATACAGTTCGAACACATAAACTGGGCATGCTCAAGACACAATAATTTTTGGCATGATAAACAGTAATATTTTGTTTTTCTATCTATTTTACAAAAATAACAGCATCACTTTGTGCTTTGTGTAATAATTTCTGCTTTCTGATGATTTCGGGATAGACCAGCAGCCTTCTCAAGCCTTTCTCTAATACGTTTAGGAACATTATTTTCTAGGGTTCTCCGCCGCGTATGCTCTTTGGTCAATGATAAAGAAAAGCTTCTCAAAAATAATCTTCTATCGTACCTCTTTCTTGCCCTTTATTATTAGACGTGAATATTACTTGGGCGTTAATTCCAGTTAAGTTCAAAAGAGAATAAAATATCAACATCGGCCAGCGCCTTGTGTTTCTAGCAACGTTATATATTCATCAACTAAGTCGACACCGCTTTTAGTACTGTTGTAATATGTTATAACCTTGGGCTTTATTTGCTTTTTAGTGTTCATGTCTATGTTATTACTATAATACATACTCGACACCAATACAACATTTTTTTCTTTTTTTGGAACATATGACACAATTGTCATATATTTTGAAAAACCAAACATGTTTGAACTAACTGGTCGATCTTTTGTATTTAGGAATTGTGGTGGAAGTTCCCATTTATTTTTCCTCACAATTCCAACATAAGTTAGTCTGTTAATCTCCTTCAAAAGCTCAGAAACAAGGGCAAAACCTAACTAATCCTGATATTAGTGAAATTAGTCGTTTTACAAGATTAGTTTGATCATTAGGAAGTCTGAATGCACTCTCGGGCTGTTAACCGGTATACACTTTTAAATTGAAAGTATAGCGGCAATGTCAATTGACTACTGCAAATATTTTCAAACCATACTTATGGGCAACGTTCCTTGAAAGTTTAGAGCTTTTTACCTATTGTAACGTAATCGCAGACAATATAAAATTTTTTGCAACTTGAATTGAATAATTACAAAAAATTGCGTACTGCTACCAGCTTGTTTTTCTCCCTTCCCTTGTCTCCCAATCGTCAAACCGTAGAGTACGTAATAAACGTATTTTTTGTTATGACATTGCCAAAACCTTTCGATACCTGTCCCCGTTTCTGTCCCATAACTCAGCAACATTTAGTAGGGCGGCTCTTAAAGCTTTCATTTCTATGGTATCTGTTGATCTACATTAACGTTCACGGCTAAACTGACCGTGTATTTTGTAATATACTTGTTGACATTTTGTACTAATATCCACCATTTCTTGGATACTATATAAATTCCAGTATTCCAAAACAGTTTTTACGTCTCTTGCTACGCCTATAACGCCTCTTTTATAACATTTGCGAATCTTGTTTTACGAGCTGATGTCGGATCCTTAAACCACTATGTTGCGACTTTGCCAAAAAGAGATAGATTTTTATGCCTATTTTGTTCTTCTTTGAGCTCTACATCACTGGTCTGTTCTACCTGTTGTTCAATATCTATATCGCACTGCACATCTTGTTCGGAAACATTTTCATCAGCGTCACTTATTCTGACGACAATAGTTTGTTTCCATCTTTCCTGGACGATTCATATTTTGTCAGCTGTTGCAACTTCTTATAATAACTCATTCTATGACAAATAGAAACCGATGTGTGAAATAATGCTAAAAAAATTGAAATATATTATTTACTTTATGAATGTTTTTTAACTGACAAAGAAAAAAAAATTGTTACACCACCGGTGGCGCTGGGTCTATGAGATTTTTTTTGTCAATATCACAAAAACCATAAATACCTTAAGACTGAACGTTCTTTACTCGACTGGTGTCAGCAGCGTGTAGGCACTTATAAGAGCGTGTATCCCCCCTCCAGTTATTTTTTACGTAATAGCACAGTATAATCCTTTTAAAACCAGTAGTCTAACTATAATGTAAAAAAATGCTCGATTTTCTGCACTCATGGTAAACTCGCAGATAGGTGCGCAATTACTTTTTTGTTTGTTCTTGCCCGGTGATGTTTATATCTAGCAGCTGTGTTTATTTTTTTAACCTCTAAATTTTCAGTTTTTTTTTATTTATTAAACAGACCAGTTATAAAATACACACGAAAAAATAATTTTGAGATAAGTTAAATAGTTAATTGAACTTTAAAGTTGTTTTTCACAAACAAAATAATACAGATAATCTAAATTACTCGAATAATGACAAATATTTTATGAACGCGTAGATTGTTGCGCAGATATTCCGTGTGTCTAAAACTTCAAAGGTACCGACAGGGGGTTAGACTACTGGTTCTATAAGCACTATACAGTGTTATTAGAGGAAAGTACTGCGCATTGAGTCTCACAGACACGGCGCCACCACTGCAAAGTTAAACCTAAGCAAAAATACAAGGAGGTTAATAGAAGAGAACATAGAAAACTTAAGTGATCTACAAAATTTAGGTTCAGTAGATCAAGACAGAGTAAAAGCCTCCTTTTTCGTACTTCCTTTTTTTGTTGGAACATCTTAATTTTTCTTTGTAGTTAGACTACCTTTTGGTCCAACAAGGATTGTGCAAACATTAACAATGATTACACAGTGGTCTCAATCAAAAACGTCGCTCCCTGTCCAAATGAACAGCAAGCCTACAGTAAAATTCACACAACAGCAATAGCACTCACAATCACATTTCAGCAGTAGCAGATGGTGTTTCAAACTTCATTAATTTTATCGGAAGAAAAGAATGTTAAAATATACATCAATTTAAAACAGTTAGACTTGTTAATCAATTCTTAGGAAATATTAAACTAAATGGAACAACAACATCATTAACGATTATGGAAACGCTAAAAGACGATAGCACCTGTAAAGGTACTTTATATAACAAAATGGCTATACATAGACAAATTGTGGTAGCAGCAATAAAAATCCATACTCGGAATTATTTAGCAACAGTAAAACTTAATCAAAACGAGCTCAGTTTAATCAACAGGGTTACAAGTAGTTACGTAGAAGAATACTGCATGGACTCTACTTACGGAGAAACAGTATGGAATTATTCTTCAGCAGTATCCTGCAATGTGGGATTCACGAACTTATTCCAGGGACCCGCCGCAATTATCGCAAACAACAACCATTCAAATTTTAGTGGTAGAACAACAAAGACAAAACCTTTGCACTTTTGCTTGTCAAATTAAAATGTCTAACAATTCGAACACCCCAAGTTATTCGTAATCCTAAATCATAACTACACTAATATCCAACCAAAAATGTAACTAATTTAACTTGAATTGTTTTATTTAAGTTTGGTTTGACAGTTTTGATATGGTTTCTCGCGTTATATCAATTTTTCCTAGTTGTAACCGCTACCTACAACGTTGATTTGCATATTACCTCACTTCCGTTTGTTTTTGCTAAGAAAACTGCACGCGTGTTAACCCAATGCTCAATAATATTCACATTTAAGAATCTTAGAATATTTACGTTTTTAATGGGTAAATCAATTAGGATTTTGATGTTTTACATGTGAAAAAATCGCTGGGGTAAGCGTGCATTTCTATTTTAAGACAAAATTAAATTTTTCTCTTATTATGACAGCAACTTTGGTCACCTTTGCGTGTTTGTTATTTTAGAAAATTTTAATTACTAGCTGCGTTTTCATTGGGTGAAAACAGACATACACGAATACAGGAATTAAAGCGTACTAATTAGATGTTAATCGTATCAGCAAATAATCTATGTTAGATAGGCAATATCTTCTGCTAGGGCAAATAATCAAGAAGAATTATTAGCAAGGAAAAGTTTTGGGTATATTATTAGCGCTAATCCCATATGGTGAAAACTGAGTAAGTACCTTTTTTTTATATTTAATTATTCATTTTGTGGTCTATTGTATGTACGAACTACTAAACATATACTTTTCTTATCACGATTAACGTACGCAATCTGTTTTTTTGTACTTACCTATCAAGTTATAACGGTGCGCTTTGTTTCTTATAGTGTAATCACTATAATTTTGCGTTGATTTAGTTCTTTATATTCGTCTACTTTAATTTACCGAACTTAACGTGAATACAATTATTACTTACCTATACGAGATGTTGCCTAATTTCAAGCTCTGCTAATACTAGCTTTACAGTAATATTGCTTGCGAAAGATTATTTGTTGTGTATTTTTCTTCTTGATTGTTTTTTTATCCTTTTTATGTTGGTGTTGCAATAAATATAGTCATTGTTATACTTGTGTTCAATTTGTTTACCTTAAGAGTTTTCAAGTGAAAACGAGCACCTGCAGTTTTATTTCTTTTCGTTTTGGTGCTTTTTTTAATTAAGTTGCAATCGCCACATTAAAAACAAACTGACTCCCATTAGTTACTCATTCACTTTCCACTCTGAGAAATTCTGGACGGCCGCTGCTTTCTTTGTGGTGATTAAGTTATCGGTAAGTGATCGCACTTCAGCCTAGTGCAAAGTTTATCTTTTACCGTAACATTTAAAGTAACAGAAAACAAAATCTATAGAAAATATAAAAATGTGATTGAATTTTGAAACTATTTTTTGTGGCAAAGGCTGAGTGAAGACAATTGTGCAACAATAGCGTATGACGCACGTTTCAAATGTCCGTTTAGTGGTACCATTGTCTTTCAAAAGTTGCATTCAATTCGTTCTGAAAACTATTGACTTGTCCAGTAACTCTCACGTTGCTATCAAAAATGTCATATAATTACTTATTAGAAAAGTATGGGTTTTTTATAAGTTTTAATGAGCCTATATGCATTAATGGTATATACATATAAGCAACTAATAGGTTTCTATGGAATATGATGATAATTCTATGAGAATTTTCTTATTGGATATTAACAGTTTTAAATGATTATTTTCGACAAAAACCTACATATAATTTTATTGAGTCTAATTAAATTTTAAAAAAAATGAAAAAACGAGCCTAAAAAAGTTTTACTTCAAAAATGTGTTTTTATGACCGTTGGTATTAACGTTTCTACTTATGATAACAGATGAAATAAGTAAAAAGTGGTTTAAGATAGAATTTTTAAGCGTAGTAAGTAAGGAGTAATTCCGCATCTTCATGTATTTATATTGGGCTTTCTTAGCAAATGGAAGCATATGTAAATTTTCATAGCCAGTAACAGGTTTACTAATAATTTAATGATCTCCAGCATTCAAAATATATACAGTTTGTTGCAAATTTTAACACGTTCTTCTTTTTGTAGATCTGTTAGATGATGGGGTACACACCATTTAAATTGTAAATGTTTGTGCAATATTAATTTCATTTGCAAAGATGTAATCTTTAGTTTGAACGTGAACGTGACAAGTTTGACGACATAGGCAAGAATGGGTTTTGCAAATTAAAGAGTTAAAAAAGGAAAAAGATTTTTGCTGAAAGTTAATAAATGTTGTGGCGCACCATAGTTTTTCTATTATTTATTTTAAAAATTAATTAATTAAAATAACTGTCAAGAAAAATCCTTATCATTGTCAAAAACAGTTGCAATACAACGAGCGCGAAAAGAAGTACCGTCACTCAATCTTGATCTGCGTTAGAAGTTGGTTTGCTGTAGCGCGTCAACGCATATTATAACACAAAAAATAATTTTTGAGTCACTAGAACCCACTACCTCTTCAAGTATCGAGAATGCAGCTGGTGTGAACATCGAGTCCAGTAATCCAATATATATTGGCACGTATGTGAACAGGTCCTAATTTCTTTGTCTTAATATTATTCATAAAATTATAATCGTCCAATGGAAACCGAAGAGGGCATATAAGTTTTGTCATCGGAACATACAAAAAGAAAACGAGTGAAAGACCGACAATACAAAAAAATTACTTTGAGTAGTATTCATGGCTTGTTGTTTCGCGGTTGAAACAAGACCTCTTGCTTGAAATGTGCGATATTTGTGCACAAAAAAAAGGTAGGCGCTAAGACAAGGTGCCATGCAAAAAAACTTGTCACAGAGCCATTAACTAGGTTTGCAAAACTATTGTAACGGAAGTATATATGCCAAAATGTTTTGGCGACTTGCGATAAACCCGAATTTGATATTAGAAACCAACTCTCAACACAGAGGATGGAAAAAATAAGAAAGAACAGGGGTCGTCTTATTTCCATAATAAAAAGCATAATTCTTAATAGAAGACAAAACATATTTCCTTAAGAAGGCACCGAAATAACGGGAGTCTATTAACCGGCAGTTTGAACAAAAATAACGTGGTGGCTAATCAAGGAACTTTTAGAACCCTATTTAGGTTTCAAATCGACGCTGGAGGTAGTCAATTTTGTAGTATGCGATGACAATGAAAGCCAAAGTACAATAGCGCAATACCGCAGGTGAAATATTAGAAAATACAGTACTAAAAAAAGGAAAGTCTGTCTCTTGTGCTGGAAAATTGTGTGGATATTGAGTGTGATGGATGCTCTGTGAATAACTTCGAGCTTAAACGAGCCGTGGCGACAATTCGAAAAAAAACAATTAATGTCAAAGTATCACTATGTCGTAATTATCAACTCGATTTGGCTATCTCTCGAAGTTGTAGAGTCCCAAATCTGAGAAATGTTCTTAGTACTATTGAAAAAGTTGTGGCATTTTTACAGCATCAAGTAAGCGATTTGCCACACTAAAACGCAAACCTCAAACGCTCATTTCTAGCTCATTGTCAAACAAGCTTCCGACAGTTAGTAAAGTTCTAAAAGATATTTTTGATTAGAAAGATCGAACAACCGCATTTAAAGCTAGTATTCTTCTTGGAGCCATGTCAAACTCAAACTTTACGTAACAACTTACATGAGGTAACGGTTTTGTGTCGAAAACATTATACATTTAGAATTAAACATTATTTTGGTTTCCCAGCTAAAAGACGTCGCTTCTGAAAACTTGGCAAACAATTGGAAAACTGCCTAATTGTTGCCACATTTTTTGGCGAACCATTTTGACATTAACTGTTCCGTCGAGAAAGTCATTGATCATTTTGCCATGAAAAGTAGGAAAACAGACTTTGCATTATATCGTTGTAATTATGGTTTTTTTTTAAATAAAAAGTTTGTAAAGAAAAAGCGTATAATTGTTTTATTTGGTTTTGCAATTGTCCATTTGATCAAATTATTAGATATTTAATAAGTTAAATTTGCTGACGTAATGACCTGCAAGTTAGTTGTTTGGGATTATAGTTTTTTTTAACATTCTCACATCATTCCCTTTCAAAAACCAACTCGCAAAAATTAAGAAAAACTCACAGTTTCAAGATTTAAATCTATTAACTCAAATAGAATACAACTACCAGGTTCCCTGTTGTAAAGTGCTACGAGAAATAAAGAAAAATTAGAGAATACATTCAGCATCGGCGTGTTTCTACACCGACGACGATAATGATGCGCCTCTCACTTAAGGTTTTCTTGAATCCACCAATGACGAAATGCAATCTTATTTTGTTAGTTTATGTTTGTATTTGATGTACTGTTACATGTAATAAAATTTCATTTTTAAGTACAAAATATAATATACGTACTTAAGTCTGCAGTATTTTCTCTCTGTGAGGCCGAAGAGCTCCATACCTACATAACATTAAAATAATAACAATTACTAGGTATTTGTGTTTTAGTTATTGTTAATATTATTTTCTTATATAAAATTGTTGATCTTGTAATTGTCAATACATAGACCGCGTCAAAAAAATCATCGCTTAAAGGTCAAGTAATCCTAAAAGCGACAAATGATATATGTATGTAGAACAAGTGTATTCCAATACAGACATTCTCATGTTCTTTTTAAACAGGAAGTAATTGTACATAGATGGATTACAAGAAATAGATACTGATTATGCAATAATAAACTAAATTTATTAAGAATATAACTAATGTTAAATTTGATGTGCGCATACACTGTTACAATTATAAACTTGTTTTTTACAACAGCTACCTTTTTAATAATTGTTACTTCACACATAGAAACTTAATTGTTAAAGAACTAACATTTTAAAATAGCCATGAAGCAATCACACTGTATATGCCATAAAATAATTAATAATGGTATTTGTCATTTAGCGCAGAAATCGTCTTGTTGACATATTGTAACAACCACGGTTAATCAAAAACCTTCTGTGTTTTAACACTAACATTTATAAATATAAATAAACCAGTGGTGTATGGCCTATAAGGGGACCAGGGCGCAAGCCCCCCAGACGTTTATTAAAACAAAAAAAAACGGTACAAATTATTATGAATTAAAATATTTGAACATATATAAAGGATATAAGTATTATCTACTCTTTATTACTCTAAAACATTAGTTTAATATTTTTCATTAGTATAAGAAGAATTTTTTAGTCAGCTAATTTTTTGTAATACAACAGCAGGTTTTTATTCCATAATCATGTTTACATTTACGTTTTGCCAACTTTAATTGCCTTTATCATATGATTTAATTATTAACAAAAACAGAAAAATTTTAATTTTTTTTGACTGATAAAATTATTTTAAAAAGAAAGCCATAAAATAAAGAACCAACAATTTGTAATACATTAACATAAAGAAATTTTTTACAGGGCATCTTTTTAGTGTAGTTTATAATAAGAAGTGGGCATGTGGATATGATAGGATAAACGCCTTGTTGTGTTTCCTATGTTTATTGTTTTATTTTGATAAAGCTGATAAAACTAACGAGGTTAGGATGTAGATACAAACTTGAAACGTTTAAATGAAAAAATTAAAAAACAAAGTTTCTGCAGTTACCTACATAATGCTTTAATAATATCTGAAAACGTTCACATTATCTTCAAGTTTTTAAAAATTGTAGCTCACCTTAAGCCCGACCGCACGAGCCGCCACTGAAATAAACTAAAGGTTTTTATAATAAATTAGGTTAAAAACATTCTATTAAATAGAAGGATTGCAGCTGTCTACAACTAAATATCATCGTTGTTGGTTATATAAACATGTATGTCTCCTAAAAACACAATCGTTAGTAATTTGATTTAAAGAGTAGAGAAAATGCATTATGACTCTTCATAATTAGGTTATTAACCTTAAACTATGCAATTGATTTTAATATTCGATAAAGGTACTAAGTGCAAAGAAACACTAATACGAATAAGTAAAAAAATTAGAATAGTTATTATGGTAAGTAGCAACATAGGTCAGCAACCAAACAATTCTAGCTAACTACCAATTAATGCTACTTCAAGATTAAAAACAAAAATAGTAGAAACATTATATACAAAATGTAAAAAGTTATTTATAAACAAAGTGATTAGTTGATGTTACATTAAATATTTTTCTTATTATGTGTATATAGAAAACAGAATATCGTTATAAAATAATTATTGAAAAACTATTACTTTTACTATTATTATTTAATTTAAACTAATACTTAGAACTACATAAATAGATTTTATACTAAATTTAAAATGTTAGGTTTATAAAATAAAAATTGTGACACAATGTTTAATTATGCTTTTAATGATTAATTTTCTTATAAAATCAAATCAGATTAAAAATTATACAATTAAATTATTTAAACTTCAAGTCGTCTCCACAAATATGTTTCAATTTTTAATTTATTTTAATCATGTTTCGACATTTTTAAATGTCATCATCAGTACTTCTACAAAATAGTATAAATTATTAAAAATATAACTAACACATTAAATTATAAAAGAGTATACCTAATAATAGAAATTAAACTAACAAATGTCAAAAATAACAAATTGAAACTATCAATAACACTGGTCTGCAAAAAAATATTTTTTATCGAGCCCTGACACTATTCCGGGTGATTCTTATG
Organism: Aquatica leii; assembly: GCA_035610365.1. Classification (NCBI taxonomy): domain Eukaryota; kingdom Metazoa; phylum Arthropoda; class Insecta; order Coleoptera; family Lampyridae; genus Aquatica; species Aquatica leii. The sequence goes on along the minus strand of CM069437.1, from coordinate 31,180,329 downwards.
TAAAATGACGTCCTGAATCCAAATATGTCTGCCGTTTTCTTCCATCACCCACCATTGTCGAGGGAGCCCCAAATCTCTAATTTTACTACTTTTCGATAAATTAATTATAGTTTATTTATCGAACAATAATAATAATTATAATAATAAATATATGGACACGAATTTAATTTAAATGGAAAAAAAAACTATTTTAGCTATAAACAGTAATAAATAAAACGATATTCATCGTTACTTGGTGCTTGCTTTTTTTTATACCCTGAGGTACAGCTTTCTCGTTTCAAAAACCAGCAGTACTCCGCCAATATGCTTGCATTCCACTTCCCTGAAAATCTCTTCTCCAGCTTAGCGATGTCTTGATGGAACCGTTCCCCGTGTTCATCCGAGACTGCTCCTAAATTTTCAAGGAAAAAGTCCAGATGCGAGTAAAGGAAGTGAACTTTAAGAGACGTGTTACATCCTATGTCCTTGTACGCTAAAAGCAGTTCCTCGACGTGAGCGACATAATCTTCACTTTTGTGGTTACCCAGGAAGTTCTTACAAACATTTTAAAATGCAAGCCAAGCTCGTTTTTCTTTTCGATTTAGGTGTTTAATAAGCGTCAAATCTTGGAAGAGTTGTCTAATCTGGGGACCAACAAAAACACCTTTGATTTTAGCTTCGCTAAGACGAAGAAATTTAGTTTTTAAAAATTGAAATGCGCCACCTGTCTTGTCCACTGCTTTCACAAACTGCTTGATCAATCCAAGTTTGATGTGTAAAGGTGGTAAGTAAATATTTTCCTTCGGAACCAAAGGATTGTGGGCGACATTTTTCTGACCAGGAATGAGATTTTCTCGCAGAGGTCAGTCCCCTACGATGTAATGTTTATCTCGGGCTCGGCTATCCCATTCACAAAGGAAGCAGCAATATTTTGTGAATCCTGATTGCAGGCCGGTGAGTAGAGCAACAACTTTTAAGTCAGCGCAAAGTTTCCACTTATAATCATGATAACTAATTTTATCAAGGATTCTGAAGATGTTTTCGTGCGTTTCCTTCATATCAACAGAGTATGCAACTGGAACTGATGGGAAGTCTCTATTTGTCTGGGTCACATGGCATCTGTAGCTTTGTCATCAATAAATTTGCATTAGGACAGAACACTAAACCTTTATCTTCTGAGAAAAGACATTTCAGGGTTGCTTGTTTGGTCCTGTAAGAAGATATTTTTACTCCTATTTCTAAGAGATTCCACTGTTGAAGTCGCGATCCTAGGAACTGAGATTTAGTCTTGGGTAACTGCAAATCTCTGACAAGATCATTTAATTCCGATTGAGTGAGGAGATGAGGTTGCCGAGAAACTAAATCTGCGGAATACTCTTCATCATCATTGAACGTATCATTCGAAGCCCCAGGTTGTGGCTCAGAGGCTTTTAAATCATTTTCCGGCTCTAGAGTATACGTGTTTGGGATCTCTGGGATTGGCAAAGTATCGTTATGAGAAGCAAGTCTTAGAGCTGACGGAATATTAGGATACTTAATTGTATGGTTACTTTTGCTCGAAAACCCGACGGTGGAAGTCATACAAAAGTAACAATCTGTAAGATGACAGCGAGGTTTAGGAGAAAAAGAATGACTAGTAGATAAAATCTGATTTGCAAAAGCAGAACAGATATTACAGATACCATTACTTAAATTTCTATTAATAAAATAAATGTGTTCTTTTAATCTAATTTTGAACTTTCTTCCAGTTTGACCGACATAAGAAGAATTAATTTTTATTATTTGGTATACTCTTTTATAGTTTAATGTATTAGCTGTATTTTTAATAATCTATATTATTTTGTAGAAATACTAATGATGACATTTAAAAATGTCGAAACATGTTTAAAACAAATTAAAAGCTAAAGCATATCTGTGGAGAATGCTTTAAGTATAAATAATTTATTTGTATATATAATACTCCACTTTGAGTATGGATTACTTTAACAGTATACAGATTAAAAATTGTTAAAAAAATACATTTAGACGTTTGAGCAATTTAGTATAATTTAGATTAATGGCGAAAGAGTACTTAAAGATAGAGCGAGGAACGGCATGATACGAGAAAAATTCTATATTCAAAAGAATTCAAAAAGTTTTATCGTAAAAAAAAATTGAGTTTTTTAAAGATCGATATACGTACTGTTAGACCAATTACCAAGATAATAGACTAACTTATAAATTTTGCATTATTGAACGATGTTACATAAGAAGTATTGAAACATTTGTCAATTTCCTATTACGTAGACATTTTGCAATTTTGCTAAGTTTTAAAGTTCAAGACTCTATTAATAAAAAATTGTTCACAAAGTAATTTTAAGAATGCACTTCAAATCTATTACGACGAATACTTTAGATAATATACTAAATATAAAGTAGTACTATCTAAAATATTTGATAATGCAACGCCATTTTTTAAAAATTATACAATCACTCCATTTATTAATAAAACTAATAGTATTTTTAAGACAAGCAAGCTTTAAATAATAAACTTTTTATTTAGTATTTTGCCATATGTTAAATAATAAAAAATAGTTGTTAAGTAGATCGTTCTTCGATGTAGTAAAATTTTGTGTTTTGTTTTGGTTTAAAAGATTTGTTTTACATAACTGTTTGTTTGTAATTGTTCTTCTGTTTTAAGGTTGATCAATTTTTACTTATTATAAGTAACGTTTGTTAAGATTGTGATCTGCAGCTCTGAGCGTGTTTTCAAAACTGGTTAGTCGTAGGTCAAATTCTATTTCTTTTATATTTGCAATAAAGTGTTTTTAATTTTTTTTTACTCTTATGGTACTCCATCTTTTTAGAGAGTGTTGCTTTTTAAACGTCTTTATGTGTTAACCCTTGATTGTAATTAGCATTTTAATGTTATTGTCGTATAGACTTCGATATTTCAGTTTCTAAAAGTATTTTCTTTTGTTGTCATTTTCAGAAATATTGCCGTGCTGGATACTAGTCACGACTTGTTTTAGATAGACAGTATTTAGTAACCAGTTTTTAGCAGTTTTGTTTATTGAGTTCTACAAATGCTTTAAGGGGGTCATCCCATGTGATGGACTCAAAAAATCGGTTTTTTTTTCATAAATTGCTTTCTTAACATGTCTAGAATACGGTAGTAAAGTGATCTTTGAAAATTCAAAGTCGTTTTAAAGATACAGCAGGTAGAAGAAAGAGCTGTTCGGAGCGCTGAGTTGGAAATTGGGGTCCGGGCCTATTGTGTACCGTCGGCTTTATACCTGGCCCCCCTTTTATACATACATACGTTTATACAAGTTTCAACAGGGTTAAACAGAAATTTATATGGTTATTAAATATTTTACCGAAGTTATGTTACTCTTGGTTGAACTTTGAAGAGTGCAACAACTACAAATTATTTTTTTTCATAATAAGTGGACAGAGGAAGTACGAGTGGAAATGTTCATCCTGGTCGTAGTAAAAAAAGAACGTTTAGTGGAAACCGTTTTACCACCCAAAATGAAACGGCATTTACATCAGCTTTGGCGAAAAAACTTCAAAATAGCATGAACATGGAGGTTCCCATCGCTTCGAATTTCGCGTATTGCATTTTGGAGTTTGTTTCTGTATTCGCTGCAATTTCTAAAATGGCAATATGTAAAACTTGTAAAAGCGATGTGTCTATTTCGCAATCAAGTTTCCGTGGCTTAGGTTTTAAAATTATTTTATCGTGTGAGTGTGAAAAACAGACAGTTATAAACTTAGGCCCATTGATCGAGAATGCATTTGAAGTTAATCGCCGGTTTGTATTTGTGATGCGATTATTAGGAGTTGGTCACGAAAGAATAAATCTTTTCTGCAGCTTCATGGACATATGTTCGGGTATTGGAAATTCAACTTATACTGCGCTACTGAAAAACATTCAAATTGCCACATCTTCACTGTGTGATACTTTATTATCGTTCGCTGTGACGCAAGAAAAAACTATGAATGAAGAATCAAGAAAACCACAGGATGAATTGATTGTGTCAGGTGACGGTACTTGGAAGAAAAGAGGCTTTTCATCTCTATTTGGAGTTTCTACATTGATTGGAAAGTACACTGGGAAAGTTTTAGATGTCATGGTTATGAGTAGTTTTTGTGGTGCATGTAATTTGTGGAAAAGTAAAAAAAACGGATCCTTTAGAATACGAAATTTGGTATGAAACGCATGTAGATGAATGCACCATAAACCATTCCGGAAGTTCCAGTAAAATGGATATAAGTGCCATCACGAAAATGTTTTTGAGGTCTATGGAAAAATATGGCGTAAAGTATCTTACATACATCGGCGATGGTGACAGCAAAACTTACAAGGGGATCCTAGATGCTAAACCGTATGGAGATACTGTAGTAACAAAAAAAGAATGTGTGGGCCACGTAGAAAAGAGAATGGGAACACGACTTCGGGCTGTTAAAAAGGATAAAACAAATAAAGGAATCGGTGGAAAAGGACCAGGTAAACTTACTGACAAAGTTATTCAAGAAACAACGAAATTCTACGGATTAGCTATTCGACGTCATCCAGATTCGCTTGAAGATATGAAAAAGGAAGTTTGGGCAACGTATTATCACAAATGTTCTTCAGATGAAAACCCTCAACATCAATTTTGTCCAGAAGGCGAAGACAGTTGGTGTAAATGGCGTAAGGCAGAAGCTAAGAATGAGCTCGACCAATTTCATTACGATAAACCACCTCTAATACCACGAGTACAAGTAGCTATCAAACCGGTTTTCGAAGATTTATCGAATGACAAATTATTAATTCGTTGTTTAGGAGCAGAGACACAAAACAATAACGAATCTTTGAATTCGTTGATTTGGACTTTTGCTCCTAAGCAAATTCATTCTGGCCCTAAGATTGTTTAAATTGCTAGCTACTTATCAGTTATCATCTTTAATGAAGGTTTTGAAGGTGTTTTAAAAGTAATGTCGGTTATGGGATGCCCCATTGGCCGCGAAGCCCATACGTATGTTGAGAAACGTGATGAAAAGCGAATCTCACGTTCTGAGCGGCGCGTAAGTGATGTCGTTAAACAAGCCAGGATTGACCCAAGAGCTGAACAATCTGCTTTAAAAGAGTTTCAAGAGGAAGAGAAGGGAATGCTCTATGGACCAGGCATCGCCGATTGAGGGTAAGTTGAGATTTTCATAGCTTTAAACGGAGTTGAAACTTTAAACGCATTTTTCTCAAAACTATGTTTTTCAAACTTTCCTCCATCGTATCTCAAAAACGGCTTGACCAAATGACTTGAAATTTATAGGGCACACTCAACACATGTAAACGCATAGAATGAACTATTATCAATCAAAAATTTCCAAAATTTCTAATTTGAATTCCAATTTTTTGTATATTCATTTGATAATAGTCCATTCCGTGCATTTAGGCTTACAGATTAAAACGCCGTTTTTTTTGTTTTAGATAAGCCAATCAGCCGGAATCGTGGAGGAAGTGCGAGCTCATTTTTTCGAGGCGGGGGTGTTCAGAACGCTGTAACTCAAGTTCTACAGAATATTTTTAGCTTAAAATTAATATTTATACTGTCGAAATATATCTTAATAAATGATAATAAACTTAAAGCTCTATCTATTTACTGGTTGTAGAAAAAAAATCCTAAAAAATCCCTAAAAAACAGACCGTCACATGGGATGACTAAAAATGATTTTTTGCTAATTTGAGACAATCTGGTTTCTATATTTCCGACAATAGTTCTGTCAGATGAACACTCGGATAGTTTAATGATCTAGCTTAAACATAGTAATTTGTTTCTGTAATAAATGTGCAATTTATAAAATTATCAACTGCGTAGACTATCAGCAAAAACTACTAAACAGATGTCCTTTTGGTGGTTATCAGCGCTGGAATATTATAACTGCAGTTTGCACAGTCAGAAATAGACATTTTGTAAATTGTTAATTTTCTAAATTCTACAATTTTTAGATTTTTCGGCATTTTAGAGAATGTTGTCTAGCATATTAAGAAATTTTTCTACAATGACTGGACAAACTGTAATACCAAAATTACTAAGATTTTTAATTTTTTAGATACGAATTTGTACACGAATATTTTGACTAATGCTACAAAATTAGTGTAATCTTAATTACAGAAATTTCACCTCTTATTGGAACTTCTCGAAAATTGTGAACTACTATTTTAAAAAAAAATAAAGTTATCTAGCTTCCGTTTTGTGCTTGCGTACTGCAACATTTTTGTTTTTGCGTTGGTTAAACTAACGCACTTTGTGTAGATGCACATTTATCTTTTTCGAATCGATGCAAAATAAATAACGTTGTTTTGAAATAAGGCAATGTATTTATAATGAGAAATTTTCATGAACTGACTAGCAAAACCGTAGTTTTGCTATATGAAACCTTCGGATACTAAATGTTACGCCTATTTTATAAAACTTATCCAATAAGAAGCAGGCTATAAAAATTGAGAATTACATGCAAATACGGTAAACAATGTCAGTGCTTAAGATTAAACGTACAATAACACGTAAGTTTATTACATTAGGTACGTAAAAACCCAGCTTAGAAACACAAAGGGTGCATTAGTAATAATACAAAATTCCTTAATATCTAATTTTAACTAATACTAAGTGACAAGCTTACAATAACATAAATCAAAGTTTATAAAACAAAACGTATATACAAAAAATACTATTGTAAGTGGTCTTGCCACTAAAATAGCTAGGACGCATTAACATCCCGCCGCCTATTGAAATCTTAATTTGAATCTGACCTAATCTATACCAGTCCAAAAAAGAAATAAATGTTCAATATAATTAATCACATCACTATCTTAAAATTGATTTCATTCTTTGGAGAGCGCACAAATTTTACACACTGCACGTTTAAGCACTGTAGCATTAGCATTTTGCACTCTCAGAACACCGATTACGCCGTCAGCTCCTGGATGCAGTTGAGTGACTCGTCCAAGTAGCCACTTCAATGGAAGCAGATTGTCATCGCGGATTAGAACTATAGAGCCCAATTCTAAAATATTCTTGTGGTTAATTTTCCATTTGGAGCGAACTTGAAGTTCATGGATGTATTCCTTACTCCAACGCTTCCAAAAGTGTTGTTGGAGTTTTTGAATATGCTGATATTTGCTCAGCCTGTTGTTAGCCGTGTCTATAAGATTGTGCTCAGGCAAAACAGTAAGCTTTCTTCCAATAAGGAAATGTAATGGATCGAGGTCGTTAGGATCAGTAGTAAGCGAGGATAAAGGACAAGAATTTAATACAGGTTCAATTTGTGTAAGCAACGTGTAGTACTCTTCAAATGTCAAAAAGATGTTTACAACAACTCGTTTTAAATAGTGTCTTACAGATTTCACACCCGCTTCTCACTGTCCTTCACAGTGAAGTAAACGCGGTGGGATGAAATGCCAGGAAGTATTGATAAGAACTGATGAATCTTTACTGTGATTTTGAAATAATTTATTTGACAAAAATGAATCCGATTCAGCCTTTCCCCCAACAAAATTCTGTCCGTTATCGGAGTAACTGTTCGAGGGTTGTCCCCTTCGGGGCGCGAATCTCTTTAAAGCTCCTAAAAAGGTTTCAGCAGTACCAGTTCTAAATGAACCGTCTTTGTGCTACAGCACACGAAGATACAAATGTATGATTTTATTAGTTTTGAGCCACGCCCATTCTTGTTTTTTATCATTACTAGATCTGCATAATCCACACCACTATTATAAAAAGGCGGGTTCTCGATGATGCGATTTTAAAGAAGATTTCCCATGAGTAGGTTAAATGACTTAGGATTGGCGCAAAAGCATTTTATACAGTCATGAAGTTCTTATCGCAACATGCTTCTGGCAGAGTTAGGCCAGTATTTATCTCTTAAAGATGAAAGTAATTGATTAGCACCACAATGTAGTAGCCTAATATGTTCATTAATGCAAATTAATTTTGTTAACCAAAAAAGGTGAAAGTATAATGGGTTGCTTTTTGTCATAATTGAAATTTGAACCCTGGATACGACTACCTACCCGTAAAATGCCTTGGTCATCTAGGAACAGATTGAGAGTCAATAATGAACTTTTGTAGTTTAATTGTTGATCTTTGTTTAAAGGTTTAATTTTACTAATAAAAGTTTCATGTTGTGCAAGTTTTATTAAGCTGAGTAAAGCATTTTGCCTTTTCTCCGCAGTTAAATACCGGTTTATGTTGCGTTTACCTCAATTTTTTGTATAATTTATAAATCGGTAAAAGTAACCTGCGACTCGTTGCAACTTGAGCAAGAATGAAAACTTTGAAAATTTATTTAATAGCTGTGGATGTATAGCTACATGGGGGTAGACACGAATCTCTAAATCATTTTCAAATCAGTTTGGTTGAGTTGGAAGAAATCCAGTCAACAACTGATATTTTAAAATTTAATACTGATCCTTTTTTATGGAATTTGAATGAAGAAACACGAGATTTCATAACTATAAACGGTATACCACGAAATGATAATACGGACTTTAAAAATTCCAGAAACGTTTATAGTGATAAAACGAGATATTGTTCCAAAAGTTTATTTCAACATAGAGATTTAACGTCGTGAGTGGTTAATTTATTCAGAAACTAAAGGGTCTGTATTTTGTGTTCCATGCTTATTATTTGGTAGAAGTGGCGAAATGAATGCTTTTACTGGTGAAGGATTTCGTGACTGGAAAAACTCAAAAGCACGCATCGAAGCTCATGAAAATTCTGATTTTCACAAAATTAACTTAATGAACTGTCGTGGTCAATCTTATGATAAATGATAATGCAAGCAATATGCCAGGTACATATTCAGGCCTTCAGACACGATTCAAAACAATTAATCCTTTAGCAGATTACGTTCCTTGTGCCGCTCATTTTTTAAATTTGGTAGGATCATGTGCAATTCATTCATCAATCAATTCATTTGCAAGAACTATACAATTTCTTTACTATATCTACACATTGTTGGGAGATCTTGGTACAGCGTGCAAATTTAAGAGTTAGGAGTCTTTCTCAAACTCGCTTTGCTTGCGCTTACGCTTTAGAAAAAGAGTGGTCTGCAATAATTGATGCACTGGAATTTATTGCCAAAAGCAGAGATGAGAAACCGAATACGCGATCTGAAGCTACGGGATTGCAGCGAAAATTACAGCATTTAGAAACAGCAATCCTAGTCATTGTTTGGAATGCAATCTTAGATCGTTTTAATGCTGCTAGTAAGAAGCTTTAAGAATCTCAAGCTAATTTATCATCCGTTGTTCAGATGTATAGTTCTTTGACTCTGTTTCTTTAAGACATGAAAAACAGACAATTTTCTGAATATGAAGAAAAAGTCAAAGCACTATCTGGAGTCCACGATTATTATCGTTATGATATTCGTCGCAAAAAAAACAGAAGAATTCAGCCAGATTCACGGGTAAATGAAAGAACACTTTTTTTCTGGACAAGAAAATTTGTGCACAAATATTTATTACTCTATTCTAGATACTCTGAGTGTACAATTGGCCGGGCGTAAAAGTGCATATGAAAAGCTTTACGAAAATTTCAATTTTTTTGATTTTATTCATTTACATTGTCAACTCAAAGATTCCTCAGCAAATACGGCAGATGTACGCTCTGCACAAAAAATATGTAATGTATTGCATTCACGGAGTCTTTGAGATGTTTATCCGAATGTGGACATTGCTTTCCGTATTTTTTTGAGTATTCCGGCTACAAATTGTTCAGGAGAAAGATCTTTTTCCACTTTAAAAAGGGTAAAAACCTGTTTACGCGCAAGCATGAGCCAAGATAGACTTAATGCTCTTGCATTACTGTCTATTAAAGCTCAACTAGTTCAAGAAACTAATTATGACCATATAATCGACGTTTTTGCGCGAACCAAAGCCAGGAAAAAAAATTTTCAAATTGATTAATATTAAAAAAATATTTATTGTTTATCTGTCTAAAGTTTATAACTTATTTATTTGTCATGCTTATTAGTTATATTTAAAAAATTATATTTCAATAAATAAAGTTATTTTGAAATAAAAATATTGGATCAAAATTAATAAAATTTATTTTATCAAAAAGGGCGGCTCATCAAACGGGGCCTAGGGCGGCAGCAAGCCTAAATCCGCCACTGCAAAAGCTTGTGAGTTTTTTAATAAATATGTTACACCATTTACAGAAAAACTATATTATTATGTTTCATAGTGAAAATTTTGTATCTAAAATAGTATGATATATTTGCACATATTCTTTTTCAAAAGATTGATTTAATGGAAAAGACATAATAAAGCAGTATGATGCCAAATCGCACAAATTTTAAGAATGAAAAAAAAACTTTATATAGAAAATACAAAAAAATTATACAGTAGAGCACTATATTTATTTATTTAATAACAAACTGATAAATTAGACACAATGTAAGATACCAAAATACAAACAAAAAACATTATTAACTATTTTCTTGTCATAAACAATAAGCAACATTTGCTTTGTAGTTAATCAACTTGACCACGACAATGGATTAATTAAATGTGTTTTTAAAACTAAATGTACATAGAATCTAAACTTAATTGCAATTACATAATTTAAAGTTCAAGTTCAATGAATAATACGTGTATTTTTTTATCGTGGCCTTCACTTTTTCTAGTGCAAATTGAAGGATTAAAGACTTTCAATTCCTATTCTTACTTTCAAGTTCTTTTTTAACTTTATTCTGTTATTACAGTTCTTATAATTTTTTTAATTAAAAAAAAGAGTAAAAATCATTTTGTTTTTTGTCATATATTATGTTGCAGTTCTTTAAATATCTACATACGTTCATTAACGACTATTTTTAAAACTGAGAGCTACTGCTGACAATTGCTTTATTAGATTAGAATAGTGTCTCATTTGTATTAACAATTTAATGTTGTTTTATAACAGATTTGTACTTTGATTAAAGAATAATTTAATTTCTAAAGAGGTATACTTATTATCTGATTTTCATAAAAAACCTATTCTTGTTGGTACCAATTTTTTTTACTTATTATATAATTTTGTATAGATTTTAGTTTGTTATCCTTATCATTAGCAATAGGAAACACTCGATTCAGGTTATTCAATGGACTTCGCCAAATTTGCCATTATAGTAGTAGTTTTTTTTCATTTATTTGCATAGTTTATAAACTATCAAAATAATATTAAAATATTTTACTACAAACTAAAATGTAAATCAAAACTAATTGTAGGTATTTATTAATTCGTTTATTAATTTTAAACCATAATAACAAAATTTTAATGAGTTACACTTACAGTAATCAATTAAGTTGTGACAAAACAACATTATATTTATATTGTATTTTTAGTGTTATTTTTAAATGATCCTTTTACTGTTTTAACCAATATTTTGAATTTTATTATTAGTGTTTTAGTATTTATGTTATTTTTAGTTGTTATTAAAAACAATACGTAAACTGGTATTTTATTATACAAATAATTAAAAAAAAACTAATCATAGATATAACAAAAAACCAAATCTTTGATATCATCATTCTATAAATTTGTTATTCAAAACATACATGTATATACATTCTTTTTATCAGATTTATAAAAAATCTGGTTAGAAAATGCTCAAAGTGTTTCAGTATCTAATCTTAAAATAAACAAAGTTTATTAAATAATCGGTTAAATTAAGTATGTATAAGAGGAAAGATAGCTATAAGTATTTTTTTAAGGTCAAAAAAATGTATATCATTTAAAAGTACTGGTACTAAATAAAACATAACAACCCAAGCAACACATTGGTATAAAAAACGTCTAAATGTCCGGCTAATAGACGTTTATTAGACATTAAAACGTTCTTAAACGCGTTATTAACGTTTATTAGACGGACATTTAGACGTTTTTTGTACCAATGTGTTGTTTGGGAACAGTATGAAGCATTAATATTTGTATTAAAACATAATTTTAAAACCCATTAGATGACAAATCTATTAGGTAGAAGTCTGCAATTGTCTTTTTTTTTAGTTTGATCACAAAATATCAATTTAAACAAAATTCAGTAAACACTAAAATATAATTGAGATCTATTTTAACGTAGTTTATCGTCAGTTATAATTGTATCGAGTTTTAGGTAATTGTACAAAATTACACAAATTTTAATAACATGTATAAAAAGTTTTGTTCATTCTGATTAAGCTTTGTTCTTCACCTTTCATTAATCATTGTGTTTGCTAGGATTAATAGACAACAAAAGATTTTCATAGAAAATATAATCGATAACTATCAAATAAATTAATTTTCAAACATTATATTAAGACAGTTGTTTACAATTTTAACCACATTTTTTGGTAATTATAATGTACAAATATTGTGTTAGTTATTATTATATAGGTAAGCATAATTCGTTTAATTTAAATACAATAGTTGATTATCTGAAGAAATCTTTAAACTGCAATATGAAACTAGGCCCGCGCCTAGCAGTTTTGGCGCCTTTGTGCAAATTTAAAATAACACCCCAAATTTGTATTACGTTCAGATGTGAGTACAGATACGGGTTAAGTTAAGTATTATTATCCACTATTAAACAATAATTTTAAAAAGTATTTTCATAAATTTATTTTCATTTTTATATTTTACAAATACAAGCCATAAGCCATACAAGTATTTTTTCATTGAGGTACATAACATAATTATAAACTTATAGAAAACAGAAATATATTTTAACAGTATTACAATTAAAAATTTTTAGATTTTAGTTTCATGATACAACAGCACAAGAAAAGGACGAAACTGATCGACAAATAAAAACAAAACAATATATTATTTTAATAATGCATGTCACCTTTTAAAGGTTAATATCCAGATATTAGGTATTGTTATTAATATTTTAGCGAAGTGAATTGAGCTTTCCGTGCTTTAATTTTTGCAAAATGTTTAATTAAATCTTCAGTGTCTAATTCTTTTAGCTGGTCCGTTTCTATTGAAATGATAACAAGATTACTTAGTCGGTTTTGCCCCATGGTCAATATTAAATAATTTTTATTATTTTGAGTTTTGAAAAAGATCGTTCTGTGGTAGCAAGAGAAACCGGTATTATTAATAAAATACAAAGTATTATGCTCGTGTTAGGAAAAGAATCCACTAAGTTGTTAATTGTTATATAATTTAAATTTCAACTTTTTGACATAATTCTAATTGTTCGTTTTCAGAATAACTTTTAAATTTATCAATATTCTATGAAAACGCAAAATTATTAGAGTAATAAGAAAGTAATTAGCATCTCTCATCCACTGATGTTATGATTACGTCTAGAACATTAAAAAAACCATCAACTTTGAACTTTAAAGTTTCGTCGTGGATCGCTTCATCGTCACATTCATAATCAAATCTTTTTTTTAAATTTTTTGCGGTCTTAGACCTCTTTGTTTTGTGAATTTAGGTTCTATGTCTAAGTTGAATCCTATTTTTTAGCATTAAACAATAGATCATTAAAACCTTTATCGGAGCGATAAGCTTTGAAAAAATTATACAAATTATTTAAATAATTACACTGAGCAACATCAAAGTTCGGTTTTTGAATAATTTTACTAACAATGTTAACTTTACTTAAAATATTACACCACAACACAATATAAGAATGCAAATCAACTCAAAATTTTGCAATTTTTGGCCAACGATGCAGCCAAATTTTTTACGTTGTTTTCAAAGTTTTCTTCGCTTATTTCAAACCGAGCATCATAAACATCCCCAAGTTGATACCTTAAAAGAGTCATTGCATCTATTCTACTACTACTACTACCATCGAGTATCCGGTAAAGGTTTTAAAGTTAAATTTGTTACCTTAGATAAATTAGATTTTAGAATTGACCAGCGTTTAGTAGAAGCTGAAAATGAGTTACGTTACGTTTAGGCGGTGAAAGAGGAAGGTTGTATAGATACGTTAATTTAGTAAATCTAATATAACGCGTTTAAACGGTATTACATCTTAAGTTAAAATTGTTAAAGGTTGATAAACGCAGTAGTGCATTTATAACGTAGTCGTTTGATTGCGAAATAAGGTGCGGCGTGCGGATAAGATATTATAATAATCAGCGTGGATTTTCCAGCGTTTATATTTTGCATTTGTATTCATAAAATACGTGGAAGTTTTTGGTGATTTTAATATAATTAATATCTCGTTAATTCATAAAATACGTGGAACTTTTTGGTGATTTTATGATAATTAACATTTCGTTAATCAGAAAGGACTGACAGTTAATTAGTGTAAAGATAAGAGGACAAGGGAAATTATGTCGGATTCCGACGAAGGGTGGTCTGAAGAAAAAAGAAAAAGGCAAGCTACGGTGGAGGAGGTGTTCAGGAAGAGCACCAAAGTAAGAAAATACCGGTAGCGGAAGAAAAAGAGAGAAAAGATGGTGAGTTAGTAGAAATGTGTAAAGAACTATTAAAGGAGGTAAAGAGTATAAGAGAGGAACAAATTAAGATGGGTAAGAAGTTGGAAGAGAATAATAAAGAGGTAAAGGAGATGAAAAAAGAATTAAGAAAGACAAAGAAGAATGGAAGAGGAAATTTGAAGAAATGGCAGTAAAGTATAGAAAGTTGGAGGCCAGATTGGAGAAGATAGAGAGAAGCTTGGAAAAAACGGAAAAGGAAAAAAGGAGAACAAACATAATCATAAGAGGTATGGAAGTAAAAGATGGAAAGAAGGAACAAAAGGGGCAAGTGGAAAATTGGATGAAGAAGGATTTAAATATAGAGAAAACAGTGGTAGAAACTAGAAAGCTAGCAGAGCGTGTAACGTTAGTAAGGGTGGGTACATTTGCGAATAAGTTAGATGTATGGAAGCAAAACAGAAGGTTAAGAGGTACGAACATTTATTTAGACGATGACATGACGAGAAGGGAACAAGAAATACAAAAGAAGATAAGATATGAAGCGAGTAAGATGAAGGGAGAGGGGAAAAGTATTAAAATAGGATTCTTGAAAGTGTGGGTGGAAGGTGAAGAAAGAATTTGGGATGAGGAGAGAGAAACTGTAGTGAAGAAGGTGGCAAAAAACTAAGAGTTGGGGGAGGGAAGGATGGATCAAATGATGTTGGCATAGCAAGTTATAAGGAAAAAGAGATGGAAAAGCAGAATCAAATGAAATTATTGTTTTGGAATGTGGCAAGCATAAAAAATAAAGGAGAGGATTTCTGGAGATACGTAGAAGGTTTTGATATGATGGGAATGTCGGAAACATGGTTGGAGGAAAAAGACTGGGAAGTATGGAAAGAAAAATTACCAGAAGGGTATAATTGGAAGGTGGAATTTGCAACTAGAAAAAAAAGTAAAGGTAGAACAAGGGGAGGGATACTAACGGGTATAAAAAGGAACTGGTCGGTGGAAAAAGAGGAGGGGGACGAGAAGCAAGGGAAAGGGATCGTAAAAAAGTATGTAGTCAGAGAAGGAAAGGAAAAATATATAGTGTTAACAGTTTATGGTCGTGATATGAGGTTGATAAGTGAACAGATTAAGAAAATGGTACAAGGGGAGGAAAAAGAAAAAAATATTATAGAGGGTGATTTTAACGCGAGAACAGGGGAAAAGGGAGGAGTGATTATAAGAGGGAAAGAAAAGAGAAGAGTTAGCATGGATAAGAAAGTTAATAGGAATGGGAAAATGTTAGTGGAGATATGTGAGGAAAAAGGGTGGTCCATTCTTAATGGAAATATAGAGGAGGGGGACAGAGGTGACTACACTTATATGGGAGGGAGGGGGGAATCGGTGATCGATTACGTGATAGTGAGTGGGGAGATGTAGGAGGACATAGAAAGGTATAAAGTGGGGGATGAAAAGGAATCGGATCATCAGCCACTGGAAGTGATTTTAAAAGGAAAATAGCAAGGAAATAAGGAGGAACAGAGGGGATGGGGAGTGAAAAAAGTGTGGACTGAGGAAAGCATAGAAAGATATAAGATGAAGTTGGAGCAAGTGATTTAGGGAGATGTAGGGGGGGAAGAAGAACTAAAGGAGTTGACTGCAGAAATGGAGAAGGCAGTAGAAAAGAAAAGGTTTGAGAGAAGACAAGGAAAAAAGAAAAACGAAAATAAGTGGTGGAATAGAAAATGTAGAGAGGCAAAAACAGAGATTAGAAATGCTAGAAGAATATGGAAGAAAGGTATAATAGATGTACAGGAGTATAAAGAGAAGAAAGTGAATTTTAAAAATGTATGTTTTGAGAGAAAGGTGTCGTATAAAGAGGACGGAGAAACAAGTAAAGGAAATAAAGAAAGAAGGAGAAGTGTGGAAATTTCTAAACAAGGAGAGAAGAAGAGGTAAGAGGAGAGGAGGTTTAACGGATATAAAGGTGTGGTTGGGTTATTGTATGGAGCGTTTGGAGGGAACAATAGAAGGACCTAGGCAGGTGATATTGCAAAGGGTAAATACAATACAGGAGAGGTGGGAGATAACGAAAGAGGAAATGGGGGAAGCAATAAATAGACTAAATTTAAGAAAGACGGCAGGAACGGACGCTACGCAAGTAGAGCAATGGAAATATTTAGGGGAGGGAGTGAGAGGAAATATAAAAAAAAAATTGATGCAATATGGAAAGGGGAGGAATTGCCAGGGAGTTGGAAAGAAAGTTTAATTCTGCCGGTTTATAAGGGAGGGGATAGGAAGGAGGTAAAAAATTATAGAGGGATTAGTGTCACTAGACAAGGGAAGAAGGGCATAGACAATGTTTATATATTGAAACAGTTAGTGAATGGAGAGCTAGATAAGAAAAGGGGTAAGGTATACGCGTTCTTAATGGACATAGAAGCTGCGTTTGATAATGTGAATAGAGAAAAGCTATGAAGAGTGTTAAGGAAAAAGGGAACAGAGGAACAACTAGTGAGGAAACTGGAAGGGATATATAAAGAGACTAAGAATAGGGTAAAAATAGGGGATAGTGTTTTATTTTAATTGCACTGTATATAGGGGACATAGAGGAAGTGTTGAAGGAAGGACAGTGTGGTGGGGTGGTCATGGAGGGAGGGATTAAAGTGTGGGTGTTGGCATATGCAGACGATATGGTCATGGTGGCAAAAAATGAGTTGGAGATGAAAGGTATGATAAATACGATAAAGAGGTACCTGGAAAGGAAAGATTTGGGTTTAAATGTGAGAAAGTCTAAGATGGTAGTTTTTCAAAAAGGGAGAGGAGGAAAGAAAAAAGAAAAACGAGGAGTTAAGTTGGGAAGAACAGAAGATAGAGGCAGTGAATGAAGTGACATATTTGGGATATAGGCTAAGGTATGATAATAAAGATGATGCGCATATAAGGGAGTTATCAAAGAAGGGTAACAAGGTATTAGGGCAGGTATGGAGTTTAGGGGAAAGAGTATTTGGGAAGGAGATCGAGAAGAGAAGATGGCTGTTCGAGAAATTGATTAAAAGTGTGATGATGTACGGGGTGGAGGTATGGAGTTGGAAAGAGTGAAACCTATTGGAAAGGGTGCAGATAAAATATTGGAAATGGTTACTAGGTTTAGACAGAAAGACACCAGAGTACATAATAGAGGAGGAGGGGAAGTTAGAAAAGATTAGAATAAAAGCAGGGAAAAGGGCGATGGGTTATGAAGAGACAATGAAGGTAAGGAAAGAATGTAAAATTTTGCAATGTTGCTGGAGGACGGTAAAAGATAGTAAAAATATATATGGGCAGAAAGAAAGAAAACTGTACTACCAACGAGAAGGTTTCGCAAGAGAAGAAGTGAAAAGAAGGAGAGAGGAAGGGAGGTTAAATACGGAGGAGATAGTAAGAAGAGATAAAGACTCGCAGATGCAAGAGAGGGAAGGAAAGATAAGGAAAGGAAAGTATAATGTAAGGTATGAGAATATAGTGTTCAGGGGGGTTCCTAAGTATCTGATGGAGAGGAGAAGCTTAGGAAAGAAACGGCTTATAGCCAGGTTTAGATATGGAAATGGGGAGAATATAAAAAAGTATTGGAAGGAGGATGTAATAAGGAGATGTAGATTATGTGGGGAGGGATGGGAGGACATAGAGCAGTTGAGTGAGGAGTGTGACGAGCTAAAGGAAGAAGGGAGAGGGAAGAAGGCTTTGCTTGGGGAGGAGGGGGAGGAATTGGATTGGATGAAAGCAGTAAAGGAAAGAAGGATAAGAGGGGAGGGTTAGGTCTAACAAAATAGAATATTAAGAAGGTGATTGAAGTGATTTATGGGAGAAAGTTGTTTTAGTTTATAAATTTCTGTACGTATTATATGTATTGTATTGTTATGTAAAGGGAAAGGATGTAGGGGTGACGTAACCCATTGTAGGGCCGAATGGCTTAGCAATTATCAATAAATAATAATAGTAGAAGCTGAAAAAAAAACAAACAGTTCTTGAACTAAAGAAAAAACATTGATGCTCAAAGTATTTGATTTGCGGCATTATTGACGATTAAATTTAGGGTATAAGTGCAACAAGGAACAAAGAGAGTTTGCGGATTAAAATCCAAATTTTTTTTGTAGACCATTATGCCTACCACGCATATTTGCCCTATTATCGTAACCCTGACCCCGCAAATCGTTGATGATATTTAAACCTTGTTTCCTTAACGCCGATAAAAAGATTTTGTCAAACCTTCATCCGACACATAATCTATAGGACAAAATAATAAGAAACGTTCTCTTATACTAATTCCCGTGCTCTTTAAATTAAAATATCTAATACAAACTGAAATTTGTTCTTGGTGACTAGAGTCAGGAGTGCAGTCTAATAATATAGAATAATATTTTGCCTTTTTAATTAGTTCTAAAATTTTGGATTTGATATTTTTACCGATGAAGTTGATTACTTCATCTTGTATTTTATCCCCAAGATAGTTTTTGTGATCTTTTATTTGAGAGCGTTTTGTATGTTCTGACATAATCGGGTCGAATTTAGAAATCATTTTTATGCATTTAAAAAAGGTACCTTTGTTTTTCTCAAAAACTTATTACTACTTCCACGAAAAGCTAAATTTTGCTGACCTAAAAACTGAGTCACGTAGAAAATTCTTTCTATAACAGCTTGCCAGTATTTAGTATCTCTGTTTATTACATTTTGAATTTCAGAATCAATTATTTCATTTTTATTAAAACGATTAGAAAGATCTAGCAATTTTAGAACATTTTCGATATGTAACTTATTCTTTTCATGAATGTTTAAATGTTCATTAAAAAATTTACAACAACCGCAGTAAAATAAATTTTTTTTTCGGAATACAACAATCAAAAATGCTTAATTTTTTCTTTGTTCGATAAAATTTTAAAGTGGTAACTATTGGAAAACTTACGCGCCCCGACTCCGTACTATCTCTCGGATAAATATCCTTTTTGTTTTGATAATGAGCAGGGCCACGTTCTACTAATTCTTGAATATTATTAGGACGTAATTTCTTTGGACATAGTGCAGCATCTTTCGAAGCTTGACTCATATTTTTCGTTCTGGTAATTTTTGAAGGTGTTGATTTTTTATTATCAGCGGAACTTGAAGATGTTGATAAATTGCTTTCTAGAAGATCAGTTTCTTGTCTGTTGCTGATACTTGTTTCAAGTACAGGTTCAGAATATTGGGAATCAGCTGTATTATTGTTGTTATTAATATTTGACAAAGTAGACTTGAGTTGTTGCTCTCTTTTTCTTTTATTCGACAAATTTTGGTATCCAGACAATTTCTTCTTTTTTTCTGACATCCTGTAAACTGTAAAGAAATTAATACGTAAGTAAACAGATTGACAAATTATTCATAAAAAATGGAAATGTTTTGATGTCTCAAACTCAAACTCGAAAGTATTTTCTTAATATTACTTATTTTAAGTTATTTAAAAAAATTATAAATTTTAGATGAACTCACCTTAATTCGCAACGCAAAACACATCACTATAAAACCTGTAAAACTACAAAAAACTAAAGTTTCAAAACCACATATCTTCTACCCCATGCACCTTTTTACTTCGCTCAGTTAATTATCGATCGTGTATCAGACAACAAATGAAATCGCGACCGATGCAGCGCTTAAATATATAAAGTTTTGTACATTGCAAGCTCAAACAGGAAAAAAAGCGCTTGTTCGCTCGTTTACTAGTTGCAAGCCAAATATCAACCTCAAACATGAATAAAATCAATTTTTTTTTGAGTTCGCACAATTCATGTTATCATGTTACGTATTACGTATTCGATCGAATAAATGCTATTACTGCGTAGTCTCATTTGGAAAATATATTATTTTCGAGAAGTAATTCAGTTTCCTTGTCTCAAAAAGTATGTAATAGCTAGTAATTCCTTACTGGGTTTTTTTATCATTATAAATTTTGTTTTGACAATGTTGTTTTATCTTTTTTTTACTTTTAAGTTTTGAGGCTTTTTGGCGCCTCGGCGCGGTCGTGCACCACATGACTTTGCCGTTATGTACGGCGCGGGACTGTATGAACCGTTGCTAAAACACAAGCGTAACAACGTTTTCCTACATTCTTTGCTATCTAATAAAGATATGCAATAAATTTTCTTTTACGCGCGATTGAAGTAAAGCTTTTTGGCGTTTTTGACCGATATTACTGAAAACATTAAATTTAAATTAAAATAAATATCATTTTAGATTGTTGATTTTCTTTTATTATTATTTATTGATGAAATAGTAAATGTGTTGCGTAAATTTACCTGTAACTTTAGACAAGCGGCTAGCTCAAAACAATTCGGCGAGAGAATCGTTCGGAAAACTATTAATTGCAGATACCGTTTAAATATGTGGAAAACTAATAGAGAACAAATAGCAACACACAGTTTTTAACAACGTGTATATTCATTTTACCAAAGAAAGAAAGAGGCTAAAAAAAGAATGGTAGAGTTACATAGATGCTATCAATTAAGAGTTAGTCGATAAATATCACAAAAAATAAGGTTACTGCAAGGCCCTGAGGGTATACTTCATGTAATATGTTTTCCAACTTTCGTCATTAGTAACATCACATCTAAACCAAAACAACGAATATAAAATTGAGCATAAATCTAAAAAAACAAAGGAAAACGACTACTGCCTCAACCCACTTTCAGTTTTAGAAGAAGAAGATACAGAAAACCAACAATAAAACGTTAGCACTGAAAACACTCTTAAACTTTCCCCAACTTTTATTAACGGTGTAAAAATGCAACCAAAAACAACCAAAAACTACAAAAAATTGTATAAGCACTGAACAAAAAAAAAGACAGAATTTCATACATATAAACCAAAAGACAACAGATACTTTAAAACAGTTCTGAAAAATTTGCAATATTGTCTTAACACGGATGAAATTAATGAAGAAATAGAGAATTTAGGTCACATAGTAACAAATATATGCTTCTAGGACAATTCGCCCCCCACAATTCGCTCCTGGACAATTCGCCCCGCACAATTCGCCCCGCACAATTCGCCCCGAACATTCGCCCCCGCATTTAAAAGAACCACTGATTATCTTAACTACCATTAATTACTATGTAATGCTGTTATTTCTAATTACAATGACTCACTTGCAGCCCAAACTCAAACTTTCTACTTATGTTTTCTAATAATGATTGCTGCATTCTTACAACCCTTTATAACTATCATTAGGACACAGTTATCGCTATATTTTCAGTGTCAATTTCCAATTTTGCCAAAACTATTAAAGCTGTAATTTACTTGAAAGTAGGTAGGTAATAAAAAACTATTTCTTTTAATTTGATTGCTTAGTAGCTATTTCAATATTTTTTGTAAAGTTGTTTTTTTTTTATAAATACTATTAAAATTAACTTTTACCCTTTTTTCGTCAATTGTAAATGCGGGGGCGAATTGTCCGGGAGCAAATTGTGCGGGGCGAATTGTCCGAAACCCCAAATATATATAACATCAAACAATACAGAACCAAAACACCTCAACCAATGTTCTTCGTTGAACTTAAACCTGCCCTTAATAATAAAGACATCTATAAAATGGAGTATCTTCAACAATGCAAAATTAAATTTGAACCGCCAAAATACAAACGGGATATCGAGTTATACGCTACATGCCAAAGATATGGCGATTCAAAAAATATTTGTTATTTAAAACCACGTTTTATTAAATGCACAGAGAGCCACTGTACTTCTAATTGCTCACGAAAAATAAAATCCAGTGATGCCCGTTGCAGTCAGTGTGGAGGAAACCATCCGGTATACTATAAAAAATGCACAGTTTACAAAGATTTGCAGAAGAAACAGATTCTACCTCTGAGATCAAAACTGTACACTCTTCCTTTGCAAATAAAAAATTACCAAAAAACACAACCAGGGCTATTTTACACAACACTTTGTGAACAACTAATTCAACAACCTCATCCTGCTAACATTACTGCACAAAATAAAGGGCCGATCTGAACAAATAGGCACCATGTTAAATTTTCTTACAATACAATTTATTTATTCATTAAACTACAATCATCTAATGGCAGCAGGCAGATGCACCGCCTTTCGGCATTACATCTTCTCTTGAATCGGTATTACAACACAAATGAGCCTACAGTACATTTTTACTTCATCTTAATTTTTCTTACTTAAAATTACACTATTTGAAAAGAAAACTAATTCTACCTACTCAGTCCCTCTGGCTGTAACTTTCCGGATTACATTTTGCAGGTCGAAACTAGATGCTCATTTCGGGGTATCTAGCTTCGCTGCATTTTTTTCTAGCTCGTCCACTTACATGCTAAGCTAACTTATGCTACCTTATTGGCTAAGTCAAACAAAAGAAAAAAGAAATAAAATTAATACCAATATAAAACAAAGTAAAAGCAAAACAATTTAAAATAAGATTAATGAAATAAATTAAAACAAATAAACAGAATTAAGTAGTTAAAGTAAAAATAAAGTAAGAAAACAAATGCAACAAATAAAACGAAATTAAACAAATCAAGTTGATAAATAAGCAAATGAAGGAAAGTACAAACATAAGGTAAAAAATAAAATAAAATTCAAGTCTGTTCTGCTTAACCAAAGATCTCAGCAAAGTTGTCCCAACGCACTCAACACTTCGTAGGCCCCGTGGCCTCACTACCGCACTTTAAGCGTCGTCTCTGTTTCCGCATTCGCATAGTTCCGTGTCTGATCCCCTGATGTTGCTTAAGTACGTTTTGAAGTTGCCGTGGCCACTCATTAGTTGTACAGGGCCTTCATAAATGATTGGATCCCACGTGACATATATGTTAGGCAACCAACATTACTTGGATTGGTATAACGTAAAAAAAATTACTAAATGAAAAATTTGATTTGTAACCTTTAAATTAAGGTTAAGTAATTAATTAAAAACAGTAACACGTTAACAACAATACCTATTTATTTAAAATAAAAATTGGTAATAACAATTATTTGAAATTTATAATCGATGTTCAAAATGTTGTCCTTCAGCTGCGATACATGTGTTAACTCTTCTTTTTAAATTTTCGAACACATTACGAAGCTCATCAACTTCAATATTTTGAATAGCATTAATAATTGCATGTTCCAAGTCTTCAATATTGTGCAGTTGATTCTTATATATTGTTTTTTAAATGTACGTAAAGATAAAAATCTAGTGGCGTAAGATCTGGAGACCGTGGAGGATACAACCCTTGGCTTATTATTCTTTCATTGTAGAATTGTTGAATAAATTTAGTTATAGCTAGAGTAGTATGAGCCGTTGCATTATCTTGCTGAAAGTAACCAAATTGAAGTTCGTTGTCGTCTAACTGCTCAAAAAATTGACCCAAAATATCATGATAACGATCTGCGTTTACAGTATTGTAAAAAAATATTGGTCCAATTATCCTTCTCCTTGACATTACAATCCATACACCAACTTTCAAAGGATGTAATGTTGTTTCCACAAAAGTGTGTGGATTTTTGGTTGCCCAAGTGCGATAATTTTGGCTATTTACATATCTACTTAAATGAAACCATGCTTCGTCCGTAAAGAAAGTTAAATCCAATAGGTCATCGTTATTTAAATGTTCATTAAACCATTCACAAAATTGAACACGCTGCAGGAAGTCAGGAGCACGTAATTTTTGATAAACCGTAACCTTGTACGGAGTCATTGAAAGATTCTTTTTTAATGCTTTGTGGCAAGTTCCTACTGACAATCCTAAAAATGAAATGTTTGTATCTTAAAAGTAGAACTTAAAATGATTTTATACCTGTCGCTGCAGATAATTTTGCCACCGATTTATTTGGACTTTGTTCCATGCGATTGCGAATGTCTTCGACAACAGGTGCAGTAAGTACAGTAGGCCTCCCTGCAGCTTTCCCCTTACAAATGCAATTTTTATTTAAAAATCAATTAACTAAAACTTGTTTACGTTGTCGGAAAACATCATAAGTAAAGTTTGCTTCTGGGAAATGTTCGTTGAATTGATCGATGCAACTTTGAAGAGAATACGACCAAGTTCCATCGGGATTGCGAGTACCACTTCGAAAATGGGCCATTACAATGATCGTGTCTTGTTGATCGTGAAATTCTATTAATATAAAATTTAAAAAATTACAAAATTACAGCTGTTATTCAGTACTTACTCAGAGAAAAAACAAATAGTGCTGAGTAGTTATGATAATAACTGTTTTAAAATATAAAAATAGAGAATAAAGAAAACGATGCAAAATAATACTCGATGTAAACAAAACGTCAAACGAGAATGTCAAATAATGTTACTAAACGTTAACAGCTGTGGTCACACTACCAACCTAAAATCATGTTGATGCTCAACTCTTAGCTCACGTGGAAAATGGGTTTTAATGAAGGCCCTGTACCGTGTTGCTGTCAAGCGTCACGCGTACGGACCTTCTAATCTCCAGCGCCGGTATGAACGTGTACACGTTTTTTCCAATGCTTGGGTTTCTTCATCTGTCGTTCCAAACTGCGTTTGTTTGCTTGCGAAGTCGGTTTTTAATGGTGATTTTCAAAATTTGGTCATATTCGACGTCGATGTCGTCGGCTAAAGTCGCCTCTTTCGCTAATTGATTTCCCGCTGTTCCTGCGTGAGCTTTGGTCTAGCAAAACTCTAATCGCGTTTTGTCGCTTGCTTATCTTATGAGTATCCGACCTCGAAAACCAGCTCCGTTTGCCTGGAGACGCTTGTCAAGGCTTCTAGCGCAGCTCTCAAGTTGGTTACAATTGCCGCTCTCTCCGGTACGTTCTGTATCTGCCCCAGTAAATGCTGAATTGCCTCTCGTATGCCGATTAATTTGCATTGGAAAATGGTAAAGCCGTTTGCTTAGAAGTTTAGAATATTTTGCGCGCGTACGTAATGGCAGGTTAAATTGCTCCTACCTTTAAAACCCCACGTTAACAAGGCGCCGAGCCGATCTTGCCTGCAGGTTTTTGGCTTCTGTCGGCCACGTAGTCGATGTGCGAGTCCAGTTTAATATATTGTTGATTAAAACTCCTAAATACCTTATGTTTTCCTTGCAATATATTCTGTCCTGTCCTAGAACAAAAGTTGGCCTCTCTTGCTGTGGTCTTTTGCCGTAAAATACCGCTTTGCTTTTTGCCGCGTTAAAATTTAACTTTTGTCGTCCTGTCCATTCGTTTATTTCTGCCAGAGCTTTGTTTGCTGTTGCTTTTAATGCTTTAAAACTGTGCGCGGTTACGAGGAGCATGGTGCCGTTGCCATACCCCACGAGGGTACAGTTTTCCGCAAATATAATGCTGAAAATTGTGTCGTACACCCGTTTCCAGTAGACTGGTCCGATGCAACTGCTTTGGGGGCATCCTCTTTTCACTCTTCTGCTTCTTGTTTCGTTAGCCAGTATTACTTGAGCTTTTCTGTTTCTGTTTCTGTCGAAAATAATCTTTCGTTATGTCGGTTATTTTGATTGGAATGTTTCTTCGCTTCACTTCTGCTATTATCGTTGGGAACCACGCGTTATCGAATGACCTTTCGATTTCCAGAGAGATCGCGGTGCAGTAACGATTTCTTGCTTCATTTTCCTTTACGAACTCTACCAATAGTCTTATGGCGTCCGTGGTTCGAGATCGAGATGGAATCCTCTGTCTTTTTTCACGTGATGCTGTGTATCCGGGTAGCAACAATTCTATCGACGACCGGAAATAAACTGATAGGACGAAAGCTTTTACGTTCCATCATGTCTTCCTTGCCCGGTTTCGGAATGAACCTGATTGTTTGGATCTTCCAGCACGTCGGGAAGATGCCCTTCTTTAAATAAAAGTAAAACGTTCGAATCAAGATGTGCGGGACTATCTCAAATGCTTGTTTTGCTGTTGACGGTGGTACTTCGTCGTGTCCGGGAACTTTCTTCGGGTTCATCTGCCGAGCGCTCTAGCGATCTCTCTTATTATGATTTCTTTATTGCGTCGAGGTTTGTTATCCGTTCTTGGTTCGTCGTACGCTCTTCTTATTGCCACGTGTTTGCGGTCGTCCTGTCGATCGTCGTTGTCGGAAAAGAATTTCTCTAGTAAAGCGTCCGCCGTTTCAGCCGCTGTTCTCGTGTACGTTTCGTCCGGTAGTTTGATGTTATTTAGGACGGTTTTCCCGTTCTTTTTCAAATAATGGATAGTATGATATTTGTACCCTGTATAAGGTTTGTTCTCGGGGCTTCTCGCCTTACTGGAAAAGATAGATGTCAACGCATAAAACAACCATTCTTCCAGTAACGTTCGAATAGCACGAATATCACCTAAAGCTAAGTACGCCCAAAAAAAGACGTTCATGGCCATTTATTTCAAACGCTTCCATGCGAGTTTGGACAAAATAGTTTTTAGTGATTTTAGTGAAAGTTTTTATGGGGGTAAGCGTTTGTTTCCAATTTTTGCAATTTAATTTAATTCTTCCGTAATTGTCTCATACTCTTGCAACGTGTCTTGTGCTGTATAGATAAGATAATAAAACGATTGAAAAAAAAATTAATGATGACACGTTTGATTGTTGCGAATGAATAGATGGCCACTTGCCGAAACTTAATATTTGATTTAGGAAAAACGCGGTGCATTCGATTGTATTCAGAAATCGTATGATGTTGTGTGGATTGTATTTGTGATAACACCATATATACGGTTAATTCTCTTTCAGAAAATTTTAGGAAATACTGCAAATATTGTGCTAGTTAGCAACGTATTTTGGAGGAAAAGTAACTGTGACTATTGTACTTCCTATTTTTAATTTTTTGTTACTTTGTTCGGTTGGTTGTCCGCACATTCCCGGTAGTTATCACAATTAACTAACAAGTTTTGTTTTGTGTGTAAGGTCAGATTAGACGGTGCGCTGTGGTTCTCGGTCTTATTGAGAGTTGCACTTTCTAATTACAATGCATAATTACAAATTGTATTTTTGTTGTTGTCGGAATGTAAAAGTTTAGGCTAACAATGTAACCGGCGTTGAAATTTGGTCGTGAATCTTTTGTAAAAGACCCTGTATTTGAATGTATTTTGCTTAATTATAAGCGATTGCGTATTTCACGTTAAAGCATCGAAAACGTTTCACTCGTTTACTTTTATTACATCAATTTAAGTTGATGTTTATTTAATAATTATTTCACAATTATTATTGTTTTTTTTTAAACGCATAAAATTCGTAATTTTACGGTTTAATGTACTTCATGGTTTCCAAAATTACGCTGTTTCGAGTTGGATTTGCTATCGAAGTGTTGTGTTAAGAAAAAAATCCAGTCTTTGCTTTTGTGCGGATTTCACATTGGTATCAAAGAGAAATTTTCCGCCGTTATTCTATTGTTTGGGGGTCCCACCAAATCTCGATCGACTGCAGAACACCTAGACCGTCCCGGGGTCGCTTTATCGCCTAAACTCAAAAGCTTCTGGAATCGCTGTGCCCAACAGTTTTCCTGGTACAAACAATTGAGTCAAAGTATTTTATTGTCAATCTCGTTTCCAAGTAAGGACGGATTTTTGAATATAACCCACCCCGTCTCCACTGAGCAGCGGCATAACATCGTTTATGTTACCTTATTGCAGGCAGTGACATTGTTTCAACTTTTGCATGTAACAACAAATCCACTTTATTGCACGACATGTTTTTCCCAAATCTACCATCTGCTTGTTATCTCCAACGATAAAAGAAACGGGGTATAAACAATTATAAAAGAATTAATTTAAACCGCCAATACAAAAAAATGTAACCAATTACCCCAAATAAGCTTTTGCTCAAATAGACGAAATATTCGACCGCATATTTACGTGGAATTGCGTGAAATAACTTAATGATAAAAGCTTTGTTGGACGTAGACACCGCTAAACGGAGGTCTGTGTTGCACAAACGTTACCGGAAGAAATAAAATCAGGCTTTTAAAATTTGACAGGGAGCGTGTCGAGGATAAATCTTATAGTAGAAAATTTTTAATATACCACATTTTTAACATAATAAACCAAATGTATGCTATGTGAGTTTTGAAATTAAAACTTTCCGTAGCTGTATTTAGCAATTAAGTTGGCAATTGTGATTAATGATAAATGTAAGTCAAATTTTAGTAAAATCACGTAAACATTTTTAATCATAAGAAAATTGTTATATTATTTAAAAATATATATAACATAATAACTTGTAAGCTATTTTTATATGTTTAATTATTTTTGTTAATTCATTTGCTTTTAGTGTAATTGACGGTGACAATTGAAATTGCCGAAACTAGTTTTCTGGTTTATAATAAATACTATTTGTGGATCGACTTAGTGAAAATATCAAATTTTATTGAAATATCTCCATTTAGAGATGAATTACTTTAACTGTATTAATTATCAAACAACTTTAAAATGTTTAGGAAGCTAAAGATGTAGATTTTGTACACAATTTTGCATTGTAATTTAAATTGGCAAGGATATACAACTGATATTAACATTTTGTGAATATTTTAAACTAATAAGTAAAAAATATTAATCTAGAATTTGTTTATTTAGTAGAGAAATTTCTCTAGTATTTTTTGTTTTTTTATTATTATAATAATATAAAAAGTGAAAAATTTGCAATTCTTTACGTAATATTTTGCTGTCGTCGTCTTCAGAAAGATATTTTTAAATTAGCAAAGTCCTATACATACAGTCTTTGCAAAATGCTTGTGTACTTTAAAGTTAATAACAAGCTGAGATTGTGGCTTACTACACAATAAAAATTCAATATTTCTACATATAAAAATTTCTGTTAACAAATTGGCATTTTTAGAAAAACTAACTTTCAACGAACAGACTTAGCGATTTCAATCCTTTCAGTAGAGGTTACAAATTACATTAATACGAATATGATTTAAATTATGTTCATCTGTTGATGATCAATAAATATTCCATTCGACTTCTGGCCTTTCAGATAACCTTTTTTCGAAGAAATAGTAACAATTATTTTTCGTTTTTTATTTACTAATGACGCTCATGATCAATGTCATCGATCTCTAAAAGTTTATTTTCTATTCACATTTTTGTATTTTTTGTTAAATTAAGTTAAACGTTTAAACTCAATTTCTTTAATGTATTTCATATATAGGCCAATGCGTTTATGAGTAGATTCTTATCTAAACAAAGCTATCAACAGTACTCGAAATAAATGCATTTATAATGCAATTTACTCTACGGATACTTTAAACTCTTAAATTTTCATAAATAAAGTTATAGGCGTCATTTCATCGTCAAACCATTACCTTCGACAGTTAATTTCGTTACGCAATTACGTAGGTGATAATAGTTTTTAAGTTTAACGACGTACTTGAAATTTATTTGCAAAAAAAGTATTTTTTAGGTTTGCTATTGCAAATTTGCTTTAATGATTCCGGCGTTGAGGTCATTGTGAATAATTATCGTAATATGCAGCATTTTGTGGCGATTAAAGTTATGCGTGCATGCAATTGTGTATTTTACGATGGAAGCAAATGCAAAACTCCTTGGTATTTCGTCAGTTTTAATTACTGCAATTAAAAGCATTTTTAAAATTATGTAATAGAAGTACATCAACACGTATAATTAGAAGTAAATTGTTAGTACACTACTAGCTAATTCTGAAAGTTGTATAATGCTACGTTATTGCGGTTTACCAAATGAGGACAGCTAACTGTATAAAGAAAGGTTTTCATTTCAAGATCATTTTCACTTAAACTTCTAAACTACGCTACTTAATTTTATATTTTTAATTAACCTAAACATTTTGTTTGTTTCTAATTCTAATACAGTTTTTATTATAATTTATGAAATTAATAATTTTTGTATTATGATACTAAAGAAACGAAATAAACCTATTTTTTCACCATTTTGTTTTCGAGCTATAGGAACGCCAGTATATTTACTGGAATTCTGTTTAATTATTGTTATAAAGAACGTTTGACTATAGAAGAACTTTTTAACTTAAAAAAATAATACTGTAGGAAGACACCAGAAGTCAATAGCAGCGATTAAGTGTTTTTGTTTATAAGTGTAAATATGTTACTTTTGCACCGCATAAACGAGTGATTTGCACTAGTTTGTAACACACATTAACACTATAAGATATTCATCTTATGTTATTTATTATAACGTTAGTACAAGGTGTTTATGTTATTTCTTTAACATGCAGTTTTAATAAGTCAAAAACGCTACTAAAATTTTAACACTGCGAATTGTTTGTTTTTATAAAAGTATAATGTAATTACAGATTAAAAATATACATAAATACTTATGAAAACTGCATCAATACAAATATAAGTAGAAGAGACGTACCCTAAGCATTTTTGATCACAGAATGGCTAAAAATTATATTACAGTTAATTTTTTTTGACACAATTGTTAGATAATAGATTAACAATCATAACTACGATAAAAATACTTAACTTAAGATGTATTTTTTTTAAATTTAAAGAATTAAATTATGTCATTTTAAAAGCACATAGAACAAGAAAATTCTAAAAACACGCCAAAAAATCAAGAAACTGTTACATGCAAAAGTTGAAACAATGTCACTGCCTGAAATAAGGTAACATAAACGATGTTATGCCGCTGCTCAGTGAAGACGGGGTGGGTTATATTCAAAATTTCGTGATTGATTTGGAAAACTTGACGAAAACACAAAATCGAGAAGTAATAAAGTCAAAATCAAAGGGCGCCAGGAAGGAGTAAAGCTTAATGGACTTCTGGCCCTTGCCAACCACAAGCCCGCTCCTGAAGGATACACTCTAAATGGACTTACCTTAATAGAGTGTATCTCACTAAAATCTGAAATAATCTAATAAAAATTACACACGCGAAGGCCGACGGAATTAAAAGCTTGTTACAATTTAACTATTTAACATTTATTTGAACACAAAAAAAAATAAAACAAAATAATAGTATTGAAATCAACAAAATTAACAAAACAAAACACCAAGGACAAAATATACGTAAAATAAACGTTTAATAAACAAAAGAAAAAAAATTAAAGTTAACTGAATAAATGTCGAAATTAATTAATTATAAAATGAAATAAACTCATTTAGTATAAAACTAAAATAAAACTTGAATATCGAAAAATTATTCGGTCACGTCACGACAATTATTAATTACATTATCGGTATCTACAACATCAATTAGCGACACTTTTGATTTTTCTTAAAATCTCAAAGCTTTTAAAACACAATCGCGTAAACAAAAATTTCACATTTAAATAATCGGTACAACATAAATACCTTGAATTGTCGTCGTAACTCCAGGAAAGAACCTGTGGTTGATTCTGGGTTGCCAGCTGTCTACGGGAAGAAACGTTGGAGGGTACCCCAAACAATTGAATGACGGCGGAAGAATTTTCTTTTAATACCAACGTGAAATCCGCACAAAAGCGAAGACTGGATTTTTAGCACAACACATCGATAGCAAATCTAACTCGAAACGTTAGCGTAATTTTGGAAACCATGTAGTACATTAAACCGTAAAATTACGAATTTGGAAAACCAAGCTTTTCTACCACCACACTTAATTTTCACGGTTCCATTTATTTCACTTCCGCGGTATTACATAACGGTAGGGTAAAGGCACCCCGAACACTTGACTACATCTCGATACCCGGTGTTCAAAATCAGCTAAACTACCAAATGAAACGAAATGGGTTTAAAATAAACAAAAGTAGATACTAAGAAAATGTATCAAATTTCATTCCAGAAAGGAAATCATAAATTAGATAAAGTTGTTAATCCAATGCAATCACCAGAAATAACATACAAAATCATAATAAAGACCACGGACCTTTATGCGTTTAAAAAAAACCAATAATAATTGTAAAATAATTATTAAATAGAAATCAACTTAAATTGACGTAACAAAATTAAACGAGTGAAACGTTTTCGATGCTTTAACGTGAAATACTCAATCGCTTATAATTAAGCAAAATACATTCAAATACAGGGTCTTTTACAAAAGATTCACGACCAAATTTCAACGCCGGTTACAAAACTTACTTTCATAATAGACAAATACCTATTAAATAAATGAATAAATAAAATAAAAAATTATAAACATATCTCACAAATATATTCTTTGCATTTTGGCGAGACATTAGCACACTTG
Source organism: Aquatica leii (assembly GCA_035610365.1). Classification (NCBI taxonomy): domain Eukaryota; kingdom Metazoa; phylum Arthropoda; class Insecta; order Coleoptera; family Lampyridae; genus Aquatica; species Aquatica leii. Next base: position 31,147,871 of record CM069437.1, on the reverse strand, counting down.
CAGTGGGACCAATTCCTGTACTTAGCGCATTTAATCCATTTTTACTTATGGATTATGAAAATAGTGAATCGCAATAGAGCCAAACCGCATCTTCGTCACTATCGTCATCTTAATCTTCTTCAGAGAAGGAGAAGAAGAAGGATGAGGACCTACCAACCACCCGAACTTACTTGGTTCAAGTTCGCCACATAGAAGATTGAACGATTTAGGATATAAATTTCGAGATGAAGCATAATCTGTTTAGACAAGTTGGATGGACTATATTACAGGTTCGCGCTTAGAAAGCACGAGGCTCCGCGAGGCACCTACCTTTTGGCTTATCCTCGCTTTTTAGGCTAGAAACCAAGTAGGCGGAAAAAGGAAACGTTATTGTAATGGACAGGATGCAGCCAGTTAGTCAAGTCAGCTAAAAAGAAACTGAAAATGTTAGTAAAACTAAAAATAATCAAAATAAAATACTCTAAAATAATAAGCCCTCATGCAATTAAATAACTAAATAAATACCCTACTTCGTCGTAGCTGACTATATAAATAAATCAAAATGCCATGCAAAAATAAATGAAATTAGACTGGTTTTACGTTTGACTCTGATCTCTTCTAGCGAATACAATGGATTCATTAACGTCGGACACTAGTCTAAGAATGGACATGGGGGAATTGGTTCTTAGGGTACTTTGGTCATCATCGAATTCCCGACAAGCGAGAATCCTATGTGACGTAGTATCACGAGCACTACACGACAGGCATCGGTCGTCATCGGCAACGGAATCCGCCGTGGGATGTAACAATTTGGACGGCCGCTCGTTCCGGATCGTGGGACATGTTGATCCAGTTTAGGGTATTGGGTATCATGGAATAGGCGTTACGCCCCTTATGGGATGTATCTCACAGCCGCTGCCATTCATCCAAGATCAAAGTCTTGAGATGACGCTTGACGGCCGAAAAGGAAATAAAATCTGCAGTCAAAACTTGCTGGTCTAAAAAGGTACAAGTGCCAGCCCTTGAGAAAACTTTGATGCAGTATGTTTCCTGCAATAAGAGATGCAGAGTGGGATATTTTGCCACGACGCATAAAGAATCGATTGGAACTGTACGATATGCCCCGTACGAAGGAATAAGGACTGTAGAGATGCCAGTTTCCTAACAATATGAGTATGTTTTAGTCTATGGTACAAAATGTCTAAATACTTATTAACCACATAGAAACAGTGTTTGACGAAGCTCAGTTTGTGATTAAGCAAAAGTCCGAGGTATTTGAATTCGAAATTCGAACTGTGGGATCTCTTGACAACGGGGAGCCAAAAGCCATATACTTGGTCTTGTCAGCTGTCAATTTGGCCGCCCAGCGAGTCAGAATGTCAAGGCACTGTCGTGAATTTGTCTCTAGGTCACGTCTATTGTTTGCGGATACTGTGATAGAAATTTCATCCGCGTAAGTAAAAATGTCGCAGTTATCAGGTAAGTCTCGTTTAAGTAAGAAATCAACAACAACGTTCCACAAGGTCGGCCCAAAAACCGAGCGGCCCGAATTTGAATAGCTCTCTGGACTGTTGCCTTATTTCATTAGTGGCGGCATCGAAGTTTTGCTTAAGGATCGCCTTCTTTACCCGCGGGGGAGCGGTTGGTAGGAACGTCCGTGATAGCGATCCTAGAAAGGATATTGCCTTGCGGTCTGATGACAAGGACGGTTTTGCCGAGGATATCCGCTGGGTTCTTGGAAAGGTCGGTCTTTGCAGGCTTCAAACGAACGGAGTTTTGTCCTATTTTCGTCATTCGGTCTAATCTTAGACCGAGCGTGGTAGTATTAATGAGCATTGTTTTGGTCTCGTCAAATGTCTTCTTCGCATCGTTTCGCATCGCTTCGCATCGTTTCGCATCGCTTCGCATCGCATCGCTTCGCATCGCTTCGCATCGCTTCGCATCGCTTCGCATCGCTTCGCATCGCTTCGCATCGCTTCGCATCGCTTCGCATCGCTTCGCATCACTTCGCTTTGCATTGCTTCGCATCGCATCGCATCGCCTCGCATTGCTTCACCACATTTGGCGTCGCATCGCTTCGCATAAATTCGCTACGCATCATTACGTATCGCGACGGATGCGTCTTTTCGCATCATTTTGCATCGCATCCTTTCGCACTATTTCTTACCGCTTCGCATCGCATTGCTTCGCATCGCATCGCACCGCTTCGCATCGTTTCGCATTGCTTCGAATCGTTTCGCATCGCTTCGCTTTGCATTGCTTCGCATCGCATCGCAACGCTTCGCATCGCTTCATTACATTTGGCGTCGCATCGCTTCACATCAATTCGCTACGCATCATTACGTATCGCGACGGACGCGTCTTTTCGCATCATTTTGCATCGCATCCTTTCGCATTATTTCTTACCGCTTTGCATCGCATCGCTTCATTATATTTGGTGTCGCATCGCTACGAATCATTTCGCTACGCATCATTACGTATCGCGACGGACGTGTCTTTTCGCATTATTTTGCATCGCATCCTTTCTCATTATTTCTTACCGCTTCGCATCGCTTCGCAGCGTTTCGCATTGCATCGCATCGCATCGCATCGCACCGCATTGCATCGCATCGCTTTACCACATTTGGCTTCGCATCGCTTCGCCTCGCTTCGCATTGCTTTGCATCGCTTTGCATCGCTTCGCATCGCTTCGCATCGCTTCGCATCGCTTCGCATCGCTTCGCATCGCTTCGCATCGCTTCGCATCGCTTCGCATCGCTTCGCATCGCTTCGCATCGCTTCGCATCGCTTCGCATCGCTTCGCATCGCTTCGCATCGCTTCGCATCGCATCGCATCGCTTCGCATTGCTGCGCATCGCTTCGCATCGTTTTGCATTGCTTTGCATCGCGTCGTTTCGCATCATTTTGCATTGCATCCTTTTGCATTATTTCTTACCGCTTCGTATCGCTTTGATTCGCACCGCTTCGCTTTGCTTTTTTTCTGCATCATTTTGCTACGCTTCGCATCAATACGTATTGCTTCGCATCGCGTCGTTTCGCATCATTTTGCATTGCATCTTTTTGCATAATTTCTTACCGCTTCGCTTCGCACCGCTTCGTTTCGCATCGCTTCGCTTCGCATTGCTTCGCATCGCTTTGCATCGCTTCGCGTTGCATCGCTTCGCATCGCTTCACCACATTTGGCGTCTCATCGCTTCGCATCATTTCGTATAGCGACGGACGCATCGCTTTGCGTCGTTTTGCATCGCTTCGCATCGCATCGCACCGCTTCACCACATTTGGCGTCGCATCGCTTCGCATCATTTTGCTACGCATCATTACGTATCGCGACGGACGCGTCTTTTCGCATCATTTTGCATCGCATCCTTTCGCATTATTTCTTACCGCTTCGCATCGCATCGATCCGCATCGCTTTGCGTCGCTTCGCATCGCATCGCACCGCTTCATCACATTTGGCGTCGCATCGCTTCGCATCATTTCGCTACGCATCATTACGTATCGCGACGGACGCGTCTTTTCGCATCATTTTGCATCGCATCCTTTTGCATTATTTTTTACCGCTTCGCATCGCATCGCATCATTTTGCTACGCTTCGCATCATTACGTATTGCTTCGCTTTGCGTCGTTTCGCATCATTTTGCATTTGCACCCTTTTGCATTATTTCTTACCGCTTCGCATTGCTTCTCATCACTTCGCATCGCATCTCATCGCATCGCTTCTTATCGCATCCCGTCGTTTTGCTGTCTAACGTTTTGTATCTTATCTCATCTTTCTTCTTTGCTAAACATAGCTAATGCTCGTTTTTTATCTGTCAAATATATCTGATTTTCTTTACAAATACGCACGACCTGCTATCGGCTACATACATAACATATGCTACAGATACAAATGAAGCGATTTGATCAGAAGTTAAACCTATTTCACCTTTACGTGGAATCCTCTTTCTTTCAGCTACGTAAGCAGCCATAGCTGCTCTCTCAGCAGGCAACAACGCTTTTATGCGTTAACGTAGCATGTGCATTCTACTGAGGACAAATTACACCATTTTCAGTATCAGAATGCGTCTCAATAATTGTACGTTTTTCATCCTTCATCATTCAGCCATTCATCAGAACTACCCTCGCTCCTTTTTTTCTTTCTTTGCTTTTTTGTTTCTTTTGCTTTTTTTGTTTCTTCAACTCCTTTCTTTCAATACTAAGATAAGAATGTCTTCCGGGTTTGGACCGTGTCATTGTTGTAACCGAAGCTGTCAACGTTTCGCCCACTTTCCTGTCTATCAATCTCCATTATATTACTTTTATTTTCTGAATCAGAATTAGATGAATCTTGTAGCGTGGGAGATTTTCCCCAAATGTTTGAACACAATCGCATGCCAAGTACCTCTCGTTCTTGTCGACGAGCTTTTAGAACTTCTTCCTGTTGTGTTAGTCTTTTTAAATTAGTGCGAAGCTTATGATGTGAATGAAAATTGTAATGATCATTTGGCCATCTTCTCTCAGGTGACCTATTATTTGAACTCCAGACATTCAAGTACTGCAATGAATCAAATTTAGATTTATTGTTCACATAAATTGCAACATAATTTATTATTATTATTACTAATTACCAGAACGACTTCTAAAAATGGTTTAAATTTTTTAAATAACTTAGACTTAGAATGTTGCTATTATTGTTTAATTCATGTAAGCAGTGCTTTGTATTTATGAAGGAAGAATAGCAATCCCATTTCGTCGTATCGCATCGCCATCGCACCGCATCGCTTTGCTTCGCATCGCTTTGCTTCGCATTGCTTTGCATCGCTTCGCATCGCATCGCATCCCATCGTTTTGTGTCGCATCGCTTCGCATCATCGCTTTGCATCGCATCGCTTTTCGTCGCATTGCTTCGCATCGTTATGCATAGCTTCTTTTTGCATCGCAGCGCTCGGCATCGCATTGCATCGTTTTGTATCGCGTCGCTTTGAATCATTTCTAATCGTTTCGCATCGCGTTGTTTCGCATGATTTCGCATCGCTTCGCAAAGCATTGCATCTCATCGTATCTCATCTTTCTTCTTTGCTAAACATAGCTAATGCTCGAATATATCCGATTTTCTTTACGAATACGCACGGCCTCCATCGACTACTACCAGACATATAATATCCCACAAATTCAAATGAAGCGATTTAATCAGAAGTTAAACCTTATCACCTCTGCGTGGAATCCTCTTTTCTTCAGCTACGTAAGCAGCCATAGCTGTTCCCTCACCAGGCCACAACGCTTTAGCCATTTCTCTATGCGTTAAAGTAGCATGTGCTTTCTGGTGCGGACCAAATACACAATACAATTCTTCAGTATCTGAATGCGTCTTATTAATTATACGTTTTTCATCCTTTTCTACCCATTCATCAGAACTACTTTCGCTGAAAAAACGCTTTTTTTTTTCTATTTCTTTGCTTTTTCGCTCTTCGATTTTTTGTGTTTTTTTTTGCATTTTTGTTTTTTCAACTCCTTTCTTTCAACCTCCATTATATTGCTTTTATCTTCTGAATCAGAGTTAGATGAATCTTGTGGCGTTGGAAATTTTCCTCGAATGTTTGGACACAATCGCATGCCAAGTACTTCTTGTTCTTGTCGACGAGCTTCTAAAACTTCATCCTCTTGAGTTAGCCTTTTTAAATTACTGCGATGCTTATGATATGAATGAGAATTGTAATGATCATTTGGCCATCGATCACTTTTCAATTCGCTCTCTCGGTCTCTTTATCTCTGTGTAAAGGACTTCTTCGAGCTGTAACGACTAAAGTCGTTTGAATGTGAGCGATCTGTAGATCTTTTGTCAGACGATCTATTATTTAAACTTCTTTTAAGATAGTTACTCATTGTTGGGAATAAACTTTGTTTGTATTTATTAAAGTATTATACGAATGCCCTTATCCGACCCATTGATCATTCCTTTGTGCGTTCCACAAAAACCAAAAAAATAGAACAAAGGTCCTATTCGATAATTTTATGCACGTATTATACGAGCGCAGTTTAATTGCGTTAAGCACTTTAATTTCTTCAAAGTAACATTTCCGGCCTCCGCTGGACACTCGGTTCAGAACACCGTCGGCGGGTTCGTGGTACCGGCAAGAAGTCCCGCGTGGGCGCCGGTTGGTGTCGCGGTAGCTTTATTTTATCTTCTATTTAGCTAATATCCTTGCAAATAACCTCATTCAAAGTATGTAACATACGATAGAATAGAACAGAAACGTCTTTGACAAAATATATTGTATATTTCTAAATGAAAAATAATAACAAACTAGTAATACAATACCTATGTTATGAAAAATTTTCAAATGACAATGTTAATATTTTAAATATATATGTACATTAAAAATGATAATCACTAAAATTGAACTCTATTCACTTTTAACTGTAATTTATTTGTTGATTGGAATTTTGAAGATTCTAAAACATTTTCGACGACAATGAGATGAAGAAGACGCAAAAGGTTAAGACGAATCGTGCAATCGGAGTGTAGTGCAATCTATCGCATTACTAAGCAAATCCTAGCTCCTGGTCCTCGCCCCCCCCCCCTATCCGCAGATATTACGACCCAGTCTCTTAGTAGAAAATCGGCAGGTCAGCGTATAACTCGGATCGGTCACATCCTTTCTGACTCTTATTTCTGAACGATCTTAGCTGGCCAGTGCAGCAACCCGATACCAGCTCTCACTCGCTGCCTCAGCACCACCCCCCCTTTTAAAAGACGAATGTCGCACGACAAAATAAGTCGACGTCCAACCTGTCCCAAAGCTAGATCCCAAAACCCCGAGAGGCCGACACCAGTTGATAGAGTACCGGACAGTGGGTGCCCAATGGGGCTCTAGTTTAGTATCACCCTCGGATACTTGTGTTGCTGTCGGGCCACGTTGTACGAGTACAAAATGGATTCCTGTGCTACCTTGCAATGTTTGAACAGTTCTCGCCCTTTTCACATAAATGCACTAGTATACTAGGGATACTAGAATTAAAAATAATAAAAACTCACTGATAAGAAATGTAAGTACCCTATCTTTTCTTCTTTTTATTATAACATCATACGTAGGAATATCTTTTTGCTTTTGTGAAAAACTATGTATTACAGTAGTGAATAGTTTTTAGTCAGAGCAATCAAACACTTGGAATTCTGACCGAAACTAATAAAAAAGAAACTTACTCAAAAGTGTAAACTTTTATTTTTAGGTGCTATACAGGCCAATCCTTCTTGTTTATGTATATTTTTAATTACATGGCACTTTTTATCATAATTAATCATATTAATTGTTTAAAAAAAACTATATATTAAGATTTTTTTTAAATCAGTCTAATCATCTTTACGATAAAATTCTGACTTTTCCATCTGGCTCGACACTAATAGATGCTCCCTTATTAATGTTTACATACTTTTCGGATTCCCATTTTAAGTGTCTATCTATATTTATTTTAATAAATAAATTTAAAATATGTTGCTGATGAGGTACACATAATACAGGCGTATCTGACAAAAACCAATTGGACCACTGTTGTAAACTTGTTCTTAAATCAATCTCTATATTTTTGCTAACATTCATGCCACATTTATGTTTATTAAATGATGTATTAAAAGTCTGTAGAAGACATAATATAATATTAGCAAATTCATCTGAAGGTCTCTTTAAAAATTGTATTTTATGTCCACCGAAGTAATCTTTGAACATTAAGAATGCCTCATTTTTATTTATGAAATCCTTTTCACTTTTGGTAAGGGTATTAGCACAAGTTTCACAATTGAATTCTTTTTTAACACTATGTGCTAAATAACCGGCCAGGTATATATTCGAACCAGATTCTAAGGTACTTACGGCAACATTGCTTTTTTCCCCGCCTTCAAAAAATGTATCTCCTTTAGATTCTTCGAATTCTTCATTGTTGTCATTATCACTAGCATTAATTGCTACACCTAAAGAAGTACCTTGAAATGGCTGATTGAACGTATTCAAAACATCAAGTTTTTCTATGTCGGTATTCAAAATTGCATTATCATCAATTTCACAATTGTCGCTGTCTACAGCCATTTGTAGTCTTGTATTAATACTTTGCTGAATTGCTATGCGACATTGTTGAACTGTGGGGGTAGGATTAAACCCTCTCTTGTTTTTAACAACCGAAAATACATTGTCTAATTCATCCTGACTTAAAAAACCAGTTATCAAATATTTTATACTTGTATCTTGAAGATGACTCCACAATAAAAGAATTGATTTTATTGTCCACTGAAATCCATCTAAGCAGTAGATATTGTTCAGTTTCTTGTTCTTCACTTCTTCAAAAACTTCTATGTTTTTAAAATATTGTAATCCATCCTGCAATATCTTTTCAGTTTTACTATCGTAAATGGATAACGGACGCCTATATGGGTTAGGATCGTGCAAAACCTTACTATTTAGTGCGTCAAAAATGTTATTAACAGTTTCGATAAACTCTGCAGTATCTACAGATGTGGAACTAACGAGTTGTTGAGTTGACGCGGCTGTTTTAATTGCTTCAGCAACTGTATGTGAAAAAATTTGTGCCGTATATTTAATATTCATCTTCTGAAAATTTGTGGGCGTAAGGTGAGTTGAAGTTATTTTTTCCATGGTTCTAGGAGTCAGACTCTGTTGATCGATCTCATACGTTTTTGTTATATCGGTCCATGCAATAGGTTTATTGTTAACAACAAATCGAAGTCTCGTATTCATGAAATTATTTTTCAAACTTTTCAGTAAGTGGGGCACGTCGAATAAGGTAAATAATTTTTGTCCATCAATGTCTGTCACTGGATTTTCTTTAGTGGCATTTAGTAGATTGAATGCATGACGATTATTCGACCCTTGACCGCATACTAAAGCCATTGGTTTAAATGTCATTTGTGTCAATTTTTTAACAACATGTTTAATAAGTTGTTGTAATGAATTGTTGCAGATAGGTCCCGCAGAAACAAAATAACAAAAAGGCATTCTCCAATTATGCAGCAGTCCACGAATATAAAACACTAACGCAGTATCTGCTAAATTATTATTTCTACCCAGAGAGGCTAGATCATGGTAACCTTCCACAAAATCTTTAGATTTGTTAAACTCTAACTGTCTTTTTAACGAAATCTCATCAAAGCGCACCACGCACATTTTTTCACTTTCTTCCATAGTCTTTGCTTTTAAGTAAAGCTTTCTGGTTAAACTGTTGTTGCATCCTGTTCTTAAATTGATCACTTTTAACCAAGATTGAATTGTACTTATTGCAGGTAATATTAGTTTAAGATTATACAACATAAATTTATAAGTCGATGGAGATTTGTAATATAAAGAAAGGCTTAATTGTTGTTCGGCTTTTGTCCACTTTGTGTCTTTCTTATGAAATAACTGCATATTTACAAATACTTTTAAATATGAGCTTTTGCCTAATAATAAATTATTAAGCACTGCGCCTACACCGAAAGAATTCTTTTTCTTCAATCTGTACGGTTGCGACAGTTTGGCTTTGTATTTTTTTCTATGGTCATTTAATTTAGTTGACAATATTGTACACTCTTTTTTCAATACTGCTTTAGTAGGAGATTCCATTGCAACAATTCGATCACTTAATTGTGAAAGTGGACTATCCGTGCTGGAAGTAGTAATGGTAATTGGTACATGTTTAAGTAAAAGGAATTTATTTAAATCGGTTATTAAAGTATCGTCATCTGTACTACAAAGAGGGCGTTTCCTTGCATATGTTTTAATAGGCTGAGAGAAGCCACTGGTCGACGCTTTACTAATGTCATCATTTTCAACAGATGGACACAATTTATCTAAAAAATTAAATAATATATGATTAGATTGTAATATGAGTGCAAAGAATGGTAAATTTTATGACTAAAGAAACATAAACTGCTTACGTACCTTTTTCTGCAAATATTTTAGGAACTGCATTTTTTCTTAACAACTTTCGTTGATTGTTTTTAATAATATCTTCCGCACAAAAGTGGTTTTCACAAATTAGTTTATTTTTTAACTTTTTAACGTCCATAAGCGCAATTTTGTTATTTCCACAATTTTTTTTCCACTCCTCAACAATTTGACAGTTTTTTACAGGAAATTTGAAGAAAGTAATGTTTTTATAATCTTTATTACTTTTAAAACAGTTATTGTATACACAAATATGGTTCGCCGTAGTATTCATTTTTATCGACATTTTACGTACGATGCAAACACTACAACTGTCGGCAATGAACTAAAATGTCGGATCCCAGTTATACGATGGCGCCACCTAGTATATTCCGGATCCTGCGGTGACTACGATTTTTAACTTTGCGAGTCTTTATACTAAACATTGAACAGCTGTATTCAAATTGGTAGAAAAAACACCAGTTAAGATTTAATATTTGATCAAGAGGAGTATATAAATTTTACCTAACGTTTTATTTATTACGAGTTTAACAAAATTGTACCATACTACACGGAAATACTTTAATCACAGAACTTAAACGAGCAGTGCCGCATTAAGGAATCTCGGGGCCCCTAGGCATAAAATGTTTTTGACCCCTTCAGTATGTTACCTATATACAAATCATATATTAAATTTACGACAAATATAATATGACTGCAGTCATGCTAAGTAAATTTTGAATACCATTTAAATAAAATTTAAGCAGCTATTTATTTAAAAGACGGCATATAAAGAAATGAAACAAATGCTATAATAACATACATCTACTTATAACGTCTTAAAATTAATGCTAACAAGTCAATTTTATTTTGTTGAATAGTTCAAATATAATTATTAAAAACTTAATAATTAGACCTAATTCAAGCATTAAATATCGTTTAAGTTTTAAATTACACGCACAAAAAATTTAAAAACAGATATGATTTAAAAGTCAAAATATTTCAAATGCATCAAGAAAAAACACATTAAACTGAAAACTTTATTCTCTATTTATAAAATGATATGCAGACCTTCAGCAGAGTACACAAACATAATCGTCAGAAAATGCGAGAAGAACTTATTTTAAAACAAAACAAAAATGTGTACGTTTAAAAAGTGTAATGAATCATTAGTTAAATAACGAGATAGAAATATAATTATTATTAACCTTTTTGATTTTTAAAATTGCGAACTTATAAATCAATTCTGAAAAATTAATACAGTGCACACCGATTGTTGGATTCACGGATAATGTTATCAGTTGGGTAATGTTATCACTTTATTAAAGAACGGGTCAAACTATGCTACTACATAGAAAAAACATTGTTTGTAGTAATCATAATTTTGTTTTATGTTATCAATTTTCTTCTCAGGTTTGTTTCTATACATGAACAATTTCTTTAAGATTCGTCTATGAGGAAGAGGAGATGACAGTAACCTATTTTGCATACGTTTTTTAGCTGAATCTTCACAATACTCTTGTTTAAAGTTAAAAAAATTATCATTGTACCCTAAGAACAGTGGTTTTGTAGATTTACCTTTATTTTTGCTGTGCCTAAATATTTAAACATCTGTAATTACAGTATCGTCGAAAATTATCTTGGAAAGCATATGCGTTCTAAGAATAACAATTTCAATTAATTTTAATGTCGGTAAATTTCTGAAAAAAAATGTGTCTTAGAACAACGAATTAAACATCTTAACGTTGTTTATCATTTTTTTTATTAACGGTGTCAACAAACTATTTAATATTTCACCCAAAAATTGAATATTTTTAAACATATTATGTAAATTTTTATTTTGGCATTTTTTGCTTGTATTGGTGCTATATTTTCCCCTTCTAAATTAATCTGTTAAATAGATACACGTTTTAGCGATGGCTTCCACGGCCAGAGTCCATACTAAGAATGTCTTCCGGGTTTGGACAGTGTCATTGTTGTAAACCAAGGAGCTTCATCAGGGCGTGAGATAAATCGAAAAATTCAAAAATGCAACCGAAATCTAACTACGAACTTTTCAAAAGTTAGGTAATCAACTTGTGAGCCAAGCCAGATTCTAAACTCTGAAAAGATAAGAAAAAAAAACAGTAAACTTAAAAAGCAAACTAAAATCTAGTAAAGAACCACTACAGAGTTAGGTACTCAACTTGTGAACGAAGCCAGATTGTAAACTTTATAGAGAAGAAGGGTCGTCACGGATGGTTAAACTCGACTCTGATTCGGTTACAGTTGAAATGCGGCGTCTTTTCGATAAAGAACTCAAAACCATGATCGCGGTTGATGTTATTGGGGTGTTTGATGATCTCTATGCTCTCGGAATTTCCTGTTGAAAAAAAATGAAGATTTGGCAATCACCGAAACGTTATCAAAATCTATTTTGTGACCTGTAATAAAATGGTGTTCAACAACCGCAGACTTAGAAATATGCCTTTTCTTTATACAACGATCATGTTCTGAAATGCGAGTAATGACGGAACGACCGGTTTTACCAATGTAGACTAAACCACATGAACAAGGAATTTGATATACACCTTCAGATAAAAGTGTAGAAAATTTGTCCTTGAGCGAAAGAAGAATCTGAGAGATTTTGCCTGTCGAGTTGAATATGGGTTTAATACCATTCTTACAGAGAAAATTCCTTATTTGATCTGTAACCTTGTGAATGTAGAGTAAAAATGACAATTTCAGATTGGAATCGGAAGTAGAAATGTCCTTAGGTAATTGAGTACGTGGATGTAGGACGACGATTAATAACTGCATGAATATATCGCTTCATATAACCATTGTTCACTAGGGTTCTAGTAAGATGACGGAGTTCCAAGTCTAGATTCTCAGGTTGGCAATTACAAAAGGCACGATGATCCAAAGATTCAATAACAGAACGTTTCTGTGCAGGATAATGATGAGACGAAACATTAGTGGGTTTGCGATAAACAGAATGGCCCAGTAGTCCGTCGAGTTTATGAGTCACAAGAACGTCAAGAAATGGGAGAGAACCATTACTTTTAATTTCCATATTAAATTTGATATCTAAGTGTTGATTGTTAAGATGATCAAGAAACTTAGACAATTCGAGATGACCATGAGACTAAACAATAAATGTGTCGTCAACGTACCTAAACCAAACCTTAGGCTTTAATATTAAAGATTCCAAAGCAACCGCTTCAAAAGATTTCATAAAAATGTTAACTACAACAAGTGATAGAAGAGAACCCATAACAGAACCAGAAACCTGTTCGTAAAACTTGTTATTAAATTGGAAGTGATAGACACTTATCAATAGAGAGCGGAATATATGCAAAGTGCATATAGATGCATATATTGCATATTTTTGCTTATTTCAAACAACATTGCATATTTAAGCTAAACACGATTTATTTTGCATATTCTAAAAATAAATTAATATGAAATTTTAAAATTTTACTGTTTTACATTAAATTAGGTCGAATTTTATAAGTTGAAACGGTATGAACGAACTCTGGACTTTCCCGTTTCTACCTGAATAACAATCAGACAAAAGATTGCATTACAATGTCATTGAATTTGTTTCTGAAATTGAGGGGTTTTTCAAGAAAAAGATTATTAGCTTAGTATTCAAAATACATATTGTTAAATAATATTTACGTAGAAACAATTTCTAAAAATAAAGTAGGTACCTACCTGCTTTAAAGAGGCTAATATATTTTTTTCCGTTTTCCGAAAACATTTGTTTAAAGTAAACGTAATATCGTGATAGTGCTTTTAAAGTGTTTTGTATATTTTAAATTAAAATATGTCTACCATTCAACAAAGTGATTCGATGAAGTGTTTGCCCGAGTTAAAGTTAAGTGGAGAGAAAGTATTTTGCAAGGCCTGTTCTAAAATCGTAAGTTACATTCATTTTGACATGTCATTATCTTAAAATTTACGTAGGTATCAGAATTTCATATAATATGCTTCTTCGCATCAGAGCAATTTCAGAAATAAAGTTCAATCTGTCACATTTTTTCACGTTTTTTAAAAATGTAATATTTGACTGTGTGGACTTGAAAAATTCCTGTTTAGTTTAGTAAATTCGTCAAATTGTAGCTTTTGTTTCTATAAAAATTGATTTCTCTTTGGTGCATGAACATTTTTTCTTCTACATATTTTCTGTTAGAAGAAGTTTCAAGTCGACCAACATTTGAAAACAGTGAGTCATAAGTTGAAGCTAAAAAATAGCATATGTATTAAACATAAATGTGTCTATTTAAGATTTTGTTTTATATATGAGTATTTTTAATAAATATGCATTTGCATATTTAGGAAAATTTAGAAAAAATAGCTGCATATTTTTAGCAAAAGTAATGCATATATATGCGCATATTTTGGTAATGCTTTGTTGCATATATTCCGCCCTTTACTTATCAATAAGAGGAACTATACTTAAGTCTTGGCCATGTTGGGAGAGAATGAGTTTGAGGATAATAAGCGAATCCTTAATAGGAACTTTAGTAAAAAGTGAAGGTTTTATCTATAATCTCGCAAAGAACTTGGCTAGCTTGTAGGTAGGAGAAGAGGTAAGTCGACGTTTAGTTTCAGGTAGTAGATTGAAAGATTTGATGATTTGGCTGACCACACGTTCAATTCTCGAAGTGTGATTACGAGTTAGTAGAGCGTACGTTTCTTCAAACAAAATAAAATGGATTTTCGCAACATAATCAATTCGGTTCAAAACGACAATAGCGTTGCTTTTGTCGGCTGAAAAACAATAATATCATGGTTCTTACGAAGACTTTTTAGAGCTAACTCTTCTTACTTAGAAATGTTGGATTTAGGAGTGTTAATACAAATGGGATCTGAGATGTGGCGAAGAAGATGTCTTATAGAAGACTCAACGGCACATAAAATATCTTCTTTAAAAATACGTTTGTGAGCAACAGCAAAATTCAAACCCTTAGGTAGCACCGATATCTGTTCTGAAGTGAGGGCTAAACTAGATAAATTCCAATCATCCGGTGTTAGAGTGTTGGCTAACTCAAGATAAAGATAAAAAGAGTTGTTTCTAAATGGTGTCTAACTCTCGCCTAGTTTGCTTAATCCGTTCGGGTATCAATGCTAAACTAGCACGCTTTACGAACAGGTTTCTGGTGTTGCTATGGATTCTTCTTTGTTACCTGTTGTAGCTAACATTTTTATGGAATCTTTTAAAACGGTTGTTTTCGAATCATCAATATTAAAACCTAAGGTTTGGTTTAGGTATGTTGACGACACGTTTATTGTTTGGTCTCATTGTCATCTCGAATTGTCTAAGTTTCTTGATCATCTTAACAATCAACACTTAGATATCAAATTTATTATGGAAATCGAAAGTAATAGTTTTCTTCCATTTCTTGACGTTCTTGTGACTCGTAAGCCCGACGGACTTCTGGGCCATTCCGTTTATCGCAAACCCATGGGTGGGTGGCTGATAGATACCTTCATGCTTCGTTTCATCATTATCCTGCACAGAAACGTTTGTTCCGTCATTACTCGCATTTCAGAACATGATCGTTATATAAAGAAAAAGCATATTTCTAAGTCTGCAGTTGCTGAACATCATTTTACTACAGGTCACAAAATAGATTTTGATAATTGATAGCAATCGGTGATTGCTAAATCTCCATTCTTTTTCAACAGGAACTTCCGAGAGAGCATAGAAATCATCAAACACCCCAATAACTTCAATCGCGATCATGGTTTCGAGATATTCCCTCTTTAGTTCTCGGTCATTAGTCCTTTATCGAAAATAACCATTAGCTTAACCATTCGTAACGAGCCTTCCTCTTTATATACGGAAACTGTTTCTTCTTAAGTCACTTCTATGGAGTTTAGAATCTGGCTTGGTTCACAAGTTGATTACCTAACTCGGTAGTGGTTCTTTGTTAGGTTTTTGCTTGCTTTTTTAAACTTACCGTTCTTTCTTACCTTTTTAGAGTTTAGAATCTGGCTTGGTTCACAAGTTGATTATTCAAGACTACCTATTAGCGTTGACTGAAAAAATGTATAAAGACTCGCAAGGCTCATGTTAGAAATCGTAGCGTATTACTATCTCACTTTTGTGGCTCTCTGCACCCCGCTGCCCACAAACTTCACTCTTGGATAGTCGCGACACGGTTGTTTTTAACGCAAACTAGAAAGATAAGGCTGGAATGCTTGGAAAGTAATAAGTTGACTGATATAAAATTTTTTGAGTAAACGGTATGTAATTTGACAAGTTGAATTTTTTTCTTCAATCTATACGTTTGCCAGAGTTTGGCTTTGTATTTTTTCTCTTCCGTTTTAATTTATTTTACAGTATTTTATAGTTTCTTTTCAATAAAGCTTTGGTAGGAGATTCCATTTATAAAATTGGATAACTTAATTTGAAGGTGAACTATCCGTCCTGAAACTAGTAATAGTAACTAGTGACGTGTAGTTCCTGAACGCTCTAGTTCAATTGTACTAGTTCTGTATTATAAATAGTAGTCGGCGATACGATACATCGAATCGAATATCGATACGCAATTCGTATCGATATATCGAAGTATTGATACATATCAGAATATCGATACATATCGTAATATCGATACCTATCGAAATATCGACATTTCGATACGCATCGAAATATCGATACGTATCGATATATCGATAGACGACCCAGGCCTAATATAAAGTAGGAATGGTGATTTAAATCATTAAAAATCGACTTTTGTACTCTAATAAAGCGATCTCTAGAATAGATTTTTCTGGCCAATTTTTTTTTTTATTAATTGATTCAAAAATGAAATCGATCGAACATCGCGAACTTTAAGGAACTATAATTATTCTACAATCAACTAGAATTTAAAAACAAAAAACTCATAAGTAAATAATCAAATCGCCAAGTGAACAATAGTTTAAAATAGCAGACTACAAATTCAAAACCGCCGGCGCCGGTAATTTGATACTTGCACAAGAAGCAAAACAAAATTTTTGGTATGTTTATAAATGTCTATAACTGTTTTATCGTGTTTTGCAGTTGATAATATTCTTTAAAAGGTGACTAAAAAGGGATTACCAAATCGGTTTTTCGTTCAATTAAAACTTTTTGATTTGATTTGCTAATAAAGATTACACCAATTTTCAATAAAATTGTGAATTTTAAACGGCGTTTTAGTTTTTTTTATTAGATGTAGCACACCAATACATCGCAAGTTGGTCCCCTAATTCATAAAAAATAAACTAGTATTCCCATCATTAATGGTATCTCTTGGTAGATGTTTGGGTAAACGCAATTTACTTAAATCGTTAGTAAAATCATCGTCATTTGAACTGCAAAGAGAAGTGGTATGACTAAGCGTAGCCACTGCTCGATGCGTATACGTATGATACATGTACGATATAAACTCTACAACTGCTAGCAGTGAACTGAAATCTCGGATCCTAAATATACGGTGGCGCCTCCTATATCTCGGATCCTGCGGTGACGATTTTTTACATAAGGCTGCGAGTCTTTATACATTTCTTCATTCAACGCTATTAGTAGTGATGTATTTGTTCAGAAAATGCCATCCACGTATAAACAAACGAACTGGTAATGTTGGCTATGGGTTTTCAAAAAGGCAGCAAAGTCTATCACGTTCTGCGGACCACTTTGAAAAGAAGAGTGTAGAATAAAAATGTGGACCCTTTTGGCAATAAGAAAATTTTTGGTAAAGTATTTAATGATAAACAAGATAAATAAATTGTTGATGGCATTTTGGACTGACATTAACCGCTATTAGACGTTTGGCTTTTCAGTTAGCTAAAAAATACCAACTGAAACATTTATTCTCCAAACAATTAGCTGGCAAAGACTGGCTCCGAGAATTTTGTAAACCTCGTCCCAAAGTTACTCTAAGGTCTTTAGAAGCAACTTTATCTGCACGTGTCCAAGGCTTTTGTCGTTCGAATGCTTCCAAGTTTTTGGATGTATTGATAGAGATCCAGAACAAACTGAAACTTTCTGCTCATACAATTTTCAACGTGGACGAGACTGGTTTTATCTCCGTCTAATCTAACTGTTCACGAGTTTTAGCTCGCAAAGAAAAGCGGTAAGTGGTTTCATTAACATCCGCTGAACGAATTTTGTCAACTGCAGTCATATGCATGCAGGAGAAACTTTGTACTACCACTAATAATATTTCGTATGAAAACCGAACTTTAAGATGAAGCTCCACCTGGTGCCGAATTTGCATATCACAAGTCTGGTTGGATGCAGCTACCTTATGGTTTAGACATTTTCTGTCGCATTTTAAGCCTTTAGAACACAATTGTGCTATTGGAAACTATTGGAAAATTTACGCCCCGTCTCCAAACTATCTCTCGGATAAATATCCATTTTGTTTTAATAATGAGCAGGGCCACGTTCTACTAATTCTTGAATATTATTAGGACGTAATTTTTTTGGCCATAGTGCAGCATCTTTCGAAACTTGACTCATATTTCCATTCTAGTAATTTTTTGAAGGTGTTGATTTCTCATTATCTGCGGAACTTAAAGATGTTGATGGATTGCTTTCTAGAAGATCAGTTTTCTTGTCTGCTGCTGATACTTGTTTCAAGTACAGGTTCAGTATATTGGGATTCAGCTGTGTTATTGTTGTTATTAATATTTGGCAAAGTAGAATCGGGTTTTGACAAAAAATGCGTAATTTTGACATGGCTTTTCAGATCTTCCTCTCTTTTTCTTTCATTCAGCAAATTTTGGTATCCAGACAATTTTTTTCTGACATCCTGTACACTGTAAAGAAATTAATACGTAAGTAAAGAAATTGACAAATTATTCATGAAAAATGGAAATGTTTCGACGTCTCACACTCAAACTAGAAAGTATTGTCTCAACATTACTTATTTCAAGTTATTTCAAAATTTATAAATCTTTATAAAGAGTAATATTAGTGCTTATCAATTATTCTGTTTAAATTTACTTCAAATAAATATGATGTTTATATAATCAAATATAAAAGGATTTTTGAGATGCAAGTTTTTGGTTTTTAATGTTTTAATAACTCAAAATTTAAAAATAAATTCTAGATGAACTCACCTTATTTCACAACACAAAACTATTCACTATAAAGTCTGTAAAACTTTTTCACTTCGCTAAGTTAATTATCGATCGGGCATCAGGCAACAAATGAAATCGCAACCGATGCAGCGCTTAAATATATAAGGTTTCGTACATTGCAAGCTCAGACAGGAAAAAAACGCTTGTTCGCTCGTTGGCTCGTTGCAAGCCAAATTTCAAGCTCAAACATAAATAAAATCATATTTGTTTGAGTTCACACAATTCATGTTATCATGTTACGCATTACGTATTCGATCGAATAAATGCTATTATTGCGTACTCTCATTTGGAAAATATATTATTTTCGAGAAGTAATTCGATTCCCTCGTATCAAAAAGTAAAAATAAACAAATAATAAACAATGTAATAGCTAGCAATTCCTTATTGGTTTTTTATCATTATAAATTTTGTTTTGAGAATGTTGCCTGTTGCTTTATCTTTTTCTTCACTTTTGAGTTTTGAGGATTTTAGGCGCTTTCGGCGCCTCGACGCCGTCGTGCACTACACGACTTTGCCTTTATGTACGGCGCAGAACTGTTTGAATGCACCCAATTTATAGCATTTTTTATTGGGTAATCAAAGATAACGTAATCACGTAATTAATTAAAAAAACTATTTAAACTTTGTTTCTTAGCCCTACTGAAACAACGCAAATGAACATTAACCTTAAAAAATAAATCAAATTTTTCGTTGAGTTTTTGCAATCGGGGGCTTTCTAGGAGCCGGGGCCTCTAGGCACGTGCCTAGTCTGCCTTAAGGGTAATGCGGCACTGTAAACGATTTGCTTTTACATAAAAGTGTATTTTTAAAAAACAAAGTAAAAAATTTGCATAAACCGTACTAAGGCATTGGCATTATTTAAATGTTCCGTTTTAAAAACAAACTCGTTAAATAAACTTATCTTACATTGCCCTCATTTTAAAACCAGTAAGAACAAAGTAAAAACTTTTCAAACCAGCAATCAGTAACAAATAAACAAAAATATATCTTACACTGTCATTTCAAAAACAACTTATTTGCACTTTTGAACATAGGTTGATGAACTATCGAATCTCTAAATTAGCAAAAATTTTTCGTGTGTACGCTTAATTTGTTTCTATTTCTGTCATTTTTATCTCTTTTTTCTCTTCCGATACTTATTTTATAAGTCTACGGCTCATATAAAAAAAGCTTTGACACAGATTAATTTTAAAAATAAGTTAGTGCGTTGAACTTTCTCTTTGATATGTATTTACAGGTATAGCATTATACGCTTTTTTTAAATAAAAAGATAAGAGTTGCAAAAACAAGACTGTTAAAAAACTGTCTCTAAAAATTCTACTACATCTAAAAATACTGCAGTGTAATGTACTTCTACGAGCTATATTTAAACCGAGTTTCCATTGTAAGTACGTAAAGGAACAACAATTATCACATTGCTGTTTACGTGGCCGTTCTATTTAGTAATTCTAATTACATGAATCAATGTTAAAAGGTGTGTTTGGCATACGTCTTAAAGTTGATCTTGAAATGACAAAGTGATTTCAAACGTTTTCTTTAGGTCACAACGAATTATTGCCAATTCTTGTCCGAATGATGTAATACCTATGCATTTTTATAAAAATTTTATTTCACATTAAAAAAATATGTATTTGGGACGTTTATTTAAATTAAAATTAAACTTTATTATGGTTAAAAAACTAAAAGTAATGTATTGGTGTTATTAATCAAGCTTACAGTACGAAAATTATAGGTTTCACAATAACCTAGTTTGTTATCAAATTTATTTTACTATTACAATAAGATTAGAAAAAAAGGTCACAAATTTAATTTTCTAATTAATTCTGGTAGCATTTGCCTTACAATTTTCTTTCGTCATTCTCTTCTATTTTTGCACTGATTTGTATTTTTTTGGCTGTTTCTTTACTCGTGGTATATAGTCTAGTATTTTCTAGGCAACTTTTGCACTTACGTAGTAATAGCTAATGTACTGTGTGTGTTTCAGTCATTTTATAAATTGAAAATAACATTATGAGATAGCATAAAAGAAAGAATCAATGATCCTAATGAAATGAAGACGATAGATAGAGATTACTAAACCGGTTCATTGAAAAAATGTATGTAAAATATGTCGTTAGATTTAACCTTCTTACCTTTATTTGTATATTTATAAAAACGTTTGAATAGTAAGCAATAAAAAAAACTTTAAGTAGATGCTTTAGAAAAACGGGTCAAAGCTGATTTTAAAGATAAAAACATTATCTTAGTAAGTGCATTGATATACAAAAACATTGTATTTTTTAATACTTGTATATTAGAACATTTTTAACAAGTTTACTGATACATGAAATATACATTTCATTACGTGTTAAAAATTAACAAAGGCGTTTTTTGTACATACTCAAAATCACAAAATGGCATTTGATTCTGACTATATGTTCAATATACGTCTAATTAAGTAATTTAAACTTTGATTATATATTTATGGTAATTGGTAAGCATAATTTTTACAGTTTTCAAAACTTAATAAACAATAGAGGCCTCCATATCGTTTATACCAGTGGTTCCCAAACTCTTTTGGCCCACGGGCCCCTTTCACAGTTAAAACTTGTCCACGAACCTCTGAGTAAAAAAACTACATAAATGCATAATAGAAACATTACAGTTTTCACTTTGATGTCTTGAATGGTAAATAGTGACGTAAAAATAGAATATAAATAAAATGTGTATTTATGTCCGGCTCAATTTTTGTGAGTAGCAACCGCAAATCCCCACGAGTACTAATTTCTAGTCGGTTTCTTTTTTTTTGTAATAAAATTGGGATCTGTTTTTGTAACCAGAAGTTGTCGTACCTTTGTTAAAACATTGGTTTCAAGTCCTCATTTGTGGATAATTCAATAAGTTGCTTCTGTATTTGTACTTATTCAGTTGTATTTGCGCTCTGAGTTTGGCTACTTGCAAAAGGGTTCAACTCCCATTCGGAAATATCTAAGTAAAGAATGTCTTCAAATTTTTGAATCTTCATCTCAATTTAGCAAAGAAAGATTTGGAAACTGTGAAGTTTTGCTATAAACCCAGATATTACACTTTCAGCTTCGATTAAATTTAATGTGTCACCTTGTAGTTTTAAATTAGTCTCGTTAAATATGGCAAATAAATCAATCATATAAGCGATGTCATTTTTTGAGATAATTAAATTCTGCCGCAAATCATTGTTTTTACTCTCTAGGAAATTCCAACACTGAATTAAAGAGTAAATATAATAGATCCAAACATGCACTTTTAGAGAACCAACGTACTTCTGTGTTAAATAATAAACGATTAAAGTCATCATTATTTTCCAACAAAGTTGAGCAAATAATCTCTCATTTAAAGCATTTTTTTAAATTTTATTAACTGCTGTAATGCCATAATGTAGGTAATGATTCATGTAAACATCCAGTAAGGTTTTTTGTTGTTGTTTTATGTCAGATTTTTATTTTTTTGAATACTTTACCATTGTTATATTACATAAAAAACACATTGGTAAAATACTATTTCCTGGTGACCGAATAAAGCCATATTTCATATATTCAACACTGCAATATCTGCATTTTTTCTTCGGCTCACTTATACTGTTATATAAAAAAAGGGGTCCAAAGAATAATTGTAAACTACAGTGAATATTTAAAATAAGCCCAAAAACTTTTGACTTAAAAAATAAAGATTCATTTATCTATTTTAGTTTAACAAGTTCATTCACTAATTTTAAAAAGTTGTAATCTATGGCAAATAAATTATAAAAAATGATAACAAATTATAGTAAAGTTAATATGACTTTTGTCAGTGGCGGTTGGTCTATAAAAGCTCTACGGTGCGAACTCCCCAGACATTCATTAAAACAAAAAAAAACGGTACAAATTATGAATTAAAATATTTAAACATATTTATAGGATATCAGTATCATCTTTTTTATTACTTTAAAACATTAATTTAATATGGTCGTCATTAAAAGCAACGTAGGGGAGAGTGCGGAGGATTGGGACGCAGGAGAAATGGACATCCCCTACATTTCATATTTCCCGCCTGATTTTCTGCTTCTACTTTTGGTGGTTGATAGACGTGCTGGGTTTACAAATGTCAGTTGAAAATAGAACGTTTATAATCGTTCGTTTTTGTGCGACTAAAACTTGATAATTTTTAATTGATAAAGTAAGTATTTGCTCTTAGTTATAAATAAATTTTCACTACAATGAATCAAATTATATGTTTCCTGTCAGGTAATGCATCAATAACCTCAACTTTTGCACGTATTCGTTTTGGGGCAACAGTTAACCTACAAAACTTTGTTTGTTGTTTTAAAATTGTTAGGCGCTAGGGGGAATGGGACAGTGATCAGCAAATGGTATCGGACTGCTCTCAATCTTCCTGCGTTATCAGTTTGTTTTGGCGATTGGATCATTACGTTTTAATTATTATTTTTTTAATCTTATTTGCTTTCATAGTTATAAAAAAAAAGTATTAATTGCTTCAATCCCAATAAAAGGTCGTGTAGCAGGCAACAAATTAATTTTCTTTGAATATTGTTACTAGCAACGTTTCGCAGACTAAAATGTGTCTGCTTCTCCGGGCCAAATTATTGTATCAGTTGGGTCAATTAGATCATTGTAAGCAGTTCCAGCTCAAAATTTCATTGTAATTATTGCACAGGATAATTTGGCCCGAAGAAGCAGACACATTTTAGTCGCCAGTAACAATATCCAAAGCAAATTAATTTGTTGTCTACCACACGACCTTCTATTGAGATTGAAACAATTACTACTTGGAAAAACACAAGGAGGAAAATAACAAATTAATATAGAAAAAAATATGCCACGACGTTGGGTAAGAAAGGCTGATAAGGTGAGGCCAACAAAAGAGGAGTTACAAAATCCAGTAGCAGAAGTACTTAATGGAAGCTGCACTCGCGACGTAGCCAGACATTTTTATGTTTTGTTTCATCAATGTAGCTGGGAGTACAGTTTCTTCGGCATATATGTTTCTCCGTAAATTTTTTAAAGAGAGTATATAACGTACCTTCAGGAAGTCTTAGATTAGTGCATACCACTGGTTGAATGACCAAAGAAAATTTTTTAAAGGCCTTTACACATTTCATTTCTCATGTAAAGTCTCCAAGTATGATCCTGTTTTTCGATAATCATAACAATTACGTAAAGGAGTTTACGTAATTAAATTTCCGCCGCATGCAACTATCGCCTACAGCCACTTGACGTGGCTGTATATGGACCTCTCAAGGCATATTATAACTAAATTTGCAATGAGTGGATGACTTTGCATTCTGGTCAGACAATTGATATACACAATGTTGCACATCTGTCTAACAAGACATTTACTTTAGCCTTTTCCAAAAACAATATTAAAAAAAAACTTGAGAAGACAGGACTCTGTCCACTTGACATTATTACGTTTTCGGAAGATGATTACCTGATGTCAGCCGTTAGCGACCGTCGTAATCCCGATTTAAATAATTCTAATGTTACTGCTGTTCAAAATTCAAATGATACTGAACCAAAGCCTTCTACGTCTTCTGCAATACTAACACCAAGTTTTCAGCACACCAGTGGAAATGTATGAGATGTCACCCATAAACCTGTTCGGCCATATCCAAAAGCAGCTCCCCTCAATACTAAAGGCCGTGGCACAAAGCAAGAAACAACTCGTATTTTTACGGATACCCTGGAAAAAATGGAATTAGAAGAGAAACAAAATAAACAGTTAAGAAGACAAACA
Organism: Aquatica leii; assembly: GCA_035610365.1. Taxonomy (NCBI): domain Eukaryota; kingdom Metazoa; phylum Arthropoda; class Insecta; order Coleoptera; family Lampyridae; genus Aquatica; species Aquatica leii. Next base: position 31,123,152 of record CM069437.1, on the reverse strand, counting down.
CAAGTTGCCAAAAAGGTTTTGGTAGAGACATCATCAGAATCTGATCACCAAGACTTCCAATTTGAAGATTCTGATGACGATGTTGAACTTTATGCAGAATTGGACGAGTTTGATTTTGACCCTACCACAGTTAAAAATGGTGGTTTCGTTGTCGTAAAATTTGCAGCTAAGAAAATTGTATCGCGATAACCGAATGAATTTTATTTGACTTGTTATAGATGACATTGCTTCTGTCGAGCAGAAAGACATTGTCCTGAAGCTTTCTGCCCCTCAGAAAGGTGGTGGTATGAAAAGGATCCGTGCTATTTTCAATTTTGAGATTAATTTAATGTCGAAATTTAGTAATATCCGCTAAAACTCTATTTGTTTGTACCAATGTATATTATTTGTTTAATTTAATTTTGAATTTTTCCCTTATTTATTTTTATAGTATTTATTATTTAAACTCGTCCCGTACGCTGCTGGTTGTCCGATTCCTCCTGCTGCCAGGACAAATGGGACACTGCACCTATTTGTTAATTTTTAAACTGCTTCTTTGTATGTAAACATACTTTTAAAGTACAGAAATATACCCATTTCCCCATTACCCAATCTCCCATTTCTCCCTACTCTCTCTTATAATAATAGTTATGTTCGGGGTACAATTATTAAAGCCCATGCCTGCATATGCAAAAAAGCATTGTTGCGCCGCTACCCTCATTATGAAATTTTCATATCCAGTTTTATCGTGCAAAAAGGCTCGCGCGTTTATAGCCCACGAAGTTTTCAGTTTAGTTCCTAATAAAACGTGGAACTTGTAGGATGTATTAAGTGTAAGTAAAACGGTATATTGATTGTAGGTAGTTTTCAAAAAATGCAAAAAATACTGTACAATTCATTTTGAAAAATGAATCCGCAATTCAGTCGTTAGAAAATAAATTGAAATAAAATAACTCGGAAACTATATACTGCATTACAGTTTTATCGAAAACAATAAAATGAAGTTAATCGTAAATATGATTTTATATTTATTGTTAATCAGCAATGAATGTTCAAAGGAATTTTCTCTTTAGTAGCTTTATTAATATCAAATCTAAATGAATAAAAACAAAAATTCGTGGTTTACTTGGATTAAAAGTAGTAAATTAAAAAAACGCGATTATTATTGTTTTATTGGCAAAATGCAAATTTTGTAAATTATGCATTCAATCAATCTTTGATCGCGCTGGTATTTACAATTCACGAAACCAGGACAAGTAGGTTTCAAGCCCCCACTTTTTGAACTACAAACCTGGACAATTTTTTAAATTATCATAATATAAATTCAATCTAGGCAAATTTAAATTATTTAATACAATGTATTATTACACCTACAACAAAAATTCTCTAAAAAAATTAAAAAATGTATGTTTATAATCTTTGTCTTTATTATTAACAATACACAAATGTATCATGTATCATGTACATACATGCATATATGGTAACAGTTTCAAAGCAAGAAATATAATCCATCAAAAATAAATATTAAATTCTTAACCAGAAACTTTTCCAAAAACGACTTTATATATTAAGTGTAAAAGCAACACACATAGTTCTTATGATTCTTTAATTACAACAAAATTATCTTATTATCTTACATTATTATTATCTTAGAACATTTTTCGTCGAGAAAAAATCTGTAATAATCGACACGACTAAAATCCTTGTGTCACGCACAATTATTAGCATTAGGATTCTTTCGATAAATCACTAAAAACTAAGCCACGGAAAAGTTGAAATAAAATCTCTCTACTCCAAATTTGAAACTAAACCAAGCAGATGAAATTGCAAAACGTAGTTTTATACGGCATTTTGTTTATAAATGCCATATTTTGTTTCGTATGTTTATTTTTTTATTTTGATGTAGCCGATAAAAATTGGACGAGGTTAGGATGTAGGTTCCGAGTTAAAAAGTTCAATAGAATAAATTAAAAAACATTAAGTTTTTGCACGCCATATACATTGCTCAACGAAATATATTTGTTAACTCTAAAACACTTGGAAAGTTATCTACATAATGCTTTATGTATATCTGAAAACGTTCACATTACTTACTCACGTTAAGCCCGACCTCACGAGCCGCCACTGATATTTTGATATCAACTTAATAGAAACCATTGAAGCAAAACGACTGCGATGGTATGGGCATCTCCAAAGGATGATTGTAGAGCAGTGGCCCAAACCAGTTTGGGAATAGACACTTCCCCATACAAGAAGACGAGGACGTTCAAGTACGAGTTGGAGACACGAAATAGAGGAGGTCATTGCCCAAAAGGACTTAAACGTCGGAGACTGTAACGACCGAAGAAGCTGAAGAGCCGTAGTAGTTATTGTTAATAAATTATTGTTAATACATATTGGTAATAACTTGCAAACTTAAAAAAATCTTATCAGAACCCGAGAGACTGCCTACATAATCTAGGACACTTTGTATATTTTGGTTCTAATCGAAGTCACAAGATCCAAATATTTAGTGACAAAATCTGAACAAAAAAAGAAATGAAAAAAAAAATTTCTTTAGTGTCATTGATAATAGTTTATGTAGAGGGGTTTCATTATGTCGTGAACTGTGACCTTGAGTCGAAAATTGGAATTAATAAACTAAAAGTCAAAAAATTGACAAGCCTATTTGAATTCCAAAAACGTTAGTCTATTTAAAAGGCACTAACGTCAATAAAAATTAAAAATAATCGTATATTTATTTACTAAATCAAAATGAATTTACTTATAATAATACTTAAAGACCTATTAACAACAAATACAACGATAAAAGCAAAGATAGGTTAGAAAAAATGTACCGGCGAATGTTTGTAAGACTGATAATAACAATATTTTGACATATACAGACTACAGCGCCACAGTTCACGAGATCCTGAAAGACGTCTAACATAAAAAAATTTGTTGTGGTTGTTACAATCTTAGCCCTAGTTATTAGAAAGACGTAGCTTGCATTTTGCGCTAAAAACTACGCTTTTAGATTTCTGTGTTTTGAACTACTTTATTTGTAGTTTTCTATTAAGGTATCTACTGTTGATTTATGTGCCAGTTTCTTTTTATTTTAATTTTAATTTAGTTTAGAATAAAAAATCTTTGTTATGGTCAGTGTTTATGACAAAAGAATTTTTACCTGTAAATAGTTACAAAGGCAGAGAACGTTATAAAGTTGTAATAACATTCTGCTGAACTTTCATTGTTTATTATTTTTTGAAATTCAGCAGAATATTATTACTTCGCATCAAGCAACATTGTTTAATACATTCAAACAAACGTTATAAAGTTGATTTTAAGCCCGCGTAATTCAAATATTAATGAATAAAACGGCGGAGTAAAACTACAAGGTAATAGACAGGGTAAAGCAATATTAATGCAATTGTGCAAATGCCATCAAAGTGAATCATTAGACGGCCGCTTTGCTCATTTGGGGCTGTAGGAGATACACTAATGTATTTTTACAATTGCGTTGACAAACCCTAAGCAAAATTTGATGGTGGTGCTATCTCGTAGTTACTACATACGTATTAAAGATCAAGATAACTGTAAATAGCTAATATAAGTTTTTTAACTAACTGTTCATTAGTGATTTAAACTACATTAATAAATTATATAAACAAGAATAAAAAATAGCTTTGTGCAAAAATGACAAATTTAGATAAAAACGTATTTTGTGCAATTATTTGTTTTGTTAAAGTTAAAGTGACTAATAAGTTTGCGTATTTGATAATACCCAGCAAACCAAATTGCTTTTGATAACATAGATTGTGGTGAAATGGAAAACAAGTCTTAGTTTAGACTGATTCATAAAACTGATTCACGTAAACTCGTAAAATAGTATTTTTTTTATGTTGTTTATAGTTTGACAAATTCGAAACATTAAATAAATAATTCTTTACTTTTATGCATATTATCTGTCTGAAAATGACGTCACTTTAGTCAATATTATTTTTTGTTTATATGGGAATTATAGACGTTTTACGAGCTGTTAAATGCCGCAAGAAATAATCGTAATTGATTGGTGATGACTTAACGGTAAGCAAGCGTCATCTTTTTTCATATAAAGCTTTGACGTATGTTTTTAGATTCATATTTATGATGTTTTTACGTACTTTAAGATATAATTACTTTGTCAGATTAGCTCTAGCAAAACGAACAACTCCCAAACAATTTTTTAAATTATTTTATTGTCACAAGTCAATTTTAAAACATTAACTCAAAATTTTCTCAAATCAATCTTATTAGAAACGTCGATTAAGCTAAAGCTGATATAAAATCAATTTTATTCTTTACTTATAATAAGATAATAATTACATTACAGACTTTTTATAGACTTTAGAATCCCGCAAAAACAAATTTGGTACTCGTTCGTGATAAGAGAAAACTGAAATTTAAATGTGGTGGTGCTAGCTGACCGTTAAGCTCCATCTTTTTTTCTACTAGTGTTAGACTTATCTTTTTAAACTATTTATGAAATTTTCGTCGACTTATAGTTAATCAGCTTCCTCACATTTCCATTTTAATTATTTCTTAAAACAAGCAATCCCAAACATTGTCTTTTGGCTCATAAAACCCATTTAATTCTCATATAAATAAAACAACAACAACAAATACTCTCATTATTAATTGTAAAAATTTATGGTTTTTCAAATATGAAATGTTCTGTTTGATGTTTTTTAAAATCCTTTAACAGTTTTTTCTCGAAACCGTAATACAGATGCTTTATAGTATGTATTATTTATGCAAATAATAGTATATTATATATCAAAGTTGAGAAGTGCATCATTATAACCTAAGCGATAGAGCGCAGGTTATAATGAACTTCTCAACCGTGTTATATATACAATTTTTTCCACTACTAGAATTATTAAAACTTTTCTACTTGTTACTAAATCAAATTTAAAATTTAAGATGTTAATTTTAAATTAAAAATAAAGTCAGGAATTCTGACAGTTGTCATTAGTTTAATAGAATTAATTTTGACGTAATTCTTAATTGTGATTTAAAACACAAACACAAAAATAAACAGGTTAACGTAAGTTGTTTAAATTGTTTAAAAACATTATTATTTTAAGCGTTAATTATATCTAAAACATATTTAACTCAATAATATTCACATTTAATTAAGCGCGAACTTCAAATAACTTTTTAAAATCAAATTAATTTATTAATTGAACGATTTAAAAACTTAAGTTAGCATTAAATAAAATCTCTTGCTCTTGGTACGCAGTTTCGTAAACTTTTTTTGTTTGAAACTGTTGTAGTATTATCAGAAAATGTAAATATGTTCATTATTAACTACTAGTTAATTATGAAATATTATTTACCTGCGCTTAAAAAGTACAACTTCACGACCTACAGTGACATTTACCACAAAGTTCTACTTCTTGTTTTGGCTCTCAAGAAGAGACTATGACCAAGTCTAAGTCTGGGTGTTTTACTACGACGTGGTCTAAGCCGAAAGTCGCTTATAATCTCAAAGATAGCTTGGTGGTTTGTATACGCTGCTATCCTTGTCAAAGCATCATTCTGTTATAAATTCAACGTAAAAATTTAAACGCTCAAAGCATCAATTTAGTTCATACAAAATTCAAGCTACCGTTATACATACTTTTTCATATTGGTCATTTTGCAAATGTTGCATAATATTTTTCTCGGTAATTATTAATCTGAAGTGGCAATTTATTTACTACTAAGACAGGAATCGAATATGTGTAATCATCCATTTAATCTATTGTGTATTTTACGCAAAAGACAATTTGTAAAAAAAGATAAATTATTTTAGATATAATAACAATAATAAAATAATTAAATAATAATTCAACGTCGTGGACTAATAAAAATTATTAAAGGTAAATAGATATAATTTTATACATAAAAGTTTCACCATAGAACTTATTAATAATTTTTTATGTAAATGGTGTACATAAAAAAAATTATTAAGATATAATTTCATTTTATTTTGGCGGTATTGTAAACTAATCAGTATAATTTGCCGCATCCTCTTACGCAACGGAACCTTACGAGGAATGTCCGTTTTTGTCCGATCAAGTATAACGTGGTCTAACGATGTCTACTACCATATAAAAGTTTAAAATATTGTATTCCAATATGTAATTTGTAATTACAGTATTTTTTATAAGTTTAGATCTTTACTAAACATAGTAAAGTTAAAAAATATAATCCTATATACTATTATTTATATTAATAAACATGGGAGCATATAATTTAATTAATACAAATTTGATAACATAATGATGGAATAATCATGTTATGTAATATAATTTTGGCATCACAGTAACATTCAGCTTTCTTATAGATGGTATCATCTTGATGCCTCAAAAATGATAGTGACAGTTTATAGATACCGATTTCATTCGGAATTTTCGACACAAATTTTGCATGAAAAAAGTAGCTAAAGTGATGTCTAATTGATACCCCAGAAATGGTATTAAAAAGATATCTTTTTACAAGAATTTTGTTATTTGGGTAGTACTTCAAAAAAAACCAAATTGATAATCGTCAATATAATTCAGACTTTTGTAAAAATGGGTCTACCTGACAAGCCACCAAATAGAAAAGATTGGCTTCTATATAGTGATTTGTTTTTCGTGTAGGTTTTCTGATAGCGGTTGTAGGAGGAAGAAATCTGATTCAAACAAGTCTGTTTTACTGAGTAACAATGAATAAAAGAAAAGATACGGTTGGTGAAAGCTGTATGACAAACTACCAACGCATGAAGGGAATACGCAGCTTAACTTTGTATTGGCGTCAAACACGAAACACTGAAAAGGGGTGTTTCAAATATTGTTATCTGTAGTTTTGTTTCTTGAAGAGAGAGGTTAAACTTTTAGAGGAACCTCCGAGAAGATAAGTGATTTCGTTATTATAAGCTCTTCATTCGTGTGCAAATATTTTGTGATTAGTTGAATCGAAAGTATTATCTTTTTTACCGGAATAACGCTTGTTGCTATCTATACAATTTATTTAATATACATGTTAGTTTTGTCTTTGATATTAACGTACAGCATGCTGTACATGGCGTTATTGTAATATGTGATAAGAATAACTATGAGTCATTGGATTAACTTAAGCACATTTGTAATCTCTGTGTACTACATAGTTTTCATGTTGGTGTTAAGTGTTTATTGGTGTTAGTGAGTTGTTAATGTTGTTGAATAAATGTTGTTAGAATACTTGTTAAGTATATTTTTTAGTATACAAAATTTTTTTTATAGAATTGTAGACTACTCAAACTCGTAATCCTATTTCTCATTGCATTAATTATATTTATCTTTTGATAGCGAGGATGACTAAATCGATCGTTGATATACATATGAAATTATGGAGATATTATCATGTACTAAAAATGTTAGACGAAGACGCGTGTATGGATATCAAAAGATGTATCAATAGTAATCATCAGCGATAAAAAAATAGTAATTTTAGTGTTATAGTAAAATAATTAATAATTTTATAAGTGTTGGAATAAGACTGAAAATCTTCATTGCTTGATCTGACATAAATAGTTAAAGCACATAACTTGCTATGCTATGTATAAAATTTTTATAGTACTGGTAATCATTATACTAGTAGTTTAATTTATTTTTATATACACGGTGGGTATAAACTGACAAAAAAAACTACACACTACGACATTCTTCTTTTAATTCTGAATCGAAAATTTTAATTCATAGGTTTTCACTAAGTTCTCGAAGTTCAAACTTTTCGTCTATAAATAACTGTTAGTTTCGATATCTATTGGTAGAAATAGCTGCGTTCAGAATAATAAAAGAATAACACTGTTACGCTGTTTTAACTAAGGTGTTTTTTTTTGGTTTACTAACGTGCCCGGACCTGATGCAATTAACATTATTAGATCTTTATTCAACGAGAACAATATTTCAAGCGACATAGTACCTATTATCGAAAAACGTTTGACTTCTACATATTTTACTTTTCGAGAAAAGCTTTACTCGCAAACATCAGGAGCCTCCATGGGTTCTCCGGTTTCACCGGTTGTTGATAATATATTTATGGAAATTTTTGAGGAATGCTACAGTTAGCATTCTTCTTGTAGAAGAAATTCGCTTTGAAACTACAAAAATTCAAGGGTTCCTCAAAGTAACATTCTAAAATCAGAATTTTTTGCATTAAAATATCTTAAACAAGATAAAAATCTATAGTCATTCTTAAAGCTGACAAAGGGAACGTCACTGTTCTTATGAATCAGATTATAATAACAAGATCTACAATCTTCTCGCATATTTCATATAAAATCACCTACTTATAAAGTCTCTAAATATCTTGCAAGTTTATTAAAACCTTTAGCAGGGAAGAAGTTGCATAATTTTCGTTTGCAACCGACTGAGATTCGGGTTAGTTCTGATGTCGATTTTTTGTTTACTAACGTGCCGGTATCTAATTCTACTATGTTCCGTTTTTTGTTTAGTTGAGTGTACATTGAAATTATTTATAAAATATATAAATTACAATGTTGGGTTAATATTAGTTTAATATTCTATCTAGTGGAAGGATATTAATATTAATATTAATCAAATATTTTGAAGAAATCTTTATTAATACGTTTTAAATGTTTCAAATATTGGTAAAATATTATTTAGTTACCTACATAAATATACTTTAAGTAATAAAACAAAACGATTATGTTCTATTATAATACGAGAATACTGGTAGACGGTAGTAAAAATACGACTTAAGCTATTTTCTATAATTTTTTATAAGAAAAACAGATTAAAAACAATTTAAATTGTTGCACGGTAGAAAAATGTAGATATTGGTTGTAGGTATACTATAAATGTAGAAAATAAATGTTTTACAAGATTGTCATCCAAAAATACAGAATAGGTCACATGTAACAAAAAAAATAATCCTAGTTATGCGTCAGCGCGTGCATTGTATTAAATTGTCCATTCGTTATTTTACATTAGATGAACCTTCCCTAAATAATAAGATAATACCAGCATTGTTTTGGTATGTTACTACAAAAGAATTTGGTTGTTTCATTGTGTATATTAATGGTTGTACATTCTTAATTGTAGAAAACTTAAATATCTAAAATAGGGTTAGGCAATTTATAATTAGGAAAAATAACAGAACTAAGTTGTATATTGTAAAAAACGCGTACAGTTATTTTTAGAAAATCTAAAAGTAGACTTCATAACATATATATTGAAAAGAACTGCAAATAACCACAAAAATATACTCCAAATTGTAATCATTTTGCAGAAAAAATTTAGTAAACTACGACTACGTAATCTAAATAATGGTATTCAAAACCGTGAACAAAGTAAAACCCATTTCGAACCTTGTTCCTTGGCCTACTAAGCGTTTACAAAAGCAGCAATAATGATTACAAAACTCTCAAATCCAAAAAATCTCTAGTCATTATTAATGCAGTTGTAAGCTGTACATGTAAAACAAATAATACAAATGATACAAACACTAAAACACATATTGGCTTTATATACGCAAATTAGAAGAAATTTTTTGTTTTCCAAAATGGTTTTACAAATATTATCAGTTTTAAATAACAAACTAATTTATAAGAATTATGTAAAAATAAGAAATGTTGGTATTTTACTGATACAAAACCTAGATGGGTTAGTATGGAGAGTCCGCACAAGAGACCTAACGGTAGCAAAAGTAATACCAATATGAAAAGAAAGATAAGAAACCTGGATTTAGCATACCTTTCATATGACCAACCAGAACGATCACGAAGAACTAACATGGAAAATTTTGGAACTGGTGCAGTTTTGCAAGAACAACAAAACACTTGAAGGTATTCTAAGAAATCAGAAGATTACATTTAGATGTAAAAATAGCATTTGATAGTACATTTTTCAACTCTATGCTGCACGCTCCAAAAAATCAAAAAGTTTATTGGTTTTTAGTATAATTGATTAGTTCTGCAATAGCTAGTATAAAAATCACAAGCTAGGTAAGCAATGTAACTAAAACGTACTTGTTGGCAAAGAATGTCGACAAGGTGGCTTGTTATTGCCTCTATAAGGGAGTCTGGTAATAGACAAACTTCTATAGGAACTAAAACAAAACTGGACACATGCACAAGAATACATAAATTTAATCATATCGCTATTTTAAACGGTGGAAAGTTTGGAAAAGTTGTGTTAAACCTCATACAACAAACCTTTAGAATAGTAATAAAATTAGTGCAAGGTTGAGGAACTGACAATAAATTCTGCCAAGTCTACAGTAATAGAATTCACAAAAAGAAAAAATACTTCGAGACTTAAAGAAGCTTTGACCGTGGAAAAATAAACTTCAACTGAGCAAGTTTTTATTTGATTCGCATTCATAGTATTAGTACATTTTATGAGCTAATCGCGGGGTTGAGTGGTTCTCAGTGGAGTCATTCCACTGTTATTTAATTAAATCTTTTGACCATTTGTTTTTAAGACGTCAAATCGAAAGATCTATGTTTAGTGGTGCGATGGTTTTGTTTGGGCAGATTTCTAATGTTGATTGATTGAGGTAATGTGCGTGGATTTGCTTTAGTTTATTTTTATTCTCAATTTAGACAGCCTTTGCTCGATTTTGCTGAGATAATTTTGTAGTACTACTGAAACGTGTCATCAGCAAATGTAGCTATTTCCGTATAATCAGTTGTTGGTATATTTGAGATAAATAATAGGAATAATAACAACAATTTCCAAAACACTTTCCTGCAGAACTCATGCTCCTATTCCTTTGGTTTGGGATAGTTGGTCAACTTTTTTAGTCACGTGTAAGAAGACTCAATTTTATTTGGGGGTTTCCAGGCTGATGAACAAGAATTAATTGTGCAAATTTGAGTTGTTAATGGCCAGTATGTAAATTTTAGGATTGCGTTAAAAAAGATGTGTGCGAATGTGATACCGTGGTCAGGTAATCGTTTAAGAATTGATTTTTTCTTGTTTTTCAGTCATCTAATTTAGTCTTTAATTTTTTTATGGTAATCCTACGTATTGGTAGAGACATCTGTAGGGGTGATTGTGATCTTTCTCTATTTCTCTGCCTACTTTGTTAGAGTTGGATTAGATAACACATCTGCCAGGTCGTCTGCAAATGCTCTGGTTCTTCTTTGTCCGTTCTCAACCATAAATTATTTTGAATAAAGATAGGTGGCTTTTGTATTTGGGATCTATTGATTCCTTTGGTGGTAATTCATAAGAAGTTATCATGAATTGTTAATGATTGAAAGTAGGTTTGGAAGGATTAGTTACGGACAGAATAATTTATTTCTGATTTTATGGTTTAGTTGATTTAACGAATCTCCTTCTATCTGCTATGTACTGGGTACGTTGTTATTTTGTTTTTGTCCGGTCTTTTTTTTTACAATCTCTGTGATCTCGTTTGGTATGTTAAAACTGATAATTTTTATGTGAATTGCCTGCAGAGTAAAGTTTCACCCTGGTTTCTGAACCGTAGTTATGAAGTGGTTTGTAGCGACATCTGCGGTTTTTGTAGTTTTCAGGCTTATGTTCGTTTCGAGGTTTGTAGCTCAATGTGGTTTTGAAAGGTTTTCCAATTTGTTTTCTTACTGCTGGGAGACAGCTTAGGTGTTTGGTAGGTTATGTTTGAGCTGATTGTGACTATTATCAGATAATCGTTAAACATTAGGTCGAAATTGGGGGTCATGTCTATGTAATATAAAGGGCCAGTAGGTTGGACTAACAATAAACAGGAAATTGTAGTTACTGTCAATAATTAGTTAGAATAGTGCTCTTCCTCTAGTAGTAGTTAGCCGAGAACCCCAGTGGGTGTATTTGTAATTAAAGTCAGTCTTTAAGTTTTGAAAAATCGTAGTGAGCTTTGTTGAGTTATTTTGTGTTTTGGTAAGACATTTAGTAGGGTTGTAAGTTTACCAACTGAATAAAATGTCTTGATTTTGGTTAAATTAGATGAGTGTGCATGAAGGATTGGTGACTGGGAGATGTAGTAGTTGAAAGTTACAATCGGTTATTTGAAGGGGGTTCCAGGTATGATTGATTCGTAGAGTGGTATTTATTTTGTAGTTTTTGCATAGTACACATGTTGCTTGAGTGTTTCTGGATTTATTGCAAGTTTTTGTGTTGTGTATAGTCTTTCGCATTTGACGCATGCAAATCGTCGGTTGTAATACGCTCTGTGTCCATAATTGTGACATTTGTTTTTGGAGTTTCAAAACTGAGGAGGAGTTTGTAAATATCTTTATTGTTTTGAGCTGGTTTACGATTGATAAAAAATATTGGAAAAGTACGTCTGTTTTTATGTTCAGTTTGAGTTGAATGATTTTAGTATTACTTTGTAAAGTTTGTCTTGTTTCATCTGATAGGAATGGTAGATAATATTATTCTCAGAAATTTTACATTTATTTTTACTACATTGTCAGTTAAACTTTTTTTTGAGTAATGTTCTATTAGAACCACTGCTGTTAGGCTTTCAAAATGCATCTGAAGTATTAGGTTTCTGCTAAAGTAATTATTTTTTGGCAAGCTTCGTTGAACAGGTTTTGTTGTAGATGGGGTGGACGAGTTTGATTACCTTAATTTTTTGCATTTGTAACCTTTGCCAGTTATTTAAAACCGCGGCTACAGTAAATGACATGGAGAAGTTATAAATGTCTTTTGCATTGGGGAGTACTAAATCTGAAGGATTGCTTGGTATGGAAAAATTAGATAAACAGGTTCTTTTAGCACCGCTTGGTTTCTAAAGTTGGGGTTTTATGGCGTCATACTTGTGTAATTTATTTGTTAGGAGGGTGGATTATTTGGGAATTGTTGCTGGTACTAGTGAATGCATTGATGTTGTGCATTGTGGCCGTTACCGATAGGAAGCATGGCTGCTTACACAGCAATTTTGTCTTAGTAAATTAGATTATGTACAGTACAGGTTTAATTATAAGATGTATTTTTATTATCAACGCGCATTGCTCTTGACCTTGCGCCTATTGCACTATAACTTATCACTCGACACACTTAAATCGAAGTCTACGACTTTATTTTGTGAAGGTCAAGGCGGAACTCAATTGAGCAATAAAGTTAAATATTTAAGATTAAATGAAGCTTTGACGCGTACTTAGAAAAATCTATCAGTAGGAATCAGTAAAGCTACTGGGTGTAATCTAACTTTTCGATTAACCGCGCATCGTTTATGCTTTTTAAGAACTGGCTAAGACATGATGTAAAACTAAAAGAGTAATTAAGTTAAAATAGAAGGGAAGAATATATTAGTTTTTTAATTGTATAACCCGCTAAATTAATCTGAAACTAGATATTATATTTAACTACTTAATGTTACGAAAAAAAATTAGTTCCGACTATTTTCTAAAATTTTTCAAATATTCTACTCGCGTTTCAATAATATCAAAAACGTTTTTTAAAAAATGGTGTTTAGCGTGGGTTTTTGTAAGGTAAAACACTTTTAGCTGAAAACAAACACTGTCTTAAAATCTGGTACTCGTGTACCCGTCACTAGAATTGCCTGTGTGAGGATTTATTCAACGTGGTTAGTTAACAAAAACCAATTATGTCATAGGTTGCTATACATAAATACTGAAGTGTTCCCAAAGTATTTGGAACCTTAGGGACGTTAATTGAAAAAAGTCAAAAAATCTGGATTTCGATAACGGAAGAATATAAAGTGTTGGAAAGAAAATTGCAGTAAGCATTTCAAATTAAATCGAAAGAAGGTTTTGTTGGTTAAAATATTTGTTTAACGTGTGTGCTAAGATAAATTAATAAAGTGTACGTGCTAGTGACAAATAAATACGACGTTCTAAATCTATTCTCTCTCCCTCTCTTTCTTTTTGTTTGAATTGTTAATTGAACGGACCCGTAAGTGAGTGTGGCGATAAATATTTTTCGTAAATCGGGTATTATCACGCAAAGCACGTCGCGACTATTTAAATATCAGCGAACTAAACGTGTAAATATTTTAAAATATGTAAAATTAATAAGTAATTAGTGAGTGCAGAGTAAGTAAAGAAACAGTTACAAGAATAAAACATCGAGACTTAAACAGGAGTAAAAATAGACAGCTGCAAGATAACTAAACGTTATCAAAGAAACATATAAATAAATAAATAAGTGAGTCAAACAATGTTGTTAAAAAACGGAAAAAAACACAAAATTATGGAATTACTAGAAGAAATTAAAAACAAACTTGAAAAAATGGAAACGCGTAATGAACGCGCCAAAATACAGGAAATAAAGTTATAAAACGAAAATGAAACCCTGCAAAAGCAAAATACGGAATTTGAGAAACGAATGGAGATCATGGAAAAGGTAATGCGGAAGAACAAAATAACTGTACAAGAAATTAAAGAATTGGAAATGAATCAAACCTCAGTATTAAAGAGTATATACGAAAAACACTAAGAGAAATAAATATCAAAATAAATATAGAAAATGAAACAAGAAATGTGAGAAAAATAGGAAATAAACTGCAAAGTAGAGTTTGTATCAGGATATAAGAAATTTGCAATGTTAAAAACCGCTAAAAAGCTTAAAGGAAGTGACATATGGATAATGAAAGACTGTGTACAAGTACAGAAACAAAAGAAACAAGTAGATACATACATAAAAGAAGCAAGGGCTAAAGAACACCAAGCAATTCTAAGATACAACATGCTGATAAAAGATGACAATGACACTAACAATCAAATAAAAGAAAAGAAGAAATATAGAAGAACGGTAAACGGAGATCGCCAATAAATGAAGAGGTAAAAAATAGGGAAAAAGTGAAGAAGAGTAAATAGTAATAGCAAACAAAAAAAAAATAGATAAATACAGAAAAAGAGAATGGAACAAAAAATAACGACAAAGACAAAGCAAAAAAACGCAACAATGATGATAAAGCTAATAACGTAATAGATATACGTAAGATCATAAATAGGAACAAGAAAAACAAATTTAAAAAAAAACAATATGGCGAAAGAGGTGATAAATGTAAGAACCTGGAATGTAAGAAGTAGTACAAAGAAAGAGGAAAAACTTGTAGAAAAATAATACAACAAAATATAGAAACATTAAAAATCACGAAAACAAAAAAAAAAGAAAAAGTATAAAGAAAACACATAAAGGATACTGGATGTAGTGATTCGAAGTTGAAGAAAAAGAGAGAGAAAAAGAAGGAGTAGACGTGATAATCGCCTCAAACAAATTATAGCATATGGGGTAAATGAGGACGCAAGAAAATAGGAAAAAACAAGTTTTTTGGGAGATCTAAACGATCGAGTCGGAAATAAGAATAGAAGAAAAGAAGAGCACATGGTCAACTAAGGAAAAAAAACTTTAAACAATAACGGCAAAAGAATAATAGAAATATGTATTTAAAACAACCTAATCATAACAAACCCAAATTTAAACACAAGGACATACACAAGTACACATGAGTATTAAAAAGCAGAAATGAGAAATTAATTATTGACTACTTTCTAGTGAGCAAAAATAACTGGGAAAAACTATAGGACGTAAAAATCAAAAAATAATTAAGGATAGGAAGTAATCACTACCTAGTGATAATGAAAATAAAAAGAATAAAAGAAGGAAAAGACAAAAAAAGGAGAAAAGTAAAAGGAAAAATAAAATGTTTTAAACTAAGAGAAAAAATAACAAGAACTACTAGAGGAAAAACTAAGTAGAAATGAACAAAACACAGGGCTAAAGAAAAATGGAAACACTTTAAGAATAGTATACTGACAGCAGCAGAAGAAAGTAATAAACAGCAACACAAGAAAAAGTAAATGGTGGACAGAAGATATACGGAAAAAATTAAAACAAAAATAGAGGAATGGAAAAACATTTAATCACTAAAAAATTCGAAGATTATGAGATACACAAAGAAAAAAGCGACCAAAGAGAAATCGTGGAAAGAATTCGAATATAAAATGACACAAAACTACCTATATATAAAACTAGAAATTATTTTATGATACATTAAAATTACTCAAGAGAAAAAAGGAAGATGACATGTTTAATATAAAAGACAAGGATTGAAATACGAAAGAAATGTGAAAAGAAAAATAAACAAATGAAGAAATAATGAACCGATGCAGAGAATACTTTAAAGAGCTAACATAAGCGGATATACAAAATCAAAAAGACGACGAGGAAGAAAGCAATGAGAAACAGGAAATAGAAATAAGAGAAGAAGAAATGAATAAACTAAGAAAAATAATGAACGATGTATTAAAAGACACAAAAATACCAAAAGATTGAAAAACAGATATTATACTGTCAATATATAAAAAAAGCGACAAAGAAAATAGTAATAATAAAGGAATAACACTCTCCAGCAACCCAGGGAAAATATTCGCAAGAATAATAGAAAAAAAAGTAAAGGATACAATAAATATAACATTGGAGGATACGCACACAAGACCTCATATTTTTTATTGATCTAGAAAAAGCATTCGACAGAATACGACGAGAAGACGTATGGGAAATACTACAGAATAGGAAAGTCAATAAAAATATCATAAGAATTATAAAAAATATGTACAAAGACAACATAAACACAGTAAGAACGAACAATGAAGAATCCAAAGAATTTAAAACTAGACATGGAGTCCAGCAGGGATGTATTCTAAGTCCACTTCTCTTCTCAACTATACTGGACGAGACAATAAAGAAAGCCAGGAAGAAGATGAAGAAACTAATACTGCAATACTGGAAAATGACACAAACTCAGCTCACAGAACTTATGTTTGCAGATGACATGGCCTTGATAGCAAAAGGAGAACTTGCAATATAATCTCGAGGTAATAGAAGATGAACTAAAGAAAATTAACATTGGAAAGACAAAAAGAATGATAATTTCAAACACAAAGAAATCGCATTAGTCTGGACGGGAAAGAAATAGAACAAGCAGAATATTTTAAATATCTAGGCGTAATAATAAAAGAAAATGGGAAATTAGACAAACAATTAGACAATATAATAGGAAAAGAAGGAAAATATTCAATCTAATGGAGACAACCTTTCGCGGAAAAAGAGAAGTGCCGAAGAAAATGAAAAACGAAGTTGTTAAAAAAGTAATCAAGCCATCAATCACATATAGCAGCGAGGTGTGAACACTCAAAGAAAGGCACAAGACACGTATTAATGCAATGAAAATGAGGTTCCTCAGAAAAATAGAAAATAAAACCATGAAGGACAGATAAGGAACGAAGCATTTCGACAAAATCTGAAAATGGAATGAATTAACGAAAAAATCGTAGAAAGGCAGTGCAGTTACATATATGTAAAGTAGGATAAGCGCAAATGAAAAAGACAAGATGGCTACTCTTTGAACATGTAATCTGACTATAATGTACGTGCACTAAAATTATGAATTTATGTTAATAAATGTCTTGTGTAATGTAATAGTGAATATTTAGTCTGTTGAGACACGACACAGCATATTGGGCGACGAGAAACGGGATTTGCTATAAGCATGGCTGCTTTAATTGGTTCAATTGAACATTTTTTACCGTCGAAATCCGACATCAGTACGTATGTTGAACGCATGGAACAACTATTCATATGTAATGAAGTGGAAAAAAGTCGTAAAGTACCATTGTTATTAACATTAATTGGTCCAGAAGGTTATATGTTATTGAAAAATCTGTGTGCACCTGAAACCATAACCTCACAAACCGACGACACGCTAAAGTCAAAGTTCGTGCAACATTTCGAAGAAAATATTAGCAGAGCCAATATATTCCTTTGCAGAGCATAACGAAGAATAAATGTATCAGACATAGATAAGAGTTCAAAAAGGGATAAAGCTATCGTAAAAGCAATGGTGCTTACTAAAATTGGTTGGCCAGATAAAACAACAGACGATGGCCTTAAACCATACTTCACTAAAAGTTTTGAACTTTCATTAGATAATGATTGTCTTTGGTGGGGAAATCGTTTAATAATACCATTCGAGGTAAGAAACTCAATTTTAAAATCAATACATGATCAGCATATCGGAGTTGTTAGGATGAAATTAATAGCACTAAGTGAACTCTGGTGGCCAAACATAGATGGTGATATCGAACAATTTGTGGAGAGATGTGAACCCTGTCAACTACATCAAAATAAACCATTATCCGTGCCATATACTCTATGGTCAAGAACTTTTCGAAGTTGGAAAAGAGTACATATAGATTTTTTGCAATTCAAGGAGCATCATTTATTACTACTTGTTGATAGTCATAGCAAATGGCTAGACGTGTATATTATGCGTAACGGAACAAAGGCGAGCAAAACAATTAAAAAACTACGTCAAAGTTTTGCATACTTCGGTATCTCGGAAGAAGTGGTGTCCGACAACGGTCCTCCCTTCTTTGGAACTGAGTACCAACAATTCTGCAAGTCAAATGGAATCAAGTGAACATTTTTACCACCATTGCACCCATGCTCAAATGGAGTGGCTGAAAAGCAAGTACAATCCATGAAGAAGTGTTTAACAAAGAAGGTACACGAAATGCAAAAGAAAGATACTCACCAGAGTTTACAGCTGTTGATCGACAATTTCCTATTAAAATACTGAACAACACCCAACAGTGTAACTGGGGTTAGCCCTGCTTCCATTATGTTAAAGCAAGTTCCAAGAACCAGAATGACCATGTTAAAAATGAAACCTGTAGAGGGAAGGAAAACTAAATATGACCAAGTATAAGAAAACGAAGATAGAAGGAGAGGCAAAATGAGAATTTTTGAAGAAGGGGAAGAAGTATTAGTGCATACCTTAAGAGGAAAAGAGTCCATTTGGAAAAGAGGGAAAATCATAAAGAGAATTAGTGCTGTCGCCGATTTGATAATTATTGACAGTATCGTAAAGCTAATTCATGCAGACAGTCTGAAAAGAAGTCACCTAGATCTAGATGATAAACTGACACATCAACCAGCAGAAACATTAACAACAACAAGTACAACAACAGTTAATGTAGGGGTTGACAAGGAGGAAATGCAAAAGCATACAACAAGAGATCAAATACCGGAGACAATAAACCCAGAGACAATGGAGACATCCCAAAATGAAATACCGATGACAAATTGTGATCCTAATGTTCAGTTTCCTGAGATTAATCCCAGTCCTACTACCAAACCACTAACTCCAGCTATTCGTCGTAGTGGTAGAAGTATTAAGCCACCGCAGAGGTTAGACCTCTAACGGGCACCTATTGTAGTAGAAATTAAAAAGGGGAGAAGTGCTGTATATGACACATTATGTATTTATGTTAATAAATGTCTTGTGTAATGTAATAGTGAATATTTAGTCTGTTGAGACACGACACAGCAGGCAGCCTAGATGGTTTGTGTGTAGAATGTATGACGATAGGCTAACAAAAAGAGTGTTCGAAACGCGACTGCCAGAGATTAAAAAAAAGGAAGACCAAGAACAAAATGGATTAATAACATAAGGAAAAAAGTAGAGAGAAAAAAAATGACATGGGAGGGAATACAAAAACTTACACATGATACGAAGCAATGGAGACAGAAATGCAAGATTCAACTTTACACTTACACCTAAAGGTAGAAAGACCTAGGACTAAGAAGAAGAAGTAAGTGTACGCGTTTTTAATATAAACAAATACCGGTTTAGATAAACATCGTGTAAATATTTCGTTTATAAATAAATTTGTTTAAAATGGTTACAATACGTTTTAGCAACGTTTATGAAAATAACATAAAGGAAACGTTAGACTATGATACCTTAAAAAGACTTGTTTGTTTTGAATTTTCAAAGTTGATCAAGACTGTATTTTTGCAAATACTACAGTAGGTATTTTTTCTTTGACGTATTGTATAACGTAAGTACCTTGAATAAGTGGTAAGAAATACAAAATATTTACTAATTTTATAAATAGTGGATACGTAATTAAAAATTTTCCAGATATTATCAGTTAACGCAACGTTGCTTTAAGTTTGCTAAAATATTTATTAGATTTAGATTTTTTAGTAGAATGTCATATTAGTTATTATAAAGAGCGTAATAATTAAAACCAATTTAAAAAAAGTTTAAAAAAGATTGAAATCGTTTCCATTATATATGTGCAAAAGAACAAAAAACTTAAATAAGACAAAATTTATATTTATTTTTCAGTTTTTTAAATTAGATAATTAAGAGTTGTTTTGAAAAAAAACAAGTGTCTGAGCTAGTTCTAAAAATATTACGAAGTTTTTCAATTTAGTTTAAAAGCGCATATTCATTTGACGTTATAACATATTTTCCAGAAACTTTATTAATTCCATCAAAATTTATTATTACAAAAACAACCGCTCGCTTAACTGGAAATTAACAATTCATTGATTAATTTGGTAAACACACATTTACATAACATTGAATCATTTAATCATTCTCCTTGATACCAATTCTAAATCAAATCATCGTAAGGTGAATAGTTCAACTTTAACTCTTCAATTTATTGTCACTCCGCACCATTTATTCTTATTAATGTGGATCAATTTTTAATAGATATGTTTGTGGTTAATTAAAATTCTTTTAAAGCATACTTAAAATCGGGGTTTTTTGTACTTTCAAGGCCACCTCATAATTTCTAAGTATTAATTTTAATTACTTTATGGCCGCTGTGTAATCTAATCGGTTTTGAGTATATAATTTTGTTTATTTTTTTCTCTTAAGTTAATAAACAAAAACTTACGGTATCTTTATAGCGAGTAACCAGACCGTAATTTAAAAACACTTATCGTGGTTTAAATATTTGCATAATTTTTTTTATATGTCAATTGCCCAAACTGGTATTTGGAAAAACCTGTGTTGGCAATTGTGACGGTATGATCCGTAAAAATTGTGTGTGACAATGTAAAGCCTGTCAAAATAAGCACGAAGTCGACAAAATATTTTGCTACGTAATAAGTAAGATTAAGACACACCTCAGTACATCAGCTGCTAATCTCAACTTTTGCAACTGTAACTTTATCTGGTCTCATGTATAAGTACTTAATCCTGTAAATAATTCCTGAAATTATAACCGCTTTGGTAATCCTAAAACTGGAAAAAATTGGTAAGAGATAAGTATGTTTTGCTGTATGTTATAAACATATGTGATATAGAAATTTATATAAATCCATCTTATGTGATAGTACCTTTATTACAATAATTTAGTATTTGCTGCTACGTTTTTACTACTCTATCAGATTTTATCTAATTTAATTCGTCAGTTAAAAGTAAATTCATGTACTACATATATTATACCGTTGATTATACAACGTAATTAATTGCTCAAGTAATTAGATAAAATTTTCTTGAATCTTGCTCTAAGTTTTTGAATATATTTTTTTAACTTTAATATGAATTGCGTAATATTTATTGCAGTTTTCAACGTAAATAATTCTTCAATTTATTTAGGTTTTTTGATTTCTCATTTATTTTAATCAATATTGTGATTATTTTGTATTTACTATGTCATACTGATCTTTGCCCTTACGTATTTTAATAATATTTTGGTACGGTGTTTTTTAATAAAAATTTCATTTTTTTTCTATGTACGTTGAATAATAAATAATTAACGATACTTTATAATATAGATAAGAGATTTTAGTGAATATTACTTAATTATTACTTTGTAAGAATAAACTATAAGTATTTTATTGTCGATAGGCATTGTAAATAAACTAATCAAGTAATTCTTATATGTATTTCTTAAAATAAAATGTTGTTTGAGGTAGAATCAATTGTTTTAAAATCTAATTTATTTAAAAACGAAATATTTACACGCGTTAAACACTTTATTTAAACCGACAAAGCTTTTTTCGATTCAGATTTCTTTGAATAGTTTTTATATATTTCTGTTATCTGTGTCTAGAATGTTCAACATCGTTCGGTCATTGTCACGAAGTTGACAATAACTTGGAAAACGTTTCAATAATTAAACATTTTTTTAAAGCAGACAACAATTAAATTTTGAAGATTTAAAAAAAATTGTTTCTACAGAAGGTTCGTTTACGGTTCCTGAAATTGAAAAAAATTACCTTCACAGAGCTTGATTCTGTGATCAAAATCGTCTTCATTCAATTCTTGCAATAGATGAATTTTATATGAACGGAATTATTCCCCCTTCACAATCTTTTGAATTGAATATCGACTAATATTGTGATTTAAAAAAATTGTTGCGTCAAATTTTTCGGATTCTCCACCACATCCAATACTACATTGAAAAACTTTTTTTCATTTGTAACGGTTACTGGTCTTCCAGTTCTAGGTCTATTCTTGGCATCGCCAGTTTCGTGAAAACAATGCGGAGTTTTCGAAACTGTAGATTTGGAGATCGATTTTCGGTCAAGATGCAACTCATTGAACATAATCACCACTTAAGCGAAGCTTCGTGTTGTATCATCATTCTCTATCAACATTAAAATTTTGATACTGCAACGATTATTATTAAAACTAATTAATTTATTCATATGTATACGTTTATAAATAATCGAACTAACTAAATCTAAGAGTATTTAATAAAAACACTTACACTAATTTATATATAAAACTATCACACGAAAATAAAGTCAGGGGATAACTTTAGTTTAACACTTATTGTTTACTTTAAAATACGTACAAGGTTATACTCCGTAGATTTATCTCGAACACACGCGTTAATCACTTATTTATTTAAACTTGAATAATCTTCTTAACACTGTGTTCGAATTGATGGAATAACTGACCTATGATTTGTTTGTGCCGTATTTATACATTTTGGCCAAACGTTCGAGAATTTTCTATATCTTTCGGTGAACGTTCTCGAAATGTACAAAAACCTTGCAAAAGTTCTCAAACTTAAGAATAATTTCTCGAACGTTTCAAAACGTTCGGTTTCACTCAAACTTTCCATTTTGCACACTAACTATTTACACTAAATGAATGTTTGACATTCGTTGGTATGGTAACATTTTAAAACAAAAGAACAATGCTGCGTTTCTAAGGTACTTTGATGAACTACCTACAGAATTTCATTTTGAGCATCTTAATAAAATAGGATCCCAAACAATCATAACGAACATCGCAATCGATTCTTTCCAGTGCCACAAAATGTTTTCAAAAGAAATTCGTGGTTTGAATAATTACTGTTTTTCATTCACTAGATTTTAAAACAATAGCGTTTATTTTCAAAACTCGATAACCCGGAAACGATTAAATTTAGGTACATTACGCTTTTTACAAATTTTGCTTAAAATTAAGAGAAGAATTGAACAAAAATCAAACTGAAGCAAAATTGAGCCAAACCAAGACAACAAGATTCGCTACTGATCAAAGATTTCTTTATGTGTTTAATGAATCTGAAAACAACTACTCATTCCCCTTTAGTATGTTATTGGAAAAAAAAGATCCTTCAAAAATAGAGAGGAGTATTGCGTTTTACTATAAACTCAAATGTAGATCGTTTTTCTTTTTTACTTCCCTACATTTTAAAGTCTCTGTGTCTTCTACACTTTCTTTTTTGTATCATTAATTTGTTGTATGTGGCCCCACTAACTGAATTGTTGTTCAATGAAGCGCACTATTGGTTGTACTTCTAGTTCTTCTCTTATTTGGGTGTCTCTGGTACTGTCTTTTCTAGTCAGTTTTAGTGTTTGTCTCGGGTATTTCATCTTTACGGCTTCTATCTTGTTTTCTTGTCTTTCTGATAGTACCCAAGTTTTGCATCTGTAGTGTAATACTGGTCTATATACCGTATGGAAAAGTTTTATTTTTGCTTGTTTATAGATGTATTTTTATTTATAAATTTTTGATTCATTGTGTAGTATAAATTTATTGTTTTAATAATTCTTTTATTTACTTCTGCTGTTTCCCTGTTTTCTAGAAAGTCACTCCCTAGAATCCGGTATTGTTCAAATATTGATTACTTGGGTAAGTGTCCAACTATTAAGTACGAAACAACATCGTGCTGAACATTTGGTCCTTCGAGCCGGATTCAACAATAAGTTGTTTGATCACTGAGACTTGCCCTAGAATCTGGTATTGTTTAAATACTGATTACCTGTGTAAGTGTCTACCAATTAAGTACGGATTCCATCATCATGCTTACAATCATTCAACATTAACTTGTTTAATCACGGACACTTGCCCTAGAATCTGGTATTGTTAAATATTGATTACCTGGGTAAGTGTCCACCTATTAAGTACGAATTACCAACGTGCTTAATATATGGTCCTTCTAGCCGGATTCTTTTACAATGTAGAGTAATCTTTTAGTATGTTTACAATTTTCTCATTATTAAATTTTTAAATAAACGTTTTAACACAGACTTTGATGTTTAAATTATCTACGATTAATTTTGAAGATTATTGTTCATGTTTCAACAACCAATGTATTGTCTTTAACACTAGAACCGTCACTGAATGAAATATCTAAAAGCGCCAGTTATGGTCAAATTGACTTTTTCTATAGTTTAACAAAGTGGTTTCCAAAGCGGGCGCCGCGAAGAGTATAAGAAGAGACGCCGCGAGGCGTTCCTCTTCCCATTTTACGTTTGACGGACACACAATGAAATAATAATAATGGTAACGGACAAGAGATGCATAGCTCTTGCTTGCTGCAAACCTTGCCTGCGCCGTGCGTGATAATCCACACCTCCTAGTCCTATACTCTCCACTTATACGTTGAGTACCTACTTTATGTATATTTTTCAGATCATCATGTCTGGAGGGCCTTCAAGAGACAGAGATATAGAGAGAAAATGAGAATCCAGTGCATCAAAAAGAAAAAGAAAGGCTGAGACGATTATGTCCAACCAAGCTATGAGTTCCAGTATGATAAAATTTCTTAAGAAACATTCTTCAGGTGTTACTGTTCCAGAGGCCTTTGATGGATCTCTTATCCAAGTGTCTCTAGTTTCTGAAACAGAACCACCTTCACCTTCAGGGTCGAATGAATCCGTTACCCTTTCTGATACAGCATCAGAGTTGCACAAAACTGCTGTGATTCAAAATTCTGAGCCGGATAAAGAGTTAAAAAGTGAAAAGATTTGTGACTCAGAAAATGAAGAGCAAATTATTCATATAAGGTCATTTATAGAATTAGATCCGGGGAAGTGGGTATTTCCAGTAACAGATTCGCAGCGTCATGACTTAATTCAAAACGGTCCCCAGCAAAACCTAGAGAAATCTGATGAAAGTTGCCCCAAAGACGCAAATAAAAGACATTTTAGTAAATTTTATTTTACTAGAAAGCTGAGTAACGGCGAAAAGCAACATCGCAGATGGTTAGCTTACTCTATATCTCAAGATAAAGTTTATTGCTTTCCATGTAGACTTTTTTCACATTTGCAAACACAGATGGTGAAAGATGGATGTTGTGACTGAAAAGATCTGAGTAGAATATTGCAAAGACATGAACAAAGTCAAAGACACATGGAGTACATGATTAAATGGATAGAATTCTATAAAGGAATCAAGTACGGAAAAACAATAGATAAGGAAAACGAGAGACTGATTAAGAAATCACGAAAGTATTGATATAACTTGTTTGAAAGATTGATCGATATAATAAACTACTTAGCCTCACACAATCTCGCATTTAGAGCCCATCGAGAATCCCTTAACCTCAGCGATAGCGGAAACAGCGGAAATTTTATAGACCTATTTAAATTGTTATCCAAATATGATCTAACACTAAAAGAGCACTTGCAACGTATTAATGAAAACCAACTTTCTCAACACTATCTAAGCCACGACATCCAAAATGAATTAATTACATTCATATCTAAATCAGTTATATGATAACGGCGCCAATATGGTCGGCATTAATAAAGGTGTCAGAACAAGAATACTCAATATTAATCCACGAGCATTCTTCACGCCGTGTGGATGCCATTCTTGGAATTTGCTTTTAATAAATGCAGCAAACTCTTCTACAACAGCTAAAACATTTTTCGGCTTCATCAATAAAATTTATGTACTCTTTTCAAGGTCAAGCAAGCGTTGGGATCTTATAAAAACCAAATTAAAATTGACATTAGAATCTCTTTCTGAAACACGATGGGAAAGTAGAATCGCAGCAGTAAAAGCGATCTTTTTGCAATTTGATGTCATCGAATGTGTGAGTGACCTGAAAAATCAAGCTGATGATTCCGAAACCCTTAGCGACTGTGAAGCAGTCTTGAACGAAATGTTAACTTTCGAGTTTAAGGTTGCAATACACGTGTGGTACGAGATTTTACTACGTGTGAATAATATAAGTAAACTATGGAAATCGGTGCAAGTAAACTTCAAAGTCGCTATTGATACTTTACGTTCATTTCGTGATTGGATTCAAGAATTTCGTAATACAGGATTTGAAACAAGCCTTGCAGAAGCGCGATTGTTTGTAGAAAAAAGTCGGTACGAATTGAATCTCAATTTAAAGAAAAAAGAATACGAAAAAAACGAATGTTCGATTATGGACATATTGATGAACCGATACAATCTATTGAAATGCAGTACAGAGTTAACTTTTTTAACACTATGATCGATGCTATAATAGTAGACACTGAATGTCGATTCAAAGCGCTCAACGAATATTTTGAACGATTTGGTTTTATTTACGACATTAATTATTTGAAATCTTTATCCAAGAAGGACCTTATTAAGCAATGTAACAATTTAAGTGCAATACTTCGGAAAGCCGAAAATAGCGACATAAAGCCTTTCGAAATTTATGAGGAACTACAGCTTTTAAAATTCAATTCACTGGATTCTATCAAAGATGCACAACAACTTATGCGGTACATTTTAGAAAGTAATTTAGAAGTATATCCAAATGTTTACATAACGTTAAGAATCATGCTCACAGTTCCAGTCAGCACAGCTTCTGCTGAGAGAAGCTTCTCAAACTTAAAATTGATTAAGACCTACTTGAGAAGCACTATGAGCCAAGAACGACTATCTGCGTTAACAGTACTGTCAATTGAAGCTAAAATAGCGGCTGGAATTAACTATGAGGTAGTCTTAAAAAAATTCAGTGGGGCGAAAAGCCGAAAAGTTCGTCTATTTTAATTTGTTTTTACCTACTTATATAATTTTTGTCATTACATACTTGATCAGCAATACTACTTGTATAGTATATACTAATAAAATTAGTAAAGTACTAGTGTAAAATTCAGCTCATTTCATTTAACATTTTCTTTCTGATTGGAAAATGAAAGAGGCCTCGCAAAGCTGATGTCGCCGACGTCCACGTTTCGTCTAGCGGCGCCACTGGGTAAATGAGACCATCCGTATCAGTTTTTTAACGGTGAGTCGTAGAGAGTCGAATTAACTTAGATGTAAACTTGGACACAAAAAGTATAATGTAGAACAAGCTTAATTCCAGCATTCTTTGCAAGGTCTCTCTTTCCGCGATTGTATGTTGGTTATGCACCTGCTCTGTAGTACAAATACGTGCTGCCAATCTCTAAAACATTGAAGGATTGACTGGCATGTTGAGGATATCTTTCAGCATACATTCTTTCAGCCGCTTTGTAATTTTATCTACATTCTAAAACCATTAACATGTCGAAAGCTTCTAAATTTAAAAACGGCATAATTTCACTAATTTCAATTAACTTACTTTCTAACGAAATTGAATTTTAACGTATATCAATAAATTATCAATTTGATTTAACGATAGATTAATTAAATAAATGATTAACTATAATTATTGACATTAAAACTTGTGTTTAACATTGTTTAATTTTGTAATTGCCGGTGTATTTCGATGATTTTAAAAACCGACTTTTCAATTTTGTTTATTAACAATGAATTTCAAGTTTCACAACTTTAGTCGAATATTACTGAAAAGCGGTTATAGTAATAAAACTTTTTTTCTATAAAACTTTCATATTTTTAACGATCTTTTCAACAATACCTTTTTCGACTTATGGTGCTATTTAAAAGTTTGTAGTTCGGGACATTCTGAAGAAAACTACTAGGGATGCTAACTTTTCTGAGAAATAATAATACCACGATTCGATTCTTTATTATGGCTTTTATAATAAATTTGTTTAAGTCAACTCTCTATGATTCATCGTTCTATAAAAAATATTGAAACGGGTGGTCTCATTCATTCGGTATATGGGCCAATCATCATCTTCCACCTGTCTCTTGGCCTCAGTTACAAAGCAGTTTTGAATATGCTTAAAATTGAGCGAGGAGTTTGTTACATTTTGTTTTGTAAAAGAAGTTGGACCAGGATTATATTTCGTTGTTTATGCTTATTACATTCTATAGCTGTCTAGACCTCCCCACTTTTTGCACTTTGTTTGCTTCCTATTTTTATAGACTCACGGTTTCTACCCGGTATTTTGTTTTTTTTATCCCATACAGCCTTCGTGGATGTAGCGGAATCGTTATATTTATTAATTGCAGATCTCTCACAATTTTCACTGGGAATATATTCATCAGATTCTTCCACTTCAAATGGATATTCACCATCAACTTCTGACAATTAACAGTTACTACTAAAATAGCTGATATTTAATTTATAAGTCAAATTGACAACTTCTTAACGAACAAAACTAATTTTTAGTGTTGAAAACAATTATAAGATGCTTGATTCGAAGGTTCATGTAACGAAACGGTGAAACGCTCAGATAAAACGAAGCTGGAGCTTACGGTGGTGCCCAATTTCACTTCATTTTTTGTATTTTTCGGATGCACTGTTTATTATTATTAAACAAAGTATTCCTTATAATTCGTTTAATTATGTTTTAAGAATATATAACATATTTAAAGAAAACACAATTTACTGCAAAAAAGTCCGCGAGAGGGTATAATTATATCTAATAGTTTAAGAGTT
Organism: Aquatica leii; assembly: GCA_035610365.1. Classification (NCBI taxonomy): domain Eukaryota; kingdom Metazoa; phylum Arthropoda; class Insecta; order Coleoptera; family Lampyridae; genus Aquatica; species Aquatica leii. Next base: position 31,094,390 of record CM069437.1, on the reverse strand, counting down.
ACAGAATTTTAATGTAATGTGAGACATTTTCGTACTATTTGCACACTTGCATCTTTTAAACTACTGAAGGCAATTGTACCATTTCGCGGACTTTTTATAGTAAATTTTGTCCTCTATAAAAATGTTTATGTGCAACTTTTCTTTATCTTGCACCGTTTTAGGGTAATAATTTATTGGTTATTTTCTTTGAGTTTACTTTATTGTCTGGGAACAATTCTCTTGTACGTAATTCCAACCCAAGTGAACCCTGTGGGCGACGGTCTGACAGTGTGAAAACTCAATAAAACGCAGCAGAAATAAACATGTGACCAAAAAAGAAACATTTTAATCAGTGAAGCGAAATTGCTAGCATAAAATCACCATAGTTTGCAGATATCCAGCTACTACGTTGATTTGTTCTGCCGCTGTGGGAATAAGTCTAAGAAAATTAAGCAAATCATTTCAATATAAAAATTGTGGCGATTTGGATGCAGGTATAGTTTAAAAACAACTCCCGATACTTGGTGTAATATTACGACACCGACAAAGCCACCCTTAGTCGTAAAAAAACCGCGGTGGTCACCAAAAGCAACTCGACCAAAACAAAAATGTTCGACTAAACCGGTCATTTATGTTAAAATTTTAAAATGCGTAAACGAAGTAATAACTTAATAAATCTGATTTAAAAATTTTTATAATAAAACTATCAGTAATTACTAGTTTAAGTTATAAACGATTTTATTGTGAAGTTATCCACATAGGACGAAAGTATATAAATAAAATTTCAGTAAATTTTGAATGTTGAAGTACCAACAGTCAGGCAATTGTAAAGATTGTTAGCGTTATAAATCTGTTAAGATTAGAGAAAGCATTCATGTTAAAGTAAAGTTCATCTCATTAATGCTTTTTTATAGTCAGTAGCGCATTTGTTTAATATTAATAGGGAAAAAAATGTAGAATTGGTAAATTTTTATTCCATTTGAAACGACTAACGCTGAGCGCGAACCCGAAAAGCTCAAAAAGCTTTCGGGGGCGGCAAGGCAAAAGCTTAAAAAACAAAGAGAATCGGGAGCGCAAGCAACCGGTTTTAATTTAATGGCGGGGACGCGAGACGAAACCCTCCTATACAGGAGGCAAAGACGGGCACGTCAAAAACGCAACAGCGACACCACACCGCGCACGCAACTGCATTAACGGCCGGAAAAGGGGGTGCAAAAACGCAACGTTTCTAGCAGTAGCGCACCGCTGTCACAGAAACGACCAGTAAAGCAAAGTCGAGGGGACGAAGGAATCCAAAAAAAGACTTCAGGGACACTCTGACGGGAATTGCTCTTGCAATCACACGAAAACGATTCCCTAAAACAGTCCTGAGGAATCCGAGGTCAAAAACCTCGATACTTAGATGGATTGACGAATTGGAAAAGGGACAAGCTTTTCCGCGTTTTCAAAAATGTACCCACAAAGAGAGATTTCTGAAAATAAAGTGAGCAGACGAAGCACCCAGAGAGTGGCTAGTCGGCACGTCAAATATTAAGAAACCACTGAGAGAGGAAAGAGAACTAGAAATTATTTATCTCAAAAACCTTCCTGCACCCAAAAAGGTTATCACTTGGGTCCCGGAAACAGCACTGGAACCGGCCACTCTATTGAAAAGAATATGGGTACAGAACAACATCAGTACCGAAACATGGCGGGTGGTTAACTCTAAACCCGGTCCTAAAGGAACCAAATACGTCCTGTTTATGAACAAAAGGTCCTGGGAGAAGATGAAACCGTCAACTAACCAATTGCACCTTGAAATTTCAAGGATCACTCTCCGGGCGCTGGCCGACTCCAAACGCAACTAAGACGGCAATTGTTCCGTTTACCAAACGACCGAAAACGGATGACATAAAACTACCTACGATGTACGGAGTTACGCTCTCGATGAGAAAAGAAGTCAAATATCTGGAACTTACTCTTGAGACTAAACTGACTTATAATGCTCGTTTAGAAAAAGTCACAACGAAGGCCATCAGGGTTCTTAATACAACCAAACGAATGGTCAGGCACACACGAGGAAACCCACAATGACCAAATGGTTATATACTGTGGTAAGAAGACCCATCATCACATACGGCGCGCTTGTATAGGGTGAGAGAACCAACCTGAAAAGCACAGCTTCAAAGCTAAGCAAATCACAGAGAATGGCATACTTATAACAGGAGCGATAAGAACCTCGTCCACAGCAGCCATGGAAGCACTACTTTCACTTCCACCATTACACCTCGTTGTAATGATGGAAGCAAGACAAGCAGCATACAGACTGCAGATTAATGCACACGCGTCAATTACCGGGAAAGAAATTTAAAGTGATAATACCGTCACGAGGCGAGTGGAGAAAAAACATTTACCCGGGCGCGGTTAAAGGAACTATCTGGTACACAGATAGGGCCAAAAATCGCAACGGTACCAGGGCAAGAGTATATGGAGGTCAGCACCATGGGAAGCAATTTTCGCTGACTTTCGGTAAATATGCATCCGCTTTTCAAGCTGAAGTTGCTGCTATTGACTGGTGTGTCAGGAACATTATCGACTCGAAATCATACACAAATAGAACGATATCGATCGTGTCTGACAGCCAAGCAGCACTACTGGCGCTGAGATCATCAGTAATAAAATCCAAACTGATTATGGCATGCATAAACAGTCTGGAAATATTGGCAACTCGCCAACCAGTGCAGCTCATCTGGATACCAAAACACCAGAATGTAAAGGGTAACTTAATGGCGGACGCACTAGCAAAAAAGGGCACAACAGGGACATATATCGGATCTGAACCCGTTTTCGGAATCGCATACGAGACTGGAAAAGAAACGATTCGCAGCAAACTTGCAGCGGAGCATAAAAAACTATGCAAAAACTCTTCAGGGATGAAGAAAACAAAACTCTTCTTTACAGAGCCACAATTAAACACTCAAACTGCACTATCAAGCATGAGTCGACAAAAATTAAGGAAACTCACGGGACTAGTTACAGGGCACTGTGGCCTTAACAAACATGTGCACAAAATGGGACTGCAAAGTAACCCTCTATGCAGCGGATGTATGGAGGACGACGAGACTCCGCAGCATCTGCTGTGCAAATGCGTAGCGTATCAAATGCAACGCACAACGATTTTCGGAAAACCGATGATGAGTTAAAAAAATCCCTTCGAATAAACTTCTGGACTTCATTGACAAAACAGAACTGACGAGGAAGTAATAAATCAGAGGTGCACAAAAGGACTAAGGAGACTGCAGTGCAGGGGCGCTAGACGAACCACCTCTTAAATTAAATGTTAAAAAAACACGCAGCGCCGCCCAGTAACAAAACGTCGTAATATCTTAAAAGTACAAAGGGTCATAATGCCGCCTTCAATAGATTGAGTAAAGAAAGGAAACGCCAATTGGCAGATTTGGTACTGGGACGGTTCGTAAACTTAAACAATCAGAAAAAGCGTTTTAGGAAATAACTCAAAATTGCGTACAAAGAAGGAGGAGAGTTTTAAACGAAGGTTTAAATAACCCTGACGCGGTGCAAAAACAAAAAAAATGCATACGGGAGTTCTTCGTTTGACTTACTCGCGAAAAAGTTACTGTCGGGCTGTTTTTTTTTCCAAGTACTCACGCAATGGAGTTAATTTACAAGCTGGTTTTTTTTACGTACTTGAAAAAGGGTTATTTACGCGCGGGTTTTTTGTTTCACTTACCCGAAGAAATGTTATCGACGGGTGGTGTTTGTTTTGTACTCGCAAAATGAGAGTTACTGACGGGTTGGTTTCTTTCACGTACCTTTATTATTATTTTTTTTTGTTTGAGTGTACGTTTTGTATGAACTTGTTAGTTAGTGACAAATTGTTACGTGGTTGCCAACCTGCGCCTAGTCAAGACCCAACAAACCGCAATACGTGATCTTCAATTTGAGGATTAGGCACTATATAAAAAGATCAGAAATTAGTTAAATTTATTTGGATATGCGTTTGCAATTTTTTATTTGGTTATTGTACAGAAGATGCGATAAATTGAGATACTGTCTAACGCGAGAAAATTGAAAATAATTATTTAAATTTAATCCTATCGTTTAAATGGGGTTTTTTGTTTGTTTTTTTGTTGTAAACGGAGAAAGCAAATTTAATATTTTTTTTCTTTGTCTTTGGCAATTGACGTCTCGCTTATACGACTTTTTTTAGTAACAACGCATGTCGATTATTTCGCATCGCGAAATGTTTTTATTGTGAGTCCAGTTTGCTGTAAGTCTTCTTTAGATATGACAAGGAATTACAAACGCGACAAACTGTTAAAAAAATCCTTTTACATCTGAAAGGATGTGGCAATCGTGTCATAATCTTAGAAGCTGTTGAATTGTGAACCGCTATAAAACTCGGGTAAAATCCAGTACCTAATCATTGTGTTTCGTTGTTTTTTTTAAATTCTGAAAATCTACTTTGGCTCTAAAATTGATTGTGTTTATAGAAAATTTTACATTTATCCGAATGCTCTCAACCGTGTCTAAGCCAGCAGAAAATGACAGTCAGTGGATGTGAATCTCAATTTTTTTTATCTTTCCTCGCATAACATGCTTGTGAGTGTAATATTAATATTTGAGCTTTTGGAAAAATGTGACATTTTGCCTTGAAAATATTGTATTGTGTTAAATCAAGTTCGATGTTTTGAGATTTTGTTGCTTGCTTTGTGTTTCTTCCCGTACTTCGCTTGGAAAAAGGAACCTAAACGTTACCAACACAACCCAAATATTTCCTAACACTTGTTGCTTGAACAAAGCTTAAATTTGAGAAAGTAAATAAGTACGGTCATTTACGACATTAAAGCTTTACAACCAAAACATCGCGTCTTAATGTTGGTGCCAACAGTGGACTACTAGTAGAATAAAAAGAGTATGACAGAGTTTATTGAGCATTTTGTTAACGATTTGAAAACATCCAAAAATACTACTTTGTTCTTCTCTAGAAAAAATTTCTATAAAAGATGTACCCTCCACTTTGCAATCATTTCGCACTAAACTATTAAATACTACTAAAATTGTAAATAGGAAACAACTGCCAGGAGTGTTGAGGTTTAGAGTTTTTAATTATATTTAATGCCTAGGACAATTTCCGTTCCTCTTGGAGAGATAAAGGGCTAACAAATTGAACAACAAAAATGGAAAAAAAATTGTGACGCTGGCGCATTTACATGGGGTTTCTCAGATAAGTTACTAGAAGATATGTTTTATCAGCGCGCAGCAATTCTTAATAAAGAACTTTCCATATGTCATAAATGTTAAATACAAACAATTGGTGAATTATCATACGACTCTTTTCTCGTTTAATATGTACCTAGAACATTAGTTATTTGTGCTTTTTATTTTTTTTTGTTATTTATCTTCCAATAGTCCTAATACTACAACGTTCCAATTCAAACAAACACAAAGTTAAAACGTTTTAAAGTTCACGAAGGGTAAAATTGACCCCTACGGTGCTTCTACCATTAAGGATAATCCGTACGACGTTTCAGTGTATTTCTAAATTAGTTGATGGCGCGGAGTTTATATAGCTGTTTTTAAAGTCTTTAATGCCTTCAATAGTCAGTCTAAACATAATTTTACACTAATTTTCCTGTTCTGCTCTGTTCTCCCCTAGGTAAATTAGAGATTTTATCAATAGACCGTTCACAAGGATGTTTGACTGAAATTAACTCTTTTCACTACTTAGCCAGTGCTGTCTCTTTGAAGTCAACTTTAGTGCTATCGGCGACCCGGAAAAGTTCTCACGATTCCCGACTGTCCCTACGTCACTGTCTTTCTGGAAGTTTCCCGAATCATTGAGTATCACAATTGTTCCTAAATTACAAAATCTGACTTATTTGAAAGAAGATGGAAAGTGGAATTGGTCAGATCCACAATATAAAACAATTTGAAAAACAAATACTTTGTTGCAAATAAAAATATTGAAATAGAGCATTAGAGCTTAATGTTATGAAAGACGAAAAACGAATTAACAAAATATGTAATGTGAAAACGTAAAAGCTACACGGAAACAATTGCTTAAATACTATAAGTACACGAAAGTCGATTAACAAAATCCAACGAAAACTGACTAAACAACGTAAGTTGTTTGTATTTTTACTATACTACAGTAACGTAAGCCTTGATAATGAAAAATCAAGTGATAATGATGTCATGGAAAAAACACCGTAAACCATAAACAAATACGGCGTATTTATTAAAAAAATGTGCTAATTTAAAGGTTGAGGTAGATAGCACACTTTTTGTTTATAACTAATTAGATTTTTCAATAGTACGTTGTAAAAACAAGTAAAAACCTGTAACATATACTGCAATATTTTGGTTTTGTCAAAACAAAACATTCGTCGACACGTACCGATCGCTCTTCAACTTCAACTTTTTCTTTATCTTTTATTATTAATTTTAACGTTTGAATATGTTGCCATTTATCATGATTGTATGTAATCAATGAATAATGCATTAGGAGTGTAAACACACTATGTACGCTTCTCACTTTCTTTTTAACCTAACGGAAACGTTAAGACTTCATTTTAGTGTTGTTCGGGTACTTACAAATAAAGTACTCGATAAGATAAAAACTAAATCAAACAGTAGTGGAAGTAAATAAAGAACAGTGGCATGTGCCTTACGTAGCAAAAAAAATAAGAAATTATAATGTACATTATACAATCATCGCCCGTATTTATTCGGTTCCATTACGTGGCTTGACACTAAATGGTTGATGCCGCTTGGAAAGTACACATCTACTAACAGTTGAGTTCAAATATAGTTAACATTTTCGTAACGTAAGTTATTTTCACTTTTTTGTGTGTAGAAATAAAATTATTTTGACTACCAAGCGGCGACCTTGAAAGTGTCTTTGTTTAGAGAAAGTATTTGTTTTTGCGAGTGTCAAAGGTAAACGCCCTGTATGGTAGATATCCAAGTCGTTGTTTTCGAAATTTTTGCGTGCAATTGCGTATCGTGCCAATTTTTTTAAATTAATCGTTCGACATACAGTCTGGTTATCTTGAAAAATTTTTATAACGGTGATAAGCTATACGATTACAAGGACAACACGTGAACAACTTATGTGTGCTTTATATACGCGGTGACGTGAAAAGGAAGGGATCCCGCAAATTTAATTATTCCCATTTCCTATTCAACATTCATACATTCAGATTCAGACCATGATGCAAACGCGTTGTTTATAGTGCAATTTTTGTAGTTGTAGTAGTGAAAGCGTGTTTTTGTTTTTAATATTTGAAGAAATATCTAAGGTAAGGAGTAGTTGCACAACAAAGAAAAAATTATGTAAATCGCTACGTAGTCCTTCATTTTGCGAAAGTGTTTGCAATAACATATGTTTTTTCGCAGACAAAGGATTTTCGCAGATTTTTATTGCGACAAAAAATGCCATTGCATCCTAGTTCCTTATCAACAACGCCGATGTAGTAATTTTTATTAGACAAAAACGCTTATATACGAAAAATACATGTTGCATCGCTGTACATTGGAACAAAGTTCAATTTAAAAGTAAATTAAAATTATCGTCACATGTTTAAATTCTAGAAATTAATAATAATTGAAAGCACGTTAATCGTGTAATTAGCCACTTAAGCGTTTAATTAAGTCTTCCTTATACAACCGAGTCTAAAGCTACGGCCATCTTGTACTAGTAAATTCCCGTCCACGAACTACCGATTGCATTTTGATAAATTCACGCAAATATTTATTTAAAAATCATTGGAACTCGTGCGTGTTTTCCATTTCCCGAATTGATTACGTACACGTGTAACCGCAAGTTGGCGAAAAAATTAGTTTTAAATAGAACAATTTCTCCTAGAATGCGATCGTAAGTCTTCCGCCCATATATCGCCATGTTTTGAATTTTCCTTATCTAAACTGTGATACGATGTTTTCCCAGTTGTAAATATTTTTTTCCTAAAATAACAATTACGCAAATGCATTTTAAATTTGGGTCAATACTGAATTTACTTCTTGACATTCTATCGTACTTAAAAACGAACCTAAATAAAATTCGCGTGTAACACTTTTTAATAAATTATAAATATAGCTTCGCCGTAGACGGGTTATCTCCGCAGGCGCAAACAAAGAGCGTCCCTAAAATAATTAAATCAATCGATAAAAACGAAAATCTCGCGTACTAAGAATATAAGGAAAAAAAGAGTTGTTTGCGGGCAAATTCGGTCGGTTCGCGTCGGTAGAACCAAGCCCCACTTATTCATCTTTCTATATATAAATTGCACTTTTAAATATATAGAGACACAAAACAGAAATTTTATTTATTCTAGCTTGGTTTAAAAAATGGGTGTATTTACAGTGCTGGCAAATAAAATGCCACGAAGTAGTTTGTCGAAAAAATCAAAGACGCCGGACATGATTGATGTCGAAGTTGGTAGCGTGTCCGAAGATTTGGAAGTGCCAGTTGCGTCGGAAGTTGTATTTCGCAAAGTGTGGAGGATTAGAAACTTCAAAAAGATCGTTGCTAAAAAGGATTATTTAGACAGCCCCGAGTTTCGGTGTTCAGTTAATGGCATGAGCACTTATTGGAACGTGGCTGTGCGGTTTTGGAAAGGTACGTTTAACAAAGCTTTTAAAAATAAAAACTAATCGCCTATTAATAGGTTCTAACGGTAAAAAAATACCGAACCCTTTAGTACTATGTTTAAATTTAACTGGTTGCGAAACCGAAGAAAAAGGACAAGCTCGAATACGGTATCAATTTGGCATATGGGACGCAAGCATTCGCTATTGGGAATTATGCGATATATCAAATATGGTTTTGAATTTAGAAAATTCGCACGATTTAATCTCTATCGGGTATAAAACGCTCGGTATAAATGAAAGGCATATTGATAGTGGTAAGCTCTTAGGCTCTGCCTAAAACTCGCCTTTACCTTAGAATATTATAGAAAAGGATGTTCGACTTATGGTAAAAGTACAAATTATTCAAACCGAAGAAGAAAAACACAGTCTTTCACAAGATCTCGCTCGTATTTTAGCTACAGAATCTGCTCAGTATTCTGATACAATTGTCGAATGCGCGACAGACACAAAAGAACAACCTTTTCAAGTAAATAGCTTACTGATTAAAGCGCGCAGTACTAAGTTAGGTGCTATGCTACAAAAGCACAAAGATCCAAGTAACGAGGTAAGTAGGTTCATCGAGTTTTAGCACAAAACACTAATCTTAATTTTTTTCCCAGAACATCAAGTACAAGTTGGATCTTTCAGTACTGGATTATTGCATAGTGAAAGAATTACTGAGATATATTTACACTGATAAGGTGGATAACACCGACGCACATGCCAATAAACTGTTGCCATTATCAACTCGTCTTCATTTACCTGGACTGACGGCGCTTTGCGAAAGAACTTTGCTAGAAAGCATGACGCCAACAACTGTGCCAAATATTCTTCTATTAGCCGATCAATACGGATGCGAAAACTTGCGAAAAGCTGCGTTACACTATTGCGAAGAATCCGCTGTTGTAAAAGGAGCTGTGCATACCGGTAAGTACCGATTTTTAAATTTGTTTCTACGGTGCTTTATTTGTGGCAGAATTATCACATTTTATAGCGTAATTAACTTTAATTGCGTTAAATAACGGGAAAAACACTGTAATTGTTGAAGTATTCTTTAACGCACATAAAGACGAACCGTTTTAAAGACGCCTGTGTTTATTTAATCATTCTTTTCAGTTGGATTTTTTCTGTAAAAATTTCTATTTTTACGTTGAAGTTTGAGGAGAATCGATCGTCTAAGTTTATACAAATGTCTTTAAGTACCCATTTGGTTGCAGTAATCTTTATGTTTGTGATCTAATTAACAATAAAAACGTTTTTTATGTAATTAAAAATTCTCTGTACTAATTTTTTAAAGTTACCAGGTGTAGTCAAAATGTTTCTTGGAAAAATACTAGTGGTACTGTAGTTGAATTCGAATTGCCGTATTTTTTTTTGTTTTTGTAATTTATTCAATGATCTAGGTCTTCGGCTTGACTAAATTTTTGTGTGTGTGTCTGTGTCTTTTACAACAGCTTCAAGGCGAGGGGTTAATCACGACGTAATTAATTGTACACTTGAGTACGAATACAGTGAGTACACGTTGCGGTTATATGAGTACACTTGAGTACATACTAGTACATTTGAATACAGAAGAGTACACTGAGTACAGTGATTACAGCAGAGTACACATGAGTACATCTGGTTCATATAAAAATTAATGTATAGTATACCTTTTCAGGTATAACTATGTTTACAAAAGAATGGTAAATATTAATTAATATTGAATAAAAAATAAATCAAGAACAAATAATCAACTGCCAAAGTACTGTAAGAAAAATTTGTTACTGTACTGTGAAAACAAATTAATTTATTTGTATAAGAATCTCAAATTTACTTTAAAAAAATGCAGAATAGTGGTTCAAGGAATTTTCATCTAAATCGGAATTGGATTGTGGAATTGCATTTTCAGCAAAACAATTTTCATCCAGTTTGATTCCTAATAAGTTTAATTCATTGCAAACAATGCGTTTTCAACAATTTCAGATAATTTGTCGGCATTGTAATAATCTACATCAAATGTTTCCACTAGCGTCGACTCGTGAACTCTTCGTGGTTTGAAAAATGTGATGTTTGATGATTTCAAGTCTATTTTTGCATGTTCAATAAACTGGATGCGGCGTAATCTATTTAGCAATTGTAAAATTGAAATATTTATGATGGTGGAAAAGTAGACGTTAAAGATCTCGCCGACCTGAACAGCTGCTCGCATGGTTGGCTAGAAAACAACCAGGGCAAAAGCATTTCTGGTTTTAAACAAGAAACTGATTGGAATTTCAGAACTAAACTTAAAAACGCATGAGTATTGAGTTCTATAAATTGAAATAAATTAGTAGAAATAATTTTGTTTTGATAACGTATACTTTTGAGTCGATATTATCCATCGTTTCCAACCTCTGAGAAAGAATACGACAAACCAAATTTTGTATATACGTTCTCGCTCACGCTTAAATTTTTGTCGAAAAAATGAAGATAAGATGTTATGAATTAGTTTCAAATATGTTTTAGTTTCTTTGGCGTTTTCAGAAGCTAGTAAGGAAATGAAAGAACAAGATAATTTCTGTGCTTCTTAAAATACATTTTATCTTCGCCGCTTATGTCTGTACTTGTTAGCATGTGGTTATCTTTTGAAACGTTTCTAATTAAATCTTGAATGTGACTTGTTGAAACTTGGTGTTTACCAATTTGTAAATTAATTTAGTACCAATGTGAACAGTGTCTTAAATACACATCTAGAGAATTATTATTAAATGATACCAGGACCACTTTGTTTCAGTGTTATCAGATTTCTTTTGTGAAACCAATTTCATCGCTTTTATCAGAAGTCATTTTATCCATAACTTTCCATCTGTCCAAAATATTTTCATGAGTAAACCGATTATTCGTTACAAACAAGCCAACACAAAAGGATGGCGCTTCCGCACCCAAAGCTTTGGTTATTATCACGTAGGCATAATTAGAATACTCATAGTTATGAAAATAACCTTGCATGCAATATGCAGATATGGCCAAATATGCATTTGTCTCAAGCAGTCTATTGTCCTTCAAAGGAAGCGTGAGTCTTACCAATTTATTAGAAACTGCGTTATACTCCACTTTCTCTGTTAGTCGTGTACCATCTTCACTCAACCATACTACCATCGGTAAACCTTTTTGTCTGAAAGATTCTTTTAAACGATCGAAGTAAAATATACTTCTTCGACTGGTTCCTCTGATTGAATGTACCAACATACAGTGCTTAGTGACAGAATTACATTTTTTAAGTTGGCATACAACGTTTCGTATAGTAAACGTCCGCCAATTATAAACATGTATGTTGAAAACACTTTCATTTTAAAACGTCCACTATTTTTGAGCAGTAAAACTTAATATTATCTTTGATGTGATCTTCATTCTGATACTTCTACTTTCGACAAATCTACATTAGCCGTTATATCTTCTCTAATACTCGGGTCCAGTTCAGCATTTTTTTCTTAATGTAAGATTTAGCTCGAACTGACATACTATGGTTTTTAAAGGTCAAATCAAAGTCAGCAACGTACATGAGCGCTTTATCAATTTTTCGAATTGGTTTGGATGAAATTTCTGCTATTCTTGATTTTTTTTAAAGTAACACTAATTGGATTATCAATTTCTTGTGACCTCTTATGATTTAAAAGTTCAGGGCATGCTGCTTACATACTAAAAAAAATCGTTCCTTTTCGCTAGGAAAAAGTTTAGGGATTTTGTTCCCTGCAAATTCTTCGACATAATTGATATCGTTTATTTCGGTTAAGCTTGTAATGCTATCAAACCCCGTTACAACAAGCAATGTTTTTATGTACTTTGGAAAAGCCTTAACAGTATTAATATGATCTTCCAATTGATCAAATACTGTTAATTTAATAGTTGCATTTGCAATTTCATTTTCTTCCATATAGAAGTACAGGGCAAAATTTAAAAGTTTTTTAATTTGGAATCTGTAAATTATTATCGGGTATTTACAAGTAGGCGTTTCATTATTAATCAAGCAATCAGTATGAGAAATTGAAGTTATTTTGTAACAAAATGAGTTCGAACAACATAATGTTAGTAACTGTATTAATGACATTCGTATTATTTTTAAATTCTAAAACTAGATATGCATATATCACGTAGAAAAGTGCTATATGATGCAGTTTATACCACAATTAAAATAATGGTTATGTTATTACATTTATACAGTAAATAAATTACTGAACTCTTAAAAAACATTGCGTAATAAAATATTTACCTTCACATTTATAAAACACTTGAAGCACTACCAAAATCACCCGGCTGATGCAAACATCAGATTCCGTAGCAATCGGTGATACACCGAGTTCATTTGGAGGCGTATTTTACACAAAAGTATATTTTGAGTACATATGAGTACACCTTGAATACACATGAATTTAAATGAGTACACTATCAGAATACATTAATTCACATGAGTACATATGAGTTGTGCAGAGTACATATGAGTACTGCAGATTACATATGTGTACACAGAGCATGTACACCAGAGTACAGCCGTGCGTAACCCCTCGCTTCAAGGAATCTGTTGTAACATTTTTCTAATCATCTCTCGGAATAACGCCAATTTTGTCTTCGGAACATTTATCACTATATGGAAAATTTGTATGGATACATTGAAATCTTATCTGCCATATGTGGATTTCTCTTTAGCTCTGTGGTTCCAGCTTCTTTTTTTAGATGCGATAATTTACTGATCTTTAGTACATTGTTTAAAAATTCTTCGCGTAGGTTTTGGTATTGATTATTATTCGTCTTCTCTATGAGCATTTGCATATTTGGTCTAATATAAATGTAAGGTAAGTCTTGGTCTCGTCGGATTAGGGAAACTAATAACTCATAATTGCCACATATGATTGAATTTTGAGTTATTCGTTGCTATGTGATTTTTTTGTGTCAAAAACTGTTTTGTTGACGCATTTATCTTTCATCTTTAAAGCTGGGCCTGTTAGGACTGTGATTTGTTTTCTTTATGGCGATCGATTAATTCAATTCAAGTTTCTATAGTTCTTAGCGTTTTTTTTTCGATCAACTCAAATATAAGATTCGGTCACTACAACTTACTGTGTACCTAAAAAATCTTATTGTTTTAAAGAAGATGGGATTTTATTTAACATATACCAATAACAAATAAAAAAATCGATTATTAGATTGACATTATAAAAAAGCATTTAATCATCATTTAAATAATTCTAAGTAACAAATAATAATGTATGATCTTCAGTAACGGTTGGCATTTATTTTTCGTTCAAATGATATTAAGTGATGATTAAAAATTCAATTGTCATTCGAATGATCGCGAGTGAGTTATTAAAAATTTATTTATCATTTTAACGCATTAACTGACCAATAAAGATTATCATTTAAATTTAAATGGTATCGAGTACTTAAAATTCGACGATGGACATTATCAAATAAAATCGTCATTAATTTAATAATAAATAAAAACTTAAATGATAAATAAAAATTCAATTCTTATTTGACTTATTTTAAATAATAAATAAAAACGTATTAATAATTAAACTACTTATAAATTACGAATAAAAATTAATTTGTTACTGCTTCTGAGTGAGAACTAACATTTTAATCATTAGTTTACCGATTCTGAATAACAAAAATTTATTTTTTAATTCAATGATTCTACGCAACTTTTTCAGTTTTGCTGCGTTATCCGATAAGCTAATAATCATGTCTGCACAAGGATCTGGTTGTAAAATATGTCCTGTTAACTAAAAACGTAAAAATGACAAAATGCAATTAATTACAAAAATCCAAGTTTAATTGGAAAGACAATTGAATTTTTATTTGTCACTCAACAGTTTAATAAAAACTCAATTTTTATTCGTCACTCGAAATCATTCAAATGGCAATTATTATTATTTGTTATTCCACTGCTTTCGAGTGAGAAATAAGATCACCATTTTACTGATTCTGATTTTTTTTAATTCGATGATGTTAAATGATGAATAAAACTACTTTTTTTATAGCCGTCAAAGTAATTACACAAAAAATACTCTTTACTTTTACACCTTAATAGGAATAACATTTAAATTCAGTATAATTTTTCTATAAAATAATACATTTTTATTACTTTTTAATGTTTATTTCAGAAACGTTAATTTGCAATGTAGATTAGCGTTTATAGGTAATTTTTTCAGTTTTTTAATTAAAGCTACGTTATCCTGTAAGCTAAAAATCACCTCTACTCTGAAATATGCCAAAAAGCTCAAAATTGAAAGGTACAATTGACATATAAATGAAAGCGTCAATTTGAGAGATTTTGGATTTTTGTAATTATTTATTCTTATTAATACTCACAATTCGCGAATTATTCGCAATATGTAAAATTTCTTACTTTTATGTTCCTTATAAACGTAAGTAAAAAGTATAATTTGAATTCTTCAAATAACAGTCGACGGATATAAAAAAGATTTTTTATTTTTTTTTATTCAAATGACAATTAAATCTTCACTTAACATCGCTAAAATGTTTAATACCTTTTTATTTGCCACTCATAATTATTGAAATGATGATAAGGTTTTAATTTATTACTCAAAAATATTAAAATAAAGATTGAACTATTTTTTATTTTATAAAAGGATTATGAGTGACCGTTGGCATTTATTCATTGTTTAAACGATGTTAAATGATGATTAAAATTTCAATTATCATTTGAAGGATCGCGAGTGACGTATAAAATTTCTTAATCAGAGTTGGGTATTTGATATTAATCATATTTTTTTACTTAAATTGTAGTTTTGCCCAACTCTGATTTTAATAATGTTAAATTTTAATTATTATTCGAATGATCCGAAATGGCTTATAAAAATTCGGGAAAGACAATTGGTACTTCAAATTCGACTTACTGTGTATACAAACCTGACAAAAAACATTATTTTGTACAATGTTGCATAAAATTTATTTAAGATTTACCAATAACAAAAAAACGTAAGAATTTTAGCCATCATTAGAAACACTACCAGTAGTAAATACAAATTTATTTAACAACCGAAGGATGTTGGGTAACCGTTAACATTTATTTATCGTTAAAATGATGTTAAGTGACGATTAAAAATTCGAATGATCGCGAGTGAGTTATAAACATTTATTTATCAATTACAACGGAAAATAGAAAAGTTGACATTGGATTTGATGACAGCGAAAGTTAATGGTCTATTTGTCTTACGTGGCATTTTTACCACAGGATGGCGTTCCAAAATCATTTAAAAACATGTTTATCGTTTTAATACGTACAAGTTTTATGATTCCAATAATCTTGAATGAAGGTTGGTATTCTAATGACGTTAAAGTGGTGATTAAAAATTAAATGATCGTATTTGAATAATACTGAATTGTAGGATTTTAATTTAAAATGATAAATAAAACTGCAACTCTTATTTAACTTATTCCAAATAATAAATAAAAACGTATTTATCATTCAACTGATTATAAATTACGAATAAAAGTTAATTTTTCACTGGTTCTGAGTGAGAAATAAAGTTTTAATCATTCTCTTACCGATTATGAACCTCCACTTATCAGCTACTACAGTTGCGATGGAAGTATAGTTTAAATTCGATACTGTTTTACTATAAAATAATAAAGTTTATTATTTTTTGCAGATTTAGAAAAGATTAAAATTAAAAGAAATTATAGTTTTTTCTTTATCACTTAACAATTCAATTTTCATTGAAATGATAATTGAGTTTTTATTTGTCGCTTAACGATTTGATAAAAATTAAATCTTTCTTCATCACTAATCATTTAAATGACAACTAAATTTTTATTTGCCACTTAATGTCGTTCAAATGATTAATGCATTTTTATTTGTCACTCAGAAATATTGAAACGATTATTATAGGTTAATTTATTACTCAAAAATATCAAAATAATGATTTAACTATTTTTTATTCATAAGTCTTAAATGAGAAATTAGCTCATCCCTACTTGAGATTCAACTTACTTCTTACGATAAAACGTATTTCTTTGATCGAAACGTTGGATGGGTTGTTTATTTAAAATTTGCCAATAAAAAGTTTAAAATGAATCGTTGTATTAACATTTTAAGTGATACGTAAGCATTGTCATCATTTAAAAAATTATGAGTGACAAACTAAATGTTACTTAACATTGCAATTATTATGAGTGACTATTGGTATTTATTTGTCGTTGTTGGTGAGTAATGATTAAAAATTCAATTATTATTAGAATAAATAAAAATTTACTTATCATTCAAAGAAGCCTTAGTGACAGATGAAGAATCTGGTCCACACAGTATTTGAAATTTCACTTACTCTGTACGAATGAATTTTGCAAAAAAACTTATTTTTAACAGTGTTGGGTGAGTCTTTTATTTAGGAGTTGCTAATAAGAAATAAAAAATTCGGTCGTTGATATTATTGAGTAAAAACTAAGCATTTAGTTACGATTTGAAAAAGTATGAGTGATAATGACGTGAAGTTATGATTAACATTTAAACTGTCATTTGAATGATCGTGAGTGGTAGATGAAGATTTTGTCAACACATTGGTGCTTGAAATTTGCTGCTTATTTTTTAAATGTTAATTTGCAATTTGGATTAGCGTTTCAACGTAACTTTTTCAATTACAGCTATGTATCCTGCAAGCTAAAAATTATGCCTGCTCTAGGTGTTGATTGAAAATAGATGTGCTAACTAAAAAACGTAAAATTGCCAAAATTTCAAAATATTGGAATATGCAATTCATTACAAAGATTGCAAAACGAATAAATCCAGTGTTTGATTATTATTCTAAGTAAAAACGTCGATGCATGAGCTTTTTTAATCTTTGTGATTGTTCATTCTTATTACAACTATTAATTCACGAATTATTTGTAAAACATTTCTCACTTTTATGTTCCTTAAATCAAAAAACCGTCAGCAGATTTAGAAAATATAAAAACTAAAAGAAATCATGGTTTTTTATTTATCACTTAACAATTAAATTTTCATTGGAATGACAATTGAGTTTTTATTTGTCACTTAACAACATTTTGATAACAATTAAATTTTTATCAATTAAATTATAACTAAATTTTTATTTGCCACATAACGTCGTTCAAATGATTAATACATTTTTATTTGCCTTCAAAAATATTGAAACGATGATTAGAATTTTTTTATTCCTCAAACATATCAAAATAATGATTGAATTATTTTTTATTCCTAATCAGCTCATCCCAGCTTGGAATTCAACTTACCCCGTACTATAAAACTTTGATTGCTTTGATCAACATGTTGGATGGGTTGTTTATTGAAATTTTAAAATGCAATCGTTGTACTAGCATTTTTGGGTAATACGTAAGCATTCAGTCATTTAAAAAAATTATAAGTGACAAATAAAAATCGATATTTATCGTTCAAACGATGTTAAGTAAAGATTAAACTATTAATTATCATTCGAGTGATTGCAAGTGACCTACAAACAATTCTTAATCTTTTTAATGATGTTAAGTGGCAAATAAAGATTCGGCAAAGACAATTGTTAGATACTTGGAATTCGAATTGCTCTTTACACATAAACCTTGCAAAAAACATTATTTTGTACAATGTGTTAGATCAATTTTGTTTACGATTTACCAATAACAAAATAGCGATCATTTAAAAAATTATGAATTGCAAATAACAATGCATTTATTAATCGATTGATCTTGAGTGACTGTTATGTGTGACATTTATTTATCATTAAAGCGATGATTAAAAATTCAATTGTTATTTGCACAATCGCAGGTGATTTATTTATCATTTGTTAATGATTGTTAGTGACGAATACAAGTTTAATTATTATTCAAATGATAGTGAGTGGTGGATGAATATTAATTTATCGTTTGAATGATATTAAATGATAAATAAAACATTATTAAATAATAATTTTATTGATTTTGTGTGATATAATTAGATCCTTATTTTTCTACAATGTTTGTTATTTAGCTTTTAAAACAGGATTTTGAATGTTTAGTTGCAATTAGTTTTTCGTAAATTTTGACTATTAAAGAATTTTTGACATTACATTGAAACAGTTTCTTACTTGCCTATAGTTTAATCGTTTAATACAGAGCGGAGTAAGATTTCTAGGTGCGACAAGTCATATTTATTAGTTTTTTTGTTAAATATGTTAAAAAAAATTTTTTTTTAAATTTATTTGGAATCAGATTAACTTATTTCAACATCATCAATGGGATTTAGGGGTTTTACTAGTCACCCAGGATTAGGCTAAATCGAACGATTAAATTTTTAATAACAATTTGGAATAACTCGAATTTCTATTCTTCATTCAGAAAAGTAAAATAACGAATGAATATTTATTTATTTAAAGATTGTATTTATTATTTAGAATAAGAATATAACGATTGATTGTTTATTCATTAATCAGAATCATTTAAATTACTGATTTTTTGATTCTCAAAATACCAATTACGTTTTTACTCATCACTTAGGGTTTCAAAATAAGCATTGAATTAATATTCATTGTTTTAAAGTAATTTATGACTCTTTTTGGTCATTTTCGTAACGCCTGTTAGGTCAATGATACTAAAAAAAACTTTTTTTTTCAGATAAATCTTTGGCTTGGCGTGTAATGGAAATGGTAAATCCAGATTTGTACCAAGAAGCATGTGAAAGTATAGGAAACTCATCAAGCGCTCTCGACAGCCCAGGTACTACTGGATCATACAGCGACGGATTTTAACGCCGCTTAACATAAACAAAAAAGTATTATTATATTTTTTATATTTATTATTAGTATAGCGTTATATATTTTATGTCTGCCTATTTAATATTTTGATACTAATAAGTATTATTGCTATTATATAGCCGCAATTAAACAATTATAAAATAATCTTCAATTTTTATTTGACACCTTAAAAATACATTGTATATCGGTATAAAATTTAAGATAGCTGCAAAGAATTATCATAAACAAAATCACAACATTTATAATACTGAAGAATTATAGAATAAGTTAAATTAAGTAGCTTCTACTACTATACAAGATACTAAGAGAAAGACAGTCATAATTCCTACTTAAAAATAATCACATAAGTACATCGGTGGCAATTATGAAACAGTTTTCTACTGTAGCCATTTGTGAAAGTCTCACAGTGTGGAAGACTAGTAAGAAACGGTGAATTCACTTTAAAAAGTACACGCTATTGATTAACTGGCCAGTTAGTTCCAATGAGTCACCAAGTACTTTTAAAATCGCTACGTGACGATTTTACGAATAAATTAAAAACAGAAATAATTTACAAAAATATTCAATAAAAATAGTACTGCTACGTCTAGTTCGATTTACAAACACAACACTGAAAAATGAACAAGACGAGACTAATCCATAGAAACTTTGCTGGCAAAAGAAGTAAGGGACGAAATTTCGTTAGGACATGGATCGGTTGGCAGACGACTAAATTCCACTTCTTCGCCGTTATCCCCACAGATTGTATCGGTAGGCCACTGCTTATGGCTCGGTGCGTACAACACCAACATGGCAAAAATATAAATATTCCACATGCCATAAACCCCAGTAAACAGTGCAGACGACACCTCCAGCTCCATGTTTTCGTCCCACTTATTTTGGCCTTCGGCAATTTGGCTCAAAATAAATGAAATAATTGTAACGGCGGCACACACTACCGTGGCCAGCATTAAAAAGTTGAAACGATAGATGATGCCTTCGTAGTGTAATCGGCGTACCGTGGACATGCTCGGTAAAACGGATTTCTTAATGCTGATATTTTTAAAAGCCTTCCAAATCATATAACACAAAAAGATAAAGTAAATACCAGCAGATATGCCGGCAAGAATAATGAACGACAAAGCCAAGTTGGTGCCAATCGGTGTTACCCATATGGAATAAAACGGGTTGTAAAGCTGCACGCCCCGTTCGCATAAATCGAAAATTAGTAAAGATAAACAACCGACCAAAATTCCGCTTAAGTGCATCCAATACACTCGAAGGGAATTTTTGTGAGGTGTTTCTTTAATCAGCATGTGCTCACCAGCAAAAATGATCCAAAAGGACAAAAGAGCAGCATAAAAAACGCCTTGTCTAATATCACCGAGCAACAACATATACGGCATGTTAAAGTGCAATGTTAAAAACTCGAGAGGTACATTTAAAAATGCTAAAGTAACCCCCACGATGAGCAGTAAATACTCTAATAACGCCGGTGTGCGTGCCAGCATATGCACCCGCCGCCAAAACCACACCATAATAGCAATTAAAACGGGGAAAAACACAGTTTTAAGCGACAACCACACTTTGGTGAAGCCCCCATTCATGTGGATTATGTTTAAATAAATGTCATGGATAAAACCAAGATCGACATTCATACCTTTATCATCAACAGGAAGTCTCATGTTAAGTAAATAATAGTCATGATGCAACGAACCTAATTCAAACAAAGGTACCGTGGAACAGCTGTACGGGTACTTATCTTTAGGTTCCTTGTCTTCAAGTAGCATGCACTCAACTGTACGTTTCTCCTGTGAGCTACTAAGATACGTCCACTTATTTTCGGAATCCCATTTACTTCTAAAAGCCAATTTAGAATCCAACGTTAACTCGATCACACTATTAATGCTCTGCCCAGATTTGTACAGCATATCGATTTGTAACACACCAACTAAATTCTGTTGCCATCGCGAAAAATCCATTCCATACAGGGGCATTTTTGCCACAAAAACAAAGTTACTAGCGTTTAAACCTACAGCCGCTTGTTCGTTCGCCAAATCAATCGATTTACATTCTTTCGTGAGCCACCGATCTTGTTCGTGGAATTTATTTGGTTCCTCGTCTAAACAGACTGTAGATAAGATTGATTGTGAACCGGCTGGAGACGGTGCAATGAAACCCCCAATGAGGAAACACGTTATTTGGCAAATAAGTAAAATTGCCACCAAAATACTCAATTTCCTGCCGCTTAAATTTTCTAAAATCGTTCCAGGCATTGTTGGGCCTACAGCAAACTTATTCGTTAAATAAAAGATTAATTATTATTCAAAACTTACGGTTAAATAAATTGAGATGAAATCATCGGCACGATCATAAACATAGCGAAGTGACAAACCTTCTTGTAAACAAAAGTAAATTACTTTTTTCATCTAAATTGTACTTAACTGTATAAATTTTAGATCATCAAATAACGCAATTACTAAAAATAATTAAACAATTTAAGAATTATCAAAAAAACCTAAAAATTGTATTAAAAAAGGTAATATCATGTAATATTCATGATAATAATAATCCTAAGAGATGGCGCTGATTCAGCTTATATTTACCGCTCTTTACAAATTTTTAAAATATCATTTAAAACTCGTAGTAACACAATTTACAACATTTGTGTGCTTCTATTGCTAAACATTTTGAAACATATCTCTGTTCTGCTCTGCTTTCAGTAAAATACCAATATCTTTATCGAAAGAAAAGTTCCTAAGATCGTTACACTGAAATTCCAAAGATTCACTTGTACCTACCTAGAGTCAGAGATGAAGAGTTAGTTAGTTAGAAATCTTGTCGAGATACTCCGAACAGTTGCTAAATAAATGAATGCAGTTTGCGTATACAAGATCTTTTGTGGTTTTCGAATACTGTTTCCTATTTTTCAGCACAACGACCGCATTGGACCGCATTAACCTTTGCATTTACAATTATCTGCATAATGCACAAATTACTGACAATTAACTACGTTACCTCCTTACTTGAGGTATAGCTTTTAGAGTTTAATGACATGAAACAACTAAAGCAGTTGTTAAAGATACTTAACTTTCACTCAATGCTTCTACTAACAATTTTTTGTCTTATCCGCTGCAAAACACTACTTCCCTAAAAGAACAACGAAGACAATTTTTAAGGTCGTAACAAATTATTATTTACGTAGCTAAATTATTACATTGTATTAGACATTTCTTCTAGGCGTTCATCCTCGAGGCCCCGCGGTGATAACTGTGACGTACGGCGTATCTTTGCGAATCGGCCTGACAAAACGCAGTCGGACTGTTCTACTGGTACAGCTTGCGTAGTGATACTGTAACTGTACTAAGCGCCACTTCCTTTTGGGTCTATCATCGTTGTCTGTCTGTCATCCGACTTGGTTCCGACGTTTAACGCTTTGTTCGTGGTGAAGATGCCAGAAGTGATACGGCTTACTGCATATAGCAATCATAAGTATGAAGTACGGAGGGTGTCCTTCCTTTGACGTCTCTCTTGGCCGATGCACTGTGTCTTGCAGATCTTGCAGATGGCTATGTTTACTGTGCTAGAGAGCTCCAGGATGTGTGATTTTATTGCTTGCGCGTTGAAATTGTAATGGGAACCAAATTTTCCTTCCGACAAGTATCGACGTTTTTATTTCTGTGTGCATCGCTATTGTTTGGTGTATCCCGAGAGATGTTTCTGTGGTCTCTCAAAAATACTTAGATGGTCTTGTTAAGTTGTTTTAAGTACAAAGCTTTTAGGTGTGCCGTGGCTTGTTGTTTATGTTGACCTAAAGCAATAGTCACAGTTGCATAATTTTCGGGTTCCACGGCTCGACTTGTGTGGTTTCTTTGTATACGATTTCTGTTGCAGTGACCAGTAGAGTTTCATACTAGTTGTGGAACCTTAGGGCTGCTTTCATATGTCTGTGACGGTTGCAGTGCATTGTATCTTGCTATGTTAGAGCGTTGGCAGTGTATGCATTGGCATGTCTAGATGTAGCAATCGCTTTGAAAGGTGATGCTTTTCTGAACTTGACCGTGATAAATGATTTTCCGTTTGCGGTAGACATTGATATGGGTTTTTTGATCTGAGATGTTATGTTAAAAGTGTTTCGGTGTGATTTTCGAACCGTATAAGTTTAGTCTCAAAACGTCCACTTTTTCCTACCTGCCGAGTGTTAGCTGTCATTCTGTTTTTCTTGACGAATAAACTTAACCAAGGAAGAAAAATTATTTTTCCGATGACTGTAGTACAGTTTGTACATGATCATCTAACGTACGCGCCCGGCGATGCTTTCATTTCTAAATATTTACAATCATCCAAGTTATAAATGGGTGTAGTACTTTTGCTGATTATGTAAAAGTCTTTCTGGGGTAAGAATTGATTTTTATTTTTGTGGCTTAATTTGATATTTCTGTAATTGTCATTAGTAATCTTGGATACCTACACGTATTCCATAAATGCGGAAATATTGACACCTGTTTGTTCATATTTGGAAAATTTCTATGATGACGTCATAACCTGCGATGTAGTGAAAAGGGTGTTGCACCTATGTTGATTGAGGACATCGAAACCTTCGATTGATTACTACAATTATAACCGTATCGGAAGGCCCACTTACCGAAATATCAATATTAATCTGGGGGATACTTAGCGCATCTGGCTTTTTCTCATAGATCGTATGAACCAAATGGGTCTTACATCATCAAGTAATGTCTGTGATATGTACTTACGTCCTAGCAATTGATCGCATCTATGTAAATCTACCTTGATTCTCTTTTGTAAGCTCTCTTTCTGTAATAAAATGAGAATATATTCGTGTTACAACCTGTCTATTGTCATTTGTTTAGTTCAGCTTTGAATATATTTAAACGGTGTCTTCCATTGTAATTTCCAACCGTTTTGGCACTTTTCTAATCTTACTATATATATAATTAGCACATCGAGACTTGCGATCTGCTCCCAGAATCATACTGAGATAGTCGCCAGCAATTAAGTTACGTGAAAATCCTCGTAGCAACGTATTCGAGAAACTGAACTTGTGTTTATTTAAATCTGCCGAGTTAATTATGATCTCTTTGTCTTGCAACATAGAGAACAATTGTGGTAGATGTGCTAATGCTACCAAGTATGTCGTATGTACGTATAACACAAATAAATGTCGTGCAGTGTTTTGTCTATGAATCTTTGAAACGTCTATGCTTCGTTGCCTAGACGAAATATGGCGTCATCCGGTGAATTACCAATGCCTGTCGGGCTTTTCGTGACGATGGTGATAGCGATGGCTTACCGGAATAGCAATCGTTGCGGATGGTGTTTCGCTCGTGGTTCTGCTGCCGCCTCTGTTGCTCGACGCTCATACGTACGATGCCACTTCAGCATTACGTGGTTAATTTTACTGTAGTAGGAAGCTCCATTATTATGCTAGAGACCTCTAGTAGTGTAACTATGTTGCTTGCATGTCCCAGTAACAAATGCACTCCAGATACAAAAAAAACATTCCTGATAGCTGTGATGGGATTGCCAGTACCAAGCCGAGTCGCTCGCTTGGGTAAACGTGGTAGTAAAGCAAAGTGGCCACCCTAAGGAATAGTGGGTTGTAATAACTGTAATTTTTAAAGTTTACTCTTTGTGTATTTTTTTAAGATAAAAGAGTGTAGGGTACAGTGGTCAAACAAACTGGGTAAAGTAATTATGTACATCGGTTAGACAATTAATAATAATAACTATCTCAATTTTTGCAAAAATCACACATGTAGTTGTCGTCCCAATCACTGGATTCTCTAGTTATATCCTTTTGTTTGCATTTTTTGAAGGTCCAGGTTGTGCAAGTGAAAATAAATTTTTGATTGCCTTGTCTTTCTTTTTTGAATTGATTCTTATAAAGAGCGTTTGTTAATATAACTGATGTTCCTTTCTTTCGGCTCCTTTCTCTATTCCATTTTGATATTTGTTTTGACATTGAGTTCAAAACTGTGGGACAGATTAAAAACGAAGAAATCTTAGAAATTCCGGTAGTTTCGCACGAAGTTGATGGTTAGAAGTAGATGGTAGACGGGTCTGAAGAGTCTTTATAGTTTTGCTGGTAGATGGAACTGGATTATTCGTTAAAAATGGATCTGGCGTTCGACATTCAACACAACACTTCACCAATATCTGAAGATTCGTCTTCTGACTAGTTTTGTTCTTGTACAAAACCTGCAGTGATGGGGGCCAAAGCCCGTCACTACGAACACGACACCCGGTAAGGAATAGAGGGAAATTAATAGCCGTCTAAAATCTGTCAACACATTACTAGAACCCAGTGTTGACGCCCTGTTACGTAGGCCAAAGCCAGACACTACGAACACGACGGTTAGGGAAGAGTAGATGGGGAACGGTATCTCCCGGAGGTTCTGTTCATATAATTAATGCGGCCTGCCTTGTAGTTCAGATAATTTGGAATGCAAACGACATTTTTTCGAAAAAGAACTAACAGAAATTCGCGTACAACTATAGCTTGGACTAGGTTTATGACTACGTCATGTACCGGAACGACCGAGCTACTGAAAAAAGTGGATGGCACCACGATCTACATCAAATAGACGTTGAACCATTACCGCAAAACCAGCATCCGCTTGAAAATCTCGAAGCGACGCTTGTCGCTGTTCGCACGGCTTTGTCCTTTGTGCAGTTTCCAACCTACTAGGAAGCCCGTTACAAGAAGCAGACTACGACGCCGTTTTCGACACGAACATTGCAACGATCAACGGTAGGGACCCCTACGCGAAGCATCCATCTTGTAACAGCCTACACACTATCGCTAAAACTGTTTAATCACGTTAGTCTACGCCATAACGTTATTGCGGACGGAGTGGTCGAGCCAACTTAAAATCCCACTCAAGCAAATTATTGACTGGACGTACGAAACATCGTGGTTATGCAGAAGTGCAGGCTCAACCACGAGATTTGGACGGTGCAAGAACTGAGTTTGGACTACAACCCTGTGTTAGTCCAACTTGACAAACCGACTGCTATTCTAAAACGAAGACGGAAATTGCCGAGTATTAAAAGCGAACCTCAAGTCGCTAAACACTAAAGAGGGAAGCGTCTGGAAGATAGTAAAAGCGCTAAACAATTGTGGCTCACCAAGGATGCCGCCACCACCTAATCGTATTGCCACATCAAATAACGACAAGATAGAGCTGTTCGCACTCACCTTGGAGAGCAGTTCAGCCCTACCCACAAAGACATCGAAACGGCACGAATTCGCCGGGTCAACAGACTCGCATGGAATCGAATATTTCTAGATTAAAGAAAAGGAAATCACTCGGATCAGATGGCATTAGCAACTGAGCGATCCGACTTCTCCCAGATTGAAACGTGATCATCCTCACCGCCTCTCTCAGACTCCGGTCACCGCGATGCCGCAGAATTACCGGCCCGTATATTTGCTGTAATCGTTAGGTAAGTAGTTGAAGTGAGTAATCGTTATTACATTGCAGAGCAGAAGTCAATGGACTGATTCTGAAAGAACAGTTCACAGTGTGGTTTTTCTCGACGAGTTTGGCATCAAAGACTAAGCTACACTACAACAGCATCTCGGAACTGGTAGTGCAGCTTATCCGTTGATACCTCATCAACCGCACGTTGCGACTGAAGTTGAGCACGTCCAAGTCCGACCTAAAAAGAATCCAAGCCTGAGTACCTCAATGGTCAGTCTTAGGTCCTCTGTTGTAAAGCATCTTTATTTCCAACATACCGAAGCACACACGGTAATGGTAAGTTCGAGATCTCTCAAACAGATCGTCGATCGGTTGCTGGTCGCCATGAATTATCTGTCGAGTTGGTACGTCGACTGGCGAATTACCGTAAGCCTGACGAATACCAACAAAGAACTTTTCACGCGCTGGTTGAGAACCACCCCGGCACCGAAATGTCGAGTCAAACAAGTTCAACGAAGCACAATACTTAGGCCTATCATAGAAGAAACATCTTCACAACGTCGTAGCGAAAGCATCCGCAGTTATGTCTAACCTGTATTCGATTATGGGGAGGAACAGCTTGCTATTTGTGGACAACAAACTGCTATTCTACAAGTCGGTGATACAGTCCACCACAATCTACGCCACGCCAACATGGTCACACCCGGCGAAAAAATACTGAAAGTTGACTAGTTCGGTCACGTCTGCAAGGTGGTTAATGTTTATATAATCAGTACCGGTTTTGAATGGTTAACGGTTGTAATTGACCTGAGTAGTGTGCTAGTACTGCTGTTTCTGCTAAAGTCTTGTAATTACTTCAGAAACTGGAAAGGTTAACAATCTGCTAGTTCGAGCAGCTGTTTCGCTTTTTGCTGCGCTGAGTATTTGGATAAACTGGGTTTTGAGCTTTTGGCACTTGTTTTGAGAAAGCGGTGCGATAAGGATGTCTCGTACTTTGCGTATCAAGTTTATGGGTACGGATTCCATAATTCTGGGTCGTCTGGCCAGAAAGGCGAAATTTGCACTTATAGATATGCTTTTGGTGCGGGGTTCGTCGTTTGTTCTTTTTTCGTTTTTATTCACTCGCAATATCACGTAAGTTGGCACTTATTGTTTGTAAACTTAAGGTTTTGTTTAGCACTTCTTTACTGTCAGGAAACACCAATGTGATTATACCAATTATTACAATGTATTGAGCATTTGCAGTGCGGTGATGTCCTCTGAACGTCATCAATGCATTGGTGAAGACTGCAACAAATGACGTGAAGCGCAGTTGGACACTTGGTACGCAAACGCGATATGGTAAAATACAAGGCGTCTTCCAACAACTGACCGGCGTATTTAAAGAGGCTTGGTGCCAAGATCTCAAACGATTATAGACTGTGAGGATGCTTCTCTAAATCTTAGGATTGCGTAAGCGAATCGTCAGCGTTTTCGTGCTACCGCCTTGAAAATCATGAACTTTTTCTCCGACAATAGGCATTCTACTGACCCAAGAGCTTTATGTGTATAGTTCAGGTACATGGTGTAAGCTCGTTGGTGCGACCTTGCCTTTCAACAGAATTACCGCATCCACTTGTATGGGGTATTTCATTTCACTAATGAATGTACTGCCGTATCTATGATCACAGCTGGAAACACTTTTTTTGGTATTGTCGGCGTTTATTAGCCACCACGCGATGATGGTATTCATCTACAACATCTAGATAAAGTTTTGGACGAACTAAAAAGCGTCTCAATTATTATTAAAGCAGGTGATTTCAATGCAAAAACGCAGCTTTGGCATTCTTTGCAGACCGACGAACGAAGCAAAAGTGTGGAGAACCTCGTGGGCGTGATGTGACCTATGTGTTGTAAATAAGCCTAATCAACCTTTTACCTTTGCTAGTCTCCAAGGTAATACAAATATCGACGTCACTCTAGCATCGTAAGCTTTAGCTAGAAAAATTTCTAATTGGAAAGTTATTCCAGAGGTAGGTAATTCAAAGTGACCACCGACTGATACGTACGTTTTGATTTAACGGGTTTTGGTCCCTAAGCGTATCTTTGATGTCAAACGTATAGGTCCTGTCAAGCTGAATACAAAACTCAGCGCCCTACTTATCTTTCACGTGGAGCTAACTGTTACGATCCTAATTCTATTAACATTTCTATTGATAAGCTGACCAGGCTAATCCTCGAATCTAGCCAAAATGACTTAAACCGAGTTCGCTCGAATTCTAGAGCTGGGGTGTACCGAGGTGGAGTCCAAAGCTAGATTGGTTAAAGCAAGTCGAACGTTTCTTAACAAAGCATACTCAAAAAACTCCAGCAGAGCTAGAAACTCAATGCTTAAACTCATATAAAATCGAGCTTCACCCGTATAAACTGGGAGTAAAGAACGCTAATTTTAGCTCATGGCAAAGGTTTGCAAACAGAAGTTTGGCAGCGAGTCCGAGGGGATTAGTTTACAGAATTTTCTCACAAAAGTTCCTTGCAGTCCAATGCTGTGACGTCCGTGACGGTGGCAGATACACTCTCACAGAGCACAATACCATTAAGTCAATAATTAGCTCCTTCTCCAGATGACGATCTAACGAACGACGATCCTTACCAAGCTTGAATTAGATCATAATCCTTTGTAAATATTGAATTTCGACATGACTGGGTGATTACAAAAGAAGACATCGGTCAGTGGCTATAGCAGAATTCCTAAGAATGAAGCTTCCGGACTCGACGGAGTACACTGTAATGTATTAAGAGCAGTCGTACAAGATTCTCTTCTACGATCATTGACCTATTTAATTCTTGTGTTAAATGCGGGTGTTGGAACACTGGAAGGCTCATAACGTTTCTCAAGCCTGGTAAGAGAGATCTTGCCAATTCCAATTCATATCGACCAGTTACGTTACTTTCCGAACTTGGTAAACTATTCGAAGAAGTATCTTGTTAAAGAAAATGAATTACAAACATTCCTCTACAAAGATTCTTTAATATCCCAGCTAATATGGTTTCGTTCTCGGCAAATCGACGACAGACGCCATTCGTAAATTAATGACAAAAGTACAGATGAACGTATGGTGGCCATCAGTAATTGAATCTCTGGTCGTTAATAAGAGAGTACCTGCAGACGCCGTGCGCCTCATTCGTAATTATTTATCGAGCAGCTCGATCACTTATTCCACGAACGTTTCTGTTTCTTCTTACACAAAACGACTGACGAAAGGCTGCCCTCAAGCATCAGTTTTCGGGTCGACCTTATGGTGGATTCCCTACTAGAACAAAACTTAACGTGATAACGGTGACATTTTCTCTTCTGTGAACGATCACTATCACAGTGTCCGCACACACCTACAGGTAAAATTACGACAGTGCCTGGACCTTCTGACTCGCTGGGGTGTTAACAACAATTTTAATGTCTCAGCTGACAAGACGAAATTCATGGTTGTTGGTTCCTTCTTGAGAGATCCGTCACTTTGACTTAATTTTCAGTTTAAAGTGTTTTCGATTTATCTAGGGCTCGATCATAAACTGAACTTTGCTAAACGCTGTTCCTATGCAGTTGACAAGGGCAAGACTGTCTTGCACTTGTTCTATAAGTATTCTCGACGTAACTGGAACCTACATTGGAAATCAGTGCAGTGATTCCTATGCTCTCATATGACTTAGACATTTGGTACCTCCACTACCTATTCGTTCGTATCCTCGGGGCATTTCGTACTTTTTCTAAAGATTCCTTTTGCCCCGTGGAAAAAATTGTTCTATCCTATATGTGGCGAACTTGAACCAAACAAGGGTGGTTTGGTGACATCATCCTCCTCCAGATTTACTAAGAGATAAGAATGTCTTCCGGGTTTGGACTGTGTCATTGTTGTAACCGAAGTTGCCAACGTTTCGCCTACTTTCGTAAGGGGCTTCATCAGGCGTGAGATAAATCAAAAAGCTCAAACAGGCAACCGAAATCTAACTAAGAACTTCTCAAAAGTTAGGTAATCAATTTGTGAACCAGCCAGATTCTAAACTCTATAGAAGTGAGGTAAGAAAAAAAATTTGGCCGTATATAAAGAAGAATAGGATCGTCATGGATGGTTAAGTTCGGATTCGATAAAGAACTAATGACCAAAGAGGGGATAGCTTAAAACCATGATCGCAGTTGAAGTTATTGGGGTGTTTGATGATTTCTATGCTCTCTCAGAATTTCCTGTGGAAAAAGAATGGAGATTTGGTAATCACCGAACCGTTATCAAAATCTATTCTATGACCTGTAGTAAAATTATATTCAGCAACAGCAGACTTAGAAATATGCCTTTTTTTATACAACGATCATGTTCTGGAATGCGAGTAATGACGGAACGACCGGTTTCACCAATGTAGACTAAACCACATGAACAAGGAATTTAATATACACCTTGAGATGAAAGTGTAGGAAATTTGTCCTTGATTACCAAACTCTGTAGTGGTTCTTTGTTAGATTTTCGTTTGCTTTTTCAAGTTTACCGTTTTCTTTCTTACCTTTTCAGAGGCTAGAATCTGGCTTGGTTCACAAGTTGATTCTTAGTTAGATTTCGGTTGCTTGTTTGAGTTTTTCGATTTATCTCACGTCCTGATGAAGCCCTTTACGAAAGTGGGCGAAACGTTGGCAACTTCGGTTACAACAATGACACGGTCCAAACCCGGATGACATTCTTATCTTAGTATAGACTCCGGTCGTGGACGCATTCGATATTACTCCTCTGGATTTATCATTCATCCTCATCGGTGTAAGTAATAGTGACGATACTTTCTTTGTACAACTGCAGTAACCCTGCGTGGCAACAGTAATATAGCTTACTTTCGTTGCCGCCTACGTCGATCGAACCTCATATATAAGACGCCGCCTCAACTCTACGAGGCGTTGCACTGTTTTGCAGCCTCAGAAGGTGGTTATTTTAACTGTGCTAAAGTGATCTTATTGTTTTGGAAACGCAGTTGTAGAGTCATCAGTGAAATAAAACAGTAAAATATAATTTTTTTATTTAGAAGTATTTTACATTACGATGGAATCATGCCTTTGCTTCGTTTCCATTGTGCCCCACTTTTCTTATTATACTTTGGCTTCGTATTTCTAAAGTGTTTAGGTTTATCATCGGTTTTTTCCACAGTTTTACTCGGAACCCGTCGACTATTCTGATACTTTCGTTCTCGCATTTCACGCATTATCGATGGATCCGCGCAAAAATCTAATTTCGTGTCTCTTTGTGGTACGGCAGGTTCCTCTTCACCACTTGAAGTTGAATCATTATCACATACTTCTTTCCCTTCTTCCAAATGCCTGTAAATTCTAGACTCGCCATCGTCGGAATCGTTCATAGCATTGCCGATTTGATATCTGTCATCATACTCGTCGTCTAAGTCGATAGAATATCTAAAAACATCAAGCAGTAATATAAAAGAAATCGATGTAAAAGATGTACTTACGAGGCTTTAAGAACCAACTGCTTAATACTTTCTTTCTCCTTTTTATCGTTCAACATTTCATTAGCGTTTGCGTACATTCCTTTTTTACTGGTGGATGGTCTACTAGTCGTAGTCGATAGATCTTTACTTAAAATTCTAGTTATTACGTCATTCACGTTATAATCCATTTCATCCAAACAACTCAACACAAAATCGCGTTCTAAATGTGGTAAAACATCTAATACTGCTCGAACACATGCATCAATTTCATTCTGTTCTGGCCTAACGGCTTGTCCAAAGCCATCACCGCCACTAAGTTGCTTGGTTAGTTCGTAATACTGTTCAAGAGCCAGCGACACGTTCCTAGGTAGTTGAGTAGATTTCTTGTTTGGTTTGTCTAAATATTGCGAGAGTGTTTGATAAATTGACTCGTATTTTTTACTATTAAACAGAGGTTCAGGCTTTGGTGTTGCTGTTATACAAATTTCTAGTTCGGGTTCGTTCGAAAATTCGGAAGTGATTCTATTTAGACTTTGAAGAAGATATTCACTTTGTTGAACGTCACTGGAGTTTACGTTAAGATAATATATTCTACAAGTACATTTATAAATTTTGAGTGTCGAAAAGGATACAAGTTAGTAACGCAATCTATAAAAGTTTCAAACTGTTCCCGAATTGGATAAGTTTTATCATAGGCCATAACAAACAAGTCGTTATCCAACGCATTTGAAATTAAACCAATGTAGAGCTCAACGTATTCGTCTTGCTTGGTAGAATCTTCCCTGCAAAATATACATTAAAAATTTACGTAATTTCGTGTTAAAAACTTGCCTTAAATTAATTATAGAATCTAAACAGTAACTGGCAAAAACGTGAAATAGGTTTAC
Source organism: Aquatica leii (assembly GCA_035610365.1). NCBI lineage: Eukaryota > Metazoa > Arthropoda > Insecta > Coleoptera > Lampyridae > Aquatica > Aquatica leii. Next base: position 31,061,285 of record CM069437.1, on the reverse strand, counting down.
GAATTCGAATTTTCCAAGAGCGAGCCATTTCTTAATCAGGTCTTTGAAATTAGACCAGTCATGTCCATTACTATCACGGTCAATTAACTCGCTAGTTTCTGCATATACTTTTTGATACACATACGTAATACTAAAAGAGACAAATACATGAGGTATTGGCAAAACTTAAATCGTACCAGTAAGGTAACTCAGCATAAAAAGCAACATCAACAGCGAATTTACAAGCTGAAAGAAACTGATGTAAAGTAGACGCAACCTCATATAAGAAAAATGCCTTTTCTTCGACTACACTTGCAACCCTTTGATTATGAAACGATGTGTGTGTGAAGCTATCCAATTCCTAAAGTAACTACAATGAACAAATTCTAAGCCTAACAAAACGAATAATTACGTCAACGATCTTCTTTAATAATTCATTAACTTTTCGTAAGAAAATGTCCTCTTTCTTTAAGCAGAAATCAATTACGTCAGATACAAATTGAGGCTCGTTGGGATTATAAAGGTAACATAGTATAAGAACAGCTTCAGGGCTGAGTAACCCATGCTCATGTATAATAGATCTCGTAACGTCTTCTTTCAAAAATTCATTCTGAGACACCTTAAACTGCAACAATCGCTGATATATGTCACGAATACAAGAGTGTATTTTAAGATGCAGACTCAAAAACGGTCTGCTTAAATGTGAAACTAAATGTAAAGGCACGGCGTTATGAAGAAATTCTTTCACAACACGTGCAATATTCGGTTCGTAACTAATATAACACCAAAACTGGTGATAAGTGCACTCATTCAAAAACCGTAAGTTATCTAAAAACGTTACATTCTTCATAAACCCTTTATTCTGTTCTTCAGGTAGATGTAGATCATATCGGTGGTAACACTCATACTTTTTACGATCAATCCAACATTTATCCTAAAACGAATTTCTTAGAGATTGTTAATTAAATTACATACGCCATACAAGTGCCGGCCTTTTTACAGTTTCAACTCTGTAATGTTCGTCGCTAAAACTCAATGATTTTAACTGGAACAAAATTTAACTCAAACACAATAATGTTGATGCTTAGTTACTCACTCTTTCTACAGTTTCTTCTAAAGTGTGGTCATTCTTCGTTAGTCGAATTACTTTTTGGTAATCAAAGTAAAGTTCATTCAAAGGAAGGTTATTAGGGTTCTAATAAAAACAAAAAATTTATTTGATACTCAACTAGCAAACTTACTTTAAAAAAACTTTTATTTCCACATATTAAATCCATAATAAAAGAGTAAAATTAGTTAATAAAGTAAGGTTATACTATATGTCAAATGTTGACAACTGCGGTAACAGGTACTATTACGGTGTTGTCACGTTTAATTTAAAGTTGCTAAGTAACTAATGAAATCTTACAAAACATTCTTTAAAAGTATTTACTGTTAAACTTTTATTTAATCCAAATGTACACTTTCTTTATTAATCTGCATTTTAACTGGAAACAAATATTCATCTTTTTTTTATCCATTTAACATTTAAATCAGCAAAATTTTCTCACTCAAAGTGTTCAGCATTTGTGAAACATCTTTCAAAGCGATTTGTTGTTCTTGAAGATATTTATACCTGGGATGGTTTCAATTATTTTTTTCCTTTAAATTTAAGTTTTTTAATAACTGAGTAACGGTTTCATCTTTTTGGTGTATGTGCGCTAAGAAACTTTTGAAATTTAGTTGAGCTCATGGCGTACGAGTCTTATACAGTTTAGTAGAATGAAGAATGCTGTAAACTGACCATCGTTATTAATGCAATTTTTAATAGAGTCATAACTATAACCATTTTTAATAAGAAGAGTAGCACGTTTAAGCAAACTTTGATTTTTTAGATGAGTTCTTGCTTCAGGAATATATAAGTTGTGATACCACTCTTGGTCATTGGAATTATGTTCGTTCTTTCGTCTTGGTGCATTTTTTCTTGTGAAGAAATCACTGTTTTTTTTTTAATGCATTTTTCAGTACAGCCCCTATTTATCTGCGTTATATATTTGGACTGGATCTAGATTCAGTTCTTTGAATTTTTTGAGATAATGCGGATGTGAATAGATTGATAGCAGTTTCGTCATTAGACAACTTTTTACTCATCTCAACGTTTTTTTTTGCGTATTATTAGTTTTAGGTATCTCGAAAACTGCTTCTACGAATGATGATTTCATTCTTTCTGCTGTTATGGCCGCAGGTTCTCTTCTTCTTCTTGCTTTTCTTCTTCTTCTTCTTCTTCTTAAGCCCTTACTGCAGCCAATGTTGTGCATAAGCTTCTCTCTTCGTTTTTCATTTTCTCTATTTTGAGTTGTTGATATCTATTTTAATCTAGCAAAGTCATCGACCCACCTTTTAATTGGTCTTCCTCCTTTCTCTTTCCATCCCAAGATCTCCGCTGTATAGTTTTTACGTTCCATTTGCCGTCCTTTAGTTTTGCTACATATCTTGTAAAGTCCCATTTAGTTAAGTGATTGTTTCAGTTATATATCTTATTCGCGTTCTTTGCCTGATCTACTCTTTCTTCTTTTTATGCCTGAGTGTGATACCTAGCATTATTATTTTTATTTTTCTCTGTGTAGCTTCCAGTTTGTGTATTGTTTGTCTCGTAAGTGTTCATGTCTTAGCTCCGTACGTCAAGACATATAATACGCATTCGTCAAATATTTTAGATTTATAATGCTGGAGAATTCTTTTATTTTTTTTAGCAGTTTTAATAATTTTCCAAAAAATGCCCATCCTAATCTTTATTCTCTCTATTTCTATTTTAATATCTTTATTTTTTGTCAATTCGTATCATTTGGCTTAGATATACATATATACTCAGGGACGTTTTCTATTTGTGTTTTCATTTTTACTTAGATGTTCTGAGGATTCAAAGTTTTTGTTTTATTTAAATTCATTTTAAAACTAACTTTCTGCGATTCTCTTTTTAGTTTAGTTGTCATTTTCTGTAGGTGTTCTTCATCGTCGGCAATTAGCACAATATCGGCAGCGATTCTGAGATGGTTTAATCTTTTTACATTTATATTAATTCCAAAATTGTTCGATCTATTCTAGGTTTGATTAAACAGTTTGAACGACATCGTGTCACTTTGTCTGATTCCTCTTTTTATTGGTATTTTGTTGGTGTTTCATGTATTTTAATCGCTGACAACGATTCTTTGTATATAGGTATATTTAATTACGTTTATGTACCTGGAGTCAATGCATGCGTTATCTAGTTCTATCATAATTGCTCAGTGTTCCATTGAGTCAAATGCTTTTTCGTAATGTATAAAGGCTAGGTGTAGCGACAGGTTGTGTTTTACTGTTTTTTCGGTTAACATCTCCATTGCGAAGTAATAACATTCTGTTGAACTTTCATTGTTTATTATTTTGAAATAAATATATACACAACGTTTCGATTGCTGTGGTATCTGCAATCGTCATCAGGTGAATACTAACAAACTTAGAAACTACTGGAGCTTATATACTAAAGATATGTTCGATGAAGCGTTCAAGCGTACAAAATCAATTTAGCGTAACAGATTAATTAATTAACAAAATTACTTAGCAAAGTTTAAGTTGTTTTAGAGGTTCGATAAGTGGTTTCCATATGTTGCTTATCTCGACACTTGGCTGGCTGAAAATTTCTTTGTTGTTGTTGATGAATGCCGCTTCTTTAAATTTCCGTTTGTACCAATGTTCCTCCCTGTGTATGATTTTTGCTTCCGACCATTTCATTCGATGTTGGTTATCCCACGAATGTTGCGCGATGCCGGACTTAGAAGTCTCTCCTCTCTGTGTGTGCGTCTGATGTTCTTTCAGTCTGATGTCAAGTGGTCTTTGGTTTCCCCCACGTATGATTTGCCACATTCACATGGAACTTGGTAAATACAGTTTTGGGAATCTCGACTTGTTTGTGGCTTTGTATTAGAAATTATACTCCTAATGGTGGTCGATGATTTGAACACTGTATTTATGTTGTAGCTTTTCCCTATACGTTTTATTGATTCTGATAAACCTTTGACATATGGGATGCTCAGCAGTGAATTGGGCAGTTCTTCTGTTTTAGGTTGTCCCATGGTGTTCAATTGCTTTTTCCGTAAAAGCTCTCCTACAATCTTTTCTGGATAACCATTCTGCCTTAGATCGTTTCTAATGTTTTTGATTTCTTCTCGTAGCCCTTTCTCTGTGTTGCACAACCTGTACGCTCTGTCAATTAGAGATTTTACTACTCCCCTCTTCGTAGATGTGGAATGGTTGGATTCAAAGTTGAGATATCGACCGGTGTGGGTCGGTTTCTTGTAGACAGTCGTTTCCATAATTTTCTTGTTCTTTGTTACTTGAACGTCTAAAAAAGGAAGTGAGTTCTCCTTTTCCTTTTCCATAGTGAATTTGATGGACGGTTTGATGTTGTTTAAATGTTGTAGAAAAAGGTCTAGTTGCCGGTTACTGTGATTCCAAATGATGAAGGTATCGTCAACATATCTAAGCCATGTTTTGGGTTTGAATTTTGATTTCTCTATGGCCTGGGATTCAAACCAGTTCATGTATATGTTGGCGACTACTGGTGATAGAGATGAACCCATTGGCAGTCCTTCGTCTTGAGTAAAGAATCTGTCTTTCTTTCTTTACTCCAAGACGCCACACAAAGATTCGAGGAGATAAAAGAGTTCACATTGGAAGAAGATTACACACCAATATTCCGCAAAATAGACGCTACTTGCGAGAAGGTACGACAACTACACCAAGAAACACACGACAGAAAATGGGCTAAACTCACACGAAACCAACAGAAAGCAGCCGACAACCAAAAGAACGCAAGGAGAACGATAGTCAACATATCGACACATCCACTGTCTGCTACAGAAACGACTCTATTAGAGAAAGGGCTCAATTTTTCGATAACACCAAAGCACGTGCCTGTACTAGACATCATTGGTGCCATCGAGACAACACGTTTGAATCCAACACAAGCAGAAGAATTTAAGTGGAAAATCAGAAGTGCTCTAGAGAAGAAAAGAAAACAACACACCAACATCACTAAACACGAGGAAAAAGCTCTCACAAATTTACGGAAGAACAAATCCATTAAAATACTTCCAGCCGACAAAGGGGCCGCAACTGTCATCATGGATGCCTCCACCTACGACCAAAAAATTGAAGACGTCTTAAATCAAGGGAATTACCGCAGACTGAAGAAAGATCCGACAGCAAGCTTGGAGAGGAAGATCTATCAAGTCCTAAAACTCTACGAAAGACATCTAACACCAAGGATGAGAACGATGCTAACACCACACTACAGCAAACCACCGCATCTATATGGACTACCAAAGATACATAAAAACAACATGCCGCTTCGACCGATAACCAGCTCTCGTAATGGACCCACATACCAGCTATCCAGATTTCTACTACCAATTGTGCAACCACTACAGAAGAACAGCTCATCTTTTGTCAAAGACTCCAAACATTTCGTTGAGATTCTGAAAACAATACAGCTACAACCACGGGATCAATTAGTCAGCTTCGACGTAGAAAGTCTTTATACTAATGTGCCAGTTGAAGAAGCATTGAAAATCATCCAAACGAAGCTCCGAGAAGATGAAAAACTCCAGGAAAGAACCACGCTGCCGGTAGAAGGAATAATGAAGCTCCTAGAATGTTGCCTCAAGAACTCGTACTTTCAGGAGAAAGACAGATTCTTTACTCAAGACGAAGGACTGCCAATGGGTTCATCTCTATCACCAGTAGTCGCCAACATATACATGAACTGGTTTGAATAACAGGCCATAGAGAAATCAAAATTCAAACCCAAAACATGGCTTAGATATGTTGACGATACCTTCATCATTTGGAATCACAGTAACCGGCAACTAGACCTTTTTCTACAACATTTAAACAACATCAAACCGTCCATCAAATTCACTATGGAAAAGGAAAAGGAGAACTCACTTCCTTTTTTAGACGTTTAAGTAACAAAGAACAAGAAAATTATGGAAACGACTGTCTACAAGAAACCGACCCACACCGGTCGATATCTCAACTTTGAATCTAACCATTCCACATCTACGAAGAGGGGAGTAGTAAAATCTCTAATTGACAAAGCGTACAGGTTGTGCAACACAGAGAAAGGGCTACGAGAAGAAATCAAAAACATTAGAAACGATCTAAGGCAGAATGGTTATCCAGAAAAGATTGTAGGAGAGCTTTTACGGAAAAAGCAATTGAACACCATGGGACAACCTAAAACAGAAGAACTGCCCAATTCACTGCTGAGCATCCCATATGTCAAAGGTTTATCAGAATCAATAAAACGTATAGGGAAAAGCTACAACATAAATACAGTGTTCAAATCATCGACCGCCATTAGGAGTATAATTTCTAATACAAAGCCACAAACAAGTCGAGATTCCCAAAACTGTATTTACCAAGTTCCATGTGAATGTGGCAAATCATACGTGGGGGAAACCAAAAGACCACTTGACATCAGACTGAAAGAACATCAGACGCACACACAGAGAGGAGAGACTTCTAAGTCCGGCATCGCGCAACATTCGTGGGATAACCAACATCGAATGAAATGGTCGGAAGCAAAAATCATACACAGGGAGGAACATTGGTACAAACGGAAATTTAAAGAAGCGGCATTCATCAACAACAACAAAGAAATTTTCAGCCAGCCAAGTGTCGAGATAAGCAACATATGGAAACCACTTATCGAACCTCTAAAACAACTTAAACTTTGCTAAGTAATTTTGTCAATTAATTAATCTGTTACGCTAAATTGATTTTGTACGCTTGAACGCTTCATCGAACATATCTTTAGTATATAAGCTCCAGTAGTTTCTAAGTTTGTTAGTATTCACCTGATGACGATTGCAGATACCACAGCAATCGAAACGTTGTGTATATATTTATTTCAAAATAATAAACAATGAAAGTTCAACAGAATGTTATTACTTCGCATCAAGCAACATTGTTTAATACATTCAAACAACATCTCCATTGTCAGTAAATGATCATTTGTGCTGTATCCCTTTTGAAAGTGAGAGCTTGCTTTACATGTTGGTAGTCGTCTAATTCTATTGTTATTCGATTAGTAATAATTCTAGTAAAAGTTTGTATATTTTTGATAACAGACTTATTGGTCGATAGTTGTGTAGCAGTGTAGCAGAAAAATGTTTCTGTTTTTGTTTATAATTAAAATTTGAATTTATATTGTAAACAATGATCTTATATTAATTTTGTATTTTAATTTTACAGATGATAAAACTAATTAAAGTTGTCGAAGCGTAAATGTAAACATGACTATGGAATAAAAACCTGCTTTTGTATTACTATAGATTAGCTGACTAAAAATTTATTCCTTTACTAGTTACCCAGTGAGCAAAACGCTACTTTATTGTAGAACTTTAGGCTACTCAATGGCTGTTAGGAAGTGATATTGGCTTAATACCTAATTAATAAATATAGAAGATTGTGACCACAAGATAGGCTTATGATATGATTAGTAATCAGAATGCCCATAAGAACAAGTAGACACATGCGTATAGTTCATTTAACTTTGAAGAAATTTGTACGTAGACAATGCGTAGCTACATATTCAGCGACCTGGAGCACGTAAAATCTGTGCACCTGCTTTTTCTCGCAAGAGTTCCAGAAAGAAATGATGTTTTCTAATCTTTATATATAAGTATATATAACTGGTGTGGTCACCACACGACTTTTTTATAAAGACCGATAAAGAAATGTGTACTAATTTTTTTAAGCTTAAGTTGTCATTAAACTACTTTGAAGTGATATGTACACGTTTGTATTGACTTCCTAGCATGCTATAATTTTATTGAAATTGTTCTCGATTTCATTAAATATATAATCGAAACATGGCCAATTAAGCTTATGTTGTCATCTTGACTGACCCCTATATTTGTGTGCCTCAATATTGATTTTCCCTTTAGTAAATCAGTAAAAATTATTTTTTAACGTATCATGTTATCCCTTCAAGATATGAAATTTTTTTAAAAAATCGTTACAGGCACGATTCGAATCTATAATATATTTGTTAGTTAATTTTAAAATATAAATAAAATATCTAATAAACTGTTAACGTTAGAAATTTTTGTCATTTGAATAAATTGTTAGAAAAAAATATCTTTATAAAAAACTAAAAATAATTTGAATAATTTGCATACGTACAAAATTATATAACCCATCTTTTGATAGAACCGAGAAAATATAAAAAACCAGCTCCACATCAAATTTTAAGTTACTAGGATTTTTGGCTCGAGAGTTATTGTGGGTACATCTAAAGATAATGTAAAGAAGATGCAGCACTTCGTGTATAAATAAGTCAAAAAAATACAGAGAAAAATTGTTATTTTTAACGTATCTCACTTTCTCTTCAAGATATAGAATTAAAAAACATCGTCGCTGGCAGAATTTGAACCTAGATTATTATGGAATTCACTTTAAATTATAAATCAAATATCGAATAAACTTTTAATGTTACAAATTTTTTTTTGAATAAATTGTATGTCTATAAGAAACTAAAAATAATTTGAATAATCTACATACCTACAAAATTACATAAGAAAAGCTGTTAAAAATGGTGGATACACCCAATCAGACCAATTTTTTGATAGAACTGAGAGAATATAAAAAGTCAGTTCCATACCAAATTTCAAGTTATTAGGACTTTTGATACATCGTTACAGATACACACAGACACACACAGACACCCAAATTTTTTTTGTCAAAAATACATTTATCTGATTGAGACCTTGAAACGTAAAATTGTGCAAAGAAAAATTTTTGAAAAAAAATTGCAATCGCTATGCTTTATACTATAGGAAAGTAAAAATATATAAAAAACATGGGCGTGTACTAGTGTACACATGTAAGAAGTGAAACTTCTTTATGGCCTTATTTTTCGCAAAATGATCTACATGCAACTTTTCAGAAATTGGTTAAATAAAGTTAAATTAGATAAAGTTTAAACAAAAGGATTTTTTATCATAGACATGAATGGTTTATTTATTATCATGTTTAAATTACACTAGGTGCACAAACATTATCGTTTACATCATGTTTTGTTTTATCTTAATTAAATTAAACTAGGTGCACAAGCACTATCATTTACCCTGCTTAAGCGCGCGCGTCAGAACCAGAAGTGGTTGCTATTTCGCAACCCCTTCTTAACATTTTTTGTTAGGCGGGGTAAAGATAGGCGGCAAATTCAAAAATATTTGAAGGCCTTAACATGCCGGCCACCTTGAAATCAATCGATTTAAAAAAAACCAATCAAATTTGTACATAAATAGAAACGAACATATATATATACCTCGACTTAAGCTAGTAAAAACAAAAAAAAAGATCTGTAATCTAATACGTTAACATATAAAAGACACTAAAATGAACATCTTTTGACAGCTAAATTCTTCTGCACATGCATCACATTACGAAAAATTGTTGCTTTTTTACACTCCCGGCAACACACACAACTTATTAACACTTCTCTTCAGGTCCATTCGCCAGGCGGACCGTCGCTGAGCGGATTATGTTGTCCGGATGGACATGGACCTCTACAACTCTCCCTAATAGCCACTGGAGTGGTGGTAGGTTATCTTCCTTTATGATAACTAAGGAATTTAACTTAAGCAATGCTGGCATGTGTTGATACCATTTGGTTCTACGTTGCATCTCAGGTACTACCTCACGACACCATCGCTTCCAAAAATGCTGGACCAAACTTTGAATACGTTGGTATGTTGTTAGCTTAGCTTCATTCACGTTTACCAAGTCATTTTCGGGCAAAGTGCAAAGAGGTTTTCCAATCAAGAAATAACCTGGGGTAAGTGGATTAGTGTCGGAAGGATCGTTTGTTAGCGGAGTAAGCGGACGGGAATTAAGTGTTGCTTCGATCTGAATTAATAACGTAGAAAAATTTTCGTAATCTAAACAAGTGTTACCTAATACCTTTTTAAGATGCGCCTTTACACATTTAATGCCACTCTCCCACATACCTCCTTGATGAGGATTTTTAGGAATTATAAAATCCCATTTAATATTATGAATGGCCATAAAACCCGATATCTCCTCTTTCTAAGTTTTTGCATTGAAAAATTTATAAATCTCTTTTAATTGATTCGAAGCACCCTTGAAATTGGCAGCGTTGTCAGAAGTTATAGAGGCAGGAACACCTCTGCGACCTATAAAACGTTTGAACATTGTAAGGAAATCTGCCGTGGATAAATCTGTGACCAGCTCCAAGTGGACGGCCTTTGTTACTAAACACACAAACAGACATATGTAAGCCTTGATCAGTTTTGCTCCACGGAGCTTACGGTCCTTAATTAGAATGGGTCCGGCATAATCTATCTCTACATTTGAAAATACAGAAGTGTTGGCTTCGAGACGTTTGGCTGGCAAATCGCCCATTAGAGGGCTGTAAGCTTTAGGATTGGCACGAAAGCACTTTATGCAGTTATGAATTGTTTGCCTAGCTTGACTTCGAGCTGATATGGGCCAATAGTATTCGCGAAGGCTAGCTACTAGCTGTTGCGGACCACAATGCAGCATAGATTTGTGAAAATAATCAAAAATTAGTTTAGTAAGCAAATGATGCTTGGGTAATAATACAGGAAATTTTTTGTCAAATGCAAAGTTAGAATTTCGTATTCTTCCTCCCACTCTTAATATACCATTTTTGTCTAAAAAAGGGTTGAGTGGCAAAATATTTGTGTTGGATTTTAATAGTTGTTTAGATTTTAGACATCGAATTTCGTGATAAAAGGTTTCATTCTGACACAGCCTTATTAGTAAGTTCATGGCTTGCTGTAATTCTGACGCTTGCAAGTTTTTTAGTAAACGACTATTTTTATTTGTCCGAGCGTTTTTAACAAAGCGTAGCATCCACGCGACCACGAGCTTTAAGGTAGTTAATGACGAATATTTTTGAAAAATGGTTGAAGTTTGAATAACTAAAAGATTTGTATTAATATTCGTATTTTCCTTAAGCTCGGGCCCTAGAATTTGATTAGCGGATTTATGGATTTGTTCCGGCCAGTCATTTGGTGATGAAACAAGGTAAGACGGGCCGTGCCACCAAAGAGAGTTATTTATGAGGTCAGTAACTGAACAACCTCTTGATACCAAATCTGCGGGATTTTGTTTGGATGGTACGTAAAACCAATCGTCAGGATCGGATAGTTCTTGTATGGTCGCAATTCTATTAGCTACAAACGTTTTGTATTTGTTTGCAGCAGATCTGATCCAGTTAATCACAATAGTCGAGTCAGACCACAAATAGGTTTTATTAAAGCCAATAAAAAGTGAATTTTGAATCTTTTGGACTAACTCCGCGAGAAGTAGTGCAGCGCATAATTCCAGACGCGGTATGGTGGCCCCTTGTAGCGGAGCGACCCGAGACTTAGACGCTAGTAACTGGCAAGATACGTTTCCGTGCGAATCTCGAGACTTAATATAAACGCAAGCCCCATAAGCGTTGGAGCTGCTGTCACTGAATCCATGGATGTCAATTTCGACGGCGTCAGGAATTATAACACACCTTGGTACTTGTAAAGTATTTAATAAATGCAATTGCGACTTAAATAAATCCCACTCGGAGCTTAAATGCTGGGGTATACTTTCGTCCCATGTGATTTTAAGTTGCCACAGTTTTTGAATTAGCAGTTTGCCATTAATAATGATAGGCGAAAGTAGGCCTAGAGGATCGAATAGTTGGGCTATAATAGATAAAATATTTCTTTTCGAGTTACCAAATACTGCCCCATCCTTTACTTGCATATTGTATTGGATAACGTCTGACTTGGAGTTCCAGCAAACACCTAGAGCTTTGCTACTTTCGCGTTCGCACAAAGGAACAGTAAGAAGTGATGCATCTGAGACGCTGTTACTTAAGAGAACATCAGCGTTATTAGACAGAAATTTGCGAATAGGAAATCCCGCACTTGCTAGTATTGACGTTAATTCGTCACGAATTTTTAAAACCTCCGGAGTTGTATCACCGCCAGTTAAAAGATCATCCATGTAGAAATCGGATTTAAGAACCCTGCACGTTGTTGGGAAGCGATCTACGTTAATAGCGGCCAAGTGCTGCAAACATTTAGTAGCTAGATAACTAGCACTGGCAGTTCCAAACGTTACCCTGTTTAATTGGTAGATTTCTATAGGTTTGTCAGGATTTTCACGCCAAAGAATCTGTTGAAATTTCCGCTCAGAAGGATGCACAAGAATTTGGCGATACATTTTTTCGATGTCGCCAGTCAGAGCTATCTGATGCTTCCTAAACCTCAAAAGGATGGCAAAAAGGTCGTCCTGTATTACTGGACCTACGATTTGCGTATCGTTAATAGATATATTTGAGCTTGATTTCGCACTCCCGTCAAACACAACACGCAACTTCGTGGTAAGTGAGCTTAATTTAAAAACAGCGTGATGGGGGAGAAAGAATGGTGGTATATCAGATATTGAAATTTTCGAATCTAGGGCATCAACAGTAGATGGTTGGTCTTCGAAATGTGGCTCAAGCTTGGTCATGTGACCTAATTCAATGTACTCTTGTATGCATTTAGAGTATTCGACCCGTAATGCATGATTTTTTAATAATTTCTTTTCTAAGTGCAGAAATCGATTCAGAGCCCGTTCTTTGGATTCACCCAATTGCGATAACCTGGCATTGAAAGGTAAAGAAACGATAAAACGACCCGAATGATCTTGGTGAGTAGTTTCAGCAAAATGCCTTTCACAAAAGGCTTCTTCTTTGGAAAATTTAGAAAGCGGGTTTTGGGGTTCAACATTTTCAAGGTGCCAAAATTTTTGTAATAAATTATCCAAGTTACCATTTGGATAAGAAGGGTCCCTTAGAGTTAAATTGGAGTGTACTGTACCCGAAGAGCCTTGATTTGAATAATAACAACCAGATACTACCCAACCAAGTAAGGTTTTTTGGAGAGTCGGTCTATTTTTGCCTAGTGAAATTTGACCTACGCACATTAAATTATAATAATTGCCGGCTCCAATTAGCAAGTCAATGGGAAGTGATTTGTTAAAGTTTTCATCCGACAGTCGAATATTTTCTGGTATGTTCAAAAATGATTTATCGAAAGAACAAAGCGGTAAATTTTCTGCAATGCTTGAAATAGTAAGACATTGCAGCGACGTTTTGAAGTCGTTATGTAAGGAAGCTATCTTCAAATTAACCGCAGAGGTCGATTGAGAAGAGCAAGAATTGATGCCTAATATTTGAATGTTAGTTTTATTGCGCTTTAAGTTCAATTTTTTTGCAAACTCCTCGGAAATAAGGTTACAATGACTGCCCGTATCTAAAATAACTCTTGCTATATGCCAAGTATTTTCGTTTGACAATATTTTCACACAAGCAGTGGGTAACAATACATCAACACTTCTAAAGCAGAAAAGTGTTGATTGCGTGTTAGTATTAGCATTATTATTAACCGCTCCTTCATTCGAAATAATTGCAGCTGGATTGCCAGCAGTACTAGGACCTGGTTCAGAGATTGAAAATGTACTTGATCGTTAAAAATGCAACAAGTTATTATGCCTTTTATTACAAGACGTACAATTATATTTTGATTTGCAAGGATTTCTACTAGAGTGTCTCAAGCAATTCCTACATACTTTTAATTCATAAGCTTTATTATAGCGTTGTTGAGTAGTGAGCGCCAAAAAGTTAGGACAATGGTTTAAATAATGATCTCCTTTACAATTGGGGCAAACAATAGACTTTTCCGCAGTTAAGACAAGCGAGCGTCTGTAACTATTCGGAACCATTGGTTTGTTTTTGGTAGATGGGTCAGTTGGCGTAAAATTATTAGAATTTTTATTGGTATCAATCTCCTCCATAACCTCGCATTGTCGCTTCAAAAACTCATTTATCTCATCCAAAGTTGGTATTAATTTTGGTTTATATTCAGTAAACTTGGACTTTGTAAAGGTATCTAGTTTTGACATCAATATGTAATAAATAAATGCCGCGCAATCTTCCACGGGTATTGACAAATTTTGTAAAGCCCTAATATGTTTAAGATAATCGTCATAAAGTTTACGTAAATCCCCTGAATTATTTTTGACAATGGGTTTTAATTCGATTATACCTTTTACATGATTTAATATAATTAATTTAGGGTTGTTATATCTTTCGCATAATAAATCAAACGCGATCTTATAATTACTCCCGGATGGTTGAATATTTGCAATCGTTTTTTCAGCAGGGCCAATACAACTCCCTTTCAAATACATGAATTTTTCAATATCCGATAAATTAGCATTGTCGTGGATTAACGATGTGAATGTTTCAAAGAAAGATTGAAATTCAGTGTAGCTTCCGTTATAACTAGGCAACAAAATTCTAGGAAGCTTGGCATTTGTACCATTATTCGAAGTCGTGCTACTGGTGTTTAATTGTTGAGCAGGTTGGTTGACTACTTCATCTTTGAAATTTTCTAAAATAAGAGTAGCGCGAGTACTTGCGTCTAAATAAGCATTATAAAAATTGACCGGAGTCATTGCTTCGGCAACCTCGGTGGATATTCCATCGAGCTGTACGCATAGTTCATGATATTTTTCTGGAAATTCCCTAGCACTATCCAAATGTAATTTAATTTTGGTAAGAGTGGTTTTATTTGAGCAATCGTCTTCGATTGTTTCTATAAACGAAACAAAATTTTCTAATCTTTCTATAAGTAATTGCTTTCCAGCTTCAAGGTGCTTTATTTCTTTTGACTTTGCCATTACGAAGGTTAATTATATTTACTAACAATGTGTACGCAAATAAATATTCTTTAGAGATTAACTCACGTTTATGGCTGTAAAGGCGCAAATAACACACTGTTATGAAATTATGTAATAATTTAAATCCAATAAGGCAATACGTGTAAAGAAGTGGCAATAAATAAGAAAAAACGCACTAAGTTAATAGAATAAATCGTATTATAAATGAATAATTCTTATTGAAGCAACACATTAATCAAAATAAAGGTAAATTATGATAGGAACAGATAGGGAACTAACCTGGTTTTGTGTGAGGGTTGGCAGCGCAACATCGATGAAGCCCTCGAGAATTTATATTGTTGATGTTGGTAGCACTATTGGTAGTCCTGGAGCTCTCTCTTGTTCCAAGTTAGGGTTGCAACATAAAGATGGCGGAGATGACGCACATCCTGTTTTGTATGATGTTGTATGGGAAGTTATATACAACCACGTGTAAAAATTGGAGCACTCGCGGGTTAATTAGTAAAATAACGATGCTACGAGTAAAGGTGGTTGCGTCCCATATAGATTGACAAAGTATGCCACGCCGCGAATTTCACCACGTGAACAAATTCTTCTTTGTTTAAATGTAGGTTAATTTTTCCAGGTTTTCCACGGAAAATCCGACGCGAAGGACCATGATTTATTTATTATCATGTTTAAATTACACTAGGTGCACAAACATTATCGTTTACATCATGTTTTGTTTTATCTTAATTAAATTAAACTAGGTGCACAAGCACTATCATTTACCCTGCTTAAGCGCGCGCGTCAGAACCAGAAGTGGTTGCTATTTCGCAACCCCTTCTTAACATTTTTTGTTAGGCGGGGTAAAGATAGGCGGCAAATTCAAAAATATTTGAAGGCCTTAACAATGAATACAAATAATACAATTATTTCACTTTAACTTTTTGCTACTAAGATTATTACAGCATTTCATTAATTGTAATAGAATTATTACTATCATTGTCATCGTTATTATATATTTTTGTAATTAATGGCTTATGGTAACTGAAATATGAAATTTAATCTACAAAAATTAGTTAATTGATTTAAAAAAATTAATAACATATTTCAGAATTTATACTCTATGTCAATTAATTGATGTTCATTAAATTAGCAGTCGTATTAATTAATAAATACTATTTTAATAAAATCATATACATTGACCGATAGTTACAATCAGAAACTGAGGTTAACCTTAAATATCTTAAATTAAAAAAAATAAATACCACAATCCCACCCAAGTATTAGAAAAAGAGATATAATTACTTACTTTTGTTAAAAATCCACTGGAATTAAAATTAAAATAAAACCTTTGATTTGTTGATCACTTTAGTATTGATATATTATTTATCACGTCGCTATTGCGTTTCAGAAATAAAAAAGATGGCGCGTAACGAAAAACCAACCGTGTTTCACTTTAACTTTTTGCTACTAAGATTATTACAGCATTTCATTAATTGAAATAGAATTATTACTGTCATTGTCATCGTTCAATCAGAAATTGAGGTTAACCTTAAATATCTTAAATTTAAAAAAAAAAAGATGGCGCGTAACGAAAAAATGTGATGCGTAAAATGTGATGGTAAATTTTTTTCCAACGCCGATAAAGAAGTTTCACTTCAATAATTATATAAAAAACGTATGAGGGTTTTCACTAATTTTTGATCAGAAATCTAATTTTTTTGGGTTTTATAATTTTTGAAGGTCTTGGAGTATACCTAGTGGTGGCTGGTCCATAAAAGCTTTAAGGCGCGAGTCTTCTAGACGTTCATTAAGACAAAAAACGCTACAAATTATTATGAATTTTATATTTATCAGATATCGGTATCATCTACTTCTTATTACTCTAAAACACTAATTTAATATTGTCGTCACTCAAAGCAACGTATTTTAAACAGGTATTTTTCATCTTCGGGTTACAATTATTGAAGCTAATGCCTGTATATGTAGCAAGCATTGTAACGTTTCAATTGTGGTTTCAATTTTTCATATCAGTAATCATGAGACGGTGGAATTTGTACGACGTGTTATAATTGAAACGGTATATTTGTCGTACGTAATTGGCGAAAAAGTACTGTACAACTTTTTTAACTTAAATTTGTAAAACTGTTGTTATACTAACATTAGAATGTCTTCCGGGTTTGGACCGTGTCATAGTTGCAACCGAAGCTGCCAACGTTTCGCCCACTTTCGTAAGGGGCTTCATCAGAGTGTGAGATAAATCGCAAAACTCAAACAAGCAACCGAAATCTAACTAAGAACTCCTCAAAAGTTAGGTTATCCACTTGTGAAACAAGCCATAATCTGAACTCTGAAAAGGTAAGAAAGAAAACGATAACTTGAAAAAGCAAACGAAAACCTAACAAAGAACCACTACCGAGTTAGGTAATCAACTTGTGAACCAAGCCAGATTCTAAACTCCTTCTACTTCTACGGAGTTTAGAATCCGCCTTAACACCTTTTGCATCTGCAGGACGATTATGGGGTTTTGCGATGACAGGCTCCGTTTTTTCTAATGTTGTCTTCAGAATCGCTCCACATTTTAATAGAGTGTATTTGGCGCATTGCCAACGAATGAAGGTCTTACATTTAACATGTAAAACATATATGTAGTCGAAAAAAAATTTCACTTAACATGTTATAACTTTAATTGTGGATTTGATTGCCTGAAGATGGCCTCAATAATTATTGTTTCGGCCGAAACATGTCGCAATTAGTATTATTAAATATTTATTACAAGTTTTAATTATTGCTTTTCGACCTTCACTTCAATTTTTAAATTAATACACCAATAATATGGATCCCTTCAAAAATATATGTAGTCGTTTAGATTTTTTCTTGACCTTTATTTGAAGTAATAATTTTCATGATGCGCAGAGCAGAACACCATCAAAACAGGACACAACAAAATAATAACACGAACGGTTGATGAAAAGTAATCAAGAATGTCTCCCTCAACCCTATTTATTCAAATTTTGAAAAATGTTGTTAGTAAAATTCCTGTATAAGTAATTATAACCGCTTGTAATTGTTCTATTAAAAACTAACAATAAAAGAATTTGTTTAATGAACCGATTCAGCCCATTAAACATTGTAAAGAAACTATGGAATGTATATGTAGTTACCTATCATTTATTACTGAACAATGAAATATTTTGAATCCAGTAATATACAAATTATTTTGTTTGCTAAAGAAACTATGATCGATTTTAAGAAATTGACAACCAGATTTCAAATCAGCAGGATATGATACTGCTTAGTTAATTTTTGCACGTTCAAAAAGTAAATTTTTTTGCGCACTTAATACCAAAATTAATATATAATTGGTGAGTAAACAGCTTATTTATAGATAACACTTCCCTATAAAATGTTGGATTTTTTCTCCTTGGATTTTTTTTCCTGTGGATTTTTTTCCTTGGATTTTTTTTCTGTGGGTTTTTTTCCTGAATTTTTTTCTTTTGGGCGATTTTGCCGCTTTCGGCGAAGATGCAGGCCAGAATGAACAAATTGAAGGAGAAGAGAAAACAGAACCAACTCTTGGAGGAAAGATTCTTGTATGGCTCTGAAATAGTTGATTAGCTGTTAGTTAAAGAAAACACCTATTAAACAAATAACAGTGGTGTGCACGATTGTCATCGATTTAATTAACGTACAGTGTTGCCGTTTCAGCTTCGTTGTAGAGCACTTTTTTTGAGAACATGTCGATTAACAATTTCTAAAAGTTTATTTGAAGTATTTTTTACAGCGCTTTCTAAACGGCAAACTCCCAGTCGTTTAGTAAAGATTTCAAAAATCATTCCATTTTTAATTTTACATGAAATGTTTGTGGTGGAGCTTACACGTTAGTTAAGCGTTTATGTTGTTTACGCATGTTATAGGGTAATGGTAGCTACGCCTCTGCATGTCAAAAATAATTTTCTTATACTTATTTAGAATTTCATATATACTATGTAATGGTTTTTATATGTTCTGCTCTCAAGTATTTCACTAAATTGCCTATAGGTACATGTAAATTACCAATAGATTTGTTATATCTTTTATCTTACTCCGTATAGATTCCAATGATGTCTTATAAAATCCATTAGAAGCATATAGGTTTTTTATTGATTTCAATGTGAATTTTATATGAAATTTTTAATAGGGCGGTTAAATTTTAACAGTTGGCAATCGTTTAGTCGTCAACAATGCCTTAGGATTACCAGGTTTACATCGTTGCTATTTCATTCTATAAACAAAATGCGTGGCAGGCGTCATTTTGTAGTCTCATTTTATTACGAATTAGGTAGATAACTGTAAGTTGCGCAATTCAAATTTGATTTAAATAATAAGCAGGATATTTACTACGTATGCTTTTGTTTTTAATAGTTTGTTCATTTTGATTAATGCATAAATATTCAGTTTTTCTGTAATAATAATGATAATGCTAATAATAGTAAACCATATCTTAAAAGACAATTTTTATTAACGAACACCACTAATTAACGATAGCTTTGTATTGATATGATTCATTTGCTATTGTGCTTATGCAGATAAACTTCTCAACAATAGATTCGCTATTCAACAGACGCTCATATTTCATTTTAACTTAACCAAATTTAGTATACAATCGACACCTCAGTTTCTAAGGACAAATTCTTACAATACCCTAGAAAATAATGTTTTAATGAAAATTTTACATATATGATAAGGATTGTTTTAACATTATTAGGTAAAAAATTAAGACATAGTTTTTCTTATTATATTTTAAAATAATACTAATTAATATTGGTCTTTTACGTTTTACGTATATGGAAACGACTTTTTGCTTTGCCAGGTTAGATAACATATAATTTTGTTAACACAAAAATTTTTAGTGTTGAAAACACTTATAAGAAGCTTGATTCGAAGGCTTGTGTAACGAAACGATAAAACAAATCTGGAACTTGCGGTGGTGCCCAATTTCACTTCATTTTTGTATTTTTCGGATGCAATGTTTATTATTATTAAATAAGATTGCGTTATGTTTTAAAAATACAATAAGTCTTAATTTCACTCAGCAGAGCTGAAAAATAATTATAGTAATTGCAGAATCAGATCCGCGGGAGCTTCCGCCTTGTACGCTGCAAAAACGGTACAATACAGATAAAAATTGCACATAAACATATTTATAAAGGCCAAAATTTACTGCAATTAGGTCCGCGGAAGGGTATAATTATGTCTAATAGTTTAAGAGTTACAGAATTTTAATGTAATGTTTGTGTTACTTTGCACACTTGTATCTTCTAAACTATAGAAGGTACCCTTCCGCGGACTTTTTTATAGAAAATTTTGTCCTCTATAAAAATGTATATGTGCAACTTTCCTCTATTTTGCAACGTTTTACGGTAATAGTTTATTCGTTATTCTCATTGGGTTTACTTTATTCAGTCTGATGCTTTAACACTCTCGTTATACTTAGCGACCAATCGCTATCAGATTTTAATGGTCGAAGATAACCATCGACATAACAATCACTGGTAAAATAGGTTTTGGAAAAAAGTATTGCCTAAAAAAAAACAAAGAGTGCTATACGAATGCCGAACGTAAGAGAGTGAATAGGATATAAGGCACGCGCCGTGCCGTCGTAAAACATCTGGTCGGTAGATTTTGAAATAGAAAAAAAACAGACTAAAACTACCTAGTATGAATTAAAATACAAATGTTTGCTACGACCTCCATTAAGTGACGCACATCATCCCTCGATAGCCTCAATTTTTTATTGAATAATGGTTTTAATTGTTACGTAAAAGTATAAACATTTTGTATTACTTCGAAATAAAACTGAGTTGCAAAACACACCGTTACATAACTTACATCTTTTTTATACATTTTGTTTACGTGGTTACTTCAATCGGGTCGCTGTTTTCGCGTAAAATGTTCCTTTGCCTGTATGAAAGAATTCGTTTCTAGCCTTACTTTCTTAAATACACGGTAAAACTGAAGACTCTTTTTCTGATTGCATTTTTCAGTTCCTCGTATAATGCAAAATTCATTTTTTATACAAAACAAGCTCTCAAGCCTATACATCACAATCGTTATGTTTATAACGGCTTCTAAAACGCCGCCGTTATATCATAATCGTTATGGTTCAAAATAACAAGAGTGGATAACGAGAGTTGATATGAGTGGAACCGTTATAAGTTATACAGCACACCGATTTTACAATAATAACGATTCGGCTAGATAACGACATCGCTATTCATAAGGAGAGTGATATAGCATCAGGCTGATTGTCTGAGAACATAATTCAACCCATGTGAACCCTGGGAGCGATGGTCCGACAGTGTGAAAACTCTATAAAACGCAGCAGAAGTAAACACATGTGTCCGAAAAAGAAACATTCTTATCACTGAAGCGGAACGGGAGTCACAGGTTAATCTACTAGCAAAAATTCACCATAGTTTGCAGGTATCCTTCTAGTACGTTGATTTGTTCTCCCGCTTTCGAAATAAATCTAAGAAAGTTAAGCAAATCATCTTAATACAAAAATTGTAGCGGTTTCAATGCAGGATGGTTTACAAGAAAAACAACTCCAGATATTACATCACTGACAAAAGTACCCTTACCCGCAAAAAAAACCGCGGTGATCACCAAAATTAACTAGACCGAAACACACATGTTCGACTAAACCGATAATTTATGTTCAAACTTTAAAATGCGTAAACGAAGTAGTAATTTAATAAATCTGATTTGTAAAGTTTTATAATAAAAACTATCAGTAATTACTACTTTGAGTCATAAACGATTTTACTGTAAAGTTATCAGCATAGAACAAAAGCATGTAAAATAAAATTTGAGTAAATTTTGAATGTTGAAATTGTATCAACAGTCAGGCAATTGTAAAGATTATTACTATTATAAGCGTTATAAATCTGTTAAGATTAGAGAAAAGAATCATGTTAAAGTAAAGTTCATCTTTCTAATGCTTTTTTACAATCAGTAGCGCAGTTGTTTATTATTAATAGAGGAACAAAATAGTAGCATCGGTAAATTTTTATTCCATTTGTAGCATGCAGCGCCGCCCAATAACAAAACGTAGTAACATCTTAAGGGTAGAAAGGGGCACAACGCCGCTTTTAAGATATTGAGTAAAAAAAGGAAAAGCCAATTGGCAGATATGGTACTGAGAGCGTTCGTGAACTTGCTCAATCAGAAAAAAACGTATTAGGATATAGAGTCAAAATTGCGTACAAAGAAAGAGGGGAGTTTTAAACAAAGGTTTTAAAAACCTTGACGCGGTGCAAAAACGAAAAAAGTTGCATACGGGAGTTTTCTTTTGAAAGGTCATAAATTAGTTAAATTTATTTGGATATGCGTTTGTAAGTTTTTTATTTGATTATTGTACGAGAGATACGATGAATTGAGATACTGTCTATCGCGAGAAAATTGAGAATAACTATTTAAATCTAATTCTAATGTTTAACGAGGTTTTTTGTTTGTTTTTTTTGTTGTAAACGGAGACAGCAAATTTAATATTTACTTTTCTTTGTTTTTGGCAATTGACGGGTCGCTTATAAGAGTAGTTTTACTTTTTTTGTGCTGAAAGATCACGCTAAGAACACCTAGAGAATATAATAAAAATGCTTGTCGATTATTTCACGTCGCGAAATGTTTTTATTGCAAGTTCAATCTGCTTTAAGTCTTCTTTAGATATGACAAGGAATCGCAAACGTGACAAACTGTTGAAAAAAACAGTTTTTAAACTGCGGATGCACATTTCCAAAGATGAAATCTCCACTTTAAAACTTTTACATCTGAAAGGATGTGGCAATGTAGCTCGAATCGTGTCATAATCTTAGAAGTTGTTGAATTGTGAACCGTTATAAAACTCTGGTAAAGTCCAGTAATCTTTTTGTTTTGTTTTTTTTTAAACCCGTGTCAACGAATTATAGTGTAGTGAAAGAATTGCCAAGAATCACGCTATATAAATTATTTATTTAATCCAACCGTATTCAATCAAAGTCTGGCAAAATTTCTGAAATATCCACTTTGGCTTTAAAATTGATTGTGACCAGGGAATATTTAAAATTTTACATTTATCCCAATGCTTTTAACTGTATCTAAGCCAGCAGAAAATGGCAGTCAATGGACGTGAGGCTCAATTTGTTCGACCGTTTCTCGCATAACATGCTTGTGAGTGCAATATGACTATTTGAGCTTTGCGAAGGTGATTTTTTGCCTTGAAAATATATTGTGTCAAATAAAGTTCGATGTTTTGAGATTTTGTTGTTTATGTTGTGTTTCTTACCGTACATCTCTTGGAAAAAAGAACCTAAGGGTTACTAGCACAACCCAAATATTTCTTAATACCTGTTGCCTTAACAAAACTTAGATTTGAGAAAATAAATAAGTACGGCCATTCACGACATTAAAACCTTACAACCAAAACATCGCGTCTCAATGTTGGTGCCAACAATGGACTACTGGTGGAAGAAAACCGCGAATTTATGACAGTTTATTGAGCGTTTTGTTAACGATTTGAAAAGATTAGCCCAAAATACTCATTTTTGTGCTTCTCTAAAAAATTTTCTATGAAAAATATACCCTCCAGTTTACAATCAATTCGCACTAAACTATTACATGCTACTAAAACTATAAATAGGAAACAACAGCCGGAAGTGTTTGGATTTAGAGTTTTTATTACTAATTATGAGGCTGGTCCATTTACATGCTATGATGTTTGTTCAAGTGCATGGATTTAAGATAACGCGATTGGGTTTCTCCTTAGATATGTCACTGAAAACTACGTTTTATCAGCACGCAACAATTCTTGATAATAAGCGGTTTCGCTCATCATTTGTTATCAGAAAAAATTCTCCATGTCATTGGTGTTGCTGATTCATCATCTTCTAGCGATCTTTTTATTATTTATGTATGCATTCTTATTTTTGATAATCGCAATAAACCTTATTCATTATATTACGTATGTAATATTATGTTTGTTTTCAACACCTTCCGATAGTTGCAAGATTTCTGTAAATTTTTAATATAAAACAACAAAAATAATAAAAATTTATTTAGCAAATACGTAGATAAAAGCATTTTATGGTAAATACATGGTATGAAAGAAATCTGTTGTATGCAGGTTTTTGTTTAAAGAGGTTCCGCATTGACACTGTACTTAATTAACTTAACAGTTTAGTATTTATCTCTTGACAGTGAGTGAGTATTTCAGTGTAGATGGTGTCTTAAACTATCGTATTTTTTCTATAACTATTATTAAAAATTTAAAAAACCGCAAAATTTTATTAGATTTACAAATTGTATATTACAAAATTGTTTTGAAATACGTGTTACCAATCTTTCTTGTATTGGCCTCCGTTGGTAACAACCACGCCACCACGGCTATAGTCGAATTTTTTTATAGTGGCGTTTTTCAGATTAAAAGTTTAAACGCTTACAGAGATAGATTTAAATGAGAATTTCGTAACGCCTACAAAGACTTAACTTATTCACGTAATTCTACGACATGAATATGCTTTCTTAATGTAAGAGAAAGACGGCGCTAGAAGAAAAACGTAGAATTTACTAAAAGCTAAACTTATTTTTGTGTTGTTTGAATACCATTTATAAGCCTCTTTAAGAATGGAAATTCTACATTTTATTGTCATAGCGCCCTCTTTCTTTTACATTTAGAAAGCATTTTCGTGCCGCAGAATTACGTGGATAAGTTATTGTCTTTGTAGGAGTTACGAAATTCTCATTTAAATAATGAAACAAAAAGAGAAAGTGAACATTGTATTATCCATTATAAAGTTTAACTCAAAATGGGATTTTAATTTATTAATTTATTTATTAATTAGGCCTGATGATGACCGTTAGGTCGAAACATGTAGCCACCAATAATTAATAATTAAAAAACAGTTATATGGGAAAGGCATTAAATGATTTACAATTATATGAGAAAGAGAACGTTTGTTCTCTCTGTAGGCGCTTAAACTTTTAATCCGAAAAACGCCACTTTAAAAAAAATCGACTTTAGCTACGATGTCGGTGAGTGGGCGTGGTTGAAAAGAGAGAACCGTATCAATCTCTAGCAGATTTGCTAAAATAATTTTATTAGTATTGCAGCAACATAGCTGACGCAATCTTAACAAAATTTATTTGTAACCTCTGATATAATGTACTAAACCACTTGATTCTGACAGAACATTTTCCAATCTTTATACAGAATTATTGCTAAAACATAAAAGACACACCAATATTGTAAATTAAATATGAAAATGTATGACTAGTTTAGTAGAAAGCGTTTTGATAAACTCAAGCGATCTCAGCCAAATTAAGGTACAAAATGACCAAGTGAAGATTCCTTTCGTTTGCGACTCTCCTTCTGTAACTGTCAATTACGATACACATTTGCAACAGTGCAGTCGAGAAACAGAGACGGCGTAAATTTTATTTCGAATTAAGACTTATAAGGAATACATAAATAATGACATGTAACAGAGTTAAGTTGCACTTAAAAGGTTATTAACTTTGTTATCTTAAATAAATCACGCTATATCATTACCTTTTACAATTTTTTCTAAAATTTTAGTATTTATTTGTTAACTACCACTTTTGTTTAAGTACTGTTCAGATGTAACTTGACGGTTTTACATTTTTTTTAATTAAGAAAAAGAACTAAAAACTTTTGGTTTAGATTACACTGGTCTGCAAAAAATATTTTTTATCGAGCCTTGACACTATTCCGGGTGATTCTTATGTAAAATGACGTCCTGAATTCAAATATGTCTTCCGTTTTCTTCCATCACCCACCATTTTCGGGGGAGCCCCAAATCTCTAATTTTACCACTTTTCGATAAATTAATTATAATTTATTTATCGAAAGATAATAATAATTATAATTATTATAATAATAAATATATGGACATGAATTTAATTTAAATGAGAAAAAAAACTATTTTAGCTATAAACAGTAATAAATAAAAAGATATTCATCGTTACTTGGTGCTTGATTTCCTTTTATACCCTGAGGTACAGCTCTCTCGTTTCAAAAACCAGCAGTACTCCGCCAACATGCTTGCATTCCATTTCCCTGAAAATCTCTTCTCCAGCTTAGCGATGTCTTGATGGAACCGTTCCCCGTGTTCATCCGAGACTGGTCCTAAATTTTCAGGGAAAAAGTCCAGATGCGAGTGAAGGAAGTGAAATGTAAGAGACATGTTACATCCTATGTCCTTGTACGCTAAAAGCAGTTCCTCGACGTGAGCGACATAATCTTCACTTTTGTGGTTACCCAGGAAGTTATTACAAACGTTTTGAAATGCAGGCCAAGCTCGTTTTTCTTTTCGATTTAGGTGTTCAATAAACGTCGAATCTTGGAAGAGTTGTCTAATCTGGGGACCAACAAAAACGCTTTCTTTGATTTTAGCTTCGCTAAGACGAGGAAATTTAGTTTACAAAAATTGAAATGCGCCACCTGTCTTGTCCACTGCTTTCACAAACTGCTTGATCAGTCCAAGTTTGATGTGTATAGGTGGTAAGTAAATATTTTCCTTCGGAACCAAAAGATTGTGGGCGACATTTTTCTGACCAGGAATAAGATTTTCTCGCAGAAGCCAGTCCCGTACGATGTAATGTTTATCTCGCGCTCGGCTATCCTATTCACAAAGGAAGCAGCAATATTTTGTGAATCCTGATTGCAGGCCCGTGAGTAGAGCAACAACTTTTAAGTCAGCGCAAAGTTTCCACTTATAATCATGATAACTAATTTTATCAAGGATTCTGAAGATGTTTTCGTACGTTTCCTTCATATCAACAGAGTATGCAACTGGAACTGATGGGAAGTCATTCCTATTTGCCAACAGGACAACTTTTAAGCTTGTTTTTGATGAGTCTATAAACAGTCTCCATTTGTCTGGGTCACATGGCATCTGTAGCTCTGTCATCAATAAATTTGCATTTGGACAGAACACTAAACCTTTATCTTCTGAGAAAAGACATTTCAAGGTTGCTTGTCTGGTCCTGTAAGAAAATATTTTTACTCCCTTTTCTAAGAGATTCCACTGTTGAAGTCGCGATCCTAGGAGCTGAGATTTAGTCTTGGGTAACTGCAAATCCCTGACAAGATCATTTAATTCCGATTGAGTGAGGAAGTGAGGTTGCCGAGAAACTAAATCTGCGGAATACTCTTCATTGAATGTATCATTCGAAGCCCCAGGTTGTGGCTCAGAGTCTTTTAAATCGATTTTCGGCTCTAAAGTATAAGTGTTTGGGGGCTCTGGGATTGGCAAAGTATCGTTATGAGGAACATGTTTTAGAGCTGACGGAATATTGGGATACTGAATTGTATGCTTACTTTTCCTCGAAAACCCGACG
The DNA here is from genome assembly GCA_035610365.1 of Aquatica leii. NCBI lineage: Eukaryota > Metazoa > Arthropoda > Insecta > Coleoptera > Lampyridae > Aquatica > Aquatica leii. The sequence goes on along the minus strand of CM069437.1, from coordinate 31,034,159 downwards.
GTGAAAGTCATACAAAAGTAACAATCTGTAAGATGACAGCGAGGTTCACGCCAAACCATAGACACAGCAATTGGCATTGATTTAGGGTACCTTTGAGCCATTTGGTCAAACTACTGTAACAAGTTGTACAGCAAACTGATGGAGTCCAAGTCTTGTCCTGGTCGCCAACTTGACAATCGAAGTACAATTTATAAGCTGTTTAAACAAGCGGAGAAAAGGGTTTTCGTTGCGCTTTTAAAGTTAATTCCCCGCAGACATAGCAGAAGCTATCGGGATGATTTTTACACTCGCGTGGCATAATTAAACAGTAGTTCAACGCCCAACATTAACCACAAATCACACTTAGTCACTTGAAAAAATCCGAAGTAAAAGTAGTTTTACTGTTTTACACAAATGAACAAAAATGAACACACAAACCAGCACGTTTAAAACGTCGACAAGTTAACTCTGCAACAGCTATAGATGTACTGATCGAAGCAATTAAGCAAACAATGTAATATACCATAATGAGAAGAGTAATGCAAGTTCAAGCCTGTCGAAAATTCATCTTCAAACCTGCATGTGGTATTGATATCGCCAGCGTCGTGCAGTGAATCTTCCTAACTGTTTATTGATATTTTTTTACTGTTCTTATATATTTGTATTTTATTGTTGTTTCTATATACATTTTATAGCAACACTTTTGCCATATACTTTGGTATAAATTTTATTACTTGCTTTGGGATGTTTAACGGCTATAAGTTAAAATTCTAAAAAAAAAACCAAAAAATAAAATAAAAATGGGGTCCCCCCAAAATAGGTGGGCGATGGGTAAAAACGGAGCTCATTTTTGGATTCAGGAGGTCATTTTACATAAGAATCGTCAAGAATGGTATCAGGGCCGATTTTCATGCAGACCAGTGTTATTAACACAAAAATAAGGATCTTTTACGTCAATAAATTTATTTACAAAACTTTCGTAGTCATGGCATGTATCATTAAATATTTGATCATAAAAGTCTTGATTTTTTTAAATGCAAAGTATTGTTGTACTATCCAAAACAGATTTTTATTTTTTTTTGTTTTTTGCTATTTGTGGTAGTTTTTTAAATAATATTTTTGGTTTTAAGTAATTTTTGACAATGTTATAATTTTTAACTGGAATAAGTCGGTATTGTTTTTTATTGTACCTAAACTTCAGATCAGTTAATTTGGTATCTAAAAGATAACATAACTAAAAATACACACCATTAAGAACAAAAAAACAGTGGACACTTTTGAAAACAGAAACAGCTTTGTTTTTTAAGGACATCTTTTATACTAAAAAGCATTTTTTGTGCTGGCAGCATTGCAAATTTATTTACTTGTTTGTTAGTATAGTTACGTAACAGGCGCAAAAACTCTCTAAAGTCGCAAAGTGGTAAATTGGAATCTACATAAAATTACGTTTTCAAAGTAAATTATTATTTAAGTAGAAGTCTGTGTTAAAAGATTTTTAAAATTAATAATAAATTTAAAACATATTATAAACTCAAATACTATAGTGTTATATATAAGATTTTAAATTGATTGTCAAAGTTGACAGATTTTGCTAGTAGTAAATGCAGTACCAACATTGAGTTTTTTATGTTTCCAATTTTATTTTGTTTAAATTTAGAATTAATTTCACAAAAAATAAAACAAAAGATATTGTATGCAACTCTCGTCAAAAGTTTCATTGCATAACTCGCACTCATGACTACGGTCTTGCTCTGCAGTAACGTTCGTTATGCTATGCTTCAGTTTCGACGCTAGTAAAACAAATTACTATTTATCAGAAAGCAAATAAATTTAATTTTGCATACGATCGCAGTTTTATTAAATCCGACGTTATGTTGAGAAGCATTGTGTTGCTATAACCACTTGTTCTGTAGTATTCCCGAAGAAATTCTGATTAGTAATTATATCTTATATCATTAATTACGAATGGCAAATATAAATTAACTTCGGTTAAAAACATAAATATTTTCAAAAATGTTAAAAAATTAGAAATATTTCAAAAACTATCACATACAAACAAGAACAGTTATAATAAAACCCTGCATCTGATGGTCAAAAAATTAATATACCAATATGTTTCTTCAAAAATTAGTTATGTGATATGTGTTTACTACAATAATTGAAATCACAATTCCTAATTCAGTTTTAAATATTCTCAAATATTTCTTAAAGCATCACAAACGTCAAAGTTTTCTAAAATTGTCAAGTTAATCAATTTGGGATTAATAAAACCAGAAGATTTAACATATAATTGTAAACTAGAATAATATGCAAGGTATTCTAGTACCAATTTTTGCTAATTCTTAAAATAATTATATAATGTGGTAAGTCAATACAAATCTTGCAGAAAACGGTAGCTAAGTTATAGGGGACACTTTTTTTAATAATATTTTTATAACAAATATTTTTTTTACTAATTATGCAAAACAAAAAAAAATTAATAAAGAAAATACAAAAATTTAAACAAATTCTCTTTAAATTAATGTAATGTATTTATATTTTTAGATTTTAAAACATCTCTTAGTTTACAACATATCTGACTGTTATATTAAGTGTCTTATTTTGTTTAGTTTTTAACTTTTTAAAATTATTTTATTATGGTAATTTTAGTAATAGATTCAACAGATATGCTCACAAACAGTTTATGAGAATTGCCACTTGTAGTTCTAGAAAGTGCAGCTAGTATCACATTTATGCGCTTTCCACTGATAATACTGCTAATTACACTACTCTACCCTTTCTACTGTATGCTGACGTTCAAAAACATTAAACATTAGAATTTGATAAAACTTATATTACAGATTCTGTTCGACTGTTTTCTAAACTTCACATCATTTTCTGATAAATAAAAATTTTTGTTAACAGTTTGAAAGTTTTATTTCATTGACGTATTTACAAGTACCAATATTTTTTAGTATTGAAATAATACACGACACACGTGTATGTGGTAACAATTATGTCACTTATGTACCTAATACAATATTCTCCGATTTGCATATACTAGGTTCTGGAAACAACTGTCACAGCTCTCAGCGATTAAATGTAACTGATTTCGACAATGTTTAGTGCAAAGGCATTTTTCAAAATTGTTGAGATTTTAAACAAAACAAATTTTTAATTAGGTATATTTTACAAACATAATTGCAAATCAAGTTACAAAATTACTCAGTGGCGGCTAGTGGTTAATCATACAAGAGGGTCGTTTAAAAATACACATATATCGCAGTCTAAAAAACTGCCAAAATTACCAAAATGATCGATAAAAATTTACAGCTTTTAATGTAAGATTTTTCAATGCTGAGCATAGAAATACGCGCGACTTTCTTGTCCTATAGTATTGCCGATTGCGTAGAAATGATTTAAGTTTTTTTATGTAGAGGAACATCCCTCACTTTCCACGGTAGTCGCAAGTAAAGTCAATTAGTTATTTTATTTAACATATGTATCTATTTTTACAAACATTTTCATTGTGGTCTTTAATGGACTTTTGACAAGCGCTGTCCAATTGTATTTGTAAGCGAATATTACATATATTCTTTAAAATTACTATGAACTTTTTTAGTTTTATGTTTACTGATGGTCTGACATATTTGAAGTAAAGACTGAGGACGAGCATTAAATTTAATCTAAACGTCTAAACTAATATTGGTTATTAATTTTTTTATGTTTTGTACCACCGTTATTATGAAACAAAAACGATAAGTCGTCTATTACAAATGAATATAATAGATCAACTAAAAAAATCTACTGTAAAGTTTGTCATATGTGATAAGAAATGTGCATTCTAGCATCTATGTTTTATACCCACGTGCTGCAAATATAATGATAAAAAAAGTAAGCCACGTAAGCATTGCACTTCCACTGAGTAGGCGGAATGAACTCCGGACTCAAGACCGCAAGCAAGCATTTAAGCATTTACTTCAGTGGTTTCCAACCTTTTTGTACCTGCGCCCCCTTTAAAAGAAAGAAAATTGTTGCGCCCCCCTAATTTTTCTAACAGTCTAATTGCATAGATAGTACTCAACTGATATTATAATTTATTTAATGGGCTACAAAATAATATACAATATTATGTAAAAATATACATAAATAGACCTATTTTGCTGATTTATTTTTTGGCACTCATTCGACTTTTTTTGTTTTTATTCGAAAATGAGATATTTTTGAAACAGCTGCAAGCCTCCCTTGCAACAGTCTCGGGCCCCCCTAGAGGGGCGCGCCCCACAGGTTGGAAACCGCTGATTTACTTATATTTTTTTTAACTCGCATAAACTTGTATTATGTGTGTCTCATTATTGACTACAATAACTATATTATTTACGATCCGTTTCAATATTATGCACGCGGGCACACGTTAATGTGAGTCTCCGGTAGATTCGCAAGTTTTTGTATCTTAATTCTCAGTTTAAACGCATGAAATTCAAACTCTGATAATTTGATTTAAACGAAAATTTTCTGTAATTTTAAAGTAAATAAAATTCATTCCTTATTCATTTTTTCGGAGGGTCATTGACCAAATGACCTAATAGAGAAGCCACCACTGAAATTACTAATTAATTTACGTAACAAGCGTCGAAAGTAAGGCATAGTATAACGAACGTTAATGCGACGCAAGACCGGCCGGGCGTTGCATGTGAGTGAGTTATGCTATAAAACTTTCGACGAAAGTAACGTACATTATTTTTTGTGTAGCCTTTTGTAAAATTACATTCATTTTTGAAAAAAAACAAGAAAACAGCATAAATATTATTCTGGTACTACATTTAATTATTACTAAATGTCTCAAATTTGACATTAACTTTAACATCGTTTTTTTCAATTCTAACTTAATTTTAAGATTTTTTAAATGGTTTTTTCACTTGTCGCATTCCCGTCTAATATAATAATAAATTGACTTTGAACATTTAGTTTTATGTAGATTTCTAGTTCTTATTTTGCCACTCTAGAGTTTTTTTTGCTTATTACGTAACTACACTAACGAACGAATATTGAAGTTTGCGATGTTGGCAGCACAAATAGTAATTTACGCAACAAGCGTCGAAAAGACAGTTTAGCATAACGATCATTAATGCCACGAAAGGCTGCACTGTCGAGCGTTCCATGTGAGTAAGTTATGCTATGAAACTTTCGACGAGAGTAACGTACATTATTTTTTGTGTTGCCTTTTGTAAAATTTCATTTTTGTAAAGAATAAAAAAAATTGTATTCACCAAAAATATAATGTTGGTACTACATTTATTACTAAATCTGTTAAATTTGACATTAACTTTAACATTATTTTTTCAAATTATTTTTAAAATGAACTCTTCCACTTGTCGCATACTCGTTCTATTATAATAATTGACTTTAAACACTTAGCTTTATGTGGATTTCTTGTTTTCGTTTCGTCACTCTAGAGTGTTTTTTGCCCATCACGTAACTACACTAACGAACGAATATTGACGTTTGCAATGTTAACAACACAAAAATAGTAATTTACGTAACAAGCGTCGGAAAGTACATCATAGCATAACAAACGCTAATGCGACGAGAGGCCGCACCGCCGAGCGTTGCATGTGAGTGAGTTATGCTATAAAATTTTTGACGAGAGTAAGGTACATTGTTACGGTTTACCCTGTACATATTACCTTTGTATTTGTATTTGTGGATAATTGTTATCAAAGCGCAACGCAAGTGTTGTAAAACTTGTTAGTTTATGTATTATTGTATTTTGTTAGAGTAGTTTTAAGTTATTGTTATAAGACGCAGCATTGCAAGTAAGGATTTAATCTTTTATTTTATTTTATCTTTGTAATGTTAAGTTACGCTAATTAATTATTAATTTTAGGCGTATTGGTAGACTTGACAGTGACGGCAGTCGCGAGAATGCTATATTTCTCTAGATTTTTATTATTCTACGGTCATCTATCAAGTTTACCAGTTATCTACCTTATACTAATTGTGTCGTTATTATCTAGATTGTTATAATCTCCAGAAAAATTCTATGAATAACCTTTATTACGAGAGCCATTCATTTATTTCACGACAAGAAGGTTCATTCTACGAATCCATATTTCCGGCGATCCTCTTAGTGAGCCTCTGCAGTAGGTACCCTGCGTACGCTCGGTGGTAGTCGCGGCCGGACCCTGCGCCTGGTCACATAATAACTACCATAAAGGACACTTCTGTCGGCACCTTTGATATTGCAGTCCGGAAAATGAGTGACCTTCGGCCATTTTGAAAATAGTGTTGAAGCGCCAGATTTAATTTCTTTTAGTAGAATGCATTTTTTTAGACAACAAATCGATTATTTTAACTAACTCAGATATATAATTGTAATATAGTTTAGTTATCTGTGTAAGCTGACCACATTTGCAAAGTAATTCAAATGACTATCATCCTTATTATTGTTTGTTATGCATTTAAAAAAATTCTAACGATTTAACAAATGCTTAAACTACAATTTTCTTATCGGAAAAGAATATTGTGGTATTTAGTCTAGTCTGTATTATTGATATTATTTATGTTTTTAACTCATTACACCGTGCAGCTAACAATACGAATTTTAACATAAATATAAATTGAGTAATGACGTTATTTTTGTCACTATAATTTTCAACAAACGAAATTATTTATCATAAGCATACTTGTTTGTATTGCACTCAAGTACTGCATTTGTAAATCTTTGACGTTTATTTTTCGTAAAAGATGTAAATACAAAAGAATTCCAAATATAACCTAATTTGTCAGAAACAATAGATTCACGACCGCCATATTCTTATGTGTGCAAACTAGCACATGCGCTCTCAATTTTTTTTGCGCGGGAAACTACCGAGTGTCCCTTATGGTTGTTATTATGTGGCCTGGTGAAATATGTATAAAGTGACTGGAATGGAAGACAGTAGCTGCCTCTAACTCATGTTTATTACCTGTACAGGTTTTATTCTTTATTTAATTAAGCAGCATTGCGAATCTCATTTTTTAATTTTTTACATCTACGCATATCTACGTAACGGATTTGCCTTTATGGTTTTAACGGGAAATTTTACCCCCAGTCTTCGTTACAACAATATTTTTTGTGCTGCCTTTTGTAAAATTATATATTTTTTTTGAAAAAGTAAAAAAAAACACCAGAAATATAATGTTAGTACTACATCTCTTACTAAATCTGTCAAATTTGACATTTACTTTAATATCGTTTTTCTCAATTCCAACTGAATTTTAAGAGTTTTTAAATGACTTTTCCACCTATCGCATACTCGTTCTAATATAATAATTAACTTTGAACACTTACTTTTATGTGGATTACTCGTTTTCATTTTGCCACACTAGAGCTTTTTTCGCCTATTACGTAACTACACTAATGAACGAATATTGACGTTTCCCCGCTTCGCGGCTCGTTTTCTAAACTTGGTCTCGTGCGCTAAATTGGAACCTTATGAAACTAGTCCTTTAATATACTATTATACCGTTTTATAAACAAAAAAATTAAATCTAACAAATTGTACAGTAATTGGCAAGATTTTTTATTATGTTAATGTTTAAAAATTAGCGCTGAAGAAAAATTGGCACTAACGTTTCTGCAAATCAAGCAAACTGTTCAAAATATGCAACAGAATGTACTGCCGAACATATGAAAATCCCAGTACAAAAATGAATTTCAAAAATTTGAAAAGTGGCACCAGCAAAATAAGATACCAAGAATTTTCGAAAATATTGTACTAGTCTATTTTGATCTTCAACGCCAAAAGTACAAATAATTTACTTTATGGAAAACCTATTCGATGCTGATATCATGTATATATGTAAGGATGTGAACATAGAAAAGTACAGTAAATTATAGCCACTGTTGAAAAGATCATCTCAGGGTTACTCACGAAAAATCTCAAAAAAAAAAATATATAATTTTCATAAATTTATTTAGGAAGTAAAGGATAAAAATATACCTGGTGATAAAAGTAAAGCTAAATTTTACATATTTATATAATAACTTTAAACCTGACTTTAACCTTAACTTTTAGGTTATCTTGATAAGAGGCTATAATGGTGCCTTTAGGCTCATTAATTTTAGAAATAACACGTGTTCTTACATCAACATACTCATAAAATGAGTAGTTGCTTTTATTTGCAAGACGATTTATGAAATAAAGAGAGATAGAGAACTGTGACAATGAGCTTTATTATTTTTTTTTTAAATTAAACTAAAACGTTATTGTAGTCATTCTGATTAAATTAATGACTAAAAGATTACGTTTTTTAAAAAAAACTTTAAAAATTTAGACAGCATTAACATATATTATTTTACTAACAAATTTTTGCATTTAAAAATGAGTTAAGAAAACTAATTAGTTAAAAAGAATATACAAAAGTATAATGAATGTGTGTTTTTTTAGACAATTTTTTAAATATTTTTAGTACGGAACTTATCCGTTTCAGTAATGTCAGAAATAAATTATAACTATAATATAATTTGTTTTTCTTAGTTTTATTTTAATGTCTATGAATGTCTATTGAACTTTATAAAAAGTTGATTCTATCTAAAAATATTTAAAAAAATCATTTTGACGTAAAAGGGATAACATTGCTCTGTTCACACACCATTATTTAATGTGTATCTATCAGATTTAGACTTTACAAAAGTTTTTTTTTGAGTCCTTCGAGGCTATTTAAAAATCACTAAGTGATACTGAGTCGTAACAAAATATAATAATTTGAATGTTTAAAATAAATGTCAATGTTTTTAATAGTACGTAAACGTTTCTAAAATTTAATAAAAACACTTATTAGCGCATCTTAAATTAATTCTATTTACATAATTAATAAAGAAATTGACATTAACATCTACCAAAAATACTAAAAATAATTTAAATCGACGACGGTTTCATGAGTCAAATTTACATATTTAAATGTCAAGTTTGGCTAGACGTTACTATATTTTAGTTAGATAGTTTCTATGTTATAAATTATAAATAATGTAATTTGTTTGTCTACTGACGCAAAACTTTACCACAATCTTTTTTATGTTTGGAAATAACGTTTCTACTACCAGCATAGCTTAATAACAATATTATTTTTCTTACAACGTACAATTTTTCTATATAATGATTGTTTATGTAATGTGTTGTATTTCCTCTTATAATTTATTACCATTTGTTCTTCCTTAAACCTAAGGTTTCTTATTTTCTATTTTTTATTGCTTCCAATCTAATTTATAGGTACATTAGAATTATAATTTAATTTTTTTTTGTTCTACACAATATGTTTTTATTACTTTCATAATAAGAAGAAAATTTGTTTTTTGTGTTTGTGCTATCATGTGTTAAGCGTAATTGATAAAAAATAAGCAAAAATAATTGGTTAAATTTAAAATTGTATAAAACGCAATAAATAAAATACTTTTCCTACGACTATTGAATAATACGCCGATTCTTGTAGCATAATAAATTGAATGATTGCATAAATTCTTCACATCGTGATTTCTTACGCACTTACTCTAAATTGGCCAATCACATCTTTAGATTTTTAATTTACCTTAATGAGACCTCATATTAATATAATATTTACTGAAGTAAAACCAGAAGGAATTTTGAGGTTTATATTATATTATAATATTTATAATGGTTGTTAATAGCGATAGTAATAATCATCTAAAATGTACACTGTCCAAAAAAGTTTTTGGAGATTTTTAAGCGCGGCCTGCAAGGTAGGCAACCAAACTTACATTGTAACAGAACGGCCAGTTAAATTTGACGACATTGGCATTATAAACATTATTTGCAGCTATATTACGAGGTTACTAATCATTCTTCATAAACACCTCTTCAAGCGTTCAAAGAACGTGTTTCTTATCTGCAAATATGTTTCTAAATTGTACCCCTAAGTATTAAATTCTTCTTCGCCGAGTTTTCTATTTATTTATGTTCTCTGCTAAAAATTGGTATTGTTATTTATAATAAAATAAGTTCCATCCATAGCTCAAATAATGATAAGCTGTATGTCCAAATGTAAAACTACTGTACTAGTTAGCCTAAAAGTCTTAATACATCCGGATTAAATTAAAGTCAACATTCCGATTTGCAAAGGAAATATTATCACCATTACGTAATTAGTGGTCGAATAATTGCAGTATAAATTCCCATTACTCCCTATAAGTTATTCGTATGAAAAATTGAAAGATACATAAATCTCCTTTTATAAAATCAAGTCTAATTTCTTACAGAACGCTGAAAAGATTCCAAACAAAATTTGAAACTGCCATAAGTCAAAAAATCACAGAATTAGAAAAATGCAAAGCGCATTTTACGCTATCTCCTTGTAACATTTAATTTAAGTATTACCTTTTTCGAAATTATATAAATTTAACATTAATGAACTAAAATTTGCAATTTCGTAGTTCGTATTTTTTAATTTTTTATATTACTATAGTACCTACTAGATTTTGATAGAAATAATACCTTAGATTTTATTAAAAATTATATATAAACTTTGCTTACAAGAACAAAACTAGATATAGAAAATCCTAATAAACAACACGATTAAAAAGCAATTTAATATTTCATTTAAATATTTGCATTTTACATGCTAATAATGTGTGTAACATCCATTATTGATTATACATTTCCGTAGACGGTTTGGCACCGAATTGATTAAATTGGCACATACATTAGCTTCTCAAAATCTTTCCTACATGGTATTAATAAGGCGATACAAGTTCAAATTTGGCGACTTAGGTGACCAACGAATTGTTTCCACTTCTGGATGTAGTAAGAACTATTCTTGAACTACTGCTGCCGTATGTATAAGAAAATTGTCGTAAACAAACCGAATTGGTTTTTACGGAGGGCAACATAACGTCTTCCAGAATCGTCAGGTAAGTTTGAGCAGTTAAGCGTTCATTGACACGTGTTATGTCCCCTAGGCCAGGATTACTCATCCATCCCCAATAAGCAGCACTAATTCTCCCACTTCTTTTGTTGGATTGCACATGTTTGACTCATATCTAGAATTACGTAACCTCCAAACAACTTTATTACTATGTTGGGAAGTGCAGAAAATTTTTTCATTTAAAAAAACAACACCTCTCCAATCTAAATACAATGTTCTCCTGAAAATTGCAATCTCCGGTAGGGATTTTCTTTAGTTATTACAGGTTTCTGTACAGGTCAATAGCAACTTATTCCTTTAGCTTTTAAAGTATTCCTTATTGTTTGCAAATTGCAACGGAAGTTGTGAATGTAGTCAAACAAGCATCTTGGATAATGTTGTCTTTTTCAACTCTGTATAAGAGAGATGGCTTTCAACTTCTATGAGCGGTCTGCAAAGGATGATCATTTTCCGCGCCATGTTTTTTGCGTTAAACTCAATACTGGACCACACATTTTTAATAAAATAAGTAATAGTTAATTAAAACTGTTCAAAAAAGTTTACGTTTCTGAAAGGCACCAATAAAGTTATGCTATTTATTTAAATGAAAAAGTTAGCATTACAAAGTTAGCAGAGTCAAATAAAATATAATTAGAAATTTCTTACTAATTTGTTGAAAAACAAAAAAATGTAGCTTTTTTACTTTTTTAGTTTTTTTTGTTAACTTGAGACAAGTTAACAGTACACCATTCTAAAAAGTGCTGTAATGAATCTATTTCTTGTTCAACAATTAGCCACAAAGTGAACACACATTTTAAACCATATACCAATTCATTAAAAAACACTGCTTAGAATGGTGTATTACTAACTTGCCTCAAGTTAAACGCATAAGAAAGAAAGCTACAAGTATTTTCTTTTGCAAGAAATTAGTAACAAATTCCTAATTATATTTTATTTGGTTTTGCTAACTTTGTACTGCTAACTGAACGTGAAAAAAAAAGATTGCTATCTGAACTAAAACTTTTATAATTTTATTATAAACAAGTTCTTGTAATGTAGGCGAACAATTGTGCAACCTGAATTATACAACATATCATCCATTAACTTAAAAACTACATTAAGTTGCCTATAAAGTAGGTGTATATGTATGCTTAAAATTGAAAAGACTGTTAATATTAAAAAATATTAACGAACGCAAAATAAAAAATTATCTTAGCAATAAACTCATACGTGCAGAGATTACTCGGATAGAAAATCCACATTCTCGTAAAGCAATAATCTTCCATCTAGTTTTTAGTGATCACTATGCTCGTCGATAAAGACGTGGCATTTTGCACAAAATTGACACATAAAACAACACTAAATATTATACATTACAAAATTAATTTTAAGTAACCCCTTATATACCCCACTTATCAATGTGGAGAAGCGTAATTTTGATGATAATTTTTGTATTCTTTCTTCTCAAATTTCAATTTAGTCTTCGATTTTGGTTTCAATACAATAAGCACTAGTAATAAAAGTAGAAAAACATTTGTAAATTTTTGTTTGATAGGTAATTATACTAGTTTTATAATCAACAATCCTATGTTTTCCAAAATAATTGAGATGCAATGAATCAAATCCAAATGATACAAAATTCATTACGTTTGCTAAACGTAATGTTTTGTACCCTACGTAGATTTATTAACGTAAAACAAAGCAAAATAATGAATAAAGGTAAAGGAAAAAAGTATATAATAATATAAATTTAAAAAAAGTTTAATTGTTTAATTGTTAATGTTTTGTAATTATTTAGTGAAAAAGTTATATTTTTTTGTATCATTATATTTTGTTAATGAGTTATTGTACTTGTTTTATTATAATTTATTGTTGCAAGATGCAACATTATTTCATTATTTTGGACTATTTGCATTTTTTCATCTTATTTTTACACGATGTTTCTTTAAAGCGGGAGTCCCGCTCGTGCTTGGAACCACCCCGTCTACTTAGAAATTCTGCATTACCAATAGTATGGAACAACAATTCAAATTTTGGCATTTTTTTAGCATGTTATAAAATTTTTATTGAACATTCTTAACCCCAAGTAAAAATTTTTATGCTTTTCCATTGCCCTAATAATTTTTATTTGCCATTGCGTACTTTACATGTGGTATAATTAGAAATAAAAATTTAAGAAAAACCTAAGAAAAAAAGTATTCAAAATGCAAAAATATAAAAAAATCATGTTACTTGTGTGCGGTCCATAAACCCGTTCTCGGTTCGAGAAAAAGAAGATCGTAGAATGGTTTAGTGTTCAAGAAAACAAATAACAATGTTTGAAAACATTTTTTTATAATATGTAAAACCCTAGTCCTATTATTTAATAAAAGTTCCATTTTTCAAAGTTTGTAATTTTTCTTATATTCAAATTTTAAAAAACAACAAGCAAAGTAAACAAAGCACAAAAAAATGCAAAATACGAATAACTGTTGAGAATTTGTAATGGAAATTAAGATTGCAATTGTTCAACCACTAATTACGTTGTAATATTGATAATACTTCCTTTACAAAGAAAATCAGGATGTTGACTTTAATTTAATCCAGATATATTAAAAAATTTAGGCTAATTAAAACAGCAACTTTATATTTGGGCATGCAGTTTAAATTTATTATAGCTATTAATAAAACTTATTTAAATATACATAATAATTAGAATTTTTTTTATTAACGGCTGAAGACTAAGTTTATTTAAAATTTAAGCAGAGAACACATAAATACATAAATAGAAAATTTGGAGGAAAAAAATCTTTAATTTTAAGGTACAATTTAGATACATATTTGCAGGTAAGAAACGTGTTCTTCCAACACTTGATGCGGTGAAGAATGGTTAGTAACCTCGTAGTATCGTTGCAAGTAATGTCTACAATGTTAATGTTGCTAAATTTAACTAATCGTTTTGTTATAACGTAAGTTTGGTTGCCTATCTTGCAGGTCGCGCTTAAAAGTGTCCATAAACTTTTTTGAGGCCGTGTACGTCTCTCAAAATTCGTAGAATTGCATATCGGTAATGAATTTACTGTCGAAAAATCAAAATTACCAAATTTATACAACGTTTATGGAATAGAGACAATTTAATAGTAATAAATTTTAAGTGTTAATTGACGATTTGTGTTTAAAACTATGATTTAGGTAAATAATTTGTTGCGTAAGTCGCATGGTCGTAGAAAAAGTTTAGTTTCCTACTTGCGTAGAATGGATATTATTCGCTTAGATGATTCCAACACTTGCTGGCTGCGCTCGCTCGTGGTGGAAACTTTATCCACGTCAATAATAGCCACCATTCTACGCTCGTTAAAGAATCTATTGTTCTCTGAGGTTAGCTTTCGACCGACTGTGAATCATCAACTTGCTCTAAGCATTCATTGAGAAGACTTGAGATCTGGAAATCGAATACATTACAGATAGACTGCTAGAATATTACCTCTTGGAAAAACAAGAACCAGGAAGTAATAATAGAAATAAGCAAACACAAAATCTATATAAGAAGAAAGGCACAGAAAGCAGTAAATAGGAAAATTACATACTAATTTACCCAATTAGAGATAGGTTTGTTTATACAAAGAAGTTGGAACAAAACATAAAAGGACGTCATATACATTAGTGACAAATTACTGACTATATTGTTGGAATTGAATAAGAATAATTCGTACATAATTAGTGCATGTGCGCCAGAGAAAAAACAAAGTCAAAAAACAAACAAAAGATTTCTATCATTAGCAATAGAAAAGCATTAATCAATCGATGTAGGTACCTAAAATAAACCTCAAACAAATTACACATTCTACCCCCACAAAGCTTAGAACAAAATTACTTGAGCTCATACAAGACACTAAAAAACAATGATTGACTACATAATATTCAACAGAAATGTTTATCCATTCAAACCGTAGACGCCAAAACTTTAGGATCAGCCAACATCGATAGGGATCATAACCTGATACTATGTAAATTCAAAAGTAGCTAAGATGTTGGTGAGTAGACGTAGTTTAAAATATTAAAATAAAAAAAGTAAAAATGAGCGCACTTCGTTGTAACATATGAACCCACTGTAGAAAAAGTTAGGAAAAAAGCAAGCAACTATCAACAAGAGATCATTACAAAATGATTAATATATTTTCTACTCAACACTAAAATAGCATTCTTGTCTTTCAAAAAGTAACAAGTAGCAATAAAAAAATAATTAGTGAATGCTACATAAGCTAAATAGGATAATATTAAGAACGTATGCGATTACTCGTGTTTTTTGTTGAATAAATGACTTACGTATGTATCTCATAGCAGAAAGTATGTTACTCAAAAAGTATGAAAAAATAAAGGAATTCCTGTACTTTATCAATAACGAGAACATAAGATAATAACATTATTTTATAAAAGTTAGACCATTACTGTATACATTTCAAAAAACATTTGCAGAAGCTTGCGCGCCAACTCAGTATTTGGCTTGTAACGACAAATTTTGGTATTTCGTCATTATTTCATCTGATGGATAGGCAACTTTGCCATCACCTGTGTGAGATATCCGACCTCGAATAATATTCTTCGACTTTATGCACGCAGAGGGCGCAATAGTAGTTGACCTTCTAAGGACGTTTTTGGTTCATTTTGACTTACGAGTTTGTTGTGGATGTGGCGGAAACGGATCGGTAATAAAATGAGGTTTTCCTTCATCAATCGTCATTTAACGTAAAAACGTTTTTATTTTAGAAATCTCTACAAAATCCGCTCGAATGTCGCATTTGTCGAACGACGTAGCTGAGTAGGTTAGTATTTACACGTGGTGGATGTTTGCGAGGTACCAACTATTTTTGGTTGTTTTAGCTTTCTTTCTTCTCATCCATTAACGGTGTCGTTAGTTTGCTTATGGATTAACGAAGGCGTAAATTCCTTTGTGTGGTGTAATTCTACTGATGGCGTTCTATCGTGTAGTTTGAGTTCGCCGAGGATCAGTTGGAAGTAGTGCCACGTTCGAATGGGTATTCCTTACGTAGTTTCTGACCGAAAAGGTATTTATGAATGATATAAGTTTCCGCCGGCATAATCAAGCGGGGAATACGGCACCACCTCGACCCTCGTCTGGTCAAGTATTTGGGAGTTACCGACTTGCGATCGGGCTAGGTTGCGTTGTGTCAAAATTTTAAACAATTAGAATTTAATTTAAATGAATTCAGGACTGATTACGTAGTATCTGTGTATTTGCTAAATTTGTTCTCTCGTTAATACTTTAAGCCTAATCAATGTTAATTTTGTTTATTCACTATAAATGTCAAAACTTTAATTATTAAGGTGCGGGAATGTAACTACCAGAGATTTGAAAGTACGCGTCGGATTGTGATTCTGTTGTAAAATGAATTTCAACTTATTTATACCGGTCGTAAGCTTGACATCAAGATCTACGGGCGGTTTTAAAAATTTCACTTGCGGTAACGTATTTATGTTGCTACCGTTTATTGCACTTACGGCGGCGTATTTAATCTAGTAAAAGCATATCTGCTTCCAGAGTCTATTTTAGACCTGCTTTAGCACTGTGATTTATTTGTTTTGTTATTATGTATATGTAAGTTGTACCAGTGGCGTAACAGTCGATACTCATCTTTTATATTCAATGAAATTGCTGTTAATAAATAATCGTTATTGATTTTGGGTATCTTTGAGTTAGGAATGTACTTTGGGGGACTGCGGTCTAAAATCTCCTTTTCTCCTGCCTACACATCCTACGTTCTATTAAATTGCGAGAATGGGTGGCGCAATCGGGCATTTAGCTTACCTAAGAATATTCTTTTTACTTCAATCTTTAACCTACGACCATCTGCGGTAAAGCTAGCCGAAAGGTAAGCGTAACATCTCAGCATAATAAATTCTTTTTTTTTCTGTTTTTCCACCTCCCCCATTGGAACGTGGCAGGCTAAAGATGAAATGATTTCCTTCAAGAGCAGAAGCAGATGTAAACAATATATAAAATTTAAGCCACACAAATAGGGATTTGAAGTTGGGGCTCAAGCATCTGCTGATGGTTATGTTTTAAAATTCAAAATGTATTAAAGTTCCAAGAAAGGCAAAACTGAACTGGATATCATATATGATACAGTAGTCAGACTATGTTCGGGAGGGCAAAACCACAAACTATTTTTAGACAACCTTTTCACATCTTTGAACACTGTGTCATATTTGCAAAAGAAAAGAATATATTCGTGAGAACTGTACGATCAAATAGGATTGGTAATTTTAATTAAAAAAACTGGTGTGCATGAAAGATCTAAAAAAGAGAAAAAGAAGGTTTAGTTTAGTAACCAATATGTATTACTATTATTAAATAGATAGATACTAAAGTTAGGACAAGTCTAAAAAATGCTATGTTGAAGCTTAACGTCCACATAATGTAAAATAATATAATCGTTTCATGGGTATTGTAGATATAGCAGTGCAAAAATTGTAAGAAGTCAATCTGCCTAGAATGTATAGACGTTTTTTAAACGTGAGCCTTCAATGTAAGTATGGTGTTAGGTTTTTTCTTTCGTTTCTGTAAATAATAATTTTTTAAGGTTCAAAATACACGATATATATCATGCTAAGATAAAATAACAGACAAAAAAATTTTCTTTTTTCTAATTGAATGCATAATAAATAGAAATATAGATAAATCTGTACCACAGCTATAAAAGTCGTCACACTTCAACTAGACCTAACTGAATTGGTCTACTATTTTTATTTTATTCAAATTGCTACAAACATAATAATAACGACGATGTAAAATTGAATAAAAATAAATTACTTACTATTGAATTTACAAGGATTTTACTAAAACTAAACTACTCACAGCAAATGTCAAACAGGAAATGAAATCGGGCGCAACATCCTTATCGTAGATATCGAATTATACCGAAATATACAGCCGGTGACGCGCATTACCAATGTCGTATGTATATATATATAAAATAATATAAAAATTATATTAAATTATTATTAAAACTAAATTATTTTTACTACAGCAGCTGTCGAAACACAGACCTCTGGGTGTGAGCTTCAATGAAACAAAAGTACACAGGTGTGAATTTTTTATAATTTATTTGTAACTATAAAATTGGTGATAAATAAAAACAGTAAACATCTTATAACTAACTATTAACTGATATTAAATTCAAAAGTAATAAACGTAGCAAAGTATTTATTTCGAACAGTTTTGATAATTGAATAAAGGACAATTTAATTAATTTGAACTTAAGGCATATTAATCAACAATGCAATTAATGAATCCTGAGCTGACTCACCAATATCAAATGTTGTTGTTGCAGATCTATTAATAGAACATTTTTCGCTCATGTGTGAAGTTTCCTTTTCGAACAAAATAACATCAAAATTGCATAAAATTACGAATTAAAATATCCCAACGGAATTAAAGATGAATGTAAATTGGAAAAGTTAAAAAGACATAAATCTATAAAGACCTTAAATATGAATAATTAGAATGGTTTTTATCAAACACTTACGTTGAGTTATACAACGGCCTTGAATGAATCCTTTGTTAAAGTATTGCGTCACATTACGAAATTACTTAAAATTTTGAATTCAATTGAAACATTATATCGGAATGAAGATAAACTTACCAGTTATTAGTTGGAAAAAAGAAAAATTAATTTGTAGAAGTTTTTACGCTATTATTAAGAAAATTGTCTTCTTTTCATCACTCAAGACGTACCAAACCTAACGTGGTTGAAAAACGCAAGTGTCGATCAAAGGTCGATTGTCAAAAGCAATTACGTTGCCAAACTAAATAAATTTAAATGCAAGATTAATTGCATAAAATAAGCAAATGCGAAAATTGAATTTTAAATGTAATGAGTTCTAATGGGACGTTACACGTACTAAGAATTTTATTAAAATTGATAAATGTGAAATGTTATTATTAAAGACACGTAACATCTGTAAAAACATGCGAGAACATTGAGGAAACATAGCGCAAGTTATCGGAAAATATTTATAAAGCTGTAGAAGACGTGCTCGGTACGAGAAAGGTAACAATAAATGCCAAAATACAAAATACGAAGCTATGGTTTAATGAAGACGTTAAAATGCTCGCACAAGAAAAACAAGAAGGTCAAAGAAAGGTACGGAATATTCTTAGAAACAGAAAAGAAAAACCGTCAATGAGTACATGCAAACAAACATAATCGCTCTTAAAACATGGGTGAGCTATTTTAAAGAACTATACCGCGCTGATACCAGTACCAGTACCAAAATTGTAGACAAGCAATTCCCAGCGTACAATCATGTTACTACCTTAAAGCATAAAGTGCAAATGTTCAACAACAAGTTAAAAAACAGTAATTTTTCTGGAATTGATAATATTACAATTAAAATTATAAGCGACTTTCGGCTTAGACCGCGTCTACAATTATTTATTTATCAGAGAGAGAGAAAGGAGCACGAAAAGTAGCAACCTTTCTTTAACAAAATATTGATAAAAGCATTGTCCTTAAGACATAAAAGGTCAGTATAACTAAGCCGATCTTCAAAAAGGACAGCAAAATGAACCAAAAAATTTCTGTGGTATATGTCTGCTACACGCGATCTTGAAAGTAATATCGAAAATTGCCGCTAATAAAATAATGAACCAACTAATAATTGAGAAAAGGATCGAATTCAATAAACGTGTGCTTTATTGACCTAACTCAAACTACCCGATGCCCTAAAAGTACTTAAAAGTAAAGGCTAAGATTATATATACTTATTATATTATTATATATACTTAATAACAACACAAACAAAATAATGTCTAACCCAAGCATTCCCTGTGTCTACGGGCATTTGGCAAAGAGATAGTTTACGCTCCGTCATATTCAACACAATTATAAGCAAGATAATACAAGAAGTCAAAAGAGGTGATAAAAAATATAAAATTGGCAATAACGGAATTAAGATAATAGTCTACGCTTATGCCGTCGTTATTATAGTGGAGAAAAAACGGTAGACGCACTCAACATGATAATTTTTGTCAAAAAAACCAAAGCAAAAACTATATCAAAGAAACCTCTCCACTGCAAACTGGGAATAGACGGCAAAATAATAGAACAAGTAATGTAATTTATTTACTTTAAAACAGTATTATTGAGTGTGTTACAAGGTTATAAGTCTTACAAACCTTGCACGGCCAACTCACACAGTCGGAGATAAGGGAGGCTCAAATAAATAAGAGTTAAAGGGCGCCAAATCTTTCTAAGCAAAACTTCTGTTTCAATCAGGAGAGAAGGTCCAAGCTTGTAACGAATTTCAGGTTCGTAATTCTTGTTACACTGGTTTTCGTGTAACCAACAAAAGGAACGATATGTTACCATAAAGGAAAGGTAAAATATGTATAACAACTTTAATTCAACAACGAGTTTCAGAAATTTTGTAGTACATTCTCAGTATCGGCAACACATAATACATAAGTTTACACGATAGCAAAGAAAAATTACATGCCAAATAACTATGATTCACAACATGCCATAACACAAAATAATTACTGATAATACCTGAATGGTATTAAAACAGCTATTTTAATTGCGTAAGTTAAAACAAGCAAAATTCCGTGAGTGACTTTTCTGACAGCGACCAAAATAATTAAATAAACTTACCTACAATCCAGTACCTACTTGCTCAAAGAAAACGTTTTCCTCGTTAAGTCAGTCTGGAAGAAATTTGAATAGCAAATCGTGTCAACACAATGACTCACGAAAGAAAAAATCTACAAAATTGTTAATACTAAAAGAAATTACACATAAGAACCCGATTATCAAATGCTGTTGCACACATTAAGTAAAAGTTGGTTTCGTAGTTGCTTGACGCATAAGGATTAGAGTCTCGAAGAAAAGTTCTTGTCGATACTGTGATGAATAAACTACACGAAATGCGATTTCAAATTAGAATTTTATTTCCATTAACGCCGATGTTATAGGATTTACCAAGTTAACCTCATCACAAGCACTAATCTAACTTGAAGGTAATGAATATACAGGGTACTGCGTCATGAAATTTTTGCACGTAGCAAGTGATAAAAACGTATAAAAATCCGCGGGATTAAGTATACAAATTAATAGCAGTACGAAAATATCTACGCAATATTATATGGAAGATAAAATACTTCTCCATAGACAGTAAAACCCGTATTTACAAATTTTGCAGACCTATTATAACTTACGCTGTGGAAACCCGTGGCTAAAACTACCAAAACAACAAAAAAATTCCATAAGACTAGTGGGCGACTTCTTTCACAACCGCGTCAAAAATAAAGCTTTAAAAAATACATGTAAAGTAGAAGACGTGGTACGTTGGACAAGAATAAAACGTCGAGAGTGACATCAGTATGTGACAAAGCATGAATGATAAACAACTATTCAAAATAGAATTCGAATGCCAAATATGTATAAATAGACCCCGAAGACGTTCGTTTAAACGTTAGAAAGAGTGCTAGACCTCAACCTTACAAAACTCACCAAAAATATACCAAAGCACAGATTAGATATAACAGGACTTGTCTTATAACCAAAGGAAAAAAAGTACAAAAAACATGTTTTACAATTCCCTCTCATTAAAGCGTACTTAGTATCATTACAATTGTCGTCATTGTAACACTCGTTTTACAGTATATTCTTATTGTTTTTAATTGTCATAAATTTTTTGCTAATGTAAACCGTCATTAATAGTTTTTGCGCATTTGTCAACATAAACGTCAAAGTATTTCTGAGAGATTTTGAGACTTTGGGTGCCTTGTATTTTCTGTTCGAGCAACTTGTGGACTTTTAAAACCCTCATTTTACTCGGAAAGAAACTCGTTCAATAACTAACTACTGTTTATATGACATACACAATGACTACGTTGTGCAACTGTTTTTAAATTTGAAGCTAGAAAGTCCGGTAGAAGCTGATTACTGTTACCGATAAAAGTAACTTAAACCGCATTACAATTGTCGTCATTGTAACACTTGTTTTACGTCAATTTTTTTGGTTTTAGAAACAGCAAACTTTGAGCAAACTTGAACCTTCACTAAAAACACAGCTTTTTTTTTTATTAACATTTAATTGTATTTTACATATGTATTTGTTTTTAACAGTTGTAAAAGTTTCATGAAAAACAAATCATTACAAAAGGCAATAAAATACTGGGTACTAATACTCATACTAAATGCAATAAAGATATGGTCTACAATGTATCACTTTCTATTTTAAATCTAATAATGACTACTTTAACATGTACTTATGCAAAATTTGACGGATTTTCAAAAATTGTTTTGCTGCAAATTTCGAGTTTTTCCAAATCCTTTCGAGCTTGTTGACACAATTTTCCTTCGAATAGCAAATCAGGTTCGTGCTGTAAGCATGCAATTGCTCTTCGTAAAATCGTCATGCATTCCTGAAACGTAATTTTAAAAATGATACAAGTAATTATAATTGTTAAATGTAAACAGAAGTCACGATACGTAGATGTGGAAGGCTAGGTGTGTTTAATAAAAACTTGGAAGCGTTGAAAAGAAGAACGACGCATCGGGCGGCGCTTATGAACACTTGTTGAATGACAATGCGGATGAAGATGATCTAGCCGACGAAAGTAAAGCATGTGATAATTACGCAACTACATTTAACAGATTAAAGGTACAATATAACCAGTTAAAGCATACACAGGATGATGAAGATGTATTGTCGCGGCAAAGTCGAGCGTGAGCAATTCCGCTATCATATGCAACAAACCCTAAGTTTAAATAACCAAAATTACAATTTCAAAAGTTTGGCGGTGAAATAAAAGATTGGTTGCCATTCTGGAGCCAGTTCAAAAAGATTCACAAAGACGAAGATATAGTTTTGGAAGACAAATTTCAGTATTTATTACAAATCATCACGCCAAAAACCAGAGCGCGTGATTTGATAGACAGCTTTCCTCCTACTGCTAAAAATTATAAAAAAGCGATCGATAGCTTAAGGGCGCGGTTTAGTAGAGAGGAAGTGTTGGTAGAATTTTACGTCAGAGAATTATTAAAGTTGGTTTTAGCAAATGTTGTTAATGGCAAGCGTTTATCAGTTTCAGCTCTGTATGACAAAATCAAGTCGCAGCTACGTGCGCTAGAAACATTAGGCGTAACCACGCAAACCTATGCTGCAATGTTATATCCGTTGGTAGAATCGTGTCTACCAGAAAAAATATTACGTATTTGGCAGAGGTCCTCAGATTTTAATTATTTAACTGATTCTTCGATGAAGGGCAGACTTTCCAGATTAATGAATTTCCTGAAAGTAGAGTTGGAAGGAGAAGAACGGATTTAGTTGGCAATAGAAGGGTGAGGTCTGAAGAGTTTAGAAAGTAAGGCAAAACCAAAAGTTAAGAGTGACATTAAGCCTACAGCGTTGGGTTTGATGAATTTAATAAATAAATGTGTTTTTTGTGACGGACCACATAATAAAGATAATTGTTTTAGAGCACGTGAGTTATCCTTAAAGGAAAAGCAGGATATTTTAAAGCAAAAGAAAGGATGTTTCTGCTGCGCGACGGTCGGTCATCAAAGTAAAAAATGTCACGAAATTTTCTACTTGTTGCGCAAAGTTGCTGAACATCTTCATTATGTTGCCAAAAAAAACGTAAAGGTCATTCATGCATTGTTTGGTGGCGCTAGCACTATTGACCAACAGCATGCTTGTTACGATATAAAATTACTCAGTTTGGATGGCAAATATACATGTGCTTTTGCAGCAATGGACTAGAATGTTATTTGTAGTAACGTTGCACCAGTTCAGACTAGTCTCTGGATAAATGAGTTAAACATGTTGGGTGTTTAACTGACTGATTTGAATTGTGTAGGTCTTATTGAATAATTGATCGCCGCTGATGTGACTGGAAAGTTGTACACGAGCAGGTGTCATCAGTTAAAAAATAGTCTTGTGGTTTTTGAGACATTGTTAGATTGGACCATTACGGGTAAAGTAGCAAGCATGAGTAATGGAGTTAGTACTAGTATGACTGTAACAGTAGAGAAACTATGGGAATTGAATTATTGAGGATAAAAGCATCTTCTGATTTAGTATTCAAAGTGGAAAGAAAGAAAGTCGTATGTAAATTTTTTGATCAAACCATAGCTGTGAAAGAAGACGGCCGTTACGAAGTTTGTTTACCTTAGATCGAAAGACATCCACCATTACCATCTAATTATATGTTAAGCAAAAAGCGACTCTATTCTACCATAAAGAAGCTAAAAACGAATGGTATGTTTTTGGAGTAGGTATAGTAAGATTTTTGCTGGATGGTTAGAAGAAGACATTATCGAGCTGGTGTCAGATGTTGAAAAAGAAAATATGGCGCATTATTTGCCGCACAGATC
The DNA here is from genome assembly GCA_035610365.1 of Aquatica leii. Lineage (NCBI taxonomy): Eukaryota > Metazoa > Arthropoda > Insecta > Coleoptera > Lampyridae > Aquatica > Aquatica leii. The sequence goes on along the minus strand of CM069437.1, from coordinate 31,009,917 downwards.
CGTTTTTAAAAAAAATAGTACCACAAAAGTTCGACCAGTATTTGATGCTTCGGCGAGGGAAAAGGCTCATCCATCTTTAAGCCAGTATCTGGAGAAGGGATTGAACCTTATTGAACTCATTCCGTCAATTATGTAGAAATTTAGAATGGAGAAGCTAGGTATTATTTCGGACATTCGCAAGGTGTTTTTGCAGATTGGATTAAGGCAAGCCGATAGGGACTGTTTGCGATTTTTGTGGCAAACTGAAGATGGTAAAGAAATTACATTTCGACACACAAGGGTAGTATTCGAGGTTAATTGTAGTCCTTTAACCATCATTTAGAGTGTTGTGCGCGTGGACTTGGTTCGATTTCGTTTGATTGTTCCGAGAACACTATTTATAAATTGCGTGAAAGTGTAGACAATTGTGTAACTAGTGTGTCGGGTATAACTGAACTTCCCGAATTTATTCGCGATGCGACGCAGGTGATAGCGTTGGCGAAATTTGATTTAAGGGGCTGGGAGTCTAAAGTTTTGGGGTCAACAATGGTGGTGGGCATCTGTTGGGACAAGAAAAGTGATAAGCTACCTGTTTCGGGGGAGAGTAAGATTGAAATTAATGATCAAATCGTCACGAAGAGGGTTATACTTTCAACGGCTCAACGCATTTTTGACCCACTTGGATTTACGTGTTTCGCCACAATAGTGCCGAAACTACTCCTGCAGAAGTTATGGAAAGATAGATTAGGCTGGGACGACGAGGTAGATGATATAAGCAGAGAATCATTTGTTAAATGGAAAACTGAACTGCCGACACTTTTCCGTATTGTTAGTTTACACGTTTTTTGCGATGTCAGCAAAGACGCTTATGCGTGCGTTATTTATTTACGAGTAGAAATGCTGGACAACATCCACGTTAACTTGATTCAAGCAAAGTCTCGTATAGCGCCTTTGAAGTAGTTATCGATTCCTAGGCTAGAGCTTTTAGCAGCAACAATCGTCGCAAGATTGTATCATTCGCTTCGCTGTGGATTTCCCGAGAATTGGAAAATATATTTTTGAAGTGACTCCCCTACGGTTTTAACCTAGATCAGAAATGAAGAAGAATGGGTTACCTTTGTGTGGAATAGAGTTCATGAGGTTCGAAAATTGACATCGATAGAAGATTGGAGGTACGTCTCTGCTGTGATGAATCCCGCCGATCTACCATCTCGCGGGTGTTCACCGAATTATCTTTCCAAGTTGAAATCGTGGGAGAGACCCAATTGGCATTATGCTAGTAAAGCGGAATAGCCTAGACAAAGTTTTGTACCAGATCAAGAAGATGAAGTTGTAGTTAATCAAGAACAAAAAAAGAAATTAGTTTCGGCTTTGATGTGCCAAGATGTCAAAATTTGATATGAACGTTACTTCTCCAAATATAAGAAAATCGTACGGATGATAGCTTGGATGCTTCGCTTTGCTCACAACTGCAGAAATTCGATAAATAAAATTCGAGGCAAATTGTTTACAAATGCGTTAAATAATGGTGAGATGATTTTAATAAAACTAATTCAAAAAGAATCCTTTTCTGAAATAGATTATAAGAAAATGGTGTCTCTAAATTGTTTTGAAGATGAAAATGGGGTAATTAGAGTTCGCAGTAGAATTTCTAACCGAGAAGACACAGATCTTTTTTGTTTACCGCCTGTGTTACCTGGTAAACATGATGTAGTGTATCGATTAATACATGATTTACATGTTTCTTCTTGTTATATTGGAATGCACGGGTTGTAATCGTTGGGTGATTGAAGGAAGACGAGCTCTGCGTTCGGTTGTGAAGCAATGTGTGACATGTCGCAGATATGATGCCAAGAAGATAAAAGTGATTCCTCCTCCCTTGTAATAGCGAAGGCTTCCACGGCCGGAATCTATACTAACATTAGAATGTCTTTCGGGTTTGGACCGTGTCATAGATGCAACCGAAGCTGCCAACGTTTCGCCCACTTTCGTAAGGGGCTTCATCAGGGCGTGAGATAAATCGCAAAACTCAAACAAGCAATCGAAATCTAACTAAGAACTTCTCAAAAGTTAGGTTATCCACTTGTAAAACAAGCCATAACCTAAACTATGAAAAGGTAAGAAAGAAAACGATAACCTGAAAAAGCAAACGAAAATCTAACAAAGAACCACTACCGAGTTAGGTAATCAACTTGTGAACCAAGCCAGATTCTAAACTAGGTAGAAGTGACTTAAGAAGAAATAGTCTCCGTATTTAAAGGAACAGGATCGTCACGGATAATTAAGCTCGACCCTGATTGGGTTACGGTTGCTAGGGGGCGTGTTTTTGATAAATGACTAATAACCGGGAACCAAAGAGGGGATAGTTCGAAACCATGATCGCGATTGAAGTTATTGGGGTGTTTGATGATTTCTATGCTTTCTCGGAATTTCCTGTTGAAAAAGAATGAAGATTTGGCAATCAACGAAACATTATCAAAATCTATCTTGTGACCTGTAGTAAAATGATGTTCAGCGACCGCAGACTTGGAAGTATACCTTTTCCTTATACAACGATCATGTTCTGAAATGCGAGTAATGACGGAACGACCGGTTTCACCAATGTAGACTAAACCACAAGAACAGGGAATTTGGTATACACCTTGAGATGAAAGTGTAGGAAATTTGTCTTTGGGAGAAGGAAGAATCTGAGAGATTTTGCCTGTCGAGTTGAATATGGGTTTAATACCATTCTTACGAAGGAGTTTCCCTATTTGATCTGTAACCTTGTGAATGTAGGGTAAAAATGCCAATTTCGGGTTGGATTCGGGAGTAGAAATGTCCTTAGGTAATCGAGTACGTGGATGTAAACGACGATTAATAACTCTATGAATATCTCCCTTACATAACCATTGTTCACTAAGGTTCTAGTAAGCTGACGGAGTTCTGAGTCTAGATTCTCAGGTTGACAAATAGAAAAGGCACGATGGACCAAAGATTCAATAACAGAACGTTTCTGTGCAGGATGATGATGAGACGAAGCATGAAGGTATCTGTCCGTATGGGTAGGTTTGCGATAAACAGAATGGCCTAGAAGTCCGTCGGGCTTACGAGTCACAAGAACGTCAAGAAATGGAAGAGAACCATTACTTTCGATTTCCATAGTAAATTTGATATCTAAGTGTTGATTGTTAAGATGATCAAGAAATTTAGACAATTCAAGATGACCATGAGACCAAACAATAAACGTGTCGTCAACATATCTAAACCACACTTTAGGTTTTAATATTGATGATTCCAAAGCAACCGTTTCAAAGGATTCCATAAAAATGTTAGCTACAACAGGTGATAGAGGAGAACCCATAGCAGCACCAGAAACTTGTTCGTAAAACTTATTATCAAATTGGAAGTAAGTAGAGGATAGACACTTTTCAATAAGAGGAACCAAACTCAAGTCCTTGCAATGTTGAGACAGAATCTGTTTGATGATAATAAGCGAATCCTTAATAGGAACTTTAGTAAAAAGTGAAGTAACATCAAAGCTCACGAGAAGATCTTGGGGTTCAAGTTTTATAGTTTCTAGACGTTGAATAAAATGTTGAGAGTTGAGGATGTGAGAAGAGGTTTTACCTGTAAACTCGCAAAGAATATTGGACAAAAACTTGGCTAGCTTGTAAGTAGGAGACTGGATAGTACTGACGATAGGTCGAAAAGGAATACCTTGTTTGTGGATTTTGGGAAGTCCGTATAGACGAGGTGGTTTTGAATCTGATGGGGTAAGTCGACGTTTAGTTTCAGGAGGTAGATTGGAAGATTTGATGATTTGGCTAACCTCGCGTTCAATCCTCGAAGTGGGGTTATGGGTTAGAAGAGCGTAAGTTTCCTCAGACAAAATAGAATTGATTTTCGTAGCATAATCAATTTGGTTCAAAACTACAGTGGCGTTGCCCTTGTCGGCTGGAAGAACAATAGTATCAGGGTTCTTACGAAGACTTTTTAGAGCTGACTCTTCCGACTTAGAAATGTTGGATTTAGGAATTTTAGATGATTCAAGGATTTTGCCAGTCTTAATACGAATGGGATCTGAGATGTGGCGAGGAAGATGTCTTATAGAAGACTCAACAGCACATAGAATATCTTCTTTAGGAATACGTTTAGGAGCAACCGCAAAATTCAAACCCTTAGAGAGCACCGATTCCTGTTCTGAAGTGAGAACCAAACTAGATAAATTGACAACCGTCTTTACTGAGTTAGTAGTAGAAGAAACTTTACGATTCTTGGATTCAACTCGACAGGCAAAATCTCTCAGATTCTTCCTTCTCCCAAAGACAAATTTCCTACACTTTCATCTCAAGGTGTATACCAAATTCCCTGTTCTTGTGGTTTAGTCTACATTGGTGAAACCGGTCGTTCCGTCATTACTCGCATTTCAGAACATGATCGTTGTATAAGGAAAAGGTATACTTCCAAGTCTGCGGTCGCTGAACATCATTTTACTACAGGTCACAAGATAGATTTTGATAATGTTTCGTTGATTCCCAAATCTCCATTCTTTTTCAACAGGAAATTCCGAGAAAGCATAGAAATCATCAAACACCCCAATAACTTCAATCGCGATCATGGTTTCGAACTATCCCCTCTTTGGTTTCCGGTTATTAGTCATTTATCAAAAACACGCCCCCTAGCAACCGTAACCCAATCAGGGTCGAGCTTAATTATCCGTGACGATCCTGTTCCTTTAAATACGGAGACTATTTCTTCTTAAGTCACTTCTACCTAGTTTAGAATCTGGCTTGGTTCACAAGTTGATTACCTAACTCGGTAGTGGTTCTTTGTTAGATTTTCGTTTGCTTTTTCAGGTTATCGTTTTCTTTCTTACCTTTTCATAGTTTAGGTTATGGCTTGTTTTACAAGTGGATAACCTAACTTTTGAGAAGTTCTTAGTTAGATTTCGATTGCTTGTTTGAGTTTTGCGATTTATCTCACGCCCTGATGAAGCCCCTTACGAAAGTGGGCGAAACGTTGGCAGCTTCGGTTGCATCTATGACACGGTCCAAACCCGGAAGACATTCTAATGTTAGTATATCCTCCTCCCTTGCCCAATGATCGTGTGAGAGATGCAGCTACGTTCCAAATTACGGGTATAGATTTGGCTGGTTCATTGTTTTTGCGAAGTGGCAAAAAAGCATGGATTTGTTTATTTACATGTGCAGTGCATAGGGCCGTCCATTTGGATGTAGTGTCGTCGTTGTCCACTGTAGAGTTTTTGAATGCTTTTAGACGTTTCGTAGCGGGAAGAGGTAGGCTTGTTGTTATTTGAACCGACAATGGGACTAATTTTATAGGAACAGAAAACACTTTTGCTAAGCTTGATTGGGAAGCAATTAAGCGCCACTGTTCATCTCACCGAATTGTGTGGAAATTTAATCCACCTTCGGCTCCCTGGTGGGGAGGATGGTAAGAGCGATTGATTGGTTTGGTCAAACAGTAATTGAGAAAGGTGTTGGGTCGTGCATTTTTAAAGTTGGACGAATTGTACACGATCTTATGTGATTGTGAGGCGGTTATTAATTCAAGACCATTAACGTTTGTGTCGGATGACCAAGAAGATTTAATACCGTTAACGTCAGTAATGTTTTTACGAGAATTAAAAGAGTCTGATGTGCCGGAGTGTGATGTTATTAACGCTACGTCGTTAAAAAGGCGTCTTACATATTTCCAATCGTTGCGAAATGCGAGTATTTGGAGCAATTGAGACAATTTTATAAGTACAAACGTCCTCAAAGTTTTATGATAGGTGACGTTGTGTTAATTGGTAATGATATCTTGAAACGCTTAGACTGGCCATTAGAGCGTATCATCGAAATGCTTTTTGGTAGGAACAATGTAATTCGGTTAGTGCGTGTGCAAACTGATAAAGGTCAATTGCTCAGACTAATACAGCGAGTTTATCCGTTAGAATGTGTGGAACCACCTAAGGATTCGGCAGACGATGACGCGGAAGAAATGGTTCATGATTCTGCGCAGCAGGAGAATACTGTTAGTGCGCCAGTTGTTGACGATAAGGTTTATGATGTGCGCGTTAAAGCGTCGCGTGGTGGACGGGTAGTTAAGCTCCCTCAGAGATATTTAGACTGATTGGTTGTATTGTTTAATTTTAGTGAGACGCTTAATTGATGTTTTCACGTCTCAGGTGGGAGAATGTTAAATGTTAACAGAAGTCACAATACGTAGCTGTGGAAGGCTAGGTGTGTTTAATGAAAACTTTGATGTTGCGAGTACATATTTTTCAAATCGTTTTGTCAAGTTTTTGTTACTTAGAAAAAAACGTACCAGTATGGTTTCTATTGGATTTTCAGATTTTTTAAAATTTCCTCCATTGGTAGGTTTTCGACGCTGTAGCTCAGTTTTAGCAGCATAAATTTCAACCAGTAAAATACCAACGACTCTTTTTTCGGCTACAATTTTATGTTAATTTTTATTCTTGTAAGATATTGATAGACTTACCTGGCGCTATTACTTTGATCACGTCTATAAGTTCTTTGCATAATTGTTGTTTGTACAATAGATCATCGACTGGTAATGATTGCAGAGTTTGGGAACCATCACCGATAAGTTGCGCTAGAGCTAATTTAACATCAATCATGTAAGCGTGGTTTAGTGACAATAACTTTTCATAATATTTTAAAAACGTTTTGCAATCATCCACGCTTCCTTTATCCATTACTACCAGTTCATTACCAACACGCTTGGTCACGTCAGTAGCATACTCTGTGCTTACTTGATTCCCACAAATGTTACACGACCAATGCGAACAAGGACTTTGAAAACTTTTTGGCAAAACAACTCCATCACAATTTCTTAAAAGATATCAAATTTAATTAAGAATACGTTTTTTAAAATTTTTACCTGTTTTGACATTTTAGAGCTGTCAAGTTTGTGCCGAATTCGGTGACATCTTGACATCTTTTGCATAAACACGAAAAAAATTTTGAATCGGCTAAATGTTTTTGTCTGTAAAGAGTTGTTTGTAATGGTTCTGTGTAACAAATGCTTATGTGTTCGCCCTTATTTATTGGGGTTCCTGCTATGAGTTTTACAGAACCGTTTGGCGAAAACGTTTTATAAGCGTTCGAACGACAGTTGTGTTCAAAGATCGATGTTAAGTTAAACAAACCATTTTGCGACGGCGTGCTTAAAGGAATTTCGTGGCAGTTTACCTAAAAAAATGGTTCAAAAACGCTATAAGTATATATTAAAATTTATAAAAGTTTAGCACGCCATATTAACTAAAATATTTGTTTTTCAATCCAAATCTTTATTGTTTTGATTCTTTTATTTAATTTTAAAATTTGTTTATTGTTTATATGTCTGCTTTACTTTTTTAATAATTTTTGATGGTCTTCTTGAAGAAAACTTTCGCATGTGGGTAGAGAGGGAGAGAACCGGCTAGCGAGTTTTATTATTTGGTTGTGGAAAAATTTAGGAACATTAAGTTTTCAATTGTTGTATAGGTGGTTCATAGCTGGTCAAATAAGCAAAATTATGAATTCAAAAATTACAGTCCATTGTTTAAATTCTACAAGACATAATTTGGAAGAAACCCGACTTTCCAGCATGGTCCATCTCACCGGATAATTCGGAATCGATTTGGTACCCGTAATTAGTTTGCAAACAACAAAAATCAATAAAATTTTTAACAACAACTTCATATAAAGAAATCGCTTTTCTGCCCGCGATCCAGCGTGTCAAACCAAGTAAGTCCTTTTTTGTAAATTATACATACTTTCTATTTGTTGCAATTTGTGATAATATTATATGCAAGCGCACTGCGGTGTTAGTATTTTAGTTATCTTATCAATAAATGCCACATCAATACAATACTCGCAATAGTATATTAAAAATGGAAGATTCAAGTAGTTCTGCATTTTCACAAAGAAACGTTAAATTGCTTCAAATGGAAGTAACCGAGCTAACTGAAGATTTAATCAGTTTTAAATATTCCTTAATTGAAGGTACAAATAACAAAGACTTTTCAAAATTAAATTTTTTAAAAATTTCTTTACACGATATATGCAATTCGAAAGATAAATATTGCAGCATTTATTGCGAATTAATTTGCAATAATTGTGTTTCCGCTGGTTTATTAAATATTAAACAATATCAAACTAAATTAATTAAATTACAAGATGCACTAGACGCATTTAACAATTTTCACACGCAAGTTAATGAAAGTTTGCACGAAGTTAAGAGGAAATCTGTACTTAACCATAGCGTAGGTAAGTTTAATCAGCATGCACTTCCACCAGTGGCGGCTTTTCTATTAGGTCATTCGGACAATGACCCTCCAAAATAAATTAGAAAATTATTTTATTTACTTTAAAATTACAAGAACCCGCGTTTAAATCAAATTATCAGCGTTTGAATTTCAATTTTCATTGTAAGCGCAACAGATGCGAAAACTTACGAATTTACCCGAGACTGTTGTGTTTTATAGTCCCTTTGTATTATATTGGATTATATAATGCAGCCGAATCGTAAATGATACTTATTGTAGTCAAGAGTGCAACACGCATAATACAATCTTATGCGAATTAGAAAAAGACAACTAAATGGTATCTGCGGTTGTCAGCCGAGTCCCATTTCGCGTACTCAATGCAATGCTTACGTCATTTATTATTATCTCCGCAATACGTGTTTGTAAAACTGCTGCTGGAATGCACATTTTTTATCTCATACGACAAACTTTGCACTCGATTTTTTAGTTGTTTGATAACATTCCTTTGTAACCAATGTCAATGACTTTCACAAGTTAAAAGAAAATTAATTATGTTTAAGTACATATTACCGTTTTTGTTTGATAAAAAAATTAATCGCTAATAATAGTTTAAATTTTGAAAGACGTTTAGAATTTAAAACCAATGGTTGTCCTCGGCCTTTACTTCAAATTCGATAAACAAGTAAACATAAAAATAAAGAAGTACACCGTAATTTTAAAGAATCTATGTACGATTTATCAGAATAGATTTGTGTATGTAAAGAAACATGGAAAAACTTTTAATTGAAAACATTGTAAATTTTAATGAACCTGTTATCGATCATTTTGCTGATTCTAAAGATGGACGAATAATAGATCTTAAATATGAATAGCTTTAATGCAAAAAAGTTTTTTATTTACTTTTTGTGATAAGTAGAATATGGACGACGCAACCTTGAACTTTCACTTTCACTGACGTCATTACTGACCTCGGCGGAAACGTACGTGAAGGTTTTTTTTTTCTCTCTCACACATTTTTTTTCTCTCTCACACATTTTTTTCTCTCTCACACATTTTTTTCTCTCTCACAAATTTTTTTTCTCTCTCACATTGTTACATCATCGCATAATTGGTAATTTTGATTGCGTCGTGCGTCATCGCATAACTGGTAATTTTTTATGCGTCATGAAGTCTCATGATTTGAGCGAGAAGTATTTTTATTTAAAAAAAGCTGTGGGTGTACCTGGATTTGAACCCGGGCTTCTTGATTACAAGGCGGCGACCGTAACCACTGGCCTACGCAAACAGTTGAATCAAAACGGTGAATTGTAAATAATATAGTGATATATAAAAAAAACAAAAAAAAATCAGTACTATTTCTAGAAAAGATTATTAAAAAATGTTTGACGCTATAAATATTTTTCATGTAGTTAGCAATTGATGACATAATTACATACAACTTATTACCAAAACGTATTCCTACATAAACCATAGTTTGAAAAAGAAACTGTTTTCGGATAAACACATTTGAAAGAACTATAAAAACTCATTATAACTGTGTACAAAATAATGTAACACCATCTTAAAAAAGTAAAAACAAGCATAGACTTTAAAAGTTATAAATTATTTTGCGAAAACCGTCAATAACATAAGCAATAACATAAATGACCGCGTAATCACTCATAACTAATTACTCTAATCCATTTTTAATCGAATTATAGTTTTAAAAAATGGAATTAAATATTTTACCACATAAAAAATAAAGTCAGAAAAATCAATACTATAATAATATGTAGAAAAGATTATTAAAAACTGTACTTACTAATACTCTTAAGATACAGAAACAACTACTCCTGTTTGACGTTATAAATATTTTTCGCGTAATTTTCAATTGATGATATAATTACATACATTTAATTATCAAACCGTATTCCTTCATAAGCGATACTTTGAAAAAGAAACTGTTTTCGAATAAAATATTTTGTACTATAAGAACTCATTATAACAGTGTAAAAAATGTTATACAGCAACATCTTAAATAATTAAATACAACCAAAAATTTTAAAAGTTATAACTTATTTTGCGAAAACCATCAATAACATAAGCAATAACCTCAATGACCGCGTACTTACTCATAACTACTTACTTTAACGCATTTTTAATAGAATTATAGTTTTAAAAAATGGAATTAAATATTTTACCACACAAAAAAATAAAGTCAGAAAAATCAATACTATAATAATATGTAGCAAAGATTATTAAGAAACTGTACTTACTAAAAAAGTAAACGTTTTACTTACACTATACAAGTTAAATAGGTATTTAATTTAGAAATCAATTTTTTAACTATGATTTAAAAACTAACGTTCAAAAACTTCAAGATATTTTTTTTTAAAATTTAGTTTAAAGTGAAACATTATCAAAATTATTGAAAGAAATGTTTAGCAAAAATCTTTACGAGTTTTAAAGAATGTAAAACATTTTAAAGTTGACTTTTGTTTAGTTATAATTAATCAATGTAAAATCTTAAAACAACACTTCAAAAATATTTGTTTTTAATTTGTATTTCATACTAATGTTTCAACTTTAGAATGATAAATAATAAAACTTGAATGATTTAAATAATTAGCAGATTTTTTTTTTTAAAGAAAAACAAATAACTTTAAAATGTTGCAGAAAGCAAAATATGTAAAAATTGTGTGTATTGGAAATTTTCATTAATGAATGTAAGATTCCAAAAGTAGGTAATGTTGCTCATTAATCTAACGGTTTTAACTTATGTCAAATATTTTTTTACAATCGCTTATATTTTTTAATATGAATCTTTACAGTGTTAAAAAATAAAATATTTCAATACAGCAAATATTAAAATATTGAATTTCAAATTATTGATAATCGCTTCATAATTATAGTGACAAGTTAGCTAATAAAATCTTCATTTTATTTTTGATAACGAGTAATTGCTTATGTAGAAAGCCAGTAATTAATGTAATAGTAATGATTATGTAATTATCGTGACAAATTCTAGAAATTAAGTAAAATTGTTCAAAAGTATTTTTATGTAGTACATAAAAAGGATACTGTTTACAATTAATCTTGATTTGTAATATAAAAATTATTCATGTTGAGAAGCAGAAAGAAAAGAAAAACCGAAAGGGTAAATATTGCACTCGGACTCTATACTAAAAAATCATGTACCTTTTGTTACCGATAACGTGTAATATGACTTATACACAAAACAATTCTAGCATTCCGCCCATTCTCTTGCGCAGACAAACGGCATTTAAAGCTAGATTTTATCTATAAGAAAAAAGAATCCATATCAACAATAATCAAAACAAACAACTACACAACGCAACAAAAACATTTATATAGCAATTGCAAGTTGTTATTAAAAATCTACTCGTGCACATTTTAACACGAATGATTCACAAATTAACCTAAACCCAATTAACATTTTTTCTCTACCACAAAAACAAGAAATGTTATTTTATTACTAAAGACTTACGTACAAACAAACAAGTAATGCAAATTACTGCAGATCAAACATTAATTGTAAAACTAAACTGAATTACAATTGTATTTGTTTAAGCTGTATTGTAGCTAAAATTCTAAATTTTAAGTATTGTTACTAATAAAAGTTTCCTTATAACAAACAAAATTCACAATTACAAGTAACGCAAACTAAATATTACAAAACGAATAGTTAACTAGAACAAAAAGATAAACGTCTTGAATTCGTTAATAACACCAGTATACTTTTTAACAAATAAAAATATTAGTAAATGTATTAACTGTAGTTAACGTCAAAAACTAAACAACATTATTGAAACAATAAAGATTATTTGAGTAACATACTATTGAATTTCATTTGTTAACAAAAATTTTGATGAACAGTTTAAAACTTATTTTATATAAAAATTATCTAAAAACACAATTTAACAAAGTCGTTGTAATATCAGCTAATTCAAAAACTACTTCTTAAAAAAATTAATACACTTTACTCTAAGCTGGTGAAATAAAATTCCTAATGAGATCTGTATACGTTTCTTTTACATTAATATTATAAACTGTTTAAATCGGTTTGTAAATATTATAACGTTACAATTACTTAAGATTACAAGCAAAAAAATGTTATTCGAAAACAATACATATAGAAATAAATGTTTGTAACAAGTTTAGAACACGTTTGAAGATAGTGAATAACTTGAAGACTTATTTTACACCTCAACTAGACAATGTAGAAAAATGTGGTAATTTTCACGATTTTATTGAAAATGTAGTATACTGCTTAACTAATAAATGGTAAACCAAATGAAAATATTAATCATTTTTGTAATAAACACGTGATTACTAACAAATAAACTTTTTATTTAACGATTAACAGAAAAGAAAGAAAACATTTTTAACAAAACCTACAAGCAAAATAAAGTTAAATAAGTAAATAAAGAAAACGTGTAAAATTAAAAATTTTCCTTGTACAATTTTAGTTGTAGTTATAGTAATTACAGTGAATAACAATGTAATTAACGACTAAGGAAAGCCACAAAAATATTTTTAACAAAAACTATCTATCAATTTTGTTTTAAACGAATATAATTAGATACTTTTATATCATAATCTTAAGAAACAAATTTAAAATTTATTAAAAGCGCAAGAAAAGCAATAGGAATTTACTGGAGTTATTAGAAGTAAAAGAAAAAAAACTTTTGTCAATGTTTATAATTACTTAGTCATGCTGAAATAGAAAATGAAGAATCATTAAGAATACAATTTTAACAAAAACTATTTAGCAATTTAGTTTTTTTTTTGTTCAAATAATTAAAATTAGATACTCTAATAGGTACCATAATCTCAATCAGTAAACAAATAAATTATATATTTTTTAATGGACAAAAAAGCAATACATGTACAAACTGTAAAAGAAAAAGTAAACATAAAGCAAAGTTTCAAAGAATAAGAGAAGGAAGGAAACTACGTAGAATATAGAATATATGTTCTAATAAAACTTGTTTTATAGTAAATGGTGTTATTGTTTTATTAAAAATTTTAAACTTACGAGTTTTTAAACGTAGTCTAGGTTTTTTGTCAAATAATAAATTACAATCAAAAATATCTAGAAACATTTGAATGTAAATAAGCTTATATTTTTAATTTTGTCATTCGTTCAAAATTAAATAATTGTTTAAAAGATTGTAACTAAGAAAAAAGAAAACGTTTAGTTATATCTGACACTTTTTATATTTTTTTTTACGTTTGACAGGTTTTACATTACATTTTTACTAAATTAATTCAAACTGAATCTGTTTAAGCAATAACCGATATCTAGTTTATTAACCTAGAATTTTGTATTGAGAAGCAAGTTCGAGATATTCACAAACGAATAGACTTGTTTATAATTTCAATTTTTGTACTAAGATTTTTCTTTTGTGTGATGTCATCTTAATAACATACTTTGTTCCACGGGTGCACTAGTGTAAAACGTTATTTAAATATTATAATACGTTTTTACAATTTAAGAATTTTTAAACTTAAAGTATCAGCTCTGTGGGCACCTACGTAACGTTTAAATTTCTTCTCAAAGTTAATGTTACGAATAATTATTATTAAAATCAAACTTTATTAAAAATAGAAAACAAAATTACAAAACCATTTTAATACGCAAAGCAAAACTTATATACACATTGTCACTTAATCTATTGTAAACAATTACGAACACATTCATTTATAAATTTACTTTGTACATACGAGGTAAATTTATTAAATGTCATCTTAAGTTGGTAGTAGTGTATTTAAAAGTTAATAAATAAATCATTAAAAGATATGCTGTAACGTTTCAGAAACATTTAGCGTCACTTTGAATTATAAAAGATAGGGGATACAAAATAGAGCTACGCAAACCAAAGCAAATTGGTCTCCAATCCGCAGTGGCGGACAACTAAAGCTATAACAGGACTACTTTTTTAACAATTATGAAAATTTTATTGTCTACACCAACGGCCCTTGGATGTTTATGTTACCTTTTATAATTTTCTATACAATTTATTAGTTAATATAATGTATGAAACCGTTTTAGTAGTTATTTTTATGACTAACTGCTTTCTTACATTTATAAAAATTTACATACAACATAACTGTTAATTTTATTTTACTTTTGTAAGCTTTAGTCTAAATTTCTTTGTTCTGTTATTACTGTTGCAATGAAAAACTGTACGAACCATAATTCTAGCAAATGATAAATTACGTTCAAACAAGATTTATTTAAAATATGTATTTAAAATGAAATAACGATACACAACTTGTTGCAAACTAGAGCAATGGCAATCAGACACTACCATATATGACGCGCAGTAAGTCGATTTCAAATTCTTATCTTCCATAATCTAATAGTTTGACAATAATTAATTTAAAAAATATTACATGCTGAAGCGTTTAAGGCTTTGTATGACTAATAACTTATTTAGCTGTTAAGTTTAAAAAATAGAAAAAACTAAACATTTAATTACTAAATCATATAATTAGATTCTGATGATAGTAATAACTAATATTAAAAAATTAAACTTGAACGATGTTAAGAAATATAATTGTCAAGGGCTTTAATGACCACAATAATATTACCTATTGGCTATTACTGACACAAAATAAGTAATTTTCAAAAAATTAATTTTATGTTATAATTATAAGTTGCTTTAATTTTTATGTTTTCAATAAAACGACTCAATCAAAATTATTTTTAACGTTATTAGTGTTATTAAAATTTTATAGTAAAGTTTGTTATTAGAAAATCAATTGTAAAATTAAAAAGAAAATAATAAAACAGTTTAAAATAAGAAATAGATAACAATTTTAGGTAAGTTATTGCAAAATTACAGAGACAAACTGTGTTTTAATGCATTTATATTATATAAAATTTATATAAAGTTTTTACAAGTTTGATGCTGACATGTCAAATTTTTGAAAATCACGCTGGAATTGTATTCATGGCGAATTATAAAACAATACAAATTTTAATTCATTGTTTTTTGGTAGTGCAATTAAACTTAACTTCTTTAAATATTTTTTTTACTTGTGTTAATGTTATTTACTACACCTAAACTTCAACACTTTTCGGAGAATCACCCTCACTATTATTGTAATAATCTAACCACACTTATAAGTTTTTGGATTTTACATTTAAAAGATTGTATTAAGGTTAATGATAACGCTTATTTAAAATAATAAGATTTGCAATTTATCAGTCTAATTATTATAAACGTGAGGTTATATTAACATATAAGAAGTAAGGTTAGCTTATTACAAATATTACGTTAGTTGGTAAAACCTCTTAAGTGTAATTTAAATTAATTATTGTCAAACTATTAGATTATGGAAGATAAGAATTTGAAATCGACTTACTGCGCGTCATATATGGTAGTGTCTGATTGCCATTGCTCTAGTTTGCAACAAGTTGTGTATCGTTATTTCATTTTAAATACATATTTTAAATAAATCTTGTTTGAACGTAATTTATCATTTGCTAGAATTATGGTTCGTACAGTTTTTCATTGCAACAGTAATAACAGAACAAAGAAATTTAGACTAAAGCTTACAAAAGTAAAATAAAATTAACAGTTATGTTGTATGTAAATTTTTATAAATGTAAGAAAGCAGTTAGTCATAAAAATAACTACTAAAACGGTTTCATACATTATATTAACTAATAAATTGTATAGAAAATTATAAAAGGTAACATAAACATCCAAGGGCCGTTGGTGTAGACAATAAAATTTTCATAATTGTTAAAAAAGTAGTCCTGTTATAGCTTTAGTTGTCCGCCACTGCGGATTGGAGACCGATTTGCTTTGGTTTGCGTAGCTCTATTTTGTATCCCCTATCTTTTATAATTCAAAGTGACGCTAAATGTTTCTGAAACGTTACAGCATATCTTTTAATGATTTATTTATTAACTTTTAAATACACTACTACCAACTTAAGATGACATTTAATAAATTTACCTCGTATGTACAAAGTAAATTTATAAATGAATGTGTTCGTAATTGTTTACAATAGATTAAGTGACAATGTGTATATAAGTTTTGCTTTGCGTATTAAAATGGTTTTGTAATTTTGTTTTCTATTTTTAATAAAGTTTGATTTTAATAATAATTATTCGTAACATTAACTTTGAGAAGAAATTTAAACGTTACGTAGGTGCCCATAGAGCTAATACTTTAAGTTTAAAATTCTTAAATTGTAAAAACGTATTATAATATTTAAATAACGTTTTACACTAGTGCACCCGTGGAACAAAGTATGTTATTAAGATGACATCACACAAAAGAAAAATCTTAGTACAAAAATTGAAATTATAAACAAGTCTATTCGTTTGTGAATATCTCGAACTTGCTTCTCAATACAAAATTCTAGGTTAATAAACTAGATATCGGTTATTGCTTAAACAGATTCAGTTTGAATTAATTTAGTAAAAACGTAATGTAAAACCTGTCAAACCAAAAAAAAAATATAAAAAGTGTTAGATATAACTAAACGTTTTCTTTTTTCTTAGTTACAATCTTTTAAACAATTATTTAATTTTGAACGAATGACAAAATTAAAAATATAAGCTTATTTACATTCAAATGTTTCTAGATATTTTTTGATTGTAATTTATTATTTGACAAAAAACCTAGACTACGTTTAAAAACTCGTAAGTTTAAAATTTTTAATAAAACAATAACACCATTTACTATAAAACAAGTTTTATTAGAACATATATTCTATATTCTACGTAGTTTCCTTCCTTCTCTTATTCTTTGAAACTTTGCTTTATGTTTACTTTTTCTTTTACAGTTTGTACATGTATTGCTTTTTTGTCCATTAAAAAATATATAATTTATTTGTTTACTGATTGAGATTATGGTACCTATTAGAGTATCTAATTTTAATTATTTGAACAAAAAAAAAACTAAATTGCTAAATAGTTTTTGTTAAAATTGTATTCTTAATGATTCTTCATTTTCTATTTCAGCATGACTAAGTAATTATAAACATTGACAAAAGTTTTTTTTCTTTTACTTCTAATAACTCCAGTAAATTCCTATTGCTTTTCTTGCGCTTTTAATAAATTTTAAATTTGTTTCTTAAGATTATGATATAAAAGTATCTAATTATATTCGTTTAAAACAAAATTGATAGATAGTTTTTGTTAAAAATATTTTTGTGGCTTTCCTTAGTCGTTAATTACATTGTTATTCACTGTAATTACTATAACTACAACTAAAATTGTACAAGGAAAATTTTTAATTTTACAAGTTTTCTTTATTTACTTATTTAACTTTATTTTGCTTGTAGGTTTTGTTAAAAATGTTTTCTTTCTTTTCTGTTAATCGTTAAATAAAAAGTTTATTTGTTAGTAATCACGTGTTTATTACAAAAATGATTAATATTTTCATTTGGTTTACCATTTATTAGTTAAGCAGTATACTACATTTTCAATAAAATCGTGAAAATTACCACATTTTTCTACATTGTCTAGTTGAGGTGTAAAATAAGTCTTCAAGTTATTCACTATCTTCAAACGTGTTCTAAACTTGTTACAAACATTTATTTCTATATGTATTGTTTTCGAATAACATTTTTTTTGCTTGTAATCTTAAGTAATTGTAACGTTATAATATTTACAAACCGATTTAAACAGTTTATAATATTAATGTAAAAGAAACGTATACAGATCTCATTAGGAATTTTATTTCACCAGCTTAGAGTAAAGTGTATTAATTTTTTTAAGAAGTAGTTTTTGAATTAGCTGATATTACAACGACTTTGTTAAATTGTGTTTTTAGATAATTTTTATATAAAATAAGTTTTAAACTGTTCATCAAAATTTTTGTTAACAAATGAAATTCAATAGTATGTTACTCAAATAATCTTTATTGTTTCAATAATGTTGTTTAGTTTTTGACGTTAACTACAGTTAATACATTTACTAATATTTTTATTTGTTAAAAAAGTATACTGGTGTTATTAACGAATTCAAGACGTTTATCTTTTTGTTCTAGTTAACTATTCGTTTTGTAATATTTAGTTTGCGTTACTTGTAATTGTGAATTTTTTGTTTGTTATAAGGAAACTTTTATTAGTAACAATACTTAAAATTTAGAATTTTAGCTACAATACAGCTTAAACAAATACAATTGTAATTCAGTTTAGTTTTACAATTAATGTTTGATCTGCAGTAATTTGCATTACTTGTTTGTTTGTACGTAAGTCTTTAGTAATAAAATAACATTTCTTGTTTTTGTGGTAGAGAAAAAAATGTTAATTGGGTTTAGGTTAATTTGTGAATCAATCGTGTTAAAATGTGCACGAGTAGATTTTTTAATAACAACTTGCAATTCCTATATAAATGTTTTTGTTGCGTTGTGTAGTTCTTTGTTTTGATTATTGTTGATATGTATTCTTTTTTCTTATAGATAAAATCTAGCTTTAAATGCCGTTTGTCTGCGCAATAGAATGTGCGAAATGCTAGAATTGTTTTGTGTATAAGTCATATTACACGTTATCGTTAACAAAGGTACATGATTTTTTTAGTATAGTGTCCGAGTGCAATATTTACCCTTTCGGTTTTTCTTTTCTTTCTGCTTCTCAACATGAATAATTTTTATATTACAAATCAAGATTAATTGTAAACAGTATCCTTTTTATGTACTACATAAAAATACTTTTGAACAATTTTACTTAATTTCTAGAATTTGTCACGATAATTACATAATCATTACTATTACATTAATTACTGGCTTTCTACATAAGCAATTACTCGTTATCAAAAATAAAATGAAGATTTTATTAGCTAACTTGTCACTATAATTATGAAGCGATTATCAATAATTTGAAATTCAATATTTTAATATTTGCTGTATTGAAATATTTTATTTTTTAACACTGTAAAGATTCATATTAAAAAATATAAGCGATTGTAAAAAAATATTTGACATAAGTTAAAACCGTTAGATTAATGAGCAACATTACCTACTTTTGGAATCTTACATTCATTAATGAAAATTTCCAATACACACAATTTTTACATATTTTGCTTTCTGCAACATTTTAAAGTTATTTGTTTTTCTTTAAAAAAAAAATCTGCTAATTATTTAAATCATTCAAGTTTTATTATTTATCATTCTAAAGTTGAAACATTAGTATGAAATACAAATTAAAAACAAATATTTTTGAAGTGTTGTTTTAAGATTTTACATTGATTAATTATAACTAAACAAAAGTCAACTTTAAAATGTTTTACATTCTTTAAAACTCGTAAAGATTTTTGCTAAACATTTCTTTCAATAATTTTGATAATGTTTCACTTTAAACTAAATTTAAAAAAAAATAACTTGAAGTTTTTGAACGTTAGTTTTTAAATCATAGTTAAAAAATTGATTTCTAAATTAAATACCTATTTAACTTGTATAGTGTAAGTAAAACGTTTACTTTTTTAGTAAGTACAGTTTCTTAATAATCTTTGCTACATATTATTATAGTATTGATTTTTCTGACTTTATTTTTTTGTGTGGTAAAATATTTAATTCCATTTTTTTAAAACTATAATTCTATTAAAAAATGCATTAAAGTAATTAGTTATGAGTAATTACGCGGTCATTTATGTTATTGCTTATGTTATTGATGGTTTTCGCACAATAATTTATAACTTTTAAAATTTTTGCTTGTATTTAATTTTTTAAGATGGTGCTCTATAACATTTTTTTTACACTGTTATAATGAGTTCTTATAGTACAAAATATTTTATTCGAAAACAGTTTCTTTTTCAAAGTATCGCTTATGAAGGAATACGGTTTGATAATTAAATGTATGTAATTATATCATCAATTGAAAATTACGCGAAAAATATTTATAACGTCAAACAGGAGTAGTTGTTTCTGTATCTTAAGAGTATTAGTAAGTACAGTTTTTAATAATCTTTTCTACATATTATTATAGTATTGATTTTTCTGACTTTATTTTTTATGTGGTAAAATATTTAATTCCATTTTTTTTTAAACTATAATTCGATTAAAAAATGCATTAGAGTAATTAGTTATGAGTGATTACGCGGTCATTTATGTTATGCTTATGTTATTGACGGTTTTCGCAAAATAATTTATAACTTTTAAAGTCTATGCTTGTTTTTACTTTTTTAAGATGGTGTTACATTATTTTGTACACAGTTATAATGAGTTTTTATAGTTCTTTAAAATGTGTTTATCCGAAAACAGTTTCTTTTTCAAACTATGGTTTATGTAGGAATACGTTTTGGTAATAAGTTGTATGTAATTATGTCATCAATTGCTAACTACATGAAAAATATTTATAGCGTCAAACATTTTTTAATAATCTTTTCTAGAAATAGTACTGATTTTTTTTGTTACTTTAATTTTTTATGTGATTTCATATTTAATTCTAAATTATTCAAACTATATTTATTACTATCGATTGAAGAAGGATGCGTTTGCTTAAGTAATTATATCTAATTACATGGTCATTTACGTTAATGCCTGGCTTTCACAAAATATGTTATTACCAGTAAAATTTCGGCGTGTGTCAGACAATATCCGAGCGTTATTCCTGTATCTTACGAGTATTGGTAAGTACAATTTTTATATAATCTTTTTTTTTTACATACAGTAATGCTTTTTATGCAATTACATATTTAATTCCAACTGTGTAAAACTATATTTACAGCTAATGACAATTTTATTCATATGTTTGATACCCACCGCTAGTACTGATTGCAAATAATTTTTTAGGTATAATTACTGCAATGGAAGGTTTACCCGTTCTAAGTAGTCCTCTCTTTGAATCGGAAAATATCTGTGAAAACTGCAGCGTTAATTTAGAGAACTCAGGTATAACATCCTTTATCTTTACTATGCACTTTAATATATGATTTTCACAGATCTTTTTAAAAGTTGCTGCATAGTGGCTACATCGCAAAGAGATTGGTGTACTCCATCTGCTAGAGGCATATATGAAGATGATTTGCCAAGTTGTCGCGCAAGACCTCCTCAAATAAAGGATCTATCAGGTTTTATGTCAGCTGATAGTGCCGATGATAGCATCATTAGCATTTCCTCGGAAGGTACGTACAAATACTTTTATTGCTTACAACTTGAACAACTAACTATATTGCAGATGAAAAAGACGACAAAATGGAGGAAGACTTGGAAAAAAACTCTAAAATAGAAGCTATAATTGTACAAAACGAGTGGGAAGAACTTCCAGAAGGCGCATTAGAAATAATGTATTTTATAGAAGAGTTTATAATGAATTAAAAAATAAAGGTTTTTATATGTAGTTTTTATTGTTTTCAAAACTATTTGTATAAAATTTTCTCATTTTTTCTTTTGTTACAAATCACGTTTTTCAACCCTGCTTTCAGTACTTTCATGGCATTTTTTTTTTTTTTTATATATCACTATATTATTTACAATTCACCGTTTTGATTCAACTGTTTGCGTAGGCCAGTGGTTACGGTCGCCGCCTTGTAATCAAGAAGCCCGGGTTCAAATCCAGGTACACCCACAGCTTTTTTTAAATAAAAATACTTCTCGCTCAAATCATGAGACTTCATGACGCATAAAAAATTACCAGTTATGCGATGACGCACGACGCAATCAAAATTACCAATTATGCGATGATGTAACAATGTGAGAGAGAAAAAAAATTTGTGAGAGAGAAAAAAATGTGTGAGAGAGAAAAAAATGTGTGAGAGAGAAAAAAAATGTGTGAGAGAGAAAAAAAAACCTTCACGTACGTTTCCGCCGAGGTCAGTAATGACGTCAGTGAAAGTGAAAGTTCAAGGTTGCGTCGTCCATATTCTACTGTGATAATTGCGTTTTTTTGAATATTTCAAAATGACCCTCTGGTATGATTGACCACCAGCCCCCACTGACTTCCACCATTAGCTTTGCCCAAGTTTAGTGGTGATTTTACTGAATTTCAATCATTTCTTGACGGTTTTAATGCTATTATTAGTATAGCATTAACAAATTTTCAAAAATTTTCTCATTTAAAAACATGTTTAACAAGCGAAGCCGCTACTTTCATTTTAGGACTACAGGTAACAAATGAAAATTATGATGTCGCATGGCAAATATTAAAAGATCGGTATGATAAACCAAAATTAATTATTCAGGAACACGTTAAAAACATTTTTGATATTAAATCAGTTCAAAAAAAGTCGGCGAAACATTTAAAAGACAACAAAAATTTATTATCCTTTCGCAATTTACACGTCACTGACGAGCAACTAGCGGGGGCCTTTTTAGCATTTATTGTCTCTAATAAAAGACTCTAGAGAAAAATTTAACAATCTCACCCTAATGAAGTTCTAACAATTGGTAAAGTTATCGAGTTCTTAAAAAAAAGAGTTAAGTTTCTAAGAGACATAAACACAGACAATGTACTAGAAGGCAAATCGGGGACGTACTTTAAACCCTTTAAGAACCACGAAAGTTCTTCAATACTTGTAACCACTAACAATAAACAGAAGATTTTTTCTTGTGTGTTGTGTAAAGGGCAACATGCTGTTCAGCATTGTGAAAGTTGTAAAAAATTAAACCCTGAATCGCGTTTACAAAAAATTCAGAATTTCCATCTTTGTAGAAATTGTTTGCAACACGATGAAAACAAACCCTATAGATCTAATTTTAAATGTAGAATTTGCAATAAACCCCATCACTCTTTACCATCATTTTTACAAAAAACTAATCAACGTTGAACCGAGCAATAACGATAAAACGCATTCACTTGGTTATATTAATAATGAGGAAATTGTCGTAGCAGAAATGCACCCTGAACTAGTACTTTCATGTCGAACTATCAAAAGCAGATCTATTACTCTACTGTCGACTATAAAAGTTTACGTTAAAGATTTCCGAGGTCGTATGCATTTAATTAAGGGAATTTTGAACAATGGCACACAGCAAAATTTACTTTCTAAAAGGTTAGCTTTAAAATTAAATTTACCCAAAGAAAACGTACCGTTTCAAATTGCAGGGTTTAACTCCGCCCCCATAAATCTGACTCCGTACACAACGGTTACCAACTAAACATAAACTGTTTAGTTATTTCTGACATTACATCTAAAATTCCTACTTTCTCCTTCGACGTATGCAATTTAAAAATTCCGCCAAACGTCAACCTGGCTGATGATGAATTTAATGTAACAGATAACATCGACCTATGAGCTGCTCATTTTTATTATCTTCTATGCAGCGAACAAATCTCGCTTGGCACTAATCTTTCAGACTTGCAGAAAACGAAGTTAGGGTATTTAGTGACGGGTTGTTTTAATCCTATCCGTACTACAAAAACGAACGACAAAATCTCATTGATAAATCTTTGTTTTTCGGATAACCAATTACAGAAACGCGTAAGCAGTTGATGAATTAGATCAAGTTCAGCCCAACAATTTAAAATCTCTTTTATCAAATGAAGAGCAATTCTGCGAACAACATTTTCACGATAATGTTGATAGGGATCATACGGGACGTTTTATAGTGTCTATTCCTTTTAATGAAAATATTGCTAAACTTGGTAATTGGTTTAATATTGCATTTTCTAGATTTACTTCTTTAGAGCGTCATCTTCTAAAGCATCCTCAAGTTAAAACTCTTTATTCAGATTTTATCACAGAGTATATTCGTTTACAACATATGACGCCTCTGCCTATGGCTAATAAAAATTGAGTTAAATAATTCTTACCTCTTACTTTGAAGTTGTTCGCGAAAACTCGTTAACCACAAAACTAAGAGTGGTATTTGACGGTAGCGCGATTACAGACAAGGGTACATCTTAAATGATTGCCAACTTTTAGATCCACTTACTCAAGATCTTTTATTTTCTATTCTTCTTCGATTTAGAAGGTTCCAAGTAGCAGTAGTAGCTAATTGCGAAAAAATGTTCAGGCAAATTATTGTTAACCCTGTTCATCGGTGCTATCAATGTATCTTGTGGAGAAAAAACCATCAAGATGCCCTTCAAATTTACAAACTTAATACTGTGACATATAGATTAAAAAGTTCTTCGTATCTTGCCACTAAATGTTTGCAATGCTTAGCCTTTGAAAGCATTTTTCAATATCCGGAAGCTGCTCTTCTTTCAAATATATATAGATGATCATCTGGGTAGAGCTAATTCTGCTACTGATGCAATAAGATTACGTGATCAAGTTAGTTCGATATTGACCCAAGCAAACATTCCGTTGAGAAAATTTTTATCAAATGATTCTGCTGTACTACCAAAGAAATATGAAAATGCTACTGAATGTTTTACAGTTCCAACTCAAAACCGCGAAAACACGAAAGCGTTAGGTGTGAAGTGGAATTCAGATTCTGATACCTTATATTTCTGATTCATTCTAGATTTATCACATTCTAAAGTTACTAAACGTATTATTTTATCTTTGATATCTAAATTAGTTGATCCTCTTGGCTTGGTTTTGCCATTAATTGTGCGCGGAAAGCTTTTCGTACAGCAACTTTGGAAAGAACGGTTAGATTGGGACTCCGAGCTTCCTGCGGAATTTACGATAAAATTTGCTTTACTAACGAAAGAACTGCTACAAATTAACAAGGTGTTAATTCCTCGAACATTCTTGTTGTTAAATCTATTTGACATTCAATTGCACGGCTTTGAAGACGCTAGTTCAGTAGCCTACAGTGCTTGTATTTTCATCCGTTCCGTCAATTTTAACGGAGTGCGAGTTTTACTTTTGTGTTCCAAATCCAGAGTCGCTCCTCTCAAACAAGCATCCACCATACCCAAATTAGAATTATGCGCTACTGTGCTGTTAGCACAATTATATTCGAATGTTAGTAATTCTATCAATTTGATTTTACCGGTTATTTTTTATTAAAAAGCGGTTACACAAAAAGGTCATCGTATATTATTTAATACGTTCGTTTATTTATTTGTAAAAGCGGTTCATTTAGAGTTTAAGGTCAAATGCGTTTATTGAAGCTTTTAAGACATTTATAGCTCGCAGAGGCAAACCATCCTACGTCTACTCTGACAATGGGACTAACTTTGTATGCGCTGCGAGTACGATGAAAGAATTTTATTCTAAATTTAAAAGCCAAAACTTTAAAAACGTTGTTTTGGAATATTCGGTAACTAAATCAATTTAATGGCATTTCATTCCGCCTAGGTCTCCGCATTTCGGTGGCCTTTAGGAAAGTAACATCCGCCGGGTAAAAAGTCATTTATACAAAGTTTTAAAGGATACTAAATTAAATTACGAATGTTTCTCTACTTTACTCTGCCAAATAGAAAGTGTGCTTAATTCACGTCATTTGGCTCCACTGTCCACCGATCATAACGACCCGCAATCCTTGACACCATTTCATTTTTTGAGTGGAAAAGGAGCAGAAGCTATACCGGAACCACAGATAACAAGCGTTCCTGAAAATAGACTAAATCAATATCAACTAAGAAATAAATTGATTAACCATTTTTGGAAAAGATGTTGCAAAGAAGTGCTCTTAGAGTTTCAGCAAGTTTCGAAGATTTCAAACCGCGCTATGAAATACCTCAAAGTTGGAGATTTGCTATTACTCATGGATGAAAACGAGCCCGCACTTCAATGGCCTCTAGGAAGAGTTTTAGAAATCCATCCTGGTTTCGACGGTGTTCTTCGTGTTGTTACAATAAAACTTGCCGATAGAAAGACTACCATTCGCGTAGTGAAAAAATGTCTTTTGCTAATTGAGCAATAAGTTTGGTAATCCAAGAGAGTGCTCTTTATTGATGACCTTGTGATTGATGATAGTTTGTAATATCGCATATTTCAAGCCAGCCGGCTTGAAGAAAACTTGCGCATGTGGGTAGAGAGGGAGATAACCGACTAGCGAGTTTTATTATTTTGATTGTGGAAAAATGTAGAAACATTAAGTTTTCAATTGGTGTATAGGTGGTTCATAGCTTGTCAAATAAGTAAAATAAACGAATTCCAAAATTACAGTCCACTTATTTAAATTCTACAAAAAAGAAGGCTAGTTTCAACCCAAACATAATTTGGAAGAAACCCGACTTTCCAGCATCTAGTTTATTTTGCTTGCTTTTTCTATCTTATTTTAATGTTTTTTTTGTTGTAATGCTCCTTAGTTATTTTAGCAATTATTTGGTTTTTAATTCTATATAAGTAGTGAAGCGTTCCCAAAGTATTTGAAACTTTTGGAACGATTGTCAAAAGAGACGGAATGTTTTAGATCCACATAAAGCAAAAATATAAAACATATCCAGAGGAAACTTGAGTTTAGTTTAGTGTCAGAAGTCGGAATGTTAAGAATAGTCTGTCTGCCTAAATAAATAAAGAGTTGAACGCATGTGTCAAGTATAAATAAACAAAGGCATCAAATGTAAATAAATAAAAGTAAAAGTAATCTTTGAACATTGTTTATTAACATCTAGTGATAATCATATACCGGGTGTCTCACGGTGACCGTCGGTTAGAAGTATATCAAGAACTGTTAAAGCTAGAAATTTGAAATTTTGCACATGCAACTTGCCGTGTTTAATCTATTAAATAACAATATTTTCCAAATGGCAGCACTTTCGGAAATACCGGAAGTGAGCATCGACATCTTTATTTTAAATACAGACATTTTTTTTCACATTTTGATGTGTCATAAAATGTTTAGTATGTATGCTGAAAATAATCGGCCTATCAATTTTGATTGTTGAGAGTTTTCACAAAAAAATTTAAAAATATTTAGGAAATAAAATTGAAAATCTAGTAGTAAAATTACGGAAATGGGATTTTAGGTTATCGATGACAAAAGATTGAGACACAATTGTCAGTAATAGAGAATACAAAATTGCCCGCGGTTACGTATCTATTTGACGTTATTTCCAGACTTAAGAAAAAAGAAGTTTCTTGTTTCAAATAGAACGCTTATTTAAGTATTACTCTATTTGATGTAGAAATAAATTACCTCTAAGTTGATATACCGTATTCCTATACCTAAAATCAATGATTACAAAGTTATTTACATTTTTCTACACAAATTTATAATTACATAAATACTTTTTCAAATTTGAATTCAATTGTTTCTTATGCTTTCTTATGTTTTTATTTTTATTTGACAGTTTTCAGTTAACTATCAGTATGGTTTGGTATTTCCGAAAGTGCTGCCATTTGGAAAATATTTTTATTGAATAGATTAAACATGGCAAGTCGCATGTGCAAAATTTTAAATTTCCAGCTTTAACAGTTTCCAGTTAACAGTTAACCTTATTAGTGTGGGTATGAGTTCGACTTTGATCACCGCGGCAAATAGCGTAACCGCGGATGATGAAAGACATAGTAATTAAACAAAACAAATGTTGTGAATGTTTGAATTAAAAATTAAGTTTAAGTTAAGTTAGTAAAAATCTCTATTTTAGAGGTTCGACCCATCTTAAAAAACTCAGCGTACGAATAAGACTAGGAAGATATCTAAAACTATGACGATTTGAACAGTTTTGCCGTAAGCGTTTAAAATAAAAAACAATATCAATTTTGTATAATATAAAGGTAACAACGAGTAATAAAATAAAAGTGAGACAAACATTGTAGTAACAAACATCTGCAAAACAGAAACTCTTACCTCATCGATTGAAGCAGTAATTTACAGAGGTCCAGATAAACAAGTAAGAAAGTTATGTTTAGAATTTTTGTGTTTTGGCAAAAATGAAACAATTGACATAAAATGCAGCGATTTTAAAGAAGATTAACACCGCATCGGTACATTGATTAACATTTGCGAAAGACAGTAGCTGAAATAATAGACCCAAAAAGTTTTCAGATTTTCATTTGCAGCACATTTTGAAAAGTATAAAAATAAATATATTACTAAGAATAAAATATAGAATAAAAATATATTAGTAAGAAACTCTTCAAGTTTGAAGATTTTGTTATATCGTGCAACATACTACAATTAAATTACACAAATAATATTGGAGATCGAATTTGTAAAAGTCTATGTAAGATTCAAGTTCTAAATGCCAACGCAGAAGAATTTGCCGACCAATAATACGTTCATAAAGATGAAATGTAAGACTCAAAATCAATAAAGCAACGCCTTGATAAGAAAACTGATTGAAGAATTTTCGAACAAAATAATCATTGCCGATTTACACCATTCATTGGCAAAGAAGATGCTAAGAAAATCTGAATCGATTCAAGCACGAGAGAACTATAAGTCAGTAGAAACAATGTTGAGTCAGAAATTGTGATTCAGTACACCGGGTGTCCAAGATAAAAGTAACTACATAGCGATTTCAAAAATTGTAAAAGAAACAATTTTGGTTAAATAAAGTTGTGGTATTCCAAGCCCAATCAAATGCTGAATCAATATTAAAACTATCTACAGGCGCTTTCAAAATATTAGGCAAAAACTAAAAATTGTGTTTTTTGAAAAATTTCAATATCTTCGTCATCTTGCAAACAAATTTAATAATTTTGGTAGTTTTGTACTAGCAATTACGATCAATTAAATGACATTAACAATCTTTTTCTTGGTTTTTTAGTTTTTTTGCAACCTGTTACAGATGAGTGTGAAAATTTACATGTAAAAACTTCACTAGGCGCTTACATTAGACCATATATGTGAAACGAACCACAGTCAGCGAAAAAATAGTTTTTTTTTCTTGAAAAAATTCCATCTGTCCAAAACAACCACTTCATAGCGCATAACTGTCCATGTAGCAAAAAGTGGGCATAACTTATACGGAACGAAAATAACACAAAAGAGTTTTTAATAAAAAAAATCGATTACCCATCAATATAAAAAAGTAGAAAGTGAACACTAGCTAAAATCAAGAATAAAAATTCAGCCATAGGCCAAGGACAGAACCCTAAAATCCAAAACCAAACCAAACAGAATAACTAAGATAAGAATGTCTTCCGGGTTTGAACCCTGTCATTGTTGTTGTAACCGAAGTTGCCAACGTTTTGCCCACTTTCGTAAAGGGCTTCATCAGGACGTGAGATAAATCGCAAAACTCAAACAAGCAATCGAAATGTAGTTAAGAACTTCTCAAAAGTTAGGTTATTAACTTGTGAAACAAACCATAATCTAAACTCTAAAAAGGTAAGAAAGAAAATCATAACTTGAAAAAGCAAATGAAAATCTAACAAGGAACCACTACCGAGTTAGGTAATCAACTTTTGAATCAAGTCAGATTCTAAACTTCTACAGAGTTTAAAAGATTTCTCTGTAGACGTATGTAGCAATCTTTTTACATTTCAGTATTGAAAACAGATAAAGGTGACGAACTAAAATGACGAACTTACTCTCAGAAGATTGCTATATACGTCTACAGAGAAACCTTTTAAACTCCTTATGCACTAAGATAAACTCCGTTATCAAAAACTCCACTACTATAGATATTGACAAGAAACAAACTTTGATTGTCAAAATTTCAGCTATGCCACAAATCTACGGTCTTCCCAAAATACACAATAAAAAAGTCTTCCTTCGACCGATAGTGAGCACCATTAATTCACCAACCCAATCGTTAGCATGTTATCTAGCTGCAAAACTCTTGCCGTTGACAAGAAATACAGAAACTCAAAGTAATGATTCTACAGACTTTGTAAAGAAAATTAAGAATTTGCGTATAACAAAAGAAAATATCCTAATCAGCTTTGACGTGGTATCTCTTTTTACTAAAGTTTCGGTCGACGAAGTGTTGTTTTTGCTCAAGGAGAGATTACCGAAGAAGAAGTTCTGCTCATCGGACTCTGCCTTAAAAACACTTATTTCAGTTATAATGACAACTTGTTTAAACAAGTAAAAGGAGCAGCCATGAGTTCATCGCTCTCTCCAGTTATAGCCAATATTTACGTGGAATGTTTTGAAACTAAAATTATGAAAAATGTTGAGTTAAAACCAAAAACTTGGTTCAGGTATGTTGATGATACGTTTGTTGTATGGCCTCATAGCAAAGATAAACTAAATCAATTCTTTCAACATCTAAACTCGGCACATAATAGCATTAAATTTGCTATGGAGAACATAACTGCAGTCTAGTCTTTTTTGATTTTTTACCAGTACGGTAATAAAGAAAATAACGGAAAATTAGGGCATTCCGTTTATAGAAAGAAAACGCACACTAATAGATACTTAAAGGCCAAATCTCAATACCATCCAGTACAGAAAAATACTGTTTTGCATACTTTAGCCAAAAGAGCTATACGTGTGTCAGATAATGAAAATCTACAAAATGAAAAAGAAACACTGTTGGAGTCTCTACAACAAAATGGATACGGGTTCAAAAAGATCCAAAACGCATGAAAAAGAGCAATAAATCCATACTGTATGCGTTCGACAAGCAAAATACGCAGGGTGCTAAAGAAACATAATATTAAAACTGTCTTTACGACTAAGGATACCCTAGACACCTGGTTTACATCTGCTAAAGACAAACAAGGGGCTTTAAATCATGCCGGAGAATACAAATTTTTTTGTTCCTGTGGATCAAGAAAAGAACATATGGCTGACTGCAAACATCGCAGAGTTACTAAATCAGCAGTGGCAGAACACGTGTGGAACCAAGGACACGCGCTGAATTTTGACCAAACTAAAGTGTTGGTTAGAACTCGTTTCTACTTCTCAGACTAATCCGCAAAGTTGTAGAAATAGAAAAACACCAATGTAATATGAACCGAAAAGACGGTTTAAGATTTAGCAAATTTTGGTTACTAGTATTATATCCTTTAAGACAAAGATTAACCTTCTTGGAAAGGACACAAACACTTACTCCGAGTAATAACCAAATCAGTTAAGTAGTAACAGAAGAATAAGGTCTGTTAATCACGCTAATCGCTATTGATATAAATATCGTCATTATGCAAGCTGCAATGTATTGCGATACGTTAGTTTGATTGAGTTTACGAACGACAATACGGCAAAGGCCAAGTTCTACTGCTTGTTTTGGCTCTCAAGAAGAGACTAGGACTAAGCCTATGTCTGGGTGTTTAACTACGACGCGGTTTAAGCCGAAACTCGTTTATAATCATGAAAGATTTTTTACCAATCAAGCATGTTCAAAAATTCGCACATAAAGGAAATATACTTCAAAAAAACCAAAACCTCTAACTAACTAAACTCAAGAAGTAAAAGAAAAGTATCTAACAGATTTAAAATTGTGATATACGGAATAGAAAGAAAAAGTAAAAAAAAACTAATAAAGTTGTGCCAAAAAGTCGTCAACAGACGATATGAGATTCTTTCACAAAAAAAACAAACAGACCCCTAAGATCTAAGCAAAGAAAAACCGACAAAGAAATTTAAAACAAAAAAAAAAGATTTTGATTAGAGTCGACACTATTCAGACTACCTAAAAAGCAAAGAAAAAAATTAATAATCCCTAAGTCACAACCACAAAATTTCAAAAATCAAACACTTTTTAAGTGCCCAATCCAAGTCAAACTCAAACCGCGTCATCCAAAACAAAACCAAAAAAAAGAAGTAAGAGTAAATAAGAAAGAATAAGAAGTTTCACTAGCTAGACAAAAATCCTGAGTCAGTGCTCGTCGTTTTAGAATGTCACATTGGTGACTGACAACATTAAAAATACCGACTAAGTGAATGTACGTAGAGTACAAAAAGCGACGTTGCAGTCTATTCGAAGCTTCAACCAAGCACCTCTAAAAACCTACTAAACCCAAACAAGCAAAAGAAGTAACTGTGAAAGAAAAGAAAAAGAAAGAAACATAGTTGCATTTAACACTAAAAAAAAGTTACTAAAAAAGAAAAAAATGTTTAAGTCATAAAAAAAAAAAAAAAGAAAGACAAAAAAGAAAAACAAAGAGTCAGACAGAGAAAGATAATACAATATGTAAGTTTCTGATTCGTTCTTCTCTCTGCAAAGAAAAAACGAAAACAAGTAACCAATCTTTCAATACATAACTAACCGTCCAAGAGGCGAATCGTAAAGAGAGACAAAAAAAAATGGCTGGCACATAGAAAAACCCTAGATCCAAAAAGAATGAAATGAGATGTAGAAAGATAGAGATACAGAAAAACGGACAAAGATAAGGTTTGATGTTAATGTTTATTCTTCACCCCGTAGAAGAACAACAGGAGAGGCAACCTTACGGTGTCCAACCAACGGCTCTAAAGATAAACCTTCAAAAAGAAGAGAAAGAAAGAAAGAGATGTGACATAGAGGTGATTAGACAATCAAGAAGAAAAAAAAGAAAGACAAGAAAGGAAGAAAAGAGACGGCGAAAGATAAAGTATATACAAAAAAAATATTAGTAAGTCATAGAACGAATACGTACCAATTGCTGTCCCCAAATTGGAAAGTTTACTCCAAGACTTAAATGGCGACAAGCGGAATAGGAAATTTAAAATAAAAAGAAAAAAACCTAAACTAAAACCAAAGTGACTTACCAATCTTAAAATAGCCGACTAAGCGGATGTAACTATATAGAAAATATAGAAAAGTAATCTGTCCCAAAGTAAGATGGTTAAAAAAAAAACCCAAAGGATTTTACTTAAAATTTTTAAGAAGAAACAATATAATTTAATACAGCAAACACACAATTGGTAGCATCCCAGCTATAAGCAACAAAATACCGTCAACACAATCGTAGAACCAAATCACTAAATCTACAGACGAGAACCAGAAGAATATCCAAGAGTTGAAATCCTATGCTTAAAAGCGAATTAACATTTTCGACGTTTGCGCCGTCAATAAAAGAGGAGAGGTCAATTAGGAATAGAAAACAACACAATTAACAATTTGCGGACAAGTAGATGTTTCAGAAAGGGTAGTAGCTTCCACACCTGCAGAGGAATTAGAACGTTTAGTTGCTCCAACTTTTGCGATTTCTGCGACACACACGCAAAACAATAACGAATATATTTTGTCGCTTTTAATCTCATATAAGGCCAGTAAAAATGACGTCAAAGAAGAAGTAACGTCTTGGCAATACTACTATGACCAGAATTGGAATGAATATGAGGGTCGTGAGTAATAGGTTTACGGCGGTCGTTCAGAACTACTAGCTTCAACAGCTGCGTATCGCAAAGAAAAACTCGTAATTGTTTGCACAGAACACATTAGATCACTAACCAACGAGATCTTCGACAAGAAGACGCCCCTTTAGAACAACAACAACCAAGAATATTCGAATTAACAGTAAACACAGAAGAAGAAAGTGAAGAAACATCAAGAGAACATGCAACCGGATTAGACAACGACTGACGATCATGGTGTTTACTTGCGGTAACCAAAGATGTCCAAAAACGTAATAAACTTAGGTTAGACCGTATATGTGAAGCAGACCACAGTCAGCGGAAAAATAGTTTTTTTCCTTTGGAAAAATTCTAGATGTCAAAAGCAACGACTTCGCGACTATCCATCTAGCGAAACGTGAACGAAACTTATACGGGACACTTTTAATATAACAGCCAACTTTATTATTTATTATGGCCGATATATTGAATTTATACGTCATTAAATAGAGCTATTCAACCATGTATAACATTGTGTTTGTCATAGTTACGTCATTATCTGTCAAAACTTTGTCATTTATTTGCTTATATCTGTAAAGACGTTTTTTTTCTAACTTTACTTCTTTACTTTTGACCAAAAAATAATTGTGTGTTTTGACAAAAAAAAAGAATTAAAAAGGGATGCCAAGATTTAAATAAGAAAAGTATAAGAAGAGAAGAAGACCAAATTCAACAAAAAAAGAAAGAAAATGCTTGCTTCGAATCGCAGGTTTCAATTCTCGACTCGCTGCAGCAGCTTTATCCACAATTTCTTGATAACGTTTAAGAAAAACACTTTTACCAGTTTTACCTGGCATTTTGTTCATTTATTTATTTTGGTGTTTAAAGGTTTTGCTACACAACCATCACACCACACTTAAAATATATGTCATGATTTATGAAAATAATTTCGTAAAATGTAATATTTTTTATTTTAGTATCACAAAAACTATGAAACAATGTACAATCGATGTGGATATAACAAACTCGTTTGATTATAAAATCTCAACCTCGTCTGTTATATAACCCAGATCGGGCTAATGCCGTTATATACTATAACAGAGGAAAACAAAACGAATGTGTAGTTAGCAGTTACGAAAAACCCACATACAAGTGTAAAAAGTATTTGCAAAGAACAATAATTTAGTTACTACTCTATGCAAAAAATAGTTTTAAGAAGAAAATAGCATTGTGTGAGTGGATCCTACAAAAAGTTAATCGACAGAATGCCTTTTTTGACTATGTATTATTTGGAGATAAAACTAAATTTTATAAAAATGCTTGGGTTAACAAACATATTTTTTACTGTTATTTTACCACTAAATCATATCACATAATTACACACAGTCAAAGTAGATGATGGCTAAATCTTTTGGGAGGCATTGTTGGTAACTATGTAGTAGGACCTTATTTTTTTGAGGAGCGTTTAATAATGAGATGTACATAGGTTTTTTGGTAAATTAGTTACCATTATTGGAAGAGGTTTTACTGTGCATACGTCAACAAATTTAGTTTTTCCATGACGGTGCTGCTATGCACATGCACATCTCAAGGTTAACTTCATAATCACATAGATGGATCGAAAGAGGTGGATCAGTACAGTAATTATCTAAGTCACCAGAAATAATTAAAATAGACTTATGTTTTTGGGGTGAAGTTCATAATACACCTTCAACAACAAAGGATTACATGAATACAATATTTATTTCAAAATGTGAGTGTAAAAATGCTTTGTAATTTAAGAAACTTTTTAAATGATCTTTTTCAGGTATGCAAAAATGTTTTGGGAGGTCATTTTGAACATCTGGTGTAATTAAGACTGATTTTGTTTTAATAAAATTGTTGTTTTTTATTCTTCCGTTGCTGTAATTTCTGTAAGATTTATTTGACATAAACTCTATTTTTGCATTTATTACTTGACCACTGAATTAAGAAACAATAATGGTAAACTGTCAGTTTTTGACAAATGAATCACGACTAACTAAGAATTGGTAAACGTGTCGATAGCGAATTAATACTTTTCGATAGTGATATAAAATACAGGGGGCCCATTTAAAAACATTGAAAAAATAATGTATTTGCATTTTTACACACCCTGTGATCGTAATAATAAATATTAGCAAGATCAATCCTTTTTAAAAATCTGGACAATGGTTAAAACGATTTGACTGCAATACATCACTGTTCTTAAACTTCTTTTAAATTATACAGGGTTTTAAACTTGTTACGATGTTTCTAAAAAATTGGTTATAACTTGTTAAATACTTTGTATGACATATTACAACTTACAACTTGTAAAACTCTAACTAATTTTAAAATATCAAATTTAAGATTATATACAATCATTTTAATTTTTACTTTGATACCTCAAATGACATAGAAGATACTGGACTTTACCGCACTAATCAATCACCCTGTATGTACGTCAATTAAAAAAAAATTATTTTAGAATTTTGGTTTTGTAAATAAAATTTACTTTGAATGGTATAGCAAGATATTCAAAATACTATCAGTCGAAAACGGAAACAGAAGAGCATTTTTGCGATATGTTTTTAAAATAACGTTATTTTGCTGCTGCATCTTAAAGTGTTTTGCAACTCTAAATAGAAGCTTTTTGATTATTTATGCTTTAATAGAATTTAGACAGTTTTTCATTCTGAATATATCCGGTGTTTTTTTTCACAGAAACTGAGCTTTCGTCACACGTCGCAGCAAACATCTTCAGAGCATTGCGATGAAAGCTCGGCTTGTGCGAAATCGACAACACCGGATATATCCAGAACAAAACAAGTATTTGCTTTAATAAAAATCGTACAACTACTTTTTTTTAATCATTAAGTTTGTAAACAAAGTAAATTAAAAATAGGATTGTGTTTGTGATTCAACTTTTAGTTAAAGGATTTTTCCTATCGGAAAATATATTAATATAAGCACTTGAAGCTGAATAAGTACAAGTTAAAACAACCACTTGAACACGTTTCATAACATGTTATACGATGCAGATTAAACTAAGAAATTTATTTTAGTTGCACTATTAAAATATTTATACAAACACATTCTTCTCGCATCTTACCATAATAACTCCGCATACTTTTAAAATTTCATCTTTCGTAAATAATTCTTCGACTTGAAAAAAGTTCAATATAAAATCGGCAACGTAAATTTTATCTTCTTTGTAACCTTCTGTATTTTCTCTAGTTTTACAATGCGATTCTAACTTAACAATCTTTTTCCAAACATCCGGCGCGAAATACTTTTGATACAAACATCGCAATACTGTAACACATCGATATATGGGATGGTGCACTTCGAAATTACTAACTGATACCTACAGCAAAATTAGTACTTATTAAAACATAAATGTTATTACCTTTTTTCCTCTTTTTATGGTGTAGTAACACTCAGGTATATGGGCAGGATTGTTTTCACATTCCTTGCAACACAACGGCCATCCGCATTTAGAACACTGCGTTACACTTTTAGAGTTTATGTAATTACCACAACCCATACAAGTCGGAAGTGTTAACTGCAACGGGCCTACAACCATAGGTTTTTCAACAAATATGATATCGCCTTCTTTAATGTCTTTAGTAGCAACAAAGTGACGTCCAATTTCGCCATCGTTTTGCATCTAAACACAAAAATCAAGTAATACGTATAACAAACACAAACGAATTACCTCAAAAGGTCTACATTGTTTTTTGTGACTTTTCCAGTGCTCTTTTTGATGTTCTTTATTGCAGTAAAAGACGTTGTGGCACCCAGCGCATTTTTGGGAAGCCGGGCTATGGCACACTTCACAATTAGCCATTGCTACGATAGCTTCACTTTTGATTTAAAATATGAGAATTCATGTAAATATTCCTACGTTTATAAATATCGAAGCATTTAAAGTATCCAAAAATAATATTTAACACCTACTTTTCAGAGTGGGATAGCGCAAAATTATTTTTGTTTTAACATTTCTTAACTTCCATTAACGCAAATTTATAAAAAATGCATTAATGACTCGAACAAGGCAATTTGTTTTAATGGGAGCTATTAAAGATTGTTTGTTTAAAAAGAGTTTCCAAGTTATTCAATTGTTTGTGTTAGAAGTTTTATGATAATGGTCGAGTCTAAATGGGTACTTGTAATTCCACGGAAATTATTAACTGGCGTTAATTTATGGCCAGGTTCTTCTAGTCGATGGAAAAAATTAACGTTTATTATTCTAATAATGTTGTTGGTTTTAATGGAAGTTGGACAAATTTGTTATTTTCTAATAAATATTAAAGATATTACTGCAATGGCAGCTACAATGTCTACAATTTCAACAACGTTTCAAGTAAGTTAAGTTCTTGGATATGTCGTACAAGAAATGTTAAGTATAGAAAAGTTGCTTTACATACAATGTAAATTACGATTAATATTATAAATTCTCAAAACGTGTTTATGTGTTCTGCATTATTTAAAAGCTCATTAATCAATATAAAACCCTATTAAAGACTGAAAAAAAAATTGTATTGTTTACTGATATTGGTATAAATTTTCTGATGGTGTCTAAGTTGATGCTTTTGCTTTATAATAGTTTTTTCCTTCAAAATTTTTAGGGTAAGGATCTAACGTTCTTTATTTAGTAAATAAATTACAATTATCGCAGGTTTCGCTCGATACATAAACATAAAACATAAATAATACATACATAGAATAGCTACAAATATTCGATTTATTTTTTAGTTTAATTTGCAGACTAATGGTATTCTACAAACAAACTAAAATACATCTTCAAGTTTTTTAGAGTTCGTTGATACCGAAGTAAAAAAACTATTTGTAAAAAAATTGAAGTCGCCAAACTTAATGAGCGTCAACAAAAAAGAGTAGAAAAAATACCAGTAGCAACTCACAACCTACAAAAAAATGTCCAAAAGTATATAATAGATCTTGAAATAGAAAAAAACTTTAGATCAAAAAGACAAAAAAATACTCAAATAGAATAGAAAATTTAAAATTAGAAAATAACTATCAAAGAAAAACAATTACAGTTAGTAGAACAATAAATTATAGAAAACAAATAGTCTCTGGTAAAGAAAATCAAAAAAATTAGGTTTAGTATAAAAAAAATAAAATATAGTTATAAACCGCTTATCTAAAAGGAGCCAAGCAACTTTTTGTGTTTTTTAAAAAAATTGATTTTAAGTTTTGAGTTGTATGGCAAATCAACACATTAATTTGTTTAAATCTATTATGCTTAAAAAACTACATATAAATATAGACAATCCACTGTTTTCATATGAAGAGAAGGGGAATTTTAGTGTTAGCATTTGGTTCCTTTTTGAGAAAACTGCTAAACAAAAAAAAAACGGTTGTTTTGTTTCTTGAATTTATCTTCAGTATTAAAAAAAAAATAAAATAAAAACCTAAATATTGATTCAAAAACATTCTTCTTTTTTCTTTCTAATATGGATAATCACGCTTAGGTAGACTGCTGCCTGTTTTCTACCTTTTATGCTTCTTTGAATGTAGACGTCCAACATTCTTTCCAGCGTTTTGGTGGACCGTTTTGAGATCTTTTTTCGATAGGGTTGTTTACTCTCACATTTTTTACAAATCCGTTGTCATTTAAAAACGTATTTATTTAAACAATATTATTAACAGAAAATTATTTGTACAAAAAAATCAGGGTTGCAAAAGCTACTTTTCTTAATTTCTAACTAGTTCTTAAAATTAGCAGTTTGTTCTAAATCTGTGGTATAAAAACTTTTAAATTTGTCCAAAACTAGTGACATTATACTCTTAATGTTAAAACTGTTTTTAAGACTAAGATTATTCCTGGTTTTTGGACTAAAATAGAACCAGAAAAAAAAAGACTTTTTAATACAATTTCTTGTTCCTATATGCGATGTAATGCACGCAATTTTTGATTAAGTTTTGAAACTCATATTATACCTATATATGGAAACCAAAATAAAATATAGATGTTTAGAAAACACAAACAGGAGGTAAACGATACTGTACAATCCATCAAAATTACAATAGATCAATGAAAAACGCACTTCAAAAGTCTATATAAAAGAACGGAAAATAGAGAATTACAAACAGAGGAAAAAACAAAGATACAATAGGAATAAAAAGTAACGAGGTTACAAAACCTCTAAAACACCTTGGAAATCGAAAGAGTTTGGGACCGGACAGCATAATCAATGAAATGCTGAAATATGGGCAAAAACTCCACAAACAAATGAGCGTATTCTTTAGAAGTGTAATAGAACAAAAAGTAATGCAAAGAGAATGAAAAAATAGTATAACGATTCCCATATTTAAGAAGGGACAGAAAACAATAGTGATGTAAAGGCGGAATAACACTCTTAAATAGCATCATGAAACTCATCTAAGTGCTAATAACAAAGAATTGAGATAGAGAAGAACAGCAGGGTTTTAGAAAAAATAGATCTACAATTGATACTAAAACAAATTACAAAAAATTGTTCGCATTCAACAAACCAGCTTATACATCTTTTGTAGACATAAAAAAAGCATTCGGTAAAGTATGCATTACAGACATTACGCAGACACTGAAAGAAAACCATGTAAATTAAAAAAATAATACAAATAGTATACGAAATAACCAAAAATTGCAAAACAGCAATCAAAGTAAAGGATAATACAAGCAAACAAATAAAAATTAACGATGGTATAAGACAAGGAAACTCACTGAGTCCATTTTTCTTTAATGCGATCATGTTTAAGGTAAATAAAACAATTACCTAACGAAACCTGATATAATGGGAAATATTTACTTTCATATTATATGCTATGCGGACGACGCGGCATTCATCGCCGACACACAAGACAATTGACAAAAGTTGTTGAATATATTTATTCAGAAAGTCAAACGACTAAACATGGTAAACATGGCAAACTGCTACAAGATAGAATAAAAAAAGAAGACCTGAGAAAAATGAGTAATATACAGCATGTAGCAAAATTAGTGCGACAAAGAAAACAAAAACAATAGAACAAACAAGAACCTAAGGAAGACCACCAGACGATGGCATGAATGTTGGATTTCAACATCAGAAGAAGTTTAAAATGGAAGAAAGGCAACTGCTTATCTATATGAACATAATAAATACAATTTATGGCAAATCACTACACGATAGATTAAGAAGTGAAGACCTGAGAAACACGAGTAATTACAGAATGTAGCAAAACTAGTATGACAAAGAAGAAAACAATGGAACAAACGCGTAGACAGAATAGATAGACTAAGTAAACGTTCAAAAATAAACAAACCAGTAGAAAAAACAACAAGGAAGACTACCAAAAATATGGCATAAATGTTGGACGTTAACATCAAAAGGAAACCATATATGAAAGAAGTCCTCTAACATAAAGCTTTTTTAAAGTTCCATGCTTGAAATCAAAATGCTTGTCAGGTATTAACTTGTTCTTTTGGATTATTGCGCTTGCGCTCGTTAAATTTAATTGACCAAAATGCCGTTCGCGATGCTATTTATGAAATTCAACTTCAAAAAACAAATAATAATTATTAACAATACTACAAGGTCAAATCGTTTATCCGCAAAAATTAAAGAATTAATATATTCATACTTTAAATGATTTGGAACAATAAACTGCATTTTATTTTGGTACCAAATATTTTCGTGTGTAAATAAAAGTTCCATATTGAAACAGTATATTATAAACTTTATTAAAACTATTTTTGAACACATTTTATATTACACCTATGTAACAACCTATTAATAAGTCGTGAATATAAGTTTTAATCACATTTTAAGTACTTGTTTATAATAGAATAAATAAATCAAACTTAAAGTGTCATTGAATTTTTACAAGTTACGTTCGTTTAGGGGCGGAGGAAATACCATCGCTAGCACGATAAACAAAAATTTGTATTTTTCTTGTCAACCATATCCTGCTTTACTATAATACGATAAATAATCGTTTTTCTTGTATTTTTTAGAAATGTCAATTAAAAACAATTGTAACAACGAGCCGTAGTGTCGCAGCGACGCGACACACTTTAGTTAGAGAGGACTGCCTCGCGGTAACAAAAGACTACCTTTGACATTAGTTTTAATTTTATGATTTTCGAAAAAAGTCAATTAAAGTGTTAATTCATTTTGAATGTATCCGTTAACTAAATAAAACTGTGTGTTACGTGTATTAGTGGCTATCAATACTATAACTATTGAAACGAGGGTAATATAACCCACACCTGCCTGCCACAAGTGGCGCCCAACGCGTTGCCTTACGTTTTCGGTGGTGAACAGTATTCAACAAACGTTTAAAACGAAAGTAAGATTTCGTAATTGTTTCGTCAAGATTGCTGCGTTTGGTGTTAACAAACTAGCGTCCTCCATTACGAACAATTCAAATATTTGTTTAGCTACTCGAATTAACCTGTGTTTTTAGAACTGCGCATCACACTACTCAGACAGCACGGTATTTGTTTATGCTGTTACGATCAGGAAAAGTTACCAGTGATTTGACAAATATGGCAGAAAATCAACCACAACAGTTAATTATGACAGTAGAGATGATTCAGAATTTAATCCAAGGGATTCAAGTAAATAATCAACACAAAATTCAAACTGTGAGTACCGCAAATTTTTCTGCATGTAAAGCAAGGTTTAATGGTGATTCAAAGTCCGATATCGAAGCATACATTGATTCAATAGCGGTATATAAGGAATGTCTTAATATAAGCAACGAACATGCACTAAAAGGACTTTCAATGCTTCTAATAGATGATGCAGCTACATGGTGGCAAAGAATTAAAAGTTCAATTTAATGCTTTGATGAAGCTATCACATCACTTCGACATGCTTATGGTTATCTAAAGTCTGCACACCAAAATTTCCAGGATTTGTTTGCATTTAAACAAGATAATGAGAAAACCGACTTCTTTATTTCTAAAACGCTCGTCTTACAGACAAATCTGTTATTAAAAAACATGTACAACTTGACATGGTGTATGGACTTTCAAATGTGAGAATAGAAAAAATTAGTTGCGATAAAATAAACTCATTGAAAGAATTGATCGAATCTGCACGTGTCATTGAATAAACTTTCTCTGAAATTCCAAGTAGATCAACTAACTCTATTTAAAATAATTTGCCTTACAATAGCCATCACAATCATATTCGTAAACCTAAACATGTGTTTATTGTAATAACTACGGACACGTTAAAGATGAATATAAGAAGTTATTACGCATACGTTCCCAGTCTTCAAATGTTACTGAGAATTAGAAACATGTTGTGAATAATGCTAGTTCTGTAGGTTCAAGTGGTGACTGTAAAATTTCATGTTATGGATGCAAAACACCTGGGTATATCCGCAGCAATTGCCTTAATTGTTCAAAAGGTAAAACCGAAGTTGCTCATGTGAGTACATTTAGATCTGATTCACCTATTGAATTTTTATGTAATATGTTTAATGATGTATCAAACTGTAAGAATTTGTATTCTCAGAATGCACGACCACTGACTAGTGTTCACATCAAAGGCCATAGCGGATACAGTTACCTGGATTCCGGTGCTCAATCTAGCATAGCAGGTACTACACTCAGAAATATACTTCTGCAGGATGGCATCCCATATTTTTCCAAAATCATGGAAATGACACTAGCAGATGGCAAAACGTCAAAGGTTAATGTACTTGTATTTCAAGTTAAAATTCTCTTAGGAGGGAGATCGCATAATATTTCATTAATTTCTGTACCAGAACACTCTCAAAGTAAAACACTTTTAGGTGCTGATTTTTTAAAAGTAACAAACATTGTTATTGATATACCTCATGAATCATGGTTCTTTGGAGATTTTCCTCAAAGGATTTACCCATTTGACTCTGAACCAAATTCCGTAAATCAATGTTCGTGTTTTTTGAATTCAGTTCAGTTAAAAGACATTAAATTGCGCTCTGATGAAGGTATTTCGTTTACTTTGGTAGAAAAATCCGAATTTAATAATGTTCTCGAGAAAAATCTTGATTTATTTCTACCCAACAAAGAAGCCACTCCGTATGCAGAACATACCATTACTCTCACAGATAATACTCCTATAGCAGTTCCATTTTATCGTCTCTCCGAAGGAAAAAAAGAAATCGAACATCTTCTATCGGAAGATATTATAGAAGAATGTGAATCTCCTTATGCTGCTCCAATAGTCTTAGTGCCAAAAAAATGGAGGCACAAGGCTAGTAGTAGATTATCGAAAACTAAATGCTATCACTTGTTCAGATAAATATCCATTGCCTCATATCGAAGATTTACTTCATTCGGCTAAAAAAACCACTTATATGACAACTCTTGATCTTAAATCAGGTTACCATCAGATTTTAGTCAAGCCAGAAGATCGGGATAAGACCGCATTTATTTGCCCTTTAGGTTCGTTCCGTTACATGCGGATGCCGTTTGTATTGCGAAATGCACGGAACATGTTAGCGACATACAATTTGTGTTCAATCGCCTAAGAATGTTTAAGCTTCACTTAAACAGATCCAAGTGCACATTCGGTTGCCCTTCTGTCAATTACCTTGGTCACGTGATTAGTCCCCAGGGTTTGAAGCCGAATCTAAGCAAAGTGTCTGCCATTCTAGATATGCCTACGCCCAAAAACACGAAACAAGTTCTCTCTTTTCTCCAAACCTGTTCATGGTACCGCCGTTTTATATAGAATATTGCAGGTATA
Source organism: Aquatica leii (assembly GCA_035610365.1). Taxonomy (NCBI): domain Eukaryota; kingdom Metazoa; phylum Arthropoda; class Insecta; order Coleoptera; family Lampyridae; genus Aquatica; species Aquatica leii. Next base: position 30,965,983 of record CM069437.1, on the reverse strand, counting down.
GCTAAACCTCTCACGAACCTCACAAAGAAAAATGTAGTTTGGACTTGAGATCCTAAACAAGAAGAAACCTTCCAACAACTAAAAAAGCTGTTAACAACTAGTCCAATTCTCCGTCAGGCTGACGCAAAGCTTCCTTATGTTCTTAGAACCGACGCTAGTGCATATGCTCTTGGTGCATGTTTACTCCAGGGGGAGGGTCCCGACGAGAGACCCATAGAATATGCATCCAGATTGTTGACACAATCGGAACAAAATTATTGTACTACAGAACGCAAAGCATTAGCTGTCGTGTGGGCCGTTAACCGTTTTAGAGGTTACTTAGAAGGTTCCACTACTGTTGTTCAGTCGGATCATCAACCGCTAAGGTGGCTCATGTCATTAAAATCACCAACAAGTCGTTTAGCACGATGGTCACTTCTTCTCCAGTATTATGACTTAAAAATAGACTATACTCCAGGTCGATTAAATGTTGTAGCTGACATGCTATCAAGACCTGCTTTGGAAAACTTAGAAGCCAAACTTGTAAGCATTGATTTACCCAAGGAAAGTACCAACGAAGTGCGCCGTGAACAAATTAATGATCCCGACGTAAGTAAAATCATCGGCTGCTTCGAACGTCTACTGATGATGTCGATTTTAAACAATGGACCGAACGTGGGTATATTATGATTAACGGTATTCTACATTGCTATGTTCCAGACTCAGATGAGGAGACTGCTCAGCTAGTAGTTCCGAAGTCTTCTGTTAGTAAGATCATCTCGGAATGTCATGATTGTCAACTAGCTGGTCATTATGGAGTTGATCGTACAATGCAGCGAATCGCCAGTAGATACTATTGGACAAGTATGCATCGTGGCATAACCCATCACGTAGCAAAATGTCTAGATTGCCAAAGGTATAAAGCTTCTAACTTGAAACCCATCGGACAGATTGAAACGCCCATTCAAAATCAACGATTTGAAGTTCTTTCTATGGACTTATTTGGACCTCCACCTGAGACAGAGGATGGATATAAATGGATCTACATAATACAAGACACAACCAGTCGCTGGGTAGAGCTCTTTGCATTAAAAGTTGCTTCTGCTGAAAATTGTTCTAGAATTCTTATAGATGAAATAATCTTACGTTTTGGACTTCCTAGGCGCGTAATTAGTGATAACGGTGTTCAGTTCGTGAGTTCCGTTATGCAACAGACAGCTCATTGTCTCGGTTTTTTACAGACTTTAGTGCCATTGTATCATCCGGAAGCTAACCCGGTTGAGCGCAAAAACCGCGATTTAAAAACACAACTTTCTATCTTAACTGCTAACAATCATACACAATGGAAAGATAAACTCCCAGCAGTGCAATTTGCCATGAATAGTGTGAAATCTCAAACAACCGGTTTTAGTGCTGCTTATCTTACATTCGGACGCGAGTTACGCACGCCCGAAGACGTACACCGTGATTTTCGCGCGATTATAGAGAATGAAAATTTTGTTTCTCAAGTAACTCCATACTTGCGTAACCTTGCTGATACCTTACGTCTTGCTCGTGAAAATCAAGAACAACAATAAGACCGATATAAGAAGTACAGCGATGCCAATCGTCGTCCAGCTCCAAATTTTCACATTGGAAACAAAGTGCTCATAAGAACGCATGTCCTCAGTAAAGCTAAAAGTTCCTTTACTTCCAAGTTCGCGCCACGTCGTGATGGTCCATATTTGATTCACAAGATACAACTTATGAGGTTACCTCTGTTAGTAACCCAGATGAAATTTTAGGAAAATATCATGTCGCTGATCTAACTCCTTTCAACTCAGACGAAGAAACTGCTCCAATCATTCCTATTCGCAAGAGAGGACGTCCATCTATTCAAACTGAAAGTTTTTCTCGTGAATCTAGTGAAGCTGGAACAGAAGTTCCCGCCACACAATGAAATATTTTACTTTTACATTCATTTACTATTTTCAATGTTTAAGCCGCTGTTATAGTAAAAAGAGAAAAAATAACAACAGTCGCCGTGAAAGAAATAATCTAATTTTAATTTTATTAATTGCACTCCATATACCTAATTGCAAGTGCAATGCAGTAATCAGTTATTCATAGTTTAATGTATTTATAAATTATAAATTATTTATTAAAAATAATTAAACAAAAGATCTTGTAACTACTCTTATTTTAACAGAGTCATAATAATACGTTAAAGGTTATGGCAGAGTTGCTGGTTGCTCTAATAAGACACTGTTCATTACCGGGACTCCAGCATTTGATCAGTGAGATATTCCGGCTACGTTCTATTCAGTCTTCTAACTGCGAACTGGTGAAAGTAAAAGTCGGCAACGAGTTGGTTCGTGAGGTGTAGTATGATGAATTAAATGTTGAGATTGTGATGAAAAATTTAATTGTTGATATTCTATGATGTGTGGGCTAATGTTTTTGATATGAAGTATCTTGATGTGTGATGGCTCACTGCATTATAATTTGATTCTGTAGAACAATACAGGTATTATCATGCAATTTGCGTCAGATTGGCAAGTTTCTTTAGGTTGAGGTTCTAATTTTTTGATTCACACTTTTATACTTTCCAAGTCAGCCTTTGGTCGAGGTAAAGTTCTAAGTACTTTACCTCAGTTTTTACCGGGATGAGTAGTTGTACCAGGTGACGACTGGAGGGCTTGTATAATGTTTATTGGTAAAAACAATTTGCAATCATTTGTTTTTGTTAACTTGCCAACTTTAAAGAAGGTTCAGGCATGACTAGATACTTGATCCAAGTCGGTATTAGATGACATTATTGCAGTATTGTCTGCGAATATGGCAAATGTTTTCTGTTATAGCGATTTGATAAATTGAAACTATGCCCTTAAAATCGACTTTGTGTTTGTGTTAAATAAAATTTTAAAAAGCGGAGAATTTGGCGAGGTAGTTTTAATTTTATATAATTTGTTGCATATCCAAGAAAACGAATGCACACACCTTTTTTCCTTTGATAGTACCCTTAATGTGATTGACTATTCTATGATGTTGCTAGATGGTTGAATGTCTTTCGCGGAAATTAAACTGAGTGAAAATTTGCTTTTTTGGAGGTGTTATACTTTTAATTCTGTATAACAACAGGCGTTCTGATATTTTTGATAATAATAGTAACAAGCTTATCGGTTTATAAGGTGCGACTTGTTGTGGAGGTTTACCATAATACAATCATAATAATTACGACAAATTTTCATTGAGTGAAGAAGTAAAACATGCGATTGTTGTAAGTACTATTCCTTTTTTAGAAAAGTGTTTTAATATGCATATTTCCTACTATAAAATCGTAGCCGGGGGTGGGGGGAAATAATTATTTCATTTTATTTCTCTGTAAACTTTATTGAGTGGAGTTGGTATCAAGAGTAAAGATAACCGCCCAGGTGTGACAAGCACGGTGGTTGCCCGTACTTAACAAATTCAACACTTACTCTAATAATTAATATTTGAACAATATTAAATTTTGTGGTAAGCGACAATGATCAAACAGGTTTTAATTGAATGATAAGTTTATTAATAAAAGGTCGGTTATTTATACAGTTTGCCATGTTTATTAAATATACATATTTCAATTTTTATGTATCACTGAGTTGTGCATTTTGGCATCGATTTTGTTATGAAATATTACCTCAAGCTCTTACATAATTAACAAGCAATATTTTAATTTTTTGTTGTTTAATAATTTTAAACATTCTGCCCGGTCGATTTTGAAGAATTGGGCTTGGCAAAAGATTGTAGTTCAGTAATTTCTGTTGTAAGTTTGGTGTATCTTCTCCTAATTGTTCCCTTTCCATGTAGGGTTGCAAACGATGTTTCAAGGTGTTGTTAAAGAATGTATGTAGTTTTCGAGCAACTTGTTATCACTGGTATACTACCTCATTGATCTTTTTAAGTAGCACTGTGGTGCCTACAATTAAAACTAATTTTTGAAAAACAACCAATAATTATCTTAATTCTTAATACTATGTACTTATCGGTTAGAGTCTATCAATGAATGTTTTCTAGTTTTTTCGGAACTGTTAGCACTTCACTCGCGCACACTGTTTTTATATACAACATACTACACGATATTATCTGGTTTTCTTCTTCGGACATAGTCTTGGTTGTCCAGCAGTTGAAGAGCATTAGCGTAGAGGTGAAGTCTAGCTTCATGCTTTCAGTAAACCTTTTAATTTCTTTCTTGATGGTTGAGATGCGAAGGTCTCTATAAAGATCGGAATTTCAAACATACTAGGGAGCATTCACTATGTTTTGTAATTTGGTCATAAGTTGGTATGGGTGGATTTCAACTCTTTTAGCTTTATCCTCCATTGATTAGTCCAGTCAAGTATTGCATTGCTGGTTGTTTGTAGTTTTCTAGTGGAAAATTCTTGGTCTTGCTCTATTGTTAGTATTGCGGTGTCATCTGCAAACGTAGCCGCTGTGGTTTTCTCTAAGCCTGGTATATCGTTAGCATATAACAAATACTACTTCTATAAAGTTAAGCGACACTTTTCTAGAGATACAGAAATCGTGTAAATCTGGAATTTTATTAGGATCAGTGAGCTAGTACGTTGGCTGGCCTGTCGAATGATAGTTGCAGTTTTTTGTACGGTTTTTCTAAGTTCTCTATTTTTAGTCGTCATTAACCTGGATCCTTCACATGTTTCTAGTCGATGTCTCCTCTAACAATGAATCTTTCGCCAAGGTGTTTCAAGAGTATAAGGCAATCTTCTTTTTTAATGTTGTGTCTTTGTGGGGCAATATACAGTCCCCACGCTCTGTTTTTGTTTTAGAGACATGATTCCAACCACTGCTAATTAAATATAATTTCTTTGCAGGTGAAATTTTTTAAAGTGGTAAATTTTATCTGTTATTATGATTGCACTACCACCTTTAGCTTGTTTGTCTAGGTGAATGGCGTGATATGTTTTGTATTCATATCCATACTGCACTATATATTTTTGATGGGTGGCTAATATATTCTGCTTCGTCTGTATGTACCATCTTCACTTTCTTAACCGTTTATTTGAAGTAGTCTTTGCATAATTGGTCATCTTAAAAAAACCATTGTTGTGTAGACGCTTATTCAATTTTGCAAAATTTGGTTAATTGTTTGTCTTTTCCAGTTCGACTAATAATATTGAATATTTCGATTGGTTGTTGTATATTGTTTGATAGTATCGATCTCAATTTTTTTTGTTTTGTTGTTGTTCAGTAGACTGAATTCCGTTTTTTTGATTCATTATTGAATGATTTTTCCAAATTCTGGTGTTCTGGATGGAGTTTGCATGAATTAATGCCGTGGTAAGTACAGTTATGTCGCTTGGTTGATTTCGTATAAGTTTGACTGCAGCAGACGTTTGTGGATGTGTAACGTTTTTTTGCTGAATGATTGTAGGTCTGTGTTGTTTTATTTTGATGTTTTAAAGATTTTATGTTCTTGGTGTATAGGGATATGATGTGATCCTCTACAGTATTGTTGCTATAACACGTTTGTTGAAATAAGTGTTTTTAGCAGATGACATTTGCTTATTGTGTACTAAATGAATTCTCTTAGTTACAGGCAGTGCTCTAAATTTCTCACAATACCACAGCTTGTGATATTCATTACAGTAAGAATAGTAAATTCAAATGGTAGATTTTTTGGAAACCGTTATGTTCATTCGATCGGGCTTAATTTCTATAAGGTGGTATTTAGGTAATAAATCGCTTTTTAATCGCTTTTTTTCAGTTAGTGATGTTCTAGGAGAGTGTGGAAATGTAATAATTAAATGTTGCATTTTCGTTTTTTGGATAGTGTGATGCTTAGTTGGTTGTATTATTTAATGTATGTTAATATGTTTATGTTATTTGGATTGACGGGGTAGTTTCTCAGGCAGATTTTTGAATGAGCTGTGAAAGATATTCCACAGTTTCGTCAATTTTGTTAAGTGTGTGTATTTTATGTGACAGTTGTATGTTGTTCTTGATATATTGTTAGAAATGCTCTTGGTTCGTTTTGACGCAACAAAGTCTTGGTTGTGAGTTTTTTTATATAATACTCGTACTTAACGTTATTATTATTGGAGATGCTCTTAGTAACGGCAAAATGTACCAGATCAAAAGTTTTACGAAGGTCTGTTGGTCAATAGGTTGGTTCGTCGGTTGACAAGTAAAGTAAAAGTTATTATGCTGTATAGTGGAAAAAGTGCTTTTGGGTGAAATTAATCTAAAACTCTATGCAGTGTGCTTTGTGCTCTAGTCTCCGTTTACTAAGAAGCGATGTTCGAGTGGAACTCGTCGGATGAAATAATGTGCTTAACTAGAGAAAAATTAGTGACCACAGCAATAAAATAATTTTGACAAAGTATCTAATCATAATTACGGAACCTGTATATGCAGTTCTGTTCGAATGATTTGCGTAGTAGAATTTATAGTGTAGTATTTTTGTTTCTGTGTGAGATATAAAGTAATATATCGATTTTATTAAAATTTAAAACTAAGGCGACTTTACGAATACGGTTTTTAAAGCCATTTTAGTTCTATGCTGCTATTCTCATTAAGTTAACCATGATTGTGTTAATCTAGTAATGACTGTGTAATGTGTATAATACACAATAAGTGTATTGTTGATCCTGTGGAGTATACTAACAGTTTGTTATGTTAAAAGTGTTTGGGTATGATGTTTACACCGTATAAGATTTATTCTCGGATCGCCTACTTTCCGTTACATTGGGGAGGATTGCTGTCAAATCGAAAAGGTTTGACATCGTAATTTGATTAAAGAAAAATCATCTATTCGGTGACGGTGAAATAAGTCGGACATCATCTAACGTTATGTGCGCTCAACAAGGCTTTCGTTTCTAATTATTTGCACGCCTTCAGGCGAGTATTGGTCGTAGTATTTTTACAACTTTCGTAAAAGTTTTATTGGGGTAAGCGTTGTTTCCTATTTTTGTGATGTAATTTAATTCTTGAAAATAAAACTGGTTCATTCATTAAATTTCCATAATGACGTTATGTCACTTTTATTGAAGATATCGAAACCTTTAAGTATTAGATAAAATTCTAGCTGTATTGGAGGGCTCTCTTAACCAAGTATACATAATTAATTTAGGGTAAACTCGGCGTATTTAATTTTTTTCATTAATCGTATGTACTATGGGAAATTCACTTGTGGCGACACCGTATGTAAGGCTTTGTTTATTTCAGCAAATTTTAGGAATTTTCGAAAAGGTGTCACTTGCTAGTTACATTTTTTGAAAGGAAACTAAACTGTAAGTATTATGTTTTGCTAATTTAATTTTTGTTTACGTACCTATCGGGTTGTTGTCACAATTAATCATAAAACTTTTTTTGTACGTAACATATTATCAGTTCTCTAAATTATCGATATGTGTATTTTCGTGTTATAATTTACAAATGTTCATTTATTTGCAGCCGGAATGTAAAAGTTAGCCCGACAAGTATAATTCTTAGTAAGACGTGTTGCCCAACCGAAAGAAGGCTTGCTTCAACAATTATTGTCTGTGATATCGATCTAGGTTCTAGCGTTTGATCGCATTTATGTAAAGCTACTTCGCTTCTCTTTTCTAACCTTTCTTTCTGCGATAAAATAAAAATACTTGTTGTTACAACTGGTGTTTCTGTCATTTTATTCTTCTACTGGTTTGGCATTTTCTTAACTTGTTGTATAATTTAACACCACGACACTCACGACCTAATCACCAAATCAAACTGAGTTAGTCGTTGCCTTTTAAGTTACTGCTTAGCGGTCATTCATAGTTATTAGTAACTTCTCTGACCGCGAAAAAGTCAATACTAAAAAATTTTTTTTTTAATAACAAGAACTATTTATCACTTTGCTGTAGTTTAAAAAAATAAAGTTCATAACAAAACCCGTTGTTGCGTAGTGTAAAGAAGACTAAAGTATTTCACGTTCAACAGCGTATGAAGGAAATATATATCGTCAAAAAACATTTTGTCAGACTCGCGCCGTACATAAGAACAAACTCGTGTGAGGCACACTGCCGAGAAGTTTTAAAGCTCAAAAGTAAAAAAAAATAAAGCAACAAACAACATTGTCAAAACAAAATTTATAATGATAAAAACCAGTAAGGAATTGCTAACTAGTACATTGGTTTTTTTCCAAATGAGAGTACGCAATAATAGCATTTTGTTCGATGGAATACGTAATACGTAACATGATAACATGAATTGTGTGAACTTAAACAAATCTGATTTTATTCATGTTTGAGCTTAAAATTTGGCTTGCAATTAGTCAACGAGCGACCAAGCGTTTCTTTCCTGTCTGAGCTGGCAATTTACGAAACTATATATTTGCCCTATCGATAATTAACTTAGCGAAGTGAAAAGGTGCATGTGGTAAAAGCTATGTGCTTTTGAAACTTTATTTTTTTGTAGTTTTACAGACTTTATAGTGTTGTGTTTTGTGTTGTAAATTAAGGTGAGTTCATCTAAAATTTATTTTTTTATTTTAGACTTATTAAAACATTAAGATCCAAAAACTTGCATTACAAAAATCCTTTTATATTTGATTATATAAACATCATTGTTAATTGAAGTAAATTCAAACAGAATAATTGATAAGCATTAATATTACTATTTGTAAAAATTTATAAGTTTTGAAATTACTTGAATAAGTAATGTTGAGAAAATACTTTCGAGTTTAAGTTTGAGACGTCGAAACATTTCCATTTTTCATGAATAATTTGTCATTTTGTTTACTTATGTATTAATTGCTTTACAGTATACAGGATGTCAGAGAAAAAGAAGAAATTGCTTGGATACCAAAAATTGTTGAATAAAAGAAAAAGAACTGGAAAACCATGTCAAAATTACGCATTTTTTTTCAAAACCCGAGTCTACTTTGCCAAATATTAATAACAACAATAATACAGCTGAATCCCAATATTCTAAACCTGTACTTGAAACAAGTATCAGCAGCAGATAAGAAACTGATCTTCTAGAAAGCAATCCATCAACATCTTCAACTTCAGCTGATAATGAGAAATCAACACCTTCAAAAATTACCAGAACGGAAAATATGAGTCAACTTTCGAAAGATGCTGCACTATGGTCAAAGGAATTACGTCCTAATAATATTCAAGAATTAGTAGAACGTGCTCATTATCAAAACAAAACTGATATTTATCCAAGGGATAGTTCAGAGTCGGGGAGTAAGTTTTCTAATAGTTACTTCTTTAAATTTTTACTGAACAAAGAAAAAATTGAGCGTTTTTGGTTGTTGTATTCCGAAACAAGAAATTCTGTTGTAAAATTTTTAATGACAGTGATATGAAATCTGTTCGCCTTAGTGACCAATCTGGTTACAATGACTAGCAGCATTTAAGTGAACATTTAAACATTCATGAAAAGAGCAAGTTGCATCTCGAAAATGTTCTAAAATTGCTAGATCTTTCTAACCGTTTTAATAAAAATGAAATAATTGATTCTGAAATTCAAAATGTAATAAACAGAGAAACTAAATACTGGCAAGCTGTTATAGAAAGAATTTTCTGCGTAATTCAGTTTTTAGGTCAGCAAAATTTAGCTTTTGGTAGAAGTAGTAATAAGTTGTTTGAGAAAAACAATGGTAACTTTTTAAAATGCATAGAAATGATTTCCAAATTTGACCCGATTATGTTAGAACGTACAAAAGGCTCTCAAATAAAAGATCACAAAAACTATCTCAGGGATAAAATACAAAATGAATTAATCAACTTGATTGGTGAAAATATCAAATCCAAAATTTTAGAACTAACTAAAAAGGCAAAATATTATACCATATTATTAGACTGCACTCCTGACTCTAGTCACCAAGAACAAATTTCAGTTTGTATAAGATTTGTTAATTTAAAGAGCACGGGAATTTTTTATTATTTTGTCCTATAGATGATGTGTCGGATAAAGGCTTGACAAAATGTTTCTTGTCGGCGTTAGAGAAAGAAGGCTTAAATATCAACAATTTGCGGGGTCAGGTTTACGACAATGGGGCAAATATGCGTGGTAGGCATAATGGTCTACAAAAAAAAATTGGATTTGAACCCGCGAGCTTTCTTTGTTCCTTGTTGTAATCATACTCAAAATTTAGTCGTCAATGATGCCGCAAAATTCTAAAATCTAATTTATCTAATGTAACAAATTTAACTTTAAAATTTTTATCGGATACTCGATGGTCTAGTAGAATAGATGCAATAACTCCTTTAAGGTATCAACTTGGGGAGGTTTATGATGCTCTGTTTAAAATAAGCAAAGGGAATTTTGAAAATAACGTAAAAAAATTTGGCTGCATCGTTGCAAAATTTTGAGTTCATTTGCATTCTTATATTGTGGTATAATATTTTCTCTATTTCGATATGAGAATTAGCGATTCTTACACTAAAATCCGTGTAAGAATAAGCAAATTCTTACACGAATTTTAGTAATGTTAGTTTTTTCAAAGTTGGTATCTCTGCATCGTAAGTTGACGTTACATGAAAAAGAAATTAAAATTATTGGAATTTAACAATTGAAATTCAAATTTTGATGTCAAGATGAAATAAACACGTTTTATTAATTCAAATTTATTTACTTATAAAAGTATAAAGAGATAATTTCGTTTGATTTTAGGTTAACACATAAATTTCAATATGTCAAAGTGTAAGTGTTGCCAATTCAATAAAATAATAAAGTTTCCCAATGTTGTTTTAAAATTAAAATTATTAAATATTGTATCGAAATAGAGAAAATAGTATAAAGCACACGTCATAGAATACGTTTCAATCACTCGACCGCTTCATAAACTCGCCGCTGTGCGGCTCGTGTGTGGAACCCGGTCTCGTGATTGAAGCACGTTCATTCTGTAACTTGTGTTTTAATATACTATTAAGTAAAGTTAAGATTAAAACTATTCAAAAATCGAACTTTAATGTTGCGCAGTGTTGTAATCATTTAAATAACTTGAATAATTTTTGAAAGCTTATTGCTTCAATAAAGGTTTTAATGATCTATTGGTTGATGGTAAAGAAATAGCATCCAGCTTAGACCTAGAACCTAAATTCAAAAAACAAAGAGGTCTAAGATCGCAAAAAATAAAGAAAACATTTTGATTATGAATGTGACGATGAATAGATCCACGACGAAACTTTAAAGTTTAAAGTTAATTGTTTCATCATCAGTGGATGAGAGATTCCAATTACTTTCTTCATACTCTAATAATTTCACGTTTTTATGGAATATTGATAAATTGAAAAATTATTCTGATAACGAACAATTGGAATTATGTCAAAAAGTTGAAAATTTATTAAACGACAAAACTCGCAATGAACGAGACATAACTGCCGTGGAACTTGTTAAAGAATTGCAATATTTACGAAATTTTGATAAAAAAGTTATTACGTCTCCAGAAGAAAGTTTAAATTATATAACAATTAACAACTTAGTAGATTCTTTTCCTAATACGAGCATAATACTTCGTATTTTATTAACAATGCCGGCAGAACGATCTTTTTCAAAACTCAAAATAATAAAAAATTATTTAAAATTAAAACCGACTTAATCTTGCTTTCTTGCTATCATTTCAATAGAAACGGGCCAGCAAAAAGAATTAGACACCAAGATTTTATTAAACAATTTGCAAAAATTAAAGCACGGAAAGCTCAATTCACATAGCTAAAATATTAATAACAATTCCTAATACCTGGATACTAACCTTTGAAATGAACATATTCTTTTGCTAGATTTAGTTGTCAATGCCCCCATTTACAATCTTAGGCGTTGCTGCTATAAACTTCTGTATAAAAGTAACACCGGACTCACTTGAAGAACGTAGAATTTATCTAAATAAACTTAGGCAACTTATGATCAAACCACTGTTGGTTAGGCGTTCATCAATCAGATATTTGTTAATTAAAATCCGTAGCATGTTAAAAAAGATTACTTGATTTTGTTTCAAATTGGACAGACTACAGAAGTTGGCCCAGATTTTTGTGCATTTTGTCCAATATCGTTTGTCTTTTTTACATAGTTTATTTAGTTATATATCTACCTGACAACTATTTATATATCTGTGATATACATGTTGTTTCGTCTTGCTATTATTTACCGATCTGTGATATAAATGTTTGTTTGTCTTATACGTATAGAGTATGGTTTTTACAGATTTTATTTATTTATTTATCTATTTTTATAACTGTGATATACATGTTTGTCCGTTTAGTTATTTACGTATATGTTTGCTGCGTAAATACTATACAGTTACCTGTTAATATTTCAAAGTGGAGAACATAATACAATGGAATTGCAATGGGATAAAACAACATCTCGCGGAATTAAAACTATCAATCTCTCAACACGATCCCTTTTGCATATGTTTACAAGAAACACATTTGAGACCTGAAGAGCCTTTTACGCTAAACAACTTTAATGTTGCGAGACGGGAAGTCACTCCAAACCTCCGAGCTATGGGAGGAGTGACTATACTAACCAAAACGTCAATTCCATCTGTTCCCATTCGAGTAAATACAAATTTACAGGTAGTCGCAGTCCAAATATATAAGCCATTAAAGATCACCATCTGTAACCTATACTTACCGCCGAATTCTAACTGGACTTTAAAAGATTTAAAAGCAATTATTCAGCAATTGCCCAAGCCATTCATAATAATGGAGGATTTCAACGCGTACTCGACAATGTGGGGGTCAAAGGCAACTAACGTGAAAGGACGCATTATAGAAACCTTTCTTAATGAAGAAAACGTTATTCTTATAAACACCGGGAAAAACACACACTTCAATTTGTTTACAGGAAACGAGTCTGCTATAGATATCACGATGTGCACACCCACCCTTGCTCCAAAGTTAGCTTGGCGTCCTCTAGAAGAGCACTATAGCGATCATTATCCTATAACGATAACATTTAATGTCCCAAAAACTAACTCACGCGGAAAACCAAAATGGCTAATTAAAAAAGCTGACTGGACAGGATTCCAAGCTAAATTTAAAAAGATAGAAATTACAGATGACGTCAATAAAGATGTCACAAAAATAACTGAAGTGATCTTAGAAGCCGCAAATCAATGCATTCCAAAATCAAAAGGTGTTTTGAACCACAAAGTTGTGCCGTGGTGGTACGAACAAGTCAAAGAAAGCATAGATGCAAAGAAAAGAGCACTAAATTATTTTAAAAAACATCCGACCCAACACAATCTAGTTGAGTTTAAAAGATTGCGCGCGATTTCGCGCAATGTAATACTTCAAAGTAAGACACGTTGCTGGCAAAACTATGTATCTTCAATAAACACGTATAGTTCTTCCGGTGAAGCTTGGAGAAAAATAAAAACCATTTCTGGAAAGTATAAACAAAACCCGTTAACCCACATTAAAATTAACAATGATATTTTTGAAGATCCCAAGGAAATAGCTGAAAAATTGAAGATACTTTTGAAAAAGCTAGTAGCAGTGCGAACTATGAAAATAATTTCTTAAATGCCAAAATCGTACAAGAGCAAAACAAAATAAATTTTTCTACCACCGAAACACACGATTATAATAAAAAATTCAGTTTAAAAGAACTACAAGAAGCTCTCAAACTCACAAAAGAAACGGCTCCCGGACAAGATCAAATAACATATTTGATGATAAAACATTTGCCTAATTACACTACACAGCAACTCTTACAAATATATAACAACATATGGACCAATGGAACATACCCGAAATCGTGGAAAATGGCCATAATAATCCCAATATTAAAGCAAACAAAAAACCCGACAGATCCAAATAACTACAGACCAATATCTCTAACTTCTTGCTTAAGCAAACTCTTGGAAAAAATGATTAATGGTCGCCTAACGTGGGTATTAACCAAATTCAATTTATTTAATAAGGAACAGACGGGAAGCCGAAGACACCACTCAACAACTGATGCCCTTGTGTATGTAAAAAATAATATCATAGACGCTTTTATTAAAAAGCAACATTTAATTGCGGTAACTTTTGACATACACAAGGCATTCGATATGATTTGGAGGTACAATATAATTCAGAAATTACGCACGTGGAATATCCGAGGCAACCTCCCACAATTCATCAAAGAGTTCCTTTCAGAAAGACTTTTTCAAGTACAAGTTAAGCAACAACTTTCCTCAGTACGAAACTTAGAGAATGGAGTACCGCAAGGGTCTACACTAAGGGTCACACTATTCCTTATTGCAATGCAAACTCTTACGGAAAAGATTCCAGTCAACGTTAAATTTTCTGTTTACGTTGACGATTTAATAATATTCATAAGCGGAACAGTAATGTCGACAATAGAAGTCCAACTTCAAACAGCAATCAACTGTTTAACGGCTAGAGCGGCTGAAATCGGTTTCATATTCGCCGAGAACAAAACGACTTGTATCGACTTCTGTCGGTTGCGTACTCCACATGACCTTCCATATTTAAACATTAATAAGAGCGAAATAAAAGTCGCGGATACAGTCAAATTTTTAGGAATCACACTAGACAAGCATTTACATTGGAGCGAACACATAAAAAATCTAGAAACATCACTAAAAAAAGTGCTAAACCTATTAAAATGTATCTCAAATATAAACTGGGGTGCAGATAAAGCAACTCTATTAAATATCTTTAGAGCTCTTGTACTGAGCAAAATTGATTATGGATGCGTTGCTTATGGATCGGCAAGAAAGAGTTTACTAAATAAACTAAATACAATCTATAATACGGGACTCAAATTAGTAACTGGCGCTTTCCGAACTAGTCCAGCCGCATCATTATCTAGTGTTGTTGGTTTACTACCTCTTGAGCATAGGCGCAATCTACAGCTATTAAAATACGCCATAAAAATAGTTAATAATAAAAAACACCTAAACTATAATATGTTTCATTTAGAAAACATCAGTCAAGAAATCGAAATTTACGAAAATAAGCCAACACATATAAAACCAAGCAATATACGAGCACAAAAACTAGCCAAAGAAATAAATTTTAACTTAATGCCCATATCAACATGCCGTTATCGAGTTGAACCACCTTGGTTAAATAATAACATAAATAGCCAAAAGTTAAACCAGATAATGAAAGAAGTCACTGCAAACCTGTTCGCCATATGGCAAAGAGAATGGAATGAAGCAATAACTCAATTGCGGGAAATAAAGCCTTCTGTCTTACCATGGAATCCCGTAAAAATTGGCAGGCGGCAAGACGTAATCACGCCTCTTAGAATAGGACACACCAATTTAACATCGGGGTGGAGATTATTAGGACGAGCAGAACCGTTGTGTGATCTATGTAAAGTGAAGTTAAATGTAAGGCACTTATTAATAGAATGCGGCAAATATAACAAAATTAGAGAAAAAATTAATTTAGACAAAGAACTAGCAAGCGTCCTAAATGATAAACCAGAAAATCAGAAAAAAATTTTTGTCTACTTACAGGAGACTAACTTATTTAATAAAATATTAAAATATAAAGAATCGACCAGCTAATGACCATAGTCGTCGATGCTGGTAAAACAAAAAAAAAAACCTAAAACCTGGATATTAACTTTTAAAAGGTGACATGTTGCATTATTAAAATAATATATTATTTTGTTTTTATTTGTCGATCAGTTTCGTCCTGTGATACTATATAAACGAGTATTTTTAATGTTTTAAATATTTTTTTTATTTCGTGTGCTTTTGTATCATATATTACATTTGAAACTAAAATAGAAAAAAATTGAGTTGTAATACTCTTGGAATATATTTCTGTTTTCTATAACTTTATAATTATGTTATGTACCTCAATGAAAAAATACGTGTATAGCTTATGGTTTGTACTTGTAAAATATAAAAATAAAAATAAATTTATCAAAATACTTTTTAAAATTATTTTTCAATAGTGGATAATAATATGTAACTTAACCTGTATCTGTACTCACATATGAACGTAATAAAAATTTGGGGCGTTATTTCAAATTTGCACAAGAACACCGAAAGTGTTAGTCACGGACCTGCATTTAGTAACAAATAATTAAAAATACTAAATTACTAAAACCATTATAGCCATTAGTTAACGTTAAGTAAGAAACATAAAAATTTAAGGGTGTACATGAAAAAAAAGTATTATGAATAATTTACATAATACATTTTTTATGGTTATTTGTCAGTCATTTGAGTTAATTTTTTTTCACAAAATAACTTACAAATTTTGTAAATTTGTATACAAGTTAAATTTTCTGTTACTTAAAACACAAGAACAAAATCTATAATGCTTTCGAAAAACAATAAAATACAGTACATTTCCTACGACTTTTACAATTTTAAAAAAAAATTTATTTTAGATACGTGAGTTTATTGGCTTACAAAAGATTAATGTGAATTCGATGTATTGATAGGTTTTTCAAAAATACTTTTGTGTTGCAATCGATTTTGTAGTTATGAGCTATGTTCGTGAAATAGTAAAAATTGTATTAAAAAACACCGTAATAAATTACATTCTTTTTAAAGTTTGTTTATTTTTTGCATCTGTAATTTTGAAGAAAATAAATTATTAGTGTTGAGACAAATTTGGAAACCATAATTAATTCAAATATCGTTTTCGGTAATATATAACATTATTTTATTTTTATTACTGTTATAATTTTATTAAAATATTTATTTAAACGGCACGGACGATAAATTAAAAATTACTAAATAAAAGTTGGCGTTGATATATAAGACACTTATGGACGATCTAATTATGTTAGAGTTTCTATAATTAGAAGCTTAAAATCTAACGTAATTGAAATGATAAAGTTGAAGGCGGAAGCCTTTGGTACAGCAATTCTAATAGACCATGAGTTTAGTAATTACAGTATAAAGTGATACGTTTTTTTCTTAAATCGTTGTGCAATAAATATTTCCAGATGTTTTCAGTCACACGACAATGTTATTTTTGGGTTTACTGACACGGTTGGATGTTGTTACAGTTGTAGTTGTTGTCATTGTGCTATGCACTAAAAAGGCGTTTTCTAATAATACAAAACTATATTTTTATGAAATAATTAAAAATAAGGACATTTTGACATGCTTATTCTAACATTAAATATATAATAAAATGCTTATGGCCGCCAATTATAGAATTCTATTTATAGTATTTACAACTCATAACCATAGATTCAAGCTAATTGTCAATTTTCTACAAATTAAAAATTTAATTGCTACCAAACATGTTACTGTTTATATACGGATTATTTTTAAACTTTATTATTTTCTCTATAATTTTTTTTTTCTTATTTTGTACAAAATTGCTAATCTTTTAAGTGACAGATAAAAGAATCACAATAAAATATGATAGATGCTGAAAAAGTAATATCGGTGGGGCTTGGATGTTAACCGTCAGGTTAAATCCTTGACGTTGGAATAACCTCAATCTTAAAATAAGAAAATAAGCAACTCTAGAAAATCATAACAAATTATGAAGTGTTTTAACTAAAAATTAAATAAACCAATGTTTAAGTTAAATATTTTTTTTAAACATAATTAAAAAAATTAAATTGTTTTTTCTATAGTATCGTTTATCAAACTTTGTAGAGTTAAAAACGTATTTGTTAATTTTTTTATAATATATATAATAATATAAAATATAAAGACTTATAGAAACTCGACTGATTTCTTTTAATCTTTTTTTTATTGTCTAGCAATTGACGTAATTAAATTTAAGTGAATTTCTATAGTATATGTGGTGTTTATCGATTTTCCCTCTTTTTAATTAGTTGTTTGATTAGTCTTTGTTTTTTTAAATTGGTTTTTGTTGTTGATATATATTTGATCGTAAATAGCTTTAGGTTTTTTTGTTTTTATCTTGAACTGTTTAGATATTTTTAAAATCTAACGTTTACTTAGTGTTTATTTTCAATTTGATTGAAAACATCTGGTTTTTTGTCTACATGATTATTATAAAAATTTCTTTATGGAAAAATTTCATGTTTCATTTGGCACAAAGTTAAAAGATGCATCCTTTATTTTATTACCATTATGACATTGTTTATTTCTGAAACGTTTATTCAAACTTTAAAGTAAATAGTATCCGGTTGTGAATAAGCCCGTTAAGTATGTAAGAATATGCAATGTTTTATAATTTAGATCAGCTTTTAAAGTGTAATCAATGATGTATGGCGTTGTCTTGAAACAGAATCAAATCAACTTTGTCATTAAATCATAATGTATTTTAACGTTTTTTTACGCGTTGTATAGACTAGCCCGCTGAAAATAAATTAGATACAGGACAGAAGCAAACAACAAAACTAACTCAGTCTCGGTGTATTAATCCTACACTGAATTAAAAAGACGACAAAACAAGTAAATAACACCTAATACAGAACTTGTTTAAATCTGTCGATCAACAATTAGGGATTTGTCAAATAATATGGTAATATCACAGATATAATATCAATGTAGGTTCTTTCGATCAGGCAACCCACCATACAACTAATTATGTTCAATTGCTAACAAACGTTATAAGTGATTGATTTTAAATTAAATGTAAATATTACTCTATCAAATGATAATAATTAAACGCAAAAAAATGAAATATGAGCACAAAAACTTACCCAACCGATAACTATTCGTTACCAGTAGTAACGTTTACTACTCCCTTTTATTTGATTTAAGAACGAAAATATGCGTGGTATATAAGCTTATGTACGACGGTTAATGTTATTTTGGTTTTAGCTATGACTGTGTTCAAATTATCGAAGAAACTTGACGGATGTCACGTCAACGTACTTAAGAACAAAACATAAAGTTACAAATGATATAATGTTTGAGACTGAAAGTAAATTTGAGTCAGTATGGTTTACGTTCTCGTTACATAAAATAACTTATAAGCTGAAGGCTGGCGGTTAGTAAATACAATTGAAAACAATTACATAAAAGAAAAATTATACGATGCTGAGCAATACGTACAACGATGACATAATTAAAGTAGTAAATATAAATGCAAGAAAGTAGACGCTATACTAAGTAATATGCATAAAATTGATTGATTAGTTACAGAAGTAAATTATCGAAGTAGTTCGAAAATAATATTTTAGAAACAGGTGTGAGTCTTCTCTCGTCTTTTCCGATTACATAAAACGAGGTAGACTCCACATGTTACATATCCCGGAAACAGCCGGCTACAAAAACAGGTAAAAAGATAACGTAACTACCCTTCTTTTGTCATTGCTTTCCTACCTGAAACGTCGTATAATTAACTCAATTACCAAATCGGATCAATACCTAGAATACGTTTTTCTCAGCATATCTGCTAAAAGCCTAATAGAAATCACTAATGAACAAAATTCAGTAGAAAGAAAAACTATTTACATTTAGCAGACTAACCCTGATATGACGTTTAACAGCAATTTTTAAACGGTAAAATTGTCGTTTCAGGTAAAAAGGTATCAGGACATGACGACTCAAATTTCTTAACAATATCTTCAAGTTTACTGATATTTTCAGGAATTTGATCAGAAAGACCCTTAACTTCATTTACACTACAAACAGAAACTTCTTTAGGTATAGAGAACGAAGAAGAAAGAAAATCCATAAATATATTAAATAGATGACAGAAATCCATTCCAAAAATAAAGCTGGTAGAAATAGTAGGCACGACATAAAATTACACATGTTTGGTGACATTATTAATACTAATAGAAATTTCAATAACTTGAGATACTGTTTGAGGTTTTCCATCGGCAGTAGATATAAGAATAGAGGGATCGTTAAAAACTGCAGAAAAAGAAGAGACGACATGTAAAGCATCGCTACCTAGAACAGAGATATATGCACCTGTGTCTAAAAGAGCTATAGTTCTTGATTATTCAAGAAATCTTAATGTAGAGACGATTGTCATTCGGCATAGAGACAAAGAGAGGAGATAATTCAGGTAAAATTTGTGAGGAATAGTTACGATAAAACTTAGAAATGGTTTTTAACCAAGCAAACCATTCATTTGTAGAAAAGTAGGTTTTAGACAACTTCACTTTTTTTTCGGATGGTACGGGAGATATTTTTGTTGAGATGACTTGAACTTGCGGGACACACTGCACCTTTTCGTGCGCCAGACTCGTTTTTTTGGAAAAGAAACAGTTGGTTGACCAGCAGGAATTCCAGAAACCACATTACGTTTAGAAGAACAAGAATACTTTGACTTAACTACATTGGGAGTTCCACATCCATAACAGAAAATTTTCTTAAGTAATTTACAGTCAGAATAGATATGTTCATTATTTTGACAATTCCAACACGTAAGGACAGACAAAGATAATTCCGAGGTTAAATCAGTCATACTGATATCATCAGTATAGGCAAAGTCAGGAGCTAAGAGAACATTTACTTTCTTTGAAGGTGGCGGATGATATTTTTTTAATTGTTGGCGACTATTTTCTAACTTACGACATATAGCTAAGAAAGTAGAAAACGTTAAAATATCCTGTAAGACCAAATGTGAGATAAAGAAAGGATGAAGATTTCTTTTTACTATACAAAGCTGATCTTCAACTGAGGGAGGCGTAGACAATCTGTTAAACATGCCTTGCATTATAACAATGAAGACAGTTTCTCGTTTCCTCCTTGAGTACGCTGCTTAATTTCAGATAAAAGGTCGTCGTCATAAGAAAATGGAAGAAAAGTTTCTTTCAAAAGTTTCTAGAAATCGTGCCAGTTATTTACGGTATGTCGAACAGAACGATACCAGATAAGAGCTTGTCCTTCAAAAAGATCAACGGCAGAGTCGAATAATTCTTGGAAAGAAATATTACGAGCTAAACGTAATTCATGAACTTTTTCTAAAAATTGGATCAAGTTGCTTTTACTTGAAGAACCAGAAAACTTCAAACCCCATTTACAAACAGGCATACTATACAAATAAAATACGGCAGTTTCTTTAATCGAGGTATTTTGTAATTGTGACTCAATGTCGGAGACACTATCCAAACGTAAAAGAAATTCGCCTTCCAAATCAACAAAAGATATGATTAACACAGATATTGTAGATATAAGGTAAAATAAAAGCTACATGGCTTCAAAATGAAGTACCACAAGCGTACTACTCAAAAGCTGAGTACCAAATAAATCTCAAGACTGACCTTGCCCTAAAAAGTAGCGACTCCACAAAATAAAAATAAAGGCAGGTTTACAC
Organism: Aquatica leii; assembly: GCA_035610365.1. NCBI lineage: Eukaryota > Metazoa > Arthropoda > Insecta > Coleoptera > Lampyridae > Aquatica > Aquatica leii. The sequence continues at coordinate 30,944,861 of CM069437.1, read as the reverse complement.
GCAACATTTAGTTAAAATAATACAGATAATTTAAAATCAAATAAATAATAACAGTAACGAAAACGTTAGAATACATTGTCATCCTTACTTTAGCTATTGCTTACTTTAATTATTACTAAAATCGTTTACATTGACCCTCAGTAGGGCAAGAAGTCTATGTCACCAAAAAAAATTGTGGGCTCATGAGATGTAAATTGAGGTCGATGATAATGGATCCCGTTTAAACAAATGGTTTTTTTGGTTTTCTATGAATGGAATCATCTACATATACAATAGGTACCTTGTTACGTGTCATTATTAATAAATTTTTACATTTCGTAATTTAACGAAAATTTTTAGTACTGTACTGTAAGCGAGTGTGATCCTATTGGTGTCTATTTTTCAACGGGCTTGAAGTCTTGTTTGCGTGGCAATTTTGCTTTTGATACTTGCTGCAAGACAGTTAGTTGAAGAGATTTTGATCGTTTGATTGTAGGTAGTTTTTTTATTTAATTTCACGTCGTTGTTTTACTATTACACTTAACGGACGAGATGGTTATGAATAAAGATTTTCTTTACTGAAGTATTTATATCACTGTTACCGCTACAGAATTGCTCGCAGGTATGGCAATCGTCACTATGGGTCTTTTTGGCTTATGTAAAGTAATTTCAGCAAGTTTACGGAGTCTTTGCTTTGCCCTCATAGTTACAAGAAGTTAAATCATTACCTCATTGTAATGGTATTTAAATATTATTAGACCACTTTAATTCCGGTCCGATAAAAGTTGAGTTCATGACATTAGAGGCTACGTTTGAGAGGAAAAATTTGGATTTCGTTCAACTGTCGATAATCTGTATATTTTTTTATGTTATTTACTTACTTTACGCTTTCAGCTTTGTTAATTGCTGATCTACATTTTTTTATATGAAGTTTTCTGCTTATGTTATTTATCTCAATTTTTATATTAAACGTTTAGCTAATTTTATTGTTTACGATTGTTTTTAATATTTCACTTTCAGTCTAGTATAATTATCTAGTTTTTAGCTTATATCGAATTTGAGTATTAATGTTTGCATTCATGACTTGAACCAAACGATTAAGCTTAGTAATTGTTCACGACGTATTCAAACCCGGTGGTAATTCAAATCTGCTGGTCGGGAGTGTTATACAGAAATAGCTAATATTAATAAGTACCTACTACACTAGGGCCTGTTTGTATAAAGCAAAATTAACTATGTTGTTAGTTGACGCCGTTGTTATTTTAATTAATTAATTTGTTACGTTTTCTTGTTATTAAATTGTTTGCCTTTTTCTTTTACCTAATTTCTACCAAAGTGGGCTTATATGTGTAACCTCGGAGTCTCCAAACCAGGAATTGTTCGCGTATGCTAGGAGTGGCGGCTGTTTAAAAATTAGTATAGACTAGCAGTTGCCTGCAGGTTCACTTATGTACAGTTGGTTAAGTAAGAACGTGCATGGGCTAATTTGCAGAAAAATTTATTCAATGCTAACAAATTCTCAATCGGATTTGCATAGGACGATTGCGTCAACCAATCAAATGTACCGATGCCAGACTGTTTTTTCCATGCAGAGCAAAGTTGAGTTATTTGGGATTATTGTCCTCCTGTAAGATCTAGTCCTTGTTTTTCTTGATTGAAGCAACGTTCGGCAGTCAGTAACAAAAGTTTCTATTATATTTCAAGCATTTTTAGTACATTCAGGTTGTGGGTAAACAGATACGAATCTGAACAACCCAGAACCAAGAAACAGCCCCAAAAGTGCATTTTTACAGCGTGTTTAACGGTTTGCTGTAACAACCTGTTGATGGAAGTTGACCAAGCTCGTGGAACGATAACATATCCTCAAACAGAAGCTTTGTCTGTAAAATACGTAACAAATGTTTCTTCACTGTGTTATGTTAAAAAGTTGGTAAGTTAAAATTTTTCGAATATAAAAATTGTCTTTGACACGCCCACCTTTCGTTGGCGCTGTCAAATTCTATATGCGGATTTTATTCACTTTCCGGTAACGTTTTGTGCTACACAGACCGATACGCCCAACAAGGCTTTGACCCTTAAGTTATTTCACGCGATTCTACGTGAATCTGCAAATGAAGTTTGTGGCTATTTAGTGGAAGCTTCGTCGGGGTAAGTCGTTAGATTTTTCTGAATTGGGGGTTTAATTTGTCTATTTCCTAATTGTCTATATCGGATTTCCATACCCCTCACACGTTTCCTTTATCGGTGAAGATAATGAACAGGTGGCATATTTGGGGATTTTTATAATGTCACGTTACTATACTATAATTTAACACACCGTCAAGGGGTTGAAAACCTTCGAAATTGCTGCTACTATCAATTGCTACGTTAAGTCGAAGAGAAACGCTGCGCATTCGCTCTCTCAAATGATTGTATGCTTTTAAAACCATATTTACTTCTGTTAACGCCGCATCTACGATTTCTGTTTAATATTACGTTTTAGGTAACACAGGTACGGAATTAGCTAATCCCCTACTAGATAAAACCTAACTGTGAGTATTACAATTTCTAATTTTACTATTAGTACTTTGTTAGTCATGTCGATTGTTGACCGTACGTGCATGTTAAGTTAACACAATTAATAATAAAATTAATTTGTGCGTCACAAAGTAGTATGCAGTGCGGGTTGAGTCTCTAAGGCTTCAATTGTTTTTGTTATATACTTTTGCGATTTTCTTCGAATGTAAAAGTTTAGACCGACTACGTCAGTTTACTATACGACGTGTTGTTCAGTATAGGGCGCAACTTATATTTGGTCCGATTTATGTATTAGCGTTTGGAAAACGTAATTACGTAATTATACTTCTTAACCTTTTATGTGGTCTTTGAAACTATTGTCTGTGATAGAATAGGTGTTATTACTTTTGTCATGTTATTTGTTCTTTTCAAACTACGGGTAGAGTTAAACGATATCTCCTTAATTTAATCTTTCATCGTTTTGGCAACTTTTTAGATTTAATTTATAATTTTGCATCACAAAGTTTGCGATTCCCTCTCCGGGGACAACTGTGTTAGCGGTTGCTTATTTTTCTTTTGGTTACACGAAAATCAGTGTAACAACTAAACTACGCCATTTATTTTAATGAACACGGAGATGAGTTTGGATAGCTACGAACGATATAGCTAAACCTTTTCGTTTCAATTTTGCTGCTTTTTGACACAAGGATAACCTAGAGTTTTCGAAAACAAATTTACAATCTGTTTTTTTACTTTAAGGGTCACTTTTCTTTCTTATCGAGCCATATTCCGGCAAGTTATTGATCATTTTTGTTTCTTTATATCGTTGCAGCCACTTACTAACAAATACTTTTGGCTTCCTCATGTGCTTAGCAACCACTGCAAATACAGCTTTGTAAAGCAACGCGTACGCAGTACTCATAGCACTTCACTAGCAAAAATCCAATGCCGATAAAATGTTTTTTGATAAAGCATCAATGGCAAAAGTTCCTTCTATTAATATAAGATAAAATTGGGGTGATACTTTTTACCAACTGATGGTTATGCTGTATACGATTTGACTTAACTGACTGTATGTTTTTATTTTGTCAAAAAAGTACCAAGCTAAATTATCAAGTTTATCTGTGCATAAGATCAGAAAGATTTGTTGCTTAGTTTTTACGTAAAAATGTAACAGATCAACAATACACTACTACGATTTTGTATACAAACTTATTTTTGCAATGGATCATTTCCACCGACTTCATCAATATGACGTGTAATAAGCTGTTCTGGAGTAAAACAACTGAGTTTACTTTTGTTTGTGGTCTGGTTTTTGTGTTAATTTGTTGTAATTGTGGTTGTTAATTAGTGAATTAAATATGAATATGGATCACTACAACGAACACTTTTATATACTGAAAAAAATCTGACATTTAGAAAAATTAAAATTGATTAGTAATATAAAAAGTTGTAGAATATTTTAGTAATTTACTTAATTTAAAACAAGAGCACATAAGCAAATATCTTTTTAAGTTTAAATGTCTTCGCACAAGTTGTCTGTAAATGGGTCTATAAACTCATTTTTTACTTTCTTATTATCATTTTCTGGTAGATGCAAGAAATATTTTTTTCTTACCTTACTATATACCGGTAGTCATAGTAAAAATGGACATGTACAAGTAGAAATTGAAGGACGTAGTCACAGTCGAAAAAATAAAGCCAATGTATGGGCGTGCAATAAACATTTTAATTTTCCGGGTTAATAAATAAAGTACGTAACACCTTCTTATTTACTTTTCACGTAATGTTCAATTATATACGTATACCTAACGTTTTTGTAATAGGTATATACTACTTATTACTGTCTACATATGTGATTAAAAAACCAATAAAAAACTATAAAAAACAACGTCACTATAAAATTTGTAAAATGAATTAAAGAACAAAATGACAACAGTAATAATACATATATTTTCGGTTACGTTTGCAATTAGATATATAAATAACCTTTATATTAAAGTAATTACAAAAATCAATCAACATTATTACGTATTGCTGGTTAATTTGCATATTTAATAGCTAAATAAAAACCATAACTTTATTTACACGACAATATAGTTAACGGGTAGTTTCCGGGAAAGTGTTAACTTTAAATGAATTGCTGTTATTAAACAAATATTTTTCAAATAAAAAAATATTTTAATTCTTTGTTTCTTTTAAGAATATCAACTTTTATTAAATTATTGATTATAAAAACTACCAAAACTGGATAATACAAATATGAAATATGAATAAGAAATAAGAATTTATAAAGATAGAAAACCACTTTTTGAAGTGAAACTTCTTTATCGGCGTTGGAAAAAAATTTACCGTCACATTTTACGCGTCACGTCACATTTTTTATCGTCACATTTTTCCGTAGCGTAGCGACGTGATAAATAATATATCAATACTAAAGTGATCAACAAAATCAAAGGCTTTATTTTAATTCTAATTCCAGTGGATTTTTAACAAAAGTAAGTAATTATATCTATTTTTCTAATACTTGGGTGGAATTAATTGACATAGAGTATAAATTCTGAAATATGTTATTAATTTAAACTTAAAATATTTAAGGTTAACCTTAGTTTCTGATTGAACGATGACATTTAAAATTTAATATATTTAAGGTTAACCTCAGTTTCTGATTGAACGATGACATTTTAAATTTAATATATTTAAGGTTAACCGCAGTTTCTGTTTGAACGATGACAATGATAGTAATAATTCTATTTCAATTAATGAAATGCTGTAATAATCTTAGTAGCAAAAAGTTAAAGTGAAATAATTGTATTATTTGTATTCATGTCTACTATAATAAAATCCTTTTGTTTAAAATTTATCTAATTTTAAATTTAAGATATTTAAGGTTAACCTCAGTTTCTTATTGTAACTATCGGTCAATGTATATGATTTCATTAAAATAGTATTTATTAATTAATAAGACTGCTAATTTAATGAACATCAATTAATTGGCATAGAGTATAAATTCTGAAATATGTTATTAATTTTTGTAAATCAATTAACTAATTTTTGTAGATTCAATTTCATATTTCAGTTACCATAAGCCATTAATTATTAAATTTAAGATATTTAAGGTTAACCTCAATTTCTGATTGAACGATGACAATGATAGTAATAATTCTATTTCAATTAATGAAATGCTGTAATAATCTTAGTAGCAAAAAGTTAAAGTGAAACACGGTTGGTTCAGACGAAGAGTACTTTCAGTTTCTCCAACGCAGTAGGGATAGCATGTCGCTTATTTCGTTACGCGTCACATTTTTAATTAATACGACTGCTAATTTAATGTTTAAATTTAAGATATTTAAGGTTAAACTCAGTTTCTGATTGAACGATGACAATGATAGTAATAATTCTATTTCAATTAATGAAATGCTGTAATAATCTTAGTAGCAAAAAGTTAAATTTAAATAATTGTATTATATTGAATTGAAACTTCTTTATCGGCATTGGAAAAAAATTGCCGTCACATTTTACGCGTCACATTTTTCCGTTACGCGCCATCTTTTTCTTGCCCCTACCACGGTTGGTTCAGACGAAGAGTACTTTCAGTTTCTCCAACGCAGTAGGGATAGCATGTCGCTTATTTCGTTACGCGTCACATTTTTAATTAATACGACTGCTAATTTAATGAACATCAATTAATTGGCATAGGTCCGGTTTCACCAACTAAAATTTAACTGTAGATTAACTAACCTACGATTAAATTTAAAATCCTGTCATATCATTGGTTAGCTTAAAACCACTAACCAATGATATGACAGGATTTTAAATTTAATCGTAGGTTAGTTAATCTACAGTTAAATTTTAGTTGGTGAAACCGGACCATAGAGTATAAATTCTGAAATATGTTATTAATTTTTGTAAATCAATTAACTAATTTTTGTAGATTCAATTTCATATTTCAGTTACCATAAGCCATTAATTACAAAAATATATAATAACGATGACAATGATAGTAATAATTCTATTACAATTAATGAAATGCTGTAATAATCTTAGTAGCAAAAAGTTAAAGTGAAATAATTGTATTATTTGTTTTTTAAATGTATTTAATAAACAAACGATTATATTAACAATTAATATTTTATATAACATCCATTACTATCGATTACAATTGTGTAATTTTTGTCGTATACTATTTATAAGTTTCACCGTAGTTGGAGTGTTCTTTAAAGAATTCTACGTTTGTCACGTGTTGCGTTAACCCATAGCATTTCTTTCTTTTATTTCATCCGCGTTAAAATGTTTCTATTTTTCATAGTAAACTCTCAAATTTTCAATGGAATTGAGGTGAAGTGGTTTGGCAGGCGATTGTCAAACTTCCAATTTCGGATAATCTTTAAATCAATTTTGCACTATATGTGTCTCCATCTCATCTTTGGGATACAGCTCACGATTAGTAAGTAACATCACGTCTGGTGTTATTTGCATAATTAAACCTAAAGACCTCTTACACATCCACCCATAAAACCCAGCATTGATGCGTTCACTTGTTATTTTAAAAAAGTACATTGTTTAAAATGTATCTGGATTCGTTTTGTCTCCATAATTGTTTACGAAAGTCCTGCGATGACAAGTTTGTTTTTTCATTCAAAAATATAACGTTTGACTAATACCTATTCAAAACTTTTTTACAAAATTGCAACCTTATCGCAAGATGGGTCTAGTGGGATCAACTTTTTTTGTTGCGGGATTGACGACTATCATGGAGTCCACGGATTATCGTTCTATTGCACAATAATTGGAATTTTTTTTAATTTAAATTGATACAAAACGTTCATTGTCATCCACCTGCATGATGGCATTATCTTGAGCCAGCATTGTAACACGTGATACACCTGCTCGATTGGTAGTTACATTACAACAGTTACATTGCTGTCACATTACAACATTGCCGTTATATAGGGTGTTAGCGCGAGCGTTTTCTTTTTAAGTCGTTATCCTCGCGTTGCATTTTTGGTTTTGTGACTTGCTGTCTCCTCTTTTAAGTTTCATTGTAAATACAAGTTTTTGATAAATACGACAGTACGTTACTTAGTTTTGAACCGATCATTACGTCTCCTTTCTTGAATTCTATTACATTAATTTTTCTTAAATGTTAATTGTGATGTTTAGTGCGTAAATCGTGCGCCCTTTTGTGCGTGCTAAAGATTTAACTCCACCAACTAGCGAAAAGTAAGATCAGGGTAAATCGAGCAATTGCTCATTTCTGGGTGAATCGAGGCCTTGATTTATTACGGGTTTGGGTGGTTGTGCGCTCCCGATTTTCCAGAAGAACCAGAAACGTAAGTAATTTTAAATTGTCGTTGACTAATAATTCGGTGGGTTGCTACCGGAAGTCCTCTCCTTTCTAATAAAGTAAATACAGTCCGCTGTTCGACTTCGGTGTGGCCGAAACATTTGGTCCTTCGAGCCGGATATTTAAAGGTTACGTTTCTGTTACATTCCTTTCAATTTTTCAAGTTCATAACGATATCTCGCGATAAGCATTTATTTAAAAATTTACGCCGATTTTAATACGGGATTTTCCGTTATTGGTATTATTCGTATTAAGTTATTTCATATCACAAATAATGTCCAAAAATGATTTGAATGTCCTGGTGGTAACGAGGTCACAGGTCTTTGCTGACGTCACTGATATCGCTGATCGCTGTTCTAATGTTTCCAAAAAAGATGCGAAATTTCATCTATTTATGCTCGACGAATTGCTAATTTGCGAATCCAACTTTCGTGATGTTTAGCGCCAAATATTAATTAAAAACACCGCTCTGGCTAAGAAAGATCAGGTTCCTACCGATCAAATACAAAAAAGCTTTAGAGATTTAGTTTACTCGATTCGGACCATATTTGCTAAACTTCAAAGTGCTGACACTGATAGCGGAGCATCACAACAATCATGCAGTTCTTCTTCTGACCCACTTCAAGGTTTCCTTCCGAAAATTGTAATTCCGCATTTCGATGGAAAAATTGCGACACGGACAAATTTTATCGGTCTTTTTGATTCATTAGTACATAACAATAAAAGCTTAACGTCTCTCGCTAAATTTCATTATTTGAAAACGTTTCTTGTTGGGGAAGCAGAATCCGTTATTGCTAGCTTTCTATTAACCGAGGCAAATTATGAAATTGCTTATCAAGCATTAAAAGATCGTTACCAGAACGATAGGCGTTTAGCCGGAATGTACTTAGATAGCATTCTGAATTTTAAGCCTCTTGTTTCACCTACTCAAGAAAGTCTTAGATCATATCTTCAAGTACACCAAAATGCAGCCAGTGCTTTAGCAGCACTTCCCATTCAAAATCACTTTGAATTTATTCTCTTTGATTTAGCTATGCGTAATTTGGATCCATCTACCTCTCGTGAATTTGAATCTCGGCGACAAAATGATGATTTTCCTACTTATAAGGAACTTATTGAGTTCATCAATCGACAAGTGCGTAGTTTCGAACTATTTGCAGCTGAATCCAAATCACGTTCTTTGACCAAGGTCAAACCAAAAATTCTTATAGCCGCTGCTTCAGTTCCTCTTCGAGAAAAGGAGGTTGCGTTAACTTCCAAGCCGCATTTAGCCGCTTCGTCATTTAAACCTAATAAAGCAAATTCTGCTTACAATCGTTCCTATTCATCATCTAAGCGATGCCCTGTATGCAAATCTGACCACAGTATTACTTGGTGTCCAGAATTCCAACGAATGTCCATAGATGAAAGAGGCAAAGCCATACGTAACCACACGCGTTGTTTTAATTGTCTCGGAGCTCATTTAATAACAGATTGTAAATCGGAACGATCGTGTGTGCATTGTGGCAGTCGTAAACATCATTCATTACTGCATTTGGATAAGGAAGATAATTTTAATCCTGTACTTTCGAAAGCGGCGATTTCCTCAAGTAATCTTACAGCTGCTCAAACAATGTCTTGTTGCCTTCCGCCTACTCATTCTAATCATACGGTTCTCCTAGGTACAATTCAAGCTTTGCTCCGAGATATTTGCGGTGAGTTTCGCCCTGTTAGAGCAGTTCTGGATCCTGGTTCGCAAGTCTCCGCTATCACTAACGCAATGGTTAAAGGTTTAGGTTTAACTCCCAGCTCTTCTCAGTTACAGATTTCGGGAATTGGACAAATGGGCTCCCGCACTCTTGGTACTGTTGACTGTGTAATAAAATCTCGTTACTCTTCCGAAATTATCACAGCTACTCCTTACGTACTTTCTTCAATATCTCAAAACCTCCCTTCGGCTCGTATTTCTGAACAAGTCTATTCTAGTCTAAGACATCGTCAACAAGCAGATAAACATTTTCATGTACCTGGTAAGATAGAAATGCTTATCGGAGCTGATCTATTTTCTACAGTCATTCGAGAGGGTTTCTCTATTATTACAGGTAATCCTTCAATTTTTCCTACTATATTTGGCGACGTTATTGTAGGTCCTGTAAGTCTGGGTTCGTTAACTTTTTTGGCTGTCTCTCTTCTAACTCTTCAGTCCAATTCTACAGACTTTCTCGTCAAGTTCTGGGAAGTCGAAGAAGTGCCTGTGGTAAAGATTCGTAACCCTGATGACGAATGGTGCGAACGCCTGTTTTGCGATACTCATGCTCAAAACTCAGAAGGTCGATATGTCGTAGCTCTACCTCTAAAACCCAACGCTGTCAAGGTAGCTGCGAATTCAAAGTCATCGTACACAGCCTTTTTAAACTTAGAAAAGCGTTTGATTCGATATCCTTCCCGCTATGCCGCTTATCAACAATTTATGTCTGAGTATTGAGACTTGGGCCACATGTCCGTTGCTACTTCTTCTTCGTCATACGTGCTACCCCATCACTGTGTTTCGAAATGTAGTGAAAAGGGGACGAAGATTCGTGTGGTTTTTAATGGTTCGTCTTTTCTTCATGGCAAGTCTTTAAACGAGCAACTTTTAAGTAGTCCTAAGCTGCAAAAAGATATTTCTACAATTTTGATAACTTTTAGGTTAAATCCGATCGCGTTGTGTTGTGACATTCGCATGATGTAAAGACAAATTTTATTACGTCGTGAAGATTGTTGTTTACAACACATTTATTGGCGCGAATCCATTCATAATCCTGTCGTCGAGTATGAACTAGATACGGTAACGTACGGCTTAACTCCTTCCGCTTACCTGGCTCAGCGATGTCTTCAACAATTAGTTGAGGACGAAGGATCTCATTACCCGACTGCGTCCGTCGCTATCCTTAAGAATACGTATGTTGATGACGTGATAACCAGTGTTGGCACCGTTGAGGACGCGCTAATTCTCCGCACCGAACTTGCTCGTCCTTTGGGAAAAGGAGGTTTTGAATTGCGCAAATGGTCCAGTAATGTTCCTGAAGTTTTAGAAGGTCTTCCTGAAGATCATTTAGAAACTCCTCTAATGTTTTCGACTGAGGATAAGTCTCTTAAGATCCTTGGTCTGTGCTGGAATCATCGTTTAGACACTTTTTCTTTTCAAGCTCAGCTTTTTAGTGATGACTGCACCAAAAGAGCAGTTCTTTCTTATATTGCTAGAATATTTGATCCTCTAGGGTTTTTTTCTCCTGTGGTTTTTACAATGAAGCTCGTTCTACAGCGTATATGGACCGAAGGGCTTGATTGGGATGATGTTCTTTGCCCGGCTCTTGTCTCCCAATAGACCAAATTGGTCGACGGTTTGCCTTACCTCTCTCAAATACACATACCAAGATGTATCTCTCCTTCTTTTCATAAAATCTTACACGTCGTTAGATTCTGCGATGCTTCTCAGAAGGGATATGCAGCTGCTATTTACGCTTGCTCTAGTTCCGCTGAGTTTCGACAAATGCAATCGTGCCACCTCATAATCGCTAAGTCAAAGCTGGCCCCATTTAAGGTTCTGTCAATTCCAAGACTCGAACTATGTGGAGCGCTCTTGCTTGCGCGCCTTTTCCATTCGATTAAACTTCTTTTTGCCAGTAGTATTATTAGAGAAGCTCGCCTTTACACTGACGCTCAAGTAGTTCTTGCGTGGCTCTCTCTTCCTTCACATCGTCTTCATACCTTTGTCGCTAACCGTATTGTCACTATTCTCGATCTCACTGAACGACAACAATGGCATTACGTTGATACTGCCGAAAATCCTGCTGATTTAGCCTGTCGTGGTGCTACTCCTGAAGTTATGAGCAGCGCTTCTTTCTGGATTTCCGGTCCTACTTTTCTAAGTAAGCCTTTGCCGCAGTGGCCGTCTCTTGCTATTGCTACCATTTTGGATTGTTCGTTACCTGATCTTAAAGTTGGCGCAACCCTTCTTGCTCGCCTTGTGCCTTCTCATCCTTTGCTCCCCGTCATCGAACGATTTTCTTCTTTTCAAAAACTGTACCGTACGTTTGCGTGGATACTTCGTTTCTTTCAAAACACCTAAGCTCGCAATACAACCTTTTCTTCTGATAAGCTTCTGCCTCTTTCTCCTGCCGAACTACAAAAGGCTACGCATGCTTGTGTACGCATCACTCAAGCCGCTTATTATAGAGAAGAGATTGCGCTGCTTTGGCAAGGTAAACGCCTCCCTTCCTCTTTAGCACAGTTGTTTCCGTTTATGGATGAGAAGGGTCTCCTTAGGGTGGGCGGAAGGCTGGACCACTCCGCTTTGCCGTCATCTTCTCGTCATCCGCTGCTATTACCTCAGCAAACTCATCTCTCCGCTCTTTTGTGTTCATACTATCATGTCGCCTCTCTTCATTCTGGTCCTCAGACCGTTCAAACTTTATTACAAACTAAATTCTGGATCATTTTGTTGCGTAGTCTTCTAAGAAAACGCATCCGTCAATGCATGACGTGTCACCGCTTTAGAGCTAACACGTTTAAGCTAACGATGGTGCCTTTACCTACGGATCGCGTTAACCCGCAAAGGGCTTTCACCGTAACCGGCGTAGATTATGCAGGACCTTTTACTGTTAAGGTTAATACTCTTCGTTCGTCTCGTACTACAAAAGGCTATCTATGTTTGTTTGTCTGCACCGCAACCAAAGCTGTACATCTAGAGTTTGCTTCGTCTTTATCTACAGAAGCTTTCTTTGTTTGCTTAGACAGGTTCATCGCGCGTCGGGGAATACCATCTCGCATCAGATCGGACTGTGGCCGCAATTTTGTTGGCGCAGCTAGACAGCTTGTTGAGCTGTATGATTTTTTGCGCAAAAACAATCATTCTTTGTGCGACCGTCTCTCTCTTCGTAGTATTAAATGGGCCTTTAATCCTCCATATGCTCTTCATTTTGGAGGACTTTGGGAAGCGGCTATTAAGTCCGCCAAGCGTCTTTTATATCGCAAAATTGGTAACACGACCTTTACATTTGAAGAGTTTTGTACCATATTTTCTCAAATCGAAGCGGTATTAAATAGCCGTCCATTGCGCGCCCTTTCATCTGATTCCGCCGAAGCTGCAAACTATTTGAGTCCGGGCCATTTCTTTATTGGTGAGCCTTTGTTATCTTCTCCTTCCTTTTTAGATACTAACCACTTTACTTTCAAACAACGCTGGCGTCATCAAAACAGCATAATACAGTACTTTTGGCGTCGATGGTCTGCTGAATATTTGCATACTTTAACTCAACGAACAAAATGGTTTCAACATAACCCCGGTCCTCAAGTGGGGGATGTAGTGCTAGTTCAGGATTCCAACCGACCGCTAATGTCATGGTTGCTTGGTCGAGTGACACCCAGGACCTGATGGTCTCTCTCGGATAGCCACCGTTAAAACTGCCGGTGGTCATCTCATTCGTTCACTTTCGCGGTTAACTCCGCTTCCAGGACCCGTTTAAATTTCTTTCTTTCTTATTTTTTCTATGTTATTCCTTTTTTATGTACTCTTTAATTTTCTTTAAAATAGAGCATCGCTCATTTTAGGTGGGCGGTATGTTAGCGCGAGCGTTTTCTTTTTAAGTCGTTATCCTCGCGTTGCATTTTTGGTTTTGTGACTTGCTGTCCCCTCTTTTAAGTTTCATTGTAAATACAAGTTTTTGATAAATACGACAGTACGTTACTTAGTTTTGAACCGATCATTACGTCTCCTTTCTTGAATTCTATTACATTAATTTTACTTAAATGTTAATTGTGATGTTTAGTGCGTAAACCGTGCACCCTTTTGTGCGTGCTAAAGACTTAACTCCACCAACTAGCGAAAAGTAAGATCAGGGTAAGTCGAGCAATCGCTCATTTCTGGGTAAATCGAGGCCTTGATTTATTACGGGTTTGGGTGGTTGTGCGCTCCCGATTTTCCAGAAGAACCTGAAACTTTACGTAAGTAATTTTAAATTGTCGTTGACTAATAATTCGGTGGGTTGCTACCGGAAGTCCTCTCCTTTCTAATAAAGTAAATACAGTCCGCTGTTCGACTTCCGTGTGGCCGAAACATAGGGTGTATGTGATTAATGGGTTGTTATTTTGGCAGGTGAAATTAGAGCATAAATACAAGCAAAAAATTTCAAAATAAAAGTTCCATTAAAACATTTAAGCAATCAAAATTTTTAACAAAATAAATCGTAAATTACAAATATGTTACATTAATTAAGTCTCCAAAGGTTGTTGACATCACAAATAAAAATTAACTGTTCTAAGAAGTGCAAATTTTTTTGCCGATAACAAAAATAAAAGTTAACAGAAAATAATGTTATCCGATAAAGCGTACTTAAATGACTATGGTTAAAGTTGCTATTCTGCACATTATTTTCAAGTACACTAGAATCTGTACACAAAGTACATTTTGTCAAGGTAGGTCAGTAACGCTAAGAAATAAACGTTAGTATCTGATTTAATTTGGCGAATTTAACAGCATTTACCCACTATTTATCGCATAGTTACAATGAACAGTTAATTTCCATTTGTTAAGATAGTCAGTAAACTGGGTCACTTTAGACTAAACCTTTAAAAGAAAAAAATCATTTAACACAACAAGAAAACTACTGTGACATTGCCGTTACATTACAACGTTACAGTATGACCGGTACATTGCAGTTAAATAAATAAAAAAAAAAGAAATTATACTCAAGTTGTGTACTAGAATACTATTAAGTGTCAATAAAATAAGGTTTAAGTTATAGATACATCATTATTAATTGTATTGCACGGACCAATAAGACGCGATAAAGTTAAAGATTGTTAATTGTGCACAAATAACTAAGCTAACGCACCCTGTATCTACTAACTAAAGCTAAGTTTTAATTTAATATACGCGACCAGAGATAGTTATTTAGCTTCCTCACTATATCATTCTACAAGCTAATTTAGTTGACATCTCAATTGCCGCTTATCAGTTTTACAATAATTTGAAACATGAAATTAAATACAACTAAATTCAGTAATCAAAGATACTGTACCGTATAAAACCAGATGGAATAAGGCAGTTGACTTACTTTTCTGTTTAGCGTTATTACTGATTCATTAGATTAACTTTGACCTGTTAACGTATGGATAATCCAAGCAGGTATTTCGATATCTTAAAATTTATCCGGAATCTAAAAATTTTGCTGGATCCTAAAATTATCGTGGATATTCAAATTATCCGGTATCGTAAAAATATACTGGGTTCTAAAATCATGTAAAATTATGCGGAGCATTAAAACTATCTGGAGCCTTAAAGTTCTCCGGAACTGTAAAATCATACGGAGCCCTAAGACTAAATCACAACGTAGCAATTGACCTAAAAGCCTTCTTATATATACCTCTCGAATAAATAGGGTTTTAATCTTTTAATTACAATCAGAATAGAATAATTTTATAATACTATTGCTTGGCTTCTTCTATATAACTAAAGCCGTAGTTTCCTCAATGAATTGGAATTTTTCTTTTACGACGAAAGCGATAAGTTTCTGTACAACAAATGCGGAAATTTTTTTTACACGAATGCGGAGATCGTCACAACAAAAGCGAAGTTACTACATTAAATAGCACGATAAAATGCAGTACGATGAACCAAACCACAACGTGCAGTAGTGCGATAGCAAAATTCGATTAATGGCCGAGTGCGTTAACCGTAAATTTAATACAAATGTTTACGTTTGATAATTTTAATTATTAATACATAAATACGAATAGTATTTACATGTCTGCTATATGACGGAAGAATAATTCAAAAATTTCATAAATAATCATAAATTTAACAGGAATTAGACTAAATTTCCACGACTTTCCTCTTCCCTCTTTAAAAACCGACAATGTCATCCCAAAGAAAAATGCGTGCACGTTTTCCCTACTTGAGCATACCAAATGCTGCGGTACTACAAAATTTTTAAAAACGTTGCAAGCACTGTGTCATTGCAATGTCTCTGCAAATAATCATTTTTTTTATTGGGAAGTTTAGAATATTACTAAGTAAAATTCACGTTGTCTTTAACTTTACAGTCGATGTGTACGTCTAATTATCAGAGCTGGTTCTGCACTGACAATTCAATGCCACAATATGAAAATAACTATTTCAAATCAAACGTTATAAAAAACAACGACACAAAAATTAAAAATAAAAATTGTTGATAAAGAGAGAGAGAGTACATCAATCCATAGTTCTATAACCGTTATCATCGATAAGTTTTTATTATACAAAAATTTTTACTGATACATATTTTACTGTTACCAAATTTATTTTAGATAGATTGCTTCTGTAGACAATTATTTTTCACAATAAGACCTAAAAATTAATTATTAATTTTAATGCAATATGTTTCAGGCAATATTTAAATCTTCTATAATATTTTTTAAATCGCAAAAGATAATCGAAATACTGAATACGATCGAAAAACAATTTTGGACCGCCGCTGAAGTCAACCAACAAGTAAAACGAAAACTAAGATTCAATAGTCGTTTAGTAGTGTGCAGTATGGTTATGATTCTTCTAAGCGCTTTCACGTTTGGCATAGGACTTCTCAGCAAACCTTTACGCGAAGGAGTGCGAGAATTTCCATTATCATCTTTATATCCGTTTGATTTAAGACAGAGTCCGTTTTATGAAATCGTTTACGCTGTACAATGCTTTACTGATTTTTACATTGCTATAATATGTATATGTGGACATGATGATCTGTTTTTGGCTATTTGCTTTCATTGTATGACGCAGTTTATTATTCTAAAAGAAACTTTCATAAAAGTTACACGAAGAAATGTAAATTTAGTACAGAGTAAAAGAAAGTTTGCTAAAGATAACTTGGAAAGAAGAAAGATGTACCTGAAATGTATTGAACATCATATATTATTGTTACGGTAAGCAAACATTTTTAGATTTTGGTTAGGTATATATATGTATATACTATATAAACTATATTGTTTTTAAGGTTTTCACGAGTAAATATATTATTTTGAAATGATTTTCGGATCAGCGCAAGAAGATAATATGACAATAAAAGCTTACCTACCTTACATCAAAAATGTCACAGACAAAATTTCTAAATTACTGTATTGTTACAATATAAAAACAGTATTTACGACACATAGAAAAGTTAGTTCAATTTTACAGTCTCCAAAAGAATATATGTAACACACTTCAGTTACCTACGTAACATAATTTACTTTAACATTAAACAAAAGCATAACAAATAAATGAATTAATGCACCAGCCAGCTCACAAAAATATTTATTGAAAACACACATTAAAACAAACTACATAAGAGCAATGAGAAATTTTCATATTTATTTAATTAGAGTCGTGGGAATTCTTACGTTACTTAAGATTAATAATTTTCAATTTGATAAACACAAAAATTGTATAAGTTGGACACCACAATATTTTTTTATATTAAAATGGTTAAATATTGAAACCAAAAACTTAACTTAAAACTAATAATTACAGATTATTTACATACGTGTCCTTGAAGGTTTTTTTATCACTTACGAATTGTGCAGTTTCTATTTAGGATGTGGTCATCATGACTCATTGAAATGATGCAATATGATGCAATTTCCGTAAATCGTATATTTTCTCTTTCACGAAGATTTGATTGATATCTTGCCTTTTAAATCAATAAAATTGATAATCGTAGATCGTAGTTTCCATAATCGCAGACGTATAAAGATCGAAATCGTACTCATAAGACTTTCATACTTAAAAACATCGTATAAGAACGAAACCAAAAATCCAGAACAAAAAAAAAATTAAAACGTAAATTGCGATGAATTACACAATGCGGATCAAAACAAAAATGACTTACCCCTTCGAATTATCGGGTTTTATCTTTCCATTTCTTTTTTTAAATTCTACGAAACGCAAATGTTACTACCAAACGAAAGTGCTACTACCAAACGCCGGCTTAAATTCAACAAGTGGTCATTCCACTTTTTGCAGCACGCAAAAAAATGTTCGCTTCACTTCATTGCGAAACGTAAGATGTCGGAGCATGACTTTTACTTAAGAAGAAGGCTCATAACGCATGTGCAGTGCGTCAAATGCATTGCGCAAAAGAATTTACATAAACAGTGAACACAAAAATGTTAATTAATATCAGACGTATTCAATCGTATAAAAATGTGCACGTTACATATATTCCTCTTGAATGCCAAGGAGTGTATGAAGTTCCATGCGGCATGTGTAATGGAACGTATGTTGGTCAAACAAATAGAAGAATTGCTGCGAGAGTAGATAAACGTAAAGTTGCTGTTAGAATGAAACGGGCCGTGTAATTGACTTTGACAACACCAAGATTCTTGCAAGTGTTGAACACTTTTGGCCACGAATAGCTAGAGAAGCAATTGAAATTAAAAAACGGTCGTCTAGCTTAAAGAAACGAAACGATAGCGTCAGATTGCCAAAAATTTGAACAACAGTTCTTACCCATGTAACGTTATCTAACGTTAGCACAACTTTAGATAAACCAACAACAACCAATACTATTCAAAATCAAGTAGGTACGTCATCGACCGTTGACAAGAAGTCAAACTAAACTTGACAATGACAAATTTGTTTAATTTTTAATTCATGTTAATGTGTTAATAATAAGTTTAGTTTAACTTGAAAATGACAAGTGTGATCTTGTCGAAACGTTGTTTTAACAATAAAAACATTATAAAACGAGAAGAAATCCGAAAATCATTTCAAAATTATATATACTATGTATATATAGAAAAGGAACAAATAGATGCGCATTTTTTGACGTACACTAAGTTAGTGAATACACAGAAGTCATATTTTATTTTATTTTGTTGTATATATCTTTCAATATAAGCGAAAAACTCACAAATCATAAATATGGTTTTCAATGGTAAAAATTATTATCATTAACAACCATTGCAATCTTCTTAACAATGGTTTTAGCTGCTTAATGAAATCTTATTTATAGATAGCTATGTAATGTCTTTATCTCTGGTTGATTACTTTTCTAATAGTCAACAAAACATACATAACATATAAATCCCAAATAAAATACATTAAATTATACACAAACACTCACTACAATATCAACAATGGTAAATACGACTCATGTCACACAACAAAACAAATTTTCAGCTTTCTCAAATCTTAATCCTCTGTCCGCCGGGTGTGGAAATTTTGTCCAATGATAATGTTTTTTTGACACATCAAAAGTCGCTAAGTACACCAACGTTTTGAACGTTAAGCAAATTACACGTGTTTTAATGTCATGCCCAGCAATTTCCACATCTTACGTATCTTAAATCATTCACCCAAATGTTGAATACATGAATTGTGGTTTTGAATGTATTTGTTGTAAGAAACTTGCTGAGGAACTTACCTGCGAATGTTCTTTTACCAAAGAAAATTTCTTTGACTAATAAGGCACGCACAGATTATGAACACTGCCCCAGATGCAAATTCTAATAGCCTATGTTAGATGGGAGCATTGAATCTACCGTTTAAATTTCTGTTATTAGAAGTCTACCTAGATCATCATTATACAACAATAAATCTGACTGAGATGCATATAAAAATTTGTTACACGTAACTTAGTACAGTCGACGGCTCAGAACACGTCGGCTAGAGGATCGCTGGTGATACTTGGTGTACTAATCATAAAGTCATTAAAAAGGCGCCAAAACGGGGAAAATTATTAATTACAGAACCCGTTGAAATCTGTCAAACAGTGAAAAGAAACAAGTCGCAAAACACAGTTTACAACAAGAATATATTTATTTCAAAAAAGAAAATAGAAATTAAAAACGAAAGTAAATAATAAACAATTAGAGATTCGTCGACAAATATAACAATTAATAATACTGATGCAGGTCCTTTAGACGAGGCAACACTTTTTACAGCTAATTATATTCAATGCTAACATGCCCCACTTATAATTTGATTTTAACAGAATAATAAAGTAATTTAAAATCACCGTAATTTCAAACGTACTCGATCAACTGCTTCGTTTACATGCACTCGCAAAACAAACCGAGACATCGCATCTTATCGATCAATAAGGTCATTGATTTTTTTGTCTAAAACTTTAGCAAAGCTTATAATCATAAGATTAATATGATAACAATAATTGTATAATAAATCACCAGGTTAAATTTAAGAGACATCATTCCACGTTATAACAATGTTATAGAGTTAGCATTATTAACGCAGTTCTCGAATTCAAATTTTACTGCCCTGCAGTGCTTATAAGTTTTATGCAGAAGTTTGATGAAATGTGGCATGATGGCTTTTTACATAAGATCAGAAAACTTACTTTAAGTGTATACTAATCTTTATCCGATTTAAGAACGAAACTATGCGTGGTAACACCTACCCCAAGAACAAACGTAAAGGAATAGGCTTTCCCAATTCACTAAGTATAATCAAACAGATGTATTCAAAATTGCATGAAAGGGAATGATACTTTCAAGAACCAAATAGACTTCAACCAACAGAAAAGGAGGTATCAAATGAAAGGTGTTTGTTGTAAAGTCAACAGAAGTCGAAACGCTAGCAAAACGCAGAAATCAACACAGTCCTATAAACCCTACCGAGGAAAAATCTAAAACAAACCAAGAGAAAAAGAGGAGACATAGAAAAGAAAGAAGTTTACACCGCGGTCAAAAACAACGCCCTAAAATCCTATAAAACATTAACCTGCAAATACAAATCTTACCCTAAATATAAGTCCCAAAAGTTAATAAAACTCAGGAAGTAAAAAGCAGAACTTGAATTGTAAATGCGGATTTAAAAAAAAAACGTAAAAAAAATAATGCAGTTATGCCAAAAAGCCGTCAACAGACGGTATGAGATTTTTTAACCGAAACAACGTTAAAGATCTAAGCAAGCAAAACAAAGCAAAGAAATTTTAAGTAAAAAAAATTCTGATCAAAAAGTTACCTAAACGGTAGAGATAAAATCAGTAATCCGAAAGTCACAACCACAAAGTTTAAAAAAACTGAACACTCCATGAGTGCACTAATTCAATCGAAATCTAAACCGCGTAACACAAAAGAAAAATGTATTAAACAATGTTGCTTGATGCGAAGTAATAACATTCTGTTGAACTTTCATTGTTTATTATTTTGAAGTGAATATACACAACGTTTCGATTGCTGTGGTATCTGCAATCGACAGTGCTCGTCGTGTTGTAATGTCACATTGAAACCTAAAACCCGAAGAACGTATTAGAATATTCTAAGAGCAAAAGAAACATAACAAAAACAGAAATACCCTAACAGTGACTGACAACATCAAAAATGCCGACTAAGCGGAAGTACTTGCAGTACCAGAAACAACGTAGCAGCCTAATCCAAGTTTCAACCCAAACATAACTAAACAAAAACCCACTAAACCCAATAACGCAAGAAACGTAACTGAACGAGATAAAATTAAAAAAATAAACATAGTTGCAATGAACACTAAAGAAAGAAGTTACTAAAAAAAAGAAAGAAAATGTTCAAGTAACGAACCAACACCTAGAAAAAAAAAGTAAAACAGATAATTGCCCTAAAGGTGAACCTTAAGAAATAATAAAAAAAGAAAGAAAAAAAAAACTAAAAGCAAGAAAGAAAAGACTGAGAAAGATTAGAAAAAATTTAAGTGTCCGATTTGTTCTACTATCCGTAGAAAAAACGAAAAGGATGATCAACCCTTCAATGGTCAACCAGTTATCCAAATTAAAAAAAATTTAAATGCTGACAAGCGGAACAGGAAACCCAAAATAGAAGAAAACTACACTAAAATCAAAGTGAGAATCTTACTAGTGACTTGCCAATTACAAAACCAATTAGGTAGCATCTCAGCTACAAGCACCAAAATTTTAACGACGACACCAAAACAAAAAGACATCAATCAAAAGAACATCCAAAAGTCGAAATCCGATTGCCAAAAATAAACCAACATTTACGACGTATGCCAGGTCAATGAAAAAGAAGAGAACGATTAGAAGAAAAAGATGACAAAGCACAACCAGAAATATCGAAACGAGTAGCTGTTGCCAAAAAAAACTAGCTTTCGCATCTTTAGAACGACGACAAACTTTAGAAAGGTTCGCATAAATCCTTCAAAATAAACCAGAATGAGTAACGATAGAAAACCAGCAGTAACACGATTGCACATTCGATCTGAACGAAACGCTTGTTTCTGATCGACAAACCGGATAGTAACGAACGTACTCCGCCACTTTTGGTGTCATATGAGGTCAAAAAACGTCAGAATAAACTTGTATTCATTTGCACAGAACACTTTGAATAACTAATCAATAAGAAAATTGACGAGGAGACGCTTTACACACTAACTATTTATACTATTGATAGAGCTGGTAATCCTCACAACCAAAATCAAATTAGTCGACAAAACTGAAAGAGAAAGAACCAGACGTAAAGGTTTAACACGTTTAGAACTACAACAACGACTACTACTAGAATTAGCAGTAAACACAGAAGAAAAAAGTGAAGAAACATCAAGAGAACATGCAACCGGATTAGACGACTGTCGAACATGGTGTTCACTTGCGGTAACCAAAGATGTTAAAAAAATATAATTTGAGAAGATGTAGGTGGTTTATACTTGTCTATAGAAGCCTTAGATTGAATAAGCTGCCTTCCATACGTCATTAATTTGTCAAACGTAGAAATCGGTATTAACGCAAGTCCTAAATGATAAAAAGGAATGAGTTTACGACGCACAATTTTAAGTTGTATTTGATCAGAGACCGGTTCTAACAGCTGTAAAAAGACGTACCGCATGGTGGTAACGTATCTTTTGATAGATTTGTTAGTTTCCATCCTACGCTTACCGATTGTTTGTAATAAGCAATCGCCATAATCTACAGGAAGAAATTTCAATTCCAAAAAGCAGCAACATTCTTGCAAAACGCAACAAATTTTGGTTTGCCCCAAAAACAAGAAGGGGTTTGCCAGACAAAACCTTAAAAATTGAGAAAAAAAGTTGATGCTGTGAAACACCAAGAAACAACAATTCGTCATTCCGAAAAAGAAACTCGATAAGTAAGGAAGAATCTTCACCAGAAAAAGTAAGGCGCGAAAAAAATAAATATCGCTCAATACAAAACTTGTTTAAAACTGTCAATCACTGAAAGAAAAAAACAAATTTGCAAAACACAACTTTTAACAACAATATATTTATTTCAAACAAAAGAGAATAAGAATAGATCAATAACAATTATAGATTTGACGACTAATATAGTAATATTATAGCTATAATTTTGATGTAGGCAATACACTATACAATCGACAATGATAATAATGAATAGCAAAAAAAGTAAAATATGAGCACTAAAACTTACCCAACCGACAATTCTTTGTTAACAGTAGTGACTTCTACTACTCCCTTTTCTTTGATTTAAGAACGAAAATATGCGTGGTATGTAATCTTATGTACGACGATTACTGTTATTTTGCCTTTGGATGTGACTTCGTTTAAATGATCGAAGTAACCAAGACTAAATAAAATAAAGATTAAATTAGGAAGATAACGTCTAACTCTACCCTTAGCTGGAAAATAACAAATAACACGACAAAATTAATAACACATAATGTATAATTATTTTATCACAGACAATAATTCCAAAGAGGATGAAGAAGGTACATAAGTATAAATTACCCAAACGTTAATACGTGGGTCGAATCAAATATAAGTTGCGCTCATTACTGGGCAACACACCGTACAATAAACTGACCCTGTCGGTCTAAACTTTTACATACTCAGAAAGTATAAATTTGTATTCGTAAATTTAAAATCGCAAAAGTATACAACAAAAGTTTGTGTAGCACAAAATGATCTTATTAGTAATTGTGTTAACCTAACATGCACGTACGGTCAACAATCGACATGACCACCGAAATACAAATCGTAAAATTTGAAATTGTAATACTCACAGTTAGGTTTTATCTAGTAGGGGATTAGCTAATTCCGTACTTGAGTTACCTAAAACGTAATATTAAGTCCAACACAAAACAAACATACCACGTTAACACAAATAAATTTTCCCTTTAAAACATCCAATCATTTGAGATCGCAAATGCACAGCGTTTCCCTTCAACCTAACAGAATAATTTAGAGTAGCAGCTCTTCTCAGAAGAAGTACAATTCTGAAGGTTTCCTACCCTTGACGGTGTGAATAGTTACGTTTCAATAACGTGACGTCATGGAGATTTTTCCAATTATGCCACCTGTTTATCTTTACTGATAACGGTAAACGTGTGTTGGGTACCGAAATCCACTACAGACAATTAAGACAGAGTCAAATTAAACTCACAATAAAGAGAAATCTACTAACTTACCCCGGCTAAGCTTCCACTAAATAGCCACAAAATTCATTTTTATGTTTGCGTAAAATAATCTAACGATGAAAGCCTTGTTGGGCGTAAAAAATACAGAGCTTACAGAGATCGTCTGTATTGCACCAGGTCTTACAGGAAGTGATATTTTATTTCGGTCTAAAATTTGACATCCCGACGAAAGAGTAGGGGGTCTAGAGACAAATTTTATACTTCAAAAAATGTTTATACTCGAAAATTGAGCTACCAACTTTGAACATAACATCTTTCTTCTCCTTTCTAATTTTGTTCTACTCCACCAGCAGGTTCCTAAAATATCTCTCCCATTCTTTTATTTGTAATCGCTTGTGCCTTCCTTTCTTTCTTTGGGTATTTCCATATATTTTTTTCCGTTTTTATTCCTTTAATTTGATCCTTTTGTTTCTTTTTGTTTTTTCTTTCTTTCTCTCACATTTTTTCTTGAAAATTTTTACTGTTTCTTTATATTGTTCTTTTTTTCCCTTTTCCACTGCCTTAATGCTTTTCTAGTCATTTTCTTAGCTTCCTTGCATTCTCTAACCTACCATTCCTTTTCGCCTGTTTTTCCCCCTTCCACTTTATAAATCTGATTTTCTCTGTCGCTTACTCCATCAGCTTTTTTATTTCCTCCACACTCTTTTGTAATATTTTTACTACCCATATCGTTTTCTCTCTTTGTTTTTTATAGCTTTTTCTGTCTTCCATCCTTTTTTTTCTCTTCTCTTTCTCTTCCTTCTATTGTAAATTCCAATGGTTAGTGGTCTGACCCTACCCCTTCTTCTTTATCTTCACCTTTCCTCCAGTCTCTTTATTAGTCATCACAAAATCTGTTATTGATTTTCTCCTTACTCTTATGTACGCATACTCTCCCATTCCCTCTTCTTTTCTGTTCCCATTCATTATTTCCCACACCGTTTTGTTGCACGTTTTCAGCAGTTTTCTCCTTTTTTATTTATCACTTTGTCCTTTATCTATTTCCCGTCCCTTTTCTTGCTTCTATTCTCCCTGTTCCTATATTCTTGCTTTAAAGTTTCCTCCTTCCTCCTTCTCTTCTATCATCTCTTCTATGTTCTTTCTTGTCTCTTTCATAGTACTGCTGTAAACCGTCACTATTTTTATTTTTGTTTTTTCGCACTGTATGTTTTTTTCTAATTTTTTTTTCTGTTGCACTTTCTCTTTCTCATCCTGACTCAGTCATTTTCTTATTATTCCCGTTATTTATACTCCCTTTTGCTCTCGTTTTACTCATCTCTCTTTCTGCATGTTGTACCACCCAATAAAATTTCTCCGACAACTCTTTTCCCCACCACTCCCATTCTTTTTCTTCCGTTGATGTTTCTTGTAATCCTGTAATTCCCGATACGTTCCAAAACAATACTTTCAGCTCACTCATCTCGTCCTGTGCATCTTCCTTACTTTGCTTTATTCCTCTTTCTTCGTCTTTTCCTTTTCAATTACTCATTAATTCTTTTTTTGTCATTTTGTCAAAATTCTTTGCCCTTCCTTCGCCCTTTAGTTTTTTGCTCTTTGACTACCACTTTTCTCTCTCCTTTCTCTGCAGAGCTCCCTGTCTCTGTCGTTCCACATGTATCTTTCTCCATTTTTCTATATTCAACCCATACCTTTCCCTTCCGCTCTTTTTTCTGTCGCTCTGTTCATTATGTCTCTTTTACTCTCCTTTCTTCCTATGTCAAATCGTGATTTATATAAATTTTTGTTTTCTAAATTTTCTCGTCTCCGCCATCACTTTCTCTCTCACCATCTCATTTTATTTTTCTCTATAATACAGTCACTTTTTTAACTTCTACTTTCACGTTTATTTTTTTTCCAGCTTTAATACTAATTCCTTTTGTGGTTCTTGACTTCTTCACCACTTCAATATTATATATTTTTTTATTTCCTGCTTAATTCCTTGCATGTTTTCTTCCATTTGTTTTATTATCTCATTAATTCATTCTATTAGTTCCTCAATTTTTTTCTGTTTTTCTCTCTTTTTGTTATTGAGCTGTTTCATTCGTTTTCCTGCGTTATTTTTTTAATGTCCGGTGATCTTATTATTTCTTCCCTTTTCCAAATATTTGTTGTCTGTTTTTTTCTACTTCCTTTCTCTCTCGCTCTTTTATTTATTCCTTTCTCTTTTTTATTTTTCACTACTTCTTTTCTTTCTTTTCGTGTTATAAAGTCTCACTTTTAGTGGTTTCTCTTTAATTTTGTATTAAGTGCAATAATTTCTATTAATGTAGGAGGTTATCTTTTACCACTGACCTTCTCTAATGTACTGTTTATTCCTCTTAATCTAACTTGTTAGTCACAGTTTTATACTTTTTCACCAGTTTTACACTTTTCACTTAATTATTTATTCTTTCTTGCCCTTACACCCTTCCTCCGTTATCCACCTTTTTCTCTCTCCTTCTGCTTTCTTACTACCACTACTAACTCCAGTTTTTTCGCTCACTAACTTCTCCACCTTATATGTTTGTATTTAACTTTGACGTTGCCTTAAACGTAAAATACAACCTTCTACCTCTAAAGGCACCGCACTAATCCTAGCAATTGATCATAATTAGTTGTATGGTGGGTTGTCTGAACGAAAGAGCCTTCATTGATATTATAGTTATGATATTACTATATTAGTCGTCGAATCTATAATTGTTAGTGACCTACCTCTTTCGCTGTTACTTTTAACGACTATTCTCTCTTGTGTGAAATCAATATAAACATAGTTGTTAGAAGCTGTGTTTTTCCAATTTGTTCCTTTTAGTGATCGATAAATTTAAACAAGGTCTGTATTGGGAGATATTTACTGGTTTTGGCGCTTCTTTAATTTAGTGTAGGATTAGCACCTTGAGACTTGCAATCCGTTTGCCGATACAACTGAGTCAGTCGCTTGCCTTTAAGTTGGAAGAAAACACCCAAAAGCACAAGCAGATGAAGTAAGTCTTCTTCTGGACAAACGACTTACAGTACTGGTTGCTAGACAAAACATCATACCTTTCTTAAGACAATATTAGATCCTACTGTATAAAAATTTAATAAACCCCATATGTAGTTATGGCTTTGAACTTTGAAGTTGCTCTTGTAAGTCCAATGTTGAGATCATTCAACGGCTACAATCTAAGACATTCAGAATGCTCGCTAATGCATCGTGGTATGTCAGAAATTTAAAAATACGTACTGACCTAGATGCCACAAAAATAGAATAATAAAAAACAAAGCAAAAATTTTCTACGAATACAAATGCATACAAACATTCTTGGATCTACCCACATCAAGATCCTCCGCAATGAATAACCAAAAATAATAAAATAATCCAGTAATCTAAAGGTTAGCTTTATTATATTATTATACTCATAAAACATTTAATAATTCTTAATTAATTCTGATTGTTAATTTATTATTAAATCAATTTAAAAAAAGCTTGAGACAACTTTTAAAAAAATTTACAAAAACATCGCATACATTTTTTTTAGTAAAAAATTGAATTTTCAACCACCTATCTTTATGGAATTATTGATAATTGTAAGTTTACAAAGCTTTAATAAATATGTGCTTTTAATTAATTACCTAAACACCGTTGTTGTTTGTATTTAGTCGACGTTTTATAGTTGACTACTATAACTATACATTTGCTTTTGCATTCTGAATTTTTTACAAGCTTCAATTAGTTGCACTGCAGATAAATTTTAAGTTACTGTAGGTTTAGCGTTACGTTATGTACACTAATCAAATATATAATTTACATGTTGCATCTAGGTGTTACTTTTAGAATAATTTACAATTCAAAATGAAGATCAAAGCATTAAGGTGTAATAAAACTCGGCAATATTTTTATTTATTCAAGAACTTCTAAAGCCAACATTAATAAATGGTAATAAACGAAGTCACATACTTTATGTCTACGAAATTAATAATAACCTCGTGACAAATTAGGTGTCGACTCGTTTAAATTACAAATTTGTAAAATATGTTTTTACTATATTGCTTAAAATTGTTTAATTTATAATTTTTAGGATCTACAATGATATTGAAAGAATATTTTCGATGAGCAATTTCGTTCAGTTATTTAGCAGCGGATCGGCTATATGCGTTTCTAGTTTTTTGTTAGCTATGGTCTGTTCCAGTTCTTTAATAAAATAAATAATTTTATTCGAATAATTTTAGACTAAAAAAGCACAACTTGTATCTTTAAGCTCATATTGCTTTGGGCATATATTGCAATTGTTTCTTTGTTGCTCTGCTGCTAATGAGCTCAGCTACGAGGTAAAATAGTTTTGTTTTTAAACTTGATTAACTGAATACTTCCAGAGCCAAAATTTGGCTAGTTTTGCATTTAGTAGTAATTGGTACAGAAATAAAGATATGGTGATGGTGTTAATGTTAGCTCAGAAACCGAAAAAATTGTCTGCGATGGGAATAGTCGAGATTAACTACGCCACATTTATATCAGTAAGTATATTGAATAAGCGTATATAAGTCTCATCTATATGTTTCAGGTACTCAAGCTTTCTTTTTCTTTATATACGCTACTGGTTAAAATTGTGGCGAAATAATGTACATACAAATAAAACGCAAGTAACGTTTTAATTAGGCAGAAGTTCTTGTTTATGGTAGGTTTAAGGTATTTGTGTAGTCTTTATCTACCAATTTAAATCACGGTTTTATTACACCAGCCTTAACTTCTTTTACACAAATAACGTGACTAAAGACTACTTCACAAACTTGTGTTGTAAGCAACTATTATGTATTGCTAGTGTTGCAAATCAATATCATTAGTACAAGCGTTTTAGCATAGATGTCGACACAAAAAAAACTTTGTTCAAACGTAGCTTGAATCTGATTATTTTTTAAGCATTTGTTTACACTGTTGGTCGATGTAATTACTCAAATTTTTTTTTTGTTAATAATGTAGTTACGGTTTTATTAAATAATTTACACCTAAATTACAGGTTATTGTAGTGAATTATTAATAAAGATTTAATTTTTAATTAAGTTTACGTTACATTCAATGCTAAATATTATATACGTATTATTTATTTCTTCTTTACTGTTTATTATTGTGTTAGTTATAACTTATAAAGTAGTTGTAAAGATTTTTTATGTGTAATTTATTTAAGTGTAGTACACTTAGTTAGAACTATCATTTTCTGTTTTGAATCGACACATGCAAAAGTTGCAAAAATAAATATATTTGTTTCTATGCAAACTTATCCAATTTTGTCATTTCACAATATCCTGTTTCTGAAAAGCTTGCAAGTTAGTCTTTGTAATTTACCGATTATAAGATAAAAGTGTTTAAAAGTAATTTTCACTTCCGTAACTTTAGATTTGTTTTGACATTCGCCTTTAAGTTTCTTCCAAGTTTCATAAGCAAAAATTGAGGTGTTTCAAGTTTTAAAATTCAAAACAAAGTACATTTCAGAAATGATTATTTATTTTATATTGCGTATGACTATGTACACATAAAACATTGAAATATAATAATATCAAATGTAAAATGTAACGTTAAAAAATACAAAAAAAGCTAAATTGCTTTTCTAATTGAAAAATACTATATGTGGATTCCCGCTAATGCTAAAAAACTAGTATCTCCGGAGAGTTTTTCTTTTCTTAAATTATTTATTATTTGTAGTGTTGTTCAAGAGATCATTGTGCCTGCGTTACCTATTTTGATTATGTAGTCAGGTTATTCAAAAAAAAATTATTGTTATGTTTAATTTTTTGTGGTATGCGTAAAGTATTGAAACGTTCGAGAAATTATTCTCAAGTTTCAGAGATTTCACGAAAATGTTATCTATTTTCCAGAACGTTTACCGAAAGATATGGAAAGTTTTCGAAGGATTGCCAAAATGAGTATAAATGCGGTTCAAACAAATCAGAGGTCAGTTATTTCCCGTAATTCGAAGACGGCAGTGTTAAGAAGATTATTCGAGTCTAAATAAATAAGTGATTAACGCGTGTGCGATAAATCTACCTTGTACACTACTTGTCAAACGAGAATTGCATTTGTTTACTTTTACATATTCCTACTTCAAGCTAAATATACATTGTATTTATATTTCATGTTTAAAGTTTGATTCAATTCATTTTACTATCTACGTACTTCAAATAATGCTGCTAAAACCAATTCTAAAATTTGAGGTTGTAAGTATGTCAAGATAAATTGACAAATAGTGCGCACCATAAAAATAAACAAATGTACTTCCTTTTCTACATGTTTGAGACAAACAAACACACTGCAAAAGTATACGGATTACTCGTCCAGAGAGAAGCGTAGCTTTCCGATGTTGCCAGGTCGATGGATAGTGCTATACATAAATTATAGTGTAAGTGTTTTTATTAAATATCCTTATATTTAATTAGTTCGGTTAGTTATAAACGTGTACATATTTTAGTATTTATAAAATTAATTAGTTTTAATAATAAGCGTAACATTGGTGACAGGTGCGTGATATCGAATAAATAAACAATTTTTTAGCTTGCGCTTTTAGTGTAAATACCATTAAGTAATTTAATATCGCTCCCGTAACAAAAACATTGATTGCGTAATCGCGATACGCGTGTAGTCATAGCTATCTCAGTTCGTTAAAGTAGTGTATTTAAACTTTTTATTCGTGTTATGTTTAAACTTATGCCGGTATCTTGTTATCAAACTAAAATGGATGTAAAATTATTTGAATTTCTTGAATCAATAAAAAATAGTCAAGAATCAATGAATAGAAAAATGGAAGAAAAGTTTTACAAAAATTCGCAGAAAATGGAGGAAAATTCTAGAAATTTAAAAGAAGATATACGATCGAGGATAGAAAATCAAATTAAAATTGTCCAAGAAGGAACCTAAGCAGATATGTTAAATTTAAAAAAAAGAAAATAAGAAAATCGAAGCAATAGAGAACAAATTAGAATACAGAATAAAACTGCTTGAAGAAAAAATGAACCAAATGAATGATCACGGTAAAGGAAGCGTCACGAGCAAAGATTTAATGATAGACCATCGAGAAGAAACCACTCACAAGTTTAAAGTTGTACCTCCGAATTTTGATGGTAGTTTCAAGGTCAACCTACTACAAGCAGTTTGAAGTCGCAGCTACAGCTAATGGTTAGAGCAAAAAACAGAAAGCGACGTCTTTAATAGTGTCCTTATGTGGAGAAGCGCTTGGAATTTTACAGACTGTTCCTGACCACCTGCAAGAAAATTACGAACTCTTAATTTCACGTTTAGAAATGAGATATGGAGATGCTCATCTTCAACAAGTGTATCAAACTCAAATTAAAAGTCGGGTTCAGAAAGCTCCCGAAAGTTCTCAAGAGTTTGAAGCTGACATCGCCATTTAACACGGCTTGCGTATCCTACAGCATCAGACACCTTCTTGAAACAGTTGGCTATTCAAACGCAGAAGACTATCCGGTTAGCTCGACCAAAGACATTGGATAACGCTTTGATGCATGCTTTGGAGTTTTTTCTGCTGTGCTGCAGATGTACCCGCGCAGACATTGGAAAGCATCGAAGAGATAGCGCAACGAATACTTCGTGAGAAAGAAGTGACGACTTTAAACTGCGGTGAAATAGGCCAGGTACGACGACATTGTACTAAACCCAAGAAGAAGACAAGAAGAGCACTCAAAAATTTGGAACAAGTTGACAAAAAAAATAAAAGTTAGTCTCATCTAGTCAGGTTCCGGAGATTACAATTCAAATGGTATCAGCAATTGAATAGCATATCTCGATGGCAAGATCATCATTCGTCCTAACATGTTATTGAAAAATGAGAAGACATCACCAGTAACAGTACGACTTTGAACGGCGACTGGCGAAGAAATACCTACTCACGGGCAAGTCAAAATAACCATTGGTTTGAGAAATGGAGTACTCTACCATCAAGTACTAGTAGCTGACATTACGGAAGAAGTTATCCTGGGAGTGGATTTGATTAAGATATGAAAAACGATGTCCTGAAGATCGACAATGAAGAAACTACTCGTTGGCAGAACTTGAGTACGAGTGAAACACACGATGCCAGTAAGGATCTTAAATATCAACTCAGATCCTGTAACGCTAAAAAAAAGACCGTGGTAGGCCAATGCACGCCAGTATCTCTCGTTGCCGAAAAAGTGTCCACAACATCTATCGGACATTCTTACTACCATATGCCAAAACCTCAGCCGAAACCAGCTGGCTAAAGTTAAAGTCTTGATCTAAGAGTATTAAGATGTGTTTGCGCTGGAAAGTGGTACCAAAAGAAGAACTAACGTTGTGAAACATAAAATTAATACCGGAGACGCTCGGCCGATACGACAACATCCACGCAGACTTCCTTTGGCAAAAAGAGAAGAAGTCAAACAAATAATTACGGATATGGACAGAGAAGGCATCCTCAGTGGTACTCGTAAAGAAGAAGGATACATCAGCGAGGTTATGCGTAGACTAAAGACAGTTAAACGACGTGACCAAAAAGGACAACTTTCCTTTACCCGAATTGAGGATACGTTAGACACCCTGTTAGAATCCCAGTGGTTTTCTACGTTAGACTTAAAGAGTGGTTACTGGCAGGTAGAATTAGAACCCAAGGATCGTGAAAAAACAGCTTTTACAATTGGTACTGGTTTGTGGCAGTTCACTGGGATGCCCTTCGGCCTGAGTAACGTTCCTGCAACGTTCGAGTGTTTGATAAAGACGATCTTGGTTGGATTGTATTAGAAGACGTGTTTGGTTTACCTGGACAACGTGATTGTGGCTTGAAGGTCGTTTGAAGAACACTTAAACAATTTGGAAGAAGTGTTTCAGCGACTACGTGGGGCTAATCTCAAACTAAACCCAAAGAAGTGCCACGTATTTAAGAAGGAAGCGCAATACCTTGGCCACGTCGTATCTAGAAATGGAGTAAAGGCTGACCCAGACAAAATCCGAGCAGTGCACGCATGACCAAGACCAATCGACAAACATCAGGTCCGAAGCTTTCTTCGGTTGTGCATCTATTATAGACGATTTGTACCCGGATTTGTCAATATTGCCAAACCTTTGGCGAAGTTGACGGAAGAAAAAGCAGAATTTAGATGGAATGAAGACTGCGAAAATTCGTTCCATCAACTAACACAGGCCCTAGTCACTTCGCCAATTTTGAGTTATCCAAGAGCAGATGGAAAATTTGTTTTGGATACCGACGCAAACAATCTGGCCGTAGGCGCAGTCTTTTCGCAGGTTCAAGATGGACAAGAAAAACTTATCGCGTATTTTAGGAAGGTTTTGTCCAGGCCAGAAAGAATTTATTGC
Organism: Aquatica leii; assembly: GCA_035610365.1. NCBI lineage: Eukaryota > Metazoa > Arthropoda > Insecta > Coleoptera > Lampyridae > Aquatica > Aquatica leii. Next base: position 30,911,394 of record CM069437.1, on the reverse strand, counting down.
GTGACTAGGAGGGAGCTGTTAGCAGTCGTCAAGTCCATCGAACATTTCTACAAGTATTTGAATAGACGAAAATTTTTACTGAGAACAGACCACACCGCTTTAAAATAGATACTGCAGTTTCGTAACCCGGAAGGACAAGTGGCAAGATGGATCGATAGACTGCAAGAGTATGAATATGACACCAGAACACCGTGCTGGAAGCAGTCATCGGAACGCTGATGCCTTGTCCAGAAGACCATGTCTGGCAGACTGCACCTATTGTTCGCGACTAGAAGAAAAAGTTGGATGCTTCCAGGGAACTGGTATGGTTGATGATGAGTAGGAACTTGAGTAGTTGCGTCGCGAATAAGAAAACGATCCTAAAATTAAACTACCCCTGAACTGGAAAGAAAACGACCGACGACCAACCTGGGTAGAAGTGAGTGCTTTGACCAGAAACATCAAAGCTTATTAGATGCAGTAGGACTCTAGTAAAAGACGGTCTTCTTAAGCAATCCCTAGAAAGTATCAAGGGCGCGGAAAACAAACCACAGTTGGTAGTGCCAATGGGTCGGGTGTCAGAGGTGTTGAAGTATCTCTACGATAGTACATCAGGAGGACACTTTGGTATCTAGCAGACACTGGGGAAAGTTCGAAAACGATTCTACAGGGTGAAATGAAAGAGGACGTCATGAAATGGTGCCGTAAATACACGGTCTGCGCATCAGGAAATGGTACAGCAAGAAAGCGCAAAGCACCCATGAAGCATTACAACATAGGAAACCCTGTGGAAAGAGTAGCGATTGACATCGCAAGGCCGTTCCCAGAATCCGATTCGTGAAATAAACACATACTGGTGGTGATGGATTATTTTACGAAATGGACGGAAGCTTACGCTATACCCAATCAAGAAGCAGCTACAGTCGCGGACGTGTTATTAAAAGAGTTCCATTGAAATTACACACCGATCAAGGCCGCATTTTGAGTCTGGGCTGTTTCAAGAAGTTTGCCGACTGTTGGGAATTAAGAAAACTAGGACGACGCCTTTCCATCATCAATCTGATGGCATGGTTGAGCGTATGAATCGAACAATGAGCAAGTACTTAGCCAAAGTACTGTCCGAACACCAAAGAGACTGTGACCAGTACTTACACCTTTTCCTAATGGCATATCGATCATCCGTTCACAAAAACACAGGCCAAACACCATCCTGTGTGATGCTCGGTCGCAAAATACGACTGCCATGCGACCTCCAATTTAGACAAAAACCGGAAAAGGAAGTTGCTGGAGAAGATTACGTCAGCAGACTGACACATCAATTGCCAGCGACAGGATGAAAACTAGATATGACGTCAATGCACAAAATGGTGGGTTTCATCCAGGCTTGGTTGTATAATCCCCAAAGGAAACGCGGTTTGTCGCCGAAGCTGCAAAGGCAATGGAAGGGGCCCTTATGAAGTCGTGCAGAATATTAATGACGTACTATATCGCATTCGAAAGCCACCCAGAAGTAAACCAAAAGTAGTCCACGTCGTTCGTCTAGCCCCGTTTGCTGGCGATACCACTGAGTTACCACCAAGGAACAACAAGACCTGTTCCAAACACAAATAGATTACGCCATCGCACATTGCGTATTTAAAAAAAAGTTTGGGCAGCTAATTGAACTAAGAAGACAGCAACCGGCAGTCGGAAAAGTTTTAAGACGACGCACAGTGGTTCCAAATGCCGAAAAGGTGGCCAAAACCTGAAGACGTCATTCAAATTGCGTGAAATTTCGTATGAAGAGTATTTTGAGGTCGCTTAGTACAAATCTGTTCTCAAAATTAAAAATAACAAAATGGCGGATCCAATATGGCGGACCAAAATAAAAAAAAGGTCTTATGTTCATGAAACTTCGTATATAAGGTATTTTGATGTCGCTTATAAAGAATCTTTACACGAAATTTTATAAAAACAAAATGGCGGATCCAATATGGCGGACAAACATGAAAAAAGGTCATATTTGTATGAAATTTCGTACATAGGGTATTCTGACCTCGCTGATTACGAATCTTTAAACAAAACTAAAAAGGAAACAAAGTGGCGGATTCAATATAGTGGAAAACATTTAAAAAATGGTCATATTTGTATAAAATCTCGTATATATTCCTTATTGCTAGTTTACATTAATATTCGTCGTCGGACGAGTGCGCAGAATCGTCGTCGCTGCTTTGCGCTTCACAGCTGGGCGTTTTTAACAAACTTACAGCTTCAGCATCTAACGCTTTGAGCTTTTTCAACGGCAATTTTTGGATGCTCGAAATAACAGGGTCCGAGGCTACCAAAAGCCTCTGGAACACGTCCTCCATAGTTTTAGTGCGGCTACATTTTCGCAGAGGTTTTCTTGAATCTTCTTGTAGCTTGACATCCACTTCCAGCCACGTTGCATTCGCGGTCAAATACCTGTCCAGCATCCTACGGCTTTTTTCGTATCCTGTTTGCATTTTAAGAAAAAGTTTCCGCAACACAGCTTTCCCATTGGCAGACAAATTGAACGGTTTTCCGATTTCCTTTTCCAGATGCTTTTCAACCAAGTCAATCAGCACCTCGTTTTCTTTCGAAAGAGAGTTTTTGATTAAGTCAAAAATTTTACGTCTTTTCAAAGACATTGGCTGTGCACATTTATCTGAAAATGATTTCAATGTTGAATTATTATTGAAGTATTATGTATTTATTAATTATAGTTAATAAAAACATTACGTAGAATATTGTCTAATAAACGTTTCAATAATACGTTTAAAAAAATTTTTTGATCCCTGTATATTCATCAAAAAGAAACATTGAAAACTAACAAAACATCTGTTTTTGTCCCCGTATATTCATAAAAACGAAACGCTGTTTGGAATTTAATCTCTGTAATAAACAATTAAATTCATTATTTTTGTTTCACACTATTTCAATTTAATTGCAATTTTTCTAATTGTAATGCAGTTATACGATTATTATTAATTGTTAATCTTTATTTTTACTAATTCATTTCTTAAATGTAATTATTTTAACAAAAAAGTAGCAATGATTTGTCAAGTATGTACTGCTATGACACTTGGATTGATTTTGCGCTTTTTTCACAAAATAATAAAACAAACAAAATCGGGCAAACTTGTGCAACTTTTGAGACGTGAACCTAATAATAAAATAGTTGAACTATACTGGACAAATAGTTAGAGAGTGGGATTCCGTGGGACTTCGGAATTATCTAATGTTAAAGATTATAATTCGTAACTGAAACTTGAAAAAACGTATTCTACATGTTAAATTATCTAAATATGACAGAAAATTTTCGGTAAACACATAAAAACGTTGATAAGTATCTACTTTCATTAAATGTGGCTATTTTCTTCCGACCCAGGGCACTGTTAAACAAAAAAACTTGGTGCGAGGCTACAGAGCGCTCAGCCCTTGCACGCGCGGCGTCTGGATAACAATGCGCGTCAAGAGCGCCACGTGCAAGTCTGAGGGTTATGGAACGCGGTTTTTATTAGGTCAGGTACCAACCTACATAACTAGACCCCAAAAAGTACCTAAATCAAAGATGGATTTTAGGACGTTTTGGCCACCTTTTCGGCATTTGGAACCACTGTGCGACGTGGTGACAGACGTTTCGTTTTCTATCTGGTCATCAACAAATACTCACGCACCAAGCCGTTATACAAAAATCGGTGGCAAACATTATGGAATCTCAAAAGAGAAATGGAGTTCCACCATGTTAAAAAACTGGCAGTATCCAAGCTAGGTTGTGTCTTAGATAATCTGAATTGTAGTACAGGTCGAAACATGTTGAAGGTCGTCTTCCGAGAAACAGGCGTTCAAGTGTTGGTCTGTAGTTACCAACCAAGGAGAATATCGGGTCAGGAAAAGTCCATTGACTGTTACTTTTATGGTCAAGAAAGTTGCCGAAATGGAGAAAGCTGCCGCTGTCGCCACGATCCTTTCTACCAGTGTTGCAACCAGTTTCCTGTACTGAGACAGAACAGTTCTAAGAAGGGGGCAGTAAAACGTTCAAGAAATTCATCTCAAGTTTCAGAGATTTCACGAAGTGGTTATCTATTTTCCAGAATGCTTACCGAAAGATATAGAACATTCGCGAAGAATTTTCAAAATGTGTATAAATGCGGCTCAAACAGAGGTTAGTTATTTCCCGTAATTCAAAGACGGCAGTGTTAGAAAGATTATTCAAGTCTAAATGAATAAGTGATTAACGCGTGTGCGATAAATCTACGGTGTATAACTTTGCACGCAACTTTAATGTAAACAAGCGTTAGTGTTTAAATAAATAGAAGTTATCCGCGGATTTTATCTTTGTGTAAGTGATAGTGCTATACATAAATTATAGTGTAAGTGTTTTTATTAAATATCCTTAGGTTTAATTAGTTTGGTTAGTTATAAACGTGAACATATTTTTAGTATAAATAAAATTAATTAGTTTTAATAATAAACGTAAGAGTATAAATCAAAATGATTTACAAAATTAAATTAAATAATTAAAGAACAAACATACAACAACAAATAGGCAAAACTATACCAGAATCAACAGAAGATAACGGACACCCAAAAACAACTAAAGAAAACAATCGTCAGTATCTAATCACATCCGCTGTCATCTACAAAAATTGCCCTATTCGATAAAAGCCTTAATAATTCCGTAACACCAAAAAAAGTAAATTTACTAGACATCATGTTACACTGGTTTTCGTGTAACCAAAGAATAAGCGACGGCTAACACAGTTGTTCTCGGAGAGAGAATCGCAGGCTTTATAATGCGAAATTATAAATTCAATCTAAAATAGCGCCAAAACGATGAAAAATTAAATTTAGGAGATGTCGTTTAACTCTACCCGTAGTTGAAAAAAAAAACAAATAACACGACAAAAGTAATAACACAAAATATATATTTATTTTACCACAGACAATAATTCCAAAGAGGACTAACAAGGTACATAAATATAATTATGTAAATTTTCCAAACGCTAATACATGTGTCGAACCAAATATAAGTTGCGCTCTATACTGGGCAACACGTCGTACAGTAAACTAACCTAGTCGGTCTAAACTTTTACATTCAAAGAAGGAATAACTTTATATTCGTAAATTTTAAATCACAAAAGTATATAACAAAAAATGAAGACTTAGAGACTCAACGCGCACTGCATATGACTTTGTAACGCACAAAATAATCTTATAATCAATTGTGTTAACCTAACATGTACGTACGGTCAATAACCGACATGACCAGAAAATACTAATCGTAAAACTAGAAATTGTAATACGGCGTTAATACAAGTACATTTCGTTTTTAAAGCATACAATCATTTAAGATAGTGAATGCGTGAATCAAATTAAACCCTCAATACACAAATATTACTCACCATAAATAAACTTTTGCATAGATAGACACAAAATTAATTTGCATGTTCACGTGGAATCGAGTGCAATAACTTAATGCTGAAAGCCTTGTTGGGTCTAGAAATGCCGCTAAACGGAGGTCGTTTGTATTGCACCAAACATTACTGAAAAATGAATAAAATGCGCGCTTATAAAAGCCAACAAAAGGTGGGCGTGTCGAGGACTATTTTTATAGTCGAAAAATTTTAATCTACCAAATTTTTAACATAACAATCATTAGTGTCGTTAAGATGACACGGGCAAAACCAGTACAAGCAGAAAAATTCAAAAGGAAAATTAAATGTTTACTACAGAAGAAAAAACAACATAGAAACATGCCTAAACAGGCAAATAATGCTCTTACAAGCCTACGAAAAAAACAGATTAAGCAAAATCCTCTTAGTCGACAAAGGAACCGCAACAGTTATTGTGTACTTTATTATGTAACACCAAAAAACCGAAAAAACTACGGTTAAACTAAGATTCAACAAGTCTGGAGAATACAATCTACCAGACCTTAAAAATACACAAAACATTTTGAACACCAAGAACGTAGACTACGCTGACAGCAAATCTTATCTTATACCTAATCTTATGGGGCGGAGCGATAATAAATGAGTAGAAATTTTATATTTCTGAGTGTAAATTTTTACTTTAAAGACAAATATAACTTAATATAAAAAAACGGCATTGTGCGATGACATCTTGAGGTTCCTTTCTCAATGTGAAATTTCAAGAAAAAACGCTAGTTTTGAGTTATTAACTTAAGTTAACGGTAAACATAGAATAAGTAGATTAATAACTAAAATAACACTAATACTTCAAGTTATTGTCTTGTCGACTGCACCCCCCCTTCTGCGCGCCTTCCCTTCATTGCAAAAGCATGGGTATGAGGCTTTAGTGCTTTACCGAATTAGTTTAAGCGACTTTTCTAGTTGCGTTAGACGTGTTTTTGATTAGATTTCGAATTTACTTTTAATTGTATTAAGAATTTAAAGATGCTTAAAACTAGAGTGAAATGTAAAATATTTGGAACACCAAGTGAACTTCTAACGTAAAATCTTTCACGGTTGTTATATTTATGATTGTAAGCGACGTACGGCTTAGACCGGGTCGTAGTTAAACACCTAGACTTAGGCTTGGTCCTAGTCTCTCCTTAAAGCCAAAACAAGAAGTAGAACTTGGCTTTTGCTGTATAGTCGTTCGTGAATCCAAATAAACTGACGTTTTGTAAGACATTGCAGCTTGCATTGGTAAATGTCACTGAAAAAGTGTAAGTGACAATATTTATACCACTAGCGATTAGCGTGATTAACGGACCTCAGCTTTCCGTTACTGCTTGACTGACTTTGTTATTACTCGGAGTAATGTTTGTGACCTTTCAAGAAAGTTGATCTTTGTCTTAAACGGTAGCTACTGGTATATACTGGTAGTCAAGATTTGCTGAGTCTTAAACCATCTTCTCGGTTCATATTACATGGATGTTTTTCTATTTCCACAGCTTCGCAGATTAGTCTGGGAAAGTAGAAAGCAGTTCTAGCCAACACTGTAGTTTGGTCAAAGTTGAGCGTGTGTCCTTGGTTTCACACGTCACTTACACCTATCCTTCAGTGACATTTACTACTCTAAAGATGCAAGCTGCAATGTCTTGCAAAACGTCAATTTGTTTGGGTTCACGAACGACAATACGACAAAGGCCAAGTTCTACTTCTTGTTTTAGCTCTCAAGGAGAAACTAGGACTAAGTCTGGGTGTTTAACTACGACTCGGTCTAAGCCGAAAGTCGCTTATAATCATTAACTTCTAACGTATTTTGACGTTATGAGGTTGTATATGTGGTATAGTAAAATTTTCAAGAGTAATAGCAACAAAGACCCAAGTGTGTTGGACATTTGTAAAAAACTTATTGTTGATATTAAATCTCGTTGGCAAAAAACTTTCCTTCCTATTATTTCAGACTAAAAAATAATTCAAAAATAAAAAACTGCTGTTTAAAGTGGAAGTAAAGAAAAAGAAGACGACTACTGTTACCAAATAGATAACAAAGGTACTACCGATTGTACCAAGTCACAAGCAGCAACGTTTTTAGAAATGCTTTACATAAAAAAACTGGTTTTATCTAATGTAGCTGAAGCATGTGACAAAAGTAATCTCTTAGATATAAATGCGCCTCTCCTGGTAAACGCTGTACTTAAAAATTTTAATTTAGTAAATCACGAGGATCCTTCTTGAAGTAAAATTAGAAGAGAAAGAAAAAGACGGAAGGAAAATCTAACTAATATGGAAATGGGACAATAAAAAGAAGTTTCTGGAACCTACTTCGACGGGAAAAAAAACAAAACTTGGCAGTTGAGAAAATCGGATCTTCTTTTTACAGTAAGCAAGTTGCTGAGAAACTCATAGTTTTTGTTGCGGAACTAGGTTCTACTTATTTAAGTCATGTGACGCCTATGTCCGGAAGTGCCAGTAGTAATACAAGCTTCAAGAATGGTGTTATAAAACAATTAGAAGTTTCCCTAAGAAAAGCGGTTTATTGCTTTATATGTCTATTGCACTGTAATGTACTTCCTCTTTGTTATTTAGTTTATAAAATATATGGAAAAACTAATGATCCAAGGGACTCTACCAGCCCTATAAAAAAACAGCTAAGTACTTGTGACAAGATACTTGTTGTACTATTTCAGATAAATAACTACACATGAACTTGTTAATACTGTATGCTCACATTGGTAGTGCACACAATTTATGTATGGGACGTTTAATAACGTCTCCACTAAGAGTTTTCGCTTTACACGAACGCACAACATTATCTGTCGATCGATGTGTCTCTGTTACTCTGCCTAGTAACTAATTAAGAGGTGAAAGATCATCTTCTCGGATAAGAACTAAAGCACTAGATTGTAACAGGTTTGGTAAGTTTCTAAACCACTTCGTTTGACGTTGTACTTCTAGACTCCAACGCCTCCAAAAGTGCTTCATTAGTTGTTGACTTCTTTGATGAAGGGAAAAACGATTTTTCTTGATATATAGATAATTAGGCTGTGGTAATGTACACAGAAATCTACCAATTAAAAAGTGACCAGGAGTCAAAGAATTTAAGTCCAGCGGATCTGAGGACAGACAAGGTAGAGCTCTGCAGTTTAGACAACTATCTTTTTTAAATGTAACGTGGTGGATTTTATACCACTGTCACATATTCCGTCTTGATGGGGTGAACGGGGTATAGTAAATTCCCCTTTAATGCTTTTTTTGTGTAAATGATTTAAAATTTTATTTTGAGTACTCTGTGATTGCTAAAATTTGTAAAGTTTCTTTCATTTCTAGCGTCCACAAAGTTTCTGGCGTTATCGCTAGAAATCGTAAATGGTTTACTTCGACGAGCAAAGAAACGTTTAAACACTGTAATAAATGAAACAGTTGACAGATCTGTAACAGTCTCAAGATAAACAGCGCGAGTAACCAAGCATACGAATATACAAATGTATGCTTTTATTACTATGGCTTCTCTGTCTGTTTTGTTCTTTAAGAAAATTCGACCAGAAAAGTCTAGTCCTATGTTGTAAAACGCAGGAGTCGTTAGTTCTGTTCTTTTTAAGGGTAAATCGCCCATTAAAGGATTAAAGGATGCTGGGTTTACACAGAAACACATAATAGATCATCAAGTTTTTTTTCGGCAATAGTCTTTCTTGAAGTAGGTCAATATTGCTCGCGAGTACATGAAAGTAATTGTTGTGCTCCACAATGTAGTAGAGAGGATGATCTGTAGTTAGTAGTACTGGATGCTTTTTTAGCGTAGCTAAATGTTGAATTTCTACTATACTCTGAGAATTTGTCAGTAGCACAGCCGAACATAATTCCAGTCTTGGTATAGTTATGGTATGCAATGGAGCAACCCTAGATTTAAAGCACACTAGATGTGTTAAAATCTGATTGCCGAAATTGCACCTTACATAAATGCACGCACCGTATGCGGCAGCGCTGCAGTCACAAAAACCGCTGAATTGTGAATTTAGGACTCAATGTTACACATCGTAGGATCTGTAATGAGTTTAGATAAAGTAATTGCGAATTGAAATTAAGTCACTGAGAATGAATAAAAGAGGGAACTGATTCATCCCATAAAAGTTTGAGTTCCCAGAGCTGTTGAAATATTTTTCCTGTAATCAAAATAGGAAAGAGCAAACCCAATGGATCAAAAAACTGACACACTGTAGAAAGAATAGTTCGTTTTGTAAAGCAAAAATTATTGTTGTGCAGTTGCATATTGTAATAAATGTAATCAGAAACAAAGTTCCATGAAAGACCTAGCCCCTTTTTATTACAACGTTCTCTCGAAGGAACAATGAAGAATGGAGTGTTGAACTCGTCGATCTGCTGAATGACAATTGGGCTGTTTGATAAGAATTTTCAAATTGGAATATTGACTGCAACAAAAATTTTAATTATTTTTTTCTTTGCTTGCAATGCCTTTTCCACAGTATCAGCTGTGAAGAGTAGATCATCCATGTAAAACAAAGTTCTTACGACTTTAGATAACATAATCGCATTAAGTTGATATGTATCGACAGGTTGTTCTAGATTGTCTCGCCATAATACGCACTAAAATTTTCTTAAAGCTGAATATACCTTAATCATTCGATACATTTTTTCGCAATCTTCTGTAAGTGCTATTTTACCTAGTCGGAAGCGTAACAATATTGAAAACAAGTCATCTTGTAAAACAGGATCAACAATACGAGTCTCGTTGATTGAAATGTTTGAATCCGATTTTGCACTACTATCAAACACAATGCAAATTTTTATTGTTAAAGAATTTGTTTTGAATATTGCATGGTGCGGAAGATACAAATTGGGTATATGTTTTATTGACATTTGACCATCAATAGTAGAAATTGTGTGTTCATGGTCGATCATATTACTGCCTACTTTGGTAGCATGGCTTAAATGTATGTACTCATGAATAAATGTTGCGTATTTTTAGTGAAAGGAAAGGTTTTTAGCAAATTTTTTTCGAGGTTATAAAGTCTATCCTGAGGATGTTTGTTAAAATTGACCAACAAAGATAGTTTTGAGTTGAAGTGTATTGAAACAATGAGTGTGCCAGTTTGATCTTGCGTTACAGTTTCAGCAAAATGTTTCTCCAAAAATTGTTTTTCGGAAGACAATAAAGAAATGGAGTTTTGTGGTTGAATATTTTCAACTCGCCAAAATTTTGCAAGTGACATATGAAGATCGCCTTGTTTATCAACTGGTTTCGTAAGAGTAATGTTACAAGTACTTAAGTTAGGTTGGTAGTTTTCTTTACCATGATAACCTCAAATAACCCAACCAAGCAGATTTTTTTGTAGTGTAGGCATATTTCGTCTTATTGATATTTGTCCGATACATATAAACGGTAAAATGAATAACACCTGTAAGAACATGATGGCACTGGATTTATGAAAAATTATGTCTGCTGTTGTTGTTGGAGTTTTTACATGATGAACTCATTTGTTCGAATGCAGATTAAGCATTTGAGATCGATGCACCTCGCGAACTGAAAGGCTCATCGTACTGTAAATTCCTTGAAAGGCTATTATGTTATTTTTGGCAAAATTTACATATATGCTTTGAACTGCATTTAAAGTTATTAATATGCTTTAAACAATTTTTGCAGATTTTTAATTCGTTGACTTTTTCTAAACGTTTTTTTGTTGATAATGATAAAAATGCGGTACATGAATAAAGTAAACGATTGTCTTTATACAAAACGCAAGTATAATTATTGGTAACTGCAAATGAGTGCTTTAAACTGTAAATCATGTTGAATTTTGGAACATTTAAAATTTTTGAAACTAGGAATTATAGAACACCTAATATTCATCTTCTGGATAAAAAAAATGAAAGTAATTCTTCTACGAAAGGAATTTGTTGAAGTCTTATTTACTGTAAACAGCAGCTGTATTTATGTCTACTTTAGATTCAATTGTGTATGCTGCAGACTGCGGTTTTAAATTTGGCATCTGTGAGATGATAATTGTTTAATGCTCGAAGATGGCGGGTTAAGTTATCTTAAAATTTTCTTAGATTGGAAGTTGATTCTTTTGTTAGTTTAACTTGATAAAAACAGATTTTAAATGAAAAAAGATTATGAGCTTTTTATTATTATGTAACGGTAAAATTCTAACTTAGCCATCGCCGACTTATGAATACCTGACCTTGAAAAGTTTGATTGAGTTTTTATGCTGTCAAATGGCGCAAGTTGTAGTTCATTTTTCAAAGACATTTCCGGTCACTTTTGATTTTCATCACGTCCGGTACGGTGTGTATGTTGGCGTTAAAACGCAAAAGAATTGGTAAGAGAATGAGATTTGGTCATCAATCGACATCTGACTTATAGATGCTTTTTTTAGTAAAATCTAAAACCAATTTTTTAGATGTGTAGCATAATGGCGTTTCTTTTGATCCCATAAAAGTTTAAGGGGAAACATAAACATAATATTGTCAAGCGCCACAAGTTTGGTTGTCTATGCACACCCACGTATACATTTTATATAAAAAATTTCTGTACACAACCATTAAAACAATTCCTTAACGGAGTATTTAGCAGAAACTAAAACAATTTTTGAAGTTATCCCAAGACGGTAGTAAAGTTTTACCGCAAAATAAAATTGCACTTTTCGTAAGCGATTGTTTTGTATTTAATTATTGAATTTTTATTCGATTTACCGCATTAACTATGTGGATGTTCAAAGATTAACACGTGCTAACTTTTTAATTTGCTATTTAAAATGGAAATCGGTAGACGTTAACAAATACGGTAAATTCAATATTACCGATGGAATTTAAACTGGGCTAAATTTATACAAAGCAAAAAATTATAAATAAGTTTTTAATATAACAAATAGCTTTCCAGCAGTATCATATCTTTATTGTCATCTCTATATTGTTTCAGTTTAGCGGAGAATAGTTTGTGCAAAAATTTCTTGGAGATACTATTCGTTTCATGCGTTTCTTTTACAGTTTTGGTATTCTTAAGATTCTAGAAATCTTCTCTCTTTTGTAATCGTGGTAATCTGTTAAGATTACATGGAGTTGGGTATCTTGGATTGGTATTAATTTTTAGGTTTCTGTCTTTGGCATATGCCTAAATTTGTATCTTCTTTTTAGTTAACGTTTTGTTATCTACGCTCCACGCGTTTATCTTGCTGGGGAGGAGAGATTCTGTTACGTGCATAAATTTCAAAATGTAATACCTTGTATATTCATTACACTAAAGTTAGATTTCTACTTACGACCTTCTTTAACGAGTTTCGTTTCACTGCACTTCCTGTCAAGACGTTAAACCGTCCATTACGACCCGACACGTGCCAGTCCACATGTGTTCGGTGTATTCTCTACTAATAAAAAGTTAATATCCACCAAACACCTTAATAAAAATATTATAATTTGAAAGGCCTACGTTAAACCTAAAAACGAAGTCTCGGCAAAAAAATTCTCTTCGATGTACTGTTACTTACGAGTCAATAGACTGCGATATTTCCTTTAATTCTATGTGTGCAACAGCATTCGATCACCGGATTTTATGCCTAATATCTTTTAGCATTAATTAATAGTTTTGTAAATTTTTGCTTTTGTGAGTCATTTTGCTGACACGATTTACTGTGTTCATTAATATTTTAGATCGACTCAACGAGGAAAACGTTTTCTTCGGGATTGTGAGTAAGTCTTATTTAATTAGATTTGTTATAAAGGTCTCTCACGAAAATTTTGCTTGTTATTCCAAATTAAAAAATTACAATAATTGTTTCAATAAAACTCAGGTATTTTCATTAATTATTTTTGTGTGTCGCATGCTGTGAATCATAGATATTTGTCGTTATCAATTTAATTTTCTTTACTATCAACACCTTAAGTGTAGTTTAAGCCGGCATTTAGATAATCATTGTTGAATAATCTACGTACATTTTTGTGTTCGTTAAATAACACTGGTCTGCAAAAAAATATTTTTTATTGAACCCTGACACTATTCCGGGTAATTCTTATGTAAAATGACGCCCTGAATCTAAATATGTTTTTCGTTTTCTTCCATCACCCACCATTTTTGAGGGAGCCCCAAATCTCTAATTTTACCACTTTTCGATAAATAAATTATAATTTATTTATCGAACGATAATAATAATTATAATAATTATTATAATAATAAATATATGGACATAAATTTAATTTAAATGGGAAAAAGAACTATTTTAGCTATAAACAGTAATAAATAAAAAGATATTCATCGTTAATTGGTGCTTGCTTTCCTTTTGTACCCTGAGGTACAGCTCTCTCGTTTCAAAAACCAGCAGTACTCCGCCAACATGCTAGCATTCCACTTCCCTAAAAATCTCTTCTCCAGCTTAGCGATGGCTTGATGGAATTGTTCCCGTGTTCATCCGAGACTGCTCCTAAATTGTCAGGGAAAAAGTCCAGATGCGAGTAAAGGAAGTGAACTTTAAGAGACATGTTACATCCTATGTCTTTATACGCTAAAAGCAGTTCCTCGACGTGAGCGACATAATATTCACTTTTGTGGTTACCCTGCAAATTCTTACAAACGTTTTGAAATGCAAGCCAAGCTCGTTTTTCTTTTCGATTTAGGTGTTCAATAAACGTCGAATCTTGGAAGAGTTATCTAATCTGGAGACCAACAAAAACGCTTTCTTTGATTTTAGCTTTGCTAAGACGAAGAAATTTAGTTTTCAAAAATTGAAATGCGCCACCTGTCTTGTCCACTGATTTCACAAACTGCTTGATCAATCCAAGTTTGATGTGTAAAGGTGGTAAGTAAATATTTTCCTTCGGAACCAAAGAATTGTAGGCGACATTTTTCTGACCAGAAATAAGATTTTCTCGCAGAGGCCAGTCCTGTACGATGTATTGTTTATCTCGGGCTCGGCTATCCCATTTACAAAGGAAGCAGCAATATTTTGTGAATTCTGATTGCAGGCCCGTGAGTAGAACAACAACTTTTAAGTCAGCGCAAAGTTTCCACTTATAATCATGATAACTTATTTTATCAAGGATTCTGAAGACGTTTTCGTACGTTTCCTTCATATCAACAGAGTATGCAACTAGAACTGATGGGAAGTCATTCCCATTTGCCAACAGGACAACTTTTAAGCTTGTTTTTGATGAGTCTATAAACAGTCTGCATTTGTTTGGGTCACATGGCATCTGTAGCTCTGTCATTAATAAATTTGCATTAGGGCAGAACACTAAACCTTTATCTTCTGAGAAAAGACATTTCAGGGTTGCTTGTCTGGTCCTGTAAGAAGATATTTTTACTCCCTTTTCTAAGAGATTCCACTGTTGAAGTCGCGATCCTAGGAACTGAGATTTAGTCTTGGGTAACTGCAAATCCCTGACAAGATCATTTAATTCCGATTGAGTGAGAAAGTGAGGTTGCCGAGAAACTAAATCTGCGGAATACTCTTCATCATCATTTAACGTATCATTCGAAGCCCCAGGTTGTGGCTCAGAGTCTTTTAAATCAATTTCCGGCTCTAGAGTATAAGTGTTTGGGGGCTCTGGGATTGGCAAAGTATCGTTATGGGGAACAGGTTTTAGAGCTGACGGAATATTGGGATACTGAATTGTATGCTTACTTTTGCTCGAAAACCCGACGGTGGAAGTCATACAAAAATAACAATCTGTAAGATGACAGCGAGGTTGACGCCAAACCATAGTCACAGCAAATGGCATTGATTTACGGGTACCTTTGAGTCATTTGGTCAAACTATTGTAACAAGTCGTACCGCAAACTGATGGAGCCCAAGTCTTGTCCTGGTCGCCAACTTGACAATCAAAGTACAATTTATAAGCTGTTTTAACAAGCGGAGAAATGGATTTTCGTTGCGCTTTTAAAGTTAATTCTCCGCAAACATAGCAAAAGCTATCGGGATGATTTTTACACTCGCGTGGCATAATTAAACAGTAATTCAACGCCCGACATTAACCACAAATCACACTTAGTCACTTGAAAAAATCCGGAGTAAAAGAAGTTTTACTGTTTTACACAAATGAACAAAAATGAACACAAAATTCAACACGTTTAAAACGTCGACAAGTTAACTCTGCAACAGCTATAGATGTACTGATCGAAGCAGTTAAGCAAACAATGTAATATACTATATTGAGAAGAGTAATGCAAGTTCAAGCCTGTCGAAAATTCCTGTTCAAACCTGCATGTGGTATTGAGATTGCCAGCGTCGTGCAGTGAATCTTCCTAACTGTTTATTGATATTTTTTTACTGTTCTTATATATTTGTATTTTATTGTTGTTTTTATATACATTTTATAGCAAAACTTTTGTCATATACTTTGGTATAAATTTTATTACCTGCTTTGGGATGTTTAACGGCAATAAGTTAGAATTCTAAAAAAAAATTCAAAAAATAAAATAAAAATAGCCCCCCTCCCTCAAAATAGGTGGGTGATGGGTAAAAACGAAGCTCATTTTTGGGTTCAGGAGGTCATTTTACATAAGAATCGTCAAGAATGGTATCAGGGCCGATTTTCATGCAGATCAGTGTAATTTACTATAAATTCTTGTGCTCCTTAATAATCGACAATATTAAATTAAACTTTAAATTATCTTTCTTTTATTGTCAGTTGAGGATTACGAACCTGATTGTGTGACAAGGTTGGACCTTTTGTCTAGATCAAAGCATAAGTATTTCCTTGGTAAAATCTAGCGTCCATTAAATTCTATTTACTTAAACTTGCTCTATCTCCGACTAGTGCAAATTGGTTGAGCAAGGTTCGTAACATCTATAAGCTTGTCGCAAGTTGATAAAGTATCAGATCAACTGCTTTGGTGAAATCACAACACCCCAGATATGTTACTTCTCAAATAAAAAGTTAACAGTTGCAAACACTACATTAGTGGTTGATTTATTGGCACAGAAAGCATACTGTAATTTTCTAAATAAATCATTTTCATAAAAGTGGTTCTGGAATTATTTAATTAGAATTATGTCTACAACCTTGCATATAACACGTTTTTTAATTGAAAACAAATCTCTTTTTTTAAATACAAAAATAACTTTTGTTATTTTAAGGTTATCTGAAATGTAATTTAGGTGCAGATATATCGTTACTATAAAAAAAATTGTGATTGTTGCGTGCAAAAGATGACTGAACTTAAATCAACATAAATGATGGTTTGGTTATAAATTATCGGGTCGTATATGATTAAGAATTCTTGTCCCAAAACAATTTTTCTAGTTTTTCTCATTGTATTTAAAAATATGACGTAAGATCTTCCAAGAAGAATACTCAAGAAACCAATGAATTAAACAAAAATACAAATAAAAAGGTTCCACAAAAAAAACCTTTTTTACTAGTGTCAGAGATAACAAATGATTTTCTTAATGGCTCTAACATAAACAAAACTTACTTGGAATTAAATGAACTCGAGTACATTTGTACTTAACGTCTTAACTTCAAATAGCTTTAAAAACACATTCTAAAATTATAATGAAAAGAAACTGAATGTCAATGAATAAAACAAATTAAAATATAGCGTTCTTGGTAAAAAAAATAGTACAAAAATCATACGGAGATTACATGACATTTACCATCGAAAGTATTAATCATACGCCATGTTTCACTATTTTTGTTTCTCGGTAAAATAGTACCTATGCAAATATTTTTTTAAGAAAGTGCATAAAGAATGTCGTTTACTGTATGAAATCCAATATGTGGTTGAAAATTGTTTCTCATCGATTCTGATGTATGCAATAGAGGAATTTTATTCTTTCCGGAGGAACACGTCTCGTTCACACCGCTAACTGACAATAATAAAAATATTTTTATCAAAAAGTTTACGATGGAGCTTTGATCAGCGTATAGATGTTCTGAAAAACACACTTGTGCGTAATTTTTTTTGCAAAAGCAAGAAGTTAGTTGGAAATTAGGTAAAGACTCTCTAAGAAATTCATATAAATCATGATCACGAAATTTCAAAAAAAAAAGATCCTTATGTGTGACCTACTTTCAAAGTATCTGTTGTTGTTTTGTTAATTAAATTAGATATTAAAAATTGAGATTCTTGCAGACTTAAAAGAAATAATATTTTTGATAGAGTGAAAAAGAAAATTTAGGTGGTTATTTTTTTAAAGACTCAAAACTAAAGTATGTTAAATTAAATAAAATATTTGTGGCGTTGTTCGATGGTTTCGTTAGGAAATGTATTGATCTCAAATTAGTTACAGAACTTACAACTGAAGGATTTATTGCTTCGTTACGTCGTTTTATTGCAAGGTAACTTTTAATTTATTTCAGTGATACTATTTTCTTTTAGTACAAATAATAAATAAAATTAATTATTTTACTATTTTTCAGATTCATGCAATTAAAACTTTATGATTTTATTGTAATGTAGTAATTCGTAATTACCACTGTTAACAAATTTTGCAATTACTACAATAATTAGATAAATTATAATGTATAAAAACACTAACAATTAAAGTTACACTCTAAAAATAAAATACGATAAAGTTAACAAAAGCTTTTATTGCAATAAGAAATAAAATCATACAATTTCAGAAAGAAATTCTTGTGTAAGAAATTATTTTATTGACGTGTAAACTTCTGCTTCAAGTCATATAGAATCATATATAATTCTTATATTGCTTTGGTCGAGTATTGACACGTCTTGTTTGTAACTTTGTTACAAAAAAAAACTTCTAAGATTCTTATTATATTAGTTGTTAGATTGAACTATATAAATGTAGTTGACAAATAAATAAAATAAAAGAAACAAATTTAATTTAGCGGAAATTTTAGCGTATACTTTAAAGTCACGTATAGTTGGTATGACGTCACTTGCGAACTACAAAATACTAGAACTATTTAAGGCGTCTTAATTTAATTTTAAATTATTTTACTTTATCGCAATATTATGTAAGTATCTACAAAACTTTAAAGCAAATATAGTTCATACTTGCAAATTAGCACATAGTTTTCTGAAGTTGCATGAAATTTGCATTTTGCGGCATGTATCGAAACGCCTATATCAATAAAGACATTGCAGATAAATTTAATTTAAAACACAGTCGATAAATTTGATAAGTATTTTACATGTCTACGTAAAACTGTTGTTAATAAAAACCAATAATTGAAGTTTAAATTGAATTTTCTCAAATATTTGTACTTACTTGAAAAGTAAACGCGGTGGAAATTTGTTCTATATTTAGTAAACAATTATAATAGCTTCTAGATGATAGTCTGGCAATAAAAATTCCGCTAATAAAATGACATTTTTAGGACTTCTTTCATGGACGCAATCAGATATTGCGATCAAATTGAGAGCAATTCAATACATTTAATCTTTTTCTATTGTCAGTTTCTATTGTTATGACGTCTGTTCAAACCGCATCTGTATCGAATTTTCATTAAACCTATGATTACAAACGAATGCATATACGTTTGAAAAAAATCGAATTATTTTATTAAAAGCTGCACAAGCTTTTTATCTGTAATTACAGTAAATAATTGCAGCAAGCGAACTTTTTAATGCTTCGGTGAGTAACTGCTGAAATGAGAATTTGTTAAAAGCTAAACCATTTTAGAAAATTAAAGAGTTAACTGCTTTTGTTGAAGAATAAGGTAATTGAAAGATTATTAAATCCATTTTTGTTCGGTTTATTCAATTAAAAAGTTAAGGAAAATCACTTATCGTATCGTTTTTTAGACTTTGTTTTTACAATTACATACCCTTTTAACCTTAATTAATAAGAATTTCTTTGCTTCATAACGTTTAGTGAATAAAGACGCTAAATTTAATAAGATGCTACAGTTAAATGGCAAAACTGGAAATATCGAAACGATGTTATTTTAATTAAATTTTGTAGCGTAATTAGAAATGACAAATTTGAGGAAGGCAACGTAAAATTGTAATTAATTTTTTTGGATTTATAGTTGTATCGTAATTATAAAAAAAAATAGAGCGAGCTTTGAGAATTGTAAAATTGTAGTTGAGTGTTACTTAAAACTTAAGCTTAAAGTATAAAAAATTATGATCTAGAGTAACGACCGTAGAGCGTCATAAATTTGAAGCACGAGACTCGAAAATTTTGAACAGTTTATTACGTGCAAAAAGCATCATACAAACAAATGATATAAGGAAACGTAGAGAGTATCAAAATGAATTTAACATATAACCCCATTACCTTCTTAGTAGCGCTTTGCACAATGTTCGTAGCAAAGGACGCTTTATGTAGCATCATAACACCTAAGAATTTAAACGCTTTGAGAGTTAAATTATGTAAGGTTTAATAATGAAAGCAATTACTGCATTTTATTGCTCGTACATTTACGTATGTATTACTCTGATCTATCTTATTTCCTACCTCATTTAATTACTAAGCAGGCATTACGCTATATACGTGCTTATACTACAATATTTGTGATTAGAGATTTTCAGCATATTCCTTGTCCTTTAATAAACTAAAACAAATATAAAATGACCACAACAACGACATTTCGAGCTACTGTACGAAGTAGCCACTGTTTGCACGCAATTTAGAGATTGTTCCATACGCAAAAGTCACTTAAAACCAGATATAAAAGGAGTTTAGACCCGAGTTTAACGCAGGATCATTAACTAAAATGCGGGCGAAACTTTAAACAACTATTAAATCGACTCGGAAAGATGTTAAAGATAATCAAGTGGTTTAGTACTGGATAAATATAAATTTAATTAAAAATTTGTTGCAAGAATCGTTTTAATGTTAATGCAACCTAAACAACTTTGCATCAAAGCGAACTTACTGTGCACCGTAGACATCCATAAATAACTGGTTTTGTTCTTTTTTGGTGTCTATTGTAGCAGTAATCTGTAGTTTATCTTAAATTCAAACGCAATAGGTACATGTAATCAGTAAATTTGTTGCAGTTTGATTATAGTTAGTAAAGTCAACTAAAAAGTTCTTCTAAACTTTTATTCAGTATTCAGTTGTTTTTTAAGTACATACGTTTTAGAATTGTTTTTCGTTTTACAATTACTTCAAATGATTTGTTTTTATGAAAAAATCTTGTTGAGGGTTTTAAGGTTTAGCATTAAAACTAAACGTGTGTGTGTAAATCAGTACTATTTGTTATAAAATTTTATATAAATCTAACATACTGCACATTAAAATATAATAACGAAATGATTTAGTAACTGTTTTGTAAGAACTTTAATCTTGTAAGTTTAAAACAAAATAAATAAACCACGCAAAACCGACTACAAAAACGCGATATTTGTCATAATATTGTACAAATATTGACCGACTGTAAATAATATAAAAAAATTGTACATGACGCAAATAAAAGATTCTCAGATAACAGTGCTGAAATAGACTATAAAATGGAACCAAGAATATAGTATTTTAGAAAAAATAATTTTATTATAAATTTGAAAAAACGACTGTTACAGGATACTATTCAGGCAGAGAACGACAAACACTTAATGCAATCATTTTGCTTTTCAAAAAAATATAGTAAGTAAACCAGAAAAATGAGAAAAATACAAAGATTAAAAAATAATTAAAATGTGCTAGACTTTAAAACAGTTCGCAGAAATATAATCAGGGTAAACTGGGGTCCTTGCTCAAATTCCAGGTAATAATGATACTAGAAACACAGTTTTTGAAAAGTACATCTATATCTGCAAGCGTAGTAACGTAATTCAAACTTTAATATGTTTAAAAAACGAGGGTTAAAAGTAAACTAAAAACTGGCTAATAGTTTGGTAGACAAAAGTAAGATTATATTATTATATATTGTATTACCTACCAGTATTTATACTTGTAAATATACCTTGAGGTTATGTCCTTTTGTCTTGTAATTAAAAAAGAGATTACCATTACTAAATTTTACATGTATTTCTTAAACCATAAGAAAATAGTATTACTTTAGACCGTATTTATATTTTTATGCGAAAACAAAAACATTTTTTTCTATAATTTTAGATACATACTTATTGATAGCAAAATTTTGAACGTATAAAATTAAGGTAAATTGTAAATAATAATATAATTACTGATTTTATGAAAACAACTTTAAACAGGTACTATTAATATTTCGCTGTATGTGCAAAATTATTTATAAATAAAGTGAAACTTTTATACTTTAATTTCGTTTAAATATAAATGATACTATCAAACAGAATAAGAATAAATATTTGTGCCAATATAATGTAATTTATTTAAATTTTTGTTCACATAGTCACATTCTTTTTTTTTTGTTTAAACGGTTAAATACTTCACTAATTAATGAGTATCATAATTACATTTTTGTATTCATTAATATTATTTTTATTTTAATAATAATTATTTAGGTATTACTCAATTTTGCGTTAATAAAATGTTAATAAATAAGCATACGTTTATAATTACAGTTCATGCTGTAGTTTATTTTAATAATATAATTAAATAAAAAAACATATTATCATATAAAAAAACAATAACAATACAAAAGTTGTATAGAAATAATTAATACTTTGTGTAATAACCATTATTTTGTATGCTTCTAATCTAGACTGCATAGAGTTTACTAAATTTTCACACAACTGTGATTCCCGAAAACGTTCCCAAACTAATTTTGAATTTTAGATAATATTTTCAGGTGTTCTAAATTGAATATCACTATCCCAGTTTCTGATCATTGCACCCCACACATTTTCAATTGGGTTCAAATCTGGTGATCTCGCTGGCCATTCAATTATTTTAACTTCGTTTTGATCTTTAATCCAGTTCCTAACAATTCGTGCTGTATGAATAGGAGAATTATCCTAGACTACTTGAATAATCTCCAGCTCGTCTTGTGAAAATATTTTTCTCACAGAAGGTATCAAGACATCATCTAAAATATTCATTCTGAAGTAAATCGAGGTGGTGTCACTTGCACTAACTCTTCTGAACCCGCTTGAGATATCCATCCCCACACTCCTGCTGTCACTCTACCACTTTGTCTATTGGGCAAAACATGTTCTATATTGTTACGAGTGTTTTGTCGTCTCTACAACGCAGTTGGACAGCGCAACCAAGCTGCAGCATGACGCTTTGTAATGTTAGGTTTACTTACCGGTTTTCTACAATGCAAATTTGATTCGTGTAAACGTCTCTGAATGGTGGAAACAGTGTAATTAATATTGTAATTGTAATCGTAATTGTTAATTGTAAAAGGATTTTATAATGTGTAGCCGAGTATGTCCGGATCTTCTTGTCGAGAAGTAATTTTAGGCTTAGGTGGTCTGTTGCTTACAAGTGGCCTATCATCAACTTCCTGACCTTTCGTAATCCATTGCCGGATTCGTTTAATCTACAAAGTGTTAAGTTCTTAGTTTTAGATTACATTTGTCATTAGTACTATATTAAAAGCCATTATACATTATATATGTATTTAAAAATTTGACGTCAATTTAATATATTCCAATATCTTATAAAATAGTATTGTTAGTGATTTTATTTAATACATGCTGACTGTGTTGCAATGCAATGTAAAAAATATATTTTAGAAAAATGCTTACTGATACGTCAACATGTTGTGATATTGTTCGAGGTGACATTTTTGCTTGTGCCATCCCAACAATACTTCCTTTTAATTCTAAGGTAGAATCCATTTGTCCTAATCTTCGAGGCATATTCACAAAATATTATAATCACATCAACAATGATATTACCACTAGGAACTCCCAATTTATGTTACAATTTTGTAAATAAAAAAATTATATTTATACGACAAAAGGCCATAACCTGATGATATATTTACAAAAAGTAATTATGAAACTCATTAATAAGTGAGGTATTTATTAATCCGCTTAATCCTCAGATGCATATCCGGTAGAATTGTTTATTAATTTGCACAAAAACATAAAAGCAGTTGTGGTTTTATAAAACGCTTGTTTCAGAGTAATATTTAAGCATTCTCGTATGATTTTAAGAAACACATATACAATTTAATAACGGTAATCACCTTTTTGTATTTATACGACAAACAAAAAGCCTCAACCTCAAGGTATATTTATAGATGTCAATACGATCAATACTATTAAATGTCTTTAAAATGAGCATTACCGCACTTTCATTGACAACACATCATTAATAAGTGAGGTATTTGTTAATCCGCTTAACTCTAGGATGCATATCCGGTACAATGCCTGCTTTTTACATAAACCGGACCAACATTCAAAAGGTTTATACATCTTACATTCAAAAATAATGTGACTATTAGAACACACATTTCAATAAGTTACATTAATAGTTAAAATTTAGACGTAACAAATACTTTTTCAATAATTTTGCAAATATAATTTCGGCATTTTTATTCAAAACATTTATTACCTAAATATTTGACGATATAGTATGTCCTATGTTTATTAAAAATATGTTAAAAAATTGTTATTCAAAATTAGAAAAAAGTGTTTGTTTTTTAATTCGCACAAAACATATAAAGAAAATTTTGGTTTTATAAAACGTTTATTTGAGAGTAATATTTAAAAACCTTTTCGTATGATTTGAGAAATACATACAAAATTAAGTAATGGTAATCACCTTTTTGTATTTATACGACAAAGAAAAAACCATAACTTTAGGATATATTTACAGGCATAAATACGATTAATGCTATTAGAATGTGACTGAACGTGCGGTATTGCTCATTTTATAGACATTTCCAATGACTATGGCTGTACATATTTTTTTTCTTTTTGTAAAAGATCCAAAGCTATTGCCAGTGGTTTCATTACTTGTAAAAACATATGTACTACGTATTAATTATTGCTGCAAGCCAATTATTAAAATATGTAACTTACATCAACATATTCCGAAAAAAGGTCACTTCATCTCTAAGAAATCTTGGCAAACTCAAATTATCGCAAACAGAATTATTTTTTTCCGAACCGTCGTTATTGATAAAATATTTAAGTTGGCTATACGAGTCAAACATGGAGTTCCATCTGGTAATGGCGATTTCAAATAAACTCCAAGAGTTTCTTCATTAGTATCAGCAGCAACTGTAGATAAATTCTGTTTATTCCAGATTGCTTGGCATTTAGCAAAACAACTTCTAGATATTTTCTTAACAGACAGTATGTGTAACATTTTTTTCTGCATCAGTTGTTGCTACTAAATTTAAGGTATGGCTAGCACATCTATAATGAGGTGGAAATACGATGTAACTTTCGGTATGTACTGCTTCTGCACTAGTACAAGTTGTATCCACGTCGGTGTCGTTTAATAAATTGCTTATTTTTATGAATTCAACCTCTGTTGTAAATTTTTCAAGCCGCTTTCCTTCTGACTCATTTCCAAATACACTAAAAAATACCAAAATCTTAGTTTAGTTTACTTGCTTTATAACAATTATTCTGTTATTTTAACCTACGTAAAAGCTTTGACAAAATTTGAATCGTTATCCGTAGTGACACCAGTAATTTTATTTTGAATTTTATAGTTTTCAAATATCGTCACCAATACAGAAGCCAATACGTTAAATGTACGCCTGCCTTGTAAACGTTGACATGCCAAAGCTGCCTGTCGTGTTTCAAAACTTATGGAATCTATCCAGTGAGCTGTCACCCCGATATAACTTCTAGAAAACAATTAAAAATTGAAATGATAGGATGATTAAAAGTAATCAAACGAAAACATTGTATGCATATAAGTAGGAAGGTACTACCTTTTTGCTGCCGACTAACAATCAGCAGTAATGCTGACGTATGACACTTCCATCATATTTTGAACAATCTTCTTTCTTGTATCATCTAATAAAGATCTCAAACGGAATTTTAACGTTTTAAAACACATTACTGCACGATTCGGTTGAAGGCTAGTTATCAATTTTTAAAAAGTAGCACCTTCCTTATTTGCTCGAAAAAGATTGCAAACTATTTATTACGAAATTGATAATAAGTTTGTTTACAGCAGCTTGTGTCGGCATCAAAATTCCATTGCTGCATTTAGAATAATGATCCAATTTTAATTGCTTACATCGGTCGTCGCTAGCATCTAAAGAGGAATTTCGCTTTTTTTACAATTCTCTATCTTTTCATCCAGTTCTTCAACTTGGTTGGGGTTCATTTTCTTTAAAAAAATTATTTAAAAAAGTATGCACAAATTTTAAAAACAATGCGTAATCTATCATATAAGATAGATACCTTCTATCCTAATGTATTTTTTTAACTTTTGTATTAATAATATTGGTATATCTAAACTTTGGATTAACTAAAAATTAGCAAATAAAAAAAATTAATCAACATCCAATTAAGTTTTCCTAAATAGCTACAATACAGTTACTTCATACTGTATAACATTGTAGGTACATATAAAATAAGATAAATAAATATATGAGCATTAGGTATAACTACAAATTTGGAATTATTAATAAGTCGAACATATGTACATGTCGACAAATTATGAAATATATGAAACTTGAAATCAAACAAGGTCCAGAAATCAAACGGTATGCGCAAGTATAGTATAGATCAAATGTGACGTTGTATAGCACTAAAACTTAATGAATTTAAGATTACAATTAAAATTTGTTTGATCGTTGAGTAATGAATCTTATTGATTAGAATAAATATATCTAATAACTTTTCGGAATTATAGTTAGGATGGATAATATTAGTTAGTTTACCAAAAATACATAAAACTAATATTCCTTTAAGGCCTATTGTAACCGAACAAATTTTATCGTTAACAAAATTTTGCCTTAACAATATAGTTTTTCAGTTTAATAATCAATTATATTCTCAAACAGAAGGATTACCTATGGGTTCCCCTCTGTCACCGATTTTAGCTGAAATTTTTCTCACAAATTTAGAAAACAAGTTAATCAGTATTAATGTCTTGTTCAAAAAACATATCATATTTTGGAATAGATACGTTGACGACATTCTTTGTGTGTTTACAGGATCTGACGCAGACATTGAACATTTTCTTTTGTTTCTTAATAATCTACATCCTCGCATAAAGTTTACTCTTGAAAAATCCGTTAACAACACGTTACCGTTTTTAGATTTGTACATTTCAATTAATAACAATTTGTTCACATATGACATATACAGGAAACCTACCACCACCGACCACGTCATTCCATTTGATTCGAATCACCCTATGTCACATAAAATGGCAGCGTTCAGATTCTTTTTCAACCGACTATTCACCACCCTTCTTAACCAGAACAATTACAATAAAGAATTAGATACTGTTTTCTTCATAGCTTTAAAAAATAATTTTCCGGTGAGACTAATTTACAATTTATATAATAAGATGTCTTTAAAATATAACATTAGTTTAGTCACTTCTTTATCTAGAATTAATAATCAGAATAAAACCTATATTTCAATACCTTTCATTCGAAATTACGAGAACCTTATAAATAGATTTAACAAAAACAGCGATCACGAATTTTGCATTAGTTTCACAAGCCCAGTCTCTCTCAAACACACTTTTTGTAAACTCAAAGACAATGTCAATAAGTCACAGCTTAGTGGGATTTATAAGTTAGTATGTTCTTGTGGAAAAATATATATTGGTAAAACTAAAAGAGCATTTGAAATTAGGCTAAAAGAACATTTTAGATATTTATCCCACCCATCTAGATATTTAACAAATCCGACCTCCATCAAGTCAACTTTTGCGGAACACGTCTTAAACAACAAACATAATTTAGACACGGCTAATATTATCCATCCTAACTATAATTCTGAAAAGTTATTAGATATATTGGAAATCATTTATATTTATTCTAATCAAAAAGATTCATTACTCAACGATCAAACAAATTTTAATTGTAATCTTAAATTCATTAAGTTTTAGTGCCATACAACGTCACATTTGATCTATTCTATACTTGCGCATTCCGTTTGATTTCTTGACCTTGTTTGATTTCAAGTTTCATATATTTTATAATTTGTCGACATGTACATATGTTCGTAATTTAATTTATGTCATTGTTAAATGTTTTATATTTTTATATTGTTTTATGACCAATTTGTTAGTGGTAAGTTATCTTAATTAAATAATTTTATGTAGATCTCATACGGTTTGTATTTCTTTATTGTAGTCGGAAGATGGCTTAAAGTTTTTTTATTAGCCGAAACATGTCACATTGAATAATTAAATACAATTTTTTGAAAAATTTTTGATTATTGGAAGACCACATTTATTACATTTAATTAATACCATACCAATAATATATGGATCCATTTTACGAATTAGATTAAGATTGTTTATTTTGACACATTTATGATATACCAAGTAAATTAATAATTATTATTAATATATAAAATTAAAATTGTATACTGTTCTAAATAAACATTATTATTATTATTACTGAAAAACCATATCAAAATTATGTTTTTTTTTTCAAAACCCCAGTCTACTTTGCCAAATATTAATAATAACAATAATACAGCTGAATCCCAATATTCTGCACCTGTACTTGAAACAAGTATTAGCAGCAGACAAGAAACTGATCTTCTAGAAAGAAATCCATCAACATCTTCAAGTTCCGCTGATAATGAGAAATTAACACCTTCTTAAATTACCAGAACGGAAAATATGAGTCAACTTTCGAAAGATACTGCACTATGGACAAAGAGACTACGTCCTAATAATATTCAAGAATTAGTAGAACGTGGCCCTGCTCATTATGAAAACAAAAAGGATATTTATCTGAGAGATAGTTTGGAGTCGGGGCGCAAGTTTTCCAATAGTTACTTCTTTAGAATTTTACCGAACAAAGAAAACAATGAGCGTTTTTGGTTGTTGTATTCCGAAACAAAAAATTCACTATACTGCTTCTGCTGCAAAATTTTTAATGACAACGATTTGAAATCTGTTTGCCTTAGTGATGAATCTGGTTACAATGACTGGCAGCATTTGAGTGAATATTTAAACATTCATGAAAAGAGCAAGTTATATATCGAAAATGTTCTAAAATTGTTAGATCTTTCTAACCGTTTTAATGAAAATGAAATAATTGATTCTGAAATTCAAAATGTGATAACCAAAGAAACTAAATACTGGCAAGCTGTTTTATAAAGAATTTTCTACGTGATTCAGTTTTTTAGATCAGCAAAATTTAGCTTTTCGTGAAAGTAGTAATAAGTTGTTTGAGAAAAACAATGGTGACTTTTTAAAATGCATAGAAATGATTTTCAAATTCGAAACGATTATGTCAGAACACACTAAACGCTCACAAAAAAACATCACAAAAACAAAAACTATCAAAATGAAGTAATCAACTTGATCGGTGAAAATATTAAATCCAAAATTTTAGAACTAACTTAAAAAGCAAAATATTATTCCATATTATTAGACTGCACTCCTGACTGTAGTCACTAAGAGCAAATTTTAGTTTGTATTAGATTTGATAATTTAAAGAGCACGGGAATTAGTATAGAAAAACATTTTTTATTATTTTGCCTATAGATGATGTGCCGGGTAAAGGCTTGACAAAATTTCTTTTGTCGGCGTTAGAGAAAGAAGGCTTAAATATCAATTATTTGCGGAGTTAGGGTTACGACAATGGGGCAAATATGCGTGGTAAGCATAATGGTCCACAAAAACAAAATTTGGATTTCAATCCGCGAGGTTTTTTTTGCTCCTTGTTGCAATCATACTCTAAATTTAGTCGAAAATGATGCCGCAAAATCGAATACTTTGAGCATCAATTTTTTTTCTTTAGTTCAATAACTGTCAATTCTGAAATCTAATTTATCTAATGTAACAAATTTAACTTTAAAACCTTTATCGGATGGTCTAGTAGAATAGATGCAATAACTCCTTTAACGTACCAACTTGGAGAAAATAACGTAAAAAAATTAGCTGCATCGTTGTCCAAAAAATTGCAAAATTTTGAGTTCATTTGCATTCATTGTGGTATAATATTTTAAGTAGAGTTAACATTGTTAGTAAAATTATTCAATAACCAAACTTTGATGTTGCTCAGTGTTGTAATCATTTAAATAATTTGAATAATTTTTTGAAAGGTTATCGCTCCGATAAAGGTTTTAATGATCTATTGATTGATGCTAAAAAATAGCATTCAGCTTAGACATAGAACCTAAATTCAAAAAAGAAAGAGATGTAAGACCGCGAAAAATAAAAAAAAACATTTTGATTATGAATGTGACGATGAACCGATCCATGACGAAACTTTAAAGTTCAAAGTTGATTGCTTTTTTAATGCTCTAAATGTAATCATAACATCAGTGGATGAGAGATTCCAATTACTTTCTTCTTACTCTAATAATTTCGCGTTTTTATGGAATATTGATGAATTTAAAAAGTATTCTGAAAACAAACAATTATCTCAAAAAGTTAAAAATTTATTAACGACAAAACTCGCAATGAACGAGAAAACTGCCGTGGAACTTAAGGAATTGTAATATTTACAAAATTTTGATGAAAAAGTTATTATGTCTCTAGATTCTCTAAATTATATAACAATTAACAACTTAGGTCCGGTTTCACCAACTAAAATTTAACTGTAGATTAACTAACCTACGATTAAATTTAAAATCCTATCATATCATTGGTTAGTGGTTTTAAGCTAACCAATGATATGACACGATTATAAATTTAATCGTAGGTTAGTTAAATTAAAATACAGTTAAATTTTAGTTGGTGAAACCGGACCTTAGTGAATTTTTTTTCTAATACGAGCATAATACTTCATATTTTATTAACAATGCCGGTTTCTTTGCTACCGCAGAACGATCTTTTTCAAAACTCAAAATAGCAAAAAACTATTTAAGATCGACCATGGCGCAAAACCGACTAAGTAATCTTGCTGTCATTTCTATAGAAACGGACCAGCTAAAAGAATTAGACACCAAAGATTTAATAAGACAATTTGCAAAAATTAAAGCACGGAAAGCTCAATTCACTTAGCTAAAATATTAATAACAATACCTAATACCTGGATATTAACCTTTAAAAGGTGACATGTTGCATTATTAAAATAATATATTGTTTTGTTTTTATTGGTCGATCAGTTTCGTCCTGTGATATATAAAGGAATATTTTTAATGTTTTAAATATTTTTTTTAATTTATTGTGCTTTTGTATCATATATTACATTTGAAACTAAAATACAAAAATTGTGAGTAGTAATACTGTTAGAATATATTTCTGTTTTCTATAAGTTTATAATTATGTTATGTACCTCAATGAAAAAATACTTGTATGGCTTATGGCTTGTACCTACTTGTAAAATATAAAAATTAAAATAAATTTATAATACTTTTTAAAATTATTTTTCAATAGTGGATAATAATACCTAACTTAATCTGTATCTGTACTCACATATGAACGTAATACAAATTTGGGGCGTTTTTTTAAATTTGCACAAGGGCGCCAAAAGTGCTAGGCGTGGGCCTGCACTTTATACTTTTATTTCACATTTACATGTAAGTCATATATCTATTACTTATAGCCATAGAATCATTTTCCAGTTTTCAATATGCCCTCGTACTGATAACAATAATTATAACACTTATAATGTATAAGTTAAAATTGGTAAAACAAATTAATAAAAAAACGGTTGACTAAACAAAATCAATTACAGAATTATATAAAATGAAGATACTTACAAAAAAATTAACATCAGCGAGACACTTTGCGTATTGAAACTCTTCCATTAAATAAACCAATGATTACTTCTCTTTCTTGTAAAAAATGTTGGCTTCCTTAAAGTGTCAAGGCATTTTATCTTATTAAAACACAAATCTAAGATTTATTACGACTACTCAAGGCTTAAGATATAAATCAATAAAGATTTTTTTCTAATTTATAGCAATTGTTTTCAAATTCTATTCTTAACACTAATTAAAATACAACTGTAAATACATAAAAAACTTTAATTTCTAATTGTTTGTTTAATTCTCAGCAGTTTCATTATCTGTAAATGAGCAATTACCTAATTTTAAAATTGGCGTTTTTTTATTATCTTAGTTAAATATCTATTCAAATTAAATTGTCTTTAAAAAAATCTTGTTAGTATGTAATGGAATGTAATATGTGTAGAATTAACATAATATGTAGTTAATTCTATGTTAAACCACTTTGGATGCTTTTTTTAATAATTTTACTTTCCAGTTACTGATGTTCAACGTCTCAAATTAATGTTAATTTGCTATTACCTTGCGGCGTAACATAACATTTCCTTTAAAAACGAAATTAAACGGTTTTAAACATAGTCTCAATTATAATGCATGGTTTGACTGTATTAAAAGCTTTGTTTATAAAATTATGTTAGAAAGGCATTAATCGCAAAATTCAAGTTGTGTAGTTTTCGTTTACTTCTTGTTACTTCTTGCCTGCAGACTTAATCATTTAACTAACGTTGTCAAACATTCGAAATCTTCTTAATACCATTTTTGACATCTTCGAGTTGTGTTATGTTATTAGGTCTTTCTTAATCTTGTCAACTAAGGCGCTGTAATCGGTTTATGTCAAAATGATGCTATCATCCGTCTTACAAACATTCGTCGGTACATTTATTCTAATCTATATTTGCTTTTTTTGTTGTTTTTGAAGTCTTTATTAGTATTTTTACTTAAAATATGATTTTGTGATTACATTATTGAAGTTTTCTTGTTGACCTTTTACATAGATTAACGATTCGTAGAAGCTTTAAGAATACTTGTATTGCAGGGAAAATGCTTTTATATGTGAATAATAAAATATACAAAAAATTTGAATATATGATGTATTTTAAAGTCGACTAAAAGAATGCTTAATGCTAAAACATTACTCACAAAATTCTACCACACACAAGTAGAAACTTTAGGTTTGTTGCAATAAGTGATAATTGAAACATGCTTTAGTCAGAGAAAAGCTCGATTTCCAATTCTTTTGTATAAAATCTATAATAAAATAAGTACAGTTATTCTTATCTTTTTGCGTTGTGTTCTATTGCATTGTACAACAAAATTTTTAAAAGTTAACTTTATAATATTAAGGATGGCTTTGCAAATCAAAGTTTTATATAAACGTCATTAAGACATAATAAGAGAAAATTAATTATACAAAAGCTTTTAAACTAAATAATAAATTACTGTAATGTATTGTTAACTAAATTTATTTTATATTAAAATTACCTAAAAGTAACTCTTAGCAAAATTTATAAATGTTACAATTTTACATTCTGGATTTCTCACAAGTTGATTTTTCGTGCACGTCGCAGTGGCTATCTTCCAAGCACGGAATAAACTGAATTCTATTATAAAATTTATAATTTTTATTGTGTTTGCAAATTATTTAACGTCAGTTTTATTACTACGTTTTTCAAACAGTTTCAGTGTTAATTAAGTATTAAATATGTTCCTACAAAAATTATAAACACTTTTAACAAAAAATAAATTACAGATTACATTATTAGTTTTTACGTCCGTGATGTCTTGATATTACAATTTTGACAACGCTAAAGAAAAACAAAACCAAAAATAATATTTTGTTGTAAATTTCTTATTTTTTTTTGTGTTTAGCCTGTCATAAAAATTAACTAAAAATTATTCTAAGTATAGTTTTTTACGGTAACTCCTCAATCTATACTACAGTTTTTTTTTCTAAAAAGAAATGGCAAGATAGATTGAGGTCAATGTCAATACATTTGTGGAAGTAGAGTATTTTCCCACTGCTGTAGAACTCTAAAAGGCAAAAACGGTTTACTCAGATGGCATTTGCTCATTTGCGTTGACATTGTTTACCTTACAGTGTTTATCGTTGTGATTTTAAACGCGGTTTATTTAAAACTTACTTGAATTATGTGGGTATAAAATCTGCTTTCAACGTTTCCATGTCTATAGCCATATATATATACTATTATTCATGCATAGTAAATTTATACTATGCCATTGTATTTTACTCACGTTGATAGTTATATTTGTGTACATATTTTGAATATGAACGTGTTTACTCACATATATTTTTTTTTGTTTTATTAGCAAGATTTAATACACAATTATTAGTATTCGTATTGAAGAAAATATAGCAAACTATATTATTGTTAGTATCGGTTATATATTGGGCGCCCAAGCAGAAACAACATCTTCGTGTAACATAAATAGTTTGTAATTTGTATTTTGAATTAATTTTGTATATTTGTTAGAATTGTGTAAATTATCATAATGGCTAAGCCTACTAGTAGCTTTAAAAAACAAAAAGAAAGATTTTTTTTTGCAAATATTCAAGCAATCTATGATCAATCTTAGTTATTAACAATTTATACATTATTTAATTTTACTAAACAATACAATTGACTGTCTAAGTTATAGGACAAATTTGATTCAGTTACTCAACGTAGCAGAAAAATTAAGGCTCCTATTGTTGATGTTTCATTGCATTTAAACACATTACAGGCTAGCAATGCTGCTATGGATTTGATTGATAAAATCTTTAACCAATATTCTAAGTTGTCTGCGTCATCTGCAAATTCATTTGTTTCAGTAAATACTAATTCAATAGTAAAATTTTTGACGTAATCTAGGTCAATTCCTCGTATAGAATTGCCTAATTTTAGTGATCAGTAAAATAAATGATCAAATTTCAATAAACAATAAACGTAGACTAGCTTCTATGTATCTCGATAGTATATTTGAATTTAAATCAATTACAACTGGTTCTTATTAAAACTTAAACTCATTTTTGTCACTACTTAAACGTAACATCCAAGGGTTTAGATGTTCTTAGTATTTTGGACTAAAAATTTCTTCAAACTCTAGTTAGCATTATGCAATTTAGATTATCATACTGGTAGAGGTTTTGAGGAGCAATGTCCTTCACAAGAAATTTCTTTGTATTCAGACTTTTTCATTTGATAACCGAAAGAAGTCGAAAATTATCTTTCATGACCGTTGCTTCTTTCTGGTTTATTAAAGAAAAATTTTACATAAGAATGGAGTGTCGAACAATACCAAGTTTTTAAAAATTTGAAAACTATTCTTTCATCAGCTTTTATTTTAGCAAGATCCAGTTTAGTTCATGCTATTTACTAAGCGCAGTTTTAACTCAAGTTGAAGATGATCACAAACGTGTTATGGCATATCAATTTTTGTTTAATGCAGAACATAACTATTCCGTTACAGAAAAGAAATGTTTAGCCATGTTGTTTGGTATCGAACGTATTCGTCTTTATTTAGAAGGCTACAAATTTTATGTGATGTCCGATTACGCTAGTTTGAAAGGGTTGCTTAATTTGAAAAACCCCACTGGTCCTGTAGCTCGTTGGTCATTGTGATTGCAAGTGTTTGATTTTGAAATTTTGTATCTCGCAGACATGAAAATATTCGTCTGGGAAATTTGTTCAATAATATTGAAGATGATTGAACAATAGAAAGTTTTATAAAATCAATACTTTGCCAGATTTGCATCCCAATCGGAAAATAGAATCTAAATAATTATTTGATTTTATTACATTAGTGAATACAGTAACGTCAAAAATCAATTGAACGAAGTAAATAATTATCATCATTAGGATTTTAAGAAAATTTAAAAGATCTAATTATATTTGAAAACGTATTTAGAAAAAAAAATGTTTTGATAGATAACGTAAAGTAACATTATTGTACATACTAATAATTGAAAAGAAACTAATGCATAAGTTTGATTAACCACTGTTTGAGATGTATGACTATATGCTACATAAATGACAGTTTTGGACCAAAAAGTCTTCAACATAAATGCTTTGAAATGAGGGCTATCGCAAGAGTTTTAGATGTGTTCACTTTACTCACGTCAACATAATGTCACCAGGAGGAAATAACGCAAAAGTATTTTGAAACCGGAAAGAGTATTTCAGCATTAGTGTACAAGTTGCTCTGCAGATAGTTTTTTCTCCAAGACATTGTAGCTCAATAGCCAACAATGTTCAAGTTCAACAAACATTTATAGAAAAAGATTTTGGTAATGGGATTTTGTTAGGAGACAGATGGTACGCATGTACCACTTTTTTGCTCTAACGAAAACCCTGCTGCAGAACTAATTTCCTATTATAAGCTATGGCTGTCGTTTACGTTTGCAAACCGTATTAATAATCGTTGTTGCGGGGCAACAACTCAACACACGTCTAATAGACGAATTGAGTCTCTTAACATTTCCGTCCCCGATAAGCACAATGCCGCCTATTTTGACAGGTCGGGTCGCGACTTGTAGAACAATTTGAATTGTCTCAAATACACTGAACAAAATCTTAGACGGAGATTTTCGATCAAAAACTGCCGGTGACGTAACTTTTGACATTCCGAATTTCGTTCGATTATATCGAGTTCCGGCACACCGTCCGGAGTCTTTTTGTTTAAACACATGCCAGGGATACAAAATCATTAATGTCTGTAAATGTGTTGGTCAATGGCCTTGAGTTTACAACATATTGAAACGTTCGAGAAGTTATTAGCAACTTGTTACAAGCTTTATGTCTTACGAACTTTGCACGGCCAACTCACACAGTCGGAGGTAGGGGAGGTTCACAGAAAGTATGCTTAAGGGCGCCAGATTTGATCCAAGATAACACTTCTGCCTCGATCACGACAGACTATCCAAACTTGTAACTCAATCTGAGATTCGTAATCCTTATTACTCTGATGTTCGAGTAGCCAAAATTAGTTAATAGATAACGATAATCACAGGAGAAAGAAAAATAACAAGAGAGATTAACAATGATAATCACTTTAATATATTAACGTTGGATACTAATAAGAATATATGAAATTTCTTCACCTATCGATGCTCGAATGGTTTCCACGTAGGATTAACAAATATCACAGTTTTACTTTAGTAGCGCAGTAAATTGACTACTATACGCTAAATGCGCAATCCTTAAATACTAGAATGACTAACAATTTTCATTAACAAGCAGAGAAAACTTTGATTTCGTAATACATAAGATTTACTAGATTATATCGAAGTTCTCATACATGAATGCCCGCAGTATCGGCAACACACACTGCACATTGAAATTATGTCAAAATGGACAGCACCGAAAGTCTCAGAATAAATATGTTTTTCCCTCACAGCATGCTATACAGTTACGTAAATGATTAAGATTACCTTATTGGTCTATAAGCGATAACGTAATTACGGTCGTTAACATTAATTACAATTCTGTGAGTAACTTTCGTGATCCCGATATAAAAGTTAAACAAATAACTCACCCCAAAATCCAGTTTCTACTTTCGCGGAGAAAACGTTTTCCCGCCTGCGGCCTGTAATAAATAGTAAAAAGCAAATCGGATCACACACTAACTCACACAGAACAAAAAAGCTAAAAAAAATAGTATTAATAAATCATTAAATGTTACATAAAAACCCGTTGTATCGTGTACTGTAGGGAACAATTTAGTACAGGTGGTTGATAACACAATCAACTAGTATACATGCAGTAACATCTCCCACGGTAAGGCTTGTCGAGACCCCGTTTTCGTGGCGGAGAAAACGCCTTCCAAAAGCGTACGTGTTCGGTAACGATATTTCTTAATAATAATTAATCTTCATCATTTCTTTATTGAAACGTACATGTGCTTGAAGCGGGTGGAAAACGGCTATTAAATTAAGGAGGAATTACAAACGAATTTTAATAAAACGACAGCAATTATCTTACCCTGTGACGACTCAAATATTTTATGAACGTAATGTAATTACAATTTGATTTCCATTATTACCGATGGCACTTGCAAAATTACTTAAGACGTCCAGACCATTTTAGGCAATTGACAGCTTCACGATTTTGTCGTAAAATGACAGTCAAGATCGGTAGAGGGCGTCAAAACTGGAATCTAATTTCAATTCAATATACAGGGTCTTCCGTAATGAAAATTTTGTACGTAACAAACTTCGAGAGCCTTCGCAAGGTTTTCTAGAACGTTCACCGAAGGATGCAGAACATACGGGAACGTTTTGTCAAAATGTATAAATACTGACCAAACAAATTGTAGGTCATTTATTGCCGTTATGCAAAGACAGCAGTGTTAAGAAAATTATTCAAGCTGAAATAAATAAGTCGTTAACGCGTGTTATAAATAAATCTACGAAGTACGTGACTTTAGTGTAAACAAGTGTGTAAAGCTATCCGCGGATGTTATCTTATCTTTGTGTAAGTGTTATAAATTAGTGTAAGTGTTTTTATTAAATATTATTAGATTTAATTAGTTCGGTTAATTTAAAAGTGTACATATTTCTAGTATAAGTAAAAATATTTTTAGAAATTTAAATAAATTTTAGTAGTTAGCAATAAAATTCATTACAATACTGGCAACCGTACAATACAGTAATAAATCACAAGATAATACCGCACGCTCTAAAACTTTTTGAAGAAGTTGCTTAAGGATACCAAAAAGTTTCTCTTAAAAGCCACCTCATCACGCCGCGAAAAATGAGTTAAAACGCCACGTTATTTACTTCACTGAAATTTCTCGGTTTATCTCGTTCCAGTTTAGTTGCAAAAACGCGTTCTCGGTTCTAACAAACCTTGTGCCGTTGTCACTAAAGACTATAGTAAGTCTGTCTCAATGGGCCACAAACCGTCTCAGCGCCTGCATAAGAAAAAGTGAAACAACGTCGTTAAAAGTTCAAGATGAACCGCACGGTACACTACGCAAGTAAATCCACGTTTTATTACCATTCTTCAGATGCAACGGTCGTAACGTGTAAATAAAATGCTTAGCATCAGTAAGTTCACTGACGGTCAGCTCTCCCCTTTGTTTTTCACTTAGATGCTTTAGATTCTACATAAACCTTTTGATCTATGCTATCATTTGATTGGTTTTCTAATATTGTAAAAAACTATCCGAGGACATTGTTGATAGAAGTGTGGTTATGCATTTCTGTTTGTTTTTTGAAACCTCCGCTTCATCACACCTGAAATTCTTCACGACCATCTGCAAGAATCGTCTGGCAAAAACGCAGGATTCTCACACCATTCCAGTTCTAATAGTTTATTCGGAATGCAAATTATGATCCTCCTGCACATGTCTCCATGCTTTTGCGGATGTAAGTTTGCGTATTTCATTTACCCGATTCGAAACAAACGTATTCCATTTTTTCTTTATCTATATCCAGCAAACAACGGTGGAAGAATCACTACAAAAATACGATTCAAGATTCTGCTTTACGAAATCATAAAATCTTGCTCCAATTATTTTTTACAACTTTCAGGAAAATAACACAAGCAAAAGCACCTTTACTGGCATCGTAAAGTACATGCAAACATTTGTGCTGTGATTTAATAGTTTTAGTGTTTACTCATCTGAGTATCTTGGTACTTCATATATAGTTCACCTCACTCAACCATGTTCGAAACAATTGCTAAACTTTAGCATTGACTGATCTCAAGTGAGCTTAGTCTTCCACAAACGCGGCAGCAGTTTGGGGATTTACGTTGTTGAGCAAGTATAATCAATTGGGTCACGCACTCTCTGGGGTAAAAACAGTATCAAACTCTTAGTCACCAGGACATTACTAAACTCATCGATCCATAAACCAAGAAAAATAGTGAGAACTGCACTGCATATCTCTCGGTGAAACAAAACTTTAAATTTTCCCACTTTGCTGTAGAGTCAATCTATAACTTTGGTGCATTTGCTCGGACTAAGTACCTCCTAGCTTGATTTTCTTCTCATCAATTGCCAACAGGTCCATCTTACGTGCAGTCGACCTTACTATATAAGAACGTTGCGATTTAGTATCAATCAAAACTTGCACGTTACATGAAACTCTACTTCCCACCAGTCTTGCTAACTATGTTTGCAAGAAAACATGCGTACTGTTGTGGTTGGTAGCATACACCTCTTACTTCTCCTGTGAATCCTCACCTGCTACTGATAATCTACTCAGCATCCTAGGATTTGACTTTAGATCAGGACACATCAAGATAATGTGCTGCTTCTTAGACAAATCAAGCACTTTATGCGAACCCGACATTTCTTGGAACGATGATCCCGCTTAAGACAGCAAAAACATGCCCTTTTTTTTGTTGACAATTTGTTGCTTTTTGTCGAAAGTATAAGCTTGTGCTTTAAGACAGTTTAAACTATCACGCACACTATTACATTATATGCACGTGGCAACTTCGCCATTGACCAGCTCTTCTGCAGTGAGAATACCTAACTGCTCACTCGATTTTGGTAACTTTTTCTTAGAACTGCCACTCGAATTACCACTTCTAAGTACCCCAAAATCAAAATTAAAATCTTTCAGAACCTAACAAAATGTGTTGCTCATTTTCTACTTAATTTTTTAAAAATTGCATTAAACCTGTAAGACGATTCTCTAGACTAATACTTGCTTTATAGGATTGTTTAGCTCCTGTTACAGAAACTCCATCGGCCTTGCGTTCCTGTGTGAATCCCATGGACAAATTCGCGGAGGATCGTTGCCACCAAGGTAGCAGATATTCAGGCAGAGATTACTCATTTCAAAGAAAAAACATGGAAGAATATTTGTCTGCAGTTATTTCCAACGACTCTAATAAAACTTTGAGTTGCTAGTCTATCTAATTGTATAAGTAACAAATATATGTTTTTCTCCTGGTCAAATCGTTATTCAATTATTCGCACATAAACTTGGATCCAAACCGTGACTATCATACGCAAGTAACTTCCTCTGGTAGTCAACCAGGTGTCGCGCACGGCTACACGGTACTATAACTTGTATCAAATACTCTACTTTATCTGCATCGTCAATGTCCGGATCATCATGCACTTTCTTGAATTCAGACCAAAAGGAAAAGTAGTCACAAATATTGTCATCAAATCTTTTAAATTGTATTACCGGAAACTAAAATTTTTCTTTACCTGGTCTTCTTCACTAGCATTGTTTTTTAACAGTAGATTAAAGACTTTATAACTGACCACCTGCAATTCAGTAAACTTTTTTTGCAAGGTATCTTTTAACATCTGAAGCTTTTCTGTTATTTTTGCGCCTGCCTTAGTTTGCACACGTTGAGATACTTCGCTTTCCAATTCATTCATAAACCTTGTAAACGAAACACAAAGCACTTTCGGCAGCCTTTTCTTTACTTCCACCTCGGCATTGATTTTAAAAACTACACAACTAATCGTTCAAATTTTGTTGCCACAAACGGTCACGGTTGCCACAAATATTTTGTGTTACGGGAACATAAATAGCTACCCGCTATTGCCAGTGTAATGTTAATAAGAATCATCAATAAACATAAGCAAAAATAAAAATATGATTGACGTTGTTGTCACATTTTACATATTACGGTACCGCGCAGATTACAATTTCTGCAACAATGATAAAACTGAATCGAAAAAGTAAAGTATAAGTATTAAACTTCACTTCTTCGTCAACTGTAGTGACTTCTACTATTTCTATTTATCTGATTTAAAACGGAAATTATAACTGGTATATAAGCTTATGTACGAGGGTTAATGTTATTTTGCCTTTGACTATGATTGGGTTCAAATGAGCGAAAAAAATTAACGGATGTCACGTCAACGTACTCGACGACAATACATAAAGTTACAGATAATATAACGTTTGCGACTGAAAGTAAATTTAAGTACGTATTATCTAACGTTACTATATAGAACAGATTAAACACGGCGAAGACTGACGATTATTAAATACAAATAAAGTAAACTACATACAGCAAAATTTTACGTTACTAAAAAAGTAGTACGTACAAAGTACAAGTAAAGTAATAAATGTAAATGTAATAAGATCTACACTAATTTAATGAAGTAATACGATACTGATATAGGTGTGAATGTTCTTTCGTGTTGTTTGTTTTTTGTTTTTCCTAGCACATCCGCTAAAAGCGCAATAGAAATTATTACCGAGGAAATTTCAACAAAAAGAAAACTACTTAAATGTCTTAAAATAGCACTACGTAAACGAACGATCACCAGCGACTTCTAAACGGTAAAAATAAGGTACAAAATGGACGTTTGAGAGTGATACATTGTTTATCCCCACTCGTAAGGAGAATCAGTAGCGTACGTAGACAGTGCAGTTGTTAACTTTAATTTAAAACTAATATTCTCGATGTATACACAATAACGACATGTAAAATACACAATAACAATTATTTGGGTAATTGTTTAGTTAAAATACCTGCGTAATATTGGCTCTATACATATTTGTAAAAGTTTATATACTTTAAAATATGTATTTGAATCAGTTC
The DNA here is from genome assembly GCA_035610365.1 of Aquatica leii. Lineage (NCBI taxonomy): Eukaryota > Metazoa > Arthropoda > Insecta > Coleoptera > Lampyridae > Aquatica > Aquatica leii. The sequence goes on along the minus strand of CM069437.1, from coordinate 30,869,830 downwards.
TTATCATGAGAATTCTATATTTTTTTAAAACTAAAAAATCGTGATATATTGTTTCCAAACCAAAACGATTCTGTGTTGGCTAGGATGGTATGCAGTGATGTGGAATTTGGTATTCTGCGTTAGCGATAGAAAACAGTTAAATAAAGAATTTTGATTTAAGGCTGCTAACAAAACTTTATGATTACAACCGTAAAAAATTATAGAATACCGTTTTCGATTTTATATGCTTTAATTTCTATTCCATTTTGCGCATTTCTATTTTATTTAAATTTACAAAACAGGGCTGATATGACTCTTTAATTCAAGCATCTAGTCTTTTAATCGATAAAGTTTATTTGTTATTATTATTATTACTGTCAGTATGATTAGTTAAATTAAAAAAAAAACTTTTAAAGTAACATTCCATTCAAACCCAAACCCAAAAATAAGCGATTTTTTAACTTGAATTAAAGCACAATTAAATCCAAAAAGGTTCTTTTCAATTAGAACGAATACGAAACCGCAAAAGTTTTAAGAATTAGAAAATTTAACCTGTTTTTTTAACTTTTAATTAATTCTATGGAAAGTTGTAGCAGCGTTAAAAAGAAAATAAAAACTTGCAAAAGAAACATTTCAAAGTACAAGTTATTATTGATCAATCAATCAAAATGGCGTATGGCCTACAATAGCGTACTTTACGTTTACGAGTCAGTAATTTAATACTTAATTGCGCTTTAATTAAGCTTTAACAAAAGAAAAAATAATTTCGTTAAACGTTTCATAAAAGAATTAAAATGAAACAAATAATTTTATCTAGGGACGGTATATTAACGACAGTTAAGTTACTGTGTGTCTTTGTTTATCTGTTTAATTACGTAAGGGAAAATGCAGTTAGTTGGTTTATTTAATGAAGGGAGGAAACTGCTATAAACGTATTCATATGTTAAGTCCTTTTAAAATTATGTCGGATTTTTGTGGTTATATACATATACGTAGTATTTTGGTAAAATCCTTTATTAAGCTTGAATATTCTGTCTTCAAAAACCTAAAGTGAAACACGTAGTTTAATTTGAAAACTTACTACTCACTAACGTAACGAAAGTAACGTTTTAGTGAGCAAAAGAGAATTTATAAATTAGCTTTTAATTTAATAAATCATTAAACTTCCTCTCTAATGGATTTTACTCAATATGTATGTTTGAAATTTACCTTTCAACAAACGCTAAAAGAAATCTTAAGCTTGAGTTTGACGCATCGTGTATCCATATATACATAAGGATAATAAAAATCAATTTTACAACTCTTTTTAGTAATTTGTACATTTTACTACTTTAACGACTGACGCACTTAAAAAATTACTCTAACAACAACGCGTAAATTTTATTAAAACAATAACGTTTAATTTATGTTTTGTTTGTTTTTAAAAAAACTTTCTTATTAAATTCAATAAACTGGAGCTATAAAAAGAGCGTTAAAGAAACATATTTTCGAACCATATTTTATGTTTAAAGGTATGGCAGCAACTGTTGAACAAGATTTTTGCAGTTATTCTCTAGGATTTTTAAATGCATTTAAAAAAACGCAAAAGAAAATTATAAGTTATATAATAATTCTATCAATTTTAGATAAGTTTTTTTTTTATAGTAAACTTGTTATACAATTCTTATATTTCTGATTAATTATATTGCTACAAAAAAATTTACTTTTCTGCTGTTATAGTGAAAATGGTTTTTGTTTACTATGTAAATTAATAGTGCAGGTAAAGTACCTATAACTATCAAATAATGACTAAACTTTCATCTTCTGGTATAGTTTGGAACTATTTCCTTAAGATAAATAGAAGAAATTAATAAATTAATACCTCAAGAATGAAATACTATTAATAACATCTAAGGATGTTTAATAAAAACACTTACACTAATTTATATATAGAACTAACACACGAAGATAAAGTCCGCGGATAACTTTAGTTTAACACTTATTGTTTTAAAGTCACGTACAAGGTTATACTTCGTACTTTTATCTCAAACACACGCGTTAATCACATGTATTTATTTAAACTTGAATAATTTTCTTAACCCTGCCGTCTTCGAATTGCTGGAATAATTGTCCTATGATTCATTTGTATCGCTTATATTTATTTTGGCCAAACGTTCGAGAATTTTCTATATCTTTCGGTGAACGTTCTGGAACTGGAGAATAATTTCTCGAACGTTTCAATATTGAACAATATTTAATTTTCTAATCGCGATGCATTGTACTCATTAGAATGACGTTTTTATTTATAGATTACTACTCTCACGTAGTAAAATTTAACTACGAGATGGCTCTGCCATTATATTGCATTTCTGTTACTAACATCATGTATTAATATATAGATCTGTTAATGCATTTGTGGAAGACAGAATAAATTACAATTTTCTATTCTAAATAATTCCCATGTTGTCGTTATCACACAAGCTAAACTTTTGTCACACATTGTAATGGACATCTTCAGAGTTCGGAATAAACTAAGTGATTGGGCTCTAAAGTCTCGCTTTTATAGACTGGCATCTAATCGATAAATCTGGTAAAGAAAAACTAGAATTTTGGTTAATATTAGAAGGTTCTCCCACTGCTGAAGAACCTCAAAAAGGCCAAACAGCCGTTTATTGGTTTACTCTGCTGAATTTTTCACATTTGCATTGACTTTGCTTACTTTACAACGTTATACGTTGTAGTATACCATAGCTATTAATAGATTATAAATTTCAAATCGTAAATTTCACTACGAGATAGCTCGGCCATCATATTTCATTCATGTTACTGTTTTTATTTTTTTTAGTATATACGATACAATTGTATCTTTGGTAAAATAGAATGATGAAGTATATAAATCTTACTTGTGGTTGTTACAAGCTTTATGTCTTACGAACCTTGCACGGCCAAATCACACAGTCGGAGGTAGGGGAGGTTTACAGAAAGTATGCTTAAGGGCGCCAGATCTGATCCAAGATAACACTTCTGCCTCGATCACGACAGACGGTTCAAACTTGTAACTAAATTTGAGGTTCGTAATCCTTTATTACTCTGATATTCGAGTAGCCAAAATTCGTTAATAGCGAACGATAATTGCAGGAAAAAGATAAATAACAAGAGAGATTAACAAATATAACCACTTTAATGTGTTAACGTTGAATATGGACAAGAGTATATGAAATTTTTTCACTCATTCATGCTCGAATGATTTCTACATGTAATTGACAAATATCGCAATTTTAATTTAGTAGCGTAGCAGGTGGACGACTATACATTAAATTCTCAATCCATAAATACTAGGATGACTAACAAATTTCGTTAACAAGTGTGGAAAACTTTGATTTTGCAACACTTAAGATTTATAAGATTATATCAAAGGTTTAGTACATGAATGTCCGCAGTATCGGCAACACACAATACACATTTAAGATCGAAACGAACAGCACCGAAAATCTTGTAGTAAATATGTTTTTCCCTCACAGCATGCGATACAGTTACGTGAATGATTAAAGTTACCTTATTGGTATATAAGCAATAAACGTAATTACGGTCGTTAACATTAATTAAAATTCTGTGAGTAACTTTCGTGACCACGATATAAAAGTTAAACAAATAACTCACCCTAAAATCCAGTATCCATTTTCGCGAAGAAAACGTTTTCCCCGCCAGCGGCCTGTAATAAATAGTGAAAAGCAAATCGTATCACACACTAACTCACAAAGAACAGGAAGCTAAAAAAAGTAGTATTAATAAATCATCAAATGTTATATAAAAACCCGTTGTATCGTATACTGTAGGTAACAATTTAGAACAGGTGGCTGATAACACAAACGACTAGTATACACGAAATAACATCTCCCACAGTAAGGCTTGTCGAGACTCCGTTTTCGTGGTAAAGAATATGCCTTCCAAAATCGTACGTGTCCGGTAACGGTATTTCTTAATAATAATTAATCTTCAACATTTGTTGATTGAAACGAACATGTGCTCGAAGCGTGGGGAAACGGCTATCAAATTAAGGAGAAATTACAAACAAATTTTAATAAAACGGCAGTAATTATCTTACCCTGTGACAACTCAAATATTTTACGAACGTAATGTAATTACAATTTGATTCCCATTATTACGGATGACTCTTGAAAAATTACTTTAAGACGTCCAGACCATTTTAGGCAATTGACAGCTTCACGATTTTGTCGTAAAATGACAGCCACGAGAAAAGATCGGTAGAGGGCGCCCAAACCGGAATCTAATTTCAATTAAATATACAGGGTATTCCGCAATGAAAATTTCGTACGTAACATGGTAATGGGTAATGTGAAATATTTTAACAAGCTTGTTAAAAAATTTGACAATATGAAAATGCAAATCAACAAAATTTAGATAGGTTTTGATGAAAATTATAGACAGCGATTTACGTCGTCAGTTTCGGATATGGTTGAATTTATCGAGACCACAATTAAACCGATTTTAGTGATGGTAGTACTTTAGTCCATTTTCCCAACGAATGTTAAGTACATTCGTTGAAAAAAAATAGAAAACTTAAATTTTGACGTTTTGCCAAATTCGTTGCTAGTTTTCTGTAAATTATTCAGAACTTTAGTTCATTAGAATAATGGTATAACACCCATAGAAAAAATGCAACATCGTACTTCTAGATTGTTGGGATCAAGCATTAAACCAACTGCGGTTACTTATGAACTTACATAGAAATCTCTAATTGATCGTTTTAACGTCCGTTGGAAAATACTTGTCTGTCGTAAGTAAACCGAGTACTTCAAGTTTTCCGCAAAAATCAACTCAAAATAATTATAATTTAACGCATTTCTTTGTAGTAAATTCTAACGAGAAAAATTGTCAAATACAGTGTTGGTTTTGTAAGCAAGGTTCTCATTATTTTGAAAAATGTGATTGTCGCATCGTGTTTACCTTAACGTCACTGGTCGTTGATAATATAGTTGATAAACTCCTTTCTAACGCTTTAAATTTGTCATCGTTAAATTATTTACAAAATTTATAATTAACAGATGAAAAATGTTATATTCTTAATGAAATTTATGGAGTTATTGATCCCGAAATTTTTCTTTTTATACTAGGGAGAGAAAAATCGATCCAGGTTCCTGATAAACTCGTAGCCACCCAGACTCTGTTTGGGATTGTCGTAATAAGTAAGGTACCTATACCAAGTGGTACTTGAGACAATAATTACGTTTTAGTAAGCACGAATGGGAAATTCATACAATCTATCTTGCCAACGCTTTAAACATTTAGAAAATCAATAAGCTTAAAATTCTTCTTTGCGAGACGCATGTCATGCCGTGGTCAGGGATTATATTCAGTAAAAAAACATGTCGATTATTTCTAATTTTATACCCTCAAAGAGATCGATGAGTGACTTGTTATTTTTTGGTTCAAAGTTACCAACTAGTATCGTTACCTTGTTAAATTTCATGTTCTAATTGTAGCACTAACTATACTGGTACTCAGTAAGAGCTATAAGAGCTAAATCAATTAATTTTTTTTACCAAGCATCAAAAGTTGCTTCTTGTTTCACTCGTTTCTAACTGTTAGGCTAGTTGGTACAGTCTTTTTAGGCGAGAAGGAGTTGAGTGTATTTACACAAGCTTAAAATTAGTGATAAATGAATAAAATCTTTACAACCGTGACAAGTAGGCACCTTAATACTAATGTAAATGCCGGGCGATATGTTAACGAGGTCGTAGAACTCCATATTTGTTCATTTGTTTAACTGTTGGAAGACTTTTCCAGCAAGATAATGATAACCCCAACATAGCAAAACACTTTATAGAGCGATTGAAAAAGGCCAATGTTAATCTCTTACCATGGCCATTCGTACGTCCCAACCTTTCGCCTATTGAACACGTGTGGGAGATTATGGGTAAAAGACTAAAGAACCTAGCGCATCCTCTACAGACACAGGAAGTTCTGGCATAAATAACGCCTTGGTTTATACAGTAAAAAAACTAACGAACATTTACCAAGTATTTGGCTTAATAAGCAAAGTGAAAGAAAACTTTAAAACAATTAAAAAAAAATTCATGTAATAGCGAAGACTTCCACGGTCTATACTAAGATAACAACTTCGTTTGCGTTTGGATCGTGTTATTATTGTAACCGAAGTTGCCAACGTTTTGCTTACTTTTGTAAGGGGCTTTATTAGGGCGCAAAAGAAATCAAAAAACTCAAACACGCAACCAAAATCTAACTGAGAACCTCTCAAAAGTTAGGTAATCAACTCATGAACCAAGCCAGATTCTAAACTCCATAAAAGTGACTTAATTCAATTCAATTTTGTACATGTTTATTGTTTTTTCAATATTTAACATTTCTAAAGCTTCATGGGACGCGAGGTCTGCATGAAGCGCAGCTGTGGATTGACGGACAAAATCTGCGATCATTGGGATGTCGATTTCTTGGTGTTCGGAAGAACCTGCGATCTTTCTGAGCATCTTATTTTGGAAGATCTAAATTCGGGTAGTGTGGGTTTTGGCAGCGTAGAACCATATTTGGGTTGCGTAGGTCATAGAGGGGCGCATGATCATCTTGTAGATGAGAAGCTTGTTGTCGATGTTAAGGCAGCTGTTGCGGTACTACATGGGATACAGTTTTACCAGCAGACCATTGAAAGAGGCCAGCTTCTGAGTGATGTGGGTTTTTCCGAGTAGTTTTTTGTCTAATGTCTAACGTGGTTAAAAATTGCTATATCGATAACGTCTGGAAGTCTGTTGTGAGGATAAATGGTGGGTTCGTAAGGTCTATCTACGTCAAAGTTTCGGGTGCAGGCGAGGTCATGCAGAAGTCGACCATGCTTTTATCGGTGCCAGTCTGGATGCTTCGCATTAAAATGTCCAGCATGAATGGTGGCAGTTTTGGCGTTAAAAATCGCGTCTAAATCTGCTGGTAAGACGTCTTTGGTTGGTGGGATATAGGCGACGCAGAGAACGATGTCTATGTTGGTTGCCGTGTTAATAACGATTTGGATAATTTCTAGATTTTGGAGTTGTGGCGTCGGGATGTGGTGGTAAGAGATGGACGGTTTAACGTAAACGCCGCACCACCTCCGCAACTTGTTGTTCGGTTTGTGTTGTACAAGGTGTAGTTCCGGATATTGAGATTGTCGCAGTTCCGAAGATGAGTTTCGGAGACGAAGGCGACGTCAATGTTGCGGAGATAGAGGAGTTTTTAAAATTCGAGTTTTTCGTTTAGGAGACTGTTGGCGTTCCAAATCGCGATGAGAAAGAAGTTTGGTTTTCTTTGTCGTGCTACCATTTTACTGGTTGCGAGAACGAAATTGGGCAAGGAATTCCCTGATGAGATGGGACTCTTCCCTGGTAATCTCTGTGTGGACGTATCTCTGCGTCTTCATATAGGGTTGTTCGGTAGACGTAGGTGGCGCGGCAACGGTGGACTCGGTTGGTCTTGTCACCTGAGCAAACAAGACGGTAGGGTTTACAAGCCTGGTACGAGCGCGACGGAAAGCTGATATAGAAGGGTGTTTCTTCTTCTTCGGCTGCCCCCGGGGAGCTGGAAGTAGAAGCACGAATAGCAGACGATCTAACTTCTCCATCATCTTGGTAAACTGGTAGCAAAGCTGACGGTTCCCTGCTTGCAATCATAAGATCTTCCTCGATGTTGATGGCTGCAGTAGTACGCGTACACGCACCGCCGACAAAAACCCAACGCTGCTACCGGAACTCTACCACGCTGCGCCTTCCACCTCCGATCTCGTGACCTCCGGCAGTAACTGAGGCTGTATAAACGAACCACGGAGCTGCAAGAGGCAATAGTCGTTTGGCCCGCAAGATTCTTTCGATTAATGAACACTTGAGTCTAGGTGCCCACCAAACAATAAAACCTAAATCGCGTTGTATATGTTATATGTATTCATTGTATATATGTATTTCTTTAAATATATTATTTAAACCACGTCGATCTTTTACTTATTTTTGTGTTGCGTTTACCGGTCACCACCTCCAACGCCGCCACCAACGTCGCCACCTCCGTAACGGTAACAACGTCATTACTCGAGAGCGAGAAAAATCTTTCAGGATTGACTGTTCACGTTGAATGATTGAATGCGAGCAGACGACTATCTGATGTGAAGTGACTTAAGAAGAAGTACCTTTGTATATAAAAAAGAAGTATCGTCACTGCTGCTTAAACTCGACTCTGATTGAGTTACGGCCGAAAAGCGGCATGTTTTCGATAAAGGAGTAATAACCGGAAACCAAAAAAGGTATAGCTCAAAACCATGACCACGATTAAAGTTTTTGGGGTGTTTGATGATTTTTATGCTCTCTCAAATTTTCCTATTGAAAAAGAGTGGAGATTTTGCCATCACCGAAACGTTATCAACATCTATATTGTGGTTTGTAGTAAAATGATGTTCAGCAACCGCAGACATAGAAATGTGCTTTTACCTTATACATAAATTATGTTCGAAAAAGCGTGTAATGGCGGAACGACCGGTTTCACTAATGTAGACTAAACCAAATGAACAAGGAATTTGGTATACACCTTGAAATGAAGTTGTAGGAAATTTCTTCCAAATCGAATTCAAAATTGTCATTTTTATTCTTTTTTTAAATGTATTTATTTTACATTACGTAACGTCCAGGGTAACTTATATTCTACTTTGTGTTCAATATTTATATACGAATTGTATTTTATACATCTTAAGTCATCAGTGATGTAAATAGAATCGACTTATAGAGAGGTTCACCACCACCAGTCAACCACTCCAACATATTACTCTCTTCAAAAAAATATTTCTCATAATATAGGCATAATAAACATATATTATACAGTGAGATCGAGATTATTCTCAAACCACGTGACCCTGTAGTATAGGTAACGCAGCTAATATCCATTAAAAACGTAAACAAGCAGGTCACGTAGGTCATGTAGCTTCAAATTGGATAAATAGATTATAAATTTTTATAAATGTTATTTTAGAAGTTAGAATTGTTGTTTTGGTTATAAATGTTATTTTTGGAAGGGTAATAAAAATAGCTTTTAAATACAAGAAATTCTATTTAATAGTTACAATAACTGAATTAAAAAATTACAATCGTTCTCCACTCAACAGATGTTTATACACAATCACTCAGGACAACCTAAATTCAAGTCCGCGACATGTTTTTGCTCGTCTAACACTTCACTAGCAGTGATATCTAGTTCTTTGTGGATATTAAGCACAGCAACTCTGTTTAACCTTTTCTGCTAGCTAGTTGTGCTCTTTAAAAAAGTTTTTGGTATTTGTAAAGACGAAAAGGGTTTTTTACTAGTGCTTCTGGACACAGGAAGAGTGGCAAGAATTTTCAGAAGGGTGTTAATAGTGCGGAAAACATTCTTATTACAGGCAGTAAAGTAATTAATTACCTATCTTGAGCTAATTTTTAAAACTTTTACCCTATTGTACCATACATGTTTTCCAATAGCACGGACATCACTTAATTGTATATGTTCCAGATAGAAATTCAAAAATTTCTTTGAACTTTTTTCTCGTTTTGGTGGCTGGAGCATAGTTGGTAAGTATTAGACACCCCAAACGTCCTAATACTTGTTTGTGTTTTATAAACCTACCTTAAAAAGTCACCTAAAAATGACAAACATATGGAAATCCTAAAATAAGACTCACTAGTGTGTGTTTCAATGTTGTACCTGAGTGTATGTTTTCCAGTTTTTTTTAAAGATTTTTATTAATTATTGTTCCCAATACTTGTTCAGCATTTGATCTTATTTTATCTATCATCTCTTTAAGATTGTTCACCATGTTCATAGCAACCAAAAGATCAATAACTTTATGCTGCAAAGATTATGATGGAGCAAATCTGAAAAGCACATAAGAGCTGCGATGCCATCAAATCTGATTCTAGATCTTTCCATTGCAAAACTTTTTTGATAGCCCTATGAACGTCAGGTAACATTTGTTGAAATTGTACTATGGTATTATGGTGCTCAACTCACTTAATTGAACACAGTTGTTTTAACGGGTAGATTTGACTTTAAGAAACAGTTGCTCAATAGAGAAGATTCACTGTTACGGAAATAAAAAAGTAAGTATATTTTCTGGTAACCTATAAGACGCGTATGTATGCTATACATAAAAAACACCCACCAAATATGTATAATTGGAAATATAAGTAATTAAATTATTGCTATTTTTGAATTATTCCGAGCACATAACGAAGCTTGCCGAAGTGAGTGTGACGTCACCACATCCTTCGAACAATATTATAGTATTATGATAGCCTGGTTTTATATTAATTTTCTTGTTTTTCTTGTTATTTTATGTGGTTTTATTGAGTTTTTAGTATAGATTTTCTGCTTGTAGTTGTTGTGAGTACGTAGTGTGTTGATAAATTATTTTTTTTCTGTAAAACGTAGTAGTAGCAAAATAGTTTCTATTGAACAACCTTAGTTTTTGCTTTAGTTGTAATCATAATTTTTTTGTTCAATAAAGGTGTTGTTGTTTCTCCTTCATATTTATGCAAATAGAGCGTTATACTTAAAGCATAAAATTTATTTATTAGCAACTTTTAGAAAGAGAGACAAACGCCTTATTTAGATTTTTTGTGGTGCTGATATACAAGACAGTAGTTGTAGCTTTTCGAAGAAGAAGGTTTCATAGGTTTTATGCTAATAAATTTATTAGTAATAAATTTAAAGTGCCTAACATTGAAGAAAATTTCAATTGCTTGTATATTGGACAGAGAAAAAACAATTTTTGCACAAAATGTGATATTGTTAGTAGCAACTACTTATAAACACACTAATTAATACAGTTAGTATTGTTACTACAGATGTTAAAAATTCAATAACTACCACTACTGCTAATCGAAGAAGTATTATATCCTACTTAAACTATTTAACTAATGATTAAATTTAATTACTTATTAAAACTAGAACCATAGGTATTTATTGTAAAAGCTATTAAAATTCTAACTATACTATTAGTACAACTAAAGCAAAAACTAAGGTTGTTCAATAGAAACTATTTTGCTACTACTACGTTTTACAGAAAAAAAACTTAATTTATCAACAACACTACGTACTCACAACAACTGCAAGCAAAAAATCTATACTAAAAACTCAATAAAACCACATAAAATAACAAGAAAAACAAGAAAATTAATATAAAACCAGGCTATCATAATACTATAATATTGTTCGAAGGATGTGGTGACGTCACACTCACTTCGGCAAGCTTCGTTGTGTGCTCGGAAAAATTCAAAAATCGTCAACTTTAATAATGTTTTTCTTCGTTAATTAATTAGGGATTTACTTTTAATTACTATTATTGTAAACGTCAGTTATGATATAATGGATATACACTATTTTCTAAAAATCGAATTTTAGTCTATTGCTCTTTTAGTAACTTCTATTTTCTTTGGAGTGTTAAAAAACGTACAACAATTTCTGGTCTCAGAAACTTAACATGATGCACTTATAGCAAGCTTTAAGTTATCGTATGCACAATAAACATATATGGTAGTCTGATGCTCTTCCGTTACATAGGCCTGTGCACCAATGAATTTTTCACTCATTCTTAAGGCTTCATTCTATCCTTGTCTCTTAAAAAACTTTGAATGGATTGGAAACTATTGTAAATAATTCAAAATTGTCTTCAGTTTTTTACCTGTTAAATCCGAAACAGGTGCAAACTGAAGGAAATCTTTTTTAATGCTATTATCATCTCACGCCGGTTGATGCTTGTTTTTATGTTGAGACGTCTGTCTTGTCATCCACGGTAACAGTGAAACATTTTTTTGGATTTACCATCTCAACCAATTTCTTCAACATTATATCATTAATTGCAGAAATAATTTTATTTTGTGTTTTTGGTAAGTCAAGTGCATGTTTGATCCTATTTTAAAAATCCTTATCTCTAAAATTAGTTCTAAATCTTAGAAGAACTCGGAAGTTTTTCTTATTTTTAACAGGACAAACTTCCAAATTAAGCTTTCACAAAACAATAGTTATAATTATTGATAGAACTGCTTTACGGTTTTCAATAATTTGCTGCTGTACAGCTCTTTTGTAGTATCAGGACACTTGCTATCGTGCCTCTATAAATGTTTAACTAGTCTTTAACTTTAAGTATACAGCGTTTGTGGTATTCATTATTTTCGTGGTTATTGAATTGTTCCACTGCGTACTTCCAACGACTGAAAGGCTTTTTTACTAAGACACTCAAAGTCTAGAAATTTCTTCCTGCTCCAAAAGACGATAACAATAAACACTATTTGCTGTAAACACCGTCTTCAAACGTAAAGTAAAGCAGTCATTTCAATTTTGACAACCATCCATACTTAATTTTTAAGGTTTTGGGCTCCAGATTCCGAAAATTTGAAGGTACATTCAAAAATTCAAGCAGAACTAACTGACTGAGTAACTCTGACGTATGCGTTGCAATATATCATTGGAAGGGAGGAGGAGAAATACATTCTCAATAACCTCCTCTTGTTACGCGTATGAATGTTATGTCAACAGTTAAGTCTCCAGATTGATTTCCTGACTTTAAAAAACTTTATATTGGTAAAGTTCCAAAATGTATGATTTACATGCAACGCAACTTCACTATACATTATTAATTTTTCTTTTTTTTGAAGTGTTGGTGTTTTATTTTGTATAAAATAAAGAAAAATTGTAAAGAATTAATTTGTGAACAAACCATTTTCCATTTTTAAAGCAAGAAATACTTTCTGTCTCTACATGTTTCTTCTCTGGTTTTGTCTTTAGTTTTTATGTGTAAATTGCATTGATACTTTTAAGTTAATGTATAATTTTCGGAAATGTTTTAACCGATATAGATTTGTCATGGCATTTTTTTGACTACTTCTATCTATATAAGATCTAAGTATAATTTTTGAGTAAAAGCTGTTTTTTATTGTGATTTAAATTCTGGTAAGGTCATTCAGAAAAATCGCAGAATACCTTTTAGAGTCTAATTCGGCCACACGGAAGTCGAGCAGCGGACTGTATATAATGTCAAAGAAAGGAGAGGACTTCCGGTAGCAACCCACCGTAACTATCAGTAAACGAAATTGCGAATTACTTACGTTAAGTTTCTGGTTCTTCTGAAAAATCGGGAGCGCACAACCCCCCAAACCCGTAATAAATCAAGGTCTCGATTCACCCAGAAATGAGCGATTGCTCGACTTACCCTGATCTTAATTCCCTGGTTGGTGGAGATAAGTCTTTAGCACGCACAAAAGGGCGCACGGTTTAAGCACTAAACATCACAATTAACATTTAAGAAAAATTAACGAAATAGAATTCGAGAAAGGAGACGTAATAATCGTTCAAAACTAAATAACGTACTGTCGTATTTATCAAAAACTTGCATTTACAATAAAACTTAAAAGAGGGGACAGCAAGTCACAAACCCAAAAATGCAACGCGAGGATAACGGTTAAAAAAGAAAACGCTCGCGCTAACATACCGCCCACCTAAAATGAGCGATGCTCTATTTTAAAGAAAATTAAAGAGTATAAAAAAAAGAAATAACATAGAAAAAATAAGAAGGAAAGAAATTTAAACGGGTCCTGGAAGCGGAGCTAACCGCGAAAGCGAGCGAGTGAGATGACCACCGACAGTTTTAACGGTGGCTATCCGAGAGAGACCATCAGGTTCTGGGTGTAACGCAGTCACTCGACCAAGCAACCATGACATTAGCGATCGGTTGGAATCCTGAAGTAGCACTACATCCCCCACTTGAGGACCGGGGTTATGTTGAAACCATTTTGTTCGTTAAGTTAAAGTATGCAAATATTCAGCAGACCAGCGACGCCAAAAGTACTGTATTATGCTGTTTTGATGACGCCAGCGTTGTTTGAAAGTAAAGTGGTTAGTATCTAGAAAGGAAGGAGAAGATAGTAAAGGCTCACCAATAAAGAAATGGCCCGGACTCAAATAGTCTGCAGCTTCGGCGGGATCAGATGAAAGGGCGCACAACGGACGGCTATTTAATACCGCTTCGATTTGAGAAAATATGGTACAAAACTCTTCAAATGTAAAGGCCGTGTTACCAATTTTGCGATATAAAAGACGCTTGGCGGACTTAATAGCGGCTTCCCAAAGTCCTCCAAAATGAGGAGCATATGGAGGATTAAAGACCCATTGAATACTATGAAGTGAGAGACGCTCGCACAACGAATGATTGTTTTTGCGCAAAAAATCATACAGCTCAGCAAGCTGTCTAGCAGCGCCAACAAAATTGCGGCCACAGTCCGATCTGATGCGAGATGGTATTCCCCGACGCGCGATGAACCTGTCTAAACAAGCAAAGAAAGCTTCTGTAGATAAAAACGAAGCAAACTCTAGATGTACAGCTTTGGTTGCGGTGCAGACAAACAAACATAGATAGCCTTTTGTAGTACGAGACGAACGAAGAGTATTAATCTTAACAGTAAAAGGTCCTGCATAATCTACGCCGGTTACGGTGAAAGCCCTTTGCGGGTTAACGCGATCCGCAGGTAAAGGCGCCATCGTTGGCTTAAACGTGTTAGCTCTAAAGCGGTGACACGTCATGCATTGACGGATGCGCTTTCTTAGAAGACTACGCAACGAAATGATCCAGAATTTAGTTTGTAATAAAGCTTGGACGGTCTGAGGACCAGAATGAAGAGAGACGACATGATAGTATGAACACAAAAGAGCGGAGAGATGAGCTTGTTGAGGTAATAGCAGCGGATGACGAGAAGATGACGGCAAAGCGGAGTGGCCCAGCCTTCCGCCCACCCTAAGGAGACCCTCCTCATCCATAAACGGAGACAACTGTGCTAAAGAGGAAGGGAGGCGTTTACCTTGCCGAAGCAGTGCAATCTCTTCCCTATAATAAGCGGCTTGAGTGATGCGTACACAAGCATGCGTAGCCTTTTGTAGTTCGACAGGAGAAAGAGACAGAACCTTATCAGAAGAAAAGGTTGAGTTGCGAGCTTGGGTGTTTTGAAAGAAACGAAATATCCACGCAAACGTACGGTGCAGTTTTTGAAAAGAAGAAAATCGTTCGATGACGGGGAGCAAAGGATGAGAAGGCACAACGCGAGCAAGAAGGGTTACGCCAACTTTAAGATCAGGTAACGAACAATCCAAAATGGTAGGAATAGCAAGAGACGGCCACTGCGACAAAGACCACGACAGGCTAAATCAGCAGGATTTTCGGTAGTATCAACGTGATGCCATTGTTGTCGTTCAGTGAGATCGAGAATAGTGACAATACGGTTAGTGACAAAGGTATGAAGACGATGCGGAGGAAGAGAGAGCCATGCAAGAACTACTTGAGCGTCAGTGTAAAGGCGAGTTTTTCTAATAATACTACTGGCAAAAAGAAGTTTAACTGAATGGAAAAGGCGCGCCAGCAGGAGCGCTCCACATAGTTCGAGTCTTGGAATTGACAAAACTTTTAATGGGGCTAGCTTTGAGTTAGCGATTATGAGGTGGCACGATTGTATTTGTTGAGACTCAGCGGAACCAGAGCAAGCGTAAATAGCAGCTGCATATCCCTTCTGAGAAGCATCGGGCAAAGAACAGCATCCCAATCAAGCCCTTCGGTCCATATACGCTGTAGAACGAGCTTCATTGTAAAAACCAGAGGGGAAAGAAACCCTAGAGGATCAAATATTCTAGCAATATAAGAAAGAACTGCTCTTTTGGTGCAGTCACCACTAAAACGCTGAACTTGAAAAGAAAAAGTGTCTAAACGATGATTCCAGCACAGACCAAGGATCTTAAGAGACTTATCCTCGGTCGAAAACATTAGAGGAGTTTCTAAATGATCTTCAGGAAGACCTTCTAAAACTTCAGGAACATTACTGGACCATTTGCGCAATTCAAAACCTCCTTTTCCCAAAAGACGAGCAAGTTCGGTGCGAAGAATTAGCGCGTCCTCAACGGTGCCAACACTGGTTATTACGTCATCAACATACGTATTCTTAAGGATAGCGACGGACGCAGTCGGGTAATGAAATCCTTCGTCCTCAACTAATTGTTGAAGACATCGCTGAGCCAGGTAAGCGGAAGGAGTTAAGCCGTACGTTACCGTATTTAGTTCATACTCGACGACAGGATTATGAATGGATTCGCGCCAATAAATGTGTTGTAAACAACGATCTTCACGACGTAATAAAATTTGTCTATACATCATGCGAATGTCACAACACAACGCGATCGGATTTAACCTAAAAGTTATCAAAATTGTAGAAATATCTTTTTGCAGTTTAGGACCACTTAAAAGTTGCTCGTTTAAAGACTTGCCATAAAGAGAAGACGAACCATTAAAAACCACACGAATCTTCGTCCCCTTTTCACTACATTTCGATACACAGTGATGGGGTAGCATGTATGACGAAGAAGAAGTAGCAACGGCCATGTGGCCCAAGTCTCGATACTCAGACATAAATTGTTGATAAGCGGCATAGCGGGAAGGATCTCGAATCAAACGCTTTTCTAAGTTTAAAAAGGCTGTGTACGATGACTTTGAATTCGCAGCTACTTTGACAGCGTTGGGTTTTAGAGGTAGAGCTACGACATATCGACCTTCGGAGGTTCGAGCATGAGTATCGCAAAACAGGCGTTCGCACCATTCGTCATCAGGGTTACGGATCTTTACCACAGGCACCTCTTCGACTTCCCAGAACTTAACAAGGAAGTCTGTAGGATTGGACTGAAGAGTTAGAAGAGAGACAGCCGAAGAAGTTAACGAACCCAGACTTACAGGACCTACAATAACGTCGCCAAATATAGTAGGAAAAATTGAAGGATTACCTTTAATAATAGAGAAACCCTCTCGAATGACTGTAGAAAATAGATCAGCTCCGATAAGCATTTCTATCTTACCAGGTACATGAAAATGTTTATCTGCTAGTTGAGTATGTTTTAGACTAGAGTAGACTTGTTCAGAAATACGAGCCGAAGGGAGGTTTTGAGATATTGAAGAAAGTACGTACGGAGTAGCTGTGATAATTTCGGAAGAGTAACGAGATTTTATTACACAGTCAGCAGTACCAAGAATGCGGGAGCCCATTTGTCCAATTCCCGAAATCTGTAACTGAGAAGGGCTGGGAGTTAGACCTAAACCTTTAACCATTGCGTTAGTGATCGCAGAGACTTGCGAACCAGGATCCAGAACTGCTCTAACAGGGCGAAACTCACCGCAACTATCTCGGAGCAAAGCTTGAATTGTACCTAGGAGAACCGTATGATTAGAATGAGTAGGCGGAAGGCAACACGACATTGTTTGAGCAGCTGTAAGATTACTTGAGGAAGTCGCCGCTTTTGAAAGTACAGGGTTAGAATTATCTTCCTTATCCAAATGCAGTAATGAATGATGTTTACGACTGCCACAATGCACACACGATCGTTCCGATTTACAATATGTTATTAAATGAGCTCCGAGACAATTAAAACAACGCGTGTGGTTACGCATGGCTTTGTCTCTTTCATCTATGGACATTCGTTGGAATTCTGGACACCAAGTAATACTGTGGTCAGATTTACATACAGGGCATCGCTTAGATGATGAAAAAGAACGATTGTAAGCAGAATTTGCTTTATTAGGTTTAAATGACGAAGCGACTAAATGCGGTTTGGAAGTTAAAGCAACCTCCTTTTCTCGAAGAGGATTTTTGGTTTGACCTTGGTCAAAGAACGTGATTTGGATTCAGCTGCAGATAGTTCGAGACTACGCACTTGTCGATTGATGAACTCAATAAGTTCCTTATAAGTAGGAAAATCATCATTTTGTCGCCGAGATTCAAATTCACGAGAAGTAGATGGATCCAAATTACGCATAGCTAAATAAAAGAGAATGAATTCAAAGTGATTTTGAATGGGAAGTGCTGCTAAAGCACTGGCTGCATTTTGGTGTACTTGAAGATATGATCTAAGACTTTCTTGAGTAGGTGAAAGAAGAGGCTTAAAATTCAGAATGCTATCTAAGTACATTCCGGCTAAACGCCTATCGTTTTGGTAACGATCTTTTAATGTTTGATAAGCAATTTCACAATTTGCCTCTGTTAATGGAAAGCTAGCAATAACGGATGCTGCTTCCCCAGCAAGAGACGTTTTCAAATAATGAAATTTAGCGAGAGACGTTAAGCTTTTATTGTTATGTACTAATGAATCAAAAAGACCGATAAAATTAGTCCATGTCGCAATTTTTCCATCGAAATGCGGAATTACAATTTTCGGAAGGAAACCTTGAAGTGGGTCAGAAGAAGAACTGCATGATTGTTGTGATGCTCCGCTATCAGTGTCAGCACTTTGAAGTTTAGCAAATATGGTCCGAATCGAGTAAACTAAATCTCTAAAGCTTTTTTGTATCTGATCGGTAGGAACCTGATCTTTCTTAGCCAGAGCGGTGTTTTTAATTAATATTTGGCGCTGAACTTCTCGAAAATTGGATTCGTAAATTAGCAATTCGTCGAGCATAAATAGATGAAATTTCGCATCTTTTTTGGAAATATTAGAACAGCGATCAGCGATATCAGTGACGTCGGCAAAGACCTGTGACCTCGTTACCACCAGGACATTCAAATCACTTTCGGACATTATTTGTGATATGAAATAACTTAGTACGAATAATGCAAATAACGGAAAATCCCGTATTAAAATCGGCGTAAATTCTTAAATAAATGCTTATCGCGTGATATCGTTATGAACTTGAAAAATTGAAAGGAATGTAACAGAAACGGAACTTTTAAATATCCGGTTCGAAAAGGACCAAATGTTTCGGCCACACGGAAGTCGAGCAGCGGACTGTATATAATGTCAAAAAGAGGAGAGGACTTCCGGTAGCAACCCACCGTAACTATCAGTAAACGAAATTGCGAATTACTTACGTTAAGTTTCTGGTTCTTCTGAAAAATCGGGAGCGCACAACCCCCCAAACCCGTAATAAATCAAGGTCTCGATTCACCCAGAAATGAGCGATTGCTCGACTTACCCTGATCTTAATTCCCTGGTTGGTGGAGATAAGTCTTTAGCACGCACAAAAGGGCGCACGGTTTAAGCACTAAACATCACAATTAACATTTAAGAAAAATTAACGAAATAGAATTCGAGAAAGGAGACGTAATAATCGTTCAAAACTAAATAACGTACTGTCGTATTTATCAAAAACTTGCATTTACAATAAAACTTAAAAGAGGGGACAGCAAGTCACAAACCCAAAAATGCAACGCGAGGATAACGGCTTAAAAAGAAAACGCTCGCGCTAACAGAGTCATTTTCTTTATAATAATCTTTAAGTAGTTAAAATCGATTTAAACAAATAAAATTGGTCTGAACTTATTTGTACAAAAAGTTTTGCATAAAAGCGTTTAATACAGGTTTAGAATAAGTGAACCTGAAAAGTGCATGTGTTAGCTTTATAAAATGATTAATATTTGTTTATAATTGTTTGACGTAAATAATTACAAAACCCCAAGAAAATATGTGAACTAATTTCAAGAACAAAGTGTCTCCACCAATCATTCATCGCAATTTGTTCAAGTACTTTTAAAATCGAATTACAACCTTTACCACCTTTATAGCTATTTACAGTTATAGTTTATACATAGTATCTTATAGCTTTGTTATCAATCTTTTATTAATGGATATACTTTTTGTATGTGTATATAAACCTACATATAGGGTTTGTTCATGCAAATGTGGAAATTAGATTAGAGTATATCATCTGCTGTTGATAAGCCCTAAAAGGGCGAAACGGCCGTCCAGTAGTTCGCTTTAGTGACATTTGTACTATTGCACTAACATTGTTTTCACCTTAATGTCTTTTACGTTGTGATTTTATATCTCAGTTTTCTCAATGCTATTGTGAATTACGCGGGTGTAAAATCGATTTACAACGTTTACACCTTTATAATTATTTACAGTTACATTTATTTTGTTGACATTTTGGTTTCTATTTACGTTGTTATTCTGATGTTTCATATTACTTTTTGTTTTTATATTTCAATTTTTGTCTTGTTTGTGTGCAAATTTGTTCTTTTAGAGTAATATATTTCAATTTATTTATACAACATTTGGTTTTTTTAGTTTAAAATTGTTTTATTTTACAATACAAAATAAGTTTTGTATTGTATTTTATAGCACAAAACCAGTAATAATTAGTAATTATAGTAAGTTTTTGTATTACAGTTTTAGTTTACAAAAAGCAGAGCCAGAAAAAAGCAGAAAATTGTTTATTCTAAAACACGAAACATTCGGGTATGTCAATGATTTTCACAAGTAGCTTGTTATTAGATATATTCAATTGAAAGCAGTTCTAAACTTCCTGTTGCTGCAACAAGGAAATCTTTGAGTTTTTTAAAACTTGAATTTTATTACAAGAAACGCTGTAATACACGTAAATTTAATCTAATTGAATTCATACAGAATCTCGTGAAAAGAAAAATTGCCTTGAATAATCTCGCACAAGGAGATATTGGTATTAAAAAGACAGTTAAAAATGCATTTTCTGATTTAACCAAGATTGGTTAAAGTAGTGCAATAATAAGTTACATATTTGTGAACAAATGTGAAAAGCAGGTTTAGTTGATAAGATTGTAGAGAGTTTGACGTTTATAGTGAATAATCATAATTCAGATAAAGATGAGCAAAAAAGTGAATCTTTAGGTAACGTTGACTAATCAATTATTGACCTCATATTGTATTTGATTTAATAAATAAGACATATTAGTTGTGGTTATCATAATTGTGATTAATAATTAAACTAAAACGAGATATTTGTACGGTGATCAAGATTGTTCATACGTTATAGAAAAACATTTTTTTTAACTTAACTTCTGCAACTAATTATACATTTGCGTATTAGTTATTTTTGTTGCTTTATAATTTTTAATTCAGAATGGCAGAGTACCAGAACCATTTTACTCTTTCATTAATAAATAAAAATGAACAATTTAAAATGATATTTATTTTAGTTTAAATATAATCTTTTTAGTAAAATCTGTAACAAACGACTTCAATCGCGCGTAACGCGGCGAAATAATCCTAAAACATACAAAACCATGAAAGTTTATGTTAAAATTAAAAATTAGTAAATTATCTAAAAAATACTTCTGTTTTAGATTATATACCTGAAAAAAGCTGCGATTTGAAAACAAAATTTAAATTTATGTCAAATAATACTATTTTAGCTTCTTGCTTCTAAACTTTTTTTCTACATTATTTTTATTCATGACTGCTTTTAAGTAGTTGTATTTTTTTACTTGTTCAAATGCTTATATAGATTTTTAATATTTTGTGTTGCGTAAAATATAAAGTATGTTATCATGTATCAATATAATAAACATATGGATTTTATTGTTGTTAAACTTTTATACTTAAATATTTAACAATAAAACTAATGCTATTTTTTAACAGTATGATACACGCGCTTTACAGTTTCTCATTTATTATATATCATTTACTTAGCATAAATTTTAGAATACATCTTGTGATAAAGTAGCATTAGAAAAACGTAACAAATTTAAATAAAAAATTACGAATTATTCGAATCTATGTGTTAACATTATGCTATGACATGTAACAATTAATATATTGAATACAAAAAAAATTGTGATTTTTACATTTAAGCTAAGTAAAAGCATTTTTTAAAAATTAATTAATTAAATTAGCAACGATTAACAATTTGATTGAATAATAAAACAAGTTGTATTATGCGAATGAAATCATTAATTCACGGTCGTTACGATGTTACTTTAACAATTAAATCGAAAGTCATTCATTGATTATTCAATAGAAAATATGTTTGGAAACTTTCGTTTTTCTTTTACTACAATGAAAAAGATTTGTTTGATTTACTTGCTTAATAAGTTGGGTCAATATTTGCAACATTTAACACGATTTCACCTTTTTTCAAACACTTTAAATTACGGTTAAGTATTACATTACATCTGGGTCAAGTACTTGTTCTTTTTTAGAATCTTTTAACAAAGTTATAATTTTAAAACGTACCTAGTTATTTTGCCGCAATATTTTTTTGTTTATTTTTAAATATTATGTGTGTTCATTATATTTACGTATTTTAATCTATTGTTAATTTATTTATATTATTGTTTGCTTGTTTACGTAATTATTTCGGTTTTTACAAAAAACAAACAAACGTTTAAAATGACAAATGGAAAATAAACTATATTTGTTAAAATGTTATATAATTTAAAAACAATAAATATATAAAAAATAACAAACACATATTGAAGTGCTACAACTGCAACAAATTTTTAATAGATTAAAAATGCAAATAATTATGATAAAATTAATGTAAACAAATTTAATTTGAGTGCAAAATCAATAAAAATTCTTAAAACGATTTAGTTTATAACAGAAATATTAAACAAACTGAAAAAGTTGTTTATAACAAAATATTTTTAAGCGCTATAAAAACGCTATTATTCAAGTTTATTTAACAAGTCGTCAACCCATCACCTTTAGTTTAAAAACAAAATAATAATAAAGGAAGGTACGAAAAGTAAGTTTTTCAAACATTTACATTACTAACAGCTTGTTTTTAAATTTTGTTGGTTTTGTAACAAAACAATTTATCGGATTATAAAAAACAATAATAAATTAAAATCTAATATATAAAAACATTACATAATTATATTTTTCAAATTTTGTTTTATAGTAGAATTTAATTTCTTATAGAGTACATTAGTACCTTGATTTTCATTTTTGGATATTTTTGGTGCATATACAGTGTGTCCCAACGATCTGGGGGTGGAAGATTACGCTTATACTGTTGATTTAAAAAAATATATTATAACAGATTCTTTTAGTCGACAACGAGGAGCATCTCGTAAAAATATTTTGGTATATACAGGGTGGCCCATTTTCGAGTACCACATCAAACTTGTGTTTTTTTAAATAGAATGGCCTATATATTTTTATATATTTGAATTTTTTGTTAAATACTGAGCAAAATGATATAAAGTACTATGGATCTACGACCAACAGTTCCTGAGTTATTGACATTGTTATGTAAAAAAAATGAGTCAATTGAGTAGGCTCCTGTTCCGCCATCTTTAAATATATCGAAGTGAAATTTTGGTATTTATATTTCTAATATGTCTAGTATTGACTTCTATACTCAAATTGCAGACTCTTTTCTCTACATATACAGGGTGGTCCATTTTGCGCAATGTTATTTTTCTCAATTTTTTTAAATGGCACACCCTATATTTTATTACAGATTTGAATAGAATTTTTTACGAGCTTTCAATAGATACTCACTTTATACTACCTATTCCTAAGTGTTTTTGAATTATTCTGTCTTAAAGTTGAAAATTGCAAAATTTTGTTACTTTTCTTGAATTTGTCACAATAAGGGTCTATAAAATAAATTAGGACAATGAAACAATGGACTACAGAAGGGGAACTATTATTTACTCGTAGAACGGAACAGTATAACCATAATCTTTAAAATGGAATTAAAGGACACAATGAATTATAAATTTTATATTAAATGCTCAAAAATGTTTCCATTTTCAGCAATACACAATGCCAACCGCCTAGTGAAAGTTGTTTTGACATTTTGAAGGGTAGTTCTTTGAATTCTTCAAAAGGCCTCTCTAATTCGAACTTTCATATTGGCCGGTGTAGTAGGCAAATCCTTATACACCTCCTGTTTCACATATCCCCAAAGAAAAAAGTCTAGGGGAGTGAGATCGGGTGATCTCGCTGGCCAAGCAATGGGACCACCGCGACCTATCCACCGATTTTCGCGCCAATGTTCTAAATACCGACGTACTCGATTATGGTAGTGCGGCGGGGCTCCATCATGTTGGTAATACATAGTTTGTCGAGTATGTAGATTTGCATTTTCAAGCAACTGTGATAAATCTTCGTGAAGGAATTGCAGATATTTTTCGCCTGTCAGGGAACCATCGAAAAAGAAAGGTCCTATTACATTCGTATTGATAATACCACCCCACACATTCACAGTCCACTGATTCTGGTAGTCTATCTGTCGTACCCATTGTGGATTTTCAACGAAGTAATAGTGCATATTGTGCATGTTTATTAACGACTCCTACTTTATTAAAACTTGCTTCGTCGCTGAATAGCACAAAGTCAATAAAATTGGGTTGTTGGTTAATTTTTTCTATAATAGTATTGCAAAATGCGACGCGATCTGCGAAATCTTGCGGTCGTAGGCTTTGATGCAAGCACAAATGGTATGGGTGAAATTTATGTTTGTTTATAATTCATTGTATTGAAGTTTTGCTAAGATCTACTTGCACCGCGATCTGACGAACACTTACGTGAGGATTTTCTTCTACACTTAATAAAACAGTCAACTCGTTTTTGTCGTTTATAAATGTACGTTGCTCTACATCTCTTTTTTTATATTTTACATTTCCTGTGTCTTCAAATCGTTCTCGAAGATGTTCAAACGCTTCAGATCTTGGATGTCTAGCAAAAGGGTATTTTTGTTCATAAATTCGTGACGCTAACAAGCAGTTCCTTTCAGCCTCTCCTAAAGCATAGGTCATATTAATCAGCTCTTCTTTTGAGAAATTCATCGCACAATAAGTAGAGAACCAGTTATAAACAAGGTAACTATGCAGATTACTATCAACAATGATTTCACAAACTATTGACAATAAGAGACTTTTATTTGTTAAGTTGCTAAGGAACAGAAAGGGACAAGCGGAAATCCGGCTACTATGATGTGAAGAAAATTCAAGAAAAGTAACAAAATTTTGCGATTTTTAACTTTAAGACAGAATAATTCAAAAACACTTAGGAATAGGTAGTATAAAGTGGGTATCTATTGAAAGCTCGTAAAAAATGCTATTCAAATCTGTAATAAAATATAGGGTGTGCCGTTTAAAAAAATTGAGAAAAACAACATTGCGCAAAATGGTCCACCCTGTATATGTAGAGAAAAGAGTCTGTAATTTGAGTATAGAAGTCAATACTAAACATATTAGAAATACAAATACCAAAATTTCACTTCGATATATTTAAAGATGGCGGAACAGGAGCCTACTCAATTGACTCATTTTTTTACATAACAATGTCAATAACTCAGGAACCGTTGGTCGTAGATCCATAGTACTTTATATCATTTTGCTCAGTATTTAACAGAGAATTCAAATATATAAAAATATATAAGGCATTCCATTTAAAAAAACACAAGTTTGGTGTGGTACTCGAAAATGGGCCACCCTGTATATACCAAAATATTTTTACGAGATGCTCCTCGTTGTGCACTAAAAGAATCCGTTATAATATATTTTTTTAAATCAACAGTATAGGCGTAATCTTCCACCCCCAGATCGTTGGGACACACTGTATTTTATGCGACGGGTAATTAAAACTTCATTTTACTCATGATATATATATATTTTTAGTTGATACATGTTGTCTTTGATTGCTTATATTAATATTTTAGTAAAACGTGCTAAAAAATTTTAGAATGTTAGTGTTTAAGTAATAATGTTATGGTAAATATAAAAACATCCAAACAGCACCACGCTAGTAGCACAAAATATACGTAATATATTAGTATAACATCTGGTAAATATTTAAATGTCACCCTTTTTTGTATTGGCCATTTATTGTAATGTTATATTAATAGTTTGTATAAAATAAACCTTTTCTAAATATTAGTTATAAATATCTTCTAAATATATGTTTTCAATATATGGCAGACATTAAATGTAAATATCGTCTCAATATTGGTTTTCAATATATGAGAAATATTACTTTTTAATCTGCTCTAGAGGTATCTTACTATTATTTGTGAGATATTTGTAAAATATATATCTACTACATATGTGAATGTTTGCAAATGATACTTAATCTGGGTTTTTTTGCTACGTATTGTACAGTTTTTATTAAACCGTATTGAAACACTGCAGATGTTCTGTAAAACACGTTAATTTATAAAAATGACACTAACAAAATAAAATTATAAATTATGAAATCTATATACATTTTCAACATTTTTAAAAAAATAAGTACACAAAAAAATTGTGTCTTAAAATTACTTATTACTATCATTACATTTTACATAGGTACTACATAAATGTTCTAAAGTTTGCCAAATATAACGCTTGTCATGGCATCTGAAAAAGAAACACACAATTAAGATTTACTCTACCAAGTTGTATTAAATAATCTTTATATTATAATAATAATTATGAAATGCATTAAAATATATCAAAGTTATTTTAATTGGTATGAAATATACCTACAAATGGTTTCAGTTTAAATTTTTCAATAAAGAAACTCTATGAAGACATATATATTTTTTAAATATGGTTTAGAGAAATTTCAACAGCATTATTATTTCTATTTACTTAATCGCTTTAATAGAACATTCACTATATATTGTAATCTGAGTTTTCACCGACTAGTATGAATTAATAAAATTAGAAAAAACTTTAAACATGTGTTACGCACCTCACAAACACGTAACTAGGTTCGAATAAATATAATTTGTATACTGTATCAAAAAACACTTGAAGAAGTATGATGAATTTATTTTACAATATTTACATGGATCTTTACCAAACAAAACAAAAGTCTTAATTTAACTATCCTTCTAATTTTGCGCAACCCGTTTTATGCCTTTTCAGGTACCGTATAATTCTGAGAAGTACAATAAGGTCAGGTACATTTTGAACGAACAAGTTGCAACGTGCAAACTTATTGTAATACTAATAGTTATATAGCAATATAACTCATGATTAGCTTTAAAAGTGCACCAAAGCATTTTCTTGAAATTGCTATTCAAAAAATAAGGACAATATTTAAATAAATTTTAGAAACTGTTTTTGCATATATTTACTTAATTATTTTTTAAAATGTGGTGCTATTAGTTATTGACCATAGTTACGTAAATAAAAGCATTTCTTTAATTTATGTTACTTATTAGTGATGATCGTTGAAATTTCTTTGAATTACTTTCTGTAAACAGTCAACTAAGCAAACAACGAGTTTAGGGTGTACTCGCTGCGTTAAAATAATTTATTTACAAAGCTTTGCTTTTCTATACTTAGATAACATGATGCAAAATTAAAAAATAAAAAAATTAATAGGCACTTATCTGATTTTAACAATTACGTTACACTAAAACTTGATATAAAAATTTAACTTTGCAAACTACAAACACGATATTCAAATGCATATTAGTAAAGACAACTTTCCTTATTTTTGTTCAGGGTCTATATAACTGTTTTTGACTTCGGTACCCAAAAGCAGGTAAATAATATACTTCTTCAAATGTTCAATGTTGCAAAGAATTCTACAAAATTTGCTAAAACGTACTTTGTGTAAACTCGTTTAGAATGCTAAAAAAATATTTGGCAAAGATGACTAAAATCATAAATACCTAATAGTAATTTTACAGCAGAATTATACTATTTGTCTAAAGTTTCTTTGCAGCAAATGTAGTTTATTATTGTAAACGTACTATAACTTTAGTTATAACGCAATTAGTTTTTCAATTCAATTCAATTTTTTTTAAAATTAAATTGCGTTTCTTATACAATTTTTATCAGATTACGTACTAAGATTTTGAATTACTTTTTATTAAAATATACGCACATAAAATAAGTTTTTAAAATAAGCATTTTTAAATCGTGAGAACATCGTGTTAGGATTTTTAGCAAAAATTTAAAAAAAGTTTAAGGAACACGTCTAATATCTTTAAATACGTAAATTTAAAAGTACAGTTAAAAATAAGCATAACATGTTAGATACATAAATATTAGATCTGCATATAATTATAATATATATTTTATGTGAGGTAAACTTTGAAATACATTTGTGATTTTAGAATACATAAACGATATTGTTGGTACATATTTTTATAACATTGTTTTTATCTAGCTTTACACTATTTAGAATACATTCTCTACACCTTGCAATAAGTATCTAGAATTAAAATGTTAACCTAATGTCATGTATATAATTTTATAATATTAGTATTATACACTTTAACAATATCAAGAATATATTTATTACACCAAGCAATATTTAGCCGACTTTAAATATTGTAACAAGATCATTAGAATATCGCACATACATTTTGTGCTATTAGGAAAAATATTACAACCATGTTAAGAAATGAATTTTAAGTTAATATCCAAAAGTGACAAAATAAATAATGGCTATTATTAGAATTTAACTTATTACAAATGTTTGTTTTAACACAAATGTTATATTATTTTTCAATGTTAAAACAACATTTAATTTAAATGTTATATAAATATTTTTTTTCAATGTCGAAAAAATATTACCACAAATATTGAAGTCATATTATTTTTAATATTATAACAACATTAAAATAAAACGTATTAAAAACATTTCTTTTTAATGTACGAACAATATTACTACATATTACAAATTTATTTTTTTTTAATATTAAAACAACACTAAAACTATATGTTATATTAACGTATCTTTTCATGTGGGAAGAATATCAATTCAAATATTGAAGTCCAATATTAGAATATCTTCTAAATGTTTTCTCTCAGTGTTAGTGTTGGATAAATTTTTGTTATTATTTTTTTGTGGAATATAATAATAAAACTATGTAGTCGAACTTTATCTTTATTTTGAAATTAATATTAAATTACATTGAGAAAAGTCAGACAACATAGTTTCAATGATACTTAAACATAGACTTGGTTTATGACGTAATTTTTTTCTGGGGCAGTTGAAATGTTTTTGTTTAAACAGTGACAAAATCAAGTTTTAATTTTTTCAGTAAGTGGGTACAAATTCTATGAAAAATATTTAGATCATAGAAAAATTACATAACCAACGTTTATGGTGTTCGATTTGTCTTTACCTATTCAATCTAAAAATTTCTTTTCTGTGTAGCCTATACCGCATCGGTTAAATAATTATAGAGTTAAGTTTAAAAATGTCCAACGGTGACCATGCTGCTTTTAAAGTGTTTACATTTTGTGGGTTTAAAAACAAAGATAGATAAAAAATTTAAAGTATCTGGCTTCAACAATGGTTCTATTAAGTTTTCAGCATACCGTAATGAGATGTTTTAAAAAAATTTAATTTTTTTGTCGCGGGGCCTTTACTATGTTTAGGGCTCATAAGCCGTGGTCTACTTGATCTATTTACTAATCTGACACTAGGTTAAATTTTGCTATTTTGAGTATTGCTTTAGAGGTTTCTAAAAACTTTTTTTCTATTGTCATCTTTTTCTTTGTTGTATTTTTTAAATTATTGTTGATTTCATAAATTGTTATTTGATTTGTATTTCTTTCATTTAAATTGACATTGATTTTTTATGATTTTGTGTTGTTTAGTATTAGGTTTGAATTGTCGGTTTTTAGTACCGTAAAATGGGGTTAATAGGGACAGTTTGGCATGCTTTAAGCTGTGTTTCTTGAAAATATAAATACATATTTTAACCAGGTTTTTACTAAAAATCTTATGGCATTAAGTAGTAATTGTTGTCATAATAGCAAATAATTCGAAAAATGGCATGTGGGGTTTTTTATTTTTTTTCCTTTGTGTCTCTATTTACCTGCTAATGGGGCATCAGAGACACTAACGCAAATCTTATGATTTGAGCTACTTAGACAACACACAGGTGCATAAAGACACTGTTAGTGTTTTAAAAAAAGTAGTTTTTATTGAATAGACATTTTTGGTGTTTTAGAAAAATATCTTTGATTGAAAAAAGGTTTATAACTTTATGTTAAACATTTAAAAAATTTGTAAAATCCAACCAAAATGTTACAACATAGTTAAATAGGTAGTGATTAAATCCTTCAAAGTAGGAGAGGGCGATCGATTACACTACTTTATGTAATTTTTCAAGGTGACGTTTCGTGGAACAAGTGTCCACTTCCTCAGGCCACTGTATTTGATAAAACAACAAATTAATACAACATATACAACAAAGGTAAATATAAACAATACTTAAAGTTAATACTGTACAATTGTTATTATCTTTTAGGATGAATAAAAAACTATGATGTAAGAAAAACATAAAAAAAAAATTAAAAAAAACATTAAAAAAAAAAGTATAATTTATGTTTAGTGTTATTTATTATATATTTGTAACATTGACTGTGTCTGGCGGATGTTATCGCTACTTGTTTTGAAAGTTTTTTGTAAGTAGATCATTTTTACTTTGATCATTTATGTTACTAAGATATTCCATATCTATATGATCTGAAGATGAGCTTATTTTTCCTCGAATCAAAATAATTTAAAGGTCCACCCAAATCTTCATCAAAATGATCTAAACCTTAGACATTTTTTCCAGGCGTTACGGCTTTTTTTTTGTTCTTCTTTTCTGTGGTTTGCTTTTTGAATTGTTTTGCATGCTCTGAAGCAGTTCAATGAGAGTGTCACTTACATGATCATAAGAATCAAAAAAGCACTTGAAGAAATCTTCCTTAAACCTGCATCTTTATCAAAAGACACAATACCACGTCCCTTAAATCCTGTTTGGATATTTTTTGTTCTTCGACCTTCTCAAAAAGCTGTTTTAATAAATATAGAAATCTTGGTTTGGGTATTGCATATACTCTTTTTCCATCGGTCTTTTTCCAGTGTTCTAAAATTTTCTTCCACGCACATTTAAATGGTCAAAAAACGTTTACATCTAGATGTTGTAATAAATGCGTCAAGTAGGCCGGTAAGAAAATGAAGCAGATGTTTTCCGCTCGACACTTTATAATACATTATATGGAAAAGTGAGATGAAAGGTTGTCCCCTATAAGTATTTTGGACTTATCCAGTCTTCTACAATAAGGCACTACAATAGTTATTAATGCAATCTTTGAAACAGTGAGTATCAAACCATTCAGAAGCTGTTCGATTGTATCTAGCTTTCTTAACTCTTCCTAATGTCTATGATTCATACAAATGCAACGATTTGCAAACAACGTAGGGAGAAAGCAGATTTAGATGCGGTTACGATCATTATTATGGATGTTGCAGATTTACTGTGATTAAGGACCCTTTCTGGATACTTTCACTATGACTTTTTCTCCCTGGATCGTCCGCTCGATTACTAATGTGCGTTGATAGTATGTTTCTTAGGTTATTTTCTAGGTGAATGAAATATTCTCTCTGCATACACCAGCTCTCAAACGTTTTATGTTTTGGCACAATTTTTGGAAAATTTCATTTTTATGCCACAGAAGAAGGAACATGCGAAATCTTTTTTTGGCATATTATACTTAAATTTATAAAAATTTAATCCAGCTTGTCCAAATATTGTTTCAGAATGATTTGCAGATCAAATTTGTCTATTGAATAACCCCATTCAGCAACGACCTTTATATGATCTACAATAACTTTTTCTACTTGTGAGCCTAATGCTATTTACTTTTTATGATTTATTATGTTTCCACCTGATATCTTGTGTCGATGCAGCACAAATGTATGTATTCCAAACAAATCCTGAGCTCTCCGATAGGCTTTCAAAGCAATATGTTAAATTTTTCTTGGTTAGGTTTCTTGTATCTCTTGCTTTTCTGATCGCGGTTGTATGAACGAGGCATGATTTTTTTACTGTCTCTCTTGGCCCTAAAAACTAAAAAAATTTATATTTTTTAAAAATATTTTATTATAATTTTAACTTCCTAGGTAAAGTTTTGCAGGTTATGAAAACAGCGTCAAAATCAGCTGTTCGAACTAAAGCGCTAACTTCACATAAAAATACCATTGACCTACTTAGTGCCTAGAAGAACCAGATACTGAATTTAGTTTTAGAATACCAATTATCGTCTCTATTTGAACTTTAGTTTTTTTACACCCCATTTTACGGTATAAAATATTTTTTTTAGTTTATCATCGATTTTTCTGAAGAAAAAAATTCTAACACATATTTTTATTAAGAAAGTTGCTACTATTAAAACGATCAATACAAATTTTAATCATCCAGGTTTCTCTACCACGCTTGTAAAAAGAAACCCAAAATTGTTAAATTTATGCAGACAACGACAAAATGTTAAATGACAAAAATGAAATAAGAAAAATAAATTACACGTTAATACAGAGCCATTTTAGGAAATAAACTTTGATTAAAATCCATAAGTTTTAAATACTTTTAAATTTACAGAATGTTACTTTTGTTTTTGGATAAATTTTTTAATTATTTTTATTATTGTTTTTTAGGATTTGTTATACTTGTAAATGTGATTGTCTTTCACAATCTCGTTAATTGTGACGCTGTAATCAATTTATGTCAAAATCTTGCTATTATCAGTCTTACAAATATTCGGCGTAACATTTTTGCTATCCTCTAATTGCTTTTTTCGTTGCATTTGTAATTAACAAGTCTTCATTACTACTTATTTTTGTATAGTATAAAATTATCTAATTATTTTTAAATTATTTAAATTTTTGTTGATGTGGTTGTTTTTTAAATGAACTAATGTTTTTGA
Organism: Aquatica leii; assembly: GCA_035610365.1. Taxonomy (NCBI): domain Eukaryota; kingdom Metazoa; phylum Arthropoda; class Insecta; order Coleoptera; family Lampyridae; genus Aquatica; species Aquatica leii. The sequence goes on along the minus strand of CM069437.1, from coordinate 30,837,419 downwards.
GATTCACTTAGACTTGTCAAATTTTCAATTTTTAGTTATTAATTCCAATTTTCAACTCAAGGTCATAGTTTACGATATAATGAAACGCTTCTACATGTGATATATAAAAACGTTTTTTAAATACTATGTTTTTCACATCAAGTTTTTAATTGGTAGTTTTTTCTAACTGTTAAACCTACAAATTAGTTGTCTTAAGTATAATATCTAAGGGCGAATAGTTACATGCAATTTTTATAAACATATGTATAAATAGGTTACTTCTTATTTTTACAATAGAAAGTTTTAACTAGACTGAAAGCGTTAAGTTTGTGAACTTAGAGAAAGACGTGTTTAGGTCTCTTGTGCTTTCTTACGTTCGACACCTTGTATTCTCAGATGGCTGCCTTTCGGATGTTCCGCTGTCGAATGTTCATCGATTGTTAAGATTTGGAGATATAGGCGAATTTGGTTGTTCTTGGCGAATGCTAATAAGAATTTTAAAAATTTTATCATACTTGTTGGTTTAATGTATATAGCCGTCTTTAAAGTATAAAACAACTATATTATATGTTTATTGCAAAATTTATATAATATTATTTACTCCTAACATTTTTTTTTAAATTTTAAACAATTTTTAATGTTAAAATATATTTTATTTTATTTTTTTCTAATAAAAGTTTTTAGGTTTTGTCATAAAATTGTAATTTTATTCAATGTAAAACATGATTTATATTGCATAGTTATTAAATAACTGTATTTATGAATTTTTTATTACTTTTAGATAAACTTTGAGTAAGAGCGATAAAAACAATAAAATATATTTATACATAATAGCTATAAAATAGATTTATTTTCTGAAATTCATGCAAAATTAAAATAAAGAAATATATTTGATTTTAAAGTTTTACTGTTTAAGGCATTATTAAGAACTCTCATTTTAACTTTTTTAGAATGACACTTACTTTTAAAGTTTTAAACTAGATATCTCTTTTAAAAGTTATTTTAATTTTCAATTTGGCAGTCACTCTTTTTTATTTTTTTTTAGATTGAAAATTTTTAAATGTAAGATTAAACAAATCCCATCAATTGAGTGTTAACCATATGATACGTATCCGGCCCAATATCTACTTTTACATAAATCGGGTCTACTAACTCATTATAAAATAATTTAATGAAATAAAATTAAACTCAAGACATTATTTTACAAAAAAAACATAGTAATTATATAACAAACATTATTTATGTACATTAAACAAACAGTACATATTCTTATACTGTGATTATTACATATACTATTTTTGCAACTAGTACATACCATAGTGTTTTTACGATCGATTTTTGGAGACCACTCTTTTCTTTTTAATCGTTGCATTTGTTTAAGCTGAAAGTGCATCAAAAGAAATACATTTTTTTATATACTTTATACGTATATGTTCTTTTAACAAATATCTGGATATACCAACGGTATAATATGGATGTTCTTTAATAAAAACAATAAATGCAATTATAAAATACTAATCAAAGTAGAATTAATAATGTATTGTAACATTTATAATTTAAAACGTGAAACATTTTTTATGTTTTGACCTAGACAACTTTAACAAGTTATGACGCCAGCCCAAGCGCTATAAATATTTGTGTATATTTTTTTATAAAAGATCAAAATTTAGAGGAATGATTTGATGTTGAAACATACGAGAAATTATTTTCAAATCCAAGAACTTTTGCGAAGTTTTTGTACATTTTCAAAACATTTGCGAACATTTCGCCAAAATGTATAAATGCGGTACAAACAAATCATAGGGCAGTTATTCCAGTAATTCGAAGACGGCAGTATTAAAAAGATTATTCAAGTTTGAATAAATAAGTGATTAACGCGTGTTATAAGTAAATATACAGAGTATAACCTTGTACGTGACTTTAAAGTAAACAATAAGTGTTAAACTGAAGTTATCCGCGGACTTTATCTTCGTGTAAGCGAAGTGCTATATATAAATTAGTGTTAAGTGTTTTTATCAAATATTCTTAGATTCATTTAGTTCGGTTAGTTATAAACGTGTATATATTTTTAGTATAAATAAATTAGTAGTTTAATAATATTCGTTACAGTGGTGGCAAGTGTCGGGTTTGCGATTCTTAAAGTAAATACCATTAAGTAATTTAATATGGCTCCCGTAATAAAAACGTTGATTGCGTAAATAAATAAAAATTTAGTTCGGGATTCGCGTGTTTGTTCATAGCGTGTAATTTCTAGCTGTTCTATTTTGTTAAAGTAGTGTATTTAATTTTATTTTATTCGTGTTATATATAACTCATGCCGATAACTTGTTATCAAACCAAAATGGATGCAAAACTATATGAATTTTTCAAATCAATAAAAAATGAACAAGAATCTATGAATAGAGAAATGAAAGAAAATTCTCAGAAAATTAAAGGAAAATTATTTGAAAATACCCAGAAAAATTGATAAAAAATTCTAGAAGAAGAAATACGAACGAGCATAGAAAATCAAACTAAAATTGTTCAAGAAGAAATCCAAGCAAAAATTTGCGAATCTATAAATGAGAAAATAAAAGCAATAGAGGACAAATTAGAAAACTAAATAAAACTGCTTGAAGACAGAATAAATTGAATGAATTGTCACGGCGAAGGAATCGTCACGACTGAAAAGTTGTACTTCCTATTTTTGATGGTAAAGTTCTATGGTCAACCTACTACAAGCAGTTTAAAGCCGCAGCTACAGCTAATGGTTAAAGCAAAAAGCAGAAAACGACGTATTTTATAGTGTCCTTACGTGGAGAAGCTCTTGGAATGTTGCAAACTGTTCCTGACTATCTACAAGAAAATTACGAACCTTTAATTTCACATTTGGAAATAAGATATGGTAAGAGTTTGAAGCTGACATCGCCAGATTAACACGGCTTGCGTATCCTACAGCGCCAGTTACTTCCTTGGAGCAGTTGGCAATTCAAACCTTTGTAAACGGTCTTTAAAGCACCGAAATGCAGCAGACTCTCCGGTTAACTCTAACGAAAACATTGGATGACGCTTTGTTGCATGCTTTGGAGTTTGAAGCAGCAAAACAAACATTGCAACAAGACGGTCATAGACTCTGCAGTGATGCAGAAGTAACCGCGCAGACCTTGGAAAGCATCGAGCAGATAGCGCGACGAATACTTTGTGAAAGACGAGTGACTACTTTAAACTGCGGTGAAGAAGGCCATGTACGACGACATCTTACTAAACTCAAGAAGAAAACAAGAAAAGCGCTTCAAAATTTATAACGAGTTGACCAAAAGAGACAAAAACTAATCTTATCTAGTCATGTTCCAGAGATTACAATTCAAATAGCATCCCCGATAGAGCAATTGCATAGCATTTATCTCGATGGCAAGATCAATGGAAAAAGTGTTCAGTTACTGGTTGACATGGGAGCGACAAAGACCATTATTTGCCCTGACATGTTGTTGGAAAATAAGAAGACAATCACCAGTAACAGTATGACTTTGAACGGCGACAGGCTAAGCAAAATCTACTCACAGACAAGTTAAAGTAACCATTGGTTTGGGAAATAGAGTACTCGACAATTAAGTACTAGTGGCCCACATTACGGAAAAAGTTATCATAGGAATGGACGTTATAAAAAAGAATGGCTTCTATTTGGATATAAAGAACGATGTCCTGAAGATCAACAATGAAGAAATTCCTTTTCATTTGTCAGAGAAAGCAGCCGTACGAGTCTTACTGCGTGAAGACGTGCCTGCAAGGACTGAAAGTGTGGTGATAGCAGACCTGAATGGAATTCTCCGGGAAAGCTACAAACGCGTGATTAAACCAATAGAGCGCGACTTAGTTGAAAAAGGACTACTCCTTGGCAGAAATTTGGTACGAGTAAAAACACGATGCCATTAAAGATCTTAAATATCCACTCAGATCCTGTAACGTTGAAAAAGAAAACTGACTGATCCAGACAATATCTGAGCAGTGCAAGCATGGCCAAGACCAATCCTTAGATTGTGCACCTATTATAAACGATTTGTATCCGGATTTGCCAATATTGCCAAACATTTGAAGAAAATGACAAAAAAAAATCTGAATTTAGATACAATAAAGATTGCAAAAAAGCTTTCTATCTAACTAAAACAGACTCTAGTCACTTTGCCGATTTTAAGTTATCCAAAAAAAGAGTGAAAATTTGGTTTGTCCAGACCAGAAAGGAATTATTGCGTGACTAGGAGGAAACTGTTAGCAGTCGTCAAGTCCATAGAACATTTCTACAAATATTTGTTTAGACGGAAATTTTGACTGAAAACGGACCATGTTGCTTTAAAACGACTATTGCAGTTCTGTAACCCGAAAGGATAAGTGGCAAGATGGACCGAGAAACTGCAAGAGTGTGATTATGACACAGAACATTGTGCCGGAAACAGTAATCGGAACGCTGATGCTTTGTCCAGAAGACCATGCCCTGCGCATTGCAGCCATTGTTTGCGACTTCAAGAAAAAGTCAAATGCTTCTGGAGAATTGCTATAGTTGATGATAAGTGGGGGCCTGAGCAGTTGCGTCGCAAACAAGAAAGCGATCCTGAAATAAGATTACTCCAGGACTGGAAAGAAAACGGTCAACGATCAACCTGGAAAGACGTGAGTGCTTTGATCAAAAACATCAAAGCGTATTGGGCGAAGAGAGATTTTTGATAGTAGAAGACGGTCTTTTTAACCAATTCCTAGAAAGCGTCGAGGGCACGGGAAACATACTACAGTTGGACATTGGAGAAAGTTTGAGAACGATTCTACTGGGTAAACTGCAAAGAAGTCATGAAATGGTGCCGTAAGTGCACGGTCTGCGCATCAAAAAATGGTCCAGCGAGAAAACGCAAAGCACCCATGAAGCAATACAACGTAGAAAGCCCTTTGGAAAGAATAGCGATTAACATCGCAAGGCCGTTCCCAGAATCCGATTTGGGAAATGAATACATCTTGGTGGCGATGGATTATTTCACGAAATAGACGGAGGCTTACGCTATACTCAATCAAGAAGCAGCTACAGTTGCAGACTTAAATAAGTTTTTCTGTCGGTTTAAAGTGACTTACTTAGCCAAAATAGTGTCCGAACACCAAAGAGACTGGTATCAGTACTTGCACCTTTTCCTAATGGCATACCAATCATCCGTTCACAAAAGCACAGACCAAACACCATCCTGTGTGATGCTCGGTCACAAAATACGACTGCCATGCGACCTCTAATTTTGACACAAACCGGAAGAAAAAGTTGCTGGAGAAGACTACGTCAGCAAGCTGACCAAGAGGCTAGACGAAGTACATGAGGAGGTCCGTAAAAACACACAAATTGCCAGCGACAGAATGATGACTAGATATGACGTCAAGGCACAAAATTGTGGGTTTTAACCTGGCGACATGGTGTGGTTGTATAATCTTCAAAAAAGACGTGGTTTGTCGCCGAAGCTGCAAAGGTCATGGGAGGCCCCTTATAAAGTCGCGCAGCGTATTAATGAAGACATATATCGCATCTGAATAGCACCCAAAGAAAAACCAAAAGTGGCCAATTAAACTTTTCAAGACACGACGCAGCTATTAAGTTTTGAAATTTAAGTGATCTAATATTTGAATCAAAAAGGTTACGTTCAGAGGAATAAATATAATTTGTACTGGATGTGAAGTGTTTTAGGTGAATAAATCTTGCAGTATTAACAAAATTTAAAAAAAAATTTTGGTTAATTATTTATTTAAAACTTTCTAACAATTTTTTAGCTGCATCAATATCTGCACTTGCAACTTCTTTTGCTGATTTCATACTGCAAATATTAGCTCTTTTTTCAATTTCTTTAAATTAACTTGCTTTTGATTTGAGGTGATTCAACAGAGAGCAAGCTTTGTGTTGAACTGTCATTTAATTTACAGGAATGTACCTTTGAGTCACATTTTCAATCACTTAAGTGAATTACTTTTGATGCTGTATATTTTTTTTGCTTGATTTAATAATATAATTAACGTCGTCGTCCTTTTCTTATCATTAAACCGCATTTTATTTTTATACAAAATATTTTTGTAGGTAAATAAAATTCCATATTGAAACTGCATTATAATTTTGATTTAAACTATTTTTTGAACACATTGCACCTATTTAACAACCTATTTATAACATTGTGAATATAAGATTATTACTCTTAAGTTTTAAACACATTTTGAGTAGTTGTTTTTATAATAGTCTGTTACGTGCAAAATTTTTATAACGTAATACCCTGTATATTGAATTAAAATTAGATTTTGACGCCCCCTGCCGATCTTTTTTTGTGACTGTCATTTTACGACGAAGTCGTTAAGCTGACAACTGCATAAAATGGCCTGTTTCGCTTAAAGAAATTTTTCGAATAACATCCTCTGTAATGGAAATCAAATTATAACTTCATTACGTTTTTAAAATAATTTATTCGTCACAGGGTAAGATATTTACATCCGTTTTGTTAGAATTCTTTTGTAATTTCTTCTTAATTTGATAGCCGTTCCGCCACGCTTTGGCCACATGATTCTATTCAATAAATAATAATGAGGGATTAATATCGATAAATACCTTCATGGGACGAGTATAACTCTATAAGGCCTACGTTTAAAACTAAAAAAACCGAAGATTAGAACTTTTCTTCGAGATCCTACTCATGCGGCAAACACCTGCGAAACCAACTTTCATTGAATGTGTACAACAGCATTCGATAATCGGGTTCTGTTATGTGTACTTTCTTTTAGCAGTAATTAAAAATTTTGTAGATCTTGCTTTCGTGAATCATTGTGTTGACACGATTTGCTATTCAAATTTATTCCAGACTCACTTACCGGGGAAAACGTTTTCTTCGCTCAAGTAGGTACTGGATTGTGGGTAAGTTTATTTAATTATTTTGTCGCTGTCAGAAAAGTCAGTCACGGAACTTTTGTTTATGTTAATTTCCGTAATTACGATTATTGTTGCAATACCATTAAATGTAATTTCATTAATCATTTTGTGTGTATGCTCATGCTGTGTACAAACGATATTTATTACGAAATTTTTTTTGCTATTCACTTCGATTCAACTTATGTATTGTGTATTGCCGATACTTCTGGCATTTATGGATTGAGAATTAGATATACTCTTGTTAATATTCTACGTTACTAAATTAAAGTTTTTATACCTGTTAATCTTTCTTTTATGGTAACACAGCTTTTTCTTTTATTGTGGTTACCCGAACATCAGAGTAACAAGGATTACGAACCTAAAAATTCGTTACAAGCTTGAACCGTCTGTCTTGGTCGAAGCAGAAGTGTTAATTATAAATGATCTGGGGCCCTTAATTATTATTCACTTGAACCTCCTCTATCTCCGACTGTGTCAGTTGGCTGTGCAAGGTTCGAAATACCTAAACCTTGTAACAAGTCTCGTTTTGGACAAAATGTTAAAGAAAATCAATTATAATAAATGTCTTAAACAATTGCTAATACTTATAAAGACTTATTAACAGTGCAATAATTTTGTGTTAAAAAATATATTTGTTGTTTTTTTATTTTTCGTGCATAAATAAAATTTATTGCAACTATTTACTCTTTTGTTCGTCAACGCATGTTTGCGTCTTTAGCCCTTTTCTACATTTTTCAGTTTGACAACCTTTTTAGATAACGTTAATACAATCAATTTCCTTTTTGTAACACTAGTAGAAAAATAAGACATTTATTTGAATGTTGTTAGTATGCATAGACTTAAACGCGTATAATCTTCGTAAGAATAAATAAATCAAACTTAATGTGATTGGCTTTCCACGTTACGTTTTTTAGAGATGGAGGAAGCACCATCACTACTATCATAAACAAAAAATTTGTATTTCATTTGTCACCCATATCCTGCTTTACTATATTACTAAAAAAATCGTTCTTATTGTATTTCTTTAGGAATGAATTAAAAACAATAAAATATTTTACTTTTATATGATTATTTATCGTATTATATTGAAGCAGGATATGGATGACGAAGAAATTACAAATTTTTTGTTTATCATACTAATAACAAAAAAACGTAACGTATGAACATTCATTGACTACATACTCCTTTATTTACACACAAAAATATTTTGTATAAAAATAAAATGTAACAAATATCTTTTTTGACACAATATTATTTTACTGTAAATAAGTCTTTAAAAGTGTGTTAGCAATTATTTACAACATTTATTATATTTGCCTTTCTTTTTTAAGACCAATAAAAGATATTAAAGATGCAATTACTTAAAATGTGATCAAACCTTAACTTTAAATTTTAAAGATTACGTTATGCCACGGTTTTGTTATCAAAAGTAAGGTTAAATGAAGCTATGACTGTTATATAAAATAGTAAAATCATATTTATACTTCTTTTGCAAAACTTACAGACATTTACGGTAAAAATAATTTGTTTAGTTAATTGTAGATACCTTTTTTATAAGAAAAAAGTTAATTGAGCATCAAACTTAGAGTTTCTGACAAAACGCTTTAAAAAAAATATTTAAATTCTTACGGTGCAGAAACTTGTGTATAGTGCATTGATACTTAATAAATACAATTTTTAAGTCAAATAAATCGAAAATTACGGACCGGTTGGATTAAATAATCTTCTAAATTTATTGACATAGTGATCAAAAATAAATCAAAAACAAAATTATGATGTTTAATGTAATGCTAAGAACTAAGCATTTCTTCTCAGTAATTTGCTGACACCATAAATAAAAGTAAATACAAAATAATGTAGTGATCACATCACAAGACGTAGTTAAATTAACTTGCTATTACTACACATTCTTTTCAAGTAGGTATACTAAACTACAAAGTAACTTAAAGATAACGTATTTACTATGTACACATGTTTGAATAAGGTTATTTTACTTACGTCAGTCAGTGAATTTCATCAGCGGGTTGCACTGTATAATATAATAACGATTTAGTTTTGACGATACCTTGTTACTGAGTAATTTTTGTTGAAATGAGTGATGTTGAGTAAACAAATTCAAACCAAACGTATCGAAAAGTGATATAAAAAAACACAAATAAGTAAAAATAGTGGTTTTGGTTTTAATAAAATTTCTTATACAAAATAGAATCGTTTTAATTTAAATATTAACCTCAAAATTTGTTGACTAGCATGGATGAAAAATTTTATATTCCAGGGATCATAATATTTTACAGCATATTGATTTGTATAAAAACAAATTTTGTTTTTAAATTTATTGGTCAAAATTAACTTAAACTTATAATACAATTTTTTATTTTGGATAATACTCGTGTTGTCGTTATCACACAAGCTGAGCTATCGTCGCACGCCGCAGTGGACGTTTTCAGAAATCGGAAAAAAACTCTCGCTTTTATAGACTAGCATCTAATCGCTAAAATTGGTTTTTGAATTTCTGGTAAAGAAAAACTAGAATCTTAGTCAATGTTAAAAGAATTATTAATTATTTCAATAGATTCTCTAATTTTTGGCTTGTAGTAATTAGAAACATTCGCCATGCCCCTTAATACGAGTTTCCACGCTTCTACCCGTTTCACTTATGTATGCATGACCACTAAAGCAAGAAATGTTATCAACGTCGTCAGATTGAAAAGGAATATTGTCCTTCACTAAATTGAGAGTTGACCCAATTTAGGAAGAGTAGAAAACAACGTAACAATGTTGTGTTTAGACACAACATTTTTCCTATACTGTCCATAGTATCGTAACAGTGGCGTTCCATGTATCAGTTATAAGAATGACTACAGATTTATCTTGTTTGAAAAATTTTAATACAAAAAATTGCAATTTTGAAATGTTACTATGGAGAATCTTGACTCACAAAGAATTTTTGTAGTTTTAAAGGGAATTTCTTCTGCAAAACCGCGTGGAAAAAAGCTTCCAGAGCTAATATAATTTCTTCGATATGAAGTTGTTTTGTACAAAGTTAAGTTTTGCTTCTGTATCGACGAAACGTTTTGGAGATGTTCATTTGGTAAATTTCTTAAGATTACTTGTAACCATCTTTTTGACATTGTTGACGTTTTAGTTGATCGAAACAAAAACGGATTATTATAACATTCAGTTTATCAAAACTTACCCATACAGATGAATAATTAAATGGATTGTCTCATCATCACCTTTTTCAGAGTTGGTCAGTAGTAAATTATTTAGTCTACAAAGCCGTTTTCTGAAGTCAACCCTGAAAACTTCAAAAAGAGTTAAATCATTTAACCAAAATGTTAGTTGCAAACAATTGCAATAGAAAAAGTATTAAACAATTTGTTTGCGAAACTAAGAGTAACAGTGGAATCTATGTCTCAACCAGTGTCTATGGCTTATCTACGCTATGTCAAGGGTATCAAGAACCATACAGGAAAAATGTCTAAACACAACATTGTTACTTGGTTTTCTACTCTTGTTAAATCAGACTAACTTTTAAATTTGGTGAACGACGTTATTCCTTTTCAATCCGACAGCGTTTATAGCATTCCTTGAGTTTGTGGTCGTGCATACATAGGACAAACAGGTAGAAGCGGTGGTGGAACACGTGTTAGAAACGAATCATCAAATTATGCTTGAAAACACTAAAATTTTGGCAAATGTTTCTAATTGATATCAGCAAAAAATTTGGGAATCCATTGAAATCAGTTTATTCCAAGATCTAAAGATGTACACTGTGACGTGTGACTAAAGCTCAGATTGTGTGATAACGACAACACCGTTATTATCCAGAATTAAAAATTGTATTACAAAAGCAACCCGTGGAAATCAAAATTATACTATAAGTTAAACTTTTTTATAATTGAATTACAACTTTTATTGTATTGGGTAACATCAATACCAGCTTTAACAATACTTTTTTTCTGAAATTATTGTTTGTCGCGCAATTTAAATTTTGTTAAATAAATAAGTTAAACAAGCAATTACTTTAAAATGCAAAAAATTTGTTGTACTTTTTTTAATTTAATTTTTTTGTAGCTAAACTGAACAAACGTAAAAATATTTTTTTTAATTAGATAGAATAAAATTGTGACATTTTAAATAATTTCAGTAAAATAAACACATTCTAAGTATGTGCATATACACAAATTTGTTTTTAATTTAATAATACAAACACATTTTTCTAACTTTAGATTATAATCTTAAAAAACCCAATTAAGCAATATTAAATACATAATTTTTTTTAAATGCCACCCTGCGCTCAAATATTTTCTTGACTCAGCAACACTAAACATCAACAATAAACTAACCACACATGTAAAAATTTTTTAAATGTGATTTGTTTGGTTTAATATACCATCTTTGTTGTTTATTTATATTCTGTTTACTTATAGTTTTTATACCTGTATTATATTAAATTTAAAAACCAATATTTTTGTGTATAATTGTCACATTTACATCGTTTTTAAATGTTAGATTGCAACACAATACCAAACCATCGAACAATTAAACGAAATTAAATCTGTCAATGGATACATTTTATGAATATAGTTTTGTCGAACTCAACAAGTTTAAAAATTTGTTTTATTTATTACTAAAGGTAGCAAACTGCGTTTTTAATTAAAATTTAATTAAAAATGTTATTTTGTTACTTGAATGCAGCAATGTACGGTTTTAGTTTGTTTTTAAAACATTTATTCTAAAAAAAAAGAATTCTATCAATAACAGCGTTTTAACAATTTTATACACACATTTGTATTTTAAAAGTTGTTACTAATTTACGATTAAACATTTTAAACATTAGAAATTTTATCGTGTTTATCTTATTGCTAAAAATATTTGTTTGTTGTATTGTTTATTTTTACGCACAACTAGTTTAATGTGGTAATTAATTTTTTTTCTAAAGATGAGTAAATAAAATAAAATGGCCGTGTAAAACAAAATTTGTAAAAAAAAATTATTAAAAACGTATTTTAAATAAAGTTATTAAAAATTTATTTTATAACACAACTAACATCATACAAAAACTACTAGTAATTATAAAATACAATACAAATTTCTATTGCTTTTTTTAAGATAAAATTTTCAAACTTTAGCTCAAACATCCCTGCATAGAAAATAGTTTATAGTTTTAATGCAATTTTTTTTGCTTACTAATAATTGCAAATTTAAGAAAAAAGAATCTTGTAAAGAACAGAAATTTTATAACCGCGTAGTAAATTTTATGTTTAGTAAAAGATTTTAAAACTAATGCATTTCTTACTGTTTAAAATGTCTTGTATTGTTAAAATAAATATTTATGTTTTTAAGGAAGTGCTAAAATAGCTCTGAAGAGTTATTACTATACCAAATCAAAATACTTTGATGTGTTTCTAAAATTACACAAACAAATTGTCTTGTAGCTATTAAATTCGTAAATAAATATTAGACAACCATTTTGTGTAAATACTTGAATATCTTATAAATAACTTGAACAAATTACGAAATTGATGCTGTTGTAATAAATAAAAGAAAAACGTCTTTTCAAAGTTATTTTTTTTTGTAAAAGATAAACTGAAGTGCACCTTTGTCATGTTACCTTGTTGTATAATCCTGCATGCGTCTTTAATTTGTGGTTTCTCTATGTAATATTAGTTTCTGTCTTATATTTTTGCTCTGAAAAGTAAGGAAAAAATATAAAAGTTAGATTTTATTAAAATAATACAAAAATAAGTTTGGTAAAGGTTCTTTCTTCTCCTCTGTATGTGTACTAATTAATTTGGACTTCTTCGTTTAGGAGGGGCATGTAAAACCACTAAGACTGAAAAAATAAATATGTTTATTGACAAAAAGGTAACAAGAACTTTTAAGTTGCAATCGTAAAAGATTTACAAAAACCGAGCGATTATTATTTTTTGTGTAAAACACAATTAATTTTATCAATAAAAAGCATTTTTTTTCTACTTTGACAAATGCCCTATAGATTATCCAAGCAAATATCTACATTTATAACAATTTTCACAAAAATATCAAGTAGGGGAACTTGGGGCAAAGTGAAACGTTGGGGCAAAGTGAACTTTTTTTTTTAAATCTTAAATCATTTGCGCGGATTAAACCGTTTCCCATTTCATCGTTGCATATTTATGTTGGCAGTAGTGTGCTAAGTGACAGAGCTCGCAGTGAAAGACAAGTAAACTTTTATAAAAGTTTTCTGTTTTTTCATGGTGAAATTCTAATCTAGCAAGTAAGTAGAGTAATGTATAAGTAGGTTACTTGTTTACTATTTTAAATATTGTTAATACCTGTCGTTTAGCAACTAATATAAAGTACTTTTTCTAGAAAATTAAAATGAAATGACATGACAGTTTTACATTAACTTCACTTATCAAAAATATTATCAATTGGGGTAAAGTGAACTATTTGGTAAGGGGCAAAGTGAACCGTCATGGGGCAAAGTGAACCGGCGGTTCATTTTGCCCCCGATATTTTCAATAAATTGTTAGTTATTCCACATATAAATATTGTGTTTTTTTCTTTTTCAGATAAAATGGTTAGAACATACGTTCGCAAAACTATTTATCAGTCTTGGTCTGAAGAGTCAATAAAAAATGCATTTGATTCTGTGAGACAAAGACTATTAAAATATAAAACAGCTGCCCTCAGTTTAATATTCCTGCAGCAACATTATTCCGAAAACTTAAATCGAAAAAGAGTCTCGGTCGATTTAAAACAGTTTTTTCACCGGTGCAAGAACAAGAATTAGAAGTGCACATTCTTGAGATGGAACGACATTTATTTGGATTGACTATTCATAATTTTAGACATCTTGCTTATCAATTTGCAGAAAGGAATAATATTCCAAACAATGTCTCTCGAGAAAAACAACTGGCAGGAAGAGATTAGGTCTCAATTTTTTTAAAAAGACGCCAGATTTTATTTCTTCGAGCCTAGAGGCAACATCGGCAGTCCGAGGATCTGCTTTCAATAAATGTCAAAAAAAATTTTGATATCCTAAAAGGACTATTAGATAAATATAAGTTTCCTCCTAGTAGAATTTTTAAGTGCGACGAGACAGGAATTAGTACAGCTCCTAATAGACAATCTAAAGTCTTATTGCTTAAAGAAAAAAACAAGTCGGTAGCTTATCATCCGCAGAACGCCGTACTCTTGTATCTGCTGAGCTTTGTTTTAGTGCAACAGGGCAATATATACCACCTCTTCTTGTTTTTCCGCGCGTAAAAAATAATTTTAACTATTCAAGAGGTCTACCACCTCAAAGTATAGTTAGTAGTTCCTTATCCGTCAGGATAGATGCAAAGTGAAATCTTTGCACCAACATGGTTTTCACATTTTACAAAATATGCTAAACCAACAGAAGATGACCCAGTTTTGTTAATTTGCAATGGTCATTCAACCCATGTGAAAAATTTAGCTTTAATTTTGATGACAAAAAAAAGTAATGTTCACATATTAGTAATTGCCCTGCATACTTTGCATCGTTTGCAACCTTTTGATGTTGCATTTGGCGAGCACTTCATCAGGCCAAAGAATAAAATCAAATGGATCAATCCACCGACCAAGGGCATAGGCAACTTTACAAGATTGTGTTTACTAAATAATAAATAAAATATTAAACATAAAATAGTCAATAATTAATTTTTTTAAATAACGCAGCACATAAACGTTCAACGAACAATTGACACCCCTTTAGCACAAAACGTTGTTACAAAAATAAACAAAGTGCTTTTACATGGCCCTCCTAAACGAAGAAGTCCAAATTAATTAGTAAAAATAAGTTTCTTCTCCTAATAAATTATAACATTAGATGTTTATTTTTATTATTCATTTTTTTTAAATAGTTTTATTTAGAAGTTTTTTGACAATATAAAACTGTAACACGTAAAACGCTATATTACAGATCTTCTTCTTGTGTTTATGATTGGTTACCTCAACTACAACATAATCCTCTACATTAAGATTTTTAGTGGATTCAGCATCAAGTTTTTTAATTTTCTCAATGTCCACCTCTTCGCCATCAGAAAATATTTCAGTATCAGTAGAATCGTCGCACAACTGAGTTTCTTGATTATTATGTTCTTCGGAATCTGAAAAATCCTCAATTAAAATTTTTTATTTTATAGTAGCTTTATTATTTCACATCTTTTGCTTTCTGTTGATCTTTTTATATTTTTAACTCAGAAAGAAATGGAGAAGATGTTATTACAGCTGTAGATCCTTTTTTCTTATATTTTCTTTTAACAGATTTAGGACTTATCTTAGGAATGGGCTTAATATCCCTAGGAGAAAAAGCATTTGGACTCAACAATTAAGACGTTTTGTTGATTTATTGAACTAGAACCTGCTTCAGAAATGGAAATTATGTGTTTTGGTGGGGTAACTTCTAAATTCACTAAGTTTTTTAAAGAAGAAGTTGAACAAGTTTTTTCTTTAAAGAACATTAACATTCATTTGTATCTTTTTTTTTGTAAAAATTGCATCCATACATTTTTTTCGTTGATATTACATTTTCTGTTCGTTCTTTATCTTTACAGGCTTCTACAGCAAAATCATGTTCACCTTCTAGTGAATCAAAGCCGTCGTTAGCTGAAGTTTCAGAATTAGTTTCTACAGCTATATTTGCATTAATATCCGTTAAAATAGGACGATCAGTAACCTCTGCAGCCACAAACGCTGTATCTGGAAAAATATGATTATCATAAGAATATATTCCCGTTTTTTTTAAGCCAGACAGTGCAGTTTTAATTGTTGCAGCTCTCATGTATGCTTGACCAAATATTTCGCTAACCTCATGTATCGGTACAACTTTTCTAGGATTATTCCTTAGTCAATTTTGGACACCTTGGCTATAATAGAAACTCAAAGGAAACATAAATGCAACATCAAAAGGTTGCAAACGATGCGAAGTATGCTTTTTATTGATAAAATTAAGTGTATTTTACACCAAAAATAATAGTTTTTAGCTCATTTTTTTTAAATGTTTTACGATTAAAACTTAAAAGTTCTTGTCTTAGACTAAAGTAAAATATTCTGGAAATAAAATATTTCTGTGGTCAGATTTCCGTGCAAAACAATTTTAGAGAAAATTACAAATCAAGTAATTTAATTTTTATTGCAGATAAGTAATTTAAACTTTGCAAAAAGTGTACTAAAATGCAATAACATTTTTGTAAATAGTATTTACTTTACTGAAATGTATTGTTTAACAAACTTAAATTTAAAGATTTGATTTATAATATGGCGTATGTACATGAATGCAAGTGTTAAAACTTGCAATTGCAAGTCTCAACTCGCGTGCAAATGCGCGTATGGTTCTAGACACGGCTTCAATCGGATTAGTTTGCTTTTGATTTTTAGAGCAAATGCAATGTTAAAACGGTGTGTGTATTGTAAATTAAAAATTTGCGCCAAGTGCTACGCTTAAAAATGTCGAAAAGACAAGAAGATTACTAAACCAATGCTTATGAAAAATTTAAAAAAATATCTAAATAAGTGCAGATTTGAGTAACGAAATTAAAAGAATTTCGCAAATATGTCAAAAAGCAAGACACGATTAAAAACATTAGTTCATTGCGGATGTTAAGAATTACATAAATTCTAAAAAAATCTGAAGCTGGCACTAAAGAAGTGTAAAAACCAAGCCTGTAGTATTCTAAGCTTGTAACGTGCTCTAAATTCAAATTGCTTTACTCTGTATATTTTTTGGTTGAATTGAAGTTAGTCTTTCACTTCTGGACGCCATCTAACAAGTATCGTTTTTGTCACTACTGTTTAAGTCGTCATGTGAGTTTAACAAATATTTTCTTAATACATCCGTTATGTATTTCTAAAACAGCCCTAATTAGATAATTTATTCAACGCAAGGTAAGCTTTTTGTATTCTTTTTTGGATTAAATGTAATTTTCATGACGATTTCTTAGCACCAGATGTAACTTCCAAATGTGTGTCACGATCATCTACCTATAAGAGTTAAGCACCTTTTAGTGGCTACGAAACATTTAGATACTTTTATACGACGTGCATATGCGATTGAAAAAATTACATGTGTCAACAGCATGCCATAAACTCTGCTTTTTTTGTCATAAATGTTACTTTTTCTTTTTTTGTAGATTTCGTGTCACGATATTCAGTTATTTTAATTACAGGTGAGCCAATGGGAAAACGTTTTCTTAAGATTAACACCGGAGTTGAAGTAAGTCAAATTTTGATTACTATTCGATTTTTTTACGAATCTTGCGTGTTTATAAATTTGGTAATTTTTACAGTTATTTGTTTGCTGTTACTAGTAGTTTTACATTTTTATCGTTTCTGGCGTTATTATAACCAACGTTGTATCTGTAACCAAACCAAACTACTTCTTGAGTGTGGCTACCAAATTGAAGACTTATTTCTTGTCAGTATTTGTTTATTCCTCGAATTATACGGATCCTAAACATTTTAATGCAGAACCTTCTGTATTGATTGAATGCAAAACGGTATATAGCGCCCATTAAAAGAAATTTTACCTAATACCTTTACCGATAGGAATTGTTTCAATTCTATTGCGAGCTGACTGTGAATGGTTCGTAAACTTCTAGAAGCTTGCAGCTAATTTTTATTTATAGGTTTTGATACGCCAAATTTTATAGATAAAATTAGTCAAACGAGTAAAAAAATCGTATACATATCTATTTTGTTTTTTTTAAATAAGTGCATCGTGTTCAATAAAAATAAATAATTGTTTTAGAACTAACGCGCTGGTCATAATGAGAATGGAGAAGATTCGGAAGTCAAAGAAAATGTTGAAATACAGAGTGCTCTAACGCAACTAAGTACTTCACATAAACGGCAGTCCTGTGCATCATCAATAAAGAGTTTTTTATTTGTTATTAAAAAACAAAAAACACAAAACAAAGCAATAACGTAAAGTTTTTTTGGCACTGGCCAATCAAAACCTTAGGTCAGCTAGGCCGGAACAATTACGAAACCTTTCTGTTTATATAAAATTGTTTGCTGAAAAACTTATTAACGATTGCCTTTTTGAATCACAGTTAATAGATACGCGTTAATATCTATCCTCTATTCATTCCACCAACCTTGCAGTTAACAGCCGTTTGGGTATTCTTGCGAACAGTTGAACACAAATATGCATCTACACGAACAGTACAATCAGATACAGTTACGGATAAAAAAAATGTGACAAACTTTTTGTCTAATGTGCTGGGATTTTCAAAAACAAAAAAGTAATACGTTAATAACTGATATAAAAGTTAAAGTATTGTCAAAGAACATTATTAATTTTATATTTTAGCGTTTGCAAAATTTGGAAGCAGCACGGAATACTCTGTACAACTACTACGGCGACATTCAAGAATCGCCAAACAATGCATATTTAAAAACATTTGTTGTTGTATGGTTACCATGTAAATTAATACAATTTTTTTTTGATACATATTATTAAATACTATATAGTTGCACCCAGTGAGTCAACAATAGAATAAAGTAAGTTTACTCGTGTAAGGTAAATTTTGCCAAGATTATTTATATGCTATATTATATAGTTACTAAATGTGCACATTTCAAAGTTAGCATACATAACGTATCAACAAAGCAAAGCAGTACAAATTTGGTCTTTGGTATATAAAACACTGCATATTAAAAAACGCAATGAACATATTTCTTACTGGTTTAGCATCGTTTCCAGCGTGATGGTTGTGGCCAAGCTGTACATTTGTAAATGTTTTTTTGTTGTGAATCTTTAGCAACCACAGTATCATTAATATTTGCATTGTGGAAACCTACATAACCTTGGAATTCTTGTCGTAAAAAATTATGCAGAGCACAGGTAGCCAGTACGACTTTTTCAGGTTTTGCTAGCTGCATCTTGATTAGTATGTGGCAAATGCAAAATTTGCCAGTCAAAATATTGAAAGCATCTTTTATGTCATTCCTTATTCTTGAAAAGCTCTAAAAATTTTTCTTAGAAGTAAATGCTTCGTCACCTACGAACACAAATGGCAATTCCATTAATTTATTTCCGCCGACTTGTTGGGAATCAGAAAGATGTAACCCTATGGTTTTTAATTTTTTATAAAATTGCTTATTTTTTATTACCGATACACATCCATTTATTTTAAAGTTGGCCCAAATAAATTTTTGCTACTATACAATTAAAAATAGCCATTAATACCAGACTGTAAAATTTCTTATAATTGTAATAATAAAAACCACTGAGTGGAGAGTGTGTGAATTGCACATGCTTACCATCTACGACTACTACACAATGCGGAAAATCCCATTTATATTTGAAACCTGAAGACTTAATCCGTACTGTAGAACATACGTTAAAATAATCGTTTAACACATGGCAATTGCAGCAAACGTTTCGGGGATAGTTTTTCCAAGTGCCTCTGATAATATTATAGCGCAGTATTTCAAATCTTCAAAGTTTCTACCAGTTGCTTTTGTGTCTGGTTGTGGCTTTTTTCATCCTTGTGTCTTGTAGTATTGTTACTAAATGTAACAGTTCCACATACCTATTTTTTTAGACTTTCTTTCTTTAATTTCTGTAATCGACTAGTTTCAATTTTAATTTAGTTTTTTTTTAGTTTTTTTTGCAAACACTGTAACGGTTGCAAACAGACACATTTTGTTGATGTGCATTTTGTTGTTAAACTTTTCCTTAAGATGCTCCATAATTTAGCATTTCGGGCATACTTTTAAGCTTTTGACGTTTGTTAAACAACATAAACTAACAATTGTTTTCAGCGCTCACTAAATCTTTAATTATCCAGTTAATACCTACTCCCAATTTTTAATGTACTAGCAAAGTTATCTTTACAGAAATAATAGAAGTCTTTGTAAACAGCATGCATATTAAATTTTATCAAATTAACTTCAGCAGTTTTGAAATAACACCGGCGATTCTAAATATGATAATCAGACTCTAAATTTATTTATAACAATTAAGATTTGTAACATAATCTTAAATTTTGATTTTACTTACCGATGCCAAATATAAAACGGTAATATTTTAATAATATTTGATTACTAGTTTTCTTTAGTATGTTTACGAAAATTACTGCACTTATAATTATTTTAAAATAGATAACTATAATTCTTGATTACTTTAGTTGGAAAAATAAAATGGACTGTAGATTTACATATTTAAATTTATTTTTTTAAACGTGTGTTGAACATGAGAGTAACAAATTTAATGATGAACTTCAAACTATTACAAATAAAAAGAAAGCATTACTCGATTGGTAGAAAAATTAACGAATTTTTGTTCTAACCAATACTAAGAAAGGTCACGCATTATATACACAATGATGGTAATTATAAGAATTCCAATTATTCCTTACAATTTATTTATTATGTCTAATACTAAATACTAAATAAACTGTCAATCATCATTAAGCTTATTTGCCAAATCTTGGCAATAATTTTAACATATGTTTGCTAAACGAAATCGAGATTTCAAAAATTGACATTGACGAAAGCGAATTTGTACTTGTAATCTTGTGGCTTCTGTGTTACTATAATTATTATTATTGTTAATCAATTTATTTTGTGGTTAAATGGCAACACTAAATAACGTGTAGGTGTAATGTTATCACACTATCTATCCCTATTGTAAATAAAAAACTGTTTTGTTTTATAGTTTTTCGTTTTTTAATTCAGATAATTTACTATAAATTAACGCCGCGTGTTTATAATTCATAAAATGTTAGTATAATATTAAAATAATGAAACACAACACTAAGTAAGAAATAACATTTTTTCTTAAAATTTAAATTTTTTATGTGCAGTTACAACAAACTCCGTTATTTATTAATTTTTAATTTTAAATTACTGTTGTATTACCTACGTAATAGATTTCTACCGTTTTCTTTAGTTTTGTGGTTTTTTTATAATTTAAAAATAATGAAAAAAAATATTTTAATTAATTTTATTATTTTTGTCATAATTGCATTAATATGTGTTACTTTTTACCTTTATTATTTTAAAACCCACTTCATTGGCCTTAATTTGAGTATTTATTTATATCACTGTGGTTTATGTTTATATTGTTGTTTATAAGCACTCAAAAGATTTTAAATTTTAATTAGAACACGTTTGTAGTAAAAAGACAATAAAAAATTGTACAAAAATTATAATTGCAAAAACTGTTAATCTGTAGGTACTAAAACATTTAAATAAAGTATCTACTATAAAAATAGTAAATGTTATTGATTTATTTAAGAAAAATTAATATCAATTAAATATATAAATTAAGTAATATATGAAAACTTAAATTTAAAATATTTTAAATTTTTTTGTATTTTTAACATTGATTTTAATAACAAGAGCATATCTTACAATAATTCATTGTTAAATAACAATAATGGTATTGACCGCTGTGGTCTATTTTTGTATGTAAAAATATAAATTGTGGTTATAATTGTGTTAATTAGTTGTTGTATTAATGTAGGTTACTTGTTTTTTAAGTTTTTTTTTATTGATATACCTAATTACTTTTTTAAACGATTTTTTCACATTGTTAGAAATCAATGAACCGATACTACTTACATACATATGTGTAAATACATATTTTAAATAAAACCATACATACATAATATTTTTTTTCCAAAATGTCAATTTTAATATTATCTCATCAAAGCTTAAAACGATTAAGCAATATAAGTTATTGCTATCGACAGACTTAGTAACTGCAAGCGATCCATCTTTTGCTATGTGTAGAAAACGTTTTTGAAATTAAATTAAAAATTTTGTATAAAATTGAATTTTGTTTAAAATAATTAAATTAGTACGTTATATAAAAAATAAGTACGTTATATATTTTTATCAACTGATTTATATGTTATGTAATAAATTAATTATATATAATCAGCAGTTTTTAAATTTTAATTTAATTATATAAATTTGTAGTGGTATAAAATTTATTTGTACGCTACTAATAAAAAAAATGGTAAAGATACTTTAGTAGAGCTTTTAAAGCATAGACTGGTAACCGCTACGGCAACTAAATATTTGCGTCTATAAACGTATGTTATTGTATAATGTTTTGAATACATTTAAAACTTTAATTTTTAAATTTAGATTTGTAAAATTACAGTTGTTTTAAGCGAACAGTATTAAAAATTAATGAAATGATTAATAGTAAGAGACTGTAAAATCAATACTATAATAAGTTTATGTACACAGAAAATAAATTACTATTAGAAAAATTGACTACAAAACAAGTAATTTTACAATCTATATATTTGATGTTAAATAATGCAAAACCATTTACTTATTTATATTGCTATAAAGTATAGAACGTTTTACTTAATGTAAATTTACTATGTAACGTCAAGTTTTATTTGTTTAATAGATTTTGTTCTTGACTAATATAATTTTTAAACTATTTTAAAATTTGTCAATTATTTATTAGCTAATAAAAAAAAGTTTAATTAACTTCATGTTTATTTTTCAACAATTTATTCATATTTTATTGCTAGTTTGAAGTTAATAGATTATATACGTAATAGATATTTAAATTATGTGAAGATTCTTTTTGCATTTATATTTATTTACAAGTTTATTTACGGCATATATTTTTTAAATTATATTATGCAGTATACTTATTACTAATTTTACATATTATATTATAGACGTTAATTTTAAAAGTGTAAGTGTACAACATTTTTGTTTATAGTATACTAATTAGTTTAACGTTTATTAATATTTAAAATTTAATTATATTAACATAACTAAAAACCATTTTATAAATTTAGTTATTTAAGTGCTGTATTAAGGAAATTTAAAATTGTTTTATCCACTGTAAAGCTTTATCTTCTAATCCGTATCTAATAAAAAAAATTAATAAATATACGGAAAATCCATTTCAGTACTCAGCAAAAGTGCATTCAGTGTTAGAGATTTCAGAGTCAATAAGTTTACAAAAAACTGCTAAGTTTTTAAACAATATCTTTAATGTTGCATATTAGCAATTTTTTTAAGATTATTTAACCGAATACAAAAAAGTTTTTATAAAAAATATATAGATAACATTAAGTGAGATGAACACCTTGCATCATCTTATCAATCAATGAATCGTATTTATAAAAATAATGAAAGTGTCATTTGTTTCAATAACAGAACATCAAATCTTTGCAAATTCAGAAGGATGTTTATAAAGAATGTATATTTATACTTAAATTATTTAACGCATACGAAGAATAGATATTGAGACGCGCGTCAAAAAAATACAATAGTGACGTAACAGTAAACATTAAAGAGAAAAACTTTAAAATAATTGAGTTGGTCATACTCAAAAGTATAAGAATTAGTCATCAACTTAGAAAACTACAAAACTTAGTGTCAGATATAATTTTTTAATAACCCATTCTAATAGATGCAACAACTATGATGTATCCTAAAAAGATATGGGTAAACACACACATAACCAGAAAAACCAAAATGGTTGCTTTGAAATGTGGTTTTAATATGAAATTACATTATACTTTTTGTATTCAAGTTTACGTCCAAGTTTCTATAAACTAGAACTGGCTATATTTTTTTCTTTGACAAGTTCTAATTTATAGAAACTTAAATGTAAATTTGGATACAAAAAGTATTATGTAGAACAGGTTTTATTTATAATTTTGTAAACCACAATAAAAAAAAAAAGAATAAGCCAGTGTAACAATACGAATCCGAAATGACAATTTTAAGAAATTCGCAAAAATTGTTTTAAAATTGCGCGTGGACTTTTACCCTATCGTAGGTCTCCACCAAATCACGAACAATGCGCACGGTAATCCCCCCTATTAACGCGATCAAGCGAAACCAAGGAAGTGTATAAAGGCGGCCACGCAAGCTCTGGATACTAACTTGTCTTCCGAGATCCGTTTCCCTAAACACTACTTCTTCTCCGAGATCAGTTTCCAGAAACACTAACTTCTCCGAGATTCCTTTCCAGAAACACTAACTTCTCCTCCGAGATCCGTTTCTCGAAACACAGTAACTTCTCTTCCGATATCCGTTTCCAGAAACTTACTAACTTCTCCTCCGAGATCCGTTTCCAAAAACTCCTCTCTGACCGATAAACATTTTTTCTAAACCGAGCGTGATTATTAATTTGTGTTTTGCCGACGATCGCTATTACCTGGACTACTCGAACGACCTGTTGATTTATTAACTCCGACTACGCTGCGATTCACCTGGACCTGCTCCATTCGTTTATCATTCATTAATTCAAATCATTGTAACCGTCTCGAAAATCCTTCAGAGTAAGTGCAAAATTTGTAAAGTCGTGTATCTGATTGTTCCTGTGGGAGGTGTTGATACTTCGGAGGTTAGGCATTCTCCTGGCCCAAGCATCAGTACTGGTTAAATTAATCCGCCTTTCTGGTGGTTACATAAAAGCTCTTGTTTAAAACTATCCATCTTTTAGTGGTTGGGTAACCCCGGCTCAAAGATTTGCTTAGATAAAAGAAAATTTTAATTATTGCGCCGTGGAATCATATTCACCAGATTATTAATTATTCACTGAAATTTACCAGTTAATCGTTCCCGAGTTCACCGTATTCATTCATTTTCATTTAAAATCGAATTTAACGTTTTTGAACTTGAATTTTTAATTAAACAGAGTTTTTAATTTCATTTACCGTCCACTCAATTAAAAGTTGTTCGTAATAACCCCGCACACCTGACTGTAAAATTTCATAATTATCGGGGTCGTAATTAATTACTTTTCAGAAAATTTTCAATTAAGAAATACAAGGTCAAAGTCCGACGTCGAGTCGTAAAATTTGGTAATTGCTTACCTGTATGTTTCCTTAATTGCCGTTAATACCCGTTCTCCATTTGTTAAAATAAAGTCACCACACTTCACCGTTAGCCGAACATTAATCATAAACCAACAATTTAATAAGGTAATGAAATACGCCATATTAATAACTTTGTTGTAGGACTGATAACCGAGGTACCGTAACCGCCGATAGATGGTGAGCTTTCTCGTCCGAATAATTATATACAGGGGCCACCAACCAGACCAGAAGTCGTTTTTATTTTGTTATTTTGTTTTATTTTATTTTATCCGTTGCGTATTAATATTTATTTTGTATTCTTTTTCTAACAAGTATATGTATTTATTTTGCGTTAACCATTATTTACTAAAGTCTCCACTTAGCTACCCGATGTACCGAAAAAATAAATAGACACCGAGGGCAGGTACACCAGTTATATTACCTCACACTGTGTAAGCTAGTTACATGCAAAAATTATTAAAATGAAAATTGGCTGTACGTAAACCACATAAACGAGGTATTTGCCGGTGCTCAGTAAAAATGGGTGTGGATTATTGTCAGAACTACGTGATTCATGAATCAAAATCAAACAAAAGTTAAAATAGCGCCAGGAAGGTTTATAACTCAAAAGGGGTTTTTGGACCATACCAACCAGAGAACACGTCCGGTGTTGTACACACTATTGGAAACTACCTTTATAGTGTATTGTCACTAAATTCTAAAATAAAACGAATAACATTGACTTGCAAACAGGTTAATTGAGTAAAAGCTCCGTTACCAATTTAACATTTATTACATAAAATAAATTAAAATCAAAATCAAATAAAAATGCAATAAACAAACAAAATCTCAAGGACAAAATAAATTTATAATAAAATAATCGGTTACAAATACAAAAAAAATAAATTAACAGATTTAAAAAAAAAGTTTACTGAAACGCAAATTTGACTTAAAAAAACCAAATTCAACGTCAAATTAAATTCAAAGTAAAATTAAATTCAAAGAGTTCTGTGCTTGTAAAATTATATAGGTAACAATGTAACTTGTAGTTATACAAATACAGAAAAAAATACAACAGAGATGCAACTTATTGTTATAATTTAGTCAAAAATACATTTATTCGACACTTCAACAGTTTTTTGAAAAGTAATTGAATAAATAACTACTTAGGTACTATGTATAGCCAAAAAATTAACTTTCATAATATTACGACCTTGTATCATTGCTGTAAATTTATGATAATGTTTACTGTACCTTTGTAAAAGTGTTTTTTGAATTTTCGTTTGTAATTAATTGATCTGCATAGACCCATCAAAAGCAACAACAAGAACAAAATTTGTAAAGTTTAGTGAAAATTAAATTTATTTTTGTGTTGTTTGAATACTACTTATGAGTTTCCTTAACAGTGGAAACTCTACGTTTTATTGTTTTAGCGCCGTCTTTCTCTTACATTAAGAAAGCATATTCATGCCGTAGAATTACGTAAATAAGTTATTGTCTTTTAGGCGTTACGAAATTCTCATTTAATTAATGAAACAAAAAGAGAAAGAAAACGTTTGTCTTTCTCTGTAGAGATTTAAACTTTTAATCTAAAAAACGCCACTTTAAAAAAATCCGACTTTAGCATAATAATTCTTTATTTTATACAGTTTGTTAACACCATAGCTATACAATAATTTACATTATATATTTTTAACGTTTGCATCTTCTACGCTGGTTTTCTTTTAAAGCAGATTTTAAATAAATAAAGTAGCTTTGACTTCGTGAGTCATTCTTACACATTTTGTGGCTGTTAAATCATAATTCTTTTTTAAACGTTTTAAAACTTTGTTGCCATTGTTTTTTACTTATAATTGTTTTATATGTTAAGCTCAAGATACACTATAAAAAATTACAGAACAAAATTACAAAAATTGTGGTAACAATTTTAAGAAAGTAAGAATAAGAAAATATACCAAAAAATAAGCACTTACAAAAGTACAAAACAAGCAGATGAAACTGCCATAATACCATTCAACATAAACATGAAGGAAGATTTGGGCATTTTACTAATTTAAATTTTGACGGGACCAAACCAATATTTGTCTCTAACTATTTGAAAATATTTGTCAGAAATTTTTGAATAAAAAAACAGGGTAGCCAGAAATATGGCTACAAATAAAAAATATACAAATTAAAGATAAAATAATACAAATAATAAAATTGTCCATAAATTATTTGAATATGGTAAAACGCTATAGTTAGTTAAAAAACTGCAGATAATACCATTACACCATTAAAACAATAAAAAAATCTGAAAGTTTACATCTCCATACAGACAGAATAATCATATTGGAAACTCTTAAAATATAGTATTTATAAAAGTCATTTTGAGTATAATCGATGTTTGTCACAAATTAAAAATACATTGTAGTAGTGAAAAATATTTTTAAAAAAAATAAAAACTCAAATGCGGAGTCAACAATAGTTGACAAAACTTCATGTCCACAAAAAAATTTTATTTCAAATTTAGCTTATTATAAAGAACTACGTTATCTAGTGATAGAAAATTATTATTCAAAATTTTTGACAATTACAAAAGATAAAAAGCGACAGCAGCAAACAGTTTGATTATTCTGAATTTTGTTAGATTTCAAGTAAATAATGACTTAAATAGGTGAACAACCTTAATATCAATAAACAAATAGCAAGTTCAAAAAAAATTGTTTAAAAAAAATCATAAAAATAACAGTTTTGCTATGTTAAAAAACAAATTGCACTTGCGACAGATTTGTTAAAAAAAGAGAATTGTAGGAAATATGTGTAACATTAAGTTATGTAATAGTATATGTTAAGTATTGTTATAATTAATAGGTGAAATTGTCTGATGAATTATCAGTCTAAAGATAAATACCACAAAAATGTGTACCTGTTCATTTTTAGTTTTTATTTTCATTATTTCAAAACAAATTGCTAACAAAAATTTTTGAACAAATAAAAATATAAAAGAAATGTTAAAATGACGAGACAATAGTGATGCGAGTGGCACACAAATGTGACAACCTTTGTCAAACATGAGAAAAAAAGGACAAAAAACTTTAAAGCGTGTGTGACTTAATTTATTGATAATTTTTTATATTCTTAATCCCAGAAAAATTAATAAAAAAGTTTTCCTAAGTGAATCAAGTAATTTGTCACCATTGTATTAAATTTGTTGACTAATTTTTGCGAAAGCCCCGATATTCACACTGGTTTTTTAAATAAAAAATTTAAAATTTTTCTTTTCTTTCTTCTTTTATGATGCAATTATCAAAATCATTAACGTATTTAGATTTATCAAGATTTTATTTCGTCTTAGTTTTAATTTTTTTTCTAGTAACTCAGTTCTTTTACTTTGACGTTAATTTATGGGGACATTTATTAGTATTTGAGCTTCAAAAATCATGCAGTTAGTAGTATCTATGTTAAGTATTTCCGTTCATTAATTGTTACTAGATACAAGAATAATCGTCTTTAAACTAAACCTGTTCAGTTGAAATTCGTTAGGGAACACCAAGAAGCGATGGGAGTTTTGTCACCAAACTTGGCAAAAAGGTTTTACTACAGGTAGTAAATGATTAAAATTTCAAAGAAAAAAATGAATAAGATTTTTATTTTATAATCTCTTGGTCTCCCTTTATTGGTTTCACATTCTCTTACTCTTTGTGGTATTGCTTTTAGCAAAGTTTTCTGCTTATAAGGCTCCACTATAAAAAAATGAATATTGTGCCGTTCCCAACCTTTTCTTCTGACTCTCATACAGCCATCATTCATTTCCAAACAGAATCAGGATTTATCACTGAAGACTATCCTATTCCATTCTAGTTTTCCATGAACTCGCATCTACACTACTCTAAATGTTGATATCGGTATTGCACCCTCAGTGATAGCAGAAGATGTGGCTGATAGGATTGTAATCCAAAACTTCGGATCCTATGGTAAACTGTTCCAAAGGGTACAGGACGATTTTCATTCCCTAACCATTCATCGGCAATTGATCTGGTACTAAAAAATTGGTCATTTATTGCCATAAGTCAAAGATGACTGCCCTGCACCGCATTTGTTTGCCTCCGTCCTCTAGTTCCTTCTCTACGACGATTCTGGCCATTTTTAGTTCTGGCTTGATAACAGTGCACGATAGTGGATTGGTTCCGATTTGCAATTTGTCTGTATGAAAAACCACTTTCACGTAAGTTAGCAATTCAACTTTTGTCGAATTCGTTTAATTAGCCGAAATTTTTACGCTATCGCATTCTAAGTGTAATTACACTCTCAGAACACGTTAAACATAAAAACCACAAAAAATAACATATTAAAATTAACCAAAATTTGCATAAAATACACCCGATAATGAAGTAGTAAAAACAAAAAAAAACGTCATATATGCCATTACTACTTGATCCATCTAAATAAAATTTTAATAATTTACTACCTTTGTGTAGCTAAACGATCTTGCCAAATTTGGTGACAAATTTCCTACCCCTTCTTAGTGTTGCAATTTTAATGTCACAGAGTATATTGTAGTGTTCCAGTTAGCTTAGCTCACGGTAGAGTGTAGGCATCAATTTTTGTGAAATGATATTAATAAGGTATACGGGGTGCTTATTAGAATTAGCAAGCGTGGATTAGAGTGACTGGGTGTTTTAGCCTTATTGTTAGTGAGATTAGTAATTTTTAACAATGGTAAAGAAGAGTACAGGTTAATTCGAGACTTATCAAATGAGATTTATTAAAATTTCACTACGAATATGTCGATTGACAACAGGTAATTATAATTGTAAAGACCAATTTCAAACTGTCAATGTGAACTTACAGAGGATTAATGGAAATACAAGGTGTAATTGAATTTTTGAGTTCACTTGGTTTTGGAAGTCAATCTCGAAAATTTTAGATGCAGGTACAGTATCAATTTGTTACATGCCAAAATTAACACAAAGTCACTGCCTGAAATGAGGTAACATAAACGGTTTTGTGCCACTAGCTCAATGGAGAAGGGGGTGGGTTTTATTTAAAAGTTTCGTGATCGAATTGGATTAACTTGACGAAAAC
Source organism: Aquatica leii (assembly GCA_035610365.1). Lineage (NCBI taxonomy): Eukaryota > Metazoa > Arthropoda > Insecta > Coleoptera > Lampyridae > Aquatica > Aquatica leii. The sequence continues at coordinate 30,807,653 of CM069437.1, read as the reverse complement.
ACAAAATCGATAAGTAATAATGTCGAAATCAAAGGGCGCCAGGAAGGAGTAAAACTTAATGGACTTCTGACCCTTGCCAACCACAAGTCCGCTTCTGTAGAATACACCCTAAACGGACTTACCTTATAGAGTGTATTTTGCTATAATCTGAAATAAGCTAACAAAGTTACACACGCGGAGGCCGACGGAATTAAAAGCTCTTTACATTTAACAATTTAGCATTTATTTGAACAAAATAGAACAAAATGAATAAAATAATAAAATAAATTGAATAGAAATTAACAAAATTAATTACACAAAACAGTAACAAAACAAAAAAAAATTACGTGAATGCACGTTTGATCAAAACCAATTTAAAGTTATTGGGGATAAAAAAAAACACAAACAACATAACACAATTCAAAATACAGAATTTTAACGAAATAATAATAAAAAAATAGCACAAATTAATCAATCTACAATCACGGCTGTGTGCGCGTCGAAATAATTCAAATATAAAATGAAATAAACTTATAAAACTAACATATAAATATAAAATTTGAATCGATAATTCGGTTCCGTATAATAAATTTTAACCTTGGGATTATAACAGTACCGTAAAATACGGTCATTAATCAGTTACATTAACGTTACCTTCGAGACACTTGAAATTAATTTCATAAAATTCAAAGCTTTTAACACTTAAATCACGTAAATAATATCTTCACGATTAAATAAATGGTGCAACATAAATACCTTGAATTCGTCGTAACTGCAGGAACGTACTTGTGGTTAGTCCGAAGTGGCCAAATGAAAGGTACTCCAAATAATTTCTATGCCGGCGAAAGAATTTCCTTTTTAACACTTAACAAAATCCGCACAAATGCGAAGACTGGACACAGTACAACCCAACGATTGTATATCCAACTTGAAACGTGAGTTTTAATTTTGGAAACCATGAAATTTGCTTAACCCGTAAATTACGAACTTTGGAAAAATCAAACTTTTCCACCACTACACTTCATTTTCACGGTACCAATTTAACTTCCGCGGTACGGCATAACGATAGGGTAAAAAGTACCCTCACCACACAACTACCACCTTGTAACCAGTATTTTTAATTGCGACCAACGATCGATTGAATTCTTCCTCAAAATCAAACTTTACCATCTTTTAAAAGCTTCGTACCCCTACCTAATTTCGTCAACTTGCGCGGTAACATCCACGTAAGAGATAGAGCCTTAAACAAACGAAATTAACAAAGATGAAAACTATAATTAGCCGCGTGCGTCTTGGCACGTAGATCTTGACAAAAATATTTCCCATCAAAATGCTTAGCTTGCTTTTTTGCAGGTGTCTTATGATAGCGCTTAATCAAAAATAGAACTCAGCCTAAACAAGAAAAATGGATCAACTTACATTCCAAAAGGAAGTCGTAAATTATATAGAATTGTTATTTTATTGAGATAAACAAGTACAATATTAAATCAAACTCAAAACCACGGATCTTTATGCATTCAAAAGAAAATACCAGTAATGATTGAAAACAACTTGAAATACCAATAAACTTAAACCACCCACAATACAAATAACGAGCAAAACGTTCTTGATGCTAATACCGTATCACACGATGAAAACAAAGCCAAACAACAAAAAAAAACGAAAACTCAGACAGCAGAATCGATTTACGGGGTCTGACATAAAAAGATAATTGCTGAATTTCAAACGCAGGTCACAAATTGCGTTAACGAACGTTCGATCTAGTTAATCCAAACACAGGAGCTTTGTTTAAACTGGGATGCCTTCCATGTTCTTGTTACGGCAACGTTTTTAAAAATCAAAATCAACCAAAATATTTCCAGCACCGAGGCAAAACTGTTAAATCTTTTTAGGTAGTAAGTAAACAACTTACAATAAACAAAAAACCGCGGATGTTGTTGAGTTGTTTTTCTCTTAACTTAAAAGAGCAACGATTAACTCAATTGTTCCGACGATAGAGTCGTAAGTTTCCTGGTGTTAGATTATAAAATTAATTTAAAAAGAAACCAAAACGATGAAAGACTAAGGTAAGAAACACAGTTTAAATCTACCCGCAGCTGAAAGAGAACAAATGACAAGACAAAATTGGTAACACAGAGTGTATTTATTTTATCACAGACAACAGTTCACGTAGAGTAAGGTACATAAATATATTTCTATAAACTGTATCAAACGCTAATACGTAGGTCGATCACAGACAAATTATAAATTACGCTTTTGACCGGGAAACAGGTCGTACAACCAAGTGACCATTCAGAAATTTTTGTCCTGATTATTTTGTTGTAAATAAAAAGCCCGTTTCTGAATCACGGTTATTAATGTATTATGAATATTATAAATAATAGTATCTGCTTATTAGACTCGTCAGAAACTACATATGCATAAAGAACAAACAAGACAAGAACGCAGCTATCTTGAAAAACATGCAAAGAGTCTACAACTGCTCGCCTGCGCAGTTCACGCGCTTTGTCTTTGTTACTCTCATTCAGAAGATCAGTAGAGAAATTTATTAATCCTGACGATCCTAATCAAGATAATGGAAATTTTTTATCAAATTATTGCATTGTCATCGGTCCTTGAGACGTGTGCAAAGTCTGAATTTGATCAGACTTCTAGAATCTGGTGAAAATTAAGCTCAAAGATTCCGTTACATAGATACATACAACCCAAACTTATAAAAGCATGTTAAAAATACAATTAGTTTTCCCATAAGCCGGCGACTTACTGAAATCTAACAAAGGCGTACAAACGGCGTTATTACAAGTAAACCTCTTGTAATCATACGATTACTAACGACAAACTAATGCACAGCATTTTTCTCAAATAAATTTTATAAGTTTGGTAATTGCTTTTTACAATGCGATAACAAAGTGTAGAATGTATTAACTACGGTGACGTGACGACGTCATAAAAATTTTTCTTTAGTACAACATCTGCTCATACCTCCACAGACAAAAAAAAACGTGTGGGGTTATGAAAACCCGCTACAGACAATTATAAAATAATTAAATTAATCCCACACAAGAGATGCTTATTCCAAATAAAGACTTTCGCTCAGACTACAACAATATTCCATTTCATATTCATATAGGTGTGTGTGAAACACTTAGCAATAAAACCTTTGTTGAGCGTACACAAATAACAACAATTTGTCTCAACTACGTTGCAGTAATATTCCTTACAACATTTTTTTCTGTGTGGGGTCAAAGCTCGTGTGTACTTTCGACAAATTCTTAAACAGTTCATATTCAAATGCGGTCCTAAAATCCGGTTTATTACAGTATGTCCTTCATTAGGTAATTTTTAGTGTTGAAAACACTTATAGGGAGATTGATTCAAAGGCTCGTGTAACGAAACGATCTGGAACTTGCGGTGGTGCCCAATTTCACTTCATTTTTTGTATTTTTCGTATGCAGTGTTTATTATTAATAAACAAGATATTCCTTATGATTCGTTTTATGTTTTAAAAATATAATAAGTCTGAATTTCACTCAGCAGTAATGAAAAATGATTATAGTAATTGCAGAATGAGGTCCGCGCGGTAGATGAAAATTGCACATAAACAATTTATTGAGCACAAAATTCACTACAAAAAAATCCGCGGGAGTGTATAAGTATATCTAATAGTTTAAGAGATAAACAATTTTAATGTTATTTTTGTGCAACTTTGCACACTTGCTTCTTCTAAATTATTGAACGTAATTGTACCCTTCCGCCGACTTTTTTATAGTAAATTTTGTTCTTTGTAAAAATGTTTATGTGCAACTTTCTTCTATCTTGCACTGTTTGAGGGTAATACTTTATTTGTTATTTTAAATTATTAAACAAATCATTTCAATACAAAAATTTTGGCAGTTTTGATGCTGGTGTAATATTACGACATTGACAAAGCTACCCTTAACCGCAAAAAAAGCCGCGGTGGTCATCAAAAGCAACACACATGTTCTACTAAACCGATAATTTATGTTCAAAACTACCGGCTACCATTTGAAAGTCTTTTTGCCTGCAATTTATCGGCTAATCACTTTTATCGCTTGTTAAATCGACGTCACTTTCTAGGTTCATCACCAAGAATCGTCTTAAATTAAGTCCAGGTATTTATCGTTAATTCTAAGTGTGACCAAAAGTTCTTGAAAATTCCAATTTATGTTTTAACATAATTTAAAAATTTTTTATATAGGTTTTTTTGTGATAATTTTCAAGTACATTAAGTTTAATTTGAATAGGAACGTATTTATTCCAATTTAAGAATGCTAGTACGCAAATGTTTAGCTTATCGTTTGCGAGTTAATTTTAGTTAATCATTTGGGCTACGCAAACCCTTCGCAAATTTTTTATAAATTTATTTTTTTTTGTGTATTAACTCATTTATTTATTGTGTTTCCTTTGTCTGAAATTTTTCTCAATATGTTGAGTTGTTTAAATTTTAATATTATTATTGCTTGATTTTTATAACCCCTTAAAACGTATTTTATTTATTTTTTGTAGTTGTAATCGAGTTATTTCTATTGCGTCAGGTTTCGTTCTATAGTAAATGTTTAAATGTTTTTTATTTAACTTGTAAATAAAGCTTTTACTTTACATCCGTTTGCATTGTTTTTTTTGTTTAACTATAATTTTTAGATTTTAAATCGTTAATTTTCAAACGTAAATCTTATTAGAATTAAAACTGCCAGACGGGTTTCTTGGTGAATAAAGACCTAGAAGCTATTAAAAGTAGTGTTTTTATTTGGCGCCCTACCGATTTAGTCTTTTTTTGATTTTTTAGGCGGTTTTCTTTTACACTCAAAATTCAAGAATTTATAAGCAAGTTTACGCTAACATCTTTTAGCACGTAAGAAATTTAATTTTGCAATAAATTTAGTAAAACAATCGTAAATTACAAAATATGTTATAATGTTATATTAAATGCTTTACAATTTTTTTTAAATTCAATTCGTGAAACGGATCTAAATACGTCATTATTGTATTAGATGTAATAAATAATTAAAATGAACAATGTCATAATCCAATATGAAATGTCTTAGATTTTATTTAATATATTTAGTAACATGTTTCGGTCTCTTAAACACATACGACCATCTTCAGACTAAAAACGTTATTATAAATTATATAAAAAATTGTCAGCTGATATTAAGGACGCTTACCTAATATAACCAAATATGCAACTTTGACTACATAAAACTAACTAACACAATTGATTAACTAATAAAATTGATAAAGTCGGAAATATAAAATTTATATATAAATAAAAGTTTAAGGTAAAATATTTAGGTGTATTTTTATAACCATACACAGATGGCAGAGGTAGCATCTTCTTACATTAAATTATGAATAATTCAATCGTAAATGTACGAAATTAAACTGATCGTTCAATAGTGACGATCTAGGAGCACTTTTTATATAAATCATCTCAAGTAAATTTAAAAATTGGTTACAACTGTTATTAAAAGTAGGATGAATAAGAGTGGTAGACATAACTGAGTGGTTGAAATTAAGAACATGCTCAGCAAAGGTTGATTTTATGGAAGAAGGATTGTTTAAATATTTAGATAGTTTGTTGATATACCGTAAATGCTCTTTTAGTCTGATATCGAAAGCCCTCTTAGTTTTCTCTATATAAAATTTTTTGCAGGAGTAAACCAATTGGTAAATGTCACCGTTCTCATTTCTGTTGTGATGCTCAATGTCCGTTGAGAAAATGCTGAGTAAGGTAGGAGGTTTGGAAAAAGAAATTTTGTATCAGAACATTTATTAAACTTGGAAATAAGATAAGAAAATTGTGGAAAATAAGGAACAAAAAAATAATTAACAATGTCGTTTTTAATAATTGAAAGTGATGTGACGGAAGTTATGTGTTGGAGCAATTTATCGTAAATACTTTCAATTAAAGGCACAGGAAAATTGTTGACATAAGCTAAGTAAAAAATGGTTTGTAATTCTTTATTATAATTAGCAGTTGATAACGAAGTGGAAATTAATCTGTTGAAAAATAATTGAAAGAAGTTAACTTGTGAGAGTACTGGTCGGTTTTCTGTAGATATCAAACTGAAATTGTCATTGGCAATAAAAATCAGCAAATCTAAAAATGGTAGAGAGTTGTCGGAAGATATTTCAACTGTGAATTTAATTCTACTATGTATGCTATTAAGAAAATTAAGAAAAACGTTGATTTGAAGATTAGAACCCTTAAAAATACAAAAAACATCGTCAACGTATTTTACCCAGCAGGCAACATGATTTAAAAAAAGGGGGTTTGTAGTGATATAAGAAGTTTCAAAGTTGTTCATAAAAATTTCGGCTAAAATAGCAGATAGTGGAGAACCCATAGAAAGTCCTTGTACTTGTTTATAGTAACGTTGGTTGAATTGAAAAAGGACATTATTAAGGCAAAATTCGGTAAGATATAAGATGTCAGATGTAACTGTATCTGGCAAATTAGTATTATTTAGTAAGTTAGAAACTAATGGAAGAATTTCTAAAGAGGGGACTGAGGTGAATAAATTAACAATATCAAACGAAACTATTTTGAAGTTATGATGGTTATTAAAATAAAAATTATTTAAAAGAGAGATTAACTCAGAAGTATTGTTAACAGAAAAAACTGGTTTAAAATTTGTGGATCTTCTAAAAAGATTTGCAAGAAGCTAGGTAATGGGATAAGTTGAACAACCTATGACATTAACGATGGGTCTGATAGGTAAATTGAGTTTGTAAATTTTTGGAAGACTATGTAAAGTAGGAATCCTGAGGTTAGAGATTCTTAAGTTGTAACTGTGTAAGTTAAATTATTTTAATAAGTCGTTAGTAGAAGATATATAATTTATGGTAGAGTTGACGAATTTGTTCAACGGTGAGTCACTCAATAACAAAAAATCTGGACATTTAAAAAAAAAGTTTTTTTAATATATTCATCTTTTGTCAAAATAACAGTGCAGTTGCCCTTGTCTGCTTTAGTTAGGATGAGATTATTAAGTTTTAACTTTTCTTAAATGGTTTTAACTAAGAGAAATTGTTCAAAATTAAACTGTTGTTTAGAGAGGATAAGATTTTGTGTTTTAATTGTGTTTTTAAAAGATTGTGGAAACTTTGAAAATGTGTACTCTAAAGACGCTTTGAAAGTGTTAAAATATGTACTGTTCCGACAAATAGAAGGAGAAAATTTAAGACTTTTTTTAAAACAACTTATCTCATTGGAAGTAAAGGTGATATTAGAGAAGTTTATGACATTTGGGGTGAAAATTATTAGGAGGTGTTTTAGAAATAGAAAATTGATTAATACGTGAGTAGGAATAATGTCTAAAAAAAGGTTTGTGAAAATAATTCAAAAATTGGAGTTTACGTTTTAACATAGTGAATAACTTATAACCAAAAAATGCTACCTTGTTTCTGTTTCTGTCATCAAAACAATTCCAACTGGCAGGATGAAAACGAGATGCAAGATCCATATGAAGAAACCAAAATTTCATTTGCGTGATGTTTAACATGCTATACCATTTTTTAATTTCGAACTTAATGTAGGTGATGATAAAATTATAATATGCTAAAGAAAGCGTTTTTGAAGTACTATTTTCACAAATTCTATTTAGTAAGTTTATATTAAATCTTAAAAATAATTCTTGGCTTTTTTTTCAAATCAATCTTTTTACTTAGCAATATTAATATCTGCAAATGTGGAGTATATTTAACGAAAATTGTAAAACAACTCTAACGCTTTAAGTTAAAATTAAAAAAAAAAATTTGCAACTATGACATTTTGACAACTTAATCCTACATACAAAAAAATTATTTTAAAACTAACGAATAACATTAATTCATTGTAAATGTTGAAAAACATCGCGTTTTTAAACAGTATATATCTTATAAACAATTTTATTTTTAGTCAAATTTCATTAACTAATGCGTATCATTTTTCTGTTTTTACATATATTTTTAATAAAATGTTTACAAATATTTTTTTATTTAGTTTTAATGTCAGTATGTTTTAACCATCTGTCACAATAATAATACGTGGGTTTGCAATATGTTAACTTTTAAAACAAATTGTCTGATTACTCGTGAACAATACAACAAATAAATATTTTTAAAATTTTTTGTTATTATTATAGATTTTAACGTATGACAAAATGTAATTTTTATATTCTAAAAAATTAATTCAGAATGTCTTAATGGTACATAGTCACAAAAAACAGCAGAAACTCAATTTTTTTATTAATAACGTAAATAAATTGCTTGTGTTTTAAACCAATTTAGATTTACGTATTTTTTTAAAAATTTTTAATACAGTAAATTAATTATTTTTAAAAAAATGCAACTTTAAACTTATCATTAATTAATACGAATTTATAAAACTATTCTTGTATTTTAATAGATTTTGTTCACAAACACTATGAACAAATTTTATTTATGGCATTTGAGCTAAGACATTTAGGGGTTTTGCAGTAATTATACACAAAAACAACAAACCTTGTAACTACCTAAAGAAATTAGGCAATAAAACGAACGACATATTAAAATTTTCCTATATTTTCACATTAACTTTTAACATCTTAATCTTACAGTATAATTACGCTTTGATACGCTAATAACGTCTAAAACCGTTTTTGAGTTAATTACACGTAAATACGTCTCTTATAAATGGACAAATTAAATTAATAAAACTAAATCTAGACGTTAACGGTTAAAGGATAGTAAGAAGATTTAGATAATTTAATTACACCTTTAGGGACATGGATAGAGAAACTCAACACGTGATATCGTCTATGTATATGCGTTTCGTGCTAGATGCAATTGATTTAATTTATTTTCTTATTTAAAAAATTCGAGTAATTTCAACATTGGAAAGAAAATTCGCTAGATTTATTTTCCGGATATATGAAGGACTAGTTACAATCTGTAACCGAATAAGACCGAACAGGTGTCGGTAGCCAACGATGTTTAGCCGTATTATTGTTGTTATCCAACAGGGAAACGGTAGTCTTCAAAGCGTCGTTGTATAGGCGGCGCTCAAAGCCGATCGTCGATTTTGAACATATATTTTACGTACGCTAAGGTGCGCGCGAGTTTTAACGAATATTTTTTCATCTTTAACGCCGTTTTGTTGCTAAATTTGAAAAATTAACATTTTTTAAGTGATTTGTGTTTTTTTCATATACTTTTAAGTGCAATTGAGAAAAATTTTAATACAAGGTAAGCAACACTTACTATTTATTTTATTATTGGGCGTGTGTTTATACTTTAATGTTTTTACGTAATTTTGATGTTCAAGCGTAAAATCCAACACTTTTTAAATAACTCATCAATCTTTAACAGTAATATCAAACAGGTGTTGGCTTTGCAACTAAAAAATTTTTTTAGAATTTTGTTTAAAACTAAACGCAACGTTTTTTTAATGCACTGATTAAATCGAAAAATTAATTACCATATCATAATTTGTATATCCTTTGTTTTGGTTAATTTAAGTACTATTAACTTATTCTTGAGATCGTTTGGTCAAGGTTTAAGATTATGTTAATGAATATCTGTTTCGATAATATTATCATCTTAATAATATTTTTATTATAATCGTATTATGATAATTGATGAATTTTTAATAACATTACCTTTATTGTTTGTTTTAAATCGTTTAGATAATTGTTCGTGAAGGTCAGTTTTTATGCAACGTTTTGTCTGTCTTTGTTATATCGATTATTTATACCCTAAAATGCAAGGTTCTTAATTTTGTTATCTTATCTTTGATTGAGTTAAGCGAATTTTATCAATGTGACCTATTAACTGTTCCGGTGTATTTGTTAGTCTATATATTTAATAGTACGTCCTGTTTAATAATATTTTTTTGTTTTAAGCAACAAGTGATTAAAAGTAGATTTAAAAAATAAATTATGTATTTTTCTTTAAAATTAATCAGTTTCTAATAATCGGTTTATAAATGTTTTTTAGCATTGTACAATTGAACTTAGTGTTAATGCAAATTTTACCAAATTTGATACAAACACTTCATTGGCAATTTTTTTATTAAAACATTTTATTTAGAAAATAAACGAATACCTAACTACTATTAATTAATTTAAATTCAAAATGGTTTGCAATCAACAAAGTTAATATAAAAAAATAATTTATTTGCATTGCTATTCAAACAAGGCAAATTATATCATAATTTATTATTTACTAATAAATACAATTTTGTTAGTTCGAATTTATTCTAGCACAGTGTCTGTGTCTTTTTTGTTATCAAAATTGTAGTGTATTTATCAATCGTTAGTTTTTTTTAAATTATGTTCGATTTTTTGCGTATATGGTGAAAATGTTATTGAATTTATTAAGAAATAAAAAATATAATTGTGTACTATGCGTATTATTTTAAAATAATGTTAAACAACTAAATTTAAACATTTTGTTAAACTTAGTTCTGGTACAAAAATTACAAACAAACTGGTTTTTACAGAAGTCGAAGTTAGAAATGTTAAATGTTTAAAAAAATATTTATACATCAATTTATGATGAATTTTATTTTAATTTTGCCGTTTGCTTAAAAAGTTATAAATCGTTTTTTTTAATTTTCCTTTTAACGTCTTTAGAAAAATTTATACACATTCAAAAATGTTTATACTTTTAGTTTGATTTATGTTTAGAAGTAAGTAGTTTTACAGCTGGTTTTATCTGCAAAATCAAAAAACAAGAATTAGAATTTTTTGTAAATTAAAAAATTTTTTTACCGACTACGGTATGTTGATGTTAGAAATGCCTGAATATAAGCAACATAAATAAAGTAATCGTTGATGCTTAGTAAAGAAGGTTGTGGGCTAAGTTCAAAAATCCATGACTACTTTGGAAATCTCACAATGTAAAAGTCAAAATCAAAAGGGCGCTAGGAAGGTAAATAGTTTGATTAGGTTTCTGCACTTTGCCAAACTAAAAAGTCTGCTATCATGTTGAACACATTCTAAATGGAAATTACCTTACAGTGCATACACTGAAATCTGCAATTTACACAAGATGCAAAAGCCCACTGAATAAAAGCTTTGTTATAGTTTGACTATTTAACATTTATTAAAATCGAATAAGCAAAAAAAAGTTAAAATTTAAATAAGTAAGCGTAATAAAACAAAATAAAAAAATAAAATATGACAGTTATTACAGGATCTAAATGAAATTAAAAAAAACAAAATAAAATAATATACCTGATTATAAATGAATTAGCGTAATACAACAAATTGAAATTTGTCTTGTTTGCAAAAGACAAATTAAGAATTCCGCAATTTAAAATACCAAAAATCAAAAATCTTAATACTAAACTCCAGTAATATTAAGCTGACGGGCTTAGAATTGTCGCTAATACCAAATCGTAGTTACATAATGGGCTTTAAAGTCAAACAAACAACAAAAACAAAGGAGGTGTTGTAAAATCAAAAGTTCCCTAACGGTACGATAAACAAGCTATAAACTTGTTCGAGATTCAAATCAAAACTTTTAAATAACTTAACTCTCGTTCGCGCATTTTTGTCTTTTGGTGGAAAATTATGAATTTTGGTATAAAACGATTTTAATTTTTTTATTATCTTTGGTATAAGCCTCCCTTTTAGTATATAGTGCCGTTTTGAAGTTATATCGTGTACACATTTGTGTACATTATGAGTGAAGGGAGTTAAATATCATCGATTAGCAAATCTGAGGCTAAACGCCATCTCGTAGGAACGGAGCTATGTACGAGTTAATCCACATGTAGGAAACTATGAAGTTGTTAGTTAGATAGTAAATATTACAACCGCGAATTTCAAAAAATGTATTTGAGTTATACGCGGCATAATATTTCTAACTGAGCTACGCAAGTGCAAAAATTTGTTTATATAATTGCAGAAACCATCTTAGAGACCAGTGGACAGCTGTTTCGTCCGATTTGGACTCCTCAGCACTGGAATACTCTAATGCAGTTTCCACAACTATATAAAACAAATTGCCATATCATCGATTAGCTATCAACTGCATTTTGGTTTTTAGGCCATTTAAAAATAATCATACATGAAAAAATATATTTATTTGGAATGATATTTCAAAAAAACTGGTGTGGTCAGCAGACGACTTTCCTATACGGAATGATGAAGGAATGTCTACATATTTTTTAAGGTTATGTTGTCATAAAACTACTTTGAAGTGATATTTACACGTTTGTTTTAATTTCCTAGCATGCTATAATTTTTTTGAAATTTTTCTCTTCAATTTCATTAAGATATAACCGAAATATAGTAAATTGAGCTTATGTTGTCGTATCAAATAACGCGAGAAATAACGCCTATATTTGTGCGCCTCGATATTATTGATTTTCCTTCAGTAAAAATTTTACCTTATCTTGCTTTCCCTTCAAGATATAGAACATTTTTCTAAAAAAATAATCGTCGCAAGCAGGATTCGAACCTATATTATATTCGTGAATTCATTTTAAATTATAGATAAAATATCTAATTCTGTTAATGTTAGAAACATTTTGATTTAAATAAATTTTTAGAAAGAATTATCTTTATAAGAAACTGTAACATCATTTACATACGTACAAATTTATATAAGAAAAACTGTTAAAAATGGCGGATACACCCACTTTTGGTTTCTTTATCAGACCTATCTTTTGATAAAACCGAGAAAAACCAGCTCCATACCATAGTTTAAGTCACTATGACTTTTGGTTCAAGGATTATCGTGGGTACATCGTTACACACAGACGTCCAAAATGTTTTTGTGAAAAATACATTTTTCTGATTCAGGGGACCTGGAAACGTAGAATTATGCAAAAAAATTGCGACAGTTACTTTGTTTAGTTAAACATAACATAACATTTGGTCCTTATATGTTCTTTACATTGTGCTACATTGCATTTGAAGCAAAGTTTTTGTCATCAATTATAGGCAAATGATCAATCTTGTCTAGCCGAACATTTTTTGAACGTAGGGGTTGTAGGTATTGGAGATTGTGGAGAAGTGATGATGACGGACGTACTCTCTTTTTCAATAAAATCGGCGTTTTATTGCACTTGATAAAATCCTCCCCAATGTATGCTCTAAAGTACAAAAGGTTTATAACAGAGTTTTTGAGTAGATCTACATCTTTTGCATTGGACTTGTATTTCAGCTAGCTGTTTACATACACCAGATCTATTTCGTGTGTAAATAACCGCAATCTCCATTTTCTGGACCTTATAAATGTCCTATAAATATTAACTAAAAAATCTAGCTTATCATCTATATTGTATTGTCTAATTACTTCAGAACGCGTTTCTTCAATGTATTTATGAGAAGCTTTGTTCTATCTCCTGCATTGATTTGTGTTGCTAATATCCATGTTGTTGGATGCCATGATAACTGGATTATTGTGAATCCATTTTGTAAGGACATCTTTATCTTTGCTAATCAACTGTTCCGAGATACTTCTACTAGTCTTCTTCATATCCTTATCTGGTATAAATTGTACACTTTGTTATGTAATTTTTTTTGCCAATTTTAGCATTATAGAACCCCCTAAACCAAACATCTGCAACTGCTAGTAACTCAGGCTCCTGGTAAATTATAAAATCATAAAACTTTCCGCTGCTACCACAAAGACCAAAAATCTTGATTTCCCAAGGACCAGGATTGCCACAAACGTTTTACATTTAATGTGCCCTTAAACATTTTGGCCCTATTCTATTGTAAAGTGCGCAAATTTTGCAAAATTTGTCTGGCTTATTTGTGACATCTACGAAATAAAAGTTCGGTCGTAACTAAACTAAATGTGTAGTTTTGGCTCCCAATTATTTTCAACACAAGGATAGTGTATATTCCCCATTATAATGTGCATGCCCACAAACTGCTTGATTTCAGAAACATTTCTAGATGCAACCGTAACTTGATTTTCTACTGCGTATAAATTTGTAAAATAAACCATATCTTAAAATAAATCATGTGCAAAATATTTTATAAAATATGATAAAGGGCTCTCTAGAGTTAGCACATATTCAAAAAGTCTCTGTACATACAATTATATTGGAAGAGTAATATAAGTTACGTTTTTTTCCATTTAACATTTTTTTTGTCAATTCATTGTTATTAAAAAAATGACTCATTATTTTCTTGGTTGACTGAGCCTAGCTCTGAGGTGGATGTTGATAGTCTAGGTAACTCATTACTTACTTCTAGTACTTTAGTGATCTCATCATCGTCGGCTAAAATAATAATTTTTATCTTTTTCTTCATCGCCAGAGGTAGCTTCAAGATCAGATAAGCAGTTTTTGATCAATTCTAACAGTTTTTGTTCGGTAAGTAGTCTCTTTCGCGACATTGTCTATTAACTGTAAAATATTAAAAATTAATTTAACAATGACGGAAAGTAAAGTTATGTTTACCTGGTTTGTGCGACCGCTGCTTTACAATGTACAGAAGCGTGTACAAAAGTTTACTGACAAAAATTTAAAAACAAAACAAAAAAAAACACTACAAAAAATAGGCAAAACTAAATGTTCGAAATGAAATAAAAGACATACACAAATGTGTACAGCATGATGAACTAAATGCAAATCATAATTAATAAGGTAGCTTCAAGTAGTGGACATTTTGATTGGTTGTAAAACATTCAAAACAATACTGCCAACAATTTGGGTAGTTCATAAGACTGCACTAGGTCCGTCAGAAAATCATTAAACTACCAAAAAGGCGAAACTGAATTTTAAAAACCAAAAAGACATATTTTAATGTCTTCGGTATTCCTACCTTATTTGAAAACTGTCTTGTAAAATTTTTAAAAAAGACCATCTAGAAAGCAAATAAACTAAACAAGGATACTTAAGAAATTCGAACGTACTTGAGCATCAAAAAATTTGTCTCACAAAAAACGCAAAATCATCAAGTGATAAGGAAACATAAATGACTTAAGCAAACGAGTGTACTAGTATATAAAATTACAATCTAAATCTTTGAAACAAAAAACTAATGACTGCCGAAACTAATAAATTATAAAGTGCACCCAAAACACACGACAATAAAATCAACCTAAATGACTCAAGTACATTTGCACTAAATACGTACCTATAAAATGAAAATTAAAATAAAGAAGAAATTAAAAACGTGAAATAACTTTGATAAGATAATAGACATTACAAACGACAATACATAAAGCTACTTAAATACCAGGTCTATCTCGAAAGAATAGGCGCCCACAGCAAAATTTTGAGAGATTTGGTATGCCGCTGAACAAATCTGTCAATACGATATGTCTGTTAGTGGGTAATTGTAGACCCGGTCGGTGAAATACCCAGTCGCTATAGAAACAAGTCGCTGCTAGTTTGTTTCCGGTGTATATCTCGTAAACTTTGATTGTTTTGCGATAATATTTATAGTACTAGTATAGAAAACGTCCGTGCTTATGGAAAATTAAATACCCATATTATGTTAATAAGAATCTCAAGAGAAAGGCTTACAAAGAATTAGTATTGTTTTTAAAAACCACCTGGTCTTTTTAAAAGTCGAAATTCATTATTATGATTACATTATATCTACTAGAGGCTAAAAAATGTGCCATGTACTGATCCTGATATGAATTTTTTTTACTTTATTTAGATAGTAGAAGATAAATACGCTATAAACTATTTAATAATAAAACTTACAGAAATATCGAAAAAAATGAATTAAAACTGATTTAATTAATACCGAGGTTACCGCAATTTAGAAACAAAAAGGGAAATTATAATAAAGTTTTTGTTTTCACTGGTGACGTTTGTATTACAATTTTCCGCAGTGGATAATTCCGATGTAGTTGATTTCTCACAAACTGAGCTTTCGTTGCACGTCGCACTGGACATCTTCAGAGCCTGCTTGATTGCGTCTTAAAATTCTGTTTTATAGACTGGTCTGGAATCGATAAAGCTGATATTCAAATGTCCGGGTAAGGAAAACTAGAATTTTCAATTATATTAAAAAAGATTTTTAAACATAACAAGTTTTCTAAATTTTTTTTTATAATAGTTAGAAACATTAGCTAAAACTTTTTTAAACAAAATTTGATGATTTGTATCTATTATGTGTTTTGTTACTGTTAATTTGTTTTTTAATACAAATTAGTACGCTGTCACCTGTTTTTCTAATATATGTAGGGGCACAAGAGCAAGAAATGTTATGAACGCCGTTAGACTGATAAGAAATAACGTCTTCCACAGTATTTGTAATCAATTTAGGTAAAGTAGAAAACCGAGACGTAATGTTGTGTTTTGACAATATTTTTCCGACATGATCCGTAGTACTCTTAACATAGTGCAGATAATTGACACACAACGGTTAAGGCTTAGATTCCGCTGTTACTCTTGGTTTGGCATAAGTAAACTTTGTAATATATTGTGTAATTTTCCTACTGTACGATTAACATCTTAGTTGAATGATTTAATTTTTTTGTAGATTTTTGGGGCTGACTTACAGAAACAGCTCTTTCGAGTATCTAAAACGTTCATAAAAGTCAAAGAAGAATCCCTTTCTAATATTATATTGAAACAAGTATTTTGATGAATAGAGTTTAGTTGGCATAAAAAATCATTAACCTTGAAAAGACGTCGATGACAGTCATAAACATGTAATACCTAAAATTAAAAATTATGTCCAAACTTTGTAACTAAAAAAACCTGTTTATGCAAAAGTCTGAATCCTTAACAATTTTTTCAAGATCTTCCGATAAATACAATGTTGGTATGTAACCGTTATTTTCTTAGAAGTTGCAACAGAATAGCATGTGATTATAACTTACAAAGCTATTAAGGTAAATTTATAAATGTTTAAAGATAATTTGTGTTTAATGGGTGTTATTATTAAGAATGGAGCTTTACAAACTAAAAAAGTAATAACAAAATTGCAATATTGTTACTTAAGAAAGTGATATTGTAAAAGAAAACAAGAAGTTAATTACAGAAATGATGATAACGATAATTAAGTCTTTTTGCTTATAAACTAACGTTGCAAACAGAATCTAAAATATTTAATTTACGAAACAAATCCTTTCTACTTTATACGTACCGTTGAAACTAATGCAATAGCATCTACACAGTTCTTAATGATTTCATTTTCAAATTTTATAATCGTGGTGCTCGGAATATTTGTACAAGTCTTTTATTATGGTTTCATAATTCATTATCTTCTACGGTAATAGTTTTGATCTGTAGGGAAATGAAATTGATCAAACACAATGCACAATATCGTCTAATGGCAAATAAACATACAATCTATCGTATTATTTGTTAATCTTAAAAAAAATTAATTAATGAAACAATATATCACTTGATGCTGCTTACTTTATTCTAGATGCTATGTTAAATTTAATATTGGTCATAACTCCTTAAGTATTGAGTTTTGAATAAAAGTGTATAAAGCACTTCGTCTTAAAATTGTCTAAGGAATACGATCTTATACTATGGTCATTGAGCTACAGACACCCTGTGTAATATAAACAGTAATATGCAAATATGTATGCAACATTAGTTTGAAAACTATATAAAGATAAAATTCTTGCAAAACAAAACAAAAAAAATTTTGCTTATTAGCTTATTCGTATAAATGCTTGTAACCATAAATAATTTAAAATTTCATAAAATGTCTTATTGTTTATTCTTAAAATATAAATTTATATAACATTCTGTATTTTGATAAGAAATATTTAAAACTGTTTTATTTTGTTTAAATCATGTAGAAATTTTAAATCTTTTCATTTAATTAAGGGTGGGTTAAACGATAATATTTTAAACATAACAATAGCAATCCTAGGTTACTAGGTAATATTCAGCAATCTGGAAGTAATTCAGGTCTATCTACGCGTGACCTTACCTGGACCTACCAAATTTTAGATAAAAATTTAATTAAAACTTGTAAATATAAAATTAAAATGAGTTGATTAAGTTAAAATATTATTTTAAAAACATAAATTTTTAAGAGACAAGCAAAGAAAATTATTAAAAAAATTGTGGACACATTTTCAATTTTTGAAACAAATTTTAAAAAACATTAGGTCTAAATTATATTACTTTAACGAGTATTGTTAAAATAACAACCATTTCGCAAATAATTAAGAATATAAGGTAAAATAAATACGTTAATATCTTGTTCACGTTAATATTTTATGTACGTATTTATATACAGAGTGTTTTTTAATAACATGATAATATTTAGCAAATTTTAATTTGAAAAAAAGCTTTATATGGACGTATGTCTTAAAAGTCTTAACTTTTATACTACAGGGTGCCAATATTAAAAAAAAAAAAAAATTTTATGGTAATTTTGATATGACTGTAAAGACACCAAACATTGAGAGAGGGGTTTGGAATTTAATTGAAGCCAGTTTTTCTTGAAACGCAATCAAAAAAGTTCACAATAATCATTTTTTCTTAAAATAGACCCAAAAATAATATAATAATATCTTAAATATTAGCATGTTTTTAAAGAACACCCTGTATACAAACACACATATATTAAAATTAGTAAAAAAGATTACACTGAAACTAAAACTACGTTTAAAAAAAATTTTTACTTTTCTTTTTGTTTTGTTTTCATGACACCACAAGGTTGTAAAAAACACTAAATATCTATAAGTTGATCACATTTTTCTGTGAATTTAAAGTTTTCAAAAAACCGTACTCGATGAACATCTAATGCAGTTGATTTTATTTCTTAATTGTTACTTTTTACAACATTGTGAAGAAGAAGCTTTTGATAGTAGCTTTTTATGCTGGGTTTAACAATTTTATCTATTGGTTAAAGTTTTGACGTTGTATTAGCCAGCAAACAAGAAATTTATTGTTCTACAGTTTTTTATTCTGAATGATTTTGGTGTAATTGATGTCTCATAAGCCGAGCTTTTGTTACACGCCGTAGTTGACATCTTCAAGACCTGGAGAAAAGTAAAGGTTTTTACTGTAAGGTGTGACAAAGTTTGACTAATGAGAAATCTACAGAAATAACCGATATATTCTACTATAAATTTACTGTTTTTTACATTAAGATGCGTTAACCCATTGACTGCACTCTACAAAGTGATTAGTACGTGCATACCTTCAGCTAGTATTTATTGTCAGTCAAATAAATATATGTGTATACACGCCAGGAGTTACCATTATGTATTTTTGGAATTAGTGCTCATAGTCGTGTTGTGGTCTTTATCGCATAATTAAGTCAATTAAGTCACCTTTTTTTGGCAAAAGCAATATACAGTCACGGAATACTTCTTTGCGTGATTTTCACCACAAGTAGATACTTAATAACCTTTAGTTTGAAGTTGTAAACACTCAAGCCGTTATTGCTGTAATAACTGAAAAATGTGTATAGTGTATACCAAGCCATCTCAAAATTTTTTTACTGCATAGGTAATATGCTAACATTTGGTCTAGTTTGTCGATTCTTTCCATGTTTTTATTACATTTGATCACAGTTACTGACTTCTCTCTTTCTATTCTTTACGCTTTTTATCTCATTGCAAAACTCAGAAGAGATGTGTGTAACATCTCTCTTGTCTTGCCATTTGTCTACCAATATTCCAATTGTTTAACATTTACGCAAGTTAACAGATCTTACTTCACAAGCTGAGCTTTTGTCGCACTTCGTAGTGGACATCTTCACAGCAAAAAATAAGCTAATTTACTGCACAGAGCTGTTTTTTGAGTCAACTTTAAAATTATCAAACATATTTAAATCATTTGGCTAAGGTGTTAGTTGCAACTAATTACAATAGAACTAGAATTACACAATTTAGTTAACTTACTTTTACTAAACCAAGAGTAACAGCGGAATCTAAGGTTTTGACTAATGTTTCTAATTACTATCAGCAAAAAATAAAAACGTTTATTGAAATTTAAAAAAATCTTTTAATACTAATCGATATTCTAGTTTTTTTTTACCGGATATTTGGAAACCAGTTTTATCAATCGGAGGCTAATCTATAAAAGCAAGGCTTTAATATGCAGGCAATCAGTTTATTTCAAGTTTTAAAGATGTCTACTGTGACGTGCGGGTTGTAAGGAATCAACCACACAATAATCATCCAGAATGGAAAATTGTATTATAAAAACAACCTGAATTATATTATGATCAATTCTATTATTTTTATTTATTTGATGTTATGGTATTATTTTTCTAAAATATCAGGGCACCAATTTTATCTTATAAGTTCATAAGGTTGATAAAATTTTTTTGCATTTTAATATAAACCAAGGCTAAATTTTTGAATATTTTGTCAAAGTTTAACAATGTTACATGATTTCAAAACTTGTCTATACAATGCTAATTGCAAATATATATCTTGTAAATTATTTAATAAATTTACTACTCTGTTAATTAGCGCAATCATCAAAACTTTTATTTTTTGTTTAAATTTAGATTCAGAAAACTAATTGTATATAGAGTTATGTAATATTAGAAAATCGCATGTGTTAAATTATAGCTGCGCCTGTTAACGTAGAAAACTTTTAAGACTACGCGTAATGGTTCTTTATTCTAATCTTTCTTTAATAAAAAAAATAGTTTTTTTTTATAAAATAAACAAGGTTCTGTTTGTTTATTAACTGAAAAATTGCATTGTGGTGAGCACTAAATTTTCTAAATAAGTGGAAAAAGTTTGAAGCAAATCAAAAATTATTGAAAATATCTAGTCAAAATGCTTAAAGTTTTTGTAGAATTGCAGTAAACGTAAGTAAGTAAATCATTTTTATGGAGTTTAGAATCTTTGTAGTGGTTCTTTGTTTACTTCTTAAAATGCAACGATTTTTTTCTTGTCTGTTTTAGAAGTTTATAATTTGGTTTGGTTCACGTGTTTATTGCCTAACTCTTTAAAGATTGTAGGTGAGATTTCGATTGCTCGTTTGAATTTTTTGAATTCTATCAGGCTTTAATAAAGCCTTTTACAATAGTAGAAGAAACCTTGGCAGTTTTGGTGACAACATTAACACGGTTTAAACCTGGATTTTTGAGGTAATGTAGTTTACTCATTCAACTGCATTGCGATTGCAGTAAAAATTGTATTAGAACAAAATCTGAAATAGATATAATCCACCAATTAGTAAATTCCTGAATAACAAAAATTATTTTATCTGATTTTAATGACGCACGTATTTCTACACAACCCACCGTTGATTCTCATATAGTGTGCATGCATTTAATAAACAATTAGGAATTGTTTATTACGTTGCCAACCCACGAAAAAATATTTAAAAAAGAATTCATAAACATGAATTTATTTTTAAACTTAAAAGAAATTAGCGATGTTTACTTTTGTACCTATGTAAAACGTTTAAACAAGTATTTCTATTTTATAGATTTCGTTATTAACTTAACTACGTAAGTTGTTATCAAGAATGTTATTTTTATTTTTACCAAATTTTTATCTAATTTTATTATTTTTTTTAATTAGTTTTTTTTAAAGCACATGTTAAAAGCGTTTAATTTAAAATATGTTTTATATCTATTATTTTTTGAACAATGTTATTTTAATTTTGAATTTCAATAGTTACATTTAAACAATGTAAAAGTTGAAACGCAATAGTATAAATTTATAAATTTTTTATTTTTGTATGGTAAAACTAAAATAAACTCAATTATATAGTATTATTAAAATTACAACAACAAAATGCATTAAACTTATTTCAATAAGAATAAAACATCGTAAATTAAAATATAGTAACAAAATAGATTTAAATTAAACAGTTCTATAAAGGCTTAAACGTATTCTCAAATATAATTTATTGAGTTTTTAATATTTTTTTTACTACAATACTCGCTACAATGTTTTCATAAAAGTTTCAAGTTTAGAATAAAACAAAACTTTTTAAAAGCTTTCTTAATACATTAAAATTTTTGTAAAGATTAATAATTATTAATTACTTGAATAACAGTATTAATGATTAGAAAAAATTAAAAAATAAATAATTTGTTTAAAACCTATGCAAAATCGTATTTTTTAAAGTAATTATTTAAGCACTTCCAAGACAAGATTATAATTCAATTATGAATTGTAATAGAAATTTTAATATATTATAAACAATTAGGGTTTTTTAGATTATACACCATTTATTCTATCATTTTGTTTTGTATTTAACATTTTGCAACTGTTTTCTTTTTTCCCTTTTTTTTTGATACAATGCATACGTTCAATAAAAGGTATAACAATAAATGTAGATGAATGCAGCAGAACTTGATATCAGATATAAGTCAATTACAATTAATTTAAACAACTTTAACAACCCAACAATACAGAAGTCTCAACAATAGAAGCTATTTATTATTAGAACTTCTAATGAGTTCTAAAGAACAAATAGAGGAAGTTTTAAATAACGTACCATGGCCATCTTGACCTATTTAGTTATACAAACAGTCACAGGAATAATTCGTTCTAGCACTAAACAAACTTTTCTGTAATTGCTTGTTATCGTTCTTTTATGTTTTCTCAAAGAACTAACTTCCTATAACACAGTAACCACGAAAAACAACAAACCAGTCTCAAAATCTTTGATCGTGCTCTAATACTTCAATTGTGAAATATAATATTAAAGCAAGGTGGCGCTGTTTGTAAACAAAATTTAATATTCAAAGAGTGTTTCGTCCTTGCTTGATTTAGTATTAGTTTACTTGTATTCATCAATGATTAATGCGCATTGTATTAAAATATTTATCTTTAAGTTTATTGGGTTTACCGTTCAATGTGGATTTGTAAATAAACAATTCCTAAATTTGATTTATATTTATGAAGTGTTTGCGTTGTTTTACTTCTTTTACTGTATCATATCTTTAAATTTTTTATGCAAACAAAAACAATGCTTGATGTTTGTTTTATTACTGAAGGTTGTTGTAAGTAATTTATCAGGAATAAATTTTATAATGCTATAACATTGTATAATGATAATAAAGCTGTAATGCTTTAATTATAAGTAAATAAATAAACATTGTGTGGGCTTTTTGCAAAGAAAAAGAAATACATTATAACGAAAAATATATTTATAAACCAAATCGGAAGTGATGTTTTTTTTTGTATTTTAAAGTTATTGTGCAGTTAAAGAACGAATTAATTTTGGCATATCCTCTAAAAGTGTCACAAGAATTCGTTTAGTTATTTTTGCAAATTAAATAAATAATTCGCAGACGTATTGATATTGTATACTATCTGTTTCTTTTCCGCTATTGATAATTTTTGTTGGTTATTTTTCCTGTCTAATAAATACAGATTGTAATTTTATTGATTTAAGTTTTAATTAATTATCTATACTATTGTGGTTGAGTATCTAATTAATAGTTGTGATAAATTTGCAAAAATATCTGACACAATGATAATTTTTTTCTGTGATAAATGGTTTTGTGTAAAGTAAGTATAAGCTAGGTAATATTTAAGATCTAATGGTTATAAATAAATGATTGTTGTTAATAAACAATATTATTAATAAAAAAACTATTAATAAAGATAAATCTGTAAATTAAATAGATTATTTGTTGTGCAAATGTATGATTGAGTTGTTAAAAACAGAATCTTTTAATTAGGAATAAAACTGTTACGGGTTTTTCATTCTTGTGGACCATCCCAAGAACCAGCTCATTTCTTCGAAGAGTAGATATGGATAGATTGTACCAAAATAGTAAATTTATACAATACAAATCAAAGTCACAAATAACCAACGTAGAAAACTTTAATGAAGGACGTTAATTAAACAGAAGATATCACAGGTCGAATAGCAATATAGTAATTCAACAAACGAGTATATAGGCAACACACCGTGCCAATGTAATTGGTAGAAGAAAAATCAACTTTATACTTTATAGAAATTGGCGTGATCATTAATAAATAACAATTTTCTTTAAGCAATGTGTTCATTTTACGGTTAACGTGATGAAAATGACAAACTAGGTAATGCAGCATAAAATGACAGTTATGAAACCAAATGCGAAGTTGCCAACTGAAATTGTTAAAGCATTTACAAAAGATACACAGTGACTGATAAAAAAATTATTAACGTTACACAGCACAAAAAACTAGATTACAATTTTGACTTCAGTCTTTCTGTATTAGATACAGAGTAAAATTATTACAAATGTGTGTCAGCAAAAATTGTATTGATTGCAAAACACAACAAAAATGTTAGTATTAATACAGACAAAAATTAGAGAAATATATATCACAATTTAATTTCTAAAATTTTGAAAAGCTTTGTTAGCTGTGAGACTTTTTCTGTAGTAGTATTTTGTTGTTTCTGATTGTAATTTTTAGATAATTTATTTTAAATTTCTTTTTTGCCTAAGTTACCTATGTTATCTATACATAGATTAGCTATAGTTGGAATTTAATTTTTAAATTTTTAACAATTTTACGTATTTAAACAGTAATTTAGTTGTGTGCTCTACGTAAACTTAATAATTTTTCTTTTTTATTAAATTATTGATTAATTAATGTTAAAATGTTGACACTTGTAACAATTAGTCAAAAAATCGATGTCAATTGATTTAAAATTCAAATTAAAAAAAACTTGAAAAAAAAATGTATTTGTTAAGAGTTAAAAGTTTTAATAATTCTAGTGGTAGAAAACATTATATTTAAATCACAGTTGAGAATGTTATTGTTACCTCTGTGAAGGTTAAGATTATAATATCTTAGTGTATATAATACTATTACCGATTCTTAATTTACATTATCAGTACAACTTAAGAAACATTTAAAAATTAAACGGATTTTCCAAAATAAGCGATTATTGAGAAAACTTAATTTTAGTTTAAGCATATCTTTATCATGAGTTTTAAAAATTATGTAATTGTCGGAAATCTATTGCTACTGCATCTATGTCTGTATAAAATAAATTTTAGGAAGTTGTCATCGTTAAAGGTTTAAGTACCGTAAAGTGGGGTGGATAGAAACAAGTTGACATCTTAACAAGTGTATACATTCCACAAAAAATGTTTAGAAACAATACAAATATATCGAAAGTCTAGTCCCAGTGGATATATTGCGTAAATAGTTTTATTTTGCTCCAGTCCAAACCAGGTTAGCTCCTTCAAAAATTACCTTGATTCTATTCACTTTTTATTAAAACTTAAAGAGGTTTATAAAGAACAGAAACTTTTTCTTATTTAGTAGAAAATTAACTCACTTGAAAACTTTGTCTAAAAAAAGTATAAGTATTATCATATTGGCGTGGGTAAATTAGTTAAGAGTTGTATGGTGGATTGGAAATCTTAAAAGTTGTCTTTAATTTTTATTCTTATTCTTACTATTCAAGTCCTCTACTGGAAACAATTTTTCGATTATCTGGATTGCAAGAAAAATGGTATTTAGAATATCAGGAAGCGTATACATGAATCCAGAATTTGATTTGGTATTCTTGCTCCGTAGGAATGTTGCTTGTATCTATTCTAAATTTTTATCGATAGGTGTAATATAAATATTTATGTTTTGTCTTCTGGCACAATCCTTATCTTGCTCTTTATCTCTTTTGATTTGATCTTCAACTTTGTCTCTACTTTTGTATTCTTCCTGATAACTGTCATCTAGTAATTCTTTCTCTTCCCCAAAACTTTTTAAACCAATACTGTTATTACTGTCATGAAATGTCATTTTTATTTTACAGTCAGTAGACTCAGATAAATCAGCACCACTTACACTTCTTCCTGCAGGAATCGCAATCTTTTTGCATCTCTTCTTTTTGACGGTTTTACCATTCCGTTAATATATTAACTACAGAATCATTGACAACATCAGCTGCATCATCAACACGTAGCTGCTCTTTGGTAGACTCGACAGAACCGCTTCACGATTAATTGAAACATTTTCTAAAACCGAATTGTATATATTTAATTTGATTGGGCTCAATTTCGTTCATCAGTTGCTTGAGTAGGTGGGGAAATCTATCCTTGGTTATGCTCGCACTCTTTAGCCCGTTATCCATTTTGTACGTTTCTATACTCTTCTCCTAATCGTTTCCAGTGGTCTGGAGAAGTCCACATCAAGTGGCTGTGTTATACCCGTTGAATTAAGCGACAGAAAAATAAAGGAAATATTCTAGTCACAAAAACTTCATGATTTTAAGAGAACAATGGGAAGAAAAGTTATTTCCAATTAAAAACTTTTTTCCAGGAAGGTTTTTGCAGGCGGAAATTGTTTTTTTTTCGAACCAGTCTTTAAAAGAGCTAGACTTAAACCACCCAGTTGCAGTTCTGTTGTACCGTACTTCTTTCGGACCTCCAATAGTTTAATATGTATACATTATAAACAACATAAAAGAACAATAATTTCCCAGCTGCTGTGGCTGCAAAAATAATTAAACGTAGTTGCAGACTCTCTGGATAGCAATAACCCTGCTTAGAAATTACTTTTTTACGACCACGGTCAACACTAAATTTGGTTTTATCAAAATTGATTATATGCGTAGCTGGAAGATTTCGTAATTTTGCTGTTATATTATCGAAATACACATTTAATTATTTTCTGGAAACATTGCCTCGTGATCGTTTAATGTTTTGACACAGTCTAGTCCTTAGCCTATCTTGATGGCGTTTCATAAAACTGTATACAAAATCACAACCTGGTAATTTATTTTTGATTTCGTAATATTTTTTTTACTGTTAATATAATTTTTGAGTTGAGTCACAATCAGTGCTTCTTTTGCAAATCACAGTACCGCTTGTCCCCTCTGATTCATTAAGAAGGGGTTCTTGGCATGCCGTTACAAAACGGTATAGCGAATTCCGTACCTCTCGTACCTCCCCAAACAATGGATTCAAGTACCCTGAGGAGTTGCTCTTGGTTCGGTTTTTTGTATTGCTTGCTCTTAGGGCCTGGATTATACTCTCTCACCATTTTTCTGTATATACAAGAAAATTTGTTCAAGGTGAATAGAAACATGCAAAAATAGAAACACATGTTTTCTTCACCCCAATTCAATTCAATTGCAGATTTTTTAAATAATATTTAAAAACAGGAAAAACCTTCGAAAAACACAAAACACTCTCGGAAATAACAATAACTGGAGCATCATGTTATGGCAAAGATTTAATGTTCTTACCAGAATTCTTCCTTTAGATTATAATAAAGTTTACTAATACCTAAACAACTGAGAAACGTGTTGACAAACACAAAATTTATACGATTTAACTGTGTAAGAAATAAAAATACTGTGGCTTGTAGAATTACACCACTTTTTTTCTATTCACTTTGTTTTACGGTACACCAAAAGCAATGTCGCTAATTGCAACTGTAAAAAATCGGACACCAATACCCTCCGCTCAAATGTTATGCTGTCGCGTGCAGCGCGAATTTTAGTCGTTGTTGTGTGTGTGAGAAATCTACATCGCTGCAATTTTGCTTGGGGTCTGACAAACCCCACCCAACCATTCACGCGACATTTTGTCAGATACTTGAAGGTAAAGAATTTTGGTTTATTTCTTTGATTTTTGTCCCAAAAATAAACAAATTTTAGCTATCATGGCATCTGGCTATTATGAAAAAGAGCAAGAACGTCTATTAAACTTCTGGAAAGAGTTGAATGAAGAAGAAGAACATTTCATAGATTCAGACAGTGGAAGTGAAATTAGTATTGAAGGCTCTCAGGAGGCTGAAGAACTACAGGACAATATCACAAGGCTAGATTACGAACATGAAGTTGACGATGCTGAGGGAAACATTCTGGAAGAGGAAGACAGTTCAGACGATGATGAATTAGATAGAAGTTCTAGTACACATTATAAAGGTAAGGACGGCACGAAATGGTTGAAAACATATAGTAATAAGCGGGTTCGGACCAGGGCGAAAAATATAATAACGCATTTACCAGAAGTTTAGCGAAGTGTACGAGATTTAAAAACACCTCTTGATTGCTGGCTATCATTTATTGATAATGACATAATTTCAGACATAGCAAAATATACTACAATAAAAATAAAACAAAAAACTGTAAATTACAAACACAAGGACTTGTGCAATGATGCAAATGAAGTGGAAATTAAAGCGGTATTTGCAGGCGTGTTCAGGGCAAACCGCAGGAATTTAGAAGATTTTTGGAAAACTGATGGCACTGGCATAGATATATTTCCCGCAATCATGTTGGCCAAAAGATTCATGTTTTTGACAACTTGTCTACGATTTGATAACGTCGAAAACGGAGCAGAAAGACTGACAATAGACAAACCTGCTCCAATAAGAGCAATCTTTGACAAGTTTGTCGACAATTGTTAATCTGCAATCTCCAAGTGAGTATCTAACCTTAGACGAAAAGCTCGAGTCGTTCCGAGGGAGATGTTCCTTTCGGCAATACATTCCAAACAAGCCGGCGAATTACGGCATAAAAATACAAGCTTTTGTTGATGCTAAAACATTTTATACTTTGAAAATGGAGGTATATACAGGAAAGCAGCCTGATGGGCCATTTCAAATGAGTAACACTCCAAAAGACATAACTCTTATAATGGTTGCACCAATTTCAGGGACTAACCGAAATGTTACTTTTGATAATTGGTACACAAGTTATGACCTCATCCAGGAACTCTACAATAATTATAAACTCACGTCCGTCGGTACTCTAAGAAAAAACAAGCGACAAATTTCTTCACAATTTCTCTCAACTAAAAACAGGTCAGTGCTTTCCAGTTTATTTGGTTTTCAGAAAAACATCTATCTTGTCATATATGCCTAAGAAAGGCAAGAATGTTTTGCTTCTTTCATCGTTAAATTAAGATGATCCAATTAGTGAAGATTCGGGCGAGAAAATGCTTCCTGAAATTATAAGCTTTTATAATTCAACAAAGTCTGCATCCTATAACGTAGGTCGCAACAGCAAAAGATGGCCCCTAACAATTATGTTTTGTCTGCTAAACACTGCTGGCAACAACTCACAAGTTTTGTATAAGTTTAATACCGACGATCAGAAAATGAAAAGAAGAAATTATTTAAGATTTAGAGTTGGCCTTAATCAAAGAATATGCACAAGCTAGAAAAAATAATCCCAGGATGAAACGAGTTTTGGAGGAAAAAAATTAGCAGCATAATTGGAGAACAGTCAGAACAACCCCCAAATAAAAAACCAGCTGGTGTTCGTGGTCGATGTGGTGTTTGCCCTTGAAGGATGGTTTAAAAAACACTATATTCTTGCCATAAATGTAATATTTTTCTTTGTTTAGACCATGCTGTTATGCAATGCGAGTCCTGTGTTCATACATCCGATGCTGTATAATGTAGTACGAGCGTGTATCTATTCGATCAATTCCCTTATACTTCATGTAATGTTATTCTTATTTTTCTTGCCAACGTTTTAGAGAGTGTTATTTTTTAGTTTCTGTTTTGTAATTTATTTTAAATTGGCGTTCCATAAGATTTATATTTAAAAAAAGCACGTTTATATTTGACCAGATTAAAATACTGTTATTTTTTTAAAATATTAAAACATTTAAGACTCTAAATTTCTAGTGTTTTAATCAAATATGATAATTTTTCAAATAAAGACCATCTAAATTTAGTTGCGTATTTGTTCAATCCAAATGAGGCCAAAACAAATAATTTTAGTCAAATAATGCCTAAAAGTTTATTTTGTCCCAGATTATGACTTACAAACATTGGAGTCCGCTAGACCCCACCTGACCGCTTAAGTAACTTTTGACCACCCGACCGACGCCGGGTTAAACTTCTTTATATTCCATAAGAAAAACTTTTTTTTTAAGAAATGCGATGCAACAGAACCTTTGATACATTATAGAAGCTTACAGTTTTATGTAATTTTTGTATAGAAAAAAGTACGTTAAACTCAATTTTTTTCTATAGTGTGCTTTAGTGTAAAACGAAGTTAATAGCATTAGACTATAGAGTAAACTCTGGTAATTTGCATTGTTATTTTTATTTTGTTTTTCCTTGTGTTTTATAATTAGTCCGAAAGTATGTTCCTCCTCTATATTCCTTTTATTCATGGTTTAGTTCTAAATTTACAATCTATCGTTTTCACGGTATTTCTATGCTTTTCTTGTCTAAAGGTGATTTGTCTTTTGCAATTCTAACCAGTCTATTTTGTTTTATTCTTTCCATATGCGGATTTCATTCCAATTTCCGCTTGAGTGCCAAATCTCCTTAGTTTTCAATTTTACGTAATATTTTCATCTTAGCTGTTTTTAATGTTTTAATGTTTGTTTTGGTGGTGTCAGACCTGGTTTTCGCCGTTTAGGTAATAATTGGCCGTACTGTGCTTGTGTGTTATATTGATTTTGTTTTTATGTTCAAGAGTTTGTTTTTTCAGTTATGTTGGTACTTTCGGTTTCTTTTTGATAACATAATAATCATCGTGCATGTTCTGCATTGTTTCGAATTCTCTTTTCGGAAACGATTTTTTTAATTTACTTTGTTATTTCTGTTGTCAAGTTTTCGTCTTCATATTTCAGTAATGCGTTTGGAATTCTGTCTTGACGCAAGATTTTCCGATTTTTTAATGTTTTTATTGCATCGTTGACTTCTTTTTCTGTAATTATGGTACTCAATTATTACTTTTTTAAGAATAGTTTCGTGTTTGTTAGCATCTACTGTATATAGTTGTGTTAAATAATTAAGTTACGTACCTTTGTCTATTTTATTTGTTTTTGTTAGTTTGCTTACATGTTTTATTTCTCAATCCCTCATATCGTTCCAGTGAGTCATGCGTTTCAAAAAACTTATATTCTAAATGCGTTTTTTGTTTATATTTTATCTAGATTTTTTTCTAAACCAAAGAGCCCTATTTGGGATAACTTTGTTTTGACTGTTCTAGTTTCGGCGGTTTTTTAATTGTTTTTTTAATTTTATCTAAGTTTTTTTCTAGGCCATCCTCGGAAGTTATCGAGTTGACGGTTATTTCTTTTTATACTTTTCGTTGCTATAGTTTTTTTTGAACTCATTTCATAGAACTTTCACATTATTTTTTTTATTGTTTTTTTTCTTAAATGTGCTTTTCACGTCAGCCAAATTCAAAATTTTAACTTTTAGTATTTGAGATGGCAACACATCTTGATTGATTACGACATACTACTAGTACTACGTACTATTTTCAAAAGTATACTTGTATAATCCTTTGTAATTGTAAAACGTGTTATTAATTTTAAAGTTATTGAGTAGACAAAGGTTTACCATTAATTCTTTGTTGTCGTTGTGTTTTGTGCAATTTTTGTTTTATACCCAATACGACAGTCTTTTCTGCACGGGCGTTGAAATCACCTATCATTACTTGTTGTTCTTTAGGTGGTATTGTATCTAGAACGTTCTGTAAATAGTTGTAGAAATGTTTTTTAATGTTCTTTTCGGAGTAGTGACCCAATAAATTTGTTTTTTTGTTGATATTAGCATTTGTTGTTTCCTTTAGTAACTTTTCTTATAGCCTGTTCTTGTACAACTATCTAACATTTTTTTGCTGCAGCAGATATCATTTGAATCTATTCAGCGCTATATTTGCAGTTATTTCATATTGTTTTTCTTGTTTTTTTTGTTATCACTTGATATTTGATGGAATTATGCAAACTTAACATCTAATAGAGAATGGTCTAAAGTACAATTTGCAATTTTTTTAAAGCAACTATTAATCATTTATAACATTAATTTTTTTAAATTGTGAAATAATCAATAATAAACTTTTGTTGTAATAAAGATAATTAATACTTTAAACTTTTACTGCTGTCTTACTGTCTGCTAGCCAACTATTGCGTTTTAATCATGGCACGATATTGTTATAAGTATATTTTTTGCTGAAATGTAAATACAGTTTTTCAAATATTGTTTTAGTTATTTTTGTATGAATTGTCACTTGTTTGCCGTCTCCACTGTTAAAAAAATGCGTATTGTATCCAACATTTACAGGGGGTAGGGAGCGCAAACGAAAAGAACCTTCATTTATTTATTTACATACTCGACATCGTTAGAAACGTTTTATTTAATCACGACGCCATCCGCATTATTGTAAATAATTCTTCTTTCTACTTAATTTTTCTTGTAGGTTATTTCTATTACGTGTTTAGCAACATACTGGTAAATAATAGTTTGATGATGGTGTCCACATGTTACTGTCTAATCTTCAACCTTATGTAACTCAGTTTGTCTTAAGTAGGTTGACGTTTAACCATTAAGGTTTCTTTAATCAGTAATATGTAATTGAGGCCAGTTTTAGGCACAGCACTTTGTATATGTAAGTTTACGTACTACGTACGTCTTTTCACTAAAATAATAACAAGTAGTGAACGTTACTACTTGTTAGCGTAAATTTGGGTGAGGTACGTTTTTAGTACTCATTTTATTCTTTGCTATTAATTATAATTGTCGTTAATCAATTCGATTCGCAACTGCATGTAAGCAAAGTACTTGATCGATTACGTTTGAAGTTACGTACTTTTTTTGCTATTAAATTTTGTAGATTGTTAGTACTCTGTTAAAGTCAAATTATATGTAGTGCATGTTATAGTTGGATAAAACTAGCTGTTCGAAGTGTTACTCGATCTAAGGGACCTGCATCATTATTATTAACCCTGATATTTGTTGATTAATTCTTCATTGATATTTATTTGCTATTGTTCTATCTCGTTTTAACTTCAATCTTTTTCTTTTTGTATTCGTTGTTATACACTGTGTTTTACAATTTGTTTGCTTTCAGTGTTTGACATATATAAACGGGAAAAATTCTTCTACCGTTTTGGCACTTTTATAATAAGAACACCGAGTACTATCTGTGATTCAAGTTATAGTTAAAATTCAAAAGTGTTTGATGGCAAAGCCATCTCATAGTATGATTTTACTATGCCTAAAGTTTACTGTAGATAGCTATAAACGGTGGTAAAACGTTGAATTAGTTTAACACCAGCGAAATTCAAAATATGCTTTGAATAATTCTGCGGGATAAAACCATAACGTAAAAAGACATTGGGGGTAAAGCAATGTCAATGCAATTGTGTAAACGCCATCAGAGTGAACTACTGGACGACGTGTGGTTTTTTGAGGCTCATCAGCAGTAGGAGATAGACTCTAATGTAGTTCCCACAATTGCATTGAGACTTTTGAATCGTAACTTTGTCATACTTAAATATAAGCTATAAGGGGCGTCAATGCAATCGTAGGAACTACATTAAAATGTATCTTCTACTGCTGATGAGCTCCAAAAGGGCTAAACGGCCGTCCAGTAGTTCACTCTGATAGCGTTTACACAATTGCATTGACATTGCTTTACCCTCAATGTCTTTTTACGTTGTGGTTTTATCCCGCAGAATTATTCAAAGCATATTTTGAATTTCGCGGGTGTTAAACTAATTCAACGTGTTACTACCGTTTATAGCTATTTACAGTTATAGTTAAATTTACGTAACAGACTATCAAACCATTGCTTTAATTTGTAGGGATTTTGCACGTTGTGGGTAGCAAAAAAAACATGTAATAACCACAACAAAGAAAACTACACTAACTTAAAGCAAACATGATTATTATGATAAGACGTTCTTGTTATATGATTATATTTCTTCTACCAAATGTCAACTGTTGGTTATTGAGATGACGCTAAATATAAATTTTCAGGAATCCACCAATGCAATTTTGTAAGAGTAATCGTAAGTGATCTTTTAGCTGCTGCTCACCATCTAAGAAGACTAAGATATTGTCAATGTAGCAGCAGTAAAATTTTATACTTTAAAGAACGAAATTTATAAAACGCTGAAAAACATTACATAGACCAAATGTCATGCAGGTCAACTTAAACAAACCGAATGGTTTAATGACAGAAAAGACTTTCTTGTCTTGCAGTTGGTGTGCAAAGTTTTGTAAATGGCCGATTAGATTTCGGTAAGGTTTTTTTGGGACCAGGTGAAAAAGACTTACTCACTGACTTTTACACGGTCTATACATACCCAGCTTCATTATGTACTCAAATTCCAGTTGTTGGTTTGTAACGTTTCTGGAGATAACCGTCAAGATTTTTTAGAAAAGACCATGTGATATAGTGTTTTATTTCATGTTTTTTTTCAATACAAAGATTTTCTTGATTTTAAAAATTAAAAGAATTTGATACTTGAAATTTTTTATTTTAATTGCTAGTAATAGCAAGTTCTGTGCACTTTTTAGTTCAGTTTTTAACGCTTTAGATCAGGTAATGTCTTTCTTTATTTAAAAAATAGGCTTCTAGTATGAAACGCGACACAGCTGCTATACAAAATGTTTACTCAAATAAGGGAGATAGATCTAGATTGAGCAAGACGAGTAATCAAGTTACTCTTTACAGTTTGGTATTTGTTTTCTTGTGGTAGGTTAATAATGACGTTTAAAACTTGCTTTAGCATTTCACTGTCCAATGCTGCAATAATTGTGTTGTCTGATTGTGTGTTGCCTGTTTATAGTTTCTAAAGAGAACGATAAAGATATGTTTCCGTTTGTTGTAGAAACGTCAGCAATGAGTAAATTGTCTGTATCCATCATCTTCTAAGTTATAAATACGCGTGGATTCTTTACTCGTTTTTGAGATCACTAATGTGGCGGGTAAAAATACTTGTAATTACCACCGCAAAGAACTACACTTACGTGAAATAAACTTAATTTTAATAACAAAAAGGATTATTTTAATAACGTAAGCGTTCGTGTTACTCTACAACAAATTTAATGTTTGTTGTTTCACCAACGGCTCCTCGGTTTACGAGATAGATGTTTTTTCCGAACCAATCAAGCTATTAATTTGGTTTATGTTTTCAATCGAAAACTTGTTGATAAATCTTTGTGGTAGAGGTACTTTAAAATCTTGGCATTTGACAATCACTTGCTCCCCAAATTTGCCATCGATTGTACTAAAACACTTAATTTTATGCTGCTCATTTATTGATAGACTTTTTGCATTCACTTAAGAAACCAAATGAGAAGTTTCGTTCAAGTTTGCAAAAAATGATTCCATCTTAATTTCTTTCTTAAATTTAATAAAACGAATAAGGGTTATTAAAATCTTCACAAATATTACCTTTATATACACACAACAGCATCCCCACCATCGCTACGAACTTCCCCGACTGCCCGAAACAAAAAGACTCCTTCGACGTTTTACAATTACCTCACCACCAATACGATCTATCCCGAATTACCAAATACGAATGCAACTCGAGCATACCCGAAACGAAACGATAGCAACAAAACTTCACGATCTCTTACAGATCTTACTCGAGTGATCCAGAACCGGCCCTAATATACTACTAACGACATTAAATCACACGCGTTGGGAATTATTTACACCAGATTTTCATTGACAACTGTTGATTATTGCGTTGGCGCTAAATTTAAAATTTAAAGATCCGATTTACTACTTTAGGCAATGTATCAGTTATACTCTGATTTGTTCTGTTTGTAGATATAAATACATAATGAAGTAACTGCTTATTATTAATGGTTTGAAAATTTTGACAATATTTCTTAATTTACGTTGTAACGTACGTTTTAAGATAATCTAACAAAATAATGTAAAAAAAACACATTAACGCCAGGATTAACACAGTCATTTAAAATAAATATATTTAAGTCGTAACAATTCTAAATTATTTGTGTTAGCGAGTCTACGATAAGAGCCCGAAATGTGTATTTGATAATATTTTCATATAAATTACACGTTAAAGAACATTAAATAAATGTATAATTTATTTTGTAAAAAGCAATTTCAGAAGATATTTCTGTGACGCAAAATAACATTTACTTTTAACAACTAAATTAAACCTTAAGAGAAAACGGTGGTAAAGAAATATTTACTCTAATTCTATATCAAACTGAAAAGGAAACCTTCTACATTAGATCAAGAGGTCAAAAATCTAATATACCCTTTATCCAGGTCGAATAAACCACATACACACGTCGTTGGAAGGACAAAAAAAACCGAACGTAATTACATAAAATAATTGCAAACGTAATTTAAAAAATTTTATTAACGTTAAGATTAATGCTTTAGACGCTATACAAACCGTATTTAATTTAAAGTTGTAAATGCTACATTTACATGAATGTAGTTGGCCCGTTTTTGTTTTACTGCCGTACGTGAGTACTTGAAAATGTTTTCATTACATCCAAATTTAGAATACTAAAAGCCAAATTAGCCTAATTATAATTTTTACGTTCTTTTGTATTTTAATTCATTCGCCAACATCAATGGTTAAGTAGTGCGCTTCAGACAATTACAAGTTTCAGTTGGAAAGTTTCAAAAATATTTGCACTTAGATAAGACAAGTTTAAGCTTGCGCTTCTATAGATAAAAGTCATTAATTAGAACAAAAGAGCAATCTGCAGTAAAAATATAGGAAAAGCAAGTACGAAAATAAGTTTTAGTTTTGGATCCGAGTGGAGTTTTATAAATTCACCAAATCTCTAAGGGCAGTAGTTTGTAAATTGATTAAATTAATTTATCTAAATTTAAGTATTTTTGTTTAATTTGCATTTAGGCGTTTACTACAAAATTAATATTGTTTTATTATGAGACAAAGTATGAAAAGTTTTGATGCAAATAATTCGATTGGGTTTTAAACTTTGACCTTTTTGAATGTTTTCCTAATTACTACACCTACTAACGTAACTAACATTAAAAATAAATATTTTGTTTAGCTTATCAACATTAATACCTTTTAACAGTAATTTTATAATGTTAAAAGTTTTTTTTAATTAAAGTATTTAATTTTGTTAAAACACCAAACTTTTCTTTTGTTGGAAAATTGTTCCCGTATTAATAACTCATTGTTTAATCCTTAGATGCACACGGGCCTCCGAGACCCGATATGGTGTTAAAAGTTTTGCAACTTCTTTAATTTAAAATATTTGTAAGTTATGACTTTATTGAACTTTTGAATTATTTTTTTAACTAAAAAAAATATATTTTAAGGCAGGTAAATTTAAACATTGCAGAATACGTATCTATAAAGCATATTTTGTAAATGCGTTTAAAGCTATGTATTTTAAAATAACTTAGTTCATGTTTTATTAGAACATAGAGCTTAAGGTTATAAACTTTGTAGTAAACAGTTTGTCAATAAACTCTAACGATATATCAAACATGTTAAACTGTACTTGCTTATAATGTTTATAAAAGTTGTTTAAAGTTTTATAGAAAATATTGCGTCTGTTTTAAAATTTTACGGTATTCTGTGTTCCCATTGAATATGCGCAAATAAATTAAGTATATTACGCTAAAATTTTATTAACCAGAAAACGTAATAAAAATAACTTTAAATTAATACTTTCTTTTTGTTGAGACATCATAAAATTCTTACATTTTCTTAAATGTATTCTTTATATTATACACTGTGACTATAGATGCTAACTTAAATACAGTGCACATTGAGACTTGCGGCTTTTGATAACAATAACCGAATGATAACAGAATCCCATGTTAAAAAAAACAAATGTTTATTGGTTACAAAACAGTAAATACATACAGCGTGTAACTGATTTTTAATAAAACTGAGTTTTAATAAAACTTTAAAAAATTTCAGCTAGATAAATTTAAAGTTACTGACCTGTTGCAGAAATAGATAATAATGTTACGATGTTTAATTTACTGGCTGACATTAAAAATAAAAATTAATAAAAAACACTATTATCCTATAAGACTTAGTTAAATTAAGTTGTTATTCCAAAAACTGCGTATCTTTCCAAAGTTCACTAAGAAAATTCAGCTAAAAAATTTATTTAAATCCGGATATTGTTCATGTATAGCAACAAACCTGAGAAGAACTAAAATTATGATTGCTATAAACAATGTTTTTTTTTCTATATAGTAGCATACATCCGACCCGTTCTTTAGTGAAATAATAAAATTACTCGACTGATAACATTATTCTTAATTCTAATAAGCGGCGTAGAAACTGTAGAATGAGTTGTTACTACCACGTTACAGAAGAAAATTGGGAACAACTATTGGGTGGCCGTTACGTAATGACAACAATTTTGAACATCGAAATTTTTTTTGTGATTTTGGTTACTATTCTGTGGATGTGCTCTATGTTTGCGGAAGCAAAATTAATGATCTGGTGATTGTTCAAAATAAATATAGAGAGTTGCTCTTGTAGTAGTTTTTTGAACTCTTTTAATAGAACTGATAGTAGGCAAATTAGTCAATATGATGATGGTGTTTTCTGGCTTAGGAATAAGTTTTTTATTAACATTTTTTATTATTTAGAAAGATGACAAAAGTTATAAACTAGGTAGTATTTTTTACGTGGTAGTTCTTGAAGGTTATTGTCTGTAATTAAGTCTTGACCTGGGAATTAACGTTTGTATTTGGGTGATTTTGAATGACCTGATTAGTGGACTTACTTCTAGTAGATGCTGTCATTTTTCCGATTAATTTTTATCCGACCAAAATAGTCTAAACACATTTGCTAGGTGTTCAGCAAAAGCATTTGCTTTTTTACAGTCGCTTTTAGTGTCAGTGTTGTATTGGCTTCGTATTACGGTTTAATGCTGTTTAGGTAGCTTAAGTATCTAGTTGCTTTTCATAACGAGCAGTCATTAGTTTCAAGCCGGAAAAAATGTTTTAAGTAATTTTGTACGTTTTGGTTTTTGATTTCAGATAGAAGATTTTTGAGTATAGCAAATGCCTGATTTAGAATTTTTGTTGTTCACGTGTGTCTTGTTATTTGTTATCTCCTCTTTAAATCTTATGACTGTGATCAAACACTGGTTCGATTTTAATGGAATATCAGTGTTTGGTTTTTTGGACTATTTCATAAAAAAAATTTCAGTTCTGATGTTTGTTGAAAAATTTGAATGCTCTTTGAGTAGTATGCTGATGCCTGTTGTTTATTTTTCACGAAGCCAAGGTTAAGTAGAGTAGGAAACATGATGAGGTCTGTAGGCCAATATATGGGTTTCTTTGTAGACAAAAGTAAAACTCCCGAATTGTTTATAGCTTCAGCATTTTTCTGTCCTTTGTAGTACTTATTCTGGAACCACAGTTAGTATATTTTGCATTGTCTCCAAAGATAAATCTACTGCCTAGTGTATGGAAATAGTATTTGTAGTTTTGTTGTTTGTTGTTGTGTAGTAATGAGTACTGCTGATATAGTAAATGATCCTAGTCAGACTTTTGCAATTATAAATGTGGCTCATAACCAAGATTTACTGTAATTCAGGAGTTTCTGGTGTTTGATTGTATTTGTAACGATTATGACGGTGCCAACAGAAGCTTTGTTGTTTAGGTGCTGCGTTGCGTAGAGAGCAGAACATGGTGCTTTAAGGTAGCTGGGTTTGGTAAAGTGGGTTTTCAAGATTAGAACTATGTCAAAACATTAAATAATAATAAAGGAAATGAGTTCTTCTTTGTGGCACATCAATCCGTTGGAGTTTCAGACTACTGTGTTGGGTCATTATAAGTTTTAAATACAACTGTGGTTAGCAGGTTTAACATAGAACTGATGTGCTCCATTAGTTGCCTTATCATTTGTTTTAGATTTGCTATGTTATTGGAATACTGTGAAAGCTTCGAGCTACATAATTGGGCTTCGTATTAACGTTGTATAGAGTGTTATTGGTGGTTGCTTGTGCATTTAACGCGTTTGGTAGTACGATCGCACACGTTTTTTGTGTGAATATGTTTTTGACATCTAGAGCACGAAAGTATGTTTTTTTTGACAAGGTAGTTCAAATGTGCACACTTTTGTCAATTTTATGTATGTTTTTGTTGTTATCAGATAGTTTACTACTAAGAGGAGTAGTTCTATTATTGTGCCAGTTTGCTTTACGTTTCATATATTGATTGCGGAATTGTTAGCGCTTTCAGGAATTTCAATCTGTCATTTGCTTTAACGCTTGACAAAAATTGGTACAGGTTTTACTTCAGTTTTGGGGATGAATCTGTCTTCTGTTTATTTGAGTTTCTATTTTGAAACAAAGTAAAGCGGAACGGTTTAACAAGTGTTTTGTAATTTTAGATTGGTCAGTGTGGTTTATCTGTTTATTATAGTTTGTTGTGTTATGCGTCTATGGCTGTTAAAGCATTATGTTGATAAAACATTTTTTGAGGATAACACGTTGTAGTAAACAAAGGTTGTATTACTTAAATAGGAAATTGTAGGAGTGTGTTACAAGCTTTAGGTTTTACGAACCTTGCACGGCCAACTCACACAGTCGGAGGTAGGGGAGGTTCACAGGAAGTTTGCTTAAGGGCGCCAGAGCTGATCCAAGATAACACTTCTGCCTCGCTCACGACAGACGGTCCAAACTTGTAACTCAATTGGAGGTTCGTAATCCTTATTACTCTGATGGTCGAGTAGCCACAGTTTGTTACTAGGTAACGACGATCAAAAGAGAAAGGTATGTTGCCATAAAAGAAAGAGTAACCAGTATAACAACTTTAATTTAGTAACGTCGATGGTTATCACAAATATATCGAATTTTTAGTACATGAATGCCAGCCGTATCGGCAACACACAATACATAGGTAAGTTAAGTTGAAGCGAACAGCAAAGAATAGTTCGTAGTAAATATTGGTTGTACGCAGCATGCGAAACACACGAAAAAATAACTAATGAGACGACCTTACTGATAATAAAACAGTGATATTAATTACTGAATTAATACTAAACTTTCGTAATAATTATTGGTTGTACACAGCATGCGAAATATACAAAATAACTAATGATACTACCTTAATAGTAATAAAACAATAATAGCAAGTACGGAATTGACATTAGCTAAAGTTTCGTGAGCGACCTTTCTGACAGCGAACAAATAAATAAATAAACTTACCCACAATACAGTAACTCCTACTTGGTCGAAGAAAGCGCTTTCCCCGGCAAGTGAGCGTGAAATAAATTTTGAGTAGCAAATCGTATCAAACCAATGCCTCACGAAATCAAAATCTACAAAAATGATTACTTATTGTTAAAGAAAGTACATAACCCGGTTGTCGAATGCTGTTGTACACCGTCGATGACAGTTGGTTTCGCAGGTGTTTGCCGCCTGAGTAGAATCCCGCAGAAATGTGATTATCTTCGGTTTATTTAGTTTTAACCATAGGCCTTATAGATAGAGTTATACTCGTCCCACGAAAGTATTTTTCGAAGTTAATCCTTCATAATACGTTATCGAATAGAAACATGTGCCAGAACGTGGTGGAACGGCTATGAAATTAACGAGAAATTACAACAGAATTTTAATAAACGACAGCAATTATCTTACCCGGTGACGACTCAAATATTTTATTATCGTAATACACTTATAATTTGATCCCCATTACTACGGATGATCTTTGAGAATTATTTTTAAGCCACACCGGCCATCTTATGCAGTTGACAGATTAACGATTTCGTCGTAAATGACAGTCACACGAAACGATCGGTAGGGGGCGTCCAAACCGGAATCTAATTTCAATTACATATACTGGGTATTCCGTAATGAAAATTTCGTACGTAACAAGTGTATCGTTAGTATTTGGAAGAACATTTTGATAATTTTGTTGAGAATGTTGTACTTGTTGTATATGTTGTGTTTGGTCTATTTGAACCGAAGTAAATTGCTGATCACCCGCAGCAACAAGAGTCAAGTCATTCTCATTTTAATTAATTTAATTTAATGAAATACACGTATTTTGACAAAACTGAAGGCAGTTATGGTTTATTTTCATGCCTTTTATTACATCATCAAGAAATTTAACTCGACGTTAGTGGCGTTGTGAGATTTTATCTTACATTTTGTTACATTACGGTGTCATTTTTTTAATAGAGTGAGAGTTCTGTGCTTCAAACGTGCAGTATTGTAAGATTTATTTATAGATGTGTTTTTTTTTTAATTTTTGAAGATAAACGTATCTTTTAGATAATAACAACATACACGTCATACCGTTGTTA
Source organism: Aquatica leii (assembly GCA_035610365.1). Taxonomy (NCBI): domain Eukaryota; kingdom Metazoa; phylum Arthropoda; class Insecta; order Coleoptera; family Lampyridae; genus Aquatica; species Aquatica leii. The sequence continues at coordinate 30,765,840 of CM069437.1, read as the reverse complement.
AAAACGAATAAAATCTTTCTAGATTGGTTCGTATCAACGGAAGTAGTATCAGCATCTGAGACAGACAGAGTGATAGGGATAAATAAAGAGACGATAATCAACTATGAGTACCCAATCAATAAATGATAAAATATTAAATCATATTTTTTTGTTGTAATTAACAAATTTTTATTTTTTGCTGGCCAGTATAGTATTACTTAATAAATATTAAAAACTAATACTTTTAAAAAAGATATTTGCAAAAAACGCGCCATTGAATAACGCTGCTAGAATCATTGCGGCACAACATTTGAAAAAAAAATCAAATGTTACAATAATTTTATAACGGTTAAACGTGTGTTGATATCTAAGCTCGATAATTAATATGAATTATATCTTCTTTAAAATAAATTTGAATAAGTATTTTTGTTTGTCTATTATACACTTAATTACAATCTTTACAATCAATCTTGTATATGTTCGTTATGTAGTCTCTGTTAAATGCTGATATATGTATAGAGTTACTATGAAAGAATTTTATAAGTGCGGGAAGAATTAGACAAAACTGAATAAACTAAAAAAGGTTTAGTTTACGGCAGTAATTTTAAGTAAATCAACTTTAAATTTGTTGTGCATAGTGCTCTGTAACTGTTTGTTATTAAACCGTTCAAATTTCAAAACAAAACTTGAATTGCCACAATTCTTTTTCTTCTTCCTCCTCGCCTTGCTACCCTAGTTGGGCGTCGGATTGTGTTCAGCTGTTTCTAGAGCCTATTTCTTCCGATCCCTGGCATTCTCACTCACTTCATTTAACGTTTTTCTTTAATATTGATAATTTGATTTAACCATGTTCTTGTTGGTCTTTCCTTATTTTGTTTTTACATTGTTTAGTCTTCATTATTTTCTTGGGCAATCTATCTGGTTGGGTTCGTATAAGATGGCTAAACTATTCCATTTGTTTATTCTCTATTTTTCTAGTTCTTGATTTAGCTGGGCTCTGATATCTTTGTTTTTATTCGATCCATTCTAATTTTGTAGTTAATTTAATCTTCCTACTCATTTTTTGTTTCTGCAAATGGTTTTATTAAGCGTCTTACTTGCCTGTGTTGTTTTATTTTCAATTTCTAAATCATATTTCCTATCGTTTGTGAATGTACTTCCTAGGAACTCCTTCATTTTTCCATTATTGTTAAAATTGTATATTTCATCTTTTGCTGTTGTATTAAATACAATTAACTTACTTTTATCCATGTTAAGTTTCATATGCCTGTTCTTTATCTCTTCTATCCAAGTATTGTATTTATCTTTTACTGTCTGCTATTAGAAGTATGTCATCAGCATATAGTAGTGCATGAATCTGAAATAGCTGCATATTTTTATGTGGTTTTCTCTGACATTTTTTTTGGTCCTATCCATCACTATTATAAATAGTAGCGGACTTAAACTGTCACCTTGTTTACTTTCTGTTTTTCAGTAGTACATCCTTTGATCTGCTTCCATTTACTTGTATTTTAGCTTTTGTATGTTTATATACTGAAATAACTGATTCTATTAAATTGTTAGGTGCTTGCTCTTCTTCTAGTTTGTTTCCTGTATGCTTTCTTATATTCTTGTATATATATTGTATAATGCCGATGATAGACATATAGATCGATAGTTCTTACAGTTTGTTTTGTCTTTTTTGTAGATGAGAATTATTATATTATTGTTGAATTCTTTAAGCATTCCATTAGTTTTTGCTGTTTTCTTGTATATTTCCCATAACCAATTTATTCCTATTTTCACCATGCATTTAATCATCTCCGGCTTTAAATTGTCCTCTCCGCATGCTTTGCTATTTTAATCTTTTTATTCTCTATATTATATAGATATATAAGGTTATACATTCCATTTTGGAATTGTAACCGCTCATTTGAGCTCTTTTGACTTATGTGTTTTACATAGCAGTTAGTCACTCTGCTATGATTTCTTGTTTGTTTGCTTGTTTTTTTTATTATTGTTTTTTTTTATAAGTTGATGTGTTTCTTTGCTTTTTCTGTAATTTTCTGCCATTCCTTCCTATCCTGCATCTTTTCTTTTGCTCTGGTTATTCCCATTTTTTTTATGTCATTTATTACTTGATCTTCCCAGCGAAGTTTAGGTCTGCCTCTCTGTCCAGTGTTAAGTGGGTTCCATTTCATGATTTTTTTTATAATCGCTTCGTTTCCTCTTCTTTGCACGTGTCTGTACCACTTCATTCTCTTTGCTTTAATTATTCTTGTTATGGTTTCGTTTTCTAGTATTTCATTCACTTCTGTATTCATGAGCCTTCTGTATTCTCCGTTGATTTTCTTAGGTCCCATTATTTTTCTAATTACGTTTCTTTCAAATATCTTCGTTTTCTCTTCATCTTTATTTGTTAGGCATATGGTCTCTCCGGCATAGGTGACTACAGGTCTTATAACTGATTTGTATAGCATAAGTTTCGTTTTCTTACGTATATGTTTACTTCTCAATATATCTTTGTATCTATGGAAAGCGTTATGTCCGGCTTTTATTCTTTGCGCAATTTCTATGCTTTTGTCATTTTTATTATTTATTATTACTCCCAGGTATCTATAGTTTTGTATCACTTTGTACTTATGTTTCCCTATTTTCGTTTCTTTTTCTTCTTTTGTTTGCTCACTTTTCCTTGTCTAACCCCTCGTTTTATTTCTATTTTCTTTGTTGTTCCTTCATGTGTTTGTACTACGGCTTCTGATTTTTCCATGGTTATTTTAATTAGACTTCTTAGTTTTTTCGGAATACCTTGGTTTTTTGCATCTTTTAGTATCATTTTTCTTTTAAGGCTATCAAAGGCTTGTTTAAAGTCTATATACATTATATGTATTTCATTACCTTTTCGTACGTTTTTTCTATAATTTGCCTAAGTGTATGGATGGCCTCTATTGTTGATTTCCCTGGCCGAAATCCATTTTGATATTCACCAATGGTCTTCTCTGTGTATTGGTTTAATCTTTTTTGTATAATTGTAGTTAGTATTTTGTACGTGGTATTCAGTAGTGTTATTTGCCTGTAGTTATCACATTTCATTAGATCTCCTTTTTTGGGTATTGGTATAATAATTCCTATTTTCCATTCTTGCGGTATTGTTTCCGTTTCCCATGCTTTACTTATTATTCCGTATAATCTTTCTCTCAGTTCTTTACCCCCATACTTTAACATTTGGTTACATATATTATCTATTCCTGCCGCTTTTTGATTTTGTAACTTATTTATTATTTCTTCTATTTCTTGTTTTTGTGGTGCTCTTATCTCTATATTGTCCTCTTCAACTTCATCTTGGGATTCTTCTTCTTGTTCTGTTTCTTCTTCTTTTGTTTTTTCAAGTAGATAATTTTCCCAGGTCTTTCTGTCTATGTTTGCGGTTAAGTTTTTTTTCTTTTTGTGCTTCCTTAACTGTTGGTATAGCTTAGTATTGCTCTTATTATCATTCTTTATTTCCTCCATTATTTTGTTAACGTACTCACGTTTCTTTTCTGTCATTAATTTTGCGCCTTCTTTTCTTATTCTCTTGTAATTCTCGTAATGTTCTTGCTTGCAGGTTCTTATCCAGTTTATTCTTGCCTCTCTCTTTCTCATTATTATCTTTTCGCATTCTTCATCAAACCATCCATTTCTACTTTTAACTCGTTTTGTTCCTATTTTCTTTTCTGCCGATTTTATAATAATTCTTTTAATTGTATTCCACTCTTCCTTTAAACTTTCTTTTTTGTTCTCTTTCTGTAGTAGGTTGTTTATCTCATTTTCATATGTCTTTTTTTCTTCTTCTTTCTCTAGTTTGTCTTTGTCCCATTTCTTTTTATTTTGTCTATGTTTTTCTTCAACCATTCTTAGTTTCATTTTTGTTATAACGAGGTTGTGATCTGTTTCTACGCTAGTTCCTCTGTATGATCTTACATCATCAATCATTCTCTCTCTATTCTTTTTAATTAAAATATGGTCTATTTGATTGCCTTTATTCTTTCCCGGTATATTCCATGTAATTTTATGTTCTTTTTTATGTTTAAATTTCGTACTTATAATATACATATCCATTTCTGTTGCTAGGTGACATAACCTCATGCCGTTATCTGTTGTTATTTCGTGTATAGTTTCTTTCCCAGCCACGTCTTTTATGAAATCTTCTCTTCCTATTTTTGCGTTGTAGTCTCCTAATACTATTAATGTATCGTGTTTGGGTATTTTTTCACAACTTTCTTGCAGTTTGTTATAGAAAACTTCTTTTTCTTCTATTGCTGCTCCTTCTGTGGGTGCATAAGCATTTATAAGGGATATGTTAGCTATTGCATTTTTAATTCTTAGATATGATATTCTTCCGTCTATTTTTTTAAATTGTATTAGTTTGTTCTTTATCTTTTTATCTATCATGAATGCCGTACCATGTTGACCCTGTTTTTCATTTCCTCCAAAGAATATTGAATATTTTGCTTTGTCTACTCTTCCTTCGCCTCCCCATCTTATCTCTTGTAGTGCTAATATACTGATTTTGTATCGTTCCATTTCTCTACCTATTTCTTCCATTTTACCTGTTTCTGATAGTGTTCTAATGTTCCACGTTCCTATTTTAATAATGTATCTTTTTTCATGCCCTTGTTTTTTTCTTCTTGTACTTCTTTAGGATAATCTTCATCGATCCAGATATCTGTGCCTTTTAGTGTTTTTGCGTTTTTTAAAATATTCATTTTTGTGGATTCTTTCATTAGTTTAATCATTATTGGTCTTGTTTTTCCTTCGTTGTATTTCCCAATTCTTCTTGCTTCATCTAATTCTTCTGTTATGTTAAAGTTTATTCATGTCTTCTGTATTACTGCATTAACTTTGTCTTGCGTTTCTTTCTCGTTTTCTTGCTCGTTGTCCTTTATTCCTTTTATTACAATGTTTTTCTTTCTCACTTCTCTTTCTAACATACTTATTCTTTTTTCTTGCACCGCCAATTTTTCAAGCAGTATTATTTTTTCCTCTTTTACTTGCTTTATTTCTTGCATTACAGCATCTAGTTTTGAATTTAATTGCTGCATATTTCCATGAATTTGCTCGAACATTCTTTCTATTTTATTAATCTCCGTCATATTTCTTTTTTTTTGCGCCCCTCGTATATCGGTTCCAAATTCGTTAACGCGTGAAAATTTAACGTATTATCACAATTTAAATCTAAGTCCGATAAGATTGCGCTTGGTGTCGAACGAAGCCTTAAGCGGATATTTACTCGCCACAAAAAAAAACACGTAATCGGAGCAGCCGACTACTGCCTAAATGTTTATCAGTGTCCGACAGCTGATAGGTGTCTGCTTACTTTATTTAAGTACCGATAACAGTTTTTTAAATACTATAGATTAGCCAGAACACAGTTCTATCCGTTAAGCAAGAAACCGTTACACTTTGGTGCGAAAAACGACGTGAAAGGTGAAAAACAGATTATAAACATACAACGCCTAAGGGTGTGTAGGTGGCCGGACCCTGGCACCCCCGAGTGGGGTGTCAAAAGAACCTCTATATTACATCTTGTTTATTTCTATTATACATTTCCATTTTTTTTGTGCATTTCTTGTTTTTCTTTTTTTTCTTTTAGAGCATAATTTTGTACAACGACTATGTATTATAAGAAATTTGTCAAAATTGGTTTTGTAATTTTCAGTAAAATTTAATCAGGAAAAAATTGTTTGAATTAACAGTAACGTAGTGAAAAATATCAATTATTACGTTATGCACGTTACAAATAATTAACACGTATATGTAATTTTTTCTATTTCTTAGCATACCTCGAATGTTTATTTTACAAAAAAAATTTCAACTGTAAATTATTTATTAATAAATACACAATTGTGCCATATTTATAGAATTAAGTCTTATGCTCATAAATTTTTATTAGTAAATGTTTCGTCATATAAATGGTTTTCGACATATTTTATTGTAGAAAACTGTTAATCATCATTAATTTTTTTTCTTTTTTATACTTTTTAAATTATTTCTTATTTTTTGAACAAATTTTTTACTGCATTGTATAGTGCTAATTGAACAAAAATAAGAAGTTAAGATAGTCAATTAATAACACGTTATATAATCGACTGATAAAAAGCGTACATGTTTTGTTGATACTGATTGTTTTCGCAAACACGTTCGTCAACAATAAGCGCTTAATTCTAAAAAGCTCGCATTTAAAAAAACTAAAAATTTGTATTGAAAACTTTATTCGATTTTATCAAATATTTGTTTTTGGTTAACTATTTTAAAAATGTTGTTTTGTGTTCACGTTTGTATCATGTTTAAAAGTTTATATATTTTTATACTATTAAAGTATATTATTACAAAAGATATGTTCAATTCACGTATAGGGATTGAATAAAAATAAAAATAATACTTTGAATAACAAATTTTATATTTAAATAATTTAAAATTGTTACAATAATTATTAAGTTAAGAAAATTACATATTGACATTTAATTTTTGTTTGTTTGTGGTTGTGTAGATATAAACGGCGTTACGTGTATTAATAACAACAAATAAGACACGCAATCAAAAGTTAATCACTTAATCAAAAGTTGTAAAGACATCGTATTAACGACTTCCGGCATTTAAGTCTTACTCTAGCTAACAAACAATTTAAAATTAATATTATTGACATCAGGTTTTTTTTTACACAATTAAAAACAAATTTAATGCAATTTTTTAAATTTAAAATTAGAAAATTTTTGTTTTGTACAGTTTTAAATATGTTTAAACTAATTGCTGTAACTTAAATTTTAGTTTTAATATGTTTATTTTTAACAATCTAAATACACGTTTGTTTTGTAACGTCTTTAATAATTAAAAAAATGTTTTGATTAATTTCATTAATCAATGTTGTTTAGTTTTAAAGATTTTTGTTATAATATAATTCATTTTAAAAAGAATTTTTTATGATAATCAACGTTTTAAGTGCTTTTAAACGCACTTACATTAACAATGCATAATGGTTTTCTATCGTAGATAAATGTTAACGTTAACTTTAATAATACCTGCAACTATATTATGGTTACACACGTTATAGATAACATTATTTAGAAAATATTTTTTTTTCGGTTTTTATAATTGTTATCGGCAACACTTAGGAGCATCGACCTATTGTAGTTCGACATTATTTTATGCAAAACATATCGATAATTACTTTCCTTATTACTTGATATGGTTGTGGTAGTATTATCATTATGCCAAATTAAGTTAATAATTTAGTTGTTTTTTTATATAAACAAATACTAATTTTAGTCACAACAGCTAAAGGTATTTGCTGCAATTACGCCTTCACTAAGTTTTTGTTTAGCACAGTGGTTCCCAAACTCTTCTGGTCCACAGACCTCTTTTCATAGCCAAAATTTGCTCACGGGCCCCTGAGTGAAAAAACTACATAAATGCATAATAGAAGAATTACAAATTTAACTTTGATGTGTTGAATGGTAAATGGTGACGTGAAAATAAAATATAAACAAAACATTTTGTTAAAAAGCGTTTATTGAAATTATAACTTTTGTTTTAAAATTAAAAAAAAAATTTTTTTGATGATTTGGATGAACCTAATGGGATGTTATGAGTGTATTTATGTCCGACTTAATGTTTGTGAGTAGCAACCGTAAATCCTCACGAGTACTGATTCCACGTTCTACCAAATAAGAAGAGGGAAAAGCAATTAACAGCTTCTGTACAATAACTCATGATGCTGGATACAAAATTGGGATTTGTTTTCATAACCAAAAGTTGTCGTATTCATGTTTAAACATTGGTTTCAGCTTTTTCTTTGTGAATAATTTAAGAAGTGTTAGTGTGTATTAATCTGTATTTGTGTTCTGAGTTTGACTACTTGCAAAAAAGGGTTCAACACCGAGTCGGAAATATCCAAGTGAAGAATGTCTTCAAATCTTCGGTTAAGGTCCGAATGAAGCGCTGTTAAGTGTTGACAATAAGCAAACAAATCTTTATCTTTATTTTGTAATTTTGAAAGATTTGGAAATTTTGAGATAATTAAATTACGCCGCAAATCATTGTTTTTACTCACGCAGGAATTCCAACATTAAATCAAAAACAGAATAGAAACAATACAAACATGTACTTTTTAGAAGAATCATAGTAACAATAAATTTAAAAAATATTATAAAAAAAAATTAAATAAATAACTAAAAAAAAATAAATAAATAATAAATAATAAGTAATAACAAAAGGGGGAAAGGGATGAATAAAAGAGAGAGAGAGGAAGAGGAAAGAGAAAGGCAACAAATATTTGAAAGAGGAAAGAAAACAATAAGATCACCAGACGTTAAAAAGATATCGGAGGAGAATGAAGGAAAAACCTCAAGAACAGAAAGAGGAAGGAAAGAAATGGAGGAGTTAAAAGAATTAATGAAAGAAATGATGAAACAGATGGAAGAAAATATGCAAGGAATAAGACAAGAAATCAAAGAAATGAAAAAGAAATGGGAGAAAGAGAAAAGAAGTGGGAGAAAGAAAAGAGAAACTGGTGGAGAGAATAGAAAAACTGGAGAAAAAGCGGAAGACGAGGAAAGATGGAAAAGAAAAAATAATATCGTGATAAAGGGGTGGAGAAGTGAAAAACCACAAAAAGATTTAGCAGTGATGCTGGAAGAAAAATTAAATGTAAAAGTAGAGGTGAAAAAGTGACAGTAATAAACAAAGAGAAGAAAATGAGATGGTGGTGGCGGAAATCGGAGGATGGGAGGAAAAACAAAAGGTAATGGAAGAGAAGAAGAAATTAAAGAATACAAGAATATATATAAGTCACGATTTAACATGGAAGGAAAGAAGAGTGCAAAGAGAAATAATGAACATAGCGATGGAAAGAAGAGCGGAAGGAAAAAGAGTATGGGTAGGGAACAGAAAAATGGAGATAGACGGAGACAGATACATATGGAACGACAAGAATATGGGACTGTGCAGAGAAAGAGAAGAGAAAGTGGGGAACCAAAAGGCAAAAAACTAAAGGGCAAAGAGGGGGTGGTAAAGGAGGGAAAGTTGACGAAACGGCAAAGAAAAGGAATAATGAGAGATGGAAATAGAAAAGAAAAAGAAGGGAGAAAAAGAAAGTAAGGCAGAAGCACGGGGGAGGTGAGTGAGCTGAGAGTATTGTTTTGGAACGTAGCAGGAATAAAAAACAAGGAACATGATTTCTGGAAGTACATCAAGGAACAGGATGTAGTGGGATTACAGGAAACATGGATGGAAGAAAAAGAATGGGAACGGTGGGAAAAAGAGTTGCCAGAGGAATTTGAGTGGGTGGTGCAACATGCAGAAAGAGAAAAGAAAAAAGGGAGAGCAAAGGGGGGTATAATAACGGGAATAAGAAAAATGGTTGAACCAGGAAAAGAAGGAGAAAGTGCAACAAAGAAAAGGAGTTGTAGAAAGGAACATGCAGTGGGGAAAAACAAAAATAAAAGTGGTGACGGTTTATAGCAGTAGAATGAAAGAGACAAGAAAAAACTTAGAAGAGATGATAGATGAGAGGGAAGAGGGATTGATAATAGTAGGAGGGGACTTCAACGCAAGAATAGGGGGGAATACAAGAAAGAAAAGGGACGGGAAAGAGACAAACAAAGGACAAGGTGATAAATAAAGAGGGAGAGGAACTGCTGGAATTGTGCAACGAAAAAGGGTGGGAAATAATGAACGGGAACAGAGAAGATGATGGAAAGGGGGAATTTACGTACATAGGAGGAAGGGGATAATCAATAATAGATTTTGTAATGACAAATGAAGAGGCCGCAGAAAAGGTAAAGACATTTAAGGTGGGAGAAAGAGTAGAGTCAGACTATCAACCACTGGAATTGACAACGGAAGGAAGGAAAAGAGAAGAGAGAGAGGAAGAGGAGAAGTACATACCTAAAAAAAAGTGGACAGAAGAGAGTATAAGATATAAAGAGAGAATAGGGAAAACGGTATGGATAGGGAAGGAAGTACAAGAAAATGTAGAGGAAATGAGAGAGATGATGGAGAAAGCAACAGAGAGAGTCAGATTTAGAAAATGGAAGGGGGAGAAAACTGGATGGAAGAAATGGTGGGATAAGGAATACAAGGAAGCAAAGAAAAGGCAAGAAGAGCATTAAGACAGTGGAAAAAGGGAAGAAAGAAAAGAAGATTACAAAGAAGCAGTAAAAACATACAAAAAAACATGCGATAGAAAGAAGGAGGAAAACAAAAAGAAACAAGAGGAGCAGATTAAAGGAATAAAAACGGAAGAAGATGTATGGAAGTACCTAAAGAAGCAGAGGAAAAAAACAGGGCTACAAAGGGAATAAAAATTAAAGAATGGGAGATATATTTTCGGAACCTGTTGGGAGGGGAAGAACAAAAGCAGGAAAAAGAAAAAAGGAAAGACGCGGTAGTAAGACAAGAAGAAGGAGATAGGCATAGAATAAGGGAGGAAGAAGTAATAGAGGCGATAAAGAATATAAAAAAAGGAAAGGCGACAGGAGAAGATGGGATACAAGGAGAAGAGTGGATATACGGGGGAGAAAATGTAGCAAAATGGATGACGGAAATAATAAACAAAATATGGAAAAGGGAAGGATTCCCAGAGGGATGGAGAGAGGGAATAATATGCCCAATACATAAAAAAGGCGGAAAAAAGAAAGTCGAGAATTATAGAGGGGTAACATTACTGAGCTCGGCATACAAATTGTACGCGACAATACTGCAAGAAAGATTACAGAAGGAAATAGAGGAAAGAAGTTTGGTACCAGACGGACAAGCGGGATTCAGAAAAGGAAAAAGGGCGATAGACAACATATATATATATATATAATGAAACACTTAGCAAATAAAGAACTAGAAAAAAAAGAGGGAAAATGGTAGCACTATTCGTAGACCTAAAAGCTGCTTTTGACAAAGTGAATAGGGAAAAGCTGTGGGAATATATGAAAAGAAAAAAAATCAATGGAAGATTAATACAAAGAATAGAGGAAATATACGATGAAACGAGAAGCAGGGTTAAAGTGAATGGGGAAGAGAGTGAGAAATTCATAACAAAGAGAGGGTTGAGGCAGGGATGTCCACTGAGCCCAAGCCTGTTGGCGGTATATACGGGGGATCTGGAAGAGACAATGAAAGGACAACAGACAGGAGGGATAGTGGTAGGGAAAGCTAACGTATGTTCGTTGGCGTATGCGGATGACATAGTGCTGGTGGCTAAGGAGGAAAAGGAAATGAAAGAGATGATGAAAACGCTAGAAAAATATATGAAAAAAAAAAAGAATTGGAAGTAAACACGGAGAAAACAAAGATAATGATATTTCTGAAAAGGAGGGGGAAAAGAAAAGAGAGGAGTGGAGATGGAGTGATGAGAAAGTGCAACAAGTGAAGGAATTTACATACCTGGGCTACACGATGAAACAGGATAATAAAGAGGGAGAACACATAAAGGAAAGGGTGAAGAAAGGAAACAGGCTAATAGGACAAGTATGGGGTGTGGGGGAAAGAATTTTCAAGATGGATATAAAAAAAAAATTGCTATTCGAAAAATTAATAAAGGGGGTGGTAATGTATGGAGCGGAAATATGGGGCTGGAAGGAGTGGAGGGAGGTAGAGGGGCTACAGGAAAAATACTGGAGATGGGTGTTAGGATTGGACAGGGATACACCGGGGTATAATGTGAGAGAGGAGGTACAGATAGAAAAAATAAGGATTGAGACAGGAAAAAGAGCAATAAAATACGAGGAAGAAATGAAGGAAAGAACAGATTGCAAAATTCTGCAAGAATGTTGGATAGAGATAAAGGGAGGGAAAGTGAAGTACGGGTAGGAGGGCAGAGAAAAGTATTACAAAAGAAACGGGTACGCGAGTGAAAAAGTGGAGAGATTAAAAGAAGAGGGGGTAGAGACAAGAGAAGAATAAGGAGAGATAGAGACATAGAAAAACAAGAAAGATGGACAAAGATAAAAGATAGCAGATATAATAGGAATTATAAAGATATCAAGGGTGAAGGGGTGCCGGAATATTTAAAAGACAGTGAGATTAAAAGCAACAAAAGGAAAAAAATGGTGGCAATGTTCAGATGTGGCAACGAGGAGTTAGGGAACAAATATTGGAAGGAAGAACCAGAAAAGTTGTGCAGGCTATGTGGAGAAGAAACGGAAGATCTGAACCACATGAGAAAGAGATGCAGGGAACTAAGAGAAGAGGTGATGAAGACAGTGAATATCTTAGATGAAAACGGAAAAGAAGCGGAATGGATGGAGGAAGTATGGAGCAGGAGGAAAAAGTTAAGGGGGGAGAAGGGATAAGAAAATGTAATATATATGTATAGACAACACGACCAAATTTGTAAGCCAAATGGCAATGAATAAAGTTAAACTTATATATACTTTTTAGATAACTAACGTACTTCTGTGTTAAGTAGTAAACGATTATAGTCATCATCATTTTTAAAAGTTGAGCAAATAATCTCTTATTTAAAGCATTCTTCTTGATTTTATTAACTGCTCTAATGATATAATGTAGTAATTTATGCGAACGTTTACTAAGATTTTTGCGACCAAATGATGTCGATAAATGATACAATGTACGAAATAATACATTTGGTATAGCTTGTTTTAAGCATGCCAGAAAGCCTCGGTGTTGTCCTACCATTGACGGAGTACTCTCAGTATGGAGATGATATTAGTTAAGGCTTATAGCTTTTACATCAAAAATCTTGTTTGAGTAAATAAGGTTTCATCTTTTGTATTAGTAAGCAAATAACAATTATTAGGAATACTTTTTTTTTTACTAATCTCACATAAGCTAAAAGTTAAGCTTTGTTTCCTGGTAATTTTGACGGTATAGAAAATTAAGATGTTTTTAAGTAGTCACATAAAAAATTTTCTACACACTGAGCCATTTTGTCAAACCTTTTCATAATTCTTGTCATATCGAAAGCCGATTTGTGCAACACGGTGCGTATTACCTCACTTACAGTTGGTAGAAGTTCGTCGCCAATAGTGTGTGTTGTCCTTATGAGTAATTGTAATATTGGTGTTTTCAAATATTTATCTTTGATTGTTTGAACTCATACTGTTATTTGATAAAAAAAGGACCGAAAAATATAAAATAAAATATACAGTGCTCGCCAAAAAGTCGGCACCAAATAGATTTTTTTAAAATTTTTTATTAAAAAAAAAACTTTTTAAGGAAAAAAATTGTTTGTCTGAAAACCTATTTAACTTTTATCAGATATACCGAGTGACTTTCACTGAGATAGAAAATGACGTTTTTCGGAATTATCTAAATTCGAAAATTGCTATTTTTTGAAAATTAAGCAAGATTTCAATAAAGTTTTTTCATCGTCTGTTAGTTTTAGCTTACCGAACAATCTCAAGACCAAAAACATTTTTTTTCTTTAACTTCTTCTGAAACTAAAGTTTTAATTCTTTTATAGTATTTTACATACCAAGACTTGATTTCAAAATTCAATTTAATTTTATTAAAAACGTTTAAGATTTATAATTGAAAAAAAAAACAATTGCTAATTATTCTTTTAGGTTCTTTATTATTTACAGAAAAGTAATATCGTTGCATAATTTTAACGTTTTTGGTATAAGATCTTTTATGGGAGAAATATTTTTTAATGTAATTAATATCTATTTACGTGGCTCTCTAATTTATCCTTGCTGCTGAATTGCTTTCACAAAAACCCTGTAAATCTCTTTTTTTGTCTTTCAATTAGGAAAGTTCTCTTTAATCAGTTTACATGATACAGGCAATTAAGTAGGCAAAATATGAGACGGCTATGGATTGTTTTACTGTCAAAAAAAATCACGTAATTATTTTCATGATTGACAGTTGCTTTGAAGATTGTTATTTTCTCTTTCCTAGTAATTTTTAAATTTATTCTATTAAAAATTAATCAAAACAAATAATGATTTAATTAAGGAAGACAGCATGGAAATTGTTTTGATTGTTGGTGAGAATTATAAAACGTGCAGGAAAGCGGCAACTTTTTTTAAAAACGACAGACACATTTGCCATTACCATTACTAGGTTTTTAAATAAGTTTAAAAGTTTGGGTACTGTTGATAATTAGTTTAAAGTACTCCATAATGCTTGAGTTAATGTTGAAGAACATCAGCTCGAGATAATACAGGTTGTTGTGGAAACTCCACAAACTCCTCTTCGAGAAATCGCCCAACTGAACCACAAGCACAATGGTCAGAAGAATTTTGAAAACAAATAAATTTAGACATTACAAACCAAAAATTATCCACTCCACATGTTGCAAGACCGAGATTTAGAAGTTCGGGTATATTTTAGCTTTTGGATTCAAGCACAGAAAAGGACAGATCATTTATTAAACATGTGTTTTTTTGCGACGAATCTACATTTTCGTCAAATGGAACTGTTAGTTCTCAAAATTGTCGGTGGTGGGCTGACAAAAATCCCACTTTGTCATAGTACGCGACCAATACTCATTCAAAACGAACGTCTGGTGTGGAATTTTTAATAATCAAATCATTGGACCATTTTTCTTCCAAAAAAATCTTAATTCTGAAAAGTACCTGCATTTCCTCCAGAATGACTTTTTTTAATGTAATAGAGAATATTCAATTAGATTTTCGCAAAAATCGCACAGCACAGTTGTCGTTTGTAATTTTTTTGATTATCCTTTCTCCCATAAATAAATCCGAAGATTTTCGGAAATTCTCCTCCAAGCTCTCCGAACATCATGTGATATCTTCTTGTGGGAATACTTGAAAAAATGAATGCTACAAACGCAGACCTTATAGGGATCTTAACCATCTTGAAAATACACTTAGAAAATGTGCCGCTGAAATATCGTCTATTATGTTAAGGCATTTTAAGAGAAATGTCTGAACGAATCATACTGTGTATTGAAAGGGACGGAGGGCACGTTAAAATTTAATTTCTGTTTTGTTTTGATGCTACTTCTCAAAATTATGCATTATTTATTAGTTACATAACAGAAGAAATTACTTAGTGTTTATTGTTGTATGTTAGTTGACATAATATTATGTCTTGATTATTATTGATTATTTTTGAATGTTATTAAAATTATTGTTTAGTTAGACCAATGATTCAAGTTTCACAAAATGTTATTTTTCTTTACAGTAAAATAATCCACACCCATCTCTTATTCTGTCTATTTAATTGACTGAAACATGTTAACTGAATAAAGAAAAATCTTTTCGTTTAAGCAACTGAGAGAGAAAAACATTTACAGGATTATTGCAAAAGTATAAGCGTTTATTTGATTATAATATAAATTTAAATAGTTTAAATTAACAAAATACCAATGCGATGGTATAACGAACAAAACAAAACGATATTTCATTAAACATTAACGTTTATTATTTTTTTGCTTCGTTCTTTTTTTGTCTTTGCGCATTAGTATTTCTACGCGATAAAAAAAACAGTCGCATCGCGCGTTACAGTATTCCCCTCTGGTTTACGAAAGCATCTTGCGGCAGAACCAACAACATTGACGGCAGTTTTTCTTGACCTTCCCCTTCTATTCTTCTTAGAAACCGAATCGATTTGTTCAGGTTTCCCAACAAAAGGTACGATGTCAGATGTATGTACTCTTGTTAGCGCTTGTCCTGGCTTGTCTGGATCCTCAATTTCATAGGTATATAAGTAACAGACTTTATTATTTTATAAGGTTCATCCCTTTTTGACATAAACTTTTGAGTTCTACTTCTACTAACATCACTGAGTTTGTGTTTTTAACAAGACCCTGATTTCTGATCGGTATACTGCTTTTGTCGGTCTTGTTCTCGTTCAAAAGATTTTTTGGCTTCAAGAGGATTTTGACTTAGCTTCTTTAGATAAAGAGTGATCGTCGGTACAAAATTCTCAGCTTATACAATTGGAGTGAAATCTTGATGTATATCAAAAATGGTACGGATTTCTCTTTCTAATATTAAGTAGGCTGATAAATACCCGGTACTCTGGCCATTACCAGAATTCATGGAGAACCTAATTGCAAATAACTTGGTATCCTATATAGAGTGATCGCGTCCTACAGCAATGGCAAGCTGTGGTTTGAAATCGTGATTCTTCCTCTCTACTCGATTTGCTTCTGGATGGTAGGTTGCAATTAACGATTGCTTAATACCCAAGATATGTGTCATCTGTTGCATAATTTCGCTTACGAATTGAGTTCTATTGTCGTTTAGGATTCCATGTGGCAGACTATACCTCATAAAAACTTCTTCAGTGAGTATTCTGGCTGTTTCAAAAACTGTATGCATGGCAAATAACTCAACCCACCTAGTACAATAGTATTTGACTACTAATATTTAATGATTGTGATTATGCGTTTTTGGCAAAGGTCTAAAGAAATCTATACACGGTACTTCAAACCGATTTGCGTACGGCGGAGTTTGGAGTAATCCGGCAGGTTTCTGATTACTCGTTTTGTATTATTGACATTTGATGCAGTTTCGTACACAGTCAGTTACACTTCTACGTAGTCCTAACCAATAATGTTTCCGCACAAAACGTTGAATAGTCCCCTTAGCTAGGACATCATGATACTCTTATAACACTTGGGCCCTTCTACCTTCAGGAACCACGAGTTGTGGTTCTTCGATATCTTGATCATGGTCGTAATGATTCAGAACCTGGTTCGTACCACCTAGCGGCATCGTAATTTTGATTTTAAAGCGTCAATGATTTTTTTACATCTGGATCATTTAATTGCTCGTTTCTGATCTCGTCACAAGAGCGTCGTGGAAAATCAGTAATAACTAGATTAATTTAGACCTCCGGGTTACTGGTAGGTAATTTTGGTGACCGGGACAACGTATCCGCGACCACATTTGTCTTTCCAGTAGTGTACTGAATTTCCAAGTCGTACGACTGAATTTGAAGAGCTCACCTGGCAAATCGACCAGTTGGTGTTTTAATAGTCATTAACCAACGAAGAGGCTGATGATCAGTAGCAAGTGTCACTTTGGTACCGTCTACGTACCCTCAGAACTTCTGCAACTGCTTCCCTCTCTGCAGTAGTATAATTCCTTTCAGCTGACGTCATAAGTCGGCTGGCATATTTAACAGGATGTTAGTCAATACCGTGTCCCTGCGTTAGAATTGCTACCAATGCGCAATCACTGGCATTTGTACAAGAACGTACGGTTGGCTTTGGTCAGCTTGTATAAGTACCGGAGCGGTGGTTAGCAAATGTACAAGTTTCTCGTAGGATAACTGTTGCTCGTCACCCCATATCCAGGGATTAGTTCTTTTAGTAAGTCTTGATAGTGGTTCTACAACGGCAGCATAATTCTTAATAAAACGACTATACCAAGAACTAATCTGTAGCATAGATATCAGTTCTTTAACGTTACGCGGCACTGAACTATCAACTAAGGCTTATCTTCTCAAGATCAGTTTCTATACCGTTTGGTGTAATGATATGATCCAAGTATTTCACTTGTTCTGAGATTAACATGACTAAGCTAATGATTTGATTATCTCGCTTGATAAAAGAATAGATTTCGTTAGGATAATCTCTAAAATACCAAGGCTTGTTTTCCAAATCTAGAACAATTCCTAAAGAACATAAAACATCAGATCCTAACAAGATATGATTGTCCTGGTCATCTGGTAGTACTATCATTCTACCGATAACAGATCTTCCTTTAATTGTTATAGGTACACTAGTGGTTTGCACCACAACTTCTTTCGAAAGTCCGTCAGCTAAGGTTATAACGAAATTATCGGTTTCACGTTTGCACCTATCTTTAAGCAATTTGTATAAGTTTCTTCCCATAATGCTTAAGACAGTTAGCACGTTTTACTCCCGGATTACCATATCGGTAGCAGGTGATAGTGGATTTCAATGATTCTACGACTTTTGGCTTGTTCTCATCATCGACGCCATCTTTTGTTTCTCTTTTCTTCTGTAGAGTTTGACAGTAGTCAATAGTATGTCCTAAATTTCTACAATAATTGCAACGTGGCTTACTCTTACATTTTTGGTTTTCTTTATTAGATGGTTGTTCATGTTTAATCTCAGGATCGGGTTTCTCCTCAAAAGACTGCTCTACAACACGTGCAGCTTTTAAAAAATCAACAAATGTACGTACACTGTCTCTAGCTACACGTTTTTGTATGCGTTTATGGATTAATCCATAAACAATATCAATTTGTATTTTTTCTGATAAGTCGTTAGGAATTTCTGACAGCAAAGTTTTACATTTACTAATAAAACGATCAGTTAAACAATCGGTAGTTTGTACCAGTTGAAATAATTCTTTACATACTTAAAATGGTGCTCTTTTTTTCCAAAAGCGATTCTTAAGTAACCGATAGCTTCGTTCCATGTTTCTATCGTAGAACGAATCCCTAACCACCACGTAGCGGCATCGCTTGTGACTAGCATAGGCAGACCCTTTATGGCATTGTCATTAAATACATCTGCACATTCTTTAAAAATTTCTACGGCACATATAAATGTTTCAACATCATTTTCTTTTGTTCCATCAACGAGGGAGGAATGTCAATAAGCGGTCGATTTATTTGTTGAAGCAAAGCTTCAAATTGTTCTTGAGAAAAAACAACGTTAGTCATCTTTGCAAGCGGACCTTTGTGGGTGCGTTTCGAAAATTTACTCATATAATTTGGTAACTTTAACGCAAGCAGTATAAATTTGTAATTTTTAAAAGTTAATATAAACCTTAACTTATTGAACTGGTACAAATATTTTGACAACGATGGTACGACTATGTTTATTGAACTGGTAGGACTATACTCTGACAACGCCCAAAGTGACGATAGCCGATTTCTTACTCGCAATTATAATTTATAAACAAAATTCACTTTGCAATGAGCAAGTTAAATGACCTAAAGGTTCCTATTTTAAACGTCTTACCGATAAGTACCCAAAATCGTTTCATAAATCGTTTAATCATTACCACAGCACATTTTGTTAACTTTATTTTGGGTCACAGATTCAGCCGCCAGTTTTATAATTGTTTATTTGATTATTACTTTAAATCGTTTAAATTAACAGAATTTCAATGCTATAGTATAACTAGCAACACAAAACGATATTTTATTAAACCTTAACGTTCATTACTTTTTGCTTTGTTCTTTTTTGTCTTCGCGCATTAGTATTTCTACGCGCTTGAAATAGCAGTCGCATCGCGCGTTACAAAAGTAACTAATCAGCAAGGGTAAATTATCAAGCATAACACAAAATTAAATTGTTGATTTGATGCACGACTCTTTTATAGTTAATATTTTAGACTAGTTAGTGTAGGCATCGGCTCTATTGCGTTCCTGTATAAACCTGTATAGATAAGCCTGAGTCACCGCGATGCCTGTTATTACTTGTATTTTATGCACCTGTTTATGTTTACGTTTTATTTTGGACCTAAATATTGCTTATAATTTATTCATTGTTATTTGTTTTAACTTCCATATTAATAAAAATGTGCCACATTTTTTAAATTGTATATTAAACCTGTCGCAGACCCCCTGACGTTGTTTTGAGACCCTCAATTTTAAATCTTCACAGACTTTCTGGGGTTCATAGGGACCACTATGAGAATCGCTGGTTTAGCAAAACTAAAAAATAATATATTTTAGTTGCATTATAATTGCGTAATTAGTTTGAGTAAATTATTACATGCAATTTGTTTTACAAATAACACATCGTAGTAATTAGTTTTATACATCTTTTCATAAATTGTTTTATAAATAACAATTTCAAATCAAAAATAGGTTAAATCTTTTTTTTTAAATTTCAAATGGTGCTGTATTTTGTTAGTGTATTTAGATTAATGTTTATAGCTATGTTTTATTTTATGTAAATATATAATTAAAAAACCCAAATACTTTTCTTAGTAAACTTAATAATACTAATGTTTAAATGCCTAGTTTTATCCACACAAATAGTTTTTGCGTTTACAAAGTCGGAGATTTAAATTGTTAAAAGAAATATTGTTTAAAATATGCATCTGTGAAATGACCTAATATATCACTGGTTGTGTATGCATCGTAGTTTACTGGAAGTAGTGCTGTAAATTATATCCAAGAAAAAAGATATGCGCATTTATATGTGTTAAAGTAGGTTAAAATATTTTAAATTTTTTGTATAAATGCAAAATATTTTGACAAATACAAAATTTATTAAAAGAATAATAATATTTACAATTGCCTTTGCCTAATTGATTACGTTTAAAGAAACAAAATGGTTGATTTATTTATTTATAACCAGAAATGTTTTTTTAACTGTGTATAGTTAAGTCTCTCACTACAACTTTTGGCATAGATTATTTGTATCAACGATTTTCCTTACCGAAAAAAATTAAACTTATTATTAAAAGTTTTGATAATTAATTTTAAAGTTATTTCTGTAAATTGTAAATTTATTTAAAATATTTAACGTCACAATTATAAGATACGAGCAATAAAAGTAATTAAAATGTCTTGTTTTTAAAAGTTAAATGAACCTGTCGTGCTGAGTATTTTGGAATACTACCTACATATTGTTTGGTTCAAACTTAATGACTTTTTCGGTATGTTTAAATTACCAATTTTGATAACAAAAATCATTATGATTATTTTATATAAATTAATTTAGAATTGCTATACTAATCGGTGATATTTTTATGGAAGAATTGATATTAAAACAAGTATTGAAATGCTTATGTTATTACATAATTAATATTGACAATATTTTTTTTTTAATATTTTGAAATTGTTATTTTTTTTAAATACGCAACCAAATATGCAAATTATTTAACAATGCATATAGGAATAAGCTATTAAATCACTTTATTAACTTGTATAGAAATATTTTTAATTTTTTAGTATTTGATGACAAAAACGTTTTTATTTACTGTGACAATTCACCAAAACCATCTTTTGTGACAGATGTAAATTTAACCATGCTAATATTTGAGGATTAATGGTCATCTAAAACTTACGAAACCAACTAAATTAGTAAAACATTTAAACACGTTTCTTAAGTTTTATAAAATTAATTGAGCAGTGCTATTAACAGTTAGCATTAAATATTCCATCAACTCTACTAATGAAAAATTAATTTCTAATTAATAAAAATTAAGTTTAGGTTTATTTCTGAGTTATTTAAAATTTGGGAAAATAATTCTAATATCAAAGTGTGTAATATTTATTAATAGAAACATCAATTATTGTAATTAATTCTATGTTTACAGAAAATGACAGAACCGTTTAAATAAATTCTAGATAAAGTGAAATCTATACAAACGTTTTGAAAAACATGATTTAAATACAAACGATTGTAGAAACGAATGAAAAATATTTTTTTTTAAGAAATTATTTGTGTAAAAATAAGCAATTCTAATTTTTTCTTTTTTTAACTACGTTTAAAGAATATTGCTGGTCACACCAAATATATTGCAAATTTGGCAAAGTATACTCTTTGGTAAGATTAAAGAAAAACGCAAATTATGCATGTTGCAATATAGTAAAAAAAAGAGGTAAGTACGAATGAAATATAAAAATATGTACTTTGCATCCAAGTCTCACTAATGAACAATAAAATTTTTTAATCTAAAAATAATAATTCAAATAAATTGACACATAACAATTTTAACACTAAAATCGCCACTGAATGTAAACACTTAAAAACGCCAGTTGTGGTCAAATTGATCTTTTCTATAATTTAACAACTTAAAGTCGGAAATAAAACTTATTTAAAAAAATCTATTTATTGAACATCTATTCCAATAATCTAATACTAAAAAATAGTGCAAATTTAAAGAGACATTCGTTCTTAAAAGCCTGAAAACGGGGTCAACTTTGAAATTTTTTGCAGGGGAAACTAAAAGTGATAGAAACATGCGGTTTTAAATTTCCGATTTAATTATTCTCATACATTAAACACAAATTTTTATGTCGAAAAAAAAAATAAAAAACGTGGCGATTACAGCGGTCATATTGAATGATTTTATTTCGAATTCAGAATTTTTAAGTCAAAGCCTATCGGTTGAACTGTTCGGCCGGAATACATGAAATAATTTAAAAAAAAGTTTTTGTAATGGTTTTCACTGTAACT
Source organism: Aquatica leii (assembly GCA_035610365.1). NCBI lineage: Eukaryota > Metazoa > Arthropoda > Insecta > Coleoptera > Lampyridae > Aquatica > Aquatica leii. The sequence goes on along the minus strand of CM069437.1, from coordinate 30,743,798 downwards.
ATCGGTTTTTCATTGCCTGAACACGATTTTCATATCAAATTATCATTATTATAGCTTACGGATCCAGAAATACGAGTTCATGTCAATTACTGCCTGTAAAGTTAAAATGTTTAATTACAATAAAGTAATAATAAAAACAATTTATACCATAGGTAAAAAACTGTAAAAATACAAAACTTAAAGGTCGATTGCGCAAACATCTTTTTTATCGCGTCGATTTCCATTTTTCTGCGGTTCCATGGAGATTTGCCGTAAACTTTTCCTCATGGTTTTTCTACCATTGTTTATATTTCTTCGACGCCCTCAGAGAACAGGTTAGGCATATTGGTGACTTCACAACGACGTCTAGAATTTTCCGACGTATTTACCAATTAGCGATTCGATACCGAAAAGCGAACTGAAATCTCATTTTTTCAGGAGCCATTTCCGGAAACTGATATTTGTGATGGCTTGTTCTTCGGTGCGCGATTTGCCTTAACTTCTATTTTTGCTGCAATACAAATGTTACCAAGAAAGTTGTAATTAGAGATTTGCCAAGTCAAGTAGCTTAACAAGAAACGTAAAAACTTGGTTTACGCTTAAAGGTCGACATTTTTAAAACCAAAAGTTTGACTTGGCTTGATGTTTGTAGATATAGGCGAGGCTTAGTTTTCTACCTTTTCCAAGCTCTGAAAGAACTGAAGTGACAGAACAACACCTTTTATGGTATACTAAATAAGATGTGATCCGCGCCTGTGCATGGAATTAATAAAAATATTAATAAATAAACCCAATATTTATAGTTAAGTTTACTTAATTATGTAATTTTTAATTTGATAATAAAAAAATACACAATAAGCATTTTATGGTTATAGATTTTAACTAATTAAACAAAAAAAAATGTCCAATGTAAGAAGTAAAAATACCAAATTTAGCTTTCTTGGAACTTAGTTCGACAACCTGCTTTATTTCTGTCTCGAAATCTTCAGTTGCTAAATTATTTATGTAAATTGCTTTCATGAAACTTTATTTCGGCGTGTACCTATGTGTGAGATTGGAGGCATTATTCACAATCAATGGTTATTTCTACCTACAATAATAATAAACAATAAATATTTTCAATAAAATCAAAACTTAAATAGTGGTTTTTTTCTAATGTATGTACAGGTATTGCAAATTGTAGAAGATCGTCCTCGAAACTCGCAAAATTAACGTATTGCATAGTACAGTACACCATATTCTGAAAAGTTCTCTGCACCCTTATACCGTTCTTATGCTATGCCCAACAAGCTCAATAGTTTACAGACGTTAGTTTTGCACCGCAACGTAGATTTTGTGAGTGGTTGCAATAACAAAAAGCTTTTTACCTAGCTTCAGTGCTAACGCATTATTTTCAGGTAACTAGCATAATTTGTAATCTGACGTGTCTAATAAAATCGGAATCTGTTATTTGTTCTTACTGAAGTCGTATTAAAAAGATACCAGCTTTTTTATTTGCAACAAAGAAAATATTAATACACAGTGCACGTTGCTTATTCAAATCACTAATAATGTTATCAATCGGGTAATGTTATCACTTTATTAAAGAATTGGCCGGATACTACTACAAAGAAAAACCACCGCTTATAGTAATCATAATTTCGGTTTATGTTATCAATTTTCTTCACATGTTTGTTTCTATGTATAATTTTTTTTTGCTGAATTTTCACAATACGATTGTTTATAGTGAAAACTTTTATCATTGTACTCTAAAAATTAATGGAAATGAACATAAAAGGCGTTAACTATCTAACACTAACTTATTTTTATATGAAAATTAGTGACAATAAAACTTTATCACAAGGTTCAACAAAACGTATTTTATTTAAAGGAAAAATAAAATTTATCTACTCAAAACACAGGATTCATATTTAGCTTTATTTTTGCAGTCTTGTTTATTTAAGTATTTTGACTGACCTATGTAATGTCACATTATTTAAACATCTGTAAACATTTTTAGAATAACAAATTAACTATGTCTTAGGTGCTAATGTTATTTTGTATTTACTTTTGGTGTCAGCAAATTTCTGAGCAGAATTGTGTAGTTTTTAGAACAGCGAATTAAATATCATAACGTTATTTTGTTTTCTTTTTATTAATGGCGTTCTGAGTTTTTTAACCGTTTTATAAACAATTTTATTTTGACATGTTTTGTATAGAAAATTAAGGGAGGGGTTAGGGTTTCAGCGTAAAAAAAAACTTTTTTTGCGATTTTTTTCTCAACATTATTGAGCATGCTTTTGACAATGTTGTGTAATTTTATCATGCAGAAATATTGAAGCATAAGCCGGTAACAGAGCTTCCCCCAGAACGTCTTGGGAGAAAAACAATTTGCGGTGTTTACTATAACTCGGAAATTATCTGAAAATGAAAAACAATGAAAATTTAGTCAAATAATAATTAAATCTTTCTTCTAACGTTCTCTGATAATTTTTTTTATTTAAAAATTTTTGGCGGCCATCTAAAGTGAGAACTCTTATTGTCCACAAAAAATTCCGCCATTTTGTAGGTGGGAAACACCCTTAATTTAAAAAAAAATTAACAAAATGTTGATGGGAGGTATCTTATATGTAGAAAATGTGTACAAAGTTTGAAATGAATCGGTCAAGTAGGTTTTAAATGGCAGTGAACACGGACTTTAAAAAAGTAGTTTTGAGAAAAACGCGTCTAAAGTTTATGAACTAAAAAAGTGAAGCAAAAACATTTTTTTCCAACTTACACAGAATTATGGATTCCAGCTCCATACAGCAGACTTCCTGCGGCATTGTCAATGTTTTCAACCTCTTTTCTCTCAAATCTTTGTTTTATTCTGGCTTCTTTGCTTTGCTGCTCAGCTTGAACCTCGGCCCTGTCAATGCGATTGCTGTCCGCGAATGTTGCATAATCATGAGCTCTTGGGCCAACGCTGACGTTCATATCAGACAGAAAAGTTAGAAAAGCACCAGCACCTTCATTGAAAGCATGCAGCTACATAAGATGCAAATTCAACAATTTTTCTGCTGCCAGATAATTTTTTCGGTGCAATTTCCCAAATCAGCTGGTTCAAACTTTCGTTGGCATTTTGAGTAAAGCCTCCAAGACACCTTTCTAGAAGTTCGTCTTTACTCAAATCTTCATAAATCGGTTTGATCGCTTGTATGTCATTTTGTGGAAGTGGATTGTAGTATGTTTGAAATTTTCCACTCCTGTTGTGGCCAAAGCTTTTTGATATGGACACCACGAGTTCTCACTGCTCATGCACTTATGGTGTTGAGGGTTGTTGTCTGTTGACTGCTGGTGGTAGAACGTTGCCCAAATTGCATTTTTCATTTCTTTCGGCGAATAACAATTCTGTCTGATTGCTGCTCCATAGTATCGACTCAAATTATCAATGACTTTTCTAGTGAGCTTTCCTTTGCCGCAGAGTAACTTACTTTGTCTTCTTTTACCAGCAGTTTTCCGGTTTTTACAACTTTATTTTCTATAGTTTTATTTACTAAATCACGTAGACGTTTACATATTTTTTTTGCACGTGACCTATACATTCTTTTTTATTTATAGTGAAATTTTCACCGTAAGGTTTAGCTTTCACTAAATTGCCGTAATTTTTACTGTCACCGTCTCCGATATAGTTGCTGATCTATGCTCCGTAATTTTTTTCTGATCGGCGGAACAATTCGATAACAGCATTAACTTCTATTGTTACCTGATGGTCTGGTGTGATTGGCTTGGCATTCGCCACTTTCAACTTGTTTTTGGTACCACTCTTCAAATTCATTAGTATTTAATTGCCTTCTCTATAATTTGCAATCGTGACACTGCGAAATATCGATAAGTTTTCCAGACCAATATCCAATCAAGTAAGTGACGCTAAAGGAAGAGCTGAAACCTTGCTTCTGCCACGTGCCGACACCAGAAACGGTCAAAGTGTCTGACTCCAAATTTGCACGTGTTTGCTGTTTTTCTTCGTCTGCGGCGGAAACAAGAAATTTTTCAGTAGTCGTTTGGATGCTGCAGCAAATTGATTTCATGAGATCTTAATAAGATGGTTTAAATAAAAAACTACTTGCGATGTCCACGACCCTCAAAATTTATTGCAGCCTGCCAAACCCAAACCTAATGTACGCATTACCAAGGCAAAACGAGTGTTGATTTCATAGCTATGACCAGTTTTCTCACTCGACGGTATAAAGCGTGGATCACAATTTACACATTTGACTTGGATTTATAAGCCAAAGCCTTCTTTTTTGCAGTTTTTGAACTCAACTGAACCATCACACTGAGCACATTTCACTAAACTTGTGATGTTTTTCAACGTCTTCTGGTACACTTGCACTGGTATTTAGCTTGATTTTATTTGATGAAGCACTTTTTGGGTAGCCTCATCTTTAATTATTTTATTCGGATTAAACCTTTTTTTTGACTTACACAAATAAGTCGTTCTACTTTGTCGGTCTTCTTTCGAAACTTTGCTTATTTTCGGCATTTTTGTACAGGAAATTTCTTAAGAAAATTATAAAATGACAAGCGCACAGTCGAACACCAAAGCACTGAATAAACTGTATACCTGTTCGACAGCTGCACTGCTATCTCGACCGCCTGTAGCTGTTAGAGTTATGGCGTTAAAGGTCAAGAAGTTAATAAAACAATAACTTCAAGAATATTGCTTAGATCGGCTTAAAATTTTTAAGGACATATTCTTGAAATGTTAAACAATAAGATAAGACAAAAAAAATCGATTTTTAAAAAGTGAAAACCCTAACCCAGTTTTTAACAGGCTGTTAATTATATACACGTTCTATGTATCTAGTGCTTTCTAACAAATAAACATTTATTTACTTATTTTCCTGAATTTCGGATGTTATCATTCGGTTATTGTTAAGTCCCAACGTGATTCTATTAAGCTGCGTGCACTGTATTCAGTAATTAAGCATTACATATTCACTGCTCTTCCAAAGTTTTTGTGTATTACGTTTAATAATTACGTTTACAACTTTGAAATTAAAACCGAAAATACCGAAAAATAAATCACGGTTCCGGTCCGGTTCGGTAAATTTAAGTTGAACAAATTTCAGTTCCGGTTCCGACTTCGACTCAATTAAAATTACCGGTTTCTGTCCGGTTTTCGGTTTTATATCGGTCCGGCCAAGTCCTTGGCCAAAACTGGTGGCGATGTTAGTGGATTTGGGCTGTGAATGCTGAAAACGTAATCAAAATGTTCATGTATCCAAAATAGAATCTATCTGCGCTTAAGACAATTTGAGGATATTAATTGAAATTTGATTTAAACGCATTCCATGACGAAGTACCTATGGTTTTTTACTTACTTTTACTAAATTACTTTTTCGTTGCCGTAATTAATTAGCGTTATAATAACGGCTGTTAACCAACATTCCCGATCTTCATATCCACGCTATTACAATCGCACAAACCTTTGCAAAACTTTGAGTTATAAATTTAAAAGAAAATACAACATAATTACAATAAATCAAATAAAAAATTAACAAAAAAGCAAGTAATTAAAACACGTAAATAACGTGAGAAACAAATAAGTTCTCAAAAAACCGAACACGCAGCAAAAAGATAACAAAAATTGTCCAAAATGGGCTAAAATAAACAAACTATTTTCAAAATTTTATTTTATTGACTGTAAGAGAGACGCTTGTACGAATAGAGTAAAAATAAAATTGACAGTTAGCAAGTAACAACGATGAATAAATCATTCTGAAAAAGTTTTGAAAAATAACGTTCGTCGATGAATAATACAACGCATCGTTAATGCAGTAGGATTATTTTGCTTTATTAATTTTGCTAGATTTACGACAGACACGAGCAACTGACAATTTTAAACAAAGAATGTTTCACTTATTTTTCCTATTGTGTGTAATTTTTCAATGCTATTCATTTGATTTTTTTTTTTGATAACACAACTCTTGTAAATACCACTAGAAACGAGATTTTTTAGACTCTTCAAACAATTTTTTTGATCAGTTACAAAAACTGGAATAGATCGCTCTTAAATAGTGCTAATTTTTTGTTGGTTTTAAAACATTGTTTTACTAAAAGGAATAAATGTTAGTGTATTGCAGACCATAATACCGTTCTTGTAGTCCACCAGTGGTTTGCCGACCACTGGTTAGAAACCACTGTTGTAGATAAATCTAAGCTTGAGCAGAGCTTGTGCTATCCCTTGGGTAAAATCTTCGTTTGGCACTGGTGACGTATATAGAACAAAATGTGAGAATTTACAGAAATAGATAAATGTAATTAAACGTATTTGTTATTTGTTATTTACATTGACGAATTTTATGTAAACAAAAATTAAGTAGTAAAAAATCTTTTGTTAATTTCTATGTGTAGAAATAATATAAACAAAATTTGTTGACGATTTTACTTTAATTGCGAGGATTGTTTTTGAAATTCAAACAATTTATAGTTTTTTATGTACTGTACATTATATTTTAGAATAAATAAAATTATTATATAGTGTTTATACATATGTATACATTATCTACAGGTGTATTTGTTTTTAATAATGCATATTAAACATAAATAGTAAAAATATTTCTAAAAAGTAAATTAATATTATGCTAATCAGATATAAACTTATTATTTAGTATAAAATTTTCTGTCGATGAACTCGTTGCTCTTGACACAGAAACATTCGAGGATTCATATAATCCATTACACATTCTTTACTATTGCGCCAAGATTCAAACGTTCAAGCTTTATTTTGTAATTAAAAGTTACGCCCACTACAAAACACCAATAAAAACGTAAACAAATAAAACAGTTTCGAGTAAATAAGATCAAAAAACGCATTTAAATGTTTCATTCGGTCTATTGTGAAGTTGTGGCGAGTAGTAGTAAAACAGACCTTAGAATGAATCATAAAAAGGAAATGGTTAATACGGCAAGATGAACAACTAATTATTTATCGCGTTGAATCCTCTTCGCCGACTATTAGAAAATTAATGGATCAAACGGCAAAAGCGTCTGTTTATTTACTATCCGCAAGGTTATACTACTTCAACATAGTTTTATAATAAAAAGGAAAACTAATCACGATGTAATCGACTAGGTATAAGTTAACACCTGCAATTATTACATCCCTTCACTTTGTATATCATAATGAAGTATAATCTTTGAATCATAATTAATCAGTATTACGACCTTGTGTTATAAACCTTGAGATTGACATTGCTTTGTTTATATAAATAAAACATAAACCTCAATGTCGTTTTCTTTATTTAAAAAATGAAAATTTTTGCATAATTTTTGTTCTTTGCTTTTTGTGAAAATTAAACATATAGCAGATTTTGCGTACGATTACTGGAATATTTTGACGTTTAAATTATATGTAGTCAGATAAAAGCTCGTACATTTTTAGTTATCGTATTGTTTCTGTAAATTTTCTTCTAAAATGTGTGCGGTTTTTATCGGGACTATCTCTATGTTATATACTACGTGTGGCACAAGCAATTTAGTCGTAATCAAAATAGACGATAAAATAAATATACATAAAACTGTGTTTTCGGTTATTCACACCTACCTTTGATTACTAATTGATTGTTCTTGTTCTATATGATAATTACTTTTTAATTAAGCGACGGCTGAGATAAACAAACTTTTATAAAGTGCAACGTTCCTAAATAACATTAACAGTTCTTTTTTTTTAATTATTTGGAATTGTTTTTGCTAGCTAAAACAAGAATAGATTTTTTATTATGGTAAAATATGCATTATCAAAATAACGTGTTTTTAATTTATTTTAAATATTTCTAGAATCTTTTGTATATAACGTTTGTAAACATACCAAACTAATTAACCATTATTCCAAATTTGTTTTATCAAATCTACATAATTAATAAAGTTATGTTATCAGTTGTATTGTTTAAAACTTCTAAATTTGTCGTTATTGGCAATTATGAGGTTATTTTTACAGTAATTATGTAACTTTACACATGTCGTTTTAATCAATGTGTTACTTATTCAAAATAAAAATATAGTTGGTGTTGTTTTAATTTAAAAAGTATACTATATAATATTGTTACATTTGTAGATATTGTAAATTAGATGAGTTATAAGCAAAAATCTGTAAAATCGCTTGTCTACGCAAAGGTAAACCGTTTATTAATTAAACAGTAGCAAAACACTTCAGAAAATTGCTACTAAATTGTTCATTTTAATTATCCTTGCCAAAAAAGCAACAAAAAACTATAATTGCAGTTGTTAAAGCGGTCATCACATTGTTGAAATTTTAATTTAGATCGTCTAGACAATGCTCATCTGGATTGTTTATTAAAATTTTATATAATGTTTTGCTATTATTATTTTGTTAGAAATACTATACAACGCGATATCATTTGTCGTTAAAAAACAAAGTAATAAGTATTTATCGTAGCTACTTTTCAGATAATTAATTCAAAGTGTAGAAAATCAATAATGTTGAGTGTGCACATTATGTTTACATACGAACGTATTTTTCAATAAAAGAAAATATTTTTTAATAGTTAACAATAAGTCAGTAAAGCAGACGGAACAATGACATACAAATGGCGTTATCACAAATGTCTGCAAAATTCCAAGCGTTTCTCCATGTAAGGCTACTATTAAAGACGTTGCTTCCTGCTAAGTTCTTTTTGGTTCATGCGATCTATGATTCCCCCGATTAATATTACGGTTATAATTGTAGTAATTAGTCAAAGGTTTTGAGATCCGTAATGAACGTAGGTGCAACGCCTTTTTCACTACATAGTAGATTGTGACGTCATCTTAGGAATTTTTCCAATATGAACTAACAGGTGTTAATATCTCTGAATTAATGGAATACGGTATCCAAAATTGCTAATAACTATTACGAGAAAATCAAATTAAATTACATAAATAGAATCAATTTTTACCCTAGAAAGACTTTTACATAAGCAACAAAAGTACTACACCTATTTATAACGTAGATGCAGGTAAATATTTAGAAATAAAACCTTGCCCGGACTCATACGTTAAATAATTACCGTACAACAGGCACCGGAAAAATGGTTTTTCTCCCCTAGATAATTTAATTTGTCAAAAAAACCCAATTGATAGCCACCACTCTCGATGTAGCAAAAAGTGGGCGTTCCGGGACAAAACTTATACAGTACGAAAATCACACCGAAACACTTTTAACATAACAAATTGAGCTAAAACCATTTACGTTAGACAGAACATACATCTTATAGCTCTATTCGTGTAGCTTCTCTAGGTTGTATGTTTTCATAGAAGTTTTGTCTTTAAAAGGAATAATTTGTTTATCACAAAAAACGTTCTCTTTAAAAGCTTTTTTTTGATAAGCATATTTTATTTGCTACAATACTGGCATAATTTTATCAGTACTTTTAGTAGCCTCCCTGCTAACAATAAAAAAAGAAATTGTTTGAGTTGTTCAAACCTGTTTAAAGTTATGACATCAGCGATTTGTAACGTTCTTTTTTAAGAGTCCAGTTTTTACTTGTTGAATGTTGTTTGATGAGAGATTTTCAAACCAATATTTCTTAGAACTGCTCGATTTCTTTTAGGTTCGTTGTAAGTGAATTATTTTTTGTAAACAATATAAACAAGTCTGCTGTACACTTTAAGAAATAAACTTATCCGTGAAAGAAATTGTATAAATAAAATTTCTTATGAAGCATCCTGTTGCTTCAAAAATATACTTTGTAGAAGATTTTTTTCAGTTTTTGAATTGTTAGATGCTATATTTTCAATCTGGAAAAAATACAATTTGTTGCTATCTAAAGATGATATAATTGACTCAATAGGATTATCATCTAATATTTTATTATCTAATATTTTATCGTATTTTATTAACTGAATTTCATTATTCTCAAAATCATTCATGACCTGTGATTGCTGCGCTTCACACTCATTAATTTAACACAAAACACTATTAATGTTCGTTTTAGATTTACTTATGCAAAATTGCAGATAATAGTAAAGCACGTTGCTCTAAAACAAGATAAATATTACGAGTTGAAATCCATCTTTTAAAGAAGAGTGTAATGCAATGTTGTGGGTTTTGGATAATATTGATTAGTTATCTGAGTCAAAACCAAGAAACAATGTGAAAATAAAAAGTCGACGTAAATGGCCATCTAAGAAGAAACGTTGATAGTAACAATTAAGACAATACGACACTTTTGGAAATAAGATTTAAATTTAACTACAGAAACAATTTCTATAAATAAGTAAAATCGCCACTTACGACTGGAGTCCGGAAACCTCAACATAATATTATTTCATCCCGTGTTGCTTTGTCGAAATTGACTGCTGACAATGTGAAAGATCTCTTCTGCATCTGGAATAAATTATGTGATAATGATATGCTCTAACAAATTTTGGCGTAGACAATTAAAAAACTTGAACATATTTGAGCTTAAAGCATTACTAGGTTTCAATTTAGATTTTTACTGGTTGCTTTTGTATTATTCTTTTTTATTTTGGAAAATTTCCGGTGTAGTCAATTTCTCAAACCGACATTTCGTCATATGTCACAGTGGACATCTTCAGAGCCTAGAAAAAATTTTTTTTCGAGAATCTAGCAACTTAATTGCTAGCGACTAGCTCAATTTGATTCGGGGAGTGGATTGTAGGTTTCAATGTGTTAATTATAAAGTAATTTAAAAAGGCGCCAAAATGGGAAAAAATTAGGATAGAAGATAACGTTTAAATTTATCCAAAGCTGTAAGAGACAAATGACAAAATGCAGGTTATAACGAGTATATTTATCACTGAAATGCGATCAAACTCTAGAATGTAGATCAATATCACAAGCAATAGTTGTTGAAGTAAGCCTCTTTCGGTTGGACAACACGTCGGATAAAAAATTTAACTTGTTATTATACTTTTACATTTACTTTTGTAAATTATAACACAAAAATACAAATCGCGATAATTCAGAGAACTATAATAATAATATGTTACATGAAAAGAAAAAGCTTTATAGTTAATTGTGACAACTTGATATGTACATGCAGTCGTGTGTACAACCGACTGACAACGTAAATTAATAGAAATAAAGTAGGAAATATAATACTTGTTTCGAAGAATGCAACGATCTAGCAGCATTTTTCCAGAATTTGCTAAAATTTTCTGAAATATATCAAACACGTTCATACGGTGTTATCACAAGTAAATCCCATACGGTTCATACGATTAATTAAAAAAACCAAATGCGACGAGTTTCCCCCAAATTAATTATGTTATTTTGGTGAGTGGGCTTTCCAATACGGATAAAATTATATTAAATTAGCGAACCATTCGATACCTTCAATTAACTTGGCGTGACGTCATCATAGGTATTTTTCCAATAAAAAAACGGACAAAACAACAAAAATACTACACCCATTTATATCATGGATGGGTGTGAATAATTAGAAGTAAAAACTTTGCGGGGCACTTACATTAGAATATATATGCGAACCACAATCATCGAAAAAGTAAGTTTTTTTCCTTCGATATTTTAATGTTAAATATTAACGAATTTACAGCAATCTCTTCCAGTGCACCCAAAACTGGACGCTCTGGGATTAAACCTTATACGGTACAAACATCATCATACCAACACATTTTTAACATTAACAAAAAAGATATTTAATTCTGCTTGATTGCAAATAATTTTTACGAACACGTATCCTCTACGCAACCAAAATTACTGCTTTGTTGATCACAGTAGACATGCATGCATAAAACAAAACATACTAAACGTCCTATCATTGCATTATTCCAACCCTAATAAGCGTAGCAAATCTAATTCTTAAAAAAGTGTTAGGTATAGAAAATCTTATTGCAACTTGTTTTATTTTGTATCTAGATTCTAGAAAGACTAGTTCAGAATGTTTTATAAAAATAACAAAATTTTAATGTAGTTCTTTTCTTGTGAATATCCTAAATAATCGACAATACTTTTAAAATGTGCTCCTATGCACTATGTAATTGTGTAGAAAAAAATTAATATGAGAATTTCAACAAGTCGCTGTGTGAAGCCCGGGGCTGTTGTGGTGCTCTATCCTGTATATTGCTGTTGTTTTCTGTTGTCTCTTGATTTTTTACTATTTAGCAACTGTTTAAATTTCTGCTCATGCAGCATTTTAATTTTCTCGTATTTGTTCTGTGCAAGTATGGCGATTAATATATCTTGTACTTTCTTTATAAATTTTCGCTAACCAATAGAGCGTCAGTTTTAGTCGTATGGGACATTCGTTCTGATACTGGTTGCACACATTCTTCTATAAACCTTGTTAATACTAGAATCCGTTAAAAATGTACTAAAAAGTCTACTTCTCTACCGTTTCGTGTAACTGGAACGCATGCTTATTAAGGGTTTTTGCTAATGTTTTAATGTACGCTTTTTACATAAATAAATATTATATTTATCGTGTTTTTCTAAATGTTTTTGTTGTTTACATGCATCAAACTTTGAATTAAAAACCTGTTTGTTAAATCGGTTAGTTTTTACCAATTTTGGTTGTAGCTTTTGTCAGTTTAAAGATCTGTAATAAAATGTTTATGTTTGAAACTGTTTAATAATTATTTAATTTATGGTTTATGATGATTTTTGGAATTTGTTAAAATTTTGAGACAAGCTATAACTTTTTTTTTAATCTTTTATATGGATTTCGATCATCTTTTACCAATTTGGAAAACATTTAATGTGGTCTAACTTTTTTTGCTTTTAAGTTTGTGTAGCGTATGTTTAATTTTGTTTCTTTGTTACTTTTTTTTAACATAAAACGTCAAGAAATAATTGTATTTTTTATTACATTAGCAAGTGGTACAACTTTTTTAGATACTATTTTAATTGAAAATATAATTAATTAACTGATTTTAAATTTACGTTTATTTTATAGCAATTTAAATAAGTTTTTTTTATTTTTTGATTAAACTGTTGTAGTTTGTTGTCGTTTGACCTTTATTTTTAACTATACAAAAGTTAGAAAATAACAAAAAAGTGTGTTTTTGTATTGCGTAAAAATTGACATTTGAAAAATTTATATTTTGGCAGCATTGTCTTATTTTGGAATTATTTTGTATAGATTAATGTGTAAACTAAAAGTAATTGCATTTTTTTCATCAACTTAATAGGTATTTTTGACAACAAAACCATGCATTAAAATCAAAATCGTACTGAAAGCTAATGCGCAAAGAAACCCAAACTACTCCTAACTCCTCATCATTTTTTGATAGAAAGTCTTTAATATATGTTAGAGTTTCTTTTCTACCTGTGAAATTTAAAACGAAATTGCTGTTAGAGACCCATTTGCGAAGTTTGAAACTATTTGAATGTATAATTTCCGAAATTTTGTGGTGTAAGTTTAAGACATCTTGAATGCTTTGTATACAAATTTTGATACCCCAAAGATAGCTGTTTGAGACACTATACGACGAGAAATAAAACTCATTTTTATGCAAAAACGAACTAAAATTGAGAATAAAATATTTTAGATTACGGGACAACGCATTATACCATATTATTTAACAAAACACCCGAGTCAGTTTTTGCAAGACCATCAAAAACTGTGCGCATTTTGGTTGTCAAATAGATGTTTTAATAACAGCGTGGTACGGAAGATAATAATTTATAGTATAATTAAGAGATGCTTTGTTTACTTTAGCCAATAGACCGAATATTTCGTATTATTTAAAAACATTAAAACAATTTTGTTTTAATTTTAGATTGAGACTTAATTTGCACTTAAACAAATAAAATATTTTTAATGCGTTCCGTCTGGAATCACCAAATTCATTAATATTACCTTTAAATGAGATGTTTATAATGAAATGACCGTCTTCATCGCGATGTAGTTTTCGTGAAGTGATCTTCAAAAAATTTTTCGTCGAGTGAAAAAGATGAATTCTTTTTGCATTTTTCCAATTCCTAAAATTTATTAAATGTATTATGAATTTTACCGGTTTCTACTGCATTATAACTTATAACATGCTAATTTTATGCACCTTGTTATTTAAACGATCGATTTAAATCTTATAAAACATTAATGGTAGCTAACTAAAAAATTACATTCAATTCACATAATATAAAATCGTAGTTATAAATCATCCGCTTAGTTCTAATGCTGAATGACGGCCAGGTGTAACAACAATTAGAGATTTTCTAGAAAACGTTTAAATACGGAAAATGTAGGATTATATACAACATAAGAAATAATACTATTAATAATTGCCGATAGCGGTATTATAAACAAAGTAGGTTTAAAACAAAGAAACAAAAAACGTCCTTAACAATGTATATAATGTTACGAATTAACACAATTTAATTAAAATTCACAGAAAAACAACATTAACATTCTAAAACAAATCACAACGTATTTTTTCACTTCGTTTATTAAACTTTAAAATATCGTAAGATTTAAAATTACAAGTTTTAAATTTTTACAACCAAACCTAAATATTAATTTTTAATTTACGAAACATTTTTTAATTTTATTAGTAAAACAAACTAACTTTAAACTACTGTATTATTTGAAATGTGTAAAAATAAGTCTGGTATGTAGAAAACCTTAGCCTAAAAAATGTTCATTAAAATTTAAATAAAAAACATTAAATTTTAATAAGCGTTAGTAAATAAAAAAATATGTAAAAAAGCAATTTGAGATATGTTTTTAAATTGTTAAGTTTTGAATAATGAAAAGTTTTTGAATGCTTTATTGCCTTGTTATGTTATTATTAATTAAATCAGTTAGAACTATTCGATAAAAATGTTATTGCTAGTAACTAAAAATCGTTGTAATACAAAATTGCATATTAGTAATAAAATGCAATTGTTTCATAATTAAAATTGAATTGAATCTCATTTTAATTATGTTAATGTTATAAAGTATGCTTTGAAAGTAATTTTTTAATATATAAAATTACATTAAAGTATGTAACTTTTATCTACGCACTTATACAACTAAGGTGATTTTCAATTTGGAAAGAAAAAACTTTTAAAATTTATACGCTACGAAAATTCCTGTGTGTACTTTACAATTTTGTACAGATTTTAAAATGTTTGCTTTTTTAGTCAAACAACGATTTATGCTGTACGTTGATATAACTAAAATAAATTTCTGAATATTTTTACATTAAACGTAAATTAATTGTAATGAAACAATTATAAATATTTTGCCTTTTCATAATATAATAGTAGAATTATTACGTTTTAATTTTATTAAGGTTTTTGCAGCAAAGGTTAATTAATACGCAGTAGTAACAACTTTTAAGTATTTTTAGAAATTCGTATAACTCAGTAATGGCGACTTTAAAAAAACTGACATTTTCAAAATAAAAAATTGGGTGTATCACTAGTGATGGCACAAACAACTCAAAAAACTGTATATTTTTGTACAAACGACATTCTTCGATTTTATAATTTATACAATAAAACAAGTTTCAGTTTAAACTTAATTTAAACGTTTTAATAAAATGTAAGCTGTTTTTTATTTGTTTTAATATAATTATAATTTTGGCGGTTCTTTTTTATATTTTTTTTTTATGTTTTAGCCGACGTGTTTCTGTTAATTGAATTGTATATTCTATACTTAAGAATAAAATTAAAAAAAATAATGCATTAATTTAAACAACATTTTCTTACTTAATTGCAAATACAAATTTATTTTTTAAAAATGTATATGGCACGTGGTGCATTCATTCTTTACTCACCTTTATAATAATGTGAAAAAATCTTTACATAACTTGAGCTGCCACGTGACAGTAATTACTTCACTGTTACTGATATATAAAATTCTTTTAATGACCAGATGTACTTGACGTACGTATCTATTTACATTAATAATTAAAATAACTTTGCGATTACAGATTACTCATCAAGTGATTGTATTGTATATTATAAACATGCATACCCACTTTTAATGATTATTAATAAAAAACTTTGTTAGATGCATAATCCAATTTTGGTAAAAAATGTAATTAATTTTTTTTAGATTTTATTATATTGTTTCGAATTTACTTACTAATTATTCTATTGTCTAAAGTTTCTTTTTACTTTTATGCATTGCTAAAACTCTTTGTTAACGTTGTTTATTAACAACGTTGACATTTACCTATTTATTTTTCTTATTTTATATATTATTAGTTTATATCAATTGCGTAACAACTTAACTAAATCCGTCTTGTAAACTTTTTTATTTGCTGGTTTATTTTTGTTTGTTGTTTTGTTCTTTTTTAGATGGTGCACATAATTTGTAAGACTGTTTTTGTCTGTTAAATTTACATTTTACTTAATTTCAATGGAAAGTACAAATGTGTTTGATGTTCTAATAATATGCTAATTTTCCAAAAATGATTTTTTAAACTTATTATCTTTATTTATGGAATTTAGTACTGCGCAAGGGCTATTGTAATTCGTTATTTAAAGTATTTTACATTAATTTATGTGCTTATAATCTGAATGCGTTGCGTTTGTATAATAAGTTCATAAGTTTTATTATAAAATTGTTGTTAAATAGAATTATGTATATTTTTTAAAATAGTAATTAATTTTTTTAAAAGATTATCAACGTTTGCTTACAATGTTAGTTTCTAGATTTTATAACCGCAAATCAACCGGAGAATAATATTCCTTTCCAAATGTATTTTATATAATTGTAAAAATATTAACAGAAATCATTAGACTGTTTCGTTTTTTTGAGACTCATCAGCATTGCTAACCGTTAAAACCAACAGGTCACAAAGTAGACTGTTTTTTACTATCTGTTCTAGAAGTTCAGTAACGTGCACATTTTTTCGATTGAATGAATACCTCTAATTTAAAGTCACATTTTTTTATTTTACTGTATATACAAATTCGTCTACGCAAGGTACATGTGTACATGGAATTGTAGTAAAATTATCTTTGTGATATTTGATTTTTTTAAACGCTTTTTCCTTTGTACGTACGATTTTGTTTTTTTAGATACCACACACTTCGTTTTTGGATATATACGCATAATTTTTTTGTGTTTAGTTTTTGTTATGCGTTTTGTGAATTTTGTGCGTTAAATGTTTGTTTGAAGAGTTTCTGTTAAAATTTATGATAACAATTTGCATGCACGATTTTCTAATGCGTTCAGTTTTAAAATTTTAAATTTGGAAATTTTTTTATACGTTAAGTTTATGTTATACGATGGTTCTGATTACGGATCTTTACAAATAAAAAATTAAGTAAATCAGAAGATACCGAAAATTTTGAAAGTAAAATTACGCATTTCAAAAATTTTACAATATTATGTCATCACATAGTCAACTTAACTCCTCATCTTATCTTTAACAAATTTTTGTTAAAAGATATGTACATTTTTCTGTCTTTTTGACACTACTACATATTTTATTTATTTATTTAAACGTATGGCAATCATAATTCCACAGTTAAATATTGTAAATACTTTTGGTGTAAATATACATTGAAAAGTAACGCCGATAACACAAAACTTTTTCAAACTCTTTGTTTTATTATTTTGAATATCGTCCATAAAGAGCATATTTTTCTAGTTGATTTGCAGGTAGAAAACTCATCGACAATATACTGGTCAACCTTTAAATTTTTAATGTAGCAGTCTTACTTAGAACCATCTTTCGTTTCTAAACTGACGTTTTGAACGGTTTTTAACACATTGTATTTTGAAGATTCTGTGATATTATCTCGTTGTTCTTTAATCAATCTTTGCTTTAATCTCTTCAGGCTCACTTTGTTTATTTTCAGTACTAACCTTTTCTCCCTGTGCTCAATCTTCTACTTTTTCTCCCCCTAAAGTTTCTAAAATTTGCTCTGGCAAGATTTTAATCATATCCCCGGGGTTTAGTTCTACAAATTGTTGTAAATGAAGATCACCATCCCTGTGTGCGTATTACAGTTCATTATAATCCCCTGACTTACTTGTGTTATTAACACTCTTACTTTTTGTTTCAATTGTTTTATTGTTTTTTTATTGCTCAATTTATTTTCTGCGTTCTCACATGTTTTGCTTTAATTTTAACCTGATTCTGCAAAACAAAATTTTTAATCAGCGGTTCTGCATCGTATTTTTATGCCACACAACATTTCTATAAAAGAATAATGCTACTTTTTCTAAACCCATTTTTGATTACGTCTGGGTCAAGTTGTTTCCATGTTTCTCCAAACAATAAAAAAAAACTTTTTTTTTAAGAACGCGACTACCAGATGTGTACGATACCGTATACATAACTTCTGATCCCACTTTTCCTTCAGCAATTTGAAAACAAAGGTCTAACGTATAATGGCCGCCAAATTAAGAAAACAAAAAAACTAAATTAAATTAAAACTGTACTTGTTATAGTCAACCATCTAATTCTAGAGATTTATAGGCTTAACTAACTCGAAGTTAAAAGAGAAGGTTTGAAATAATTTAGCAAATCAAAGATCTTAGAGGACGCCACCAGCTTATTTATGAATCTCAAATGTTTATTTATAAACAGAAACGAGCGACTTAATCATGCTAAATATGAAGGAATTAAATCTACTCAATGCCGTCCTACAAAAAGAAACACTAAATCCCTAAAAGATATAATATTTATTACACAAATATTTAGATAATTCTCGTAACCAATTAAATTAGAATTATTAAACAAATAAAAAAGGAATATAATTACGTTGTGCAATAGAATACTATTAAGTAGCAATAAGATCAGATTTAATTTATAGATACATTTTAATTAAATGAACTGCACGGGCTCTTAAAACGCGATAAGCTTAAGATCGTTAACAAATAGCTAAGTTAACACACCTTGTATATAATGATTAAATTACGATCTAATTTTATATACATGACTAAGGCTAGTTGTTTATATCCTTTACTATATTATTCTAAGCGCTGAATTAGTTGACACTTTAATTACCTTCTTCTGTTTCTTATTGCTTCTCTACTTCTTCTTCTTCTTCATCTTTTTCTTCTTCAGGTGCGTACTTTTTGAAGAAAAGTGTTTGCGATCATCAGCTGGGATACTGCTGTTCGAAAGAATTGGATTGATAATAGATTGTGCCAACCTCTTAGGTACTTCACCGGTGATATGAGTTTTTGATCTAGTGGACGACGTCTTTGTATCCGTCCTAGAACTAACTGTAATAAGCGATATTTTGTGTCTTTCATTATATGCCCCAGATATAGTAGATTTTGTTTTTGAATAGTATCGACACATTCGGTTGTTTTTTGCATTAACTCCATAACTTTTTTATTACTGATATTTTGAATCCAGGAGATGCGCCACATCTTTCTATATGCCCACATCTCAAAGTTTTTATTACTGCTGATAGATTCTTTGTTTAATGTCCATGTTTCTGCGCCGTAGAATAAAACTGAGAAAACATAGCATTTCAGCTGTTTAGTTCGTGTATGTGTATATATTGTGAGCACAATGTTTGTTGCATGTTCTTAAAGGCTGTGCGTACTGTTTTAATGCTTCATTTTATTTCTCAAAAGCAATTGTTTTAGTCATTTGCAAAACGGATAGATTCGATTCTCTCTTCATTTATTTTTATTCCACCATCTGAGTTTACAAAAGCTGTTAAATTAAAATATTAATAAAGGTTACCATTACAAATTAATCGGTTTTTCTTTACAAAATAAGAAAAAAAACTTGGAGTCAAATCAGACCTCACTTAGTAATTGGCGCCTTAAAAATTGCTTGGTAATCCGAAGGTTAGACAGCAATGGCGATAGTACACAACCCTGTCTTACACCTTGGAGTATCTTCATTTTTTCCGTAATTTGCGCGTCAATAACGTGTGTTTTTTATACTTTGTACAGGTTCAAAAAGATTCGAGTGTTTGCGCAATTTAGTGAGACCTTGAATATATAAAAACGTTTTTCTGGTTTAACCTCGTCGAAGGCTTTCCCATAATTGTTAAAAAGAAGATACAAGTCAATGTTTACATCTCTGGTTTTTTCAGCTAGTATCCTCATGAAGAGAAGTGGTTTTTGAGCACCCAGTACATCGGTCACCACTTATCAGTTTTAAAATAATTTTAAAATTAATTACAACAAACATCAACATTCTATATGACAACACCGTAATTCAAATCTTCTTCCGCCATTACGATTACGTCGACAATGGAATAATGTAGTTAACTTACTGTTTTGATTAGCGTTATTGTGAGTTTATTAAATTAGATTAGGTTTGACCTGTTATTATATGGATAATCCAAACAAATATATCATGCTTATCGTTATCTCAAGATTTATTAGAAAACTTAAATTTTGTTGGTTCCCAAAATTATCGTGGATACTAAACTACTTGGTATTTTAAAATTATATTTACCCAGAGCTTTAAATTTATTCAGAGCCCTAAAGTTATGCCAAACCCTAAAACCTCATGATGGTTTTAACCATTGAATTACATAAAATTTTCACCAGAAAACATATTAAAATATTTTTAGGGTAAATGGTGTATCATTTATTTAGAATAATATAAATGCAAGCTTTCGAACTTGGTCTAAGTTTTTGCCTAACGAAGAACTTAGACCAAGTTTGAAAGCTCGCATTTATTTTATTCTAAATAAATAATACAACAGTTACCCTAAAAATATTTTAACATTTAATTACAACTAAAATGGAATAAATATTTTTTAATACTATTGCTTAATTTATTTTTTACAACCAAAGCGATAGTTTCCTCCATGAAACGGAAATTTCCTTTTACGACAAATGCAATAAATTTCTTTACAAGAAATGGGAAGATTCTTCAAATACGAAGATTGTCAAACAAGGTGACAACATTAAATATCACGACAAAACGCAGTAGGATGAATCAAGTAACATCATGGCAAAATTGCAATAATAAAATTTAATTAACGACACCGTGTGTTAACAATAAATCTATCATGATAATCTTATGCTTTATAAGTCCAATTATTAAAAGATAAATAAAGTAAATGCTTTATATTTACCCTAATGACGGTAGCTTAATTAAAAACTTTGATAAATACTCATAAACTCAACAGGAATTAATCTAAATTTGCACGACCTTCTTCGCACACAAAAAACGCATCAATGTCATCTCAAAACAAAAATTTTTTTTCTACTTGAACACGTCTTGCGCATATCTTATAAAGAATGAATTTTATTTCATACGAAATGACAGCGGTACTATAAAATTTTGTAAAACGTTACAAACGGATGCAATAAATGGCTTGTGTGCAAAGGTAATTTCAAACTATGTGTGTGTGTTCTGAGTTAATTGCAGAATTTTGTTAGTTACGTGTGTAGTATGGCCGTTGTACAATAATAGTATCGTTTACGCTGGTAACAACGTTTTTTCAAAAAAGTTGAAAAAAATTTCACTAGTTCTCCATTCGTTTGAGTTGGCAGCATATAATCTGCTTGGTAAGCTTCGTCTTCTTTCTTAAACCTAACTGTTTCATATATTCCCACAAGCAGAACTTGCTGCTTTTTCTATTTGTCCGACAATTTTAGTTTTAGATAGATTAGTACACATGCTAGTCTCATCTAAATTCTAGAGGATATCAGGTCTTTAAAATAAATTCAAATTAGTTAACTGTTGGCGTAGATACTAAAATGGTTAATGAAAAATGGATGTCATTTTTTTTCTTGTGTCTTCAGCAGATTGTGGTTGTTTAATTGATTGCTGTGACTGTTTTTTTAAATTAAGAGACCAACCTTTGCCGTGTCTGTTATTTATAAAAGGTGTGGTAAATTTATTTTTTTTTACAAATCTCTCAACGCAGTCTAACATTTTGGTGCAATTTACAAAAAAAACCATTTTTACAAAATTTGTAGATAATTTGCTAGTCTGCTTTCTCCTACCAGAGGAAGTGCTGGTGGTTGTTTGCTGGTTTTACTTTTTACGACACAAAACATAACCCACACAATTTTGTTTCGTATAAGGTTATATGTCTTCGTGCTTACCTACTTTGTCCATGTTTTAATTATATGTATATATGAGCAAAAATTAAACGTTAGATTGACCTGATGAAGTTGGCACAATAGCCAACGAAACGTAGCCACAATTACTACAGAGTTTTCTTTCTGAGTTGTGCCTATCCTCCACATCGAAAGATCTATGGTCGCATAGAATCACTACCAAGCTATAAATAAGTTAGTTTCTTAACGTTACTTGAGATTATTCTTGTTGCGGATGGTAATAGGGTAACTATTAAGACGCGTTTTAGTGCAATTAAGTTACTTTGGTGATTGAGAGTTGGTATCGTTATTTAAAAAATTATGTTTATTTCATAATGTTTTTAATTGTATGTTTTCAAATTCTAATTTAAGTATAAATAAGAAGTGACATCACCTCAATCGTTTTATGGTAAATTCTAACTTCAACAGATATCGACAAAAAGCGTTTTTAAAAACCACGTTGTTTTACAGTTTCTACATTATTGTTTACACTATCGACATATTCTACAGAATTTCTGCATTTTTTATCTATGTTCTACGTACAGACAAAATTAGTAATATTAATTTATCAGGGCAGTTTCAGAAATTCCACTTTGTGCATATGTTATGCCACAGAAGCCTTCTGCTGCGACAAAAGAAAGATTTTTAGTTTCAGACTCACTATTTTAACTGAAGTAGCTGTGACTTCTTCTTTTTACTCTACTTTGTCCTCTCATTTGTCTGTAGTGGCTTCGACCTCTGTGTTCTTTTACTTTTGTTGGGCATTGTGCTATTAGCTGATCATCCTTACCACAGAAATAACAATTCAATCTTCTAACAGCGCTTACAAATGAGTTATTACTACACTCTGAAGCTTTGTGTTGATTTTTAAATTTTAATTCTGCATCTATTAATTTGTTTTCTAGACCATCTAATGTTAGTTTTTCTGTAGTTTCTAGAACTGTAATAACAGTTTCATACTTGTATGGCATCATCAAAAGCAAGTTACACACTTTATCGTCTTCTTTAACTGTTCCTTCAGTTGCCTCTAACTCACTTATTAATCAATTCTATGAAGTGATCTTGCAGTTTTATATCTTCTTTACAACATGACTGTAGCAATTTTCTTCTTATGTACAGTTTCCAAAGAACACTTTTTCTTTCAAATATTTGCTCTAACGAATTTGTCTTTGCATCTTGAGCTAAAACCTTCTTCCTTTTTTTTGTCGCCGAGTTCATTAGCATCTATTTCCTTTTTGATTACTTTCTGATTTCTTTTTTCGTCAAGGATACATAATAATCTAAATTTCAAGTCTGAAAAATTTGTCGACGTTAGTTGTGGGACATGTGCTGTAGGTGCAGCTAACGCATTATTCGTTCTTTTTTATTTTTTAGCACTAGCAAGTCTGGGCCCATAACCTTTTAACAATTTGATTTTTTAGTTGTTCATCTTTTATTTAAGTATTAACAAAAAACTACAAATTAGGTACTAAAGTACTCTTACACAAAAACGCGCCATTAAATATTAAATGCTCATCACTGCTTTTTAATTTCTAACGCATTTTAATATGCATATTTGTTTTTTGCATTGTCTAAAGATTAAGGAATTTCATAAAAAAGTTACGCGTGGTAATTTTATACAAGAGTTGTTACAATACGTAAGATAATAAGGTACCTGAGCCAAACAAGGCCAGGGGTCCACTACTAAATTTGGCAACCCTGAGCATTAAAGACGAATCACGCAAGACTCCTTCACTTGTGAACTGCCTCAAAAGAACCAGTCAAGGTTAAAACCTGTGTTACCTACTGCGCGCGTTCGTCATTCGGAACATAACCGCCATAAGGGTATGTTGCAGCTCCGTGATATAAAAACAGCGTTTCTTGTTAAGTGCTCGAATTGTGTATAAAAGTAAGTAAATATTTTTCTGTTCTAGTACCATAGCATAGCTTAGCTATCTACTGATATAGTTTCTTGAGAGAGTATTGTTACTCCTTGCTGCTTTACAACCTTTTAACTTTTTCAAAACATGAAAAATTGCTGGGGCCCTTATAAGGCCCATCATTTTGACCCAAATAAAGCCCATGGGCCTTAATTGCAGCCTAATATAAATTTGCAATATTTTAGTCATTAATTTATTGAGAGGACCTCGATCCACTGTCAAAACCATTTACCACCTAGAGAGATTTATTTATTTAATAAAAAGAAAATTTGAAAAAACATGTTTTTCGAAATTTGATGAAGAATTTCATCATAAGTAGATAATTTTTTTAATTTGAATTATTTTGATTCAAATTTTTGTATTTATGTCGATTTTTTGAAAATTATAAGCTTTCGCAATATTCTCAGTAATTATAAGCTTAAAAAAGTATACTTACTTATACTTAATCCAATTCGTCACCGAATTTTGAAATATATATTTCCTAAGTACAAATTTTCTCAAAGCATAAATAGAGCCTCTAGAGGAAAATGGTTTTGACAGAGTAAAGAATCTTCTTAATGTAAGTTATCAGTAAGTGCATCTTTTTATATGTACAGGTATAATGGAAACTCAAAAAAAAACGAGAGAGTAGTCGCAAGAACAGCTGCAGCGTGCGATGGACGCAGTGAAAGGAAAATCATCACTCAGAAGTGCTAGCATAAACTATGGCATACCTCGAAGAACTTTGCGAAATCCTGCAAGTTCTGGTGTGAGTGAGAAAAGATTGGGTCGACCAACAGTTTTAACAGCTGTTCAGGAGATTGATCTATGTCGTCGAATATTTAGATTATGCGACATTGGAATGCCGTTAACTTCAAAGCTCCTGAGAAGATCGGTTTTTGCCTACTGCCAGCTACTTGGAATTACCACCCGATTTCCTGATGTTAACTAAACTGCAGGAAGAAAATGGTTCCGATTTTTTCTAAAACGACATGCGGATGTGGCAAGACGCAAAGCACAGCAAATGAATGCTGCAAGGGCAGCAAAACTTAATAGATTTATTGTAAATGATCATTTTACAAAACTTCGTCATATTTTGGAGGAATTGAATATTATAAATAAACCGCATCTAATATTAAATATGGACGAAAAGAAATGCAGGTTGACCTTGGATAAGCAACCACAAGTGCTTGCAAAACGTGGTTCTTCAAATGTTCATATCATTTCAGAAGAACATGCTGAAAATGTTACCATAGTGGCATGTGGTAATGCAATTGGACAAATAATACCATCAATGATTTTAGTGAAAGGAAAAAGGGAAAAACAGGAATGGTCCGAGAACCTTCCACCGGGAGCTGTTATAAAAATGACCGACAAAGGCAGCATGAACACTTCAACTTTTAAAACTTGGATTAAACACTTTTCTCAGTTTAAGCCAAACAAGAAAGTTCTTCTCATATTTGACAGCGCATCCTCTCACCTTGACTTTTCAATAGTCGAAGAGGTCGATAAACATGATATAACTTTGTATTGTCTTTCTAGTAACACTACCCATCAGTTACAAACAATGGCTCATTTGAAGGTTATTGGGATGACGAGTCTTCTGGACAAATAAGCCTAACCACCAAATAACTAAGTTCAATTTCGGAACTATTTTTAGCAAAGTATGGCCACGGGCGGCAACACTATCTAACGTTTCAGCTGGATTTCGGGGACCGGAATTTTTCCTTTTGACCCAAATGTTATACCAAACAGTGTATTTACGCTTTCAGAGCTTACAATGAGAAGATCTTTGAATACAGAAAGGGAAATGATAAAAATACAAAATGATCAGCAGGAACATGCAGCTGGTCCAAGTGGAGCTCAAAAACCTAATAAAAATCTTAAGAAATATAAGAAGGTAAGTAACTCCTTAGACTCTGATACTGCAAGCGATTATTCTGTAAGAGATTTCTATTCGGGTGATGAGAGTTTCAGTACCTATATTTGTGAAAGAAGTAGCCCTATAAAGAACAATCTCCAGAACAAGAATCTGAGAATGTACCTACTTTTAAGAACGTATTACCCACGCCTGAAATTGAAGAAAAAAAAATTACACCAAGAAAAAGTCATTCAATTATAGGGCACAACGGGTAACTAAAGATTTGTTGAAGGAAAGTGAACAAATAGATCAAACTCTTTCAAAAACTAATAAATCTCGTCCAAATAAAAAACCAAAGAAAGTAATAGAAAAATGGTATTCTCACTTATGTGACGAAGATAAGGTGGCGAATATGCGACTATCTAATATGTGCCTACGGTATGTACACGAAGATTGTGCGAGGTTAACCGAAAAGGATAAAGAACCTTCCTTTATATGTCCGTCGTGTTCAGACTGAAGTTACGATTGCCGGCATCAGTTTGTTTTAGGAATTATGTCTCTATGATTATATTAATATTTTATTTTTGTACTGTTTCTGTTTATTTTTGCCAAATGTTAATACATTATATTTACATTTATTCTTTAACTAGTATGTAATGAATGAATATATTTTTGTTTAATATGTTTGAAGAATAGATATATTTTGTTAAGAAATAAATATAATTATCAACCATAACATGCTTTTTTATTACGTGGGCTATATTTGGGTACCCCCTATGGCCTTAATAAGAACCCATGGTTAATTGAGCTGCTTACAATGTTTTAAAAAAAATCAAAAATGCACCTAAAACTGATTTAGAATTCAATTATTATAGGTGTTAGTTATAAATATAGTGTAAAGAATTTACTTGATAAATTTGATTACTATACAATACAGATTTTGATTTTATAGCGGTCTTTGAAATTAGGATGGCCTTATTGGGAACAGGTAGCTTATAGTCCGCTTGGGGTAGTGCTGGATAGATTGAGTTGCCTAGCAGTTCCCACTGCTAGTCCTAAGTCTGGATAAAGGAAGAAGATTTTCCTGGTTGGTATACCACACTGTCAGGGGGAACTATTGTTAGCAGGCGCATAGAACCAGTAACGGAATAGAAAAAATTTCCACGTGACAATCTACATCTTAAAGAAAGGGAGTCCCATCGAATACGGAGTAGGGGGGTCAATTCTGTTTCTAACAAGAGCACAAGACGAAGAAAGAAACGAGAATGAAGAAATTAAAGAATAAGTACATTAAATCTTGGTTCTACAGAATACAAGAAAAAATTATAGTATTGGAAAGAGCCAAAATTGATGTATGTTCTCTACCAAAGGTAAAAAAAGGGAAAGGTCTTTTAGCATATCAAGGATATAAAAAAAATACATTTGGAGTAATAAAATACACAAAAATAAAATTTAAAATGGCCAGTGATCAAAAATCAGAAACATAGTAAAGGCATCAAAAGAAGCGGTAGTGACAAGAAAAATAAATATAGTACATCAACACAAACACCGAACACCGTGGTTCTGTGAAGAAATAAAAGAGCTATCAAAAAATAAAGAATAAGTTTCCTATAATGCAAACAACACCAGACCAAGAATACAAAAAGTATAAACAAGTCAGAAATGATGTAAACTTAAAAATTAGAACGATAAAACAAAAATACTGGGAAAATACACTGGGCAGTTTATAAGGGATATTTATACGTACAACGAAAAACAATTTTGGCAAATGCTAAGGAACCAAAGGAAAAAGGTTAAAAAATCTGTACAAGCAATTAAAATATCTGACGATACATAAGTGAAACGTTTCAAGACGCTATATACAGCAGAAGAACAAAAAAGACAACCGACACGCCAATCAGATAATAGTAAACGTAGATGAAGAAGAAGTAAACAATAAGATCAGAGTTTTAAAGAATAGAAAATCATCGGGCACGAACAAAATAACAAATGAGCAGATAAAAAATAGAAAACAAACTCTGATACAGAGAAATTGATTACGCTATTACAAACCATAATTAGATGGAATATTTGTACTCAGACAATTGGCAGAAAAGCATTGAAATTGAACAAGTCTGCATTTATGTGTTTTGTTGATATAAAGAAAGCATTCGATCACCTCCGTCAAGTTATAGATACCCTAGAAAAGAATAGCGTACTGGATGGTCTGATAACTCTTATACTGAATATATACACCGACAACTACACACAACGAGAATGTCAACTAAAATCCAAATTACTAATGGAATCAGACAAAAGCATTCATTCAGCCTACTTCTGTTCAACATAGTGATGAATGAAATAATAAAAACAACACTCCAAAAATGCTCTCGTGGGTATAAAATGGGAGATCAAGAAGTTAGACTAATATGTTACGCGGATGACGCAACTCTTATTGCGGACAACGAAGATGACTCGCAGCGCTTGTTATTCCAACGCTGGAAATAAGAATTAAATGGAAGTATTGTAGAGCAGGTGATGTCAATACAGTATTTAGGGATCAAAATCACAAGTAATCGAGTACTGACAAGGGAGGTAGAACAAAATAAGGCCGAAAAAGCACCAAAAACTTCAACATAACTTTATAACACCGCAGGGCACAACAAATATCTTAAAAGAGAATCTAAAGTACCTAAGTTAGTCATAAGAACGATCATGACGTACGCTGCTGAGGCAAGATCGGATACAGTAAAGATTAAACAAATATTGGAAACTACCGAGATGAAAACGCTGCCAAAAATAATGGGCGTAACCAAAAGAAACCACATACGAAGCGAAGATATTAGACGCAGCTGCGAAATACAAAAGATAGATAAATAGGTTAAAAAAACTTAGATCAGAATAGAATAGCCACATATCAATGATGGATGACACTAGAATGGTGAAGAAAGTTTGAGATTTTTCACCAAAGGGTAGAAGACCACCGGGTAGACGTAAATAGAGATAGAAAGATGTGCAGGATTAAAACCAGTTTCTAAGCTTACAAAGAATAAGAAGCAGGAGAAGAAGAAAATAATGTTTTTGGCAAAAATATAAAAGATTATTTAAATTACTTTAGTTATATATGTTAATGAACATTTGATTTAATTGTTTCATTTAAGTTTTTTATATGCAATGTTCCGAATGAATTAAATTATTGATTTTTACTATTTATTATCGTTTTACTACATTTTTACTATTCTGGCTGATTATATTTTTTGCATAACAACTAAGACTACTATTGTATGTATTTATTCTTACTTTGAGTTACTTTAAAAAAAGCTTGAGTATTAAAAGATTAAATTTATTGCAGAATAATGGAATATATTTAAATATTTGCAATCTTCAAAGCATTAAAAATAATTATGATTAGAAATACTACCGATTGCATAACATCCATTTTCTTTTTATATAAAAAGTGCCGCATAAAAGTTGTTCTACAAAAGCAACAACGTGTAAAATTTAAATGAAACAGTACTTTTGAGTTTATTCGCGCAAAAAACTGAATTATTTGTTATGTTGTGGATACAAGGTACAATTTATTAGTAAAGGACGTTTATTTATTAACGCTTCATTGCTTTAACTTGCTAAAGTTTGTTAATAACAATTATAATAAATTAAAAACACTTGGAATTGGTAATTAACGTATTTATCAATTTTAACTGACTTTAATTTTAATAATCTAAGTTTGTGTTTTGTAAAAAAATATTTGTTTCTGTACGATTCTATAAGTTGGACTCTACGTTCCGAAAATGCCATTTCGTTTATTGCAAACTTCTGCAGTTGCAGTAATAAAAAAATAATCAGTAGCAGGTTCGGCCATAAAACAAAAGAAAATAAATGTTAGGCAATTATCGATAAGCGATTAATAAATTTCAAATATTTAAATTTGTATTTGGCAAAAATATAAAATCGTTTTGAAAATTGCAATTCTACATTTGAATTATTCAATTTCATCGTTATTACGATAACACCAAAATTTATGTGTTCCATTACATTTTCGCCCCTCTCTCTAGTTTTCCTCATTTTAACTTGCAATATCAAGACTATCAGCATTTTCTTTAAGAGTTGCGTGCAGTCAGTTACTAAATTACACGAAGTGACGGTTGAATGCATTTATTTGTCGTTTGGATAAATAACTGCGAATCGGAATCTTATTAAAAGTAAAATTATACTTAAGCTTATTGATCAAATAACAAATACCTTTACGCTAATTAAGTTATAAACGAAGGACGCGTTATGCTCTGTTTTTAGTTACAAAATATTTCTATACAGACACAAGCATCAGACTATTCTTCTATGGCTTCCACTAGGTATTATTGTGTAAAAGCTTGAATGAAATGGAGCTAAAAGCTTCTGTCAAAAAGGACCGCTTCTACAACGTTATCAGGAAATAGATCTAAATCTTCACAGAGTGTGAGGGTTAAAACGTCTATTATGTCAGTTAGATTAAACGCGAAGCGATTCTAATGTTTATCTCTGTTCGCGTGACCGAATATTTAAATTAAGATTGTTTAACGCGGATGTCACATATTAGTACGACTGCAAATTCAACGTACAACAAAAAATCCTGTTTGCAAGGACAATTTATTACATAATTAATTATCTGTACAAATTTTAATAACAAAACAATTTAAGAAAAAAAGTTATACAATTTGTTTATTTTTTGTTATACTTTACTATGTTATTACTAAAGTATTCAATGTTTTTTTAACCAAATTAAAAACTATGTTTGTATGTAGTTGTGTAATTATGTGCGTTTCATATTATCTTTTTGTTTCAGGACAATTATTTAAGTGCGACTGGTCGACTTCTTAACTGCATTTTTTGGATTTGGTAAGTTGAATTTACAATGTTTCATAACAAACAGATAAATATTAACTTTAACTTGTTTTAATGATTAATAAATAATATTTGATTGTAGTAGCTGATCTTACTACATTCATAATAATAAATGGCATCACGATGTAATTAAGTTTAGTAAATAATTTTTTTTGTATAATAAAATCAACTTTTTCTTAAATTATTTATAACTGGGATTTAAATTTATTTTTATACCTTCAAATAAAGTTTGTATATTATATACCAAAAATCAATTTTTTTAAATAATTACACTTTACATTGTTAGTCGATTAAAATACTTTTTTTAAATAAACATCAATGTCGGCTGGATTATAAGAGCACTAGGACTAGAACCCCTTAGACGTACATTAAAACAAACGGTACAAAGTATTATGAATAAAAATATTAAAACGTATTTATTGGATACAGGTATCATCTACTTTTCACATTACTCTAAAACATTAATATAACACGGTTCAAAACAACGATATTTTTATATGTTCCGGCTACATATATGGGAACCTACGTCTTATATGTAACAGAGTAATGTAACGTGACGTAGCGACCCTCACTCTTGCTAGTATAGCCGCAGTTCAGTATTGATTGATCTGTAGAACGTGTACGATGTATTCTAAGTGAAACGGCATATTTGCAGTACGTAATTTTTGAAAGATGCAAAAAATATTGTAAAGTACATTTTAAAAAGGAACACGTAAGATTGTCACTTCAAAAAATCTTTCGGAATGCCTACCTAAATTTAGAACTAAATTACGCAGATAGAACTGCGAAAATAATTTTACACAGCATTTTTCTAGTACAATTTATATTTAAAAAAAATTTAACAAAAAAAAAAGAATTTACTTCAAAAGCTTAACTAAAAAGTAAAAAATAATTAAACGACGACTTTTTTGTTTGCATAAAAATACTTTTTCAAGCCGATGCGATATGCATGACATGACCTAGCATATTTGGCTTAATTCTTAACATTATCATTGGTAGTTGTAATAGATTTAACTCAAATGTGTTTAGCGTCGACTTCAAAAAGTAATTTTATGTAAATAAAAATTTTCTCGTTTAATTGTAAATAAATTAAATTATCATTTTCTACTTTTAGTGCATACTATTTAATACAAGTTTTTGAAGTCTTTTTTTTTGTTTGTTAAAAGAATTTTATTTTTATCTTTTCAGTAATGGTGGCAGAAAAACTAAACAATCACAGCAATAGATTGTCTGCAAAACTTTCCCTATCGTAACTTTAAGCTTACACATTGGTATTTTAAATTAAAACAATACATTTTTATTGCTATTTAAACAAAAATAAACAAGTTATTATAAGTACACAATTACAATGACACAATAATGTACTTAGTAACATTAAAACTAAAGAAAGGTTAGTTTGTATTTGTTAAAAAAAATATTTATTAGAGTAAAGTGATCAAACTTGGAGTAGCGCCTTCTTTATTAGGTCAGTTGGTCAATGACCCTCTAAAGAATTACGAAAAATTATTTTATTATTAAATATGTGACGTTTTATTTTGTTCATTCCAAATATTGACTTTAAATATAAATTTTTCATTAACTAAGAGTGCGTTTTAATATTGAAATGATCCTATTGCAGCATTGACGCCATTGAATACTATTGACGTCATTTACCAAATAAAAAAATTAATCACAATGCAATAGCAGTACTTACCTAGCACATACATTACAGCGTTTTATTTTCGATACTAGCCACATGTCAGTACATTATTTTTTTGATGCACGTATGAGAGTTTATATTTAGTGGTGTAAATTGTCACCTACAATCTTGTCTTGTTTATGTGGATCAAATTATAAAAGACAGACGGGAGGATCTATTGAAGTTAGAGTAAAAGAACATATGGTTGAAGGCAGAGTTACAAAATCCGCAGTCGCAGGACACGTGTGGAACCAAAGACACACGCTGAACTTTGATCAAACTAAAGTCTTGGCTAGAACTCCTTTATACTTTTGCAGACTAAACCGCAAATCTGTTGAAATAGAAAAACATCCGTATAATACGAATCGAGAAGACTGTTTAAAATTCAAATCTTTGCTACGAATATTAACGCGGTAATGCAAAGCAAAAGCTCGTTAATTACCTGATCGCTAATAATATAAATACCGACACTTACACGTTTTCCTTCAGTGATATTTACCACTAGGAAGATGCAAGCTGCAATGTTTTCCAAACCTTAATTTGCTTGGGTTCACAAACAACAATACGGCAAAAGTCAAGTTTTAGTTCTTGTATTGGCTCTCAAAAAGAGGCTAGGACTAACCCTACAAAATCTGGGTCGACGCGGTCTAAGCCGAAAGTCACATATGACTTACGTCAGGTATGAATAACTTGGAAAAACTTTATTTCTTAGTTTAATTCTGTAACATCCCGTTAGAGTGCATTACATTAAAATTCAAATTTGCATTTGTTTATTTTCTGCAACTAATATTTTAGTTAAATTTAATCAGTTTGGCAACGTCGCGTCGTATTTCGAATTGACCGACCAATAAATTTTAAGCTCGCACTTCCGTTTAAGCCAGCTTGAGGCTACACGTCGTAGTGTTGCAAGGAAGACAATTTTTTTAATTATGGCGTAGAAACGCAAACAAAATCATTTTTATTCATTCCAACTAATTTCTGGTGAATTTACTTTTATTTTGATATAATTTTTCTATTGAATTCAACATTTTTAGTGCTTTCACAATGGTACGCAATACATTTATACAAAGGAATTTATTTCAAAGCCGTTGCATCTAAAGCAACGTAAGTACTTCATGTCGATTGAAAATCATTCTGATTATTTATATTTAGGGTTTTTTCTTCTTTTATTTATTGGGTCTTTTCTTTTTTTATTTACTGGATTTTCCGTTATTGGAGTTTATTATTTACTGGATTTTTATTCATTGGATTTATACTTTGGTTTTATGCCTGCATTTGTGCTTTTAATCTACATTCGTTTGATTGGTTATAATATGCAAGAATTTTATCAACTCAACAAAGAATGTGCTAAAAATAGAAGATATCAGATAACGTCATATCTTAATATGGTGAGTCAACTGGAATTTATGCTACTATTTTTTACATTTTAAATTAAAGTTAATCAAATTGTGTTTTCAAAAACTTTTCGGAATAGCTACTGGGTAAAAAATTAAACGTTTATTAGTTTTGAATTGATATCGATTAATAGTTAGTTATAAGATTTTATGCTTTTTATTTATCACCAATTTAAAGGTGATTGGTGCCCTAATATGTTGTAATCCAAATATTTTATTCCAAATATTGTTTTAATCTATATATTGTTTTAATTCAAATAATGTTCATTTTTTCTTTAATGTAAATAGTTATTGTATTATGTTATAGTTGCAAATAAATTAAAGGAATTCACGCCTGTGTATTTTACTTTCATTCAGACTCACACCCAGAGGTCTGGGTTCCGACTGCTGCCGTGGTAAAACAACTATTTTTGCTTTCAATAAATGTATTTTCATATTTTTATTATATATTTTTAATATTTGTATTACAATCTAGTTGTACGATGACAAAACAATGTTGGTTACAAACCGGAACAGCACTTGTTTAACAAGTTTAGAAACAGTAATTTTCCCAATTTTTGAAACTTCTTTGATCTATAACTACAGTGCTGCAATCAGTTGAAAGTATTCAGATTGCTTTGCCGAATACCAGCAGGGTTGAATGTGATAGGTAGTAAGTAAGAAACCGAGAGTGTTGTTGTTTTTTACATAGACTAGCGATTTTGTACCTCATCGGTTATGTTGATACTATAAAGTCGATTTTTGTGTGTTACTGTAAGATTCGTGTCTTATTGAACTGTGTATCACGACTATATATATAAAAAAAGCTCAGTAACAGTTTATGAAAAATCACTGGTTTGTTCATCACTAATTGAGATCTTTTAATTTCAACTGACTTCTTATTATATCCCGTATTTAAGTTTAACAATTATAATTGATGAGTTTTATACACTATAAATAAATTCAAGATATCAAAAACTTACCAAATACATTTGTTTATGCACTTAAACACCCGAAAAATGTTAAATAATAAAATAATGAACAAAGATAATTAAAATTAATAGAACACCAACAAGAACAAATACGGATTGACCACCAGATAACATGAAGGAAAGTGGGCATGCGTTTGCATTTGTGTCATCTACATATGTACGAAAACCGATTATCAGTGGAGGTGGAAGTAAGTACCTGTAGCTGAGTTTGTGGTGAATCACACGAAAAGTACACATCACCATGTTTAAAACATTTGTCATAACAACAGAAAGACTAACTAAAATTGATAGAACATCCCAACGTATGTACTTAATTGGCATCTTGGGGAAGTCTTATTAAAGACGTCTGTTTTAAGTCCCGGGATGTAGAGATATCATTTGGACATAAAACGGACATCCCTGGGACATTGTGTTAACTGAATTTTTTTTGATATTCTGGAAAGAGATATCAAAAAACATAATTTTCTAACGTCGGCAAAACGGGATTAATCATCACGTAAACAAAATTATTTCAATAAAAAGAAATTGATAGATAGTAACAATTACAAAAACCGACCGTAGTTCTCTAGTCACAGATGTGTTTTGTATAATTGTTGCTGGGGCATTTGTACCACTTGTGTTGATATACCATGAAAAAAACATGAATAATCAACTGAAGATACACCAGGATCCATATTTGCTTACCACCCATCTAGCTAGATTCAAAATGGGTTATTTACAGATTGTCTTAAATATTATCTGACCAAAGTAAAGACTATCTAAAGACGACATTTTTTTTCTCTCGAATACCTCTAGCTTATTTAAGATTTTTTTTTATTCAATGCGTGCGCTAAGTAATTCATCTTTTGGCAGCGGTTTGTTGCTAGCAGACGTTTTTTGTTCAGCTGTGGCAGTTTGCCACATATTAAATTTTGAAATGTGGTTAACTGCCTTTGTTGTTACATAAATCGCGTTTGTTGTGTTAATATGCTTTAGTAGTTAAGGAAGAATCCTTAACTTTAGGGGTAATTTTTTTTATTCTATACGCATAATGTAACCTTTTGAGTTTGTGGTTTTTTATAACGTTTTTTTACTACTACGTTTTTTTGTATGTACGATTCGTTTTTTTTATTACAAAATTTACGATTTCTTTGTTCACTTTTTGCAATTTGATATACGATTACGATTATGTGCTTTAGGTGTTTCATCACATTTCCAATAAATTTTTGTTATGTTTACAATTACAAAATTGATTTTGTACACAAGATGTTAATTTATGCACAGATTCAATAATTATCTAGTTGCGTTACGTTTTGAAGTTAATTTGGATTGTTAAGTTTCAAATTTGGAAATTTTGTTACGCTACGTTTGTTATAAGATTTTTTTGACTATGGATCTTAATGAATAAAAGCATCATCATACTAGAAAATACGGAAAATTTTGAGGTTATATTAGGCAATACAAAAATTGCATTATATTACGTTATCGTATAAATCAGATGATGAACACATTCATACGCGAACTAAGATAAGATGTAACTTTCAAACCTTTAACAATGCATGTGCCCTTGTAAGTAAGTTATTTTACTTAGACTATTATGATTATTCCGTTATGTATTTTTGAGTTTTCATATTTATCCCAATTTTATTATAAAAATATTATGGCGATTAAGTTTGTTTTTAAATTAAAATAAAATCTGAATGTGCGATAGAATTCCTACGATTTTATTCAAAAACTTGTATATAAATTGTTTCATTTTTTATGTTTTATATTTTATATTTTGTGTTTGAATGATGTGCATTATTGTTTTATTTTGTATTAAAAATTTTTATACGATATACTGGATAGGCATAATACCTATACAAAGAATATGGGATTTTTGAATCCAGAAAAAAAACACAAGGCTTATTGTTGTATAGCAGACATAAAATGCAACCTTTTGGCAAGTGTATCATAAGATCATTGAAGGTGTGGCATACCAAAAAATTCGCATATTTATTACAACAAACTAACGTTCTTCCAATATGACAGCTGAAATTTTTAGCAGAGCATATCCCAAGGCTCTGATTCTAATGCAGTGGCGGCTGGTCCATACACGCTCTAGGGCGCAGGCCCCTCAGACGTTAAAACAAAAAAAAACCGGTACAAATTATCATATATTAAAATATGTAAACATATTTATAAGATTACTCTAAAACATAAATTTAATATGGTTATCCAAAGCAACGTATATTAAATAGGTATTTCTTTATATTCGGGATACATTTATTTGAGCCCATGGTTGTATATGTAGCAGAGCATTCTAACGTGGGGTCGCAAATCCCACTACGAGATTTCATAAGCAGTTTTAACATGTAAAAGAGCTCGTACGTTTGTAAGCCGCGATGGATTCGATTCAGTAATCATAAAGCTGTAGGAGTAACGTAACGTAACGTGTCCTAAGTAAAATTGTATATTTGTTGTACGTAATTTTCGAAAAATGCAAAATGCAAATGTTACAATTATTCAAAAAGAACGTAAAATGCATTTTTTCTGGTTTTTGATAAAGCAGTCATTTGTAAAATCACAAAACCAGAACAAATAGGTTTAAAATCCCAAATTTTTAAACTGCAAACTCGGACAATTTTTTAAATTATAATGTACATTCAATCATGGCAAATTTAAATTACTTAGCACAATGTACTATTATACCTACGTCAAAAAAATTTCTTAAACAAACGGTTAAAAAATGTATATGTTTATTATTTTTGTATTTACTATTAACAATATACAAATGTATCATGCATCATATACATAACATAAAATTATTGTAAGTAATTTAAAGATAGTTTTAAAGTACGAAGTTTACTCTATTAAAAACAAATATTAAATTTTAAACCAAAAACCTTTCTAGAAACGATTTTTTATATTAAATTTAAAAGTAAACACACATAATTTTATGATTCATCAACAAAATTATTTTATTATCTTTGGAGCATCTCCTGTCAAGAAAAACTCTGTAAAAGCCTACACGACTAAAGTTCTTGTATCAAACACAATAATTAGCACTAGTATTCTCTTCAAAATCACCAAAAACTAAGCCAAGAAAAGGTTAAAATAAAATTTCTTGGAAAACCAAGTCTAAATTTGGAACTAAATCAAGCAGATAAAACTACAAAACGTAATTTTTTACAAGGCGTTTTTCTAGTGCAGTTTATAATAAAAGTAAATGGGCATGTGGATGTGATACGATAAATGTCTTGTTTTGCTTCCCATGTTTACTTAGAGTCAGTAAAATAGGCGAGGTTAGGATGTAGGTACAAACTTGAAACATTAAAATGAGGAAATTAAAAAACATAAAGTTTTTGCACGCTATATACATTGCTGAACGAAATTTATTTGTTAACTCCAAAATATTTTGATAGTTACCTATATAGTGCTTTAATGATATGTGAAAACGTTCACATTACCTACAACCATTTTGAAAAATGTAGCCCATTCTAAGCCTGACCTCAAAAGCATCCATTGCTCTAATGCCAAAAACAAATTTAAAGCAACACGATTGTATCCCCTCAAGTTCAGATTTTTTAAGCAAAAGAAATAGTTTCTAAAATTAAAACAAATGAAGATCAGTCCCTCAAGTTCAGATTTTTTAAGAGCTGAGCAAAATGCTTTGGTAAACAAACCTGATGAAGTTGCAATACCAATCAACCAATTTTGTAGCGAACCGAATACCGAAGACCGATTTTATGTCTCCATAAGAAATCATCTTGGTTTCAATTTTGTAGAAAGAAACAAGTAAAAGAGGTAGACAACCAAGTAAAGCAAAAGTAATCACGTCATCAATTTATCTCAAAGACTTACAGGTATTATTGAATGTTTCCAAAGAAGAACTTAGCAAAGTAACTAAGAATTTTAATCCAAGGAAAAAAACAAAAGAAACAGTTTATAGAATTAAAACAAATAGAAATGAGCTAATTACAAACGTAAGGTGCAACAAAGATATAACAACTGCACTGTATTCTATGTTAGGTATAATACGAGTAGTATTCATGTTGTTTTGTAATAACAAAATTCTATTTTTACATTCTCATAAAAAATTGTTTTATTTCCTAAGATTTGTTGTCTAAAATCTTAAAATTGGGTTTGTAGTGATTTGTATTAACACGTTATCTAACTAATTTCTATGTTTGTTACCAGTACTTACTTTTATTTGAAAAAATAAAAATGCTATTACATTTTTACTTTACTTTATGTATGTATTATTTGTATTGTGTATGTGTATGTATTAAAATATGATTGTAGTTATCAAAGATAATAAAATTGCAAACAATAGAACTTAATTCGCACGTGCGATCAATTTATATTACAACAGATGCAGTTGATAATTTTTATCTAAAGGTATGTGGTTTAGTATATATTTTTAAATCATTTGTATTGTCGTTACAAACATTTTAGAATATAAAATTTTTATAAAAACAAAAAATTGTTTTTTTTAAATTACCGGTTTTTTAATTTTAGTAATATTTTGAAAATTGTAAAATCTGTATTTTACTTTAATAACAAAAATGAAACGTAGAAATTATTAAACATTTTAATGATTTTAATCCTGACAATGATTTTGAACAATTTTGACTTTGTTTTACGATAATTACTCATCTATTTAAGACACACTTTTTGTCTGTCGTAGTCAAAATTGTGCATAATCAATAGCGACAATTTCTGTGCTTATATACAGAATCTACTTTTGATTTTTTCTAGAGTTTAAAATTTATATTACTTTTTTGGTTATGTTTTTTTTAAGAGCTTTTGTTCTTGCATGCTCTTAAATGAGTTATTTCTGGCAAAGTTGCTTAAAAGTTTATAAAAAACTATTGTTTCTATCATCAACATACATTTTCGCGTAATTTTATTATAGCCATTTACGTTATTAGAGCGGTAGTTATATTTTTATGGAAAAGCTAGTAAATTACTAGTCAAACACAGGTTGTGTTGCATGCAAAATCTTTTATAAATGTGGTTTTAAGTAAGATTTGATATAAATAAAAATCAGTAAATTTGGTAAGATTATTTGACATGACATTTGCTACCGGCCGCTTAATAAAGTAAAACGGTCTACATGTGTTTACCGGATTTGTTGTCAAGGCGGTAGACGTCTGTTACCAGCACAGTACACAAAAAAAATGTTTTGCTGATGACTCGTTGTGTATTATACCTATATTTTTTTATTTACTGTGTCAAAGAATATTTATTAATAAAAAAATATATTTTCAAAGTTAAAATTTTGAATGAAATGTATATTTTTTTGTTAAACTAGCTATTCGTTACAAAGCAATTGCGTAATAAATACTTGGACTTTAGTACATTACTTTAGTAGTTTTGCTTTGATTTATTTAACATTTTAAACTATTGTTACCGGTTTAATTTTTTGTGTAATTCAACGCATGGTTACTCTAATAATTACTTGTTATAATTTTTCAATAAATAAATAATTCAGCGCATTAATCAAAATGTGTTTACATATAGTCATATTTATATAATTTTTAAAAACCATTTTAGTTTGTTATACATTTTAGTAAAACAACGTTAATGCCACAAATATACGTTAGTACATTTATTTGTAAATAATTAAATTAATTTGTAATTTTACGTAATAATGGATTAGTAATATTAACAATAATTTAATATAATTAAAAACAATTAATTTTGTAGTTTATACTTTAGTAAATTGAATATTGTATGTGTGGTAAAATTTGGTTTGATATTATC
Source organism: Aquatica leii (assembly GCA_035610365.1). Lineage (NCBI taxonomy): Eukaryota > Metazoa > Arthropoda > Insecta > Coleoptera > Lampyridae > Aquatica > Aquatica leii. The sequence continues at coordinate 30,703,507 of CM069437.1, read as the reverse complement.
TGTTTAATACAAATACAATTATTTAATTGCATTTGTTTAGTACAATAAACAGATTGGTTATAAATAACCGTTCTTTTTTATTTTAAGTTTTATAAAATATAATGTTTTTAGAAATCTTAAAACGTTATTTTTGTAATGATTATTGGTAAAAGAAATAATGTTTTGTTCTTGGTATTGTAAGTATTTTTATTCTTTAAGATTGATTGTTTATTATCATTATCATAATCAACGAATAAAAATTAATAAGAATGTTTTTGGTTTGTTTCATTTTATAAGTTTTAAATTTTTTAAATTTTCTGAAAAAACTTAATTTTTCAGTTTTAATAAACACAGATGACAACGTTTTTAACACTGCAATTTAACGAAAATTTATATATTTTCTTTTTTGAACCGATTTTTAAATTTGAATAAAATTTTGTTTTTAACTAAAAAATATAACTGTTTGCAGAGTATAAGCGAACATCGATTGTAAAAAATATTTTAAAAAATAAGCTTTTCTTAAGAAAAAAATACGTTGTAATGATAGTAATTGAAATGTTTGTTGAAGAAAAAGTTATCGTAAACAGACTTAAAAAAAAGAACATTTACCAATTAGATGAAACCTGAATAAACTTTTCACAAACTAAATTTGTTTAAAATTTTATTAGCAGTTTAAAGGTAACATCGGTTTGTTCACTCATTCCAAAACCGTTGACTAGTTCCTACCGAAAGTAAGTAAGTTTGTTTCCATCAAGATTTGGTTCAGTTCTTATGTTCTGGTATGTAACAAATCGGATCTGTAAAAACAAAACAGTTTCGATTTTTTAACATTAAATTGTGTGGCGACTACCTATATTCAAAAATCTTTAAATTAAAAAAAGCTAAACAAAAGCTAAACAGTTTCTAAATAAATCCCTATAGGTGACAATACAGTTTAAAATTTATAAATCGTTTTTGTTACTTGGTAACTGTGGCGGGAAAATACCCATTTTGTTGCTTTCAGAATGCGTAAAATAAACCAAAACAGAAAAGAAAAGTTTACATTGCGTTTTGAAACTAAACGGATTCTATTCTTATCTTGGTTGGCAAGATAAAAACATAACAAATGCTTGTATAGCTTTTTTGCAAAGTTTGTCTACATGCTTATAACAAACCGCTACAAAACAACACATATTAGAAGTGTTAATAAATTAAAAAATTAAAGCTACGTTACATTAAAATAAAACAAAAATTATTTTTGTGATAGAATACAGTGACTGAGTAAAAAAGTTAGTTTAAGTTTTTATTGGAAGTTTTACTACTATAATAAAACATCAATTTAAATATATAAAAATTGTTTACAATTCAATTGTTTAATATGTTTAAATTAAAAAATTTTTTTTAATAATTATCTTTTGTAGTTTTTTAAATTAACACCGTTTTTTTTAATATATTTAAAAAAAGGTACAATTTGTGTTTAATTATAAATTAATCTTTTATAAGATTAAAGTATTGAAAGTATAAAGTTTATTAATTAAACATTGCAAAGAAAAATTAAAGGTCCTTCGCTTACGTCAGAAGTAAGAACAAGTCTAAGATCGTTCTTCCGTAACAAAGACTTTTGAAAGAAATAAAACTTTATAATAAACATATTTAATCTTGAACTTGATTAATTATGTAAACTTACTTCGTTTGCCAATTCAGACGTACTTGAGTTTAAGTGATTAAATTAAATATAAAAAGACGTTAAATGCCCGTTAATTTCATAATACTATTTTTTAACATTTAATTAAATCTTCAATTAAAATTAGAAAAATAACGGATATGTTACTTAATTGCATTAATAGAAGATAATTATAACTAGGGTTTCGTACGATCTGCCAATCAAACCCTTCTGGGTCACTGAATAAGATTAATTGTGATTTCTAATTATCATAGAAATAATTTACTATAATATAGTTTGTATAAACCTCATTTAAATATTATGAGTTTTAAGAAAGTGTTTTTAGCTAATGATTAAAGAAGATGAAAGTTTTTTAATTTATTTCTTACTGAAACGTTTATAAACAATACAAAAGAGGAGCAACTGTTACAATCAAGTAAATAATAAAGGTAAACACACCTAATTCTTTGGGTAATCATTAGAAATAACATTTATTACGATTACGTAACAAGATTTATATGCACAAGGTAAATCATCTCGTCAGTTTTAAAGGTAAACTTGAACTAAAACGCTTATGCATATTTGTGTTCGGTTCATTGTGTCATATCTTTAAGAAATTAGCGTCCTCGAAAAATACAACGCGTATACGTTACAAAAACTTTCTATTTGTTTTAAAAAGTAAATTTTTAAGGTTACGTATTAACAGTTGTCATAACCACTTTTGCAATATTGTGCGTTTTTGTTGTGCGATTATTACTTATTTTTTAAAGATTTAAATTAGAGCAAGCTCTATTGCTATTAGTTACAAAATTTAGTTTTTGCCTTTGTTTTTTATTGATAGAAAACGCGTTTTAGAACTTATTACATAATGGTGATATTGGAACATTTTCTCATTAACACTAGGTAACATCTTGAGTAGTGCAATACTTTACAGTTTAAGAATTAAGAAAATTTTACTTGATTTTGATGTTAATAACAATTTATTCTATTTTAAATAAATTAAATTTTTTAATTAAAAAAAATGTAGATGATATATGGTAATAAAAAGCTTTTGTTAAATTTCATACGCATTTAATACAAAATGTATGTTGTTGATTTTTATTAGTTGTTTAAATAAAACGAAACTTGTCTTTTTTCTTTTACATTTTTTAACAAATGTTTTGTAAATGACGTTTTATGTAGAACTGAGTATGTAGATCTAAGGTTTATTAATTATTTCTTTGATCAAACTTTAATAAAGATCCCAAGGCGTCACTGTCAACTTCACAGCGTGTTAGACAAGAGACAATTAAAAACAGATTTTGTTTTTATTGTTATATTAAATATAGCACAGTAGTCTTACAGTGTGTAATTGCAATAATCGTTTTTAAAAAAGTATTTAAATTTCTACTTTAATGTAAAACAACATTTATAGAAAATATTTGTTTAAACCGTATTAAAACAAATATTTACATTTGTATAATCGATGCGTTACTATAATATGCATGACCTTTATAAATATTTGTTTTTTACGTAAAATATATGTTAGGCAACCAACATCGCTTGGATTGGTATAAATTAAAACAAAAATTACTAAATGAAACATTTTAGTTATAACCTCTAAATTAATGTTAAATAATCAATTAAAAACACATCAACAACAATACCTATTTATTTTAAATAAAAATAAATCACAATCATTTAAAATAACCGATGTTCAAGATGTTGTACCTCAGCTTTGATACATCTGTTTAAATCTTCTTATTAAACTTCAGAAAACATTACGAAGCTTATCAATCTCAATACTTCGGACACTTCTATTGTAGAATAGTTGGATAAATTAAAATTTAAAAAAAATTGACTCAATATATTAAAATAACGTTCTGCGTTTACAGTATTGTGAGAAAATAATAAACTTCTTATTCTTGTTCTTAACATTGCAATTTATACATCAACTTGTTGTAATTGTAGGTTTCACAAAAGTATGTAGATTTTTAGTCGGCTAAATACGACAATTTTAATTTACTCATTTAAATAAAACCATGCTTCATTTATAAAAAAAGTTAAATCGAACAGATTGTCGTTATTTAAATGTCATTCACAAAATTGTAAATGTTGCAAGAAATTGAAGGCAAATAGTTTGTATTAAACTATATTCTTGCTTTTTTTAATGTTTTGTTGTAAGTTTTTATTGACAATCCTAAAAATTGAATGCTTATAAATTAAAATTGAACTTAGAATGCGTTTATACCTGTTGACGCATATATTTTTGCTACCAATTTGTGAGGATTTTGTTTCGTCTATCTGTAAATGTTTTTACCGACAGTTGCTGTAAGTATGATAAGTTATCCTGTGCATTTTGCTTTGCAAATGCTATTATTTAAACAATAATTAATTAAAATTTGTTTAGTTTGTCGAAAAGTATCGCAATTAAAGTTTAAAGAGAATGCGACCCAGTTACATTTCAAAAATGCGTTATTGCAATAACCGTGTTTTGTACAGGGGTAAACATTGTAAATTGTTATTAATATGAAATTACAAAAAATAGATAACCTTAAAATTACAGCTGTTATTCAGTATTTGACACGCGAAGTCAACACAACGTCACTTGAGAAAAATGGTCACATTACCAACACTGATTCTTTTTTATGCATTATTTTTTTTATGCACTATATTTTTGACACAACTAACTAACTAACATCGATTGGCTTGACTTAAGCCTTGTTTCATAGGTAATATTTAGGTGTCATCTTTGTTATAACGTCATTCCAAAAATGATGAAGATAAAATATCTCTGCGCTATTAAAAAATGGAAGAAAATCCAATGGTTAAGATGTACATATATTCCAAGAAGTATATAAAAAATGCAAAAATAGACGCTAGGTTACATTCATAATTCTAGACAAAAACAAAGGAATACACAATATATTCTTCATCCTAACAATTATAATTGACTTGGTTCCAAAAATACTTTTTGGGTGGCTATAAAAAAACTACAAACAGGTATAGAATTAGAAAAAAATATTAACATAAAACAAAATTTAAAAAAAGAAGATTAAATTGAACAATTTAGAAAAATTTTGTAGGGAAAGAAGAATGAAACAAAATGATAGCTTAAGTTTTCTTCTATTTATAGTATACAAAAACCAAATACATAAACGTTCCAAAAAAACAATGCTTTCATATTGTAATCTAAATCCAGCAAAATTGCTGTATCTGCTATATGCGGACGATATACGAATACTGGCAAAAAATCCGGAACAAATACAGAATAATGTCAATACATGAAAGAATCGCCTAGAAGGAAAGAGAATAGAATGGAATGGAACTGGAATAGAAATTAAAACATGGAATCCAAATGCTTTCAAATTGGTATTTCTTAGTTTTCTACGATTTTAATCATAGAGGTTGTTGACTGCGGCAATTCAAAATTATTCATTTGACCGTTTTCTATTATTGCCACAAAATGTTTTATATAATAAAGCTGATTGTAAATAAACATATCAAAAAACTGGTCTTCTTTATTTTAATAAAACTGTCTAGTTTTTTTCAACTTGGAAGCTCTTGTAAACTCTATGACCAGTTCTTCTACCATTGAGTCTCTTAGACCTATTCTTGCCAGGCGGTTGCTTGTTATGTGATTTACATGGTGTTTTCATGCTTTTCTCCTTCTACTGGTTCATTTTACTACGTCTTGAATGCCGCAGATACTTCTTACTTTTTCGCTCTGTCAGGGATTTATCAACGTGTTTTTTGTTATAGTAGAATTTAGGTTTCTACGGATTGTATACGTATTACAATTTTCCATTCCGGGTAATTCTCATGTTGTTATCACACAAACTGAGTTTTTGTTACACATCGCAGTGGACATCTCCACAACCTGGAATTTTGTTTTGGTAATTTTTTCAGATTATATCTTTTCCATAGCAGATATGTATGATTTTAGTTGTTAAAATATGTGACATTCCAACATAATATTCTTAACGTTTTTGGTTTTCTCATTTGTTTTCTTTTTTGTGTCGGGTCGTCATGATATTTTATAACGAAGAAAATCTTTTAACTTACTTTAACCATTTTATAACGTCAAAAACTTACTTTAATTTAAGGGTGCCAAATTTGTAACGACAAAAAAAATCTTACTGAATAATCGTAATTAAAATAATAATAATGCACCGGGCTAGCTCTATGAATTTATTTAAATATAAACAACACACAAATATTAGAGCGATGAGTCTTATTTCTAATTATGTTCAGGACGGGGTATTCTACTCGTACACTAATATTTACAATTCTAATTTGAATAATAATTTGGACGCCACAATATTTTTTATATTAAATTTATAACGGGTAAATATTGAAACCAAAAACGAACATATAAACAAATCTTAAAACTAACACTTAATTAGGTTAATTAGGTACATACTTGTATTTGAAGGTTAATTACTTGTTTCTGTTCGTAAACTTTAGCGCATGGGCGTGATCATCACGTGACTTAAACGAATTACGCAATCTTTGGAAATCTTCCAGAATTTACTTTCTATTGTTTTCGTATAATTTGATTTATCTTATCACCTTGGATCGATGATCATTAACCATAACTTCATAAAACGTATTAGCGGAACGTACGTATCATAAATTTTCCATAATCATATCGTACATAAATCGTAAATTCGTATTCAAAAACGTAACGTAAAACCATCGAAATTGTACGTATCCAAACAAATCGAATCGAACGTATCAACCAGAGTACATCGTACGTACAAAAAAAAAAAACTAAAACGCAAAATCAAAGTTGTATCACCACGTGTACAGAACAAAGAAATCACTTACCCCTTTCAGATTACGGGTTTCTTTAATTAAACAAAGGCGAATATAAAACGGACGAAAGCGAAAATACTGCGACAAAAGCGGATAATTTTCGATGCATACTACAAAAGCAGATTTCCACAGTTCAAATTTAACATGAGGAAATTTTCTGCACGTTATGCAGGAACGTCCGCGTCCTTTGAAAGTTCAACGAAAGATGGGTTAAGACAATATGGCTACGAATCACGCATGAGTAATGTGCATCAGCGATTTGCGCACGCAGAGACTCCAAAAATGTTAAATTAAGTCAGAAGTATTCAATCGAAAAAATGTAAACGTTACAATTTTCTAGTCCAATCTAAGGCTTCCTTGTTGATTTTTTGTGGAGTGGCTTGTTTACCACAAGTAAGTTGTTAACCTCACTTTGTTACTTTTTTTTCCTGTAGTGAGTTCTATTAATAACAACCACGTCACCACGGCTAGCTGAGATGTTGATGAGTGAGCGTGGCACTACTCCTGTTTACTGGCAAAATTCTCAGTTTGAAAACATTAGGGGTATATCTAAATTCACTATCAAAGAAGTTAGGAAAAAATTAAGAAAAGAGTCAAAGTGAAAAAAACAACACAGTATACAGGATGTGTATAAATTGACGCAGAAGGTGCGACATTCTTTGTTCAATTCTTAATAAAAAATCTCAATGTTAAACTTTCGTATTATGCTTGGAATGTCTTTAGGATCCACTTAAAAATCTCACATTTGGCAACACTGTAAACTAGCATACGACTGAAATACTTGTCCTTGTTTTCTTTATTTCAATCTCAAAAACATTTTACTCGAGTTAGTAGCACGTTTTAAATTCTACACATTACAGAAGATATGACAATTTGTTTATTGTTAGAATAATACTTAGATACATACAATAAGTATTTTTCACAAGATTTTTATCAGATAGTAAGTCAACGATACTAACCCTAAAATGCATCCGTTTTTACGCATAGTTGCAATATTCGAGTCTTTCTGGTGTACTTTGTAATACCGCTGCGTTGATTCTCGTTCTGCTTTCTGTAACTTGGTCAGCATTTGTAGAAGGCGTTGTATACACGTTTTTTTAATAAAACACCAAACAAAAACAAAAAAGTCTACAGGATTGATATGGAGAGATATCGCATGCCATAGAATGGGACCACTGCGAATAATCCATGTATTTGGAAAGTGTTCATCTAATCACTCTCTTACATTACGATCAAAGTGAGCAGGAGCTCCATCGTACATGTAAATCATGTTCTGGCGTATGTTCAACGGCATCTCGTCAATAACTGGTTCTAATACAATAAGGTACCCACTAGTATTAAGACGTTTTGGTAGATAAATTAGTCCAACGAATCTGTGATTTATTATACCCAACCAAACATTGATGGAAAGTCTTCTTTGGTGAACATATTTTATAAACTCATGCGGATTTTCTTCTGCTCAATGGTTAAGATGCCATCTTTAATAAAGATAGATTAATCTCTCTAAAAAATACGCCGGAGAAAGTAGCCATGTTCTTAAATCGAATTTAAGTTTGTGTTACAAAAATTTAATTGTAATATGTTGTTGTTATCATAGAGAAGTTGAACTTTAGAAACGTCATATGGACGAAGCAGGTTTTTTTTGTAGAACCAAAGAAACGGTCTTGTTATTGGGGATATTTAAAGTTGAAGCTGACTGTCGAGTACTAAGTGAAAAAAATCTTCATATACAGCGTCTAGAATTTGTTCTTTTAGTTGTATTGCACATTTTTGTCTTGGTTGACCAGCATTACTGTTTCTTGTTATAAAACAATCAGTTTCTCTAAGTCTTTCATTAAGTTTTCAGTTTGAAAAACGTTGCCATATGTGTTGCGACTGCGTTACAAACACTGTACATCAGGTACATATCGGCATATTCATTGAATGTAAAAGCGTTATGAGTGAACAAAATAATAACAAGAAAAACAAAAATAACCACAGAACCACAACTAATCAAAAGTACACAAAAAATTACAAAAAAACAAGTTATACATAAATGAAACAAGAAAGTTGAATTGGATACATAAATGTCAAAATTTGACAGATTATGCTTATGATCTGTTAAAATTGTATTACAAATTTGTTTTTCCCAAACATAAGTTAATAAAGAAATGTTAGAAACAAACTTTGAAGTCAAAAAATGAACGATACAAAAGTATCAAAATTCCTCTATTATTCTTAATCGCAGCTATCTCTACTCAAAGATATCAAAGCTAACACTTATTTAAAGACAAATATCTGAGTGATTATTAATAACGCCGTAAAATTATAAAACAAGATCAAATATTAACAATTACATGCAGTCGCGACAATATTGTAATTAAAAAGTATTAGTTTAATTGACTACAAATTATAAAACTTACCTCCATCTCAATTTCTTAACGCAAGTAGCTGGATCTTAACTACTTCTATAATGTTCCTATTAAAATTTGCGATGAATGTAAGCTTACATGCGTTCGACATGTGCTTGCCAATTTGGGATTTGACTACGTTTAAAAGTTAAGGAAACTCAATTGGATTACAGCCAACGTACACAAAAATAATTACAAATAAGGCTAAATGTTACTGAAGGCTGATCAGAAAGTAAAAAAATAGAGCTTAAAGCTTAATTTGAATAAGTATACATACGTAATACAAATAGAGAATTTGATACACATTAATTTCCGCTGATGTTTTAGAAAAAACGAAGTTATATTGAAAATTTTTGAAGTTATATGAAGCCCTGTATCATTCCACCATTGCTAATTAGTAGTGTGCATAGTGACCCAGATCTATCTTGCTGTAAAACGATAATCTTTAGTCGAAAGAAAGATGGCGATAAATTGCTTTTTGTACCTGTCAGCAATCTTAATTTTTATAGAAAACTCGCTTCAAAGACCTTTGTTAAATAAAACTTCCCATTTAACTTTTACGTTGTTAAAAGCGTAACAGTAAACGACGTGAAATTAAGTAAAAATAAAAGTATTTACGGTTTAATTATTTCGAATACTTATAGATCAAGTGCAGCCGACACTTAAGTAGGAAGTAAAATGCGGATTGGTTCAAGTAGTCTATGAACAAACTCTTTACCGGAATGTTAATAACTGGTGGTGTCGGCGTACTAGTGACGTGGTAAAATTTAATTAACTTAAGTTTTTGGAAAATTATGACACGTAACAATCTGATACGACTACCAACAAGTGGACGTAAAGGTAGGGGTTCCAAACCCTTTCAAAACGTTGCGGTTTATGACACACCACCAACCCCTAAACGGGTGTTACACAAATATACTGTTCTAGGCAGGACAAAATAAAAGAAAACAACGTTAACAGGCACATTCTTATAATTAAACATTCAAATGTAAATAATAAATGAATCTAATAGCAACTTTGCCACCCTTTTTTTATTTTACGATTTATTGACAAAAAATAATCCAAAGCGACAACAGTAGCTTACGTAAGCAGCGATGGCGCAAATAGCGTAACAGATGAAACGTAGCGACGCGCCACTAACGCGCGGTTCCACATTCGCCCAACCGGAATGCAAATTGCAATTAAAAAAAAATAATCAAAAAACTGATATAATATTAATGTAATACTAGGTGCTATATGAATAACTACTTAATAACTAAACTTTACAAGGTACTAGAATAAAATTAATAAAAGCAGTCGAATAGTATAAAAGGACAACTGATCATGCAAAAAAATTTTACTTAATTCAGTAACGAACGATAAGGCAGTGGCTTCCAATTAATTTCCAAAATCCTCTTCCGTAAATAAAAATAGGATAAAATTGCCAGATGGCGGCTGATTAAGACGTCAAATAGCAGTATTTTGGACGAAATTTTTGCCCTGGAAAAGGACCCTAAAAATATAAACTCATGACGACATACGTTGTAACACGATTATAAGAAATAATTGTGATCTGTAAAACCTAAATAATTCAGAAGGCATTAATTTAATTCAATTTGCTCTAAAAGATGAACCATGTACATACCACTACCACTTTTTGGCTAATAACGCTCACGTAAAAAAATGAAGAAAAGTAACGAAAAATTAAAAGAAAATAGGAAGTTACCAAAGGTTTTAAATTCGAGGTAATTACCAAACAGCACTGGGATATAAAAAAAACAACATAACTGAATTTACAAAATTTTTAAAGAAAATACCTTGTGAAAAATGTCGTCAATGCGCAGGACTCTGACAAATCAAATTTACCAATGGTTGATTACGAAAATCGCCGAATTTAATTCGGTTTAGACCTGAAATCAAACTGAAAAATAAAAATGGCGTATTTACAATTGCAAAACAATATAATTAATTTCGAAAACAGAACGAAATCTTAAAGAAAAATATGAAAGTTAATGGAAAATTAAAATTAACAATTTACGATATGTACATCAAGAAATTTTATGTGGGTAAGTGAAAGGACGAGGTCTACGCCATATATATATATAAAAAGTTAAACAAGTTTCCTTATACATTTTAGGTTCAAAATATAAAATTAAAAATACTGTTAATTACATAAAATTGACAAGAACACACAAAACACAATTTCACTTACAATTCAAAATGAAGATAAGAAAACAATATTAAGTTAGTATACGAGGAACACTCAAGAAAACAAATACCGCAATTTATAGAAAATCTAAGTTATAACGTAACAAATCTATAAATTTTTCTCCTTTGTCCAATGTTAAGATCCCAAGCGGAGTTATAAAAATTAATGAAATATGTAAGACGCGTAATAAACAAAATAAAACGGCACAAGATCAAAAATAAAAAGTGTAAGAGAAGAATGACAATTAAAACCGATAGTAGATCAGTAGATAAAAAAAGCGCCAACAGTTTCAATGGTATTGATGTTAGACGACATTTGATACTCAAAAAACTGGTGTGGTCACCACACGACTTTCCTATAAGAAAATTCTACATTTTCTATAAGAAACTGTAACAATAATTTGAATAATTTGCATACGTACAAAATTATATAAGAAAAACTGTTAAAAATGGCGGATACACCTACTTCAGGTTTCTTTATCAGACTCATGTTTTGATAAATCCGAGAGAATATGAAAAACCAGGTCTATACCAAAATTCTATGTTGTTAGGACTTTTGGTTCGAGAGTTATCGTGGGTACAACGTTACACACACACAGACTCAATTTTTTTTGTCAAAAATATATTTTTCTGATTCAGGAGATCTTGAGACGTAAAATTGTGGCAGCTATACTTTAAAGAATTTTGAAGTGAGAATCGATGTAAAAAAAAACAAAAAAGACACAAAAAATAGTTTATCAAGAAAGAGCTGAAAAAAAAACATAGAACAAACAAAGATGTTTTTCAGAAATAGAACAAAAAGTATAAGGATTAGCTCATTATCTCAACGTTAGCTAATCTCTAACGACTTCTGAGTAGTGCGCTGAGCTTCCATCGTGTTAGAAGTACATCAAATTAGTATAAAATAATGGCAGTTTATCAATTTGTTCACTAATAAAATTATTTTAATTCTAAATAATATACGATATAAGTAGAATAAGAATTAAATTTGTAATTAATATTTTTTAAATAATCCTTTAAAAGCTTTTTTGATAAAAATTTAACTTCTTGTAGTTAATACTGTCTGTTTATTTTTTAACTTGTGTAAACAATAATATTCTTAAATAAGTTTCGAAACATCCCTCGTATAATAAATTTTGACGATTTACGTAAAAATAAAAGTTTTTAGTATTATTAACAACATATAAATATTTGTTTACAGTATTTAAATGTAGCAAATTATAAATAAACACTTCTATTAATAAAGTTTACCAATTTTTTTCTTTTGTACTGAAGGTGACAAACATAAAAACTGTGTATATACATATGTACCTATAGTACTGTATTCATTTATGCTAAGTAGTTAGTAAACATAGTATTGCGTATTAAGTTGTTTTGAGCAATGAGACGTTGTAAGAACGCACTTACGCCAATTGATTTCGGTTAACATAACATATTACCGGAGCAAATTAAACACTTGATTAAACAAATGTCTTTATTAATGTTGTTGTTGGTAACAAAATATTAACCATAACAAATTTTACTGGTATTGTTTATTGCTTGAGATAGGTGCCAAACCAGACTTATAACGCACAAATATTTATACATTGCATACTTAAAATAGCATTACAATTTTGCAAACAACAAAATGTATACGCATCAAAAGCAAATTATACGCCGACGTACTTTGCCTTTCCAATTATTTATAAAGTTACCACCATCAAGTTTAGTTTTCGTGGTACTTTATTTAGATCCTCGTTAATATAACTGAGCTATTCGCTTTACTATGATACTTCGCCCTTAATATAAAAGGGGTGTTTAATTAATTAAAGACTTAAAACAGTGTGGAAATTCTTATGGTGAATTATACTTTAATTTAAATTTATGTATCTTTTTAAATGCTTACGTTGAAAACTTTTTAAGTAACTTTCTTATTAAAAAAGACTAATTGATTGATGATTAAAATATTAAAGTTTTAGTTTTTTTCTACACCCTCCTAATTGCCTTAAAATTTTTATATATGTTCTTGTTCTAAGAGTTTATTGCTAGCGTTTAATACGCATAATTTCTATCGGTAAATAAATAAAGTTAAGTTAAAGTTAGGTTGTTTTTCTACTTATATTTAGAAGTGATTAAAACGTTGATAGATCTTAATTTCTGTAGCAAAAAAATAATTTAAAACGTGTAAATATTTATGCGTCAACTGCAATTCAATAGTAGAAAATTCTGTTGTATGTTATTTTTAGATTATTTATAAATACGATTAATAAAACTGTTGTATTTATTTTCGTTTATAAAAATAAATCAAACGTATCTTAAAATCGATATCGTGCGAAAAAATACTTCTGCTTTAAACTTAATTCTTTTATACCCGTTTTTGTACCGTAATCTATGCATTTTTGCTGTAAATTGATTTCTACAACGTTAAATATTAATGTACAGTGTTGGCATAATAATATTAAAGTTTTAACATTACTTATTCGAAGGAATCTGACAGTTATAGAGCATTATCAGTGACAGTATCAACTAAAGTTGAAAACCCACATTATTGCTTCTTTTTTGTTATTATTAATTAAATTAGAAATAATGTATTAGGTTACTGGACTGTTTTGCATACTAAAGATTGCGTTTGACCTTCCAGACCACGCGTTCAATTTTCCGATACAAATACTCGCTACGCTGTTTTTTTTTATTATATGATACAAATAATCAAACACAACATAAATTTAATAAAATACATATTTAAAGCAAAGTAATAAACCTTATCTCTGGTTTATTTCAACTATTTTGCAAAAAAACCTAACAAGAATCAATGAATAACAAACAAAAAGTATTTTGTAAAAAAAATTAACCAGAATCGATGTTTTCTACATAATATTCGAAAAAAATGTGTAAAAATGTTCTCACACATAAATTCGCCAAATATTTTTGCGAGACATTTTGGTTAGTTTATTTCTTCTGCAAACACACTATACACAACGTCCTCGAACAATAGGTCTGTTATCCTAAGATGACTCTGGTAATTCTGCTCTGGTCAGTTCTATTTTTTTGTCTTTTATAGACTTTGGGAAATTTTGTTTTTGTACTCTTTGTTGAAGGTGCGTTTCAATAAGATAGAATATCTTCTGGGCATAACTTGCACATAATTTATCGATTATGTCTACGCTACATTTCAAAGCATTATAATCCAAAATTATTTTGTGTTTTTTAATGCCACTCGGTATAGCTTGTTTTAAGTATGCTAGAAAACCTCGGTGTTATAGTTTATATTATAGACTAATTGGTGCAGGTATCAGTTTTATTACGTTGCTGTATAAACCTGTATAGATATGTTACGTATCAAAATTCCAAAGAAAAACCAACACTAATTGCAACTTAACTATGTAATGAAAAACTTACCCAAAGTCTTTTCCCCGTGATGATTTTCGAAAGAAACAGGAAGATAAGGATAGGCTGAAAGACTTGGACGGTTTTTGTACGTTGCACTTAGTACGACTTTGATTTTCCTCAAATCAATTTTAATTTTTTACGGACTTTCTGAATAATCCCGGGGACCCTTGGAAGTCCGTTGGGACCACTTTAGAAACCACTGACTGTCTGTCTAGCTGAACGAGAAGAAAATTCTATTGCCAACTCTTTTTTTTTTTGTATAGTAACTAAAACGGCAACGGTAATGTCTAGAATTTATAACATCTAGACTCTCCCTTTGCAAGTTTGGCAATCTTGCACACTGTACTTAACCATCTTGCCGTTCAAATTTGGCATTAAACTATAGGTCTCGTGCGTTTGTAAAAATTGTAGAAGAAAGAGAAACCCGTTTTTTCCTATTATCAAACGAAATATACCTATCCCAGATCTTTAAATATTCTATATGTAACTCACTAACGTTCAACCGACTTAATTTAAAAATTTCAGATAAACAGAGTAGTTCAATAAGTGGTTGCAATTTAGTGATATCAGTAGGCTCTGTTTGTACTGTATTTTTTTGAACATTTGCAATATGTTGATTCGTACTTTCTACAATCTTGTGAAGCATATCTGTGTCAAGAGTATATTTCCAAATTAAAAAAAAATTCAGATTCTTTGTTCATGCTGTTGCACTTGGAAAATTCTTTAATATATTCTCGGATTGTGTTTACATATTATTTTTAGAAGCTTTTTTGTACAAAACTATGAAGTTAAGGGTTTGGAGAATCTTCACCTACCTCTATATAAGAAACGTCTTCTTAGTATAGCTGAACGATGACGGTCACCAGGTGTCGCGACAAAAGGACGCGGATATTAGGACGCATGTAAAACTGGACGCGCGACAAAGGAACGCATAGGGGTTTCCTTCACACTTTATCCAGGCTTAGGACAGGCA
Source organism: Aquatica leii (assembly GCA_035610365.1). Lineage (NCBI taxonomy): Eukaryota > Metazoa > Arthropoda > Insecta > Coleoptera > Lampyridae > Aquatica > Aquatica leii. The sequence goes on along the minus strand of CM069437.1, from coordinate 30,688,170 downwards.
GCAAAAATACTGGCGTGTTTAAAAGTTTATGTGGTTGCAGCGGCCATTGCCTTGTCATTAATATGTTTTTACTTTTTTATGTTATTTTTAACGTATTTATATTTTTTTAATTTTAATTCTTTTTATTATTTTTTAAATTCCAATTTTATTTAATTTTTAAAGGAACGGCGTCAGGTCTCAAATTTGTAATTGGAAGTTGTGCGTAATTCTTCGTAAATACTCTAGTAGTGATCTGTTGCCGTTTTCGGAAAAAAATTGTTTTAATCCTTTTTGCAGTGTCTTTATACCTTTTTGTGCGGCGGCAAATTTCCAGCAATGTGCTGCTCTATTTTTAATATATTTAAGGCGTGTTCTTTTTTTAATGCATTTATCAATTGCCATATACTGGGATGTACAGCATTAAGCACACAAAAGAAACTGTTGTGCCATCCTTCAACAGCATTGTTAGTTCGCGGTAAATCTTCCTCCATCATTGAGTAACAAATCCACATACTTGTTGAAAATAATGGTTGTCTTCGTCGCATTCTCCTGTCTAAACGGCCTATTCATGTATCTTCAAAGTAATTAGTCACTGCTAACAGTAGATTTTCATTTTCCGTATAAAAATTGCTATCCAGTAATTCTTTGTACGCTGTAACAATGTCTTCTTCTGGTACAAAAGCGAGAGCCGTTAATTGTCGCAAATTTAGAGCGAAATCAGGATCTTCACTGTATCTTGCTTGTAATCCCGCGCCTAGAACATTTCTCCATAGATATTGTGTGAAATGAAAAAAACACCCGCGTACTCTGGTTTCTGAAAATTGTACTTGCAGAGCATTAATTGAAGCTCTCTCAAAATCCACCATTATCGTTGGCCGTAATCCTGGTTTTTACCTTTTTAATTGTTTTTGTTTGAGAGCAATGCATATACGGTAGGAATTACGTTACTGTATTGTACTTCATGAATTGTATATAGTTGGCTAAATAACGGTGGAGCTGAATTGAATGTACCATCCGCATATCAGTGTTCACAGTGCTTCATGAAAGTCAAATTCCATTCTGTCCAAAATAACTACATACCTTCACCAGGGCCACTATCATATAAAAGGAAAAGTTTGCCACTACTGGTATGTTGATATTCGGCTGGTAAAACAAGCTCCGTTAAAGTTCTTGGGTTTGCTGGGGCAGCTTGTATTTCTTTGCGTATGGTTCGTTTCATAGAAGAAACCGAAGGTAGTTGTCCTGATGCAGCACATGAAATATTCTCAGATATATTAGCCAATATAGCTTGAGAAATTTGTTTGACGTTTTCGGACATTTACTTCATTTTTCTTGCTTCTAACTTTGCAGCATCAGTAATATGATTGTAGCTCATATTTTTCACGACCTCGTTTCCTAATGTGTGCACTCTTCCAGAACATTTACATTTGTTGTAATCGGCACACTTCCAAATGATTTTTTCACCAACAATGCGTTTTTTTTGTGAATAAAACCATTGTATACTAACATATCGTTGCCTTTTTGGCTTTTTACAAATTGTAGCACCATCTTTACAGAGCAAAGAATGTAGCAACTTTGTCAAGTCAATCCAGTTGCGACTATTATATACCCAAGAAGATAATTGCATTCGATAATATTTTTTGTACTAGTTAATGATGTTTTGAATTTTATAATTCTTTTAGTCTAACAACTTCTTAATGCGGTTATGGGAATTCGCTTTCTAATTACACTTATTCATTATGAAAAATGTAATGACTTCTTATTGGAATTTTACAATTGCGCTGTTAAATACACAAACAAACAAAAAATAAATTAAAAGAAATGTGAACCAAAGTTAGATACTATTTACTATGCGTCCTTTTGTCTCGCGTATAATTTTACATGCGTTATTTTGTCGCGCGTCCTAATATCCGTGTCCTTTTGTCGTATATTCCGGTCACCAAAATATGATCTTTACCTTCATTTGATTCATCGTTATTCTTCACGGTGTTTTTGTCTTATTTATCTTCTATTAGGTACTCTTCCATTAATTTTTGTAATCAGACTTTTTATTTCCAATCATTTGACAAGATAAATTTTTGTTTGTGTTTTGTTTTTTTTTGTATATTTTGTCATTGTACAAATCTTTTTTTGTGTTATTTTAGCTATTAGAGCATAAGTTTGTATTAAAATAATATTCCAAATAAAAATTTGTATTTACCGTTATACTTACACTATATTAAGCGTCTCTATGTTTATTTTCACTTTCAACTTGTTGCTGCAATCTATCAAGGGCGTTTAGCTTTCATTTTACTGTAAGTGCTTTTTTGCTATTTATTTAGGTGGTTAACATTTCTTTTTTCTTGAAGAAAGAGAGTTTGGTTTACTGACTGGCATACACCTCGTAAATGCGATTAGAATTAATTTATTCATCAGCTTCAGGCGTAAAAAAGTTTCCAAAAATGTGTCTCTTATATAAGTTTGGTGCGGTTACTGTGAGTAGACAAGATTACACTACAGTCCGGCGATTGCATGATTAGCAACGATCTATTAGTTCTACGACAACCTATGATTGGGTTCACGATTCATTTATGCCGATATTTCACAAACTACGTTGCTATGTTATTACTGTATTGTTATTTCGATGCGTTTAAAGTTGGTGATTTGAACTTAATGTTATTATATCCTTCAAAAGTTTTTTGTTGTTTATTTCTGTTTCTTCTGTACCTAATTTGCTTTCAGCAGGTTATTCTAGACTACCTCGTTTCTAAACTAGGCATTCTACTAGTGGCTTAAATAGGTGTAGTTTTCTTCCTTAGTAATAATTTAGTTATCCACTCCAATTCGCGCGACCATCAAAGTAGCCATGGTGATCGTGGATGTGATCATTACGCCCCACTGGAGAAAAAATTGGTTATAAATTGTATAATAATTTTTCATTTACGTTTTGCTTTATACACATTTATTCTTTTAAATTACGCCGGTAAACAAAAGTTGTTAAAAGAAAAACATGGTACGTTGACAACCTAAACTTGCAATGCTGACTTGTTACAACATTACCAATAGACGCGACATGCATATACCTGTTCTTTGGTGCTTGTTTCGGTGTACGAAACGGGTCGATCACAATTCCGATTTAAATGAGACACCATGGTCAAATAATGTGTTGATATAGTTTTTTTTATGAGCAAATAAGGTTTTTGTGGATTTTTGAAAATGTAATGCTAAGTGTTTGCTGCAATTAGAAGGTCCGTATAAGTTAAAAAAAACAAATGTTTACTCCTACTGATGTTTTAATTAATCAGGATGATGCTGAACGTGGTATCTTTGCATTTTAAGTTATATATAACTTGTGATCTTACTTCCTCCATTTTTTTTGTATTAGTTTGTGTTTTGGAAACTTAAATTACTGTCTACAAATTGAAAAAAAGATGTAGTAATTTAACTATCAAAAATTTTGAGTTTTTAGAAGTTTTTAGTAATAGACAATTAAGCCTAAAACGTTATAGTAGGTATTCAAAAGAAAAGTATACCAAGAAAAAAAATTATTTAATGAATGCATCGATATATCGAATTGACAAAACAAATCATATATAAGAAGAAAAAAAGAGAACCTAAAAAATTACCGAGAAATCTGATTACTATCCCACTTATACAGATTACTGACAAATCTTATAACAAGTAGATTGACGAATTTCAAACAAACGAACAAACAAGTTTCCGAGAAGAATACAGCACCAATGACTACACAGAAACAATACAACGGTTGAAAGAAAAAAAGCATAGAATACAACCTTCTGGCGTTTATTGATTTGGAAAAAAAGTTCGATTTTTAATTTTAATAAATGCACTAAATCGATGTCGGATAGATCATAGATACATGGAACTTATAAAACCTTTCTACGTCGACGTAAAAACGACTGTACAAGTTGAAAAAGCACAACCAATAATAATAAAAAAGCACACAGGAAGAATGCGCCATATTGTCTTGGACGTTCCTGTTTTCTTGTATCGACGAGTTGCCATTGTAAGATTTGCTTGGCAAGTCTTTCTTTTTGTATGCGTTAGACGTGGCCGTACAGTTTAATTGCGTCGTCTATTATTGAATACAGAACGTGCATTATTTCTTTTATTCTATTATTACATACCTTTTGATTTCTGGATATCTTTACTGAACGTCTCCAGAAATTCATTTTTGTAGCGCTCAAAGTTTTCAAATTCCTTTCTTTAAGAAGCCACACTTTACACACATATCTCGTAAAATATTTTACTATAGTGTATATCAATTTTTTATTTTTAATGTTCTTTGATATATTTATCTCACAACATGCTGTTCAGCTGAGATATTGCTCGTCTTCCTTGGTTGTTTCTAGCTCTTATTGTTTCATCCAAGTTTACATCGCTTGTTAGCTTTAATCCGAGATAGTTAATTACCTAGTTAAAAAAAGTAACAATGAATAGGACACTTCATACGAGCAACGGATGACAGATGGACAAGTAGAGTGACCAAATGAAAGCCAATAGTGGGAAAGAGTAATTGAGGTAGACCTAAAACAGAATGGAAAGACGAAACATACTGGATGAGCAAAACATCAGACAGAAGCAAATGGAAGATTTTGAACTATATATTCAAAGATGAAGCTGTAAACGCTGACGATAATGATAATTTGTTACGGACTTAAACTCTGTTAAACCAATTTATCAATTCTTTAGAAAATAAACAAGATTTTTTTAAATTAATTTTTTATTGCTATTTTTTCGTTACTGTTCGCTTTTATTTTGTTTTTCTTGTTTAATAGTTTTTTTTAAATGTTCTAGTATTTTGGGTTAGTATCTGCCATATGTGATAGTTCTTATCGCCTTTACAAGAAAACGAAATTTTAGACACTATTTTTGGCATTTAAGTGTAAACTAGTAAGTTTTTTTGCAGGTTTAGTGGAAGCAAATGACATCTCAGTTTTTTTATAAGTATTTGTACTTCTCTGTATTTGACAAGATTTTACTAGGATTGTTCTATTCCATTTGAGTCTTATTTTTATTGCAAATTTTGGTTACAAGGACAAAAATCACTTTTGATTGAGTGAGTTCCGCTACACGTTTGAGAATTAGTTACTTTTCAAATTTTGAGTTTTATAACTGAATTTGTAGTTTAGTATAGTAAAGAAAAAAAAGCGATTAGTGTACCTGTATTTCTTTGATACCTTGTTGTTACTTACTTTTAGTTTTTGTTAAGTTATCCTAATTGGCTGTTTTTGTTCGATTGGGAGTTTCTTTTATTTATCAATGACTTCAACATATTCGATTTTTCACAATCAAAATATTGATTCATTGTAGAACGTATTTAACACGAAGCTTAAAACTTTGTTACTCAAAATATAAATTGTTAGTTTGTTTGTGTAGAGGGGCACTAGCCATATTTTTTTATTGTTAATTTTGTTATTATGACAACTGAAGAAAAGGTAACTTATTTATAAAACGTTTCTGTATTTTATCAAAACGTTTGATTTTTTGTATCATTACGTTGTTTTTTAAACTTTGGACAGCTTCTTTGGTATTATTGGGAGCACAAGTTTTTTGCAAGGAAACCTTGCAAAGATTAATGATGATGGGTTGCCTAAATTTGCTAGTGCCCACTTAAATGATCACCTTACACGTCGTCTCTATTGTAATAGCTGGAACTCATCTAGGGAAGGACACAAAGAAATATCTACGTGTGCCGCACTTTCTTTTTTTAAAGTAACTAGGAAAAGAAAATTAGAAAATAACAGGAAGCCAAGTGTTTTGGTTAAAATTGTTGGAAAATGCTTCTTGGATTTTTTTGTATACTAATTTTTGGTGTATACTTTTCTCAAAATTTATGTTTTCAATGACAGACGTAGTAATATGCAAAAAAAATTTTAGCAGTTTCTTCAATGTATACCTTACCACAGATGCAGGAACGTTAGTATAATCTATAAGAAATTTTGTCTTTTATAAGATTCAAGTTTTTGAGTACTTTTTTACTTTTGTCACTAATGCTAGCAGCAAAAAGAAGAAAATCATATTTTGGGTAATCCACAGGGGTGGATTGAAGCAGGGGCTGTAGGTGTTGTAGCCTAAGGTCCCCGCTCTAGCGATAAATATTGATCTTGTCTTGCTTTATTACTCACCAAAACTCTAGTAATTCAATAATGTATAAGAATTAAAATGATTTGATTTGAAAAATATTTTTTGACTATTGTTTTTTTTTATAAACAAAGCTACCAGGTAACGGATACAAATGATACAGGAAAAAAGGAAATTGAACAGAATGTGGAACATGGATCTGTGGAAGATCATTCATTACCGAGTTCATACCAAGTACAACTGGATACACAGTTGAAAACTCACAAATTCTTACTTTTATTGTGCATAAAAACAGTATCCAAAAATCGATCTTTAAGTGTTTCAGAAATATATAGATGTCGGCAACTGGCTTAAACAATTGAGCGATGGTTGCATTAAATACTGTCTGCTAAAAACTAAAAAGCAGTCAATCATTTAAAACGCCTTGGTTGTGTTACTCCATCAGTAAGGGAGTTCTTTCAAATATCAAAATACACAATCGAATTCTGTGATTGAAAACATATAGGAACTCTTTTGGGCAGTTACAAACAAGCAGTTTGAGGATCAAGTCAAAAAACAAACCCAAAACTATTAACAAGTTGTGAAACGTGTTATTGCAATCATCAAATATTTGAGCGTTAGAGGTATAGCATTCAGGGGACATAAAAAAAGTATTTAGTTCTATAAGTAACGGTAACTTTATGGGAATTTTGGAATTATTGGCAGAGTTGGACTGTTGATTCCTAAGGACATCGAGCAACAGCGTCCAAATCAATCAATATAATATTTTCAAAGACAACTTACGAATAACTATTTGGGATAGTGAGAAAACCAATCGTAACTAGATAACAGCAGAAGCCAGTCTTGTAACAATGCGGAAAATATGTGGGGTAGGTACAACAAAGTACAAGCGCTCTTGGAAGAGAACAGATATGCCGATTATGTGCCGTGTACTGGACATTCATTGAACTTAGTGTGCGACGAACCCGGTTAAAACTTTTTTTTAGAATTTTGAGCTACTTTTGAGTAGTTCAAAAGATGTATGCATTTTTTTGGCATTGTTTATCATAGATGGGAATTTTTAAACAAAACAAACGAATATAGTAATTTGATAAATCTGAGCATAACACGATGTAAAATTTTAAGATTTGGCGGTTATTTTGTTTCTGATTATAAGCGACTTTCGGTTTAGATCGCGTCGTAGGTAAACACCCATACTTTTTAGGCTTGGTTCTAGTTTTTCTTTAAAAACCAAAATAAGAAGTTGAATTTGATCCTTGCCGTATTGTCGTTCGTGAATCCAACAAACTGACGTTTCGCAAGACATGGCAGTTTGAATCTTCAGAGTGGTAAATGTCACTGAAGAAAAAAGTGTAAATGACAATATTTATATCATTACACAAACAGTTACTCCGTATAATAACAAAGTCAGTCAAGCGGTAACAGGAAGATAAGTCCGTTAATTACGCTAATCGCTAATGATATAAATATTGTCATTTTTCTTCAGTGACATTTACCACTCTGAAGATGCAAGCTGCAATGTCCTGCGGTGCGTCAGTTTGTATTCACAAACAACAATAAAACAAAGGCCAAGTTCTACTTTTTCTTTTGACTCTTAAGGAGACACTAGGACTAAGCCTAAAAAGTCTGGATGTTAACTACGACGCTGTTTATGTCGAAAATCGCTTATAATCATAACACGATGGTCTTGTGATTACGAAACTTTAAAACACACCTATGGTGATATCATAGGTACTTTGAAGAAGATTGCCGATGACTCCAAAGAACAACTGGATTTAAGAAAAAATGAACCTGTATAATAACTTATCGATTTTAGAAACTGCAATTTTACCAACATTTTGGGAAAAAAATCTGGAGATATTTAATGTCGTTAATAAAAAGTTACATAATCTAGGTTTAGACCTATGTGAAGGTAATAAACTGATTGCATCGCCAAAAGATTTCGTTAGTGCTATACGAGAATAATTCGATCCAAAACTTACCGAATATGAAGAAACTGCAAAAATGTAGGAGTAGAATATAACGATGTTAAAAAAAGGCGCATTACCACAAAATTTGCTGATAAGAAAAATTAAAAAATGACACATCAAATGTTGCATTCATTTCAATCTTAAGTAAGAGAAGTTAAATTTACGAAAAGTACAAAAAGAAATTGAAATTTTTAATGAACTGGCAAAATAACTAAATGGATACTATTCATGTGAAAAATCATCAAGAAATTGTTGCTTATTATTTAGAGAATGTTGACAAATACTTAAGTAATGAATGCGGTTAACTAAACTTTTATTTAAGAAATGAAACAAAATCTTATAAATTCTGTTTTTATATATTCCGTATCATCTATAAAAAGCAGCTTTTCGATGTTTTCCTGAATTGTTATCCAGTTTTGAAAATATTTTTGACCTTGCCAATCACAAGTTGTGAGGCAGAGCGAGCTTATTCCAGGATGCTGTATATACTACTGTTAAAATTATCATTATTGCTATGCTTTTTTATGAAAACAATGAAAAAAAAACTGTTATTTGTTTTTTCTTTTGTTTGTCCTACATAACATTTACTGCAGTTTAAACAATCGATCTTATACACAACACTATGTCGGTCAAGCATGTTTGTTTTATCTTTTATTTCTGTGTACAATATGTTGTAGATGTTATTTCTGTTATAAGTAGCTAATTGCATGTTAGGTGTTTTTAATATTGGAATAATTTTATTAGTTAGTCCTGGTACGTAAGTTTAGTTTGAATTAGAGGTGCTTGGTGGTGGTAGAATAGTATTATTTACGTTATTGTTAAATAGTATTAGTGTAATTATGCTGTTATTAATCTTTTGGTGGCAAGAGTGTTTTCATAAGTAACCAATAGTCCTATTAGACGCCATTGGTTAGATGTACCACTCTGTGAATGAACCGTTTGTGTTGGGATCTTTGATTAGTTTAACATCTAAAAAGGGTAAACAATCATTTTTTTTTATTTAAACGTAACTTTAGAATGGGTGTTATCGCTATTGAAAATGTTTAGAGTGTGGTCGATTTCACTATCAAGAATACATGTTATAATGTCATCCACATACCATAATATGAATTTTGGTTGGTTATTAAGGTTTTTTAAAACAAAAATAAGTAGAACGTTCATGGGCAAGTTTGCTAAGGTAGGCGATGCAGGATTGCTCTTAGCTGTGCCAAACTTTTGATTATAGATCGTACCAATATAAATTCAATAGTATGATAGTGAGATCTATGGTAATATTAGTGAACAAAGACGAAAGATCACACGAGACCATTTTGTAGTTAGGTGGTATTATAATATTTTTATTATTATCGATTAGTAGTTCATATGAATTTTTTATGTTATGTTAAAATAGAAATGAAATGTTACTTAATATGTTAGATATAAACTTCGGCAGTTTGTATGTGGGTGTTCCAATACAAGACACGATAGGTCTTACTAGATAATCGTTTTTGTAACTTTTGATTAACTTGTATAATATAGGTGGTGTGCTAGTATATGTAACGAGTTGTTTATACGTATTAGTATCTATATATCCCTTTTATGGTTTTGTTATTTTGGGTTTGGTATTTAATAATAGGGTGTACGTTGCTTTTGTTGTATATCATATTGTTATTTAATAAATTGTTGATTTTTGTTTCGTATTCGTCTTTGTTTATAATTACGGTGGAGTTTGCTTTGTCCGAACGTAAAAAAATTATGTCGGCATTATTTTTTAAAACTGTTTAGAAGCTGTCAGTATAAACTTGACAAAGGTATCTTGAGGACTATAGTGGTGCCTGTTTTGTTTATTTACAAAGGTGGTAATATTGTTTACAACTTTTTCTCTTGTTGGTTATAGGTACCTTCATGTTATAATTACAAGTAAGCTTAGGAGCCAAGCACTGTGAGACTTTATCAAGCAAACGGAAATTAGTTAAATTGTTAATACAACCTTCTTTTGTTTCGTGTATAGATCGTGGAATTTCTTTTTAAGTTTAGTTTTGGTTGTTAGTTAATATTTTATTGAGAATTAGAAAATCGTTGAGTACGTTGTGTAATTTGGTCTTTAGATCGTGAATTGTTTTAGTAAGATTATGTATTTTCCAGTAGCATTTTTGAATCTAATATCGATTTTTTAAAATTTATTATTAAAAGGAGTATGTTGTGCTTGTATAAAATAAGCGGAATTAAAAAAATAATCACAATTTTTAATAAAACAGAGGCCTGAAAAAGTACGCATTCAGCCGCACGAAACGTCGCCTTCTATAGACACTTAAAGTGTTTTGATGCCCCTCTTCGCTGAAGAGTTCTAAAGAAATTGTGTTAAGTCTAATCAAGAACGAAAACAGTATACAACTTACCGTAGATGGATAAAGCTGATTGATTTTTGACACACAAAAATGAAACAAAAATTTAAATTTGCATTAATTTTGAGCCGTATAATAAAATATTTTTTAAATTATAATACAATAAAGAGATAACAAAAATTGTATTGTTTACTCAATTAGTCAAATTTTAAACCGATTTAATTATTCAAAGTTTGAAACAACTTGATCATTTATTCAAATTATCTAATCATAAAAGGGTTTCTTTTCTTATTAATTTAATCAAATATTAAAAAAGGTCAGTTAATCAAAGTTTAATACTATTTAAGTATTTATTGATTAGTCGATTATGTTTACCACTACCTTAAATGACAATTTAGACATGAAAAATAAACAAATAAAAATTAAAGATTTTGTGGTAAATAAAATTGAATTTATATTTCTGTTTTTTTTACTCTTTTTTGTAGAACAATTATTTAACTGCATATTGCAACATGGTTTTCAAAATTTATTAAATTTATCAATTGTTTAAAAACTACATAATTCTGTTAATAATTTTTATCCGAATTATTTTAACAAACTTGCTGCAAAATTTTAACAATAAAAAATAAGAATAATCATAGAGTAAAGTTTGTTTACAAAGTTTTACTTTTAATAGAATAACAAAACATATCTGATAACTTATACTACCGTAGCAATACAATTACAGATGGTTCTTGTACAGTGTAATAAAATTAATAACTTACACTATGAAACATTTACATTAATAACAGAACTTGTACACCTTTAGGCTATAGTTGTCCGTCATGCTAAATAATGAATAGTTATTAAATTCACTTTGCAAAATAACTGAAGTTCACTTTGCTTTTTTTCTTTTCCCCACACTCATATTTTGCTTAGATGTATTCATTCTGCATTTTATTTGCATATCCAATCGTTTTCTAAAGAATCTTAACTATTCTCCATTACTTCAACATTCCAAAACATCAATAATATAATAGTCTATCCTTTTACATAATTAAATTGCAGGCGGCCAATGATAAAGTTCCTCAATTAAATATTTAGAATAACTTAGCAAACTTGAAGGGTTCTTTCCAAACGAGCTAATGAAAATTTAATAGCCTGGCTATTTGTTTATTACTTATGCGACTTTAGTTGTGCGTTAAAATGATTAATTCCCAAATAAGAGTTTTTCTTGAGGTTTTTGTAATTTATTAAACCCTATCGATTATTAATCATTGAAGTTGTTGCAAAACTATTTAATTAAATTACAGATTACTAATAAGTTCTGCTAAGACTTTTTTAAAAGTTTAAAGCAGCTTAATTAATTTAACAGTTTTTTGTTCTATTTTTGCCAAATATAAGAGATTGATAATCCCTTGCAATAATTTTTGTAAATTAGTTTAATAGAATAAGCTATAAATGCTCTTAAACCTTGTAATCACAATACGTTATTCCAATTAAATTTTTTTTTACAAAAAATGTTTGAAACATTAAACTGAATACGATTTCGTTTTAACGAAAGAGTAATTATTTGAATGTTATTTTTACCTGGCTTAAAAGGGTTATAAAAGCTTATTACTAAAAAGTTTAAAGTCGTTAAAGCACACACAAATTTAATAGGAATTTATCAGTTTATTCCAAACCCATTTTACTCTATCATAATCAGCTTAAACTTATCTCGCTTTATTTTCCAGAGCTTTGGCTTTTGGAGTAAAGCGGAGGACTGAAATGCATCAATTTTAACCACACGTTGACGCATTGTTACATTATTTAGAACAACACAAACAATAAAAAGAATCTGAGTAAATAAGTAAACAAAAGACAATTAGTGTGATTTTAGAACAAAAAGAAGAATTAGGCGCGTCTTTTTACAAATACATTTCGATTGTGTAATAATTCTTTTTAAAAAGTCGTGACTTAATTAAATTAAATTACTACGGGGCATCTAGGAAGTAATAAAACTAAATTCGATTAAGTTGTGAAATAACATTGACTTTTCATGAATGTGACTATCAAGATTGTAACCTCGGCGTAAATTTTAGTTTTGAATCGTTTGTTGCTTTTGTGTTAGGATGGTATCGGTTTAATTTGTGTATCTGGGTTTGAATTCGTAGCATTGAGTTGCAAATGCACGAAGATAGATTATGTAACTTGATAATTAAATAACACCAGCAACAGTGAATGGTTTTAATTATAATCTTACGTAGAGTTTAAAAAAATCAATGAATGGATTAATTTTTTAACCTTGGTTTGGGGCTCAATGTCGCATCGCCCACAAATTATGGTTTTGTTTGTGTGTAGTAGGATCGAATTAACATACGGAAGGAACATGTTGAAGCAATGTCATAGTACTTAAAAGTACATTATATTTATAGCAAACTTCACTAGATATTAATTGATTGTAATGTTTTTTTATTAATTAGTTTTTCGTTTAAAAATGATTCATAAACAAAAAAAATTTTACGCGAAAAGAAAATTGTCTAAAAGCAAATTTTGTAATTACCTGTTGTAATATTCATGTTCAAACAAACAACTACAAAGAAAATGCTAATATTAAGTCAGCTTTTTTACCTTTATTAGTCAGCAGTAATGTTAATACAGTTTTAAGTGAACAATTAAAAAAGTAAACAAAAATGAAATGTGCATTCAAATTTGTTACAAAAGAAAAGAAAACAATGTTCCATTATATGTAAAACAATAATCACGTTTGAGTTAATCTTAAACATTTTAAGACTAATTCTTGTAATATTTATGTAATTTCATTAAAATATATTACAAAAACGTTTAATTTGCTATCAGCGTTTGTTACCAGCTACGGTTGTTAACATTTTGCTGACTACTAAACAGAAAAACTTTTCGAGCATAAAGATTCAAGCAAGATTACCGTAGTAGTTCTGATTGATAGGGCAATTACAAAAAATTGTTGACACAGTTGTGTAATGGTCATTTGATTTGCCAACAAACATTTTTGGTTGGTTTAACAATTACGATGGTCGGTTACCCTATCGCGATTACCAACATAAACGGCCGTTTATGTAAGTTCACGTAAGATTACACAAATTTTATGATTGATTTAATTTTTCTTAATTTATATTTTAACTAAAATTTATTTTATTTCATTTTATGTTGTGCAATTAACGTTAATTAGAATTTTATGTTGATACAATGCAGCTTACGGATTGTAAAGATTTACATTTATAAATTTGAAACGTCGAAAGGTGTCGGAGTCACATTTACATCTGTAAGAGGACCGTTCATTAGAGTTCAGCTCCTAAAACAAGCATTTATATCACCAAAGTGCTGTATTGTAAGCGTTATATTACAGTAAAATTATATAAAATAAAAATTGGTAATTGCCCTGATTTGCTGAGTAACTTACAGCTCATTTAGTTTATTTTTGTAAATCTATAATCTCTTTATTTAATTAATTATCAATTAAAAAAAAATATTTTGCAAAATCTAAATTATTGATTTATAAATAATTTATTAAGTTTTGGTTAAGCTTTTTTATTTTTTTATTAATTTTGCCGACAGTTTCAACTAATTTTTAGTCTAAATTATTGAGTATATTATTGTTGTTAACACTAATATAAAGTTTGATGAATGTTACAAAATTGACGTTTTGTTATTTACACATGCTTTTAATTATTTTTTTTATTCATAAATAAATTGTAGTTATTATAGTAAACTACTTTCTAAAATAAACTTAACAAATACTGATGTTACAAATTACGTTTAAACATGGAAACTTAGTTTAAATAATTAATGCCAAGCTGTGTGCTAAGTAATGAAAATTTGATCGTTATCTATATGTACTAAACGTTCAAATACAGTACATATAGTAATTGTGGTTACATCAACGTTATCGCATACAATACGTTTACAATGTTTTTAACGTTTACCTATTTAACACCGAAATACAAAAATAATACTCATTAGTATTTTAGATTTTGTATACTGGTATCGACAAAATGACACTGAGGAAAAATAATGCAAGTAAACAGTCTTAAGACGTTGTATTTCTGGCTGCATTAGTAATGCTGACACAGACAAGTCTTGTAATTATGAACGCTTCAATCAACGGCGTCGAAACGCCGAAATTCGACGTTGATTGACATTCTTACACCGATATCAAGTAACATTGTTTAATTTATAAAATATTAGGAGTTATATTCTAATTTTCTTATTTTTTTTTAATAGCTAATTAATTTTGATTAATTAAAAACGTCAATTCATTTTCCTATTTAATTTATGTCTATCGTAGTAAAAGTATCAATCTTTCTAATTTTTTTTTTAATTTTAATGATAATAGTGTTGCAATGGACTACATAAACGTAAAAAGCAATTATTGGTGTAATTTTTTTCTTTTTCCTTCTGTTTTTCTGTCATACTATGATTATTTTATTCCTTTGTTTAGGAGGGACGGACAAACACTGAAGGTATTCTTTGTAGACAACGTTTTGTGCGACGATGTGCGCACTTCATCGGGCCTCTAAAAGTTTATTTTATAAGTTGATTTAATACACAGAAACATAAAATCATCTTTAAAATTACAATTTCAGATCTCAATTATTACACTTACGTGGAATTGAGAGAGTGTTAGGTTGTATGAACCTCGACATGTAGGAACAATTTAACTTAGTGTCTACATATAATTAAAATCATATATAATCAACTTGATAAGATTCAATTGGAACTTAAGCTTTATTATGTCAATAATAATAGTTAATTTGTCTTAATTCTTGCTATTAAATTATTATAGATGTTACTTAAGTTATTTCTGTCATTGTTAAAGTTTATATTATTGTTATGTATTTTAATTTGTATCATTTCTGATATTAATCTTTTTTTTTGTATGTAACCTCTACATCTAAATTCATGGGATTGTTGAAATCAAAATTGTGTCCTGTATTTATCTGATGTAAAGCTAACGCTGTATCGGCTTTATTTTTCTTACAGTCGTACTTGTGATTATTAATTTGGTTTTTAACTTTTGTTTGGTTTGCCCGATGTAACATACTTTTTTAGTAATGTAGTCAAGTTTATTAAAGTTTTAATGTGGAACTGTGATCTACTTAGATTAATGATTTTATTTATATAGCTTTTACGATATTTATTTTTTGGTGGTGGGGGTGTTTAGAGAAGAAGTTTAGTATCCTGTTAGCAGCTATCGGTTTAGTGTACTATTCGCTGATAAATAACCCAGTATTCTTATCTCTCCCAAGTTTTACATCTAACAAAGGAAGAGTGTCATTTTTCTCCGCTTCGTAGGTGAATTTTAGATGTGCGTTGTAATTGTTAAAAATCTTTAGAGCGTTTTTAATTTTGGTGTTGGGTATACATGAAATGATATCATCTACATAACAATACATGAATGTAGAATTATAAGTGAGATTATTATTGACATAATTTAGCAGGTCATGCATAGTACCTACATGAGACAATTGGGCTTACTTAATGTTCATCTTTGTGTGTTTTTATTAAGCCATAAAACTTGGGTGGCGTGCTAGTGTATGTTATGAGTTTGTTGTATGTAATAAAGTCTATGCGTCCGTTGTCATAAAGTTTTTTTAATAACTTGTTACTGTTTTCAAAAAATTTGGTTGTTGGGTCTAAGCCAATTTTTTTTTAAATAGTCTCGTCATTCAGTAGAGTCATAATTTTTTCTTTATATTTGTCTGTTTGTACGATGGCAGTAGCATTACCTTTGTCAGATTTAGTAATTATTAAGTCATTGTGTGTTTTAGTGAATCTTTTGGTAGATGTCACTAGCGTCTTAATAAAATGGTCTTGTGGTGTTAAGTTATTTTTTGTTTTATTATTAATAAAGTTGGTTTTTATTTGATATTAGTTATTTTACATCTAATGACAGCATGTATATTCAAATATTTAGGACGGCCATGGGCAGCCAGCTTCACCAATATTAGCTAGTCTTACTATGCATGATCTGCTAAATTATGTCAATAATAATCTCACGTATAATCCTACATTTATATATTGTTAAGTAGATGATATCATTTCATGTACACCCAACAGCAAAATTAAAAACACTCTTAACAGTTTTAACAATTGCAACCTACATCTAAAATTTACCTACGAAACGGAAAAAAATGACACTCTTCCTTTCTTAGATGTAAAACTTGGGAGAGGTAAGAAAACTGGGTTATTAAGCAGCGAATGGTACTTCAAACCGATAGCTTCTAACAGAATACTAAACTTTTCCTCTAAACACTTCCACCACCAAAAAATAAATATTGTAAAAGCTATGAAAAATAAAATTATTAATCTTAGTAGTCCACAGTTCCACAAAAACTTAATAAAGATCATTAATAGACTACTTATACTTAATAACATGACTAACCATTACCCACCACCATCTAACCCACTTATCACTTACCCTAACACTTCATCTAATACCAACACCATCTACACTAAAATCATAAACATTCCTGATTTAACAAAAAGAATCATCCCGATTTTAAAAACGACTAACATCAGAATAACAATGTACAACACCAACACCATTTACAACATACTATACAGTAAAATTAAAGACAAAACCAATATTGTAGAACAACACGACGTTGTGTATAAAATTAACTGTAATGAATGTCTAAAATGTTACATCGGGCAAACCAAACAAAAGCTAAAAACCGAATTAATAATTGCAAACACGACTGTAAAAAAAATAAAGCCGATATACCGTTAACTTTACATCATATAAATACAGGACACACTTTTGATTTCAACAATCCCACAATTTTAGATGTAGAGGCTAAACACAAAAAAAGATTAATAGAAATGATACAAATTAAAATACATAACAATAATATAAACTTTAACAATGACACAAATAATTTAAGTAACATCTATAGTAATTTAATAACAAGAATTAACACAAATTAACTATTATTATTGTCATAATAAAGTTGATTACCTTGATGTTCAAATAATTTTTGATAACACACGTAATCGGCAGTGTTTTTCGAATGTTTCATGTTAAATGTTTGTCATTTCCAAATGTTAATTTATTAATTTTATATATACAGTGTGTCCGAAAAGTATGGAATATATTATACAGGTCGATAAATATGCACTTTACACGAAAAAGTTGTAGATAAAAGTTGTTTATCACTTAGTTATCTACCACCTGGGAGATATCAATTTAAATTTTTGCTGTAAACAAAATCGCAACGAATAACACTTACATTTTTTTAAATGGCAAGGCACGTCTTTATTATACTCATTTGATAGAGTCTTTTTTTCTCTTTTCAACCATATGAAACTTGAATACCTTTACATCAAAAAATTTTCAAGAAAAACAAGGACATGTCTAACAAGTTTGTTTTACTGAGCAGTATTAATCAGGTACGTAATATGTAGTATTGAAACAATTGAATGCACTGTCACAATAGCAAATATTAAACTTTAAATATCTTTACATAAAATTGTTATAACAAAAAAATGTATTTAAACTAAACTTACAATAAATGTTCAAAATGTAAACCATTCATAATTTGACAGTGGTAAATTCGATTTTTAAAACCATCGATTGCTTTTGAAATCATATCTCGAGTTATAGCTCTTATCTCAACTCTATTCTTCAACATTATCAGGTCTATTTACATAAATTTTGCTTTTAATGTAGGAAAAAATCTAGTGGACTTAAATCCGGCGAGGGAGCAGGCCATTCTATCGTACCTCTTCTGCCTATCCATGTATTTTGAAAAGTATTATTAAGAAAGTGGCGGGCATTCATTCCAAAATGTGGAGGTACCCCGTCTTGTTGAAGCCATATTCTGTTATGAGGTATATCTGGATCTACTTCATGTGGAAATAACTCGGCCAAAGCAGGAACTAACTCAAATCTTAAGAAATCGAGATAAATATTCGCCGTTAAACTACCTGCAAAAAAATATGGCTCCAAAATTTGACTTCCAATCATTCCTACCCAGACGTTGACTTTCTGCTGGTATTGGGTGTGTCCTTCTAGATACCAGTAAGGATTTTCTGAAGACCAGTAACGTGTGTTTTGTTTGTTAATTGTGCCGTTTAAACAAAACGTGGCCTCATCATTAAAAAGGATATATTTTAATGAAAATGTGCATCTTGTTCAAGTTTGTTTGTTATTGTTTTACAAAACTCTAGCCTTCTGTCTAAATCGTCTTCAAATAATTTTTGAACTACACAAGCTTTATAAGGATGAAATTTTTCTTTTTTTAAAACGTCATGTACAGCCGATTTATTCAAATTATGGTCTCTAGCAATTTGCCGAACAGAAATTTGTGGATTTTCCTCAACAGACAAGAACACATTTTCTCGTTCCACATTACTTAATGACAAAGGTCTACCAGTTCTACTCGCATCTTTCACCGAACCTGTCTCTTGAAATTTCCGTCAAATTTTGCTTACCGTGGACTGTGAAATGTTTAATTCGGGATGCAAGTTATTAAATAAATTACATACTTCGTCTTGGGTTCTTCTTCTATCTCCATATCCCAGAATCATTAAAATTTCAATTCTATGTTTCTCAGATAATTGAGCCATATTTCAAGCACTAACAAATAGCAAAGTGTGACAGTGTTCTAAAGTGCATTCAATTGTTTCAATGCTACATATTACGTACCTGATTAATACTGCTCAGTAAAATAAATTTGTTAGACATGTCCTTGTTTTTCTTGAAAATTTTTTGATGTAAAGGTATTCAAGTTTCATATGGTTGAAAAGAGAAAAAAGACTCTATCAAATGAGTATAATAAAGACGTGCCTTGTTATTTAAAAAAATGTAAGTGTTATTCGTTGCGATTTTGTTTACAGCAGAAATTTAAATTGATATCTCCCAGGTGGTAGATAACTAAGTGATAAACAACTTTTATTTACAACTTTTTCGTGTAAAGTGGATATTTATCGACCTGTATAATATATTCCATACTTTTCAGACACACTGTATGTAAGTTGTATATGACAAGTACTAATTTTAATTATATGTCGACGCTAATTGTTGCTATATGTCGAGGTTCATACAACCTAACACTCTCTCAACTCCACGTAAGTGTAATAATTAAGATCTGAGATTGTAATTTTAAAGATGATTTTATGTTTTTGTGTATTAAATCAACTTACAAAATAAACTTTTAGAGGTCTGATGAAGTGCACACGTCGTCGCACGAAACGTTGTCTACAAAGAATACCTTGAGTGTTTGTCCATCCTTCCTAAACAAAGGATTAAAATAACCATAGTATAGTGTAAAAAAACAAATAAGAAGTAATAGAAAACTAGAAAAATATTTAAAAATTTGAAACTAAAACAGCAAAATCAATAAGATTAAGAATGTCAAAATAAAAAAACAAACCGTAAAGATACGATACGATATAAATAAATGAAGTTAAAAAAAGTTAGACAACAAATTAAAAATCACATGCTAATAGAAATAAACATGTTTTAAAAAGTAACGGAGAGCATATATGTACCAACAGCGATTACACACTAAAGCTAAAGCAAACTGGCGATAGTAATTGAAATTAAAATAAAAAAAAAATGCGTTTAATGCAAAAAGTGATGCAGGAGAACATAAGACTTAATTGACAGAAATAAAACAAAAAATTAAATATATTAAATAGATGTTAACGTATTAGAAAAACACAAATTACAGAATCTGCGGTTTCTGAAGTAACATCAAAGTGATCACAAAAGAAAAGAAATAAATAAAATAAATAACAGAAAAAAACCAAGAAAAATGTTTCAGTGTGATATAGTTGTCTTTCTTGACGGATGAAATTATCTAAAGAGAAAAACGATTTTTCCGGTGTCTGTAGTACGGTTTGTACATGATCATTTAACGTAAGCGTCCGGTGAGACTTTCATTTCTCAATATTCACACTTATTCACGTTAAAAATTAGTGTAGTACTTTTGCTGCTTATGTGCAAGTCTTTCTGGGGTAAAAATTGATTTTTATTTTTGTGATTCATTTTGATTCTTCCGTAATTGTCATTAGCAATTTTTGATACCCACACGTATTCCATTAATGCGGAAATATTGAAATCTGTTCGTTCATATTCGAAAAATTCCTATAACAACGATAGAATCTACAACGTACTAAAAATGATGTTGCACTTACGTTGATTGAGAACATTGATTAATTATTACAATTACAACCGTGTTAGAAGCACATACCAGTATTAATCAGGGGGAAACTTCACGCATCTAGTTTTTTTTATATATCGTATGAACCGAAGGAAACTTGCTCGTGATAACGCTATATGTACGTGATTGTTGATTTTAGCAAATTTTAGGAATTTCTGGGGCAGATGCCGGTAGCTAACCGCATACTTCTTATATCTTAAGTTAATTTTCTTTAATCTACGTTGCCAGTCGTTTGCACTCATGGCTGTATGTAAATATCAGGTTATTGTCATAATTAACTATAAAGCATTTTTGTGTATAATACAGATGTAACAAGTATAGCTAATAATCTCTTAATAGGGGGTAGATATAGTAATTTTTAAGACATTTTGTTCATATACATGTGGTCTAGCTTTTCATTGATTTTTCTTAAGTTTTTTTAAAATAATTAGATGTAATTACGGACCTGGTTGTTCGTTATAAAAAACGTGATATAAAATGATTAAAACTGTTTACTATTATGTATTAAGTTTCTGTTGACAAAATAAACAAGATTTAAGAGATGTGGTGTCGTGCTAAATTCAAGGTTATTTTTAATTTACTTTAAGGCTCTTAATAACGACAGAAAAAAGTCAAGTAACAATGTCAATCGGTTATTTTGAACTCATAAAACGTAGAAATTAAAAAGTGGAATTAGTAATTACTGTGATTATAAAAATAATGTACATAAATTAGAAATTTACTTTGTTTAACGAATTTGTTTGTTCATTAATTAAATTACAATAGATTTTCGAAATGACCATCATTCACAAACATGCAGCACGTGCTTTTCTCCGTAAATTATTTTGCATCTCAGGTAGTTTCCGTTGCGGATTTCATTGGCAGCGTCTATAATTTTTTGCTGCAATTCTTCCATTGTCTGCACTACGTGGAGGCCACGCTAACGGTCAATCTCTGCCCAATCATCGATTCGGAAAATATTCCGCGATAGAAAACATTGCGAAAACTTAAACAATACAAAAAATTATGAAACTAAACTGAACAAATAACAAAACTAAATACCGAATACCTAACTACAAAAATAATTTAATGTATTTAAAACATCTCGAAATAAATAAAATCGAATCAACAGTAACGCACAACTGAAATAGACACAATGACTCCTGAATAGTCAGAAAAAGAAAATTTAGCTTAGTCTTATATAATGTTAACCAAGTTTATGCTTTCTGTATGGGTTCAACAATCTACAGTAAAACTAAACAAAACAATCTTTTGGCATTCTTGCACTTTGTACGTGTTGTTTACTAACAAACGATCCTTAATAAGATTGGCTTTTCTTCCTACGAATTTACATAGACTTTAACAGGGCCGTCTTAAATGTTAATATTAATTTTTCTCAAAAACTATAAGAAATGGACTTTATGTTGATATTGCAAACATGCTTTAAATTATTACAGCTATCTACTATTGCGAGATTACTAGCGATACCTGTTACACCCTGTATATTATTAATCTGTGCTCTGTGTGCTCTGGTTCTCTTAATCATCGAGATACTCCATATTTATGTTATATTTACCAATGTAAATACACATATTTTTTTCGATTTTAAAAGTTAAGCCAACAAGTTTAATTTTATGTACGACGTGTTGTCTAACCGAAGGGGGCTTGTATCCACAATTATTGTCTGTAATAAAATAAAAATATATTTGTGTTACAACCTGTGCGTTAAAATTTGTGCTTTCAGGATTGGATAGATTTAAACGGTGTCTTCTATTCTAGTTTCCAAGTGTTTTGGCGCTTTTTAATCATACTTTATAATTAGCACATCGAGGCCTGCGATCCGTTCGCCGAATCATACTGAGATTGTTGCCACCAATTAAGTTACGAAAAAATTCTCGTAACATATTTACCATAAAAAAATATTTTTTTTGGTTTATTTTTGTATAAAAAGTGATTAAATCATTCTTTTCAAACATATATCGAAAATGGTTAATAATCGTTCAATTTTTTTTAAGAGTTAGAATAACAAATTTGTTATATTTAATCTTCCCGGCTCCGTGTGACTTTCAAAACTCTTATTACCGCTTTGGGTAATTACTTACTCAAATTTTTTTCTTAATCTTCACATTCTAAATTTTAGTAGGAAGAAAACTGATACGAATTATTATTTGTTGGTTATTTGAACAATTTAAGAATAGAGCAGTAATTGGGTACATTGTGTACAATCAAATTTAACATTTTTCACACATTATTAATGTTTTGCTGTTTTTTAGACATAAGAAATACACAAAGTATATTTTATTGTCTTTTGACCTAGAACACACATGGCCTGATTCTTGTTTTCGCGTTTTGCTCGTCGGTTGTACTGCTTCCTCTTGATTTGCTTTGGGCTGCTGACTGAGGCTTAACATTGCGTTTATTTCTTGAACTGTCTTTCTAGTTGGATTGTATGACAGCGTTGCTAATCTTTTTAGAAGAAGAATTAAAGGCAAGCGAGTAACTCAGTTGTATCGGCAAACAGATTGCAAGTCTCGGTGTGCTAATCGTTCACTAAATTAAAAAAACCCTAAAACAACTAAACATTACACAATACAGACCTTGTTTAAATCTGTCGGTTACTGAAAGAAACAAGCTGGCAAAACACAACTTTTAACAACAATATATTTATTTGTAACAAGAAAAAAATCCTTCTTAAAATCAATAGAGAAACAGGTAGACCAATAACAATTATAGATTTGTCGACTAATATAGTAATGCCACAGCTGTAATATCAATGTAGGTTTTTTCGTTTAGGCTATACACTATACAATTGCTAACAAACGTATTATGTAAATAATATTAATTTAAATAAAAATATTATTTGATCAAACTACTTCGCAGTCTACTATGCAGTCGCGAGATAAGTCGACAATCGACAATGATGATAATGAATTGCAAACAGTAAAATATGAACACAAAAACTTACCCAACCAAAAAATCTCTGTCAATAATAGTGCCTTCTACTACTTCTTTTGATCTGATTTAAAAACGAAAATATGCGTGGTATAAAGCTTATGTACGACGGTTAATGTTATTTTGCCGTTGGCTATGACTGCGTTCAAATGATCGAAGAAACTTGACGAATGTCGCGCCAACGTACTCAACGACAATACATAAGATTAAAATTATATCAAATTTGCGACTGAAAGTAAATTTAAGTCAGTATGTTCTAAAGTTATAATTTTGTAAAATAAGTTACAGGTTAAGGGCTGACGGTTAGTGAATACAATTGAAAAAAATACACAAAAACAAAATTATACGATACTAAGTAGTAGTACGTACAAAACTAACATAATTGAAGTAATGAATACCAACAGGAGAAGGTATACACTATACTAAGTAATGCGCATAAAATAGTTTAACGACGTAATACAATACTGATATTCTAGAAACAGGTATAAGTCTTTTCTTGTTTTTCTTATTACATAAAATGAGTTGGATTTTACATATTACATAGCCCGGAAACAGCCGGATATAAAGACAGCATGGTAATCTAAACTCGCTAAAAAAGGTACATAGATAATGTGACGATTCTATCTTTGGGAATTGCTTTTCCTACTTTAAACGTTGAGTAATTAACCCAAACGTCAAATTTGACCAATACCTGGAATACGTTTTTCCTAGCACATCCGATGTCGTAAAGTAACACTCAGATACACGAACGTTTTTAGCGGTTTCAAACAGATAAAGAACAAGTAAAATAGCCGTTAGTTGTTGTATCGCGTTTATACCCACCCGTAAGCAGAATGAGTTTTTCTTCTTCTTTTATTAATTTGAAAAAAAAACCAATAGTCTTTTGTAGCGACACTTTAATTTTCAATCTAGATGCAAATCTTTCTTTAAAACAAAAGCGTTCACGGTCGATAGAATTCATAAAGAAGACAGCTTGTCACCTTTTTGATCATCTTATCTAGTGTATTAAACGCACCCTTAGTAGTATTATAGAGAAACACGATCTCCGATATTTTGTGTTTTTCTTCTAAAACGATGCTATTGCAATGTTCTAAAAGGTACTAAAATAACGCTTCTGTTTTTTTATTGGAACATACCATATCATGGTAACTTCTGGTTGATATGCAAAAATAGAATGAAAACACAAATTGCAAAGGTGTAAGAAATTAGTTTCTTGACTCACTTGTTTTGGCTAGCTTTCAATTGGAGACGGTCGTAGGTTGAAATGTAAAACGTAGACTGGTAATTCGGTGCCTTGCGCCAAGTATTCATGCGTGTAAAAAAAAAAGAAAAAGTTTAGAGTAGAGAAACGTACTCGCAATACAACCGTGCGTTTAGAATAACACAAATGGAAGTTATAACAAAATGATTACTACGATTTATTTAAACTGGTATTACATTACAGTAAGAAATAGAATAAGCGAAAGAGAGAAAGAGTTTCACACTAAATTGCAAACTTATAAGGTATTCATCAGTACACATTTAGCTATAAGTACTTAAATCGTTCGTATTTAGTTGGTACACAATTGATAACAAAATTACATAATATAAAAATGTATTTGAGTTGTAACTAAGTTTTAAGTAATAGTCATTTAAAAGTTTATTGTAGATATAGAACTACTAAAAATTGAAATTGAAATATGAGAAAAGAAAATTAAACTCACAGGTTCCCGTATCAAATCACTAAAAATTTAAATTGTTTAAACGCGTTCACGTTTTGTTTAATCCCAGCGGGGCGGTTGATGTCATCCCCACAAGCAATATGAAGTTGAATGTAATTGCCACACTAATAACGCATCGTAATCAAAATACTTTCGTTACAGGAAATGAAGATAAAATAACAGGTAGATATCAAGTTGCACAATAAATATGAGTATTTATCGAAATCACGTAGGAAACGAGTAACAGTTAAATGTTTTATGTACCGAATAATCCGGGAATCATCTATAAACATACCTTGACATACTAGTGGTATTCATCTACGTACTGACCGCCTTATTTTGTTGTTGGATCCCGTACAAATACCTTGAATTACGGGTATAAAAAAAAATACTATACTCGAGATGAAATTTCCATTCTCGCTTACGACAAGATTACCCTATTTGGTAGCATTAGTAGGACTGTTTATAACTTTTTACGTAACTCTAGTTGCAAGTAACTATGAGGGTAACTAACAAGAAGTTGGAAAATGTAGAAATTTGTAACATGTAGCCATGTGTGAATCACAGTTTATAACAAACTTTTAGTAGATCCTCGTTTCAAACACAACACAAAAATTATCAAGCAGGCTTTACAGAGATTTATACGTTATGCATCGAGAGAAATGAAAACTTCATTTTTTCACTCACTGTAAGTTTTCGGTCTAGTAACTTTTCAGCAAATTCTAAAGAAGTAAAACAATTGACTGTCAAAACTCGTATCCAAAACCTAAACATCAAAGCACATTCAGTACCACCTTCTTATTCTAGTTTTGTTTTGACAGTGGGAAGTTTCTGCGTCAACCAGAATTCAAACTCTTACTTGGCAGGCTTACTTTTTAAGCAGAATCCAAAACGACATTTACCACAAAATAGTCTTAGTTGTTCGTTTACTGTCAAGTATGACCTTCGGTTATAATAAATTTGACAGTTTTTTATGAAAATCTCAACTACATTTCGTATAGATGCTAATTTGTACGTTATTATTTTTGTCAGTCCTGTGTTTTTATGGCCAGATTTCATCCAACTAAAAATTTTCAGAAATCTACCTTGAGGCACTGTCTTCGAAAAAATGGACGATGGATGCGATATCATCCGAATAGGTTTACGATTAACTTTTAATCTTCCAGCACATACCAACAAACCAATAAAGTTTCATCAACATCCTTTCAAATAATATAATCTGCCTCGTTATTACGATTTTCAGTTTTGTAAGCTTCTCGTTGGTTTGTGAAGTTTACTATTTCATTTACCATATTAGCAGAAATAACTAACTTAAACATTTTTGCCATACGGTTTTTTCAATTGCTGCGGTTTTTAGTTAAAGTACTCCTTCTGATCTTTAACGTTGGACGTCGTTTAGAATTATCTTATCTTCATTTTTAGACTCATCTGCAATCTCGTCATCATCTTCTAAAGTCTCTTCTACGTTGTCTTTAGTTTTTGAGGATTCCTTCAAATTGAAATCAAGATTAAAACAGTTCTCGAATTTTTTATCTACAGATATTGAAAAATATACAAAATAGAATAATTTTGCTAATATTAAATCATACTCTTGAGATGTATATTCATCATTCATCATAAGGAGCTATTTTAACAATCCTTTAGGTTCCAGATAAAACTTGATTAGCTATCATGTAATTTAAACACACCTCTACACATACTTTACACTGACAATGCAAGGGTTAAGTATAGAATCCAGTAACGTCTTACGTGTATTTATACCTTTTCACAAATTCTTAAAATATTTTCTTAACCTTAATGGGATAAGCATCACATTCCGTAGTGAATAGCGTACGATAAAACAAAATACTTTTGTAAAATAATTGCTTTTTAAAACGATTTAATTGAATTTTTTATCACAACGCCACAACTCTACTAATATGTATAACCATAATCAGGTAATTACTGGATTTTTAGGTAATTAGCGTAGTACCTTCTATGAACTAATTATGCTAACTACCCCACGCAGAAAATACCAAATGGAATAATTTGGTAATATGAAAACGTATTCCGTCTCATTGTAACTGAATTTGTCATCGTTTCACGTTTCGCTCGATTTTGTAAGGGGTTTCATCAAAACGTTAGAGAAATCAAACAACTCAAACAAGTAACGAAAATCTAACTAAGAACTTTTAAATAGTTACGTAATCAACTTGTAAATTCTAAACTCTATAAACGTAAGAAAGAAACGATAAATTTAAAAAAGCAACGACAATCTAACAAATAACCACTACGGAGCTATGTAATCAATTCCTGAATCAAACAAGATTCTAAACTCCATAGTCGCAGTTAGTTAAGGGCGACTCTGATTGGGTTACGCTGGAAAAAAGGCGTGTCCTCAATAAAGAAGTAATAACCAGGAACCAAAGAGGAGATAACACGAAACCATTATTACAATTGAAGTGTTTGATGATTTCTATTCTATCGCTGATTTTCCCATTCAAGAAAAAAGAAGATTTTGCAAAGACCAAAACGTTATCAAAATCTATATTGTCACCTGTAATAGAATGACGTTTAGCAACCGCGTACATACCTTGTTCTTATACAACAAGCATGTTTTGAAATGACGGAACGACTGGTTTTACCGATGTAAACTAAACTACATAAACAAGGAATTTAGTATACACTTCAAAATGAAAGTGTAGTACATTTGTTTTTGGGTGAAGAAAGAATCTGAGAGTTTTTGCCTGTTAATTTGAATATGGGTTTAATTCCCTTTTATAAAAAGGTTTCTTTATTTGATCTGTAACATAAATGTAGGGTAAAAATGCAAATTTTAGATTGGATTTGAAACTGGTAATGTCCTTAGGTACTTGAGCACATGAATGTAGACGACTCTTTATAACTACTTGAATATTTCATTTCATATAAGCACTGTTTACGAAAGTTTTTGTAAGATGATGGAAACCTTGTTTATATTCTCAAGTTGACAAATAGAAAAAGCGCGATGAATCAACGATTCAATAACAAAAAGTTTCTGTGCAGAATGATGATGAGACAAAACTTGAAAATTTGCGATAAACAAAATGACTCAGAAGTCCGGCGGGTTTACGAGTCACAAGAACATCGAGAACCGTAAGTTAGTTAAATATCTGAATGTTATTTGTTTAGATCATTAAAAAAGCTTAGACAATTTATTAAAACGTATTGTCATCATACTATCAAAACCAGACTTTAGGTTTTAATATCGATGTTTTCAAAGCTACTATTTCAAATATTCAATAAAAATGTTAGTTGCAATAGGCAAAGAGGAAAACTTATAGCAGCACCAGAAACTTGTTTGTAAAACTTATAAAATTAGAATTAAGTGGATGCTAAACGCTTATCAAGAGAAATTAAAATTGAATTTTTGTCATGGTGAGACAAAATCTGTTTGATGATAGATTTTAGGGTCAAAGCTTTATAGTTGTCAAACGTTGAATAAAATGCTGGAAGTTGAGAATGTGAGTAGAGTAAAATTGTAAAAAATGTTGAACAAGAATTTGGTTAGCTTGTAGGTCAGAGATTGCATAGTACTGACAATAGGTCGAAGGTATACCTTGTTTGTGAACTTTGGGAAGTCTGTATAGACGAGATGGCTTGGAATCTAACAAAGTAAATCGACGTTTTGTTTTAAGAAGTAGATTAGAAGATCTGTTAATTTGGCTAATCTTACGTTCAATCCTCGACCTGGGATTACAAGTTAAAAAAGCGTACGTTTGCTCTGATGAAATAAAATAGATTTTTGCAACATAATCAGTTTGGTTCAAAACGACAGTAGCGTCTCATTTGTCTGCTAGAAAAACAATGATATTGAGGTCTACGAAGACTTGTCAAGACTAACTCTTATGACTTCATATTTAGAAACTTTAGAGGATTTAAGAATGTTACCAGTATGAATACGAATAGTATCTGAGATGAAATATCTTTTTTAGGGATGCGTTTGGGAGCAATAGCAAAATTTAAACTCTTCAATAGCAACTATTTCTGTTCTAAAGTGAGAATCAAAGTAAATAAAAATTAATTGATCACGGTTTTCAAGGAGTCAGTAGTAGATAAAATTTTTTAATTCTTGGATACCAATAATTGAAACTTTTTGAAATGAACTTCAGTGGTTAGCCGTAGAGTGGTATCAGACTGCTGGTGAGTAATGTTGTCAAAAAGATTCCAATTATCTGGGGAAGCCTTTGCTATTACACAAAGTAATCTGGTACTTAGTCATCATATAAAAAAACCACAATAAAAAATATCTGAAAATCTTGACGAAACAGTATTTGATAGGTATATCGCACCTAATACCACGTGGAGTAAATTTTCATTCCGTTAACGCATCGCTACTATTTTTTTAATAAATCTAAAAAACGTTAACTAGATTTGAATATGTTCTGATTTAACTAGTACCTAAATGTACAAAGAACGATGTAACAACGTACAAACAAAATAAGATGGCTATTACAAAAAGTTCAACCTTGAGACCGTAAAGGTTAAAAGTTATTTTTGCAATATTATGTATGATAAAAATGCGTCTGTGTAGATCGGTTTTTTATGGTATTACGGAAAATTCACCGACAAGAATTTAACAATAACAATTTACCGCCAACAGTTTACTGAAACACAATTTACTGCCACGACAATTCACCGCTACAACAAAAATAATTATTTTTATTTTATCTTTAAAATTCACGGTAAACTAGAGGTACTTGATTTGTGGTATATGAACTAAGTAATTTATAAAAAAACTGTGTAATTATCTTAAGTAGGTTTTAAATAAATTATTAGTTTTTTTTGTTTTCTT
Organism: Aquatica leii; assembly: GCA_035610365.1. NCBI lineage: Eukaryota > Metazoa > Arthropoda > Insecta > Coleoptera > Lampyridae > Aquatica > Aquatica leii. Next base: position 30,658,203 of record CM069437.1, on the reverse strand, counting down.
AAATTTTTAATAAACATAAACACAAAAAAACTTTATTTCAAAATTAAATAAAAAAATTAAATTTAAAAGCGCATTAAAAATTTTTAAAAATTATTTATTGTAAACTTTAAAGTTTGTTAAGTTGGCAGTACACTTTAAAGTGTTTAAGGACATATAAATAATTTTTAGCCAATTTAATTATTTGAGCCACAGATTTATATTCAACTAGATTTGTTATTACAAGAAAAATCATCCTGCAAATTATTAGAAAATATTGCATTTTTCTTATTTTTTCTAAACAGACGCTACAACCACACAATTTAATTCCATTATCAGATAAATAAATTGTATATCTAATGCTTTTATAAAAATAAAATACGAAATTATATATGTAAGTTTTAAAGCACACACAACAATGCACCTTTGTAATTGTTTCAATTATTATTCTAAATTAGAAGACAGGAAAAAGAAAAAGCTACTGTTGGTACTTGTGTGTTTTGTAATTATAATTCTGTAATAAAGATACTAAAGCAATTGTAGGTGGTTAGGCATTAACATTAATATTAATATTATAAGCATTCAACGCCTACAAAATAAAGACATACCATTGGAATCGTAAAAAGAAATTTTAAAAATATTTTAACCATTTTCAGATTTGTATTAATGTCAGTTTGATTTCATTTTAACATTTTTTAAGTTTTTTTTTAATTTAATTGATAAAACTAAAATATTATACTAAACACTAAAATCTTTAATTTATGATTTACTGATTTATTAAGATTTTTTAAAATTAATAATGTATCAATAAAGTACTTGTAAAAAACTGCTACAAAACGTTACATGTAACTAATATAAAGTTTTTATAAATTTTTTTAAAAAAAATTGTATATACGATTGTAAAATTGTTTTGTTCAGTATAATTTATTGGAAATTAAATTGACATATACTAATTTCTTTAACAAAAAAATTTCTTGCCGCCTAATTACTTTTAGTTTTAAAGTGGTTGTACAAATGTTAATTTAACATTACACAAATTTTAGCATTTTTTTAAATGTTTAAATTGTGGCTACCACCATTTTTTGTTAAATTTACGAAAACCTGGTGTGCCTATAAGCAATTATAAAAAATATTAAAAAAACATTAATTTTGTTACATAATAAAAACAAAACAATGATTTTTATGTATTAAAACACTTCTATAATTAAATTTTTTAAATATTTAAATAACGTTATTCCAAATAAAATTTGCATTAAATTTAAAGCGTTTTAAAGCAAACAAAATTTTAAATTAAAAACTGCTTTTTATTGCAATAAAACTAATAATTTTATTAATTAAGATTTTAATTATTACACTTAGCAAATTATTTAATATCTATAGATTTAATTTCATTACACAAAAAAAAGTTATTTTTTAACTAATAAATTTTTAATTTAAACAAAGTATAATGTATGTAGATTTAATATATTAATTAAACAACATTTTTAGAGAAATACAGTTCCTTATTTATTTAAGATTTTAATTATTACATTTAGCAAAGTATTTAATATCTATGGATTTAATTTCATTGCACAAAAGAAAACTAATTTTTAACTTTTACAATAGTAAAAAGCTCAAACAGAACACCTAGCTGAGTGGTGCAAAAAAAATATACATAACTAACATATATACTTTGATGAATGAATTACAGCATTACTAATGACCAACAAATAATTAAACAATTTTTTGAACCTTAATTCAGTTACAGCGTGTAACAGAATATTAACCTAAAAAATCGCAAATTTAATTAATTCTTTGCAAAATATCGTTAGTAGCGGTTGCAAGTTCAGAAGAGGTCAGTATCATAGGTCAATCAAAATAACTTTTTACTGTCAGCCCTTCAATTGTCCCCCTGTTTTTATATTAGGTTAACGAACTTAAAAGCAATTGCCTTTGTAATTTCCCCAACTTGTTAAGTTTCTAAATAATGTTATTTTTCATTGATAGACTTATAATCAAATTTTTTCATCACTCAGTATCAACTCAATTTTCTAAGTAAAATCTATTTATAGTATTAGATTAAAATTAAAATAAAATTTGAGGTTAAATTCAATTTAAATGCTTGGTTTCGTATTATTAAAAATAAATAATGAAATAATAAAATAATGAATTGAAGTAAATTTACCTTCAAAGTCGGTTTTACATAAAATCGAAAAAAATAACATTTTGTTTGTTATGATTTGCAAATTGTGGTTGAAATAAAGTTTATTTATTGCTTCTTTTATTAATTTCTATACAAAAAATAGATAAAATTAATTAAATTAAGTTAAAAGCACAACAGTGTTCAAACAAAATCATAATTATAAAAAATTACAAAACATTGTAACTTACTAGAAAATAGTTTGGAAACTAGGCTACAACAAAGGTTAGTTTGTAGAAAAATACTTAATTTGTTTAAAACATTAATTTAGTATTTCGTTGTTATTTTTACTAGCTTCTGTAATAAAATAGAATTTTGAGTTTTAAGTTTTAAGGAGGTTGCCAATAAAAATAAGTCACTAATTTAGACATATTATTTCTTGATAATATTGTTTGGTCATTGTTAGTCAAGTCAATAAATTGTTATTTAATTTAGATGTCAAGTTATTGAATACATAACAATTAATCTGGCAACGATTTTATTTGTTACTCACGTAGGACAGAGTACTACACAGTGGGACAAAGAACACTGAATTCCTAATTTCTCCCAACCAACCTATTAGATATAGAAAGAACATTGTTTCTTCTTTTTTGCTGTTAAACGTGGTAACTTCTTTAAAAAAGGCTTGCAGCTGTCCTACTGTGTACTGGCGCAAGTGTACAGTGAGACATGGGAATAGTCAACACTGGAACAGTAAATTTTAGTAGTGGAATGCATATGTTTCTCAAATCACAATGCAAATATGACAAAACAATTGAAACGCTTGCGGCAACAAGGTGCAAAAGCCACGTTAGTACATTTTTTAGAATAACGATTTGAAAAGTCTAAGCTAAATCAGTAAATCAAAGTTGTATGTTAAAAGTTGCATTTTTACTATATAGATATTTAGTAAGTTGAATTTTTTCTTTCCCCCTAAAAACAAACAATTGAGTTTATTAGATTTTTTCTTGTTAAAACGTGGCTTGTGCCCTTTTTATCAAACTTTAAGAACCTGTTTTATTTTTTAGTAAAGTATAACATATAATATAAAATAACTCTTTAAGGACTACATCAAAAACTTTACACGTACCTAAGGAAAAATATTATTTATCCGATTTCTTCTCAGTCTTCATTTTCTACAATATCCTCATCTTCAGTTTCGTCAATTTTGCCTCCAGCTGATTGCTCTAAAATAGCAACATAAAAGTTTTGATTGATAAGTAATATGTATCGCATAAGTTTTTTTAAATCTTCAATTTTCTTGCTATTGTATTTGCAGTCTATGTTATTAAGAATGTCATTTGACTGAAGGCTTAACCTACTTCCAGGGTTCCCAACATTAACTTTTCTATTATACTTGTTTATTTCATGTTTAATAAACATCGTATTTGGCTCACCCGATTCAAAACGGAAGCAGCGTGCTTCTGAGAAATTTATGGGTTGTTTATCTCCAGTTAAACTTTTTCTCAACATAGAAACCTTTTTAAACAATAGGAAATCGTTCTGTTCCATTACAATAACTTCAAATGGATTAGCCTTTTTACTTTTTCTTATGGTTTCGTACCAGTCCTATGAGCAATAAATTGTCTAAAAAATCATATAGGTATGCCCTGATACCAAAAATTTATGTTCAATACTTTTTAATTTATGTTCTCTGACAAGTTGCAGCCAAACTGGCAGTTTTGTTTCTGACCTCCACAGTTATCCGTGAAAACAACAAATTCATCTTGTTCGTTTGTTTTCAGATAAGAGGTATTTCAATAAAATACTGGCTATTCCCTCGCTTTTTCTCTTGGTTGTAATCTCTGTCCACATATACATGCTTGCTTGTCTAGTTGTACAATCATGAATACCCAGATTATAAGAATGTAATAACTAATTTGTTTTTATTGTTTTGTTTAACTCATTTTACTTCCTTCTTCATATCATTCGACATGCTTGCGTATGTTGTAGCTCAAGCTCAAATTTCAGTCTTTTAATGCCTTCCTCATTCTTGTTGGCAGTTGCTGTTTGAATTTCAATCTTCTTTAAATGGGATGTTAGACATGTATCACTTTTGGGTAGTTTAAAGCTTATGTTATAGTCATTGCAAAATATCTTTTGATATTTGTCTTTTTTGACTGGGGTAATATTTTTCTCTCTACACTAATTAACATAAAAATCCTTGTATCGTCTCGAGATACTAATGTTATAGTTGAGGTAAACCTTTTTTGGATTTTTCTTTCTGCTGTAATTCCTATCATATTTTGGAAACGCTCGTGTATGGTCATGAACAGACTGTACTTGTTCAAATGGTGTTTTGTTTGGCACACATCGCCTTTCTGCTATCTGATTGCAAATAATTCTAATGCGCTTAGGCGACTTTTGCAGACCACGGCTTGATAAAAGTTCTTGTTTGCACAGCTGTTTAACAAAATATTAATAAGTGACTTTTCAAGATGACTCTAAAGTCTAAAGTTTTTTTTATAGGCATAGCTTTTATACATGCGAAAGAGTATTTTGGGCCTTGTAGGTACCTAAGTTCCAAAATGAATTAAAAATGTCATTTCTTTTTCCACGAGTCGCTCTCTACACTTTTTCTTGCAGGTACAAAACGGGCCAATGTTTCTATTTAAAACTTTATTACTTTCATGCTTGCATCCAAGGTTTTATTTTATGTTGCTCGTTTCTTTCTTTCTGCGTTGAATATTCGTCTTTCGCCATCGAGAAGGATTTTTTTTCCGGCGTTTCCAAAACACCTCGTGATGTTTCACTTTGTTTTGTTACGTTATAGACATCTGATATCGTGAGTTCTCATGTGGTGATTTTTCTTGTGAATTCTCATGTGGTGAAAAACAATTTTTGTATAGATTTTGTACCGAAAAATCCACAATGAGATTCTTTTTAAACCAAAAAAAACATAAGCCACAGTTTTATTTACTTACGGATTTTTTAGATTCAAATGGTAATTCAGACTCACTATCACTTGGATGATAATCTCTGTCTATTATACTGTCGTCAGCACTGAAATCACTTTTATTATCACTACTGTTTATTACTTTCATGCAAACTTCTCTTAACAGACACATGCAGTCGGTCGGCCATGTTGTGGCTTGTGTCGTTGTTGACTGAAATTAATTAAAATGTTTTGCGTGCGCAACAAATGATTTTCAGTATAACGCTGCCATCTATTAATATTTTTTTAAAAGATTTTACTAGTGGCTTGTGACCGTCTTACACAGCTAAATAATAAAGAAATCTCCATTTTTGTAATGTGTGGCTAATGTCTCCTGTTACCTCATGCGCTTCAAGTCTTCTATTAGTTAAATTTAATAACATCAACATAATTTAGTGGCTCACACCAAGTTCAAAATTGCTGGATATTGTAGTTTAAAGCAATAGTAACCTCTACATTTCTTGTTGCGGCAAAAAAAAAATTATTTTTCTTATTTTAACAGTTGCCTCATCTTTGACTACGGGAAAAACATATTGTTTCTTGGACTTTTTTAAGAAGTTAACGATTACATAATCTTTCTTCTGTTCTACTATTTGTCCTGCGTAGAAGAGCTTGTTATTTTTGTCCTTAAACTCCAACAAAACCTATGAGGGAAACGTTAGAATAAGAACTGCGTCGAAACCTAGCAGGTCATAGAGTTCCTTATCGTTACCATATTTTCCTTCATTAAACACAACCTTCTTTTTTTCATAAAGGTTTCTAAGTCCGGATCAACAAAGAGTGTTCTATACCCATACTTTTTTTGCTTTTTTCCACTTTTCTTTTACAAACCCTTTTTAACAGGTGTGCTTGTGATCACGGCAGATTTTTTTTAAGCTTCTTACAATAGGTTTTCCTTTCAGAGGCTTTTGGATAAACCCAATGTTCTTTGAGAGAAAGAAAACACCAGGTTCCAATCGGCTTTGGCGCTGGTGTGATGGGTTAGATTTTGGCATTGTCATTATTTGCGGCTGTGGTTAGTACTCCGGCTTCAGCGTTATATGCTACTTTGAACAAAGAGAAGGCCGTCTTATCTAGCGGCTGCAGCTTACGGTTAGAGTAAGATGGTAGTAGCACAATAGTGAGACCTGCTGTGTGCGTTTTCTATACTAGTACTTGAATTGAAACGTGAGCTTTTAGATTGCCAATATCAATAAAGATGAATTCTCATTGTAGCTTTGTGAATACAGCTACTCTTAATGGGTAAGCCTAAAGTTCCAGAAAGCGTCTTTGACAACATATGCGGCTTTCCGGATATTTCCTAGGAAACATCATTGCTGCGGGAGAAAAGTTTCAGTAGCACAGATAATAGCACACTTTTTTATTAGGGTGTCTTGTTCTACACTAGTACATGAGAACACTTGCTTAATGTCCTTTTCAGTAACAACTCTTTTTGGATTTTGCACAGTTGTCGCAGTTTTAACTAGGTTGAATATTTTTGACGGATCCATTAATGCAGGATTGTTTGTTTATCGTTTTTTAAATTTTCAAAAACATTGAGACATTGTGCTTATTAAAAGAAGTCATGAGGAAAAAGCTGCGTTCCTACAGTTGGCGTATGGATAATTGATTGTTCTTCAGAAAATCTGAAAGCCAGTCTTGCACTGCTGCTTTTGAGGCTCTATATGAGTCTGGCCAATCATGCTTTTTCTGTTTTGGAGAACACACTATTGATCAAACAACTCGGTTCCATTAGAGTATCATGGCCGGACGTTCTGTATTTGGCCACATATCGTTATAATGTAGATTTGAAAGTTTGAAATTTAACCGCAGTTTTTCGAATTGACCTGCTTTTGGAAACAAAAGTGACAGATTCCTGTATTTGCTTTGCCGTAAAATTGGCAATTTTTCTATCTTTTGTTTTCCGTGACATCTGAAATTACGGCAAAATTAGAACAAATTTTGATAAATATCCAGCCAGACGGTAGTATGGTACACAGTGGGACGTCACACTGTGTATTGGAGTGGTGTGTCTTACCGTCGACTAAGCGCATAGTACCAAGATTATTTGAAAAATAACCAGAAACAATCCTTGGCAAGATTATGACCGCAAATTTATCTTGATAAATAACTGACAAACAACATAAAATACTTACTTTGAGAGTAAGTCGACGCACCTTTGTTACGGTAAGAATTATGGGTAACTAAATTTAAATGGAGCGATGGCCGCAGTAGCTCGGTTCTTGTAGACAAAATGGGGTGGGTTAGAAATTGTGAGGGGAATATTTAAATCAAAGATGTCGTGGTAGATAAAATTAGTCAAATAGTGATTAGAAATTGTTAGAAATGGGCGCCACACAATTTGTTTAGTTACGGTCCTGGTAAGTAAATTGTAAAAGTTTAACAGAGCTCTAGTAGTAGCAAAGGATTGCTGAAAAGAAAAAAAAACGGGGAAGGTTAAGCAATAAATAGCAATCAGTAAATTCGATGTAAATATAATGAATTTAGAGTAAATAGCAATTTACAAAATAATCAATAAAATATTCAATTTTGAAATATGCGTGAAGTTGAGTAAAACAATCGATAATGGATTTCAAATATTACAAAAATACAGGATCTAAATTACCTTGTGTTAAAACAAAAGTAGTAAAACTAATTTAATTACGTTAGGTTCGCAAAACAAACAACAAAAAAAAATTTAATTTAGGACAGCGATCGTTATTTGACAAGACAGTAATTACAAATTTGAAATACAAAAAAAAAATCTTACCTTATTACTTCGCTGATGAAACTCCGTGCACGGTATTTCCAGTCGAAGTTTCCTTAAATAAAATATTTAAAACAAACAATTGGCCGTCGGCAAGTAACAGCCGAGAATTAGAGTTAGGTTCAAGTTTAATATCTCGTAGATCAAGGAATGCGTGACCAAATTTATGTAGGTTAATAGGTCAGTTACAATTACGTTATAAGTCAACAAAAAAAATTCAAGGTAAATCAGATAACAACTTCTTATAGAAACAAAGAGAAATTAAATTAAGTAAATCAAGCCAAAGTTTAAATAACAAAAGTGAATTTTAAATAGCAAAAAAAGAAAAAAATTGTAAAATTTTAAAGTATAAAGAAAAGTTCTTGAATTTCTAAAATTGATTAAGCAAGTAGGATAATTTTGATTAAAAGTTCAATTTAGAAAATCAAATCTTTGAGATTTGCACAAATATGAATTAATTCACAATAAAACGAAGGTTAACAGTTGGTTTTTTTTTCACTTAGCGTCAGTTGGTGCAATCGAAGTTGACTTCTCAGCGTAGAGTTACTAGAGTTTACAGATGAACGGAGTATTTTGGTAGTTGAAGGAACTTTCACACGTGGAGTAAACAATCCGTTGGAGGAAACGTTCATATGAATTAGAACAATTTCGTAGGAAGAAAAACCCGCTATAAAGAGGAAGGGAGAGAAGCGAAGTTAGATTAACTAAATAAAGCAAAAACTAAGTACTTTACCTGGGTATAATAATCCAGCGTTAAGAAAACTAAGTACACTTTTAAAATTTAAAGTAACTTATAGCCGTAAATATACGATTTTTAGTAATTTTAGGAAAGAAACAGGTTCCGTAGATATACTAAAAGTTAGGAAGGTTTCAACGTAATATCCGGTAAAATCACCGTGTTTAAGTAAACGTTAGTACTTCCAAGGTACAGTAAATTTTTGAAGTGATCTCAACAAGAGTTTGTCAGGAACTGATTAAAGAAGGAAACGAAGTACCTAAGGTTATAATGACCTCAGAAGATAACAAAATAAATTGGTCAGCAAACTCGTGAGAACGCTCGAGTAACTGATAGTCTAAACAAAAATATTTATAAGGACTTGTAGAAAAGCAGAATTTAATCACGTATTAAGCGAAAATAATACGCTCTTAATTACTCATAAATTACAAATTATCGACTTTAAAATGTAACATAATAAAGCGTGAGAATAGTAACAACAGCAGATTCCCACACGTATAACTTAAATAAATCAGACAGTGCCGGATTTAAAAAAATTTGCTCAGAGCGTAACACCTTTCTAAAGTTTTTATCCGAATGTCGATGTAAATATAACTTTTACAGGTGGAAAAATGATAAATGTTTACAACCACCGTTGCGTTCTTACGATTCTCCGCCATGGTGGTTATCATCATCGATTACGGTCGGAGGAACTAAATGAAGCAGGCTCTGATTTATCAACGTAAAAATTGCGGGAAATTTTAAAGATGTCCCACTGTGTACATCGTCCTACCAGTAATACTATTCCTTAATTTCTAACTAATAATTGTGTTTTTATGGCAAGTCAAGGTCATATCGTCAAATTGCAGTAATTTATTCTGATCCATAGTATTTAATGTTATGAATAACATTAATCGAGACAATCAAACAATTCAACTAAAAAAAACTAAAATTTTGTCGTGTGTAGAACGACTTGAACAATTGTGGGCTCATTAATCACGAGACGGTGTTGACCACAACACTGTTATAAGTTTTATAATCCTGTACAAAAACCAAATGAAGTAGTCAAAACGTTTGTCTCAAAATTAAAAAAACTTATTACAACATTGTGAGTTTAATACTTTTATATGAAAAGCATTAAGAGATTGTTTAGCATCCACAGCAAACTTTTGTACGAAATGGATTTATCTTTTGAAACCGTTTATAAAACTGCCTTTTTAATGGAATTGGCTGAAGCACAAATTAAGTTAATAGGTGTAAAGAACAAAATAGATTCAGTGTCAGAGAACGCTAATAAGTTACTGGTAAAAAAAAACAATCAAAAACGTCGAAGAACAGTCAAAATATTGCCAGTTTAGTGAAAAAAAGTGTTTCCGTTGCACTAGAAGGAAATTGCTCTGCGAAGGATTGAGAATGTTTTAATTGTAAAAGGAAAGACCACACCAGTCGTGTTTGTAAGGTGTAGAAAAAGTAGAATTGTCTACAGAATTTCTTCCGAACTTAGTTCACAATATTGAAATAGTTGAAGATAGTTGTCCTCTTAAACAAAAGGTTTATCAATATTTGCTTAAAGTTTTAGAATTGATGCTTCTTGAATTAAATCGATTACTAAAAAAGAAATTTGTCGAACCTTGTAGTAGTCCGTGGCGTTCTCTAGTAGTTATGTTACGGAAAAGCGATTGTTATAAATTTTGGATTGATTTTAGGAAAAGTAATGCTATTACTCGTAAAGATTCGTATCTTCCGAATATGACTAATTTGTTGGATAGCCGTATAGGGCCTGGTAAAGAATGACTCTCTGGTAGAAGTCGACTACCTTTCGTAAAAGGCAAGTAATCAAAGGTACACTGGTGTGAGCTAGGTGCTTCCTCCGTTGTTTTACAATAGTGGGTCGTGTCGATCTCATCACCATCTTTTGACGTGTCTTGTATATGTTAGTATTTCAAAATCTTTTCACTTGTTTTCAGCTTCGGGTAAAGTAGCTTCCATTTGTAGTAGTCGATGTTGGTCAAACAGAATCTAGTACATTGAATACTTTTGATGGTAAACCAACCGGAGTATAGCACACATCGATGTTGACATCGTATAGCTATCCAATTAGCACATAAGTCACACATCTTCATTAACCTATAGGTTTAACGCTAGAGGAAAATGTGTAACACCTAATTTTAAATTTAATTGTCGTTTGAACCCATACGTTAAATGTCATAGCACGCCTATGGAGAATAGTTAATTTGAGTATTGTAAATGTCGCGCAAAATCGTCATTCACGAATAGCGATAGTTTCCTTTTTTTCAGTTGTGTTGCGCTTGCTTTTAAGCCTTCTTATTGTATCTGAAAAGGGTAAACATTCATTAATTTTGTAGAATTTAATGTAATTTTGTTGTGTCGTTTATAGCTTTAAGATTTGGTTCTCGAAAATTGATTTGGATCGCTTATTGTTAGTCGAAAATTATAGTGAAGCATGATACATTTAGTTGAAGGAAAATGGCGTCATCGAATTGTATCGATCCAACCTCGTAATTGTAAATCTCGTCAGAATTGAAACTAGCATCCAATTGAGATATTGTCGTAGCATAAATGGAAGTCGCTTTTATGGTTACAAATTGTTCGTTATTGTATTGAAGAATTTACATTTTCTGGAGTCGTCATAATCTGAAAAATTCTATTGGTATCGTATTGTTAACGAGGAAAACTTCAAATTTGACTTTTTCAAACCATTGCAACAGAGGTATGAATTTTGTTAGTTTGTTAATTATATAAGTTTTAAAAGATGTACATTCATTGCATTTCTTCACTATTGATTTCGTCGCTATTGAATTGAAAAATAAATAGAAGCGTAGAGAAAACTCTTTCAAATTTGTAACCTTATTGTAAAATTTGGCCTTCGTTGTAAAACGAGCATCGTAATTCTGAAAAACTTGCATTTCGTTATTAGATCGTATAGATTGCAACTGATTTTGATAAATTGGCATCGTAACATTTTGTAAATAATTTAGTTTAATAAGTTTGTGAAAGATAGATCTAATCTTAGTTGAATTTAGAAAATTTAGTAGTAGTTATTTATTTAAACGATGATTATTTGATTTATTTTCATGTATATAAACTTGTAACTTATATTTTGGTACATATCTTATAAATTGTTCGATTTACTTCTTTTGTTAGTTTATTACAATTGTGCATTTAGTAAATAGCTGTGTTGCGACGCTTTTATATAATTTTTATTTTCAACAACAAACAACCTACCGTTTATTCGTGCCTTTAATATCTTGAATCAGCTCCAACTTGGTAAAGCAGTGGATAGAGGTCCGACTAAGCCCAGTGAAGACGGTCTGGGTTAAATTTAACAAGAAATAACCAATAAAGCGCCACCTGTTTTCAATTAAAAACTCTAACCACCACACCAAGGGTGTGTTATAAAAAACAGGAAAATCGTTGGTAAGAAGAATAAAGAAAAAAAGACACTTGAAGTTTAAATATATATATATCAGTATACCCAGTAGATAAATAACAAAAAAACTCAGTTCAACAACTATTAAAAAAAAATAGAGTATTGTGCTTAAAATAAATAAAGAATTCAACAAAACTTGAGACAAACATAAATAACGAAAATTGTAATAACCAAACTATAACGCCTAAATAAAAATTCGTAGTTATAACAAAACATTAGATAGTTCAAATCAAATCCAGGCAGCCAAATAGATCGCTATAATGATTACAACTCGCAAAATCTCGAGTTCAGAAAAAATATACAATAAAACGCGGTTAAATCTATAGGGTACGACGAGTTATATAAGCTTATATTACCCCGCATATACCTGCAAAAGAATCACTTAACTAAATGCTACAACAAGATAAACGTTTTATCATAAAAATAATTCGCAAACAAAAATTACTCAATCAAGCTGCAAAAATTTGATCTAATTGAGATCGCAAAGTATTAAATCGATTACTTATAATTACACGTAAATTTAATCTTATTCAAATTTAACTTTCGACGTTAAAAAGGTTATAGTTTGTTTAAATTCAATAATTGTAATATTTAAAACAATATAATTAATTAAAAAAAAAAGGAATTGATTCAAATTGTTGGTCAGATTGCTTATGTAATAATATGTAACAAATAATGACATCAAAGAAAAATTTAAGCTTAGCTTTTTAATCGCCGTAGATATCCACGAAGTGCCGGGAAAACCAATCGCGTTAAGATGGCGTCTGCATCTGGTGTCGGAATTTTCCGTAAATTTTTCTTTAGTAGCAGGACTACTAGAACCACATACAACGACACGAGGACGTACAAACGATTTCCAGCAAAGAAACTTCTGTATTAATAACGTTACGACGAAGCAAACAGCCTAAAAAAAAGTGACAGACTTAGCACCAGGTGAACGCAACGTGCCGATAAAACATACATAAGAAACATACCTTTAGATCTTGGGCGGCTGTAATTTGCGAATTTAAATCTTTAGAAGACGTCGGAGTTCACAAATCCGTCTCAACGACGTGTGCGTCAAACAAACAAAAAATTCCACCAAATTTCCTTTCGAATATAGCAAATTTTTTCAAAAGACGCGCAGTGTTAATAGGGAATAAATCCATTTACATGTAGAGCCAAAGTTTACTAAAATAAATTTGCACTCGAGATTTCCACTATAACACAATGAAACAACCGAATTCTTCAAAGAAAGTAATGATCAGCAAGCGTATTGATATCTGACCGTTCTAAAACGGAAAACACAAATATACGCATCGCGAGATAAGAAACCTCCTATCCTTCAAGTTGAAATTTTCGAAAACAGGTAATGGATTAAATTGTAGTTTCGCCAAATAAAACAGCGTTGTAAAATTTCTATTCTTAAACCAACAATTTGCAAATCATTAAAACGAACAAGTCTTAATAAAAAAAAATAAATCTAATGACTTCTAAAATCGAGATAGAAAAACTGATAAATACAAACTAAAGAATTTTTAATAAAGAATTTTAACTAAAATAAAAACGTTACAATTCCCCCCTTACAAAAAATATTTTTTTTTAATTACGACTATAGCTACTTTGAAAACACTTAACGATACATCAAGGCAGTGCACCAAAATATCTTATTCAACTAATCGGGTGATTCCTCTATATAAGGCTTTAAGTCCTTTACGTGCCAAATCCCGATGAATCTTCCATAAAAGTCAACTAACTCATATGTCCAGAGAGATACTTTTTTACTGACTTCAAATGGTCCCAGGTACTCGGGGCTAAGTTTCGCACTAAAGTAGTTGGCGGCGTTGGATAAAGCATAATTTTTTCTCCAAACTTTATCACCAATCGAATATTCTATGTCTCTTCTGCGTAGGTTGTAATAATGTTTATTTTTTTCATACGCTTTTTGGAGTCTTTTTTGTACATCTCCAAAAAGATTGGCAAACAGTTTAGGTCTACCTTCTACTTGGCTACGATCATAAGTTATTTCAGTGTCAAGATTTCCTTTAAATTCGGTTCCTTTCAGAACTTGCTCTCTTCCAAAGTTAAGAAAATACGGAGAATGACCGGTCACTTCATGTCGTGCCGTTCGAATTGCACATGCTATTTTTGAAAGTTCTTTATCCCAGCATCTTTGATCTTCATCAACGTAAGTGCTTAACAAAGTTTTTAGTACTCTGTTTATTCTTTCAGCCGGATTTGCCTGAGGGTGATAGTGTGCATTATAACGTATTTTCACTTCATAATTCTTGCATAAGATTTGAAACAATCCGCTTTTAAATTGAGGTCCATTATCACAGATTATAGCTTGAGGAACACCAAACAATAAAAATATTTCGTTCTCTACTAGTTTACAAATATTAGCGGCAGTAGCTGTTTTTAAGGGAAAAAATCTAGCAAATTTACTAAAGCAGTCGGCAATTACAAAAATATAAATATTACCACTTTTAGATTTAGGTAAAGGTCCTACAATGTCGCAACATAACAACTGCCATGGACGTTCAATTTTCGGGCGTCCTAACATAAACCCTGGAGCTTTCTTTTGTTCAACTTTGTGTTGCTGACAAGTTTTACAGTTACGTAGATACTTCATTACATCAGCTTTCATCTTTGGCCAATAAAATTTATTTCGGAGACGATGGTAAGTTTTGTATACTCCCATATGGCCTGACGTGGGTGGTTCATGGTTGATTTGAATAGTCTCAATTCGTTTCCACTTAGGTACGACTTTTTTCCAACTACACTCTTCTCCTTCCAATTTAGAGTGCGTATTAAAAACGTATTTGTAGAGTTCTTCATTTTCTACTTTCCAGTTTGAAAATTTTTGTGGAGTGGCAATAACTCGGTTTTTCATTTTATCATACCATGCGTCGGATTTTGATACGTTTGATACGGCGTTAATTTTAGGCAGAACGCGGGATAAGGCATCGGGAACTAAATGCTCTTTTCCTTTTCTATGGATAATACTGAAGTCATATTGCTGAAGGCGTACGGCCCACCTGGCTAATCTTCCACGAGGGTCTTTTAGATTATTTAACCATACTAGGGAGGCGTGGTCAGTAATGACTGTAAATTTTGAACCTTCCAAATAAGGTCTTAGTTTTTCTACGCTCCAAAGTACAGCGTAGCATTCTCTTTCAGTAGTCGTCCATTTTCTCTCGGCACTAGAAAGAGTTTTACTTAAATAACAAATTACGTGCTCTTTTTCTTGGTCTTTTTGTGTAAGCACAGCTCCTATTCCATAAGCACTCGCGTCAGTTTGTAAATAAAATGGTTTGTCAAAGTCAGCACATCGCAGAATTGGTGCTGAAACCAAACAATTTTTAATATTTTGTAAAGCTTCACTGCAATCTTTAGTCCAGTCAAAACGAGAGTTTTTCTTAAGAAGTTGTGTCATTGGAGCTATTACGGTCGAATAATTTGGAATAAATTTTCTGTACCAAGAAGCCATTCCTAAAATACTTCGGACTTCTTTAACTCGTTTGGGAGCTTCCATATTAACGATAGCGGCTACTTTTTCGGGATCTACGTGGATTCCTTGTCGATTCACAATATATCCAAGATATCTTAATTGGTCTCTGCAAAATTGACATTTTTCTTTACTTAAGGTTAGATTTGCCTTATGTAGACGATCAAAGATTTCTTGTAAAATTTCAAGGTGTCTTTCAAAGTTATCAGAGATGACAATAATGTCATCCAAATACACAAATACATAAGGTTCGAGTTCCGGACCAAGTACTTCATCAATTAAACGGGACCATGTGGCGGGGCTATTCGATAACCCAAAAGGCATGCGCTTAAACCTAAAAAGTCCTCTACCAGGTACTGTAAAACTGGTGTAATCTCGTGATGTTTCAGCAACAGGAATTTGCCAATACGCTGACTTAATATCCAACGACGACAAATAAGTAGCGTTTCTAAGTTTATCTAGTATAGACGAGATATATGGAAGTGGATAAGCATCCTTTTTAGTGACGGCGTTTAGCTTTCGATAGTCGACACAAAATCGATATGTTCCATCTTTTTTTGGTACTAGGAGTATAGGTGATGACCATCCGCTAGTCGACTTTTCAACAATGTCGTCTCTTAACATTATGTTGAGCTCTTCATCGATGTGTTTTTGCACGTGAGGCGAGACAGGATAGTACCGTTGTTTGATAGGAAGTGAAGTGGTTTCAATTACGTGTTCTAATTTATGTGTCAGACCGATCTTATTTCCCATCCTTTTAAAGTTTTTTTCTATTAATGACGTTAACTTTGTTTTCTCTTCTACGGTTAAAGGATCCTGTCGAATGGTACTTGTTTCGCACGAACTAGCAAAGATCCAGCAATCATCTTTCAAATTAGGTACAATTTTCATTTCCTTCCAAAAATCTATTCCTAATATCATAGTGTGCGCTAACTGTGGTACGACTAAAATATCAATGATCTTAACTGTATTCCTTAATGCAACAGGCACAGACATTTTGCCAATGACTTCACAACTGTTGCCGTTGGCTACTTTGCATTGTTTTGTAATAGCAGGAACAATAGGTATCTGTAGAGATTCCAGAATTTGTAATCCCCGACTTCCTAAAATGGTTGAAGTCGCACCGGAATCTAATAAACCCAATAGTTTCTTCCCGTAAATTTCGACGTGTAGAAAAGGTCTTTCATCGTTTTCGGAGTGAGAAATTATATAATCAAGCAGTGGTTTTGGGTTCACGAAGGATGTTACACCACTACCTAGCACCCTTCTTTGGCGTTTCCCGTACACTTCGGGCAGGTTCTAACAGTGTATCCTATATTGCCGCATTTATAGCATTTCTTTTCAAATGGTTGTCTACATTCTTTGGCCATATGTCCACTTCTTTGACAGTTAAAACATTTTCTGACAGAGTCGATTGCATGAATTCTGGTATTTGTTCTAGAAGTCGAAGGAATGAGATTGGGATCCATATAAGCCAAATCGGGTTCTAAACTTTTGTACCTGTTTGGAGGTGGAACAAAAGCATCCACGTTCGCTTTACGTGCTTCTAATTGTTTACCGATATGCTTAAGTTCTTCTAGGGTTGTAACGGTAGTAGTGGCAAGTTGTAACTGATAAAAAGGCGCCATATTTTTCATTATAATATTTAATTTAGTAACTTCGCTAACAGGTGCGTCAATTCGTGCAAACATTTGCTTCATTTTTGCAATGTAAATACCAATTGTTTCGTTGCTACCTTGAGTTCTTCGTTTAACCTCCTCAAATAATTGTTCTTCATAATTAGGTGGCTGAAAATCTTCTTTTAATGCCATTTTCAATGTATTCCAATCGCGAAAGCTTTTTCTATTAGCTTTAAACCATATTAGAGCATCGCCTCTAAATAAGTCGGTGGCACTGTAAAATAGAGTTTCTTGAGATACTCCTCTAGCTGATCTTAAATCTTCTACAGTTTCCAGAAAAGAATTAACAGAAATTCCGTTTTTATTACCATCGAAAGTAACGTTCCATTTATATACGATAGCTTTGTGATTAGATACAGCCGTCGCTAAAGGTTGGTCACGGAAAGTGTCGTCCTCACTACTAGAATTTTCCGAATTATTATGGTGATCAGTAGATGCAACTGACAAATCTAAGGGGATTGGGTTGGATTGTCTTCGTTGCAGTTTAAGATTTTTTTCTGCATCGCTAGAAATCATCATGAGTTGTACCATCAGTTTAGTTTTTAGTTCTTGTTCGACTTCTGACTTTGGTTGAGTACGATCGCATCTTCCAAGAGTATGAGAAAATTTGGTTCTAAATTTTTTTTCTTTTCCTACGTCGGAGAATTGACAAGACTCCATTAGTTCGTTAAGTTCGGCCATCTTTGTTTCTATATTGGTAGCTTCTTCTTGAAAAACTAAGTTATATTTTGGATAAGTCAGTTGACTGCCTTCTTTTTCTAAACGAAATGCACTTCGAAGTGCAGCACGCATACGTTCACATGTTTGAATCTCAGTAAATCCTCTGATTTTAAGTTCGTACTCAAGTTCATCTTGATTAAGACGATTAACTTCCATAATGTGATATCCCGAACGAGCCATGTTTAAATCCAACAAAACGAATAAGAGTTCTTTTTCCAAGGACAATTACACTCAAAACAAAATTTTGACACTAAGTAGAATACAGGAAAAACAAACTGGATTAAATCTTTGTACTACCAAGAAATTACACGACAAATAGTATCCTACAATAATTTGCAGCGGATAACACCTATCCGGCTAAACCAAACAAAAATGAATCTATCAAACCACGTGATCTAAAACGCCAAAAAAAACAAATTGGCCCCACGTTGGGCGCCAAAAATGCGACGCTTTTATATAATTTTTATTTTCAACAACAAACAACCTACCGTTTATTCGTGCCTTTAATATCTTGAATCAGCTCCAACTTGGTAAAGCAGTGGATAGAGGTCCGACTAAGCCCAGTGAAGACGGTCTGGGTTAAATTTAACAAGAAATAACCAATAAAGCGCCACCTGTTTTCAATTAAAAACTCTAACCACCACACCAAGGGTGTGTTATAAAAAACAGGAAAATCGTTGGTAAGAAGAATAAAGAAAAAAAAACACTTGAAGTTTAAATATATATATATCAGTATACCCAGTAGATAAATAACAAAAAAAACTCAGTTCAACAACTATTAAAAAAAATAGAGTATTGTGCTTAAAATAAATTAAGAATTCAACAAAACTTGCGGCAAACATAAATAACGAAAATTGTAATAACCAAACTATAACACCTAAATAAAAATTCGTAGTTATAACAAAACATTAGATAGTTCAAATCAAATCCAGGCAGCCAAATAGATCGCTATAATGATTACAACTCGCAAAATCTCGAGTTCAGAAAAAATATACAATAAAACGCGGTTAAATCTATAGGGTACGACGAGTTATATAAGCTTATATTACCCCGCATATACCTGCAAAAGAATCACTTAACTAAATGCTACAACAAGATAAACGTTTTATCATAAAAATAATTCGCAAACAAAAATTACTCAATCAAGCTGCAAAAATTTGATCTAATTGAGATCGCAAAGTATTAAATCGATTACTTATAATTACACGTAAATTTAATCTTATTCAAATTTAACTTTCGACGTTAAAAAAAAAGGTTATAGTTTGTTTAAATTCAATAATTGTAATATTTAAAACAATATAATTAATTAAAAAAAAAAGGAATTGATTCAAATTGTTGGTCAGATTGCTTATGTAATAATATGTAACAAATAATGACATCAAAGAAAAATTTAAGCTTAGCTTTTTAATCGCCGTAGATATCCACGAAGTGCCGGGAAAACCAATCGCATTAAGATGGCGTCTGCATCTGGTGTCGGAATTTTCCGTAAATTTTTCTTTAGTAGCAGGACTACTAGAACCACATACAACGACACGAGGACGTACAAACGATTTCCAGCAAAGAAACTTCTGTATTAATAACGTTACGACGAAGCAAACAGCCTAAAAAAAAGTGACAGACTTAGCACCAGGTGAACGCAACGTGCCGATAAAACATCAGATTAATAAGAAACATACCTTTAGATCTTGGGCGGCTGTAATTTGCGAATTTAAATCTTTAGAAGACGTCGGAGTTCACAAATCCGTCTCAACGACGTGTGCGTCAAACAAACAAAAAATTCCACCAAATTTCCTTTCGAATATAGCAAATTTTTTCAAAAGACGCGCAGTGTTAATAGGGAATAAATCCATTTACATGTAGAGCCAAAGTTTACTAAAATAAATTTGCACTCGAGATTTCCACTATAACACAATGAAACAACCGAATTCTTCAAAGAAAGTAATGATCAGCAAGCGTATTGATATCTGACCGTTCTAAAACGGAAAACACAAATATACGCATCGCGAGATAAGAAACCTCCTATCCTTCAAGTTGAAATTTTCGAAAACAGGTAATGGATTAAATTGTAGTTTCGCCAAATAAAACAGCGTTGTAAAATTTCTATTCTTAAACCAACAATTTGCAAATCATTAAAACGAACAAGTCTTAATAAAAAAAAATAAATCTAATGACTTCTAAAATCGAGATAGAAAAACTGATAAATACAAACTAAAGAATTTTTAATAAAGAATTTTAACTAAAATAAAAACGTTACAGTGTTTATTTAATTATGTGTTCATATTTTATATTGCAACAAAAAGTTTGCAAAAGTTTTAGTAAAAATTGTCATTGATCTGTTACCCGAACATGCGAATTCTCGTACACATAGAAAGAAGTTCAATGATCGAAGTTGTTTGTTTCGTATTGGTTAATATAGTAAACGATATTATTCTTAGTAACAGTTATAATTTATAAACTTTTTAACATTTTATTTAGTTATTTAAAAAAGATTAAAAAACAATTATTTGAATATAATCTCCTTAAAAACACTTTCTTATATAAAGAAAATTGCTAATGGTAATAAGACTATGAGATTTAAAAAACTCATTTATCAGAATGTGATGTGACAACTAAAGAAGGAAAAACTAAATGTGCGGTGATTAATTAAATACGTTTTTCTATATAAAGCGCCCTATACAAAGAAAATCATTCTATCAATAGTAGAATAATCACGTTGGATCGACGTTTTCCTAAACAAATTATACCCAAATCTCTTAAATAGATAAATCCGACATACAATTTCACTTAAACATGTCGTCGGAAAAGTAGAACGACATGCAGATATGGGACGAATAGAGTGAAAGCAGGCATTTTCTTCTCGACTAGGACCACAGGTAAAACGCGTTGGAAAAAAATCTCTTCTGAATGATGACCACACTTTCGTTTAACGGTGGCGTACGGAAAATAACAAATTTTTCATCATAATTAAACTCATAAAACTTAAATTTTTTACTTCCTGATTATATTTTTTTGTGTACACAGACTTAATACTTACGAGATCTATTTACGACACTTTAATGTTCTGTTTACTATTGATTAATACATTGTTTTTTACAACATAAAATATTTTTAATAGTTAAATTCCCTTATAAATAGCGAAATCAAATTAAATTCCTGCACGGTTCATATCTAAATTGGCTTATGAATCAAATAAATTGTTTATTAAGTCCCTTTCACGGCCGTTATGGTTCGGTTACGATTAGGCAATTCAAACTACGTTAATCGCATTGTTATTTAACGCTGTGCATTGCCGGCTTGAGGTTTTTTTTTATTATTGCACGCAAATTTTTCAAAGACGTAAACTTTTTATTTTATTTTAGCGTTGGGTGTTTTACATAAATGTGTTACATATTATGGTGTACACTATACGATGTTTCATGAACTTTCAGTTATTTATAGCAGCTTTGGATAGCATACAAGGTGGTATTACTTATGTCACAAATATAAAATATTACAAAGACGTATAGTTGCAACATTAGAGGATTTGTCTGTTTTGGTTTATTGTTTATGAGTATGAATAAATCTTATTTGCTTTTAATGTAACAAATGATTTATTACTCTTATCAAAAATTTTCATTTACATGTAAATTGGCTTGTTGGCAACGCAAACAAAATTTTCTAAGACTAACTTGCATTACTCATAGTAGCTGCAAACTTATTTAGTTGTGCTAGAAATCAATTATTTATTTTCTAAAAAACACACATTTTTATTAGTCGCGACAGTTAGAAAAAAAAGCACGTAAATACTTACCTAATGTGTCTTTTGTAATTTGAGTTTAACGTGTTCATAGTCTATAAATCTTATTATTTTTATACTAGTGTGACTTTATAAACGAGTATTGATGAAATGTTCATTCCCTTTTTACTTTTTTGCTGCTTTTCAATATTTTTTTTCTAAACGTTTTGTAACAATTTTATGATAAATTGTATTATTCTATAGAACATAATCAGAGCGTTTCTTTTTTGTTTTTAAACAAATCGTTTCGTTTTGCAAAGGATTTATTCCATCAGTTTTAATAATTTTTCTCAAACTAAATTAAGTTAGTAGAAAAATACGTATGTCTTAAAAGCCCGTCAAATAAATTTAATTTCACTTTTGTAGTTTTGATGGTTTGAAACTTTTTTGCATAAACTTTCAAGTATAAAAAGCTTTGAATAATGAAAACATTTATTAAATAAAATTTAAAACAAATTAATTTAAAGAAATTATAAATATACAGTATTTTACAATTAAAAACATTTTTAGTATCAGTTAGAAATAACTTTTTTGGTTCATCGTCGAACATGAGCTTTCACAAAGCTTTTCCACACATGTTGTACCAAGTCAAACCTCTAGTGTTCTTATTCCTGTCTTTCAATGTTTTTTTCTCTTTCCAGAGTTTCTATCTTATTAATTTTTTCCACATTTCGTCATTTCTCCCAACAGTAGGGCTATTTTTTCAGCTACTTCTGTTAAGAGAAACTGGTTATTTTACTTCAGAGAAGTAACTGCAACAATATTTAGATGCATTGTTTTTTCTTTATGTAATTAATATAGTTTTTGATTTTTTCTAGTAATTCCTCTTTTTCGTTTGTTTTCTTTGAGATGTAGATACTTCTAGTTTATTATTTTCATAATCAAAATGTGAGAACATTCCATAGTTTAATTTTACTACGTGTTAGATATATTTGATTGACAGTAACTTAAATATAAGAGAATAGATAAATCCAGTGTGGCTCTACATATGTTCGAAAGTAATCATAAAATAAAAAACATAAAACTTATCAAGAAAATAAACAATAGAAAAGAACTAGATCTATACGAGAATTTGGAAATTTGTAAAGTCATATGTTTGTTGATGAAGAACAATGACTACGAACCGTTAGGTTTTTCGGAATTGTTCAACTTAGTGTGATAATCAGTAAGACGTAACGAAGTGTCACATAATTTTAGTACTATAAATTAGCTTTAGTCATAATTATAGTTTTAGTATCAGTTCGCTGAGGACGAGAGCATAACTGTCAAAACACGTGTACGACAAGTATTCAATGGAAAAAGAATGAATCTTGCCTGAATTGTGACATAAACGAGATTTTTCCGGTGCTCAGTAAGGATGGATATGGATTATATACAAAACTTCGTAACCGTTTGGAACACTGAAAGTAAACGAAAACAAAAGTAAAAATCAAAGGGCGCCATGGACTACAGGCCTTTGCGAACCACAAGTTTGCCCCAATTAGATACACTCAAATGGAACTAACCTTATCCGAGTGTATCACACGTAAATCTGTAATGTTAAAATTCACACTTTGTTACATTTAACAATTTAACATTTATTACACAAGTCCAAGTAAAAATAGACAAACCAACAAAATAGGAATTAAATTAAATTTGGATCAAGATAACGCAAATAAAAATTCAAACTAAAACAAAATTGAATGAAAGAATTACATGGCTACACTGAAATTAAAAAACAAAATGAAAATAATTTAAAAAAAACTTAATTACATTTAAAAAAATATATTGCACGGCCGTGTTCGCATTAATAAAAAAATAATACATACTAACAAAATAAAATAAATTTTGCAACTGTTTAAAAAAAACAATATCGAAAATCTTAATGGTATGGTAGGCAATTCAACATCGATAAAACATTTTAAACGATGGTTACATTCGGTCTGTTATTTTTGTTGAATCATAAAAAATATAATAAAAAAAAACAGAACTGAAAGTAGCACAAACAAACACCATAAACTGTTTAGCGAGTAATCGATAGATTCGATAACTATCAATTAACTCTCATCATAATAATAAAACGGTTTGCCTCCTGGTAAACGATTAATTTTAAAGTTTGGTCAAATTGATGGCCCCTTCTTTTAGGAGGTTGGATGAAAGCAACTACTTCAGTAATTTGCGACGTTTTGTGTTCAGGATGAACACTTCATCAGGCTCGCTCACACTGAGTCAAATAATTTTTGATATAACGAATCGTACGTTTTTAAAAGTGCATGATGTACGTAAAACATTATGTTTTTAATTAAATGTGTTTATTTTAATTTTAATTATATTAAAAATTACTTGACTCAGTGTGAGCGAGCCTGATTAGTTGTGTTTATTCTGAACACAAAACGTCGCAAATTACTGAAGTAGTTGCTTTTATCTAACCTCCTAAATAAAGGGGCCATTAATTTAACCAAACTTTAAAATCTCATCATAATCAATTTCAAAGCTTTTCAATCACTATGCTCGCGAGTAATTAGTTTAATCAGTAATCAATAAATACCTTATAATTTTGTTCGTAGACAAAACCTCAGACCGGACTCATAGCTTTAGACCAGTTGACGTCGGCAAGAACTTCGATAGGGAACCTCAACCATTCAACAAGTTACTGTCAGAATATCTTCATAACCTGCTCTAAGGCAAAAATTAGATCGTAAAGCACAAACTTAAAACAGAAATTCACGTTACGTTAATACAAAATCAAACCGGAAACCAGTGAAATCCAATAAACTCTAATTTTTTTACAAATTTGGAAAGTTTTTCCACCACAAGAACTAACTATTTACTGTATCATTTTTAATTATTTTCACGGTGAATTTAACATCCACCCAACTACATCTTGTTACTTCAGGTATTACGAACGTCTGTCAATCACTTGCTTCACAAACCAAAACCACTTATACTTATAAACCGAGTGCGCTACCCTAGCATTAAAAACTGTGATCAAAATCTTTGTGAAAAAAAAACAGTAAAACAAAGACGTGGAAAAAAATGCAAACAGATTTAATTAAAACGTAAAAGTAGAGTTCCAAGACGGCTCTTTCCAAGGCAAGATAAAATGTTAACAAAAAAATATCAAAATCAAAAGATTTAATTACATTCATAAAGATGAACTTGTTGAAACCGCGTAATAAAACTGTCTGATAAATTATAAAAATACATGACTCAATTCCAACTGCGCTAAGAACGTAGTTAATACAATGAAATTTAAAAAACTTAAAATAACCAAGTTGCTAAATTAATTAAATTACAAGAGTATCTCAAAAGAGAAACAAATTAGATACAGCTGAAATTTTACCAGGACAAAGAAAATGCCAAATCAACGCAAATGCAGAATACAGATGTATATGCAGCGTAATAATTTTGAATTAATTGAATACAAAATTTTCCTACAAATTTGATTAGTAACGATGAATTTTAAAACGTGAACTAACTTCATTAAATTAACGTGAAATTACTCGCACAATCCCAAAGTACACAAAACAAATCAACTCAAATACCTTTCACAAAAGATATAGCACAAAATCAAACGACGGTTACAAAGTTGGTTTTATAACTGCGTAATTTAACTTTGAAATCTTGATAAAACGAAGATGCATCTGGTTTATTAATTATCCGTTCCGTAAAAACTCATGCTATGCTCAATATGTAGTAATTGGCAAAACACATTAATTGTATAGGACTGTCTTTATATAAAGTTATATTCCCATATGCAATCCATAGTAATCGTAAGCTTTTTCTTATTTCTATTTTGTTCAAAACTATGCATATATGACAAAATAGCACAATTTTGGACTTCTGAACGTTATTTTTATTTCTTCAAAATAGATAATTATACACTACGTTTCGGTTGCTGTAGTATATGCATCTGTCATTGAGTAAATACTAACAAACTTAGAGACTACTGTAGCGTATATACTAAAGACATGATTAATGAAACGAACAAGCCTACAAAAATGCAATTCAACAAAACAAAGATTAGCCAATGTAAACACTAGTGTATTTTAAGTTCTTTCAATAGTCTAACTAGCGGCTTGCACACGTTTCCTATTTCTACACTTAGAACAAAAGTCCGCAAGATACTGAAACTAATTTGTTCTTAGATTAACCACTATCGTTAGAACAAGAAACAACAAAAAATTTATATTGAAAGATCTTCAATATTCCCAAAATAGACGTGAGTTGCAAGAAGATACGGCAAATACATAAACACACCACAAGAAATAAGCAACACTAATCCGGAACCAACAAAAGACAACCGACAACAAAAAAAAACTAGAAAATGTATTGTCAACATCTTATCACAATTATTGTAATCTACAGGAACCGCCATATTGGAGAAAAGGCTCAAAAAAACGCAAAAGTTATTATGGACTCTATTGTCTTTGAGCAAAAAATCAATAAGATTTTATAATAATAAAACTACCAAAGATCCAACAAGTCTGGAAAGGAAGATCTACCAGAGCCTGAAATTATATAAGAAATTTCTAACACCAATAATTAAGACTACGCTGACAGCACTACAGCAAACTTCCGCATCTGCATGGGCTACCCAAGATACACAAAAACAACATGTTACTTTAACCGGTAACCAACTTTCGTAATGGATTTACATCCAGCTAGCCAAGTTTTTACTACCAATTGTGCAACCGATTTAAGAAAACAGCCTACCTTTAGTCAAAAACTCAAAATATTTTCTTAATATTTTGAGGACAGTAAAACTTTTACAACGAAACCAATTGGTAAGCTTCAACGTGGAAAATTTGCACAAGAACGTTTCGGTAGAGATTATTCAAAAAGGGCTCTAGAAGACGAGAATCTAAGGAAAAAACCACGCCACTAAAAGGAACAATAAACCTATTAGAATGCTGTTTTAGAAACTCACATTTTTAGGAAAAAACTGGTTCTTTGATCAAGACGACGAATTTCAAATGGGTTTATTTCTATCACTCATTAGTCATTGTTGCCAAAATTTACATGACGTTTTTACGTCAAGAGAAACAATGGAATGATCAAGACGGTTGTTTATAGAAAACTTATACCGGCCAATATCTAAATGATTTATCTAATCACTTAACAACAACGAAGAAAAGTGTAGCAAAATATTTATTTGACTAAACTATAAAAGGGGACCTAAAACAAAATGGCTATCCAATAAAGATA
This sequence comes from Aquatica leii, assembly GCA_035610365.1. Classification (NCBI taxonomy): domain Eukaryota; kingdom Metazoa; phylum Arthropoda; class Insecta; order Coleoptera; family Lampyridae; genus Aquatica; species Aquatica leii. The sequence goes on along the minus strand of CM069437.1, from coordinate 30,631,374 downwards.
ATAGAAAAGCTTCTTCATAAACACCAAACCAACATAAAATTCAAAAAAACACCAATCATGAACAAAAACAAGCAAATCTGCAGTCAACCATGTGTAGAAATAGGTTACGTGTAGAAGCTTCTAATTGGAGGCTTAAGAAAACTTAAACTATACGCTGTTTCCATTGATTAATCTTTTTTTCGCTTAGTTACATTTGGTACGCTTGATCGCTTCACTAATGAACTATTTAGCATAATTAAGTTTGTTAGTATTCAGCAGATGCTACAGCCATCAAAACCTAATGTATATTTTTTTATTTTAAGAAATTAGAATAAAGACAAGTTCAGAACTGCGCTATTTTATCAAATGCATTTTTTACCTCATTTAAACTAAAATGTATATACGTTTATAATATTTTGTATGGACAAAATACGTTGAAACTGCTACAGGCTATAAACTGTAAATTAAACAAAATAAAAACAAAAAGATCAATAATTTCCAGAAGAAAACTAATAAACTAAAAGGTTCAAATGCAAAATTAAATAATAAAAATAAGATAAAAAGAAAACAATTAAATAAACGTAGCAGAAAAAATAGTAAAAAACCAACGACATCTTTACTATATAAAGATTGATTTGATTAAGAATCTGAAAAAAAATAAAAAATAAAAAAATGTAAAAAGAATTAGAAAGCATCAAATCGATTCAAAAAACGATTAAATCAAAAGAAATTGAAGAAGGCAAAACAAAAAACAGCTAAAACTAAAGTAAGAAAAGACAAAACAAAGAAAATAAAGAATAACTTTTATAAATGGGCGTCGTATAGAAGCAACACTACCCAAGAAAAAAAAAGACAAATAGAAAAAAAGCACGTGGACCACAAAGAAGGAGATTGTTCCAAATATGAAAAAATACAGAAAGAAGTAAGTTAAGTAAAAAACGGGCAAGCGCGGAGAAAAATGGGTTTAGAGTAAAATTTGCAATTAATTAAATTAGCAGGACAAGGATCTAACATAATAAGAAATAGAAACATAAGATCATAAGAAGAAAAACATAAGAAGAAAAAACGAAAAAATAGAAGAAAAACTTGTGAGAGAAATACTGTATTTTATAACAATAAAATCATTACAATTGACTGAACATCTTATGAAAAAGAAACTAAAGATAATAAAAAAGTTTACAAAGTTTGGTTTGGTACTAAACTACTAAAAGGCAAGGAAAAACGGAAAAAAAGCATAGAAAAAGATTTTAGAGATTAAAAACTCGAGAAATAGAAAAGAATAGAAGAAACAATAGAAACCGCCAGGACCAACCTACTACGAAGAAAACTAAGAACTAGAAGAAACAAGATTGTAAACACTTTAGCGTAGCCATAATTCTAAGAATTGCACGACTTAATAAAGATTATTTGAAACGGCAGAAATAAAAAATACTGTGAAGAATTGCCTGTAATAGAATATTCGACAGAGAAAGAAGCATAAATATAAGAAGAATGTGCGAAATAGACAACATAGGAGAATAGAACTGAATTGCATAGTGAGATAATGGAACGAAAGAATTGTTTAGGACAAATTACCTCTGAGCAAAAAAGGCGTACGAAGACCATGAAAACGAGGGAGTGACAATTTTGAGCTAAACCAGGAATAAACTAAGAGGAGCAATATTGAAGAAGAATCGGCATAATTAGAGACAGAAGAAGAAGAATAATAATGATGAATTTTTCTATCGCATGTTTGTTTATATGTATATTTAACAAATCTGCATCTACATTTATCATATATTTTGTTTTTGTAAAAGTCCTCTCCATACCGATATTTTGTGATAATTTATACATATTGTTTAACTTTCACAAGTGTTTGATGGCAGAGCCATCTCATAGTATAAATTTACTATGTGATTAAAATTAATTGTAGATAGCTATAAACACGTAAACACGTTGAGTTAGTTTAACACTCGCGAAATTCAAAATTAGCTTTGAAAAATTCGTCGGGATAAAACCACAACGTAAAAGGACATTGGGGGTGAGCAATGTCAATGCAATTGTGTAAACGCCATCAGAGTGAACTACTAGACAGCTGTTTCGCCCTTTTGGGGCTCATCAGTAGTAGGAGATACACTCTAATGTTGTTCCCACAATTGAATTGACGCCCCTTATAGCTTTATAACTAAGTACGATGAAGTTACCATTCACAAGTGTTTGATGGCAGAGCCATCTCATAGTATAAATTTAGTATGTGATTAAAATTAATTGTAGATAGCTATAAACGATGGTAAATGTATCTCCTACTACTGATGAGCCCCAAAAGGGCGAAACAGCTGTCTAGTAGTTCACTCTGATGGCGTTTACACAACTGCATTGACATTGCTCACCCCCAATGTCCTTTTACGTTGTGGTTTTATTCCGACGAATTTTTCAAAGCTAGTTTTGAATTTCGCGGGTGTTAAACTAACTCAACGTGTTTACGTGTTTATAGCTATCTACAAGATTGTTTAACATTTTGTCGAGTCTAGTTGGTTTTATGCTATAACAATATTCTCAGGCATTTCCTACAGTACTTCTTCTTTTCTTTTTAAATATTAGAAAACAATTGTGGCTTCTGGGATATCTTCTTTCTTACTGTACTTATTGTATAATTCTTTCAAAATTCTTTTTAGCATTTTTTTTTCTGATATGATCTATTTTTTTGTTATTTGGAATCTTAATTGTTTATAGATATGCATAGAAGTCGCTTGTTGTTAGAATACCTTTCTGCCATTAATAATTTTTCTATTGCTTCTTTTATTGCAATTTTTTTCATAAAAACCAATATGTTTTTATTTTTTTTTATTATTTGCTGTACTACTTGAGTTTTATAATATTGAAACAATTCTTGAAACTTGAAAAATATTTGAGACGGTTTAAGAAAAACAAAGATAAGACATAGATATAAAATGCAAACAAAAGAAGGACTTAGCCTTAAAAGCAAGAACGTGTCTCTTCCGCAAACGGTGTATAGTTACAGTGCTATATAAATTATTTGTGAGTACTTTCTTACTTTAGAATTTTTATTGTTTGTTGTATTGTACGTTAGTTTGATCAATTAGTTATGTTTGTAATAATTGTGGAAAGTGTTAAATTTGCAACTATATCACTGGTCCCTAAAAACCCGTTTCGGACAATACGGAGGAGGAACTAAAATGACATGGTCAGTGGCACACTCTTAACTTGTTTTTTCACCTTCGGCCACCCCAACTTTAAAAATGTGAATTGCAACCTCTCAATTACATAGATACTTAAAGAAATCTTTATAAATGCTATTCAGAAATACCAAAAAAGTTACATTACACTTGACACTTTTGAAATATCTTGCATAATAAAGTTTTAGAGGATGATTTTAATGCTTAAAAAAACAATGTTTGTAACATCTTATTTGAAAAATTAATTACAAGACTTGTTTAAAATTTACATCATTTTTTTTTCTAAACAGAAAAACAATCAGAATACAACTTTCCTCAGTGTTTGGAACGTCTCACAAGTGATGGAACGACGAAAGTTAATAATTCGTTTTTGTAAGTCTCCTAGATCTGCTGCGTTTTTCTTGTAAATGATTGATTTAATGTGGCCCTATAAAAGGAAAGCTAGCGGTGCCAAATCAAGTTATGGCGATAGCCACTCGACTGCTCCTCTACGGCCAATTAATTTTCTTGGATAATGTTCGATTAGCCATTGTCTGGTTTGCACGGCGTAAGGCGTTAGATCACCATCCAGTTAAAGGGGAAGCAAATTTGCATCTAATGGCACAATGAACGGCTCTATTGTGTTTTCAAGCAAACTCACAAAAATATCATTTGTAAAGTTTCCTTTCAGAAACAAAGACCTAACAATTTTATCTGCTCGAATGCCAGCCCAAACATTCAGTTTCTGAAGTTATTGGGTTTCATGATCGCCAATTTTGTTTGTTGACCTACCCGTTTAAAAAGAATGTGAATTTATCAGACGTTTTTTCAATTTTGCGAAGGAACGTTGTTGGGCACATGACGACTTGACCCAAAATTTCAATTTGTACACCTTCAGCTTCTGCTTTTCTTGATTGTCGTTATTGAGATAATGGAACTCATCGTATTGTACGAGAGACTCACACCCAATATCTTCCGCTGGATATTCTAGGAGATGCAACATGTGATATCCCAAAAATTAATTTTTTTATGATAATAGTTTAATTTTAAGGGTTGGCAGCATCTTCCCGAACTTCATTATTTGCTAATTATTTAAAAACTGTCAAATAGAATATCAATTTTTTTTTGGATTTTTGAATAGAAAGGGTAGCTAGGGGTGTGCGTCTAATCATGTCAATTTCTAAACTCTAAAGCTTTCGCAGTTGTTATGTTTATGATTATAAGCGACTTTCGGCTTAGACTGCGTCGTAGTTAAACACCCAGACTTAGGCTTGGTCCTAGTCTCTTCTAGAGAGCCAAATCAAGAAGTAGAACTTGGCCTTTGCCGTATTGTCGTTCGTGAACCCAAACAAACTGACGTTTTGCAAGACATTGCAGCTTGTATCTTCAGAGTAGTAAATGTCACTGATATAATCATGTCAATTTGGTTCTTCCTCCATATTGTAGAAACGAGTTATTGTAATTTTAGATATTACTTGTTCTTGTAAATATATTCTCACACTAAAATTCTCTTCTGATAAGAATGCTCGTTGTATAAAAACAATGGAATTACGTTCCATAATACTGATCTCGAACACAAAAAACTTTATAAATACAAAGAAGAACCAAATGGATATCTTCTAAAACGCCCTTGATACCAAAAAATGTGGACTATCGCAGACTATCTATCGAAACCAAACAACGTCACAGGCCATTGTTTTTGTAGAACATCAGCGATTTTTTTTGGCCGTCAGAGGAGATAACATCCGGTTGGTTTAGCGTAGTAATAAATTGTAATTAGTCAGAGTCTGCATTGCGGTCAGTTTCTTCATCTTCTGGTGTAATATTTAGTAATTGAACATATTCTTCAATTACAATTTACGCTAATAAATAAAACAAATAAAAAAAGTGTTGCTAACTGAAATAGTCAAGAAAAGCATTGATAACGAGAAATGTCTCATTTTTCTTCACGATTTCAAGTACACCAAAAATTAATTTCATTTCAAGACAACTATAGACATTAACGTGTGTTTACTATTTTTGTAATTTTTAATTAATTACACGTTTAAAACAGTAAATTTAAGAAAAAAAGAAAGAAAATTACAAAATATAATCAGAAATTAAGAAACTAAATAAAATGCTATAAATTAAAAGAAACGAAGTAAATTGAAGTGATTGTTAGGATGTTATATGGCAAATACTTTTATTTTAATTATCTGTTATTTTTAGTCATTATTGTTGACGTTTTGTTTTAATCTTCGTTTTGCAAGACGCAAAAGAAATTTATTATTAGACATAATTTAGTAATTTATAAAGCACATGCCTAAAACTTATATTTTATAAAAATAATTTGGTTTTTCGTAATAACTGTTTTAAAGAAAGTTTATACATTTACTAATTTTAAATTAAGTTAGTTACAAATTTTAATCATGAAAAAATTACTTATTTGTACATGTAATTATAAAAACATGACATGAAACTATATGAAATTTCAGTACCGTTACTGAAAATTACAGTTTAATGCAACACAATGATTAATGAAAAACACAATCTGAAATTTTTAATAAAGTCTCCTTGACATTTTTAATGCACTGACGGACAAAGCAAATTTTGAAGTATAAGTAGATCGAGCCATAATTACGTCGTCATCTTTATTTATGATCAGACACGATGATACCGACACAATACACATACACACCTTCGTAATTGCATAACAATTGTAAATATTAGTCCTTGACAATATAAAGAATGCCAGTGACGCTATTGTATTAATATTTATGGTTGTTTTTTATATTTAATATTCAAGATGTAGCACAACCTTGCTCTTCTTATGGATTCTTATTTATTCACTCTCACAACTGCTTAAAACTATAACATTAATTGTTTTTAGGTATTAAAACAACATTGATTACCAAAGCAATTATAATTATTGCTACTTTTACATTTGATTTTTAAAGTATGTTACTGTCATGTAATTGCAGAGCGATGTTTACGTGGTTTTCTAATATGTGTAAATCAGAACTGAATAATTGATTTGGTTACTTTCTAATAGTTTTCTTTTGTTTCACTTGCATTTAAATTTAATTACAGAAATTACGTAATTGAATCATTCAATAACATTGTTAAAATTGGTATTAAACGTTTAATTGTACATGCATTTATGTATTTTTTTAAATTTGTTACAGTTTGTAAAGTTAATTTACAGATTCCTTAATTAATCTTAGAAGGATTTTTAATTATTTCAATGAATTTTCTAATTCTTCGCTGATAGTAATTATAAGACAGACAAAATCGTAGTGTTTTCAAACAAATGATGACCCGTTTCCAGCATGTGCTCCGCTACTGCTGACAACTACATCTTCTACCTGTTTCTCCAATGCATGTACAACCACAAAAGCAAGGAATTCTATAAACATCGTTAGATTGAAAAAGAATAACAGGATTTAAGTGTTGATACAATTTAGCAAAAATAGAAAACGAGTAATACTTTTGACATAGGTTAGATAAGCGATAGACAACCATTTCGATTTAAATTCGGTTGTTACTCTTGGTTTCGCAGATGTAAACTTTGTAATAGATTGTGTAGTACTTTTTCTACTATAATTGCTTGCGACTAACATTTTGGTTAGATAGTTTACTTCTTTTTGAAAATTTTTAGAGTTGACTTAGAGAAAAAGCTCTGTAAACTAAAACATTCACTATTAATAATTTTTGATAAATCTATTTAAATACCTATTTGTATGTGTAGGTTTTTGATAAATTAAATACCATTATGAATAATCTTTATTGCGAGTAACTAAAACGTTCACATATGGTAAAGAGGAGTTTCTAATTCCATAGTAAAACGAATATGTTGATGAATACAATTTAAAAAAAAGACTATGTTTCCAAATGACAAAAGTGTTATCAACGTATCTGTATTAGCACTTAAGTTTTAGATAAAATGTAAATAAATTTTTTTAATTAAAATTTTCCATAAGTATATTAGCAACAATCAGTGAAAGCAGACAACTCATTGTGACTTTTAATGTTTGTGAGTAAAACTTTTCTCAAAAAGTCAAATATGTAGATATAGTTGCAAGTTTTCTTAAAATTTTTTTTTGCTGAATAAAGATTTGATAGTGTAAATGGAATCAGGTACAGACAGGTTAATAAGCAAAGACTCGACATCAAAATTAATCAGAATATCAGTAGGTTGCAAGCCAAAATTAAGCAACTTCTGAACAAAATCCCCAGAGTTGACTATAAATAACCCAGTGTTTCTTGTTAACGGTTTTAATAAAGTTACAAGATACTTAGAGTTTTTATAAGTAGGTAAATTTATAACATTGACATTAGGCCGAAGAGGAATAGTAGACTTATACATTTTCAGTAATCGATAGAATCTTTTGATATTAACAATCTATATATATAAAAATGTTATGTTGGTTTGTGTACGCTTCAAAAACTCAAAAAGTTCTGCACCGATTGAGTTGAAATTTTAACATGATATAAAATTCGCATCAAGGATTGTTTTTATCTATTTTTTGCATGAGTCACATATTTGCGACCGCGAGAAAATAGTTTTTTTAACGATCAGTTGTGTACCAGTGACCGCGCCATCTGCCATAAGCGATGAAAACACTCGCTGACAACCGCAATAATAATGACGCAGTCACATGAGAAACAATTTCGTTCCCAATTACATTGTTTATTTATAAAAAAATTTGCATCTGATTCTGATTATTATACAATCTGAATTAAATATTCACTTAAATCAAGAATTTTTGGTGTGATAGTGTTGTGATCGAACTGCGCCTTTCACCAAATCGTAAGTAGAGGTTATATTTTATATCAAAGATGGACAGTAAAAATATTATTAACTGACAGGCAAAATAAAAAGACTTATTATAATTCAAGTGAATTTCTAACAGAAGTGAGTGGTTATATCTTTTTTATTACATCTAACACGTGGACGTAATTATATTATTTAGTAATTATATTATTTATTTTGGATTAACCTCACTTTTAATGTATATAAATATAATTACATTAAATGTCAACCATTCAATCACAATGTGCCACTGCAAAGCATGGCAGGGTACAGCTAGTATTTTATAAGTTTCATAACTGACGACTCTTTTATAAGTTAGCTCTTTCAATAGAATGAGATAGATCTTTGGATATTACTGTATAAAAACTGTGTGAAAGAAGCCTATAGATTTTTTTATCATAATCTGATCGATTTATAGTTACAGTAGCGTTCCTTTTGTTAGCTTTAAGAATAACTATAGATTTTTCTTGTTTCAGTGATTTGAATCCAAAAAATTCCGATTTCAAAATATTACTTCAAGGAACTACTAAGAATTTTTGTAGTTTCAAAACGGATTTCTTTTGGCTGGTTAGGGTCTTCTACAACTGATACAAATTCTTCAACTGGAAGTTGTCTTGAAGCAAATACAAAGTTAAAACATTTTAACAAAACATTTGTTTCTGTAGAGAACAATGAGCGTAAATTAATTGGGTTTGGAGACACTGGTCGTGGTTTAACATTCAAAGTAAAAATTAAACAAATTAATGTTTTTATTAAATTAAACTTTTCTCTACATAAGAAAAGAAAATCAACGAGAATATATCATCTTATTTCAGTCGTTTTTGTTTTTTAGATAGATGTTATTTATATAAAAAAATTAAAATAGCATAGGTTTTATTTTTTAATAATAGAAATTATTACAATACCTACTACAAACTAGTGATTTTATCAAACAGTTTATTAAATTCAATATTGATTTTACAGTTTTCAATGTTTGCACTTTTTTAAATGCTGTTGTTTTTAAATGCTAAAAAATTTGTAATTGTAGTCAATACATTTCTGAATATATAATCCATTATATAATATATATTAGGTAATCGCTATTAATTAGTCTTAATATTTTTTGTTTAAGTTTTAATTTAAATAAATATTACAATATTCAGGTTTATAATTTTTTGTGTAAAAAATCTTTGGTAGTGGAATAATAAAAAAACAATTATTTGGCAAACAGTTGACAACATATATAAATTTAATTTACTTAAAAATAAGTAAAATCAAAATATTTGTCGTAAAGTTTAATTTTATATACAAAAAATACAATGGATGCTGTTAGTTTGACCTAAAACGACAAAAAGGTTAACTAATTTAAATACTCACATGCAAAATAGTTTCGGCTGGATTTAGTTCGACAACACATTAAGCTAAATTTTGAATATAAAGTCCGTTTGAACTTCAAGTACGACATCGCAAGGTTCGATTATTCTTTATACGGGTATTAAATTGTAGCATCATTAAATAAGTTAACCCTAAGATTAGTAATGAGCCCCCGGCTACTTTTTGGTCACCGATGAATTGGCGACGGTGACTCTTTAAGTCACTGTTACTTTTACTAGCGATCGATATCACATGTAACTCGTTGCTAAAACAAAAAAAGGTCGTAAAAATTTTGACAACGCAGACAATGAAAAAGTTAATAATTTGACCAATAACCGTACAGTACTTACGGAATCACCAGTAACTGGTTTTAGTGATCAACAAGTAACAGCGACAAAGTCACCGGTAACGATATTTTTTACCCATCACTACCTTAGATTATAGGATTACAACTTCTTGTGCGTAAACACAAGATTCATAAGTGTGCGACGAGTAAAAGAGAGTAGCTGAATTTAAGTATGAAGTGAAAAAACTGTTACGTGACTTTTTACCCGTAATTTAAAGACTGGCGACTAGCTCAATATAATTTCACGAGAGGGTCGCAATTCTAGGTGTATTAATGTAATTTAAAAAAGCGCCAAAATGGTGGAAAACTATTAATGACAAATACCGTTTAAATCTGTCCAACACTGAAAGAAAACAAATGAGAAAACAAAGATTATAACAACAACTTAATTAATTTTTAACAACAAAAAAGAGAGGTAAAAAAAGAAACAATGCAAAATTACATACAGTGTGTCCGAAAAGTATGGAATATATTATACAGGTCGATAAATATGCACTTTACACGAAAAAGTTGTAAATAAAAGTTGTTTATCACTTAGTTATCTACCACCTGGGAGATATCAATTTAAATTTTTGCTGTAAATAACATCGCAACGAATAACACTTACATTTCTTTAAATGGCAAGGCACGTCTTTATTATACTCATTTGATAGAGTCTTTTTTTCTCTTTTCAACCGTATGAAACTTGAATACTTTTACATCAAAAAATTTTCAAGAAAAACAAGGACATGTCTTACAAATTTATTTTACTGAGCAGTATTAATCAGGTACGTAATATGTAGCATTGAAACAATCGAATGCACTTTAGAACACTGTCACACTTTGCTATTTGTTAGTGCTTGAAATATGGCTCAATTATCTGAGAAACATAGAATTGAAATTTTAATGATTCTGGGATATGGAGATAGAAGAACCCAAGACAAAGTATGTAATTTATTTAACAATTTGCATCCAGAATTAAACGTTTCGCAGTCCACGGTAAACAAAATTTGGCGGAAATTTCAAGAGACAGGTTCGGTGAAAGATGCGAGTAGAACTGGTAGACCTTTGTCATTAAGTAATGTGGAACGAGAAAATGTGTTCTTGTCTGTTGAGGAAAATCCACAAATTTCTGTTCGGCAAATTGCTAGAGACCATAATTTGAATAAATCGGCTGTACATGACGCTTTAAAAAAAGAAAAATTTCATCCTTATAAAGCTTGTGTAGTTCAAGAATTATTTGAAGACGATTTGGACAGAAGGCTGGAGTTTTGTGAAACAATAACAAACAAACTTAAACGCACATTTTCATAAAAATATCTTTTTTACTGATGAGGCCACGTTTTGTTTAAACGGCACAATTAACAAACAAAACACACGTTTGTTACGTACGAAATTTTCATTACGGAATACCCTGTATATGTAATTGAAATTAGATTCCGGTTGGGAAGCCCCCTACCGATCGTTTCGTGTGACTGTCATTTACGTCAAAATCCTTAACCTGTAAACTGCATAAGATGGCCGGTGGGGCTTGAAAATAGTTTTCAAAGACCATCCACAGTAATGGGGATCAAATTATAAGTGTACTACGATTATAATATATTTGAGTCGTCACCGGGTAAGATACTTGCTGTCGTTTATTAAAATTCTGTTGTAATTTCTCGTAATTTGATAGCCGTTCCGCCACGTGCTGGCCCATGTTCCTATTCGATAACGAATTATGAAGGATTAATTTCGAAAAATATTTTTGTGGGACGAATATAACTCGATTTATAAGACATATGGTTAAAATTAAATGAACCGAAGCTAATAACTTCTACGAGATTCTACTCAGGCGGCAGATACCTGCGAAACCACTTGTCCTCGACGGTGTATAACAGCATTCGATAACCGGGTTATGCTTTATGTATTTTCGTTAACATTAAGTAACCATTTTTGTAGATGTTGATTTCGTGAGGCATTGGTTTGACACGACTTGCTACTTAAAAGTGATTTCAGGCTCACTTGCCGGGGAAAGCGCTTTCTTCGACCAAGTGGAAGTTCCTGTAGTGTGGGTAAGTTGTTTTATTTATTTGTTCGCTGTCAGAAAGGTCGCTCACGAAACTGTAGCTAATATTAATTCCGTAATTATTATCATTGTAGTATTACCATTTAGGTAGTGTCATTAATTATTTTATGTGTTTCGCATGCTGTGTACAACCAATAATTAGTACAAAAGTGTAGTAGTAATTCAGTAATTATTATCATTGTTTTATTATCAATAATGTCGTACTATTAATTATTTTATGTGTTTTGCATACTGTGTATAAACAATATTTACTACGAACTATTCTTACCTTACTTTTCTTTTTGGATCGTCGTTATCTAATAACAAACGTTGGCTACTCGACCATCAGAGTAATAAGGATTACGAACCTCCAATTGCGTTACAAGTTTGGACCGTCTGTCGTGAGGAAGGCAGAAGTGTTATCTTAGATCAGCTTTGGCGCCCTTAAGCATATTTCCTGTGAACCCCCCTACTTCCGACTATATAAGTTGGCCGTGCAAAGTTCGTAAAACCTAAAGCTTGTAACACGTTACTGGTCTTCACAAAATCCTCAATGGTATCTAGAAGGACACACCCAATACCAGCAGAAAGTCAACGTCTGGGTAGGAATCATTGGAAGTCAAATTTTGGGGCAATATTTTTTGAAGGTAGTTTAACGGCGAATATTTATCCCGATTTCTTAAGATTTGAGTTAGTTCCTGCTTTGGCCGAGTTATTTTCACATGAAGTAGATCCAGATATACCTCATAACAGAATATGGCTTCAACAAGACGGGCACCTCCACATTTTGGAATTAATGTCCGCCACTTTCTTAATAATACTTTTCAAAATACATGGATAGGCAGAAGAGGTACGATAGAATGGCCTGCTCGCTCGCCGGATTTAAGTCCACTAGATTTTTTTCTTTGGGGCTATATTAAAAGCAAAATTTATGTAAATAGACCTGATAATGTTGAAGATTTGAAAAATCGCATTACAGATGAGATAAGAGCTATGATTTCAAAAGCAATCGATGGTTTTATAAATCGATTTTACCACTGTCAAATTATGAATGGTTTACATTTTGAACATTTATTGTAAGTTTAGTTTAAATACATTTTTTTTGTTATAACAATTTTATGTAAAAATATTTAAAGTTTAATATTTGCTATTGTGACAGTGCATTCAATTGTTTCAATACTACATATTACGTACCTGATTAATACTGCTCAGTAAAATAAATTTGTTAGACATGTCCTTGTTTTTCTTGAAAATTTTTTGATGTAAAGGTATTCAAATTTCATATGGTTGAAAAGAGAAAAAAAGACTCTATCAAATGAGTATAATAAAGACGTGCCTTGCCATTTAAAAAAATGTAAGTGTTATTCGTTGCGATGTTATTTACAGCAAAAATTTAAATTGATATCTCCCAGGTAGTAGATAACTAAGTGATAAACAACTTTTATTTACAACTTTTTCGTGTAAAGTGCATATTTATCGACCTGTATAATATATTCCATACTTTTCGGACACACTCTATATAATAACAATTATGAGTTTGTCGATAAATATCACAGTCAATAACGTTGATGCAAGCCTTATAGACGAAGCAACACTTCATACATAAAATTATCGTAGTAAAGTATGACAGTATAAATTAGTAAGTAATCAAAAAAATAAACTTTGATGGGATGCAAAACTAGTGAATTCGCAAACAAGAAGCAAATCGCACTTTGAATAAATTCAAATCTTAATTATACAAGCAAATTTGCGTTCGTTAGCAGGAATAAGTCACAAAAATAAAAAATTATTCTTGCCCCAAGAAGACTCTCACAAGTACTACAAATGCAATAAAATCAATGCACACACTAATAACGTGGATAAAAACGAATATTTAGAAATAAAACCATCGCTGAACGCCTACGTTAGATTTTCATGTACAATCATTATTACATTAAACAAAAATACCCTTTGCTTTTTAACTCATATCCATATGTCAAGAAAAAAACAAAAATAACAGCAAACACTCTGACTGTAGCTAAGGGGCGTTTTGGGACGAAATGCATACAATACGCGTCCTATATCAAAAGATTTTTAAACAACACAAGTATTGACTTTGAAAATGTCACAGACAAAATTATCCTTTAATTTAATTTTAGTGGTAAAGTTATGCGTAATGGCTATCGATGAATTTAAAATGTAAGACGCGAGAACAAAAATTTAGTACAAAATGAACAAAGCGATGTAAAGTGTCGGAAGCGTCACAATATAAAAAAAAAGAAAAGTTATTAACGGAGTTGCCAACCTAAGTTTTTACGCAAAAATGTACATAACAATAAAAGTGAATCTGATTTGCTTGCATTTGTTAGAAACATAAACGTTTGTCAACTTTTATTTACATTGAAATGCAATCACGTCTCACCTTGGTAAATATTTGAGTTTTAGTTCATCTTATTAATATGCGTTTATCATCTTTCTAAATTGATAGTGAGTTTTGGGTGTTAGTATGAGTTCTAGTCTATTTTTAGTTGAAGTTAACGTTTTTATGGAATCTTTTAAAACGGAGTATAAAAGATTAAGATTTACGCGTTATAAAATTTGATAATTATTTGCATTGCGTTACCTGTCTTCTAGGATGCAATTTTTTTATTTTAAAATTTTACCATTAGAAGCAGCACTTACAGCAGACTACAACTTGATAGGTATTTAGTGTCCGGGCAAAGCAATTGCGCTGTGACATACGTGAAAATGGAAGAGAAGAGATTATTCCAGTTAGGTTTTCTTGAGATATGCTTCACCTCTTTTCTTAACGTCATCTGTATTTTGTGCTTTTGTTTATTTTTATTTAGAACTAACTACAAGAAAATAACAATATCTGTATGTCTATCTTTTTCTGATCGAATGCGTTTTTATTTGCGCAGACATAGGATACTTGTCAATTTGTACACTCTAGGCGGGTTGCACAAAGCAAATCAAAAATGTAGCAAGTGATTATTTCTGAAATCAATTGTTACATCACGAATAAACGTGGTTTCATTGGCTATGTAGCAATTGTTTTGAGAAATAATCAGTTGTTACATTTTTGATTTGCTTTGTGCAACCCGCCTTCTATGGTGTAAATTGGAAAACATCTCAAAAACTATTATTTGAATTTTGTAAACTATTAAACCATGTTTTTGATATATTAAAGTAAAATAGTATTGCTCATTTTTGTACAAATTTATTTATTTTTAGCAAATAATATTTATTTCAAAAATTAATATGATTTTTTTGCTTACAGTACAATAATTAATTTTTTTACAACAGAAAAAAAATTATTTCTTTAATTACAATATTAATAATTAGCAACTTTTAAATTAGTCTAAAAAACATTGTGCTTATATTTGCTATAAACTATTATTGAAAATTCTTTTAAATTTTAACATACCTAAAATATGAACTTGCTCATAAGTTATTTGACAAATTATCTATGGTAATTACACAAACAAAAAACATAGCTATTACGGTTTGATATGTCGCTGTTGTCACTTACATTTTATCTCTACCGAACATTACTTGTGTTTCTCAATTTGTTGCTTAACGATAAGTCTACGCTTTAAATATTTGCTGTCGTACCCATACGTCACATGCTAAATTTTCCATTGCGTTGATGCTGATAAAACGTTTGTTTTGAACGTTTGACACGGTCTTGATCGGCATGTAAAATCGCGAATTTAAATTTAGCATCACACAAAGTGTTTTAAAAAATACTATTCCTTCTTTATGTATATATTTTATATATCAATAAAATGTTTTATATTTACTGTGTAAAAATCTACTTGTTTTTGTATAATTTTACAAATATATAAATCTTGTTTATTGATATTTTTGTTATAATATAATAGTTATTTACGTAATAAGTAGGATATGAATATTATTAACGCACGCATGCGAAAATAGGCGCAGTAATAATATAGTACAACATTTCATCTACAAAAATAACGATTGTTGTTGTTATAATGTTTATTTGACTAAAAACAACTACACTTTGTCTCACGTAAAATTAGGAACGTCAATCACTTTACGCGCGCTTAATGTAGTACCAACATATTTGTTAGCGATGTAACATAATTATCGAAATAATATATATTAAAAACCACACGTTTAAAAATTATAGTGAACCTCATTATAAAAGGAGTGTTAAATGAATTGAAACTAAAATTGTCATTATCACTCGCCATCCTACAATTGGTTTTATTTTATTTAAATTCAATTGTAAAACTTTGCTGTCTTAGTTATTAGGTTATTAGCTCTATTCTAACAAAAAACTTGGATCAAAGTTTGTATATTGTTTTCATAGATTATCATTGGTTATCAACAAAAAAAGTAGTTTTTCTAAATAAATTTACATTTACATATTTTCTTTTATTTTATCGATTAGGGAAAATAATTTTTTTTAATAATAAGTTGCCAACTTTTCAAATTTGTCATGTTGGATTTCTGTATTTCAATTGTCAAATACCAGTATTGCCAATCTAACAAAACCACAGTTTCGATGCTATAAAGTGTTACTTTAGACCAAGACTTTATAGAACTCAAAGTTCTTAAAAGTACTTGCTAGAGTACCAAAATAGAAAAAATACATTTTAAATTTTAGTAAATTTATACAACACGTTTTGCTGGAGAATATCTGGAATTGTAACAAATTTAATTTAGGGATAATCATAGCAAAACTGGTGTTTTTATCTTGTTTGCTGACAGCGAATCGAGATTTAAAAAATAATTTATTTATATAACATAATAATTTTGTTTTGCCATTTATTAAATACAAAATTTTTAATAAAAAGTTCTTATCATCTCATACGTTTATATTTAAGTTAGTCTATAACACATCTTTTCTTTCGAGGCTTGATTAAATTTTTACAAATATTTGCAAATTATGCTGTTAACAAAAATGTAGCAATAGTATTTATTAGATTTTATTAGAAAACATTATCAAAATGTTTAATTAAATGCATTCTTAATATAGCAACATTAACATTTTTATTTGAATCGATACTGATACTATCATGAGATAAAAGTAATTCAATTTATTTCAACAGATCACTTAATTCCATAAAAAAATTTATTAGTCTACGTCTTAGTATTGGTAATTTAATTTAAAATTCTGGTTTTACTTTAAATCCCAACAATATTTTTTTTTATAAGTGTTAATCAAATGTAATTTACCAAAAAAAAACGATTATTAACTTTGATTGGTATTTTTGTATTTGTGCCAAATTTTGTTAACTTTTGTTAACAAAATATAAAAATTGGGAGGTAACAAATATTTTGAATAACAATTTGTAATAAAACGTATCTTTAAATTTGTTTAACAAAGTACAAATAATTATATTACATAATATTTTTTATTGTTCTTAATTGCCACAAATTCAAATTTTTCGCCTTTGTAAAGTGCAAACACAAACAGCGAAGTAAAATTGTCGTACTCAAAAATTGTTAATAACTCGAAAATAATAGAAGACCAACACAAAGATAAAAACACTGCAAACATAATTTTAAAACCAAAAGCTAAACAGACTTCTACTGAAGCTAAAAATGATTTTTATAACAAAGTCAAACCAGAAAAATTAAAAATAGACATAATGCAGATAAAAGAAAACCAAGAAGGAAGTATGGTAATACAGTGTGAGAATGAAAACCAAATTCAATCATTAAAAAAACATATCAACTTAGAACTAAATTAAAAATATACTATTAAGAAAGATTTATTAAAATTACACTACAAATTGGTGACCCCGACGTGATTTTGAAGAAATTTTTATAAGGCAATCAACAAACATAACCCATTCAAACCAACATTATAAAAAATGAATGCTGGCAATAATACAACAAATCAATCATTAGAAATTGCAAAGGTTAGTGTTAAATTTTCACCTTTTTGGCGATTAGATCCTCAGTTATGGTTTAATCAGATAGAAGCGCAGCTCACAACGTTAAATATAACACAAGATTCAACTAAGTATTTTCATGTGGTTTCTCTAATAGAAAGCGATGTTTTATCACAGGTGAGTGATATCGTTAAAAATCCGCCAAAAGATGACAAATATTTGACATTAAAGAATCGCTTAATTAAACAGTTTGCAGACTCGGAAAATCAAAAAATTAAAAAAACTATTAACGGGTATACAGTTCGATAATAAAAAGCCATCGGAGGTGCTTTGTGAGATGCGAAATTTAGCCAGAAATAAGCTTGCTGATGATTTTTTAAGGTCGTTATGGATGAATGGTTTACCAGCTCAAACCCAGGCTATTCTATCGACAAGTGAATATGATCTTAATAAACTAGCAATTATGGCAGACAAAACCATGGAGGTTACGGAAATGCCAATCATAAATTCAGTTTCAGAAGCTAATAACACCAATACAAACAACCAAATTCAACTTTGCAACGACAGATTGAACAACTGACATTCGAAATAAATTATTTAAAAATGGAGTATCGATCGCGAAGTCACAGTCGTACACCGTCGCGAAATTTCAGTCGTTCACCGAACAATCGTGATAAATCTTTTTCGCGATTTAACAAATCTGGAAATTATTGTTGGTATCACTTTACATTCGGTAAAGATGCAAAAAAGTGTTCAAAACCCTGTAAGTTCGAGATTTCGGAAAACTCAAAGGCTTGAATATTTGCCAGACGACATCTATTCAAGTTAGTCCTTATCATCGTCTATTTATTAAATATATAGACACGCAATACAATTTTCTTATTGACACAGGCGCTGATATATCGGTATGTCCTCCTTCAAAAATGGAAAATATTTGTAAACCCAATTATCAATTTTTTGCGGCCAATGGTTCTCCAATTACAACATATGAGACAAAAATGATAACAGTTACATTAGGTCTTCGTCGAAAATTTTCTTGGCTTTTTGTAATTGCCGATGTTCATCAAGCAATTATTAGTGCCGACTTCTTAAAAAAATTTAACATATTGGTTGATTTAAATCATAAAAGACTAATAGACGCCGAAACTGATATTTATTTAACCGGTAGTATTTCAAAAGTTCAAAAAAATAATAGTATCGTTACTATTATTGTTTCTGATGTTTCCACACAAATGCTAACAAAATATCCAGAAATCACCAAACCAATTTCAAATAATCAGTTTGTTAATTTGTGTAAAGATAATAATCATGGTGTTACACACACTATAGATACTAAGGGACCACCTGTGTTTGCAAAAGCTCGAAGGTTAGCACCAGATAAGTTAAAAATTGCTAAACAACAATTTCAAATCATGCTCGATCAGGGAATATGCCGACCATCAAAAAATTTATGGTCTAGTCTACTACATATGGTGCCAAATAAGAATAATGATTGGATACTTTGTAGAGACTTTAAAAAACTAAATTCTATTACAATTCCTGATCGCTATCCTTTACCACACATAAGAGATTTTACTTATTTTTTAGACAAGTAAACGATATTTACAAAACTAGACATCATTCGCGCATATAATCATGTTCCTGTAGATCCAAAAGATATCGAGAAGACGGCAATCATGACACCTTTGAAAGATTCATACATCAAATTCTTGGTCATTTCAACTTTTGTTTCAGCTACTTAGACGATATTTTGATAGCATCGGATTCAATGGAGGAACATTTAGTTCATTTTGAAAAAGTCCTTCAACGCTCAAACGAATTCTCTATCACTATAAACGTATCTAAACGTATATTTGGCTCAACACAAATCGATTTTCTTGGATATCATATAACACTCGATGGTATACAACTTATTCTTGATCGCATTAATGTTATAAAACGTTTAAAACCACCGGAGACTTTAAAAGCGTTAAGAAGATTTCTTGAAATGATAAATTTCTATAGACTATTTCTCCGTTCGGCAGCAACTTACCAAGCGCCATTAAACCAATTGATTTCCCTAAACAAAAATAAAAACAGCAAAATTAATTGGACTGAAGAATTACTACAAGCATTTGAAGGTTGTAAAAATAATGTAATTAATTATACAATGTTGAGTTTTCCAGCAGATTTTCCCACTACTTTGATGGTAGACGCTTTGGAAGTCGCCATTGGTGCTACGATAAATCAATTAAGGGAAAATCAACTTGAAGCATTAGGTTTTTATTCGGAAAAATTAAATAATGCCCAACGTAAATACAGTATGTATGATCGAGAGTTGCTGGCTATTTACAAATCTATTAAATATTTTCGTTGTTTACTAGAGGGTAAAATCTTTGTAATTTATACAGATCACAAACCGCAAATTTTTGCGTTTAGGCAAAAATTGGACAAAGCTTCACCACGTCAAGCTCGACAATTGGATTATATTTCACAGTTTTTGACTGATATTAGACATGTTTGCGGTAATGAGAATATGGCAGCTGATATGCTGTCTCGAATAGAAACAATTGATACGCCATCGTTAGACTAAAACAAAATACAGAAAGAACAGTCTGAAGATGGAGAATTGAAATTATTATTAAATCAACCATCCACACACTCTTTAAAACTAATAGAAATAGAAATACCAGAGAAAAATATAGCTTTATATTTTGACATTTCAAGTGACAAATTTAAACTTTACGTTCCAAAAAACATGCGACAACAAATTTTTTTCTTAATTCACAATATCGCGCATCCGGAGAACAACAAGACAGTTAAATTATTAAAATCAAAATATATTTGGTCATCTATATCACAAGATGTTAGGTTATGGTCTCGCACATGTCTAACTTGCCAAAAATAAAAAATCTGGAGACATACAAAAAGTGATATTAAAAGTTATGAAAATGTAAGTGACTGGTTTGAACACATAAATATCGATATAATAGGTCAGTTGCCTATATCCGATACTTATTCTTATTGTTTAACCTGTGTTGATCGTTTTTCGAGTTGGCCAAAAGCATACTCAATTCGAGATATGACCGCTGAAACAATCGCCAAGACACTATATATAAATTGGATTTCTGAGGAAGATAACTAGTGATCGTGGAAAACAATTCGATTCACATCTATTCAAGGCTTTAACTAACTTACTAGGTATTTAACCTTATTATCAAACACAGAATCAATAGACAGAAATATTACCAACGATTCTGTTAGGACTCCGTTCATTATCAACCAAAGATAAAGTTCATACTCCCGCGGAATATTGATATGGTCAAACTCTACGTCTTCCGGGAGATTTGTTTGAATCATCAAAATACGAAAATAATGACTCAGCTTCTTTTGTAAGCAAACTTCGAGAAAATATTAAAAAAATCAAACCAGTTTTAACAAATCATCATACCAACCAAACCATCTTTAATCACCCTTAACTAACTAAAACCGACACGGTTTTTGTAAGACATGATGGAATTAGAAAATCATTACAACCACTATATGATGGACCATACCGGGTTATCGCTCGTCATGAAAAATATTTTACTCTATCGATTAACGGCAAAGATAAAAATATTTCCATTGATTGATTGAAACCAGCATTCAACCTTAATAACGAAACTGCTCCAAAAATAATAATAAACCAACGTTCACGAAAAAAGAAAAACCAGAGAACGCAAATAATAATTATTCGACAAATTCAACAAATGTTCAAGATACTAAACAAGCGAAAATTCACACACAAGTAAGTGGTTACTTTTATGAATTAGATTAAGATTGTTTATTTTGACACACTTATGATAAACCAAGTAAATTAATAAATTAATATATCAAATTAAAATTGTATACTGTTCCAAATTAACATTATTATTATTATATGTAATTTTTAACTTTTGCCTGCATGATTTATTAAAACACACAATATCACACGTGGGTCTCGTAGAACCAACGGTGATTTTAGTAATTTCTAATCAAATTTCTTAGTAAAGCTTTAGTCTTCGATCAGGGTCCTTACATTTAACGCATACTACAGTTTTTTCGGTATGTTTACTATAAACATTTAAAGCAAACTGTTTTGGTCTTTTTATGTACTAAATCAGGGCACATGTAACCCATATTTTTTTCTTCTTCTGTCAATTTTATTTTTTAGATATAGGATTCTTCATTACTGCAAGACTCGATCGTTTTTATAACTTCTTGGTAATATTTAAGTTGTTGGTTCCTTTGTTAAATATGTTGTTTCGTGAATTTTAAAGTATTTCATACTTTTTTTCCAGTTAGGGTTTAAAATCATCCATATAAGCGGAACATTGTCAGCATCAATGTATTATAAAATACGACTTTGGACCACTACTTCGGTTTTCTTTTTAAATAGTATGTACCACCAAGTTTGTCAAAATTTCAACTCCCTATTTGTTGGTATTATAATCCACCTATCTGGATTCTTCTTTTCAGTTTCTTATGCTATTTCTGTTATGATGTCGACATGAGAATTATTATTATACTCTTCTCTACTAACATTAGAATTTCTTCCGGGTTTAGGCCGTGTCATAGTTGCAACCGAAGCTGCCAACGTTTCGCCCACTTTCGTAAGGGGCTTCATCAGGGCGTGAGAAGATCGCAAAACTCAAACAAGCAATCGAAATCTAACTAAAAACTTCTCAAAAGTTAGGTTATCCACTTGTAAAACAAGCCATAACCTAAACTATGAAAAGGTAAGAAAGAAAACGATAACCTGAAAAAGCAAACGAAAATCTAACAAAGAACCACTACTGAGTTAGGTAATCAACTTGTGAACCAAGCCAGATTCTAAACTCCGTAGAAGTGACTTAAGAAGAAATAGTCTCCGTATTTAAAGGAAAGGATCGTCACGGATGGTTGAGCTCGGCCCTGATTGGGTTACGGTTGCTAGGGGGCGTGTTTTTGGTAAATGACTAATAACCGGGAACCAAAGAGGGGATAGTTCGAAACCATGATCGCGATTGAAGTTATTGGGGTGTTTGATGATTTCTATGCTTTCTCGGAATTTCCTGTTGAAAAAGAATGGAGATTTGGCAATCAACGAAACATTATCAAAATCTATCTTGTGACCTGTAGTAAAATGATGTTCAGCAACCGCAGACTTAGAAGTATACCTTTTTCTTATACAACGATCATGTTCTGAAATACGAGTAATGACGGAACGACCGGTTTCACCAATGTAGACTAAACCACAAGAACAGGGAATTTGGTATACACCTTGAGATGAAAGTGTAGGAAATTTGTCTTTGGGAGAAGGAAGAATCTGAAAGATTTTGCCTGTCGAGTTGAATATGGGTTTAATACCATTCTTACGAAGGAGTTTCCCTATTTGATCTGTAACCTTGTGAATGTAGGGTAAAAAAGCCAATTTCGGGTTGGATTCGGGAGTAGAAATGTCCTTAGGTAATCGAGTACGTGGATGTAAACGACCATTAATAACTCTATGAATATCTCGCTTTACATAACCATTGTTCACTAAGGTTCTAGTAAGATGACGGAGTTCTGAGTCTAGATTCTCAGGTTGACAAATGGAAAAGGCACGATGAACCAAAGATTCAATAACAGAACGTTTCTGTGCAGGATGATGATGAGACGAAGCATGAAGGTATCTGTCCGTATGGGTGAGTTTGCGATAAACAGAATGGCCTAGAAGTCCGTCGGGCTTACGAGTCACAAGAA
Source organism: Aquatica leii (assembly GCA_035610365.1). NCBI lineage: Eukaryota > Metazoa > Arthropoda > Insecta > Coleoptera > Lampyridae > Aquatica > Aquatica leii. The sequence goes on along the minus strand of CM069437.1, from coordinate 30,608,153 downwards.
CGTCAAGAAATGGAAGAGAACCATTACTTTCGATTTCCATAGTAAATTTGATATCTAAGTGTTGATTGTTAAGATGATCAAGAAACTTAGACAATTCAAGATGACCATGAGACCAAACAATAAACGTGTCGTCAACATATCTAAACCACACTTTAGGTTTTAATATTGATGATTCCAAAGCAACCGTTTCAAAGGATTCCATAAAAATGTTAGCTACAACAGGTGATAGAGGAGAACCCATAGCAGCACCAGAAACTTGTTCGTAAAACTTATTATCAAATTGGAAGTAAGTAGAGGATAGACACTTTTCAATAAGAGGAACCAAACTTAAGTCCTTGCCATGTTGAGACAGAATCTGTTTGATGATAATAAGCGAATCCTTAATAGGAACTTTAGTAAAAAGTGAAGTAACATCAAAGCTCACGAGAAGATCTTGGGGTTCAAGTTTTATAGTTTTTAGACGTTGGATAAAATGCTGAGAGTTGAGGATGTGAGAAGAGGTTTTACCTGTAAATTCGCAAAGAATGTTAGACAAGAACTTGGCTAGCTTGTAAGTAGGAGATTGGATAGTACTAACGATAGGTCGAAAAGGAATACCTTGTTTGTGAATTTTGGGAAGTCCGTATAGACGAGGTGGTTTAGAATCTGATGGGGTAAGTCGACGTTTAGTTTCAGGAGGTAGATTGGAAGATTTGATGATTTGGCTAACCTCGCGTTCAATCCTCGAAGTGGGGTTATGGGTTAGAAGAGCGTAAGTTTCCTCAGACAAAATAGAATTGATTTTCGTAACATAATCAATTTGGTTCAAAACTACAGTGGCGTTGCCTTTGTCGGCTGGAAGAACAATAATATCAGGGTTCTTACGAAGACTTTTTAGAGCTGACTCTTCCGACTTAGAAATGTTAGATTTAGGAATTTTAGATGATTCAAGGATTTTGCCAGTGTTAATACGAATGGGATCTGAGATGTGGCGAGGAAGATGTCTTATAGAAGACTCAACAGCACATAGAATATCTTCTTTAGGAATACGTTTGGGAGCAACCGCAAAATTCAAACCCTTAGAGAGCACCGATTCCTGTTCTGAAGTGAGAACCAAACTAGATAAATTGACAACCGTCTTTACTGAGTTAGTAGTAGAAGAGACTTTACGATTCTTGGATTCCAATAATTGAAACTTTTTGAGATGACCTTCAGTGGTTAGTCGTAGAGTGGTATCAGACTGCTGGTAAGTAATGTTGTCAAAGAATTTCCAATCATCCGGGGATAGAGTGCTAGCCAACTCAAGATGAAGATAAAAGAGTTGTTTCGAAATGGTGTCTAACTCTCGCCTAGTTTGCTTAATCCGTTCGCGTATCAACGCTAGACTAGCACGGTGTAGGATGTTTTTAGAAGAACGTGTCTGAATGTGGAACTTAATTTTGAGGAATGCAGGAATGATGTTGTGGTCACGACAGCGACTAAGAAAGGTTAAATTGCACAAAAGTTTGACGAGTTTGTGGCGAAGTTTGGAAAATACGGAGGTTTTAGAAGAAATATTCTCCCCGTAGAGATTGTTAATGTAATAGCGAAGGCTTCCACGGCCGGAATCTATACTAACATTAGAATTTCTTCCGGGTTTAGGCCGTGTCATAGTTGCAACCGAAGCTGCCAACGTTTCGCCCACTTTCGTAAGGGGCTTCATCAGGGCGTGAGAAGATCGCAAAACTCAAACAAGCAATCGAAATCTAACTAAAAACTTCTCAAAAGTTAGGTTATCCACTTGTAAAACAAGCCATAACCTAAACTATGAAAAGGTAAGAAAGAAAACGATAACCTGAAAAAGCAAACGAAAATCTAACAAAGAACCACTACTGAGTTAGGTAATCAACTTGTGAACCAAGCCAGATTCTAAACTCCGTAGAAGTGACTTAAGAAGAAATAGTCTCCGTATTTAAAGGAAAGGATCGTCACGGATGGTTGAGCTCGACCCTGATTGGGTTACGGTTGCTAGTGGGCGAAACGTTGGCAGCTTCGGTTGCAACTATGACACGGCCTAAACCCGGAAGAAATTCTAATGTTAGTATAGATTCCGGCCGTGGAAGCCTTCGCTATTATACTCTTCTCGTTTTCTGTCTGGCAACATCTCTTTTGGAACAAATTGCTTTTTCTTACTGCACCAGTTATTGTTGTACATCTTTTTAACAAGTTTTCTGCTAAGTTGTAATCTGTGAATAAATTATCAAAAGTAATGTTTCGCGTAGAGCATAAAAATCTGTGCAAAGATTGTGCACAACTCATAAACGTTTTTTACACAATCAGTTTTTTTGATGTGTAGATACAAATAACTCAAATGTTTTTTTTATTGTATTTACATCTGCGGAAAAACTTGGGTTTCGAGAACAAGATATATTGTGAGTCGCCGTCATTTTCTTTTTTCTTTTTTCTTTTGCTTAAGTTTTTTTTTCAACTTTCACATCTTTGGAAGCCAAAAAGTCATAAAGAAGAGTGAGGTGAATGCTATTTTTTTAATAAATGTAACTTTTTGTGTTAGAAGCAAAATTCGATAAAATATCTTGTAGATCAGCTAATGAATCTTTATCTGAATTGTAATTTTTGATTGAAATTAATTAATTAATTTTAAGTATAGAAAAATATGAACTTTGTTGTTCCCTAAACTTTCATTATCTGAAGTTCCTATGTTATTATTGTAGATATTGTCGTCAAGAATTTGCTAAGTAAATATGACTAACTTCGTTTTAAGCGGATCCAAAAACGCCTTTATTATTGAGTTGCAGCATCTATCGACTTGCGTTGACAGCAATTGTAATAAGTGGGAGGATTCTTTTACGGCACCGAGCAACAATAACAATTTACACAAACGGTATCCGTCGAGCGAATTTGAAAATTGATATTTAAATATTTGTACATTTAAAAATAAATTTGAAAAAATGTACTTTACAGATTGGCTAAAAAAAATAGATTTTTTTCTAATTTTTTGTACGTCAAATAAGATTTATATGACTACCGGACTCATTCTTATGCAAAAAGGGGTTTAAGTAGTTTTAAGCATAAGTTGATGAGAGTTATCTTTTTCTTTGTTTTCTCAGAAGGGTAAGTCAACTACGCAAAACTGCATCAGCATTTTGCATTTCAGTGAAAACTAATCAAGTTTAAAGCGTTTTCAAATCTTTTTATTAACTGTAGTCATTTCTAGGTCTCAGTGTAATACTACGTTGCACATATATCAAAGTACATTAATCAAAGTTTATACGTAAGTACTATAAAAGCACTATAAAAGCACAAAAACATACCTAACAAAAAATTCTTCGTCACCAGTAGTAATGTTTGCTACTTTCTTTTTATTTGTTAAAACACAAATTATAAAAACCTAATGACTAACGACACGTAACAAACTACTTTTTCAGTCAGTATATTGGCGATAAACTTTTGAATTGTACATAGCGGACTGATCTCTCGGTAGTTTTTTAGGTGGTTTTTTGATTTTTCGAGAACTGGTATGGTGATGCAGTTTTTTATTGTTTTGGAATTTTTTGGCGTGCTATGAACTTGTTGAAGAATCCGTAAAGTTAATCTACTAAACTATCTTTTTCGTATTTTATTATCGCGCTTGTGATATGATTCGTTTCCGACGAACTCTAGTTTTCAGTTTTTCGTTCTTGTATTTTTTCTTTTGAATCGATCAATTTTTGTTTATTGTCGTTGTATTGTTTCGCTGTGCTGCCTTGCATAAGTTTGATCTTAATTTGCAGATGTTTAATTAGTTTACTAAGTTTCTTATTTTTTTAATTTTTAAATATTGATTTAAGAGTTTGAGTAATTTATTGTAGATTTCAGATTTTTAAAGTTCTACAGTTTATTGACAATGTTACTTGTATTGTCTTGTTTTGATAAAATTGCTAAGTTTTTTTTTGTAATGTATTCTTTTATGATTGTCATGCGTTTCATTCAAAAAGCTTGTTTGTGTTGTTGGATTTTAAACTATTGTCTATTTATACATAGTAGTTTTTGTTATTGTTTTTTCCTAAAATGTAACAGAAGAGTGTTTGCAATACTAGTTGACGCAGTGGCGGATTATGCATTTACGAGACCTGAGGCATAACATAATTTTGAGGCCGCTGTTTATTTTAAGTTAAAATATGCTTTGTTTTTGAGGCGATAATTCACCACTGAGTTGACAGTCTAAACGGATTTGCTGGTTACTTAATTTAGTACTTGGTTTTTAACACTTTGCACTGTAGTATCTATACATTTTTGTACGTTTTTTATATTTTGAAAAACTACTTGCGTCTTTTTGTGGATTGTCACCAGAGATGATTCTAAAACTTATTTATTTTTAACGCAAGCTGATATGGTTTTTACAATACAACAAAATTTTACAAAATATTGTGTGCATAAATAATGTTGTACGTTAGACAAACGGGTTTTGCAAACATATTATTAATTCACAACTATACCTAGGAAAACCATCGCAACATAAAAAATCTATCATTGACTATGTGATTGTAAAAAAAAACACAAAATTACGAGTATTACATGGTAGAGTTCAACGAGGAGCTAATTGTGGACTAGACCATTTTCTGGTAAAGGCAAAAATATTATTTTCAGCTTACAGCAACACTAACAAAGATGATGTACCACCGAATATAAAACCAAATACTACAAAATATTCTAAATATAACTAACATGGATTCATAAGTGACAGGACAAAAACTCTATATCGAAAACGTTAAGAGAGAGAAACAAGCTTATCAGAAATGGTTAAATTTGCAAACAGAAGAAGACAGGAAAGAGTATAAAAACATCAAACGATAAACAAGAAAAATAATAGTAGAGCACAAGAACAGAACATGAGAGAATAAGTGCCAGGCAATAAACACACATATTGGCGGAAGAAGATGTTCAGAATTCTAAAAGTTTAGAAAAAAGATAAGAAATAGTCACACAGAGACATATAACTTAAAGATCATTCTAGAAGGCACATAGGTAAAGCACTATGAAGAACTGTTAGAAGAAACCAGAGAGAAATACCAAACAAGGGATGGTGATGAAAGCTATAAATGCTTTAAGAAATAGGAAAGCATGTGGCCCCGACGGAATATATGCAAAAATGATAAAAAAGGAACATCCAAGTTATTTTGTCATAAATGTGTGTATTTAACCAACTAATTAATGAGCACAAAGTACCGTAAAACTAAAAAATGGCATATATCCTTCAATTTATAAGAAAGAAAATAAATTAGATTGTAACAGCTATAAAGGGATATTCGTTACAAGTACCATATACAGTCGAATCCTACGAAACCTGATATGTTACAGGATTAAGAAGAGCAAAGTGGATTCCAAACTGGCAGGTCATGTCCAGACAATGTTTTCTGTATAAACGAACTAATAGAAATCGAACGACGGTAAAACAGGATGTTTGTTTATTATTTATAGACCTTACAAAATCAAATGACAATATACCACTGTGCAAATTGTGGGAAACCCTTACAGAAACAAATGTAAACAATAACTTAATTAAAACATTCCGCAAATTATACAAAAACTCAATATCACAAATCAAAATATGAAACAGACTGTCTAGGTCATTTAAGGTTACAACGACAAAGACGATCTCGAATATATGACAAGAAAATAAAAAAAAACTTTAAAGAGTGGAGTCTTGCAATGAACCTAGATAAAACATGATACTTATGGATAGGTACAGAGTTGGATAATTTACAGTTGGTACGGCAAAGAAATAAAAATATGCCAGGAATATAAGTACCTTCAAATAACGTTTGACACAAACGGTACAAACGAAAAAGAAATAAACTCTAACAATAGCATGCCTTAATAGTGTATTATGGAGTAAATAGCTACAGATAAAAACTAAATATACCATCTATAATGTCATAATTAAAAATAGCCTACTTTACGGAGCAGAAACATGGAGACTGACAAACAGGAACCGAAAGAAAGTGGAGGTTAGTGAAATAGATGCATAACGAAAATCGCTAATGACATAAAAACGATACAGAATTCAAAATGCGATAATTTGACAACGAATAGGCATTGAAGGCACAATAACAACGGAAAGAGAGAGAAAAGAACTGACTTGGTATGGTCATGTTCAACGCATGGCAGAAGATAGACTCATAAAAAGAATGATGCATTAAGTACCAAGACAACGCCTCCCTAGAGAAAGGCCAAAGAAAACTTGGAGTAAAGAAATCAGTGAAGCAATGAGCGCCCGAAACTTGGAAGGACGATGACCGAATAGAAAGGTGTCAAACCTAGCAATCTGACAATGGCGAAGGACGTTCTAAGCCGAATGATATATACACATATGTTTTGATACTTTTAAGTCATTAACATTATAACAAATCGTTAGTCATTTTTAACGTATTAAGGTTATTACCGCCGTAGTAAGATTTTTTTTACATCACAATATGTTAATTAGTATAAAAATACGTTTCTATAGTAAACAACATTTAAATGTTTTTATGGTTGTATAAAAAACTGTAAATATTGTGATTTTACATGAAGTGTTAGAACCCATTGAGAAACTCAACAATAATACATTTTTCTTAATAGATTAAAAACTTATATTTTTTATGGTAACAGTTTGATTATTACAAAATTATTTCTAAATTATTTTTAAAATTCATTGTTAAACAAATAAAATACAAATAAAGAAAACCCTAGTTTAGACAACATAAAATGTTTTTTTTATAAAATGTTGTCAAACACAGACGTTATTTGCATTATAGTATATGTAACGAAAACTGTAAACAATAACAAAAACAACTTAACACAACTAAGTGATTTCTCCTTTAAATAAACACATATTTAGAGTATGTAAATTAAAAAAAGATACAAGTGTTTTCAGTAGCAAAAATATATAAATTAATACAAAAGTAAAAATTGCAATAACGTAACTTTTTGCAAAACATACAATGACGCTTATTTTACTTTACAAGTTTTACATGTTACTAATACGTTTTTGTTATTAAATTAAGTTCAAAGTATTTGTGCTAAATAGTATCCACTTTATTGTTTATAATAATTTATATAACGTATTTAAATGTGCTGCATTAAAAAAAATTAAATTTTAACAAAACAAAATAATTTTAGTAAAATTTTTTAATTAATACTAAACCATTTAATAATTTATATTAACCGTTTAAATACACTGTCCAGTTTTATGTCAAAAATAACAAATAATTTTCTGTTAATGTTATAAAACATCCAATAAATTTGATGTATTATTTTGTCAATAATTTTAATTTAGAAACACAATGTATCAACGTTAAATTTATAATGTATTTTATTTGTTTCAGATTCGAAAAAGTTTAGAATTGTTGGTGAGTATTTAGAATGAAATTTAAATTTAAATTTGACATAAAAACATGCGTTTAATACAGTTCCTAAAATGTTTTCAAGCGTACATGTGTGTATGTATGTGTGTGATATACGACAATCTCTTTATTAAAATACAAAACGTGTAGAAACCCTTAAAAAATGTGATAACGTCAATAAATCTTGCTTTAAAAAAGAATATGTGATATTAACGTAATTTATAATGGGTACATTTTTTTTAAGTTTCTTGGAGCTACTGATTAACTACATTTATCCTAAAACGCTTTATTTTATGTATGATAAATTATTATTAAATTTAATTTTGAATTTAATTAAATTGTTTTTTTAGAAAATACTACATATGAAAATTTTATTTTAAAAGTCAGTAAAAGTAATAAAATTAGGTTTATCTTAATTACCAAAACAAATAAAAAAAAACATGGTGATTACAATTTAATATTTTTGAGTAAAAAGTAATGTCAAGGTTACAGTAATTGTATATTGTATTGATTACATTTTGTTTTTAATTAATCACAAATATAATACATATCTAAATGATGCCGTCAATACAGTACTTTGTTCTTAGTTTCAAAATACTTATGCGTGATAACCGTATTTGGTCTAACCACACTTAAGACTTTTAAAGGGCACTATCCTAAGAACTTATTTAACTGCTATTAATTTTATGGTAATTGTTACACAATAAGTGAGTTCCTTAAAAGATTAAGCTTTACGGGACCATTTTACTTGTTCTAAATATAGGATTGTTAGCAATTACGATTTCTAACATTACACAAGTTACGCTTTTACTTACCATAGCGACTGCTATATAGATGTAAGTTATCTATTGCTTTTTGTTTATTGTTATGATTTATCAGTTTTGTATTACAGTTTTAAAATAATTGGTTGTAAGTGTTTGTCAGCAAATAAATATGTTTCATTGGTAACATTATTTTTATAGCGGATCATTTAAAGTAAAAACTGTAGTAAGTCACATACTTTATGCAGTACAATTTCGTTTAAAACGACTACGTATATCTACTTTTTTGTAATAATGTTAAATATTTATTCGACTTTTAAATAATTAATTTCTAATTGTTTTATTAGGAAGTAAAGCTTGAATTATTTGTTTTTTTTTATTTTCTCAAGCTTTCGCAACAAATTTGTTGCTTCATCAGGAAAACTAAAAATTTCTAATATAATTGCACAGAACATTATTTAAAAAATATTAATATTACAATTATAAAAGTTCACACAAACTTCGACAGCGTTATAATATATTATTAAATTGAAATATGTCAAATTGACAAATTAACAAGTAAATTGCTAATTAAAAAAAAATTAACTGCAAAAATATTAATACGTGAATGAAAAAATGAATTTAAGAAACTTAAATATAGATAAATAAATTATTTAATTTTCTGTAAAAGATAAGAATCAATAATACTCATACCTTCAATGTCAGTTCTTTTGTTCATTGAAGTTTCACACGTAATAATATGTAACATTTCCAAAAAGTTTCTTTTTTGTTGGTTTTTGTCTTCATCTAAAATTTTGATAGAGTTATAGTCCAGAGAATGCAAATTTTGATTACAATGAATTGATAACATACAACTAGGTTTGTTTAATTTAATGTCACTTTAATCTTCTGGTCTGCCCAATATAACATGAATTACAATCAAAACAAGAAATTTTATAAACTACATTTGATTTTAAGTTTTGTGAAATAATTTTATACTTATAGTCATGGTATGATTTAAAGTTAAGATAACGACCTGAAAAACCAGGTCTAGTAAACCATGAAGTTTTTAATATACCATTTTCTTGCCTATGAAGTAATAAATCAACAAAAGATATATGTCTATCTTCCTCTTCTTCAATAGTAAATTCTAAAAATTTATTATAATTATTAAAAACATTTAAAATTACATAAGATTGATTTTGAGGAATAGCAAGAATTATGTCATCGACATATTTTTTAATAAAAGGAACATAAAAATTTAGTTATTTTAAACAAAAATCTAAAAGATCATCCATAACGTATTGAGAAAGAATAGAAGATACTGAACTAGCCATAGGCATACCAAGAATTTGTTTGTAATGAACATTTTGGTATACAAAAGTTGTTGAGTTAAATAAATATTCAATTAACCAAAGAAATTTGTTTTTAGAAATATTACAATTTAATTCTATTTGAGACCAATTTCTTGTAATACTATCTTTAGTGAGATTTAAAGAGACATTACTAAATAAGGATTTAACATCTAAGCTAATTAAAATATAATTAATAGGAATTTGAAAATCATTAATAAAACTACTAAATTCAAAAGAATCTTTGAATTAATAATTATTGTTATAGTTATAAGAAGCCGTTAGAATTTCAGATAACATTTTAGCAATTCCACTATTGGGACTATTAATTAATGAAATAATAGGTCGAAGTAATGAATGTTTTTAATAATTATAATAAATTTTTAGAATTTACTATTGAAGAATAGGAAGATAGACATATATCTTTTCTTGATTTATTACTTCATAGGCAAGAAATGGTATATTAAGAACTTCATGGTTTACTAGACCTGGTTTTTCAGGTCGTTATCTTAACTTTAAATGATACCATGACTATAAGTATAAAATTAATTTAATAATTTATTTAAAATCAAGAATTTTAAAATTATCTCATAAAAAATATATAAATGATGATCTTCATAAACTAAGAGAAATTTTATTAAAAAACGGATAATCTATTAAATTATTAAATAAATTGTTATTTCAAACATCTAATGTTGTTAGAAATTCACAAGAAATTATTCCTACAGAAATTAAATATTTTTCAATTTCTTATGTTAAGGATTTATCTTTTAAGTTAAAAAAAATTATAAATTCATGTAACCCTAACGTTAAAATTGCTTATAAAAACATCTTAATTGGACGCTTTGTTTTCTCAAAACTAAAAGATATTATTTTACAAAACTTAAAATTAAATGTAGTTTATAAAATTTCTTGTTTTGATTGTAATTCATGTTATATTAGACAGGCCGGAAGATTATTAGTTGATAGAATTATTTCACATAAAAGTGACATTAAATTAAACAAACCTAGTTGTATGTTATCAATTCATTGTAATCAAAATTTGCATTCTCCGGACTATAACTCTATCAACATTTTAGATGAAGACAAAAACCAACAAAAAAAAAACTTTTTAGAAATGTTACATATTATTACGTGTGAAACTTCAATGAACATAAGAACTGACATTGAAGGTATAAGTATTATTTATTCTTATATTTTACAGATAATTAAATAATTTATTTATCTATATTTAAGTTTCTTAAATTCATTTTTTCATTCACGTATTAATATTTTTGCAGTAAATTTTTTTTTAATTATCAATTTACTTGTTAATTTGTCAATTTCACATATTTCAATTTAATAATATATTATAACGCTGTCGAAGTTTGTGTGAACTTTTATAACTGTAATATTAATATTTTTTAAATAATGTTCTCTGCAATTACATTAGAAATTTTTAGTTTTCCTGATGAAGCAACAAATTTGTTGCGAAAGCTTGAGAAAATTAAAAAAAACAAATAATTCAGACTTTACTTCCCAATAAAACAAATAGAAATTATATCTACTTTTATACATATTTTTCATTGGTGTTTAAACATTTGTCTATGACGAATCTATGACTACAGTTTCTATTTTTTGTCGTCGTTGACCACTATTGTGCCAAAACAAGTGAATTTTTCTGGATGTAGACTGTAAAGTGAATGATCCAGTTGTTCCCATATAAAAAACTTGATTAGTTCTTGTGTTTATACACTTAGTGATTTTTACTTGTTTCAAAAGTTAAAAAAGCTCTTTAGTGACAAGGATCTGGACCAGACTGAAGTAAAACCGAAACCGGAACCGAAATTTGTCCAAGTTAGATTTACTGACTAGAATGGACCAAAAAAAAGGAAAAATAAATAAGATGTTTTCGATATGATTTCAGCAAGAACAAATAACAAATTCGGATTCTTTTTAGATGACTTAGATTACAACTTGCTTACTCGGGAACATTGATTTGCCTTGATTACATTTTTCACGCGTTTTGTAAGAGTAATCGCAAATACATTGCACTCGTAATTAATTGATAGTATCTTTTTTTTAATTTTATTTTGGTTTTAGACATAATAATTTATGATGGCCGCGTTAACTTTATTAGTGTTTAAAGTGATAATGTATTAAAGCAAACTTCAATATTGTAATTAAAGATTTTATTCATTAAGATGAATTGTTCTATAACTAAATGGTTTGTAGTACATGGAACCCTGCAGGTTTCACATAGGTCCGATTCCATTATACTAGCGACTCACATGCTTCGCTTGGTTTTTTAAAGTTTTTTAATAATCAAGCCACATCAATATTAACTAAGCCAAGTTTCTACAGGTCAAACTTTCAAGCTTTTACCAAACTTTCAAGTTCTTAAAAATAATATTATTCTGATGTAAAATTTAAACTTTTAGCAAATAGAGTCAACTAAAAAAATCAAAACAGAAGTTAAGCAATTTGTGGAATTGAGTTCTAAGAAAGCTAAATTTAAAAATTATGCTTCTTACATTTCAACTTTTTTTGTTCATTAAGCTGAAGTTACAACCGCAGATAAACGTGATCGAGTACACAAAGTACATTTTGTTAAGTTAGGTCAGTGTAAATACAAAAAATATAGACTGGTAATTGCTGTAATTATTTTACTTACAATTTATTTTGTGGATGATAGATAATTATAGAAAACCATAATTAACACAATGCACGAAAACGTCTTAAAATACGGATCTCACAGCATTTACCACATAGTTAAAATCAAAAGTCAATCTTGACTACACAAAATAGACAAAACCGGCCTAAAAACTTTAATTGCAAATATTAGTTTAGATCAAACCAGGAAAAATTGTGGCAGTGAGCTGTAAGATGTGCGGAGTATCTGTTTCAAAACCATAAACTATTTTTGCGAAAAGAGCAAGAAAAATTTTTAAAAAGTTTGAAAACTAAGCCAAGTCTGTATCCACAAACAACAAACCAAGTCAAACTTTTATTTCTAAAAAGCTTGACTTTCAATCCCAAGCCAAATTTCTACGTTTCAAGCTACTTGGCTTGGTGAATCTCTTCACTATACCTAACTTACGTGATTGTTTACCAAAGTATCTATGCCCAAATCTTATTCTACTAAAAACTACACACACACGCCTTGAAATTTTCAGATCTTAAACTATCGTTTCTTAGTAATACAATTTACGATTTAGTACTATCTAGTAAGAATTGCTTCTATATACAAATTATTATATTTTTGTTTGATCCAAATTTTTGGCGTACTTATAGTTTTTTTTTAAACAGCAACTGACGTTTGTTGTAATTGAAATAGTAGCAGTAGATCCAGCTGAGCGATCAACTTCTTCATTATATTTAATGTTAAGTGACTTAACACAAACAAATTTAATTTTATATCCTAATTTTCGAAAATTACCTACACATATTTTAATGTTAACCACATGTGAATTTTCAGATTGTATTAAAGGATGGTATTTGGTAGTGATTTTCTTCAGAACCAATAGAGCATTCGATACTATTACAATATATTTTTGTCTTATTAATTTTAATAAATTCTAGCGAATTTTTCTTAAGAGTATTTTTGTTTAATTTAAATTTTATTAAATTTTCAAGGAAGGAATAATAAATGCACACCCAATCTTATAGTTGTCTTTAGAAGTATCGGTGTAAAATACATTTATTAAACATATGTTTATCAATTTAGAATTTCTTATATAAGCTTTTAAAATATACACATGCAATAGATTGGATTATCTATCGCATTTGCATATTTCTTAGTGACGCAGACATTCAAATTGATTCCACTTTTTGAGCTCGTATTGGTGTCGAACAAAATGCACCGATGCCGATGCTTACGGAAGTCAGCTGTATAAACTTTGAATAACACAGGACTTAACTCTCTATGGTACCGTGTACCTTGCAAGAAACGTTCTCATTTATATTGTACAGAAATTATTTTCGCGCCATTTTTACCGTAATAGTACATGTCTACGTCAAAGTAACAATCTACGTCAGCGAATAAAAACTTTTGGCTTTGCACGTGACTGCTGTTAGCACGCCTTTTTGTTTCACTTGTTTCAAGTTATAGTGCGTGACTAATGCTACCAGTGGTATACTGTTTTATTGTTTATTTTATGAGTTTCAGCACAAATTTCAACGTTTTGAAAAATACTGTTTGTTTTCTGGGTAATATATTTTGCATAAATAATATCCTTACGTTAAGTATAAGAAAATTACAGCAAATAATATGTTGCTGACATCAAAGTAACAGTATACAATGGTAACTATGAAATTAGAATCGTAAATCTAATTACAGTTTTTTTGTCTACATTATAGAAAATCTTGTTAGGCTGGTAGCTTGTATAGACGTAAAAAAATTACCATTGTCGAGCCTGCCGATGAAAGTGAAGATGAATTGGAAATACAAAGTGATGACGATGAAGAACAGTTTGTTCCTGCCAATGTAGATTCAAATTCATCAGAGAATGCCCCGGACGAGAGTGCTTCAGACAGTGAAGATCTTGAACCAGTTATTGATACGGACATAGATCAGCCTAGTACTTCCATTGCTAAACGAATGCGGCCCACAGCTTTCTCTAGTACAATAAAAAAAACGAAAAGCAAACAGGCAATCTACTACATGGAGAAATGTGGGAACCATACCTGTGGTACCTCAATGAAAAGGGCAACTACCAATCGCTGAGGGAGTGAAAGAACCAATTGACTACTTCAGAAGTCTTTTTGACAGGGAAGCTAAAGATTGTCGTAGAACAATCTAACCTTTGCGCAGTGGGGATCAACCCAATTAAAGCTCTAAATATTGCTTTAGAAGAGCTGGAACAATTTATAGGCATTTGTTTTTACATGTCTATATTTTCATTACCCAGAATAACGTTATGCTGGAGTGCAGCATGCTGTGTTGACTGCGTAAACAATACGATGTCGTTACACCGTTGGAAATCAATAAAGAAGTTCCTGCACTTTAATAATAATGAGAATCAGATTTCAGCAGGGCAACCTGGTTATGACAAGTTCTTCAAAATCCGTCTCTTTATTACTGGATTGCTCGCAAATCTAAATAAAATTTCCTTGGATGAAAAGTTATGTGTCGATGAACAAATCGTTCCATTCAAAAGAAGACGCAGCATCAAACAATACAATACAAAGAAGTCTTAGCGCTGGGGATACAAATTATTTGTTCTTTGTGATTACAAAGGAATAGTATATAATTTTCAAGTATATACTGGGACCATATCTCCAGTCCAAGACTTTTTTGATATTGGTGCAAGCGGGAACATAGTACTAAAGCTTGTTGCTATTGTTCCAAAGAATTTGCACTTCAAACTTTATTACGACAATTGGTTCTGTAGTATAGACCTTTAAGTGAAACTTGAACAATTGGACATATACAGCGTTGCCACTGCAAGAGAAAATAGGATCTGCAACTGCAATTTTTCTAGTGACAGCTTTCTAAAAAAGAAAGCAAGAGGCAGCTTTGAGGAGAAAGAGGCAAAGGTAGATGGAGTGCAGTTACGAGCCGTAAAGTAGTACGACTATAAAAGTGTAACTCTTTTGAGTACATTTGCATTAGCTCATCCTTTGACAAATGCTGAAAGATGGGATAAGAAAAAGAAAGAAAAAATTGCTATAACCTGCCCATCAGTGGTAACTATCTATAATAAACATATGGAAGATGTTGATTTTGTAGACTCATTGTTAGCTTTAAACCGAATCAAAATTCGTTCCCAAAAATGGTATCACAGATTAGTATTCCACATGTTTAACTTAGCAGCCGTTGTTCCTTGGCTATTGTATCGCCGCGATGCGGATCAATGTTTACTTCCCAAGAAGAACAGTTGAGCTTGTTTTAATATAAAGCAAATTTGGCAGAATGTCTTTGTAAAGAAAACAAGATAGCCAAGAAACGTCCAGGTAGATCCTGCAATAGTAGCGTTGACAGAAAACATCAAGCCAAAACATCTCGAGGACCAACTGCTTCTATTCCTTCTGCAATAGTCAGATGTGACAACACAGGGCATTGGCCAATGTTTAGCGACAAAAGAGGACGTTGCAAGATGCCTGACTGCAAGGGTGTACCAAAAGTTATATGTTCCAAATGTTCAGTTTTTTTGTGCTTTATTCCGGACCATAATTGTTTTCTTACATTTCATACATCCTAATTATACTACGTAACCAGTTCACGAAAACTAAAATAATTTTACTATAATATTAATAAATTATTATTCTATTTATAATTGTACATTTTTACTTTAGAGCTACAGTCATATTACCCGGCACAATAATGTGCAACTTTTCCAAATAAATCTAAATAACACAAATTAAATTTTTGTCACAGGCACAATGTTACTTTAAAGTTCCAAACCCCTTTCTATACAAATGGGTGCACTATTTAAATTTTAATTGGAGTATGTTGTTTTTAATAGTCTTACTCTTACATAACTAACTACCACAGAGTTTTTTATTGTATTTTAAAAATTCGTACCATAGAGGGTTAAACACTGCTTTGAGCTAGTCCACTTGACGAGGTCTATTGTGGTAGAGGTTTACTACATTGTATGCTAACTTAGAAGAAATGTGTAGTTGTTGCAGATTGTAATGAAGAAATTTTAAATTTACATTTTTAAATGCATTTTGTATGTCTAAGAAGATTTAAGGTACTTGTTACGCGAGAATCAGTTTTGTATATTGACAAAAATATTAGATAAAGCATTAATTGAACCGAATTTTTTTTTGTATCCGAACCTATCGTTAAGTAATCGAACAGATTTAGAAAACTGCCATTCTAAGCTAAGCTGAATTTATTTCTCAAAAGTTTTAAATATACAAAACTTGGAATTAGACTGTTGCCATGGATCCAAATTTTATTAAAGATATTTAGAAGAATTTCTTTACTTTTAATTGGTTTATGTTTAAATATGCGTATTTGATATCATCAATGCCAGGACATATTTTTTATGCTCGTGCTATTTCTTGTTTACAGTTTAAAAATTTTTCTAAACTACAACATTGCTTGTACGCATCAAAAGCTGTATTACGATTGTTAAGGGATGCATTGCACTCGGTGTCTTGCCATCTTGGGAGTAATCGTTTCCTAACTTTAAAAAGTTTATTTTTGGAAATAGCAGCATTAACAGCATTATCAAGTTTCTTAAGAAAAAAGGAGTATTTTTCTTTTACACAAGCGAGCAATGAACGGTAGAAAATTAGATAGAAAGTAAGTAAGTGTGTGTATTTAAACCAATCCGCTCTTTTAATGTTTTGTATACTCTTAGGGTATATGATAGTTTTTAAAATGTTAAAAACCATGTACTATTTGAATAGAAAAGTGATCAGATCCTAACATGTCTGTGGGACCTGACCAAATTGTTTTAGGTACTATTTCGGGAGAGCACATTGTGATATCTACACACGATTTTTTAATTAAAGAGTAAATTAACCTGATTGCTGATCCATCGCTTAAAATAATTACGTTTGAATCTTTAATTGCATTAAAAATTTGTTGGCCGGTATTGTCAAAATGGGAAGACCCCCAAGCACCATGGTGTGCATTAAAATCTCATCCAATAATCAAATGGTTAGTTGTTTAAATAAGTTAATCTAATCAGTAAGAGTATTAGGCGACATAACGATAACTTACGGTTTTTTGCATCCTATCTAGTACTTTCATTAATAAGTACATTCTTTATTTTATCTTATCTCTATTTACCTCCAAATATTCTGTTTCTTCGTTGTTTTGTAGAATTGTTAAAATATTTTCGGGATCATTGTCGTCGTCAAAGTTATCATTTGTTACAGGACCATCAACATCACTATTAGAACTACTAGATTCTGAACGCTGAGCAGTTAATTGTCCATCCAATTGGATTACTGTATAGAAAATCCTTCTTCTCTATTGAAGATAGAGTTAGATGTGTCTTTTTTTTGCAACGTGCACCTGCCGCGCAGCATCTATCACTACAACAAAGGGCTAACTTTGATTCATTTTCTGTCTATTGAACCCACATCTTTTCAGCACGATCCTGTCGCTATGGTTGATTTTGTAGAGTTACTATTGGGATATATTAGGATCGTCTTGTAAATTAGTTTTATCATAGTTATATATATATTGAAGGCGGAAATTTCATTTAATGTTGTTTGTATATTGTTGAAACATTCAATTAAAACATCTCGGGATACCTTAGAACGTGACCTTTTAATGTTAGCAGCAAGTCTTTGTGTGACTTGATTTTTATGTCTTTTTAGAAGAGAATACACACAATCAACTCCTGGAAAAATATTTTTGAATTGAGCAGCGGTTCTTCCTTGCATGTCCAATAAGTTTTACGATATGTCTTACGTGTGTTAAATTAAGCGGAAATCCCCATGCTCTGCATATTCCAGCGCAATCAATGATGGATTTATCTTCATTTAAATTTTATATTATTTTGACGCTTTTTTCAAACTCTAGTTATCGCCAATGATTTTTTTTAATACACTTCTAATACAACACGTTTTTCTTGCTTTTCCTTTTTTTGATTGTTTATCATGCTAGATATACTTAAAAATTGCAGACGTAGCCAATTTTGGTATCTGCACGAACCTAAATCTTCATACCATATCGACCTGGTTTAGATTTTATATAGACCTTGAACGGACATCTGACTCGAAAAATAGCTACACGTTTATCGACAGTCAACAATTCATAAGGGCTACAATTGACTTTGCAACATGTTGTAAACATTTCAATAATTGCTCTTATAGTTTCCAATTTGTCATTACTTTGTTGGCGGCTTTTAAAATCGTCAAGCCTTATCATTGCTGATATTTCAGAAAATCTTGTTTTAGGAATTACAGCTGATAACAAGGGCGTTCTAAATGCTGGTGTAGTATTCCATAATTTACTCACATATTGTTTATTATTTTTTAGTTTTTCTGCAGCCATCAGTCACAAAAATGCTTGTAATTCATCAACTTCCAATTTTGATTTTTTTTTGGCTTTGCGGTTTTTATTGAAAAATTCAAAACATTTATTTGTTTTTTTATTTGTTGCAAATCTCTAATAGCCTATCGTTAGTAACAAAATTGTAAAAAGTATTTTCCAGAGTGTCTGCTAACCTCACAAATAAAATATAGCAAACTGTAATGCCGTGATATGTTGCTTACAATGTAAGGAACCTTAATGTTGTTGATATTAAATTATTTAGAAAACTACGACTATTTTTATCTCATGAATATCAAACGTATTAATAGAAACAATAGACACAAATAGACATATCTTAATCTAAATTCAGTAATAAGACTTGTACCGCATTCTAGAGAAATGCGCATTACATCCTTTAGCAGTTTTCCTGCGCTGCCACAAGATGATACAGAGAACGTTTGCTGAAAAAACGACAGTGATTTTGAAACAACTTCATGAAGTTATTAACATTTTAATCAGCTAGAACTGAACGATCTGATAAGACACTTACGCCTCTCAAAGTTTAAAATGTCTTCGTTTACACAACGGTTACAAATATAGCTCAATCAAATGAGGATTATGAAGCAGTAACATTAGCCATAAAGCAAAATAAGTATGTAGTATCAGTGGGTAATTTGTGTTGATCTTAAAATGGTTAACTTTTTTCTTAGACAGTAAAGTGGATGTACACGATATTCTTGGTTTTTATATGTTTGAGACAGCAGAACTAAGAATCAGCACTGCGTTAACAGAAATTGGCTTCTTATAAATGTCATGATTTAAGGACAACATAACGTGATCAAGCAATTTTTGGTTCCAAGTAAAAAACAATTTTACTTCCAATCTTGTACATATTTTAAATTGAAGCTTATAATGGAATTTATAAAAAACTTTAAATTAAGATGGATTATGTTTTGGTTGTTTGACATGTAAATTTTCTGGGATTAGTACGAAATTAAATTTAATATTTTTTCTTGTTTTAGTTATATTGAAAAAACACAAGCTATATTTCTCGCCAAATTATAAATTATTTAATTAGTCACTATTTATATATTTTAAACGATTTATTATTACATTATACAATAAATGTGTTTGGTGTAATTATGCATGCAACTTAAAAAAAAAAGAAAAATAAATAACGGTTTTGGTTTGATGAATTAATTTAATCTCAATTCTAATTTTGGTTTAAGTAAAAATACGGTTTTAATCCGGTGGTATGTTAAATTTTAACTATAAGAGTTGTTGGCAGGCGAGGCTTTTTTTATATTTTCTACGCTATTATGTCCATTTTCTATGTGTGACATACTAAAATATGCAAATTTTCTAACAAACAAGTAGAGTAAATGATTCTAAAAAAATGTCTATTTTAAGAATATTCACAATAATTAAAGGCTTTAAAAATGTTTAACTGTAATTTATTTAACATAGCAATTTACAATTTGAGTATGTTAACTTAACTTTAAAATTTTATAAATTTAACAAAATAATTACTGATTAATTAACAAAATAAAATTTTTGAGCTTTGTGCAGCAACACTAATAAAATCATTACAGTTCCGTATAAATCATTAATTAAAATTTACATCAGTAACAGCTAATTTAATTTAATTGTTGCATTAAAAATTTATTTAATTAATTTGAGATTGTATTATCTATTCCAAAGTTTATGAAAACACAAAATGGGAATTTTGAATTGTAATTATAAATAATTTAGCTAATGCCTTTTCTATATATTTTATTTATTCATTATTTTTGGCAACATGTTTTAACGTTATAGTCATCGTCAGGCCTATAAAATTAATAACTTAATGGTTAAATCTAAACCTTAAAATATACTTACAATTAATAAATAAATACTATTGAAATATACAAGTTATGTCAAAATGACAATATAAATGAAACGGATTTTAAACAAGATAGGTATATAAAAAATTATTATAATAAGATTAACAAGATAATTAAAATAATAATTTAAAATAAAACAAAAAATGTTAGTTAAGAAAAAGAAAATAATTATCAAAATTAACAACTTCATTTAAACATACACCTGGTTATACATTATAATGTTTAACAATTTCTTTTATTTCTAAAAATTTAGTTTAAGATAGATAAATTAACACTAATATTATTGTTTTTTATGTAAGAAAAATGTTCAGATATTCTTGTTCTAAATTTACGACCGGTTTGTCCAATATAAAAGAATTACAGCTACCACAATTTAATTTGTAAGCACCAAATTAAATTTAGATGAAACAGAAATGTTAATAGTATGCTTTTGCTTTTTAAATAAATTTTGAAATTGAAAAGAACAGCGACCAATGTAAGGAAGAGAAAAATATGTCTTTTTAATGACATCAGTAAGTGGAGTAATAGTTGAAAGGTTTTTAATATTAATAGAATTACAAATTTTGTTTTAAATTTTTTTGATCATATTTAGAGGGTAATTATTATTATTAGCTAAATTATAAATAATATTCAATTTTTTATTAAAATTAAATTTTTCAAGGGGTAATTTGTATATAATCGGTTAAAAAAGAATCTAAAAGATGACATAATGTGTGAAAAAGGATGAATACCGATTTTGTTAGAATTATTAACTTTATTTAAAGATAAATCTAGATAATTAAGAAAGTTATTAGATTCTTTTTTAAAAGTTAATTAATGTTGGGATGTAATAAATTTAGATTAATAAAACAAAGGTCTAAGTCATAATTATTACTTTTAAATATAACCAAAATATCTTTTATAGTAATTAAAACGCTTTTAATCAAATTATTCAAAAAAAAGTTATTATTTATAAGCTACTAACAAAAATTTCAGCAAGTGTTGGTGAAAGATTGTTACCCATAGGTACCTGCTTATTGAATATAAGTATGATTATTAAAAATGAAAAATAATTTATTTAAAGATAATTTTAGACAATTCAGGATCAGGAAGGATAGATTCAAATAGATGTTAACAATATTTTAACATTTTATAAAACACTCCTGTTTCAAAAATTTTATCTTGGTTAAATTAAACTTTACGTTCCCACCTTAACTTTCAATTTCCTTTTTCTATTTCTAATTCACAATCATTAACTGATGAATGAGATAGTTTAACGTTAAATAAAAAATGTTTTTTTATATCTATTAATATTGTTAATTTTTTTCCAAGCATTCCTTTATTAAAATGTCAAAATATTGTTAATGAACATTTATTTGAATCTAACCTTTCCGATCATATGTAAAAAACCTAATATTATTTATAATTTAGCTAATAATAATAATAATTATCTTGTAAATATGATAAAAAACTACAAAATAAAATCTGTAATTCTATTAATATTAAAAACCTTTCAACTCTTACTCCAATTTCTGATACCATTAAAAAGACATATTTTTCTCTTCCTTATATTGGTAGCTTTACTTTTCAATTTCAAAATTTATTAAAAAACGTAATATTAACATTTCTTTTTTATTTAATTTTTTTTAAAAATCTTAACTACTTAATAGTAAAGATAAAGTTTATTTTCTAAATAAATCTGGTGTTTACAAATTAAATTGTGGTAGTTGTGATTCTTTTTATATTGAACAAACCGGTCGTAAATTTCGAACAAAAATTTTGAACATTTTTCTTACATTAAAAACAATAATGTTAGTGTTCATTTATCTAAAAAGTTTTCTTTCGCTAATCATACATTAGAATATAACCACTTTTTGATTATAAAAGTAACTAAAAAATTCTTCATATTTGAAGTAAAAGTCTTAAATTAAATTTTCTAAAAATAAAAGAAATTGTTAAACATTATAATTTACAACCAGATGCGTGTTTAAAAAAAGTTGTTAATTTTGATAATTATTTTCTTTTCCTTAACTAACACTTTTGTTTTATTCTAAATTATTAATTTGATAATCTTGTTAATGTTATTATAGAAATTATACCCATCTTGTTTAAAATTTGTTTAATTTATATTATTATTTTGACATAACTTGTATATTTCTAATTTATTTATTTATTAAAGGTAAGTAAATAGGGTTTAGATTTAAATGTTTAGTTATTAATTTTAGAAGCCTGACGATGACTATAATGTCGAAACATGTATCCAAGAATAATGCATAAGTGATATATTTTGGAAAAACATAAATTAAATTATTTATAATTATTGATTTTAGTTTTTATTAGTAACCAAAATTAGCAATATTTAACTATATATTCGATACAGTATACTTTTTATTACCCTGTGTTTCAAAAATTATAAATTACTTGTACACTTAATTAAAAGTATTATAAAAAAAAAATTTTGATAAAAACAATTTAAATAAAAAAAACTTCACTAGTTTTTTAAATGCGACTTAGTCTAAGTAGATTAATCTTAATTTAATATTACATTATACAATGTTTTTTTAACAACTCTTGGATTTTAAATTCAATTAACGTAAAACTTCTCAAAATTTTTTAAGAATTATATTTCGTTAAATTTATGAATGTTTTATGCAATTGTCTATGAACAGATTTAAAATGTCTGTAGGAACTTGAAAAAATTGTATTCCTCAAAACAGCAACTAAAAACTTAATTTTTGCTGTAAAACTACAAACCGTTTTAAAGATTCATTTTGCTATATATAAATGGCATTTTAACATAAATATTATTTTTTTTAATTTAGTAAAATATGTAATTTAATCTTTCATTTAGATTAAAACACTTATTTCTTAATTTTAAATAATCAATTAAAAATGGTATTTATTTATTAACAACTTTAGCTAGTATTTTAACAAGTTTTTATTAAATTATAATTTTTTTTTAAACAAAGTATATTATAGAAAACATTTTTGCAAATATTTATTAAATTGTAAATATTTATTAGAGATTTCCTTTCATTTTTGTAATTAATGTTTAGGTTCAACAATAATAATATTACAACATTACTAGGAGTTTATTTTGCAAATAACAGCTATTCATTTTTCGATTCAGTTTTTTAGTGTGAATATTGTTGTCTGACAGAATTTCGTCACTATTGATTAAATTTGTCGCGAAGTAGCTTTACACGCTTTTTATAAAGCTTCTTGTTGCGGTAACGTAATGGTATCGAGATTAGACAGCTAAACGATTTTCAATTGATTGATCTCTGTTACAGCGCTCAACACAAGTGATTGCTTTATCACAATTACAAATGCAAATTTTTCAATTTAAAACTCCATTTTGAATTGATAGCGAGCAAATAAATTTCCTTTAGTTCTGTATTTGTTATTTTAAAATGAAAATCTAAAACCACTAGCAAACATCTAGATACTACTAGGTAATTGTTTATGATAGAATAAATTTAAATAGAATTTTACACATTTGCATTTCTTAATCCAAATTAATTAAATTGGAAAATCGATGTTGCTTCGTTACAATAAGAAAAATAAAGAAAAGTATTCAAATACGGAAAATATATCTTAAGGACGTTTCTATGTTTCCACATTACATTCCAATAAAAGATCTAAATCTAATCTTTCTCGTTGCAACTTTGTAATCTGAGTGTCGTAGTTAACCGCCACTTAAGGAAAAGTTATTCTTTTTCTTCTCCCTAGTTTTATCTGTTTCCGGTTGCAATATTACGCTCTTATGCATAATGCATAAAATTCTCTAAATTTAATATTTTTTAATATGTTTTTAATGTCTCATATTTTTCAGATAAAGAACAAGAACCAGTTCGATATTTATTAGATTTGCTAAATTTATGCAAACGCGTATTTACGAAACAGATTTTTAAAGGTCGGTGATCTTTAAAAGAATTTTTATAGGTTTTTTTATAAGACAGTTAAAAGCTAAAAAAAATGAAAAATTCATCATTACCGTTACTTTGATATATTGATACTCGATTTTATGATTATCGAGATAAGGGTCTAAACAGAATAAATATTGATTATATATAATAAAAATAAATTACACTAAAAATATGTTTATCTACTAACTAAACTATGCAAAAAAGTTTAAAAACGAATTAGCAGGTATGTATTATTTAATTAAATTTTTGTCCTTTTTTTAATTTATTCGTTTTTGAAGTGTTAAAATATTTTTTTTAATTAGTTTAATTAAGTTTTTTCCGTTTTTCGTTGATTTTATTTTGACATAATCATAAACTACTGAAACTATGAAATATGTTTTTTTATTATTTTTGTTTTTTTAAGTGTTTTATTTTTGCTGATTTTATGCCCGCTTAATTCAAATAAACTTTGATCATCACCTTGTCAAAGTTTCCATTTCTATAGTAATTTACAAATTACTATCTGCACATACTAAATTACACTATAAGATGACATGTGTAAGTATATTAGGTGTTTGTGGTTTCATCCCACGGTATATTCAAAACCGATTAGAATTACAAATCACTATCTGCAAGTAGTAAATTACACTATGAGATGGCTCTGTCACCATATTTTGTTTATGTTACTTGCATAATTTATTAATATAAAGCTGTAGGCCTGCTAATGCAATTGTGGAAGTATATTAGTGTACTGCCCTTTGCCGAGGAGCTTCAAAATTGTAACGGATGTCCAGTGGTTTACTCTGGTGCGCGGTAGCATATTCACATTTGCATTAACATTTTTTACCGTACAATGTTGTAATAAAAAATTAAAAACACACAATAAAAATAAACGTGCATATTATAAATGATACATTTATTAAAAGCAAAAATTCTTATATACCATGGCAGCAGTCGGAACACAGACCTCTGGGTGTGAGCTTAAATGAAAGTGAAATACACAAGCATGAATTCCTTTAATTTATTTGCAATTTTAACATATTACACTAACTATTTACATTAAAGAAAAAAAGTTAACATTATTTGAATTAAAACAATATTTGGATTAAAACAATATTTGGTTTAAAACAATATTGGAGTTAAAACAATTTTTAGGCGCCAGGCACCTTTAATTGGTGATAAATAAAAAGCATAAAAATCTTATAACTACTAATCGATATCAAATTCAAAAGTAATAAACGTTAAATTTGTTGCGGAGTATGTAGTCCGAAAAGTTTTTGATAATAATTTAATTAATTTGAATTTAAAATGTAATAACGTAGTGGCATAACTTCAAGTTGACTCACTATATATGACGCTATCTGAGATCTTCTATTTATAACACATTCTTTGTTCAAATGATAAGCTTCTTCCAGAACAAAATAACAAATCAAACGAATGTAGATTGGAAAGCAAAAACAGCAGGCATAAACGAAAATATATAAATCCAATGAAGAAAAAATCCAATAACAGAAAAATCCAGTAAATAAAAAAACTCCAATGACGAAAAATAATTAGAATGGTTTTTAATCCACATTAAATCACTTACGTTGGTTTACATACAACGGTCTTGAAATCAATTTCAGATGAATTGCATCATATTACGAAATAACTAAAAATATTGAATTCAATAGAAAAATTTTATCGGAATAAAGATAAACTTACCAGCAATTAGTTGGAAAGAATAAAAATTAATTTGTATGCGTTTTTACGCCATAATTAAGAAAATTGTCTTCCTTGCAGCGCCTAAAGATGGCTTAAACGGAAGTACCAAAGATAGAAGTACGAACAAAAATCGATTGCTCGGTTGATTCAAAGTACGACGCGACGTTGCCAAACTAAAAAATTTAAATGCAAATTAGTTGCAGAAAATAAACGAATGCAAATTTAAATTTTAATTGTAATGAATTCTAACGGGACGTTACAATGTTATACAAAACTTATTAGAATTACGTGGGTCTAAAATCAGCTCGTCAACGTTTCCACTTTAATAGCAATTTCAAATTACTATCTGCGCATTACACTATAGGATGGTTTTGCTATCATATGTTTTGTTTATGTTAATTAAAACTAAGAATGTTTACTTTTATTTTTCCCTTCCCATTGTCAAGAGTCTTCTTTTGATATTAAAACGGCGATTTGTTGCCGTTGTATAGTGCCTTAAAATTAAAGAAATCGTTTGTTGCCATATTTATAACGTTAAAAGGCTTTGTTTTACAGCAAACTTGAGCTAACTGTAGCAAATTTTGCAGCATGATTGTTTTTAAGGTAAGATTCTGTTCGCGTTACTTCTCAATAAGAACATAATCGCTTTCAACTTCTATGTGGGTTTGACCACAAAGCAGGAACCTGTGATTAATAATTTTGCAGTGCTTATGAATCATCCAAAACTAAGCCATGTCAATTATTCTATTTCTGTTTTATGAAGAATAGCTGTCTGACCAGACAGTAAAATCAAACACATTTTCAAAAGGCCAGAAGCCATTTCATTTCCTCAATGTTTTGATTGAGATTCATCCCACATAACGCAGGTTTTAGTGTTCCTAAAAAAATCAGAGATGGTATAATTATAGTATAATTATAATTATACTTGCACAAACTACTGCGTTATCTATTCGTTTGAGCGCATAGCTGCTTTTAGTAGCAGTTGCTAATATTTATCTTCAATGTTATAAATTCAGGTTTTCGCTTTGTGTTTTTCCTTTTGATCTGTACTGGTTATACCACTTTTCAGTTTTTTACAAAGAACAAAAGTTTCTAAAATACTTAGGGTATACATAAACGTGACGACCACGCGGTGAGAACGCGGCTGTAACGCGTAAACATCACAAAACGCCGTAAAAATAAGTACAATTAAAAAAAAAAAATAGAGGTAAAATATGAAAGTATGTTTTAGTGGCAACAAACATATCCCAAAAATTATAAAAATTTGAGTGACATTTCAGTAGATTAAGATAAAATTAGATTATAGTGAAAGTTAAAATCTAAAACTGAAAAACAAAGGTGTAATTGTGAAGTAATAAAAGTGCAAGTGTAACCAAAAAATACAGAAAAAGAAGACGAATCATTTGACATCAGTTAGAAAAAAGAAGACAAAATGGTAGCTTTGTAATAAAGCAGTAAATGAAAACGCGGGAAAAGAAAAGATAAGGCTATCGTGGACAAACGGAAAGGCGATAAGAAAAAAACAACAACGTTTAAGGTAGGCCTAGATAGTAACAACTTAAATATCTAAAAATTTAAATAAAAAAACTAAAACTAAGGGCCAAAATCAACTTTTTAATACCAAAAACAAAAATTTCTATAAAACGGAAATTGGACAAAAAAAAAACGTCGAAATGGGGCGGAAAATAGGCATGTGAGGTGTCAAATGAAAGGATATGATATAGCGAACATGATAAAAAAGGTAGCAAATGAAAAAAAACTCATACAAAGTCAATATAGAACCACAAAAAGCTTATCAATATAAATTTGATAATGTAATAATATAGAAACATATGAACCGATAAGCGTCAAAATATTTGTTGACTAAATACATTTCAGTAGCTATCACTAAAAAAAAAATGAAGCTTATCGGGTTACAAATAAAATTAGGAGACGTTACACAAAATCCATGTGATAAGGAATTTCGAACAATTTTACAAGAGGCACTTAGAAAATAAAGTGACTGAACGTTTTACAAAGAAACCATACGAGGAACAACAATGGAAAAAATGTAGAATATACAGAGGCTCATATGCAAGTGGGAAAAAAATCAATAGTCAATAAAAGCTTAAAACAAAATAAAATCAAGAAAATTAAAATTTCTGAGAAAATGTAACCAGTACTATCGTGATGTCTAGTGTGTGTGAAGTCCCAACTGTGGTCTAGTCAGTGTTTTAGTCTTCAAAAGTGTAAATAAAATACAAAAAAAACATTAAAATTCAAAAAAAAAAAAGCAATGTATTAGTCTTTTATCAGGTTCCCGCAAGGGCATGTTAATTGTAAGGACATGGCTACGAATAAACGGACAATTCTAAACAATAAATTATGGAATTACACACGACAAAAATGAATATTACCGCGCAGGGGAGGGATACCCCAGGGGCGGCAAGGGAGGTGGGAACTCCCGGGTCGTCATTCAGAGACCCTGTTTTCGAGGTAGGCAACCAGGCTTCGAAAATTAGTACCTCGACTGGAACAGAAACAAAAAATACACGCCATGAAAGGAGCTTCTCATGGGGTGGAGAAAAAAAAAGAAAACCGACAGATCTGTCTACTCAAGACGCAATAATATACCGAAGAAGGCCAAATGTAGCAGTTATGGAAATTATAGATACCATAGAAGCAATACAGTCAACCTATAATACTTTAATAAAAACGTTTCGACGAATACCAAGAATGAATTAAAAACGGTTGTAGATAGCCTAGGAAGAAAACTCGAATATTTCAATAAAACAACAATCCAAAACTACCTAGCACAGGAACGATGGGAGAAAACAGAAAAAATGACGATAGAAACTGAGTCACAAACGGACGCATGGAAAGCACACAGCAAAGAAACGAAAGAAATTGCCATACAAACGACGCAATGGACAGCAGAAGGAAAAGAGATGATAGACAGCGTAGAGAATGTAAACACATACGAAGAATGGAAACAAGTAGCCGAGGAAGAATGGGGAGATAGTGCTTATGTACACACAAAAATAGTAGAAGGACACCCACTACAAGAAACTACAGGAACAAGTACACTATGGGTAACAGAAAAGAAGTAGAAGAAAATACTGGACTACAATTAATGATAGAAAAAGTATATCCAGAAATAAACAAAGGAAAAGAAGAAATAGAAAACATGGAGAGAGAAACCAAAACGAAAACAAAAAATAACACCAACATAAAAAAAATTAAAATAATTAGAATTATATATCAAGACCATGAGGAGGACGTATGGAAGAAGCTAGAAACAATAAAATCTGAAACGGAGGAGGACGAAAAAATAATGTTACACAAACTAAAAACGATGAGCGTAAACAGACTAAGAAAAATGGCAGAGTGTATATTCAAAACAAAAAAAAGAATAAACATAATAGTACCAAAGGATACCCAAACACAACAAAGTATAGCTAAGCAAGACATCCAAAAGAAGACCTACGCGTTAGTTGTAGAACAAAAAGAAAAAAAATACGAAGAACTAGTAACAAGAATGAGAACCCAGTTAAAAGATAAAGAAGAAACCGAAAAAATACAAACCATAAGGAGCACCAAAGAAGGAAAATTATTAATAACGATAGATAAAGATGAAAAGGCACTAAACAGAATAAAAGAAGAATTAGAAAAAGGAAACGAAGAAGTTAACGTGAGGAAACTCGGAGAGAGAGTAAAAACAAAAATCTGATTATTAGAGGGATGGATGTAATGACGACAACAAAAGATATAGAAGAAGCAATAAAACAATATGGCAGTGTAGAAAACTTAAAAATAGGGGAGTTTAGGCCCAATAGAAATTACACAAAAACGGTCACAATTCGAGTTCCAGAAGACGAAGCTAATAAAATGATCCAAAAAAAAAAATCAGAATAGCAATGTCGCAAGGTACCCTAGAAGAGCAGCAACGAGCCGTCAGATGCTACAGATGTTGGGAGTATGGGCACAATGCCAAAGACTGTAAGGGAAATGATAGGACAAAATTATGCCACAAATGCGGAAAAGAAGGGCATGAATACAAGGAATGCCAAGAAGAAGAATACTGCCCACTATGCGAGGAGGAGGGTCACAGTGCGGGTAGAGGGAATTGCGCAAGCTGGAGAAATTATATAAAGACAGCTCGAAAACAAAGCAAGGAGATTGGCGAAAAGACTTAGAACTAACTGCAGATAAAGAACTTGTGATATATATAAACTGTGATATAAATGTTGTGACGTCCAGAATCTACGAAAATAAACTGTGATATTTTTTACATATTTTATTTATATATATATATATATATATACATATATCGATTTATTTATTTGTCTACACGCTTATACGTATATCTACAAATTTAGTGATATCTATACAAAACATATATACATATATATTTTTCTATTTCTTCTTCTCTATTTATAAAACAATGAAAAAGGATAATGAAAAAGTAACATGCACTACACAAATAATTAAAAAAACAGAAAAAAGGAAAAACAAAAGCGAAGTAGAAGTAAGAAATATAAAAAAGAAAAAGCAAGGCAAAATAAAAATTGGAACATGGAATATAAGATCAATGATACAACCAGGAAAAATAAGAGATATTGTACAAACTTTAGAAAAATATAAAATAGATATCATAGCAATACAAGAACTGAGATGGGCAGAAGAAGGTGAGATAAACAAGAGTAACTACACGATATTTTGGAACGGAGGAAAAAACAAGGTAACAATGGAACAGGGTTTATAGTAACCCAAAAGCAAATGAAAAATATTATAAAATTTGAAGCTATAAATGACAGAATATCGAAGCTTAGAATAAGAGGACAAATAAGTAATACCACCCTCATATGTGTATATGCACCAACAGAAGTAGATACAAATGAGAAAAAAGAAGATTTTTATGAAAAACTTATAAGAGAATGCGAGAAAACTCCAAAATATGATACTCTAATAATATTAGGAGATCTGAATGCGCAAGTAGGAAAAGAAGATCACATAAAAACTGTAGCGGGAAAAAACACAATACACGAAAAAACTAACGACAATGGAAACAGAATCTGTAATCTAGCAGCTGCAATGAATTTATACTTAGCTAGTACTAAATTTCCCCACCCAACCAAACATAAAATCACATGGAATCACCCAAATCAGGTAACAAAAAGTCAAATTGACCATGTCTTAATAACAAAAAAACTATTAAAAAACATAGAAGATGTTAGATCGTACAGAGGAGCTACTGCAGACACAGATCATGTTCTAGTAATTGCAACCATGAAAGAAAAGAAAAGTATAGCACAAGACAACGTTAAAAACAAGATGAAGAGCAGATGGAATACAGAAAAAATTAAAGACGTAAAGATACAACAAGAACTACAAAAAGGTATAACACAAAAACTCCAACAAAAAATAGATGATGAGCATAAAAAAAGTAAAAATGGAATAGAAGAGGAATGGAATAACATAAAAACAAGTATTTTAGTGACAGCGGAAGAATGGATAGGTGAAAAAAATGGATAAGAGTAAAGAATGGTACGATCAAGAATGTGAAGAAGCATGCAAAACAAAAATGAAAATGGATAAAATGGCTGCAAACAAAAACAGAAGAAGACAAACAATTATATAAAGAAGCAAACGCAATAGCAAGAAATAGATGCAAAAGAAAAAAGGGAATGGAACGAAAATAAGATTAAAAATACAAGAAGAATATAAAAATAGAAATACAAAAATGTTTTATCAAAGAATAAGGCAAGAAAAGAGAAATTATAAAATAAAACCAAGAGGTTTCAAAGATGAAAAAGGCGTCACAAAATATACACAAACTGAAATACAACAAATATGGAGAAACTACTTTGAAAAGCTATTCAGTAGCGAAACACAGACAAATATAAATACACCAGCAAATACAACAGTAGACTTAAAAATACACAAACCAACTCTAGAGGAGGTGAAAAGAGCAATAGAAAATTTAAAAATAACAAAGCAGCCGGAAGTGATAACATAATTGCGGAGTTTATCAAAAACGGAGGTGAAAAACTACATAAAAAATACAAGAATTAATAAGTCAAATATGGAGGGAAGAATATATGCCAGAAGAATGGAGAAAAGGAATAGTAACAACAATACACAAAAAACAAGATATGCAAGAGTGTGAGAATTACGGAGGAATACACCTGTGAAATGTAACCTACAAGATACTGTCAAAATTAATCAAAAATAAATTACAAGAATATGCAGATACTAAAATAGGAGATTACCAACAAGGCTTCAGGCCGGGGAGATCAACGACGGATGCAATATATATATTACAACAAATATTGGAAAAAGCTAATGAATATGACATAACACTACACATATTATTCATAGACTTCAAGCAAGCATTTGATAAAATAATACGAGCTAACATACCGACAGAAATGAAAAAAGGGAGATACCACAAAAGTTAATAAACTTAGTTAAAATGACATTAGAGGACACAACGGCAGTAGTGAAGGTGGGAAATATAACAACAAAAAGCTTTGAAGTAAAGGAAGGAGTAAAGCAAGGAGATACTCTATCAGCTTTAATATTCAATATAGTGCTAGACAATGCAATTAAAAGAACAAAAATAGAAGGTACAATAAACGTCAAAAACACACAAATTATTGCTTACGCCGATGACGTAGTAATCATAAGTAGAACTAAAATAGGAATGATAGATGCTGCCATAAAAATAGACGAGGAAACAAAAAAAATTGGGTTAAGAATCAACGGAGAGAAAACCAAATACTTAAAATATAGTAATAGTAACAAAGAAAAATTTATAAAAGTAGGAAATCATAAAATAGAAAGTGTGCAAAAATTCAAATACTTAGGCACCATTATATACAACAGAAAAAATAAAGATAATGACAAAACCAAACAAAGAATACAAGAGGGATACAGAAGCTACTACGCAAATAAAAAATATATTAACAATAAACATTTAAGCATAAATGCTAAAATCCAGATTTATAAGACTTTGATAAGACCAGTAGTAGTATATGCGTCAGAGACATGGACAATGACAAAAAAAGAAGACGAGGAATTAAGAATTTTTGAAAGAAAAATAATAAGGCAAATTCTGGGACCAATCAACACGGGAGAGAACAAATATAGACCAAGAATGAATTTCGAGATAAGAGACCAAATGAAAGGTGAGGACATCGTTAACTATATAAAATCACAACGAATAAAATGGTTAGGCCACGTAATGAGAAAGGATAAAACGAAAACAATAAGAATAGTAACTGAATGGAAACCAACAGAAAACAGGAAGAGAGGCAAGCCGAAGATCAGATGGATTGACGATGGTGTAGACGACCTAAAAACGTTAGAAATAAAAAACTGGAAAGTAAAATGCCATAACAGAACGGAATGGTCTAGAATCGCAGAAGAAGCAAAGACTAGCAAAAAATTAATATAAATTAAAAAAAAAAAGACAATCGGGAACTAATCCATCCCAAATAACGGATTAAGAAAGCTGAAAAGCAGACATAACTGCACGCGGTTAAAGTTCTGGTTATATATATATACATAAACAATTTATGGCACACATTTACATCTAGTAAACACTCTGTTTCCACTTCTTGCTTCGATAGATTCTCGAATGCGTGCCACAAGTAAACACCACACCATAGTGTTTTTGTCTTATGTTTTTTTTTCACAGTGCAGGTTTTACCTTTTGTTTCTTACTTTCTCGTTCTAATTGTTTCTCATCGGATACATATCTGCCATCAGCGTCAGAGTCATCAGAATTGACAAGTAAGCCATGCAATTGCTCTGGCACTTCTAGTAATAGAACAAAGAGTATGACTTTGTCAGTATTGTTACCAAACTCCATTTGAACATCACCTGAAGCTGCAATATTGTGTTATTACGTAAATACGTACCTATATTATGATGCCGTAATGTAGGAACAGCATTATAAATAAAATTATCTGCGTTTATATTATAGGTTAAAATCTAAAACCACGGGAAAGTTTGTATAATTCTCACAATTCTCATTGTGGGATGGTCTTGCTAAACTAGGAGTATCCTCTATATGCATTAATTTAGCCAGTTGCATGATCTTTAGCGTTCTATTTGCAA
Organism: Aquatica leii; assembly: GCA_035610365.1. Lineage (NCBI taxonomy): Eukaryota > Metazoa > Arthropoda > Insecta > Coleoptera > Lampyridae > Aquatica > Aquatica leii. Next base: position 30,574,221 of record CM069437.1, on the reverse strand, counting down.
TTATCTTATTTGGTTGATTAACTAATTATCTTACGTATAGTTGTGACACATTACAAATCGACAATTGCAATAATTAACACTGCTTAAAGAAAGAAAATATGCAAACACTTACCCCACCAAAGTTTCTTGAAATTGAGTAGTAATTTTCACTATCCCTTAAGTATTTGTAGTCGACAAGAAGCGTAATATGTAAGCTTACGTACGACGATTATGTGCCTAAATCTGGCTTTATTATAATCTTCTTAAACGAAACTTGACGAGTGTTACTGTATTACGTCATAAAAGTTTTTAAAAGTTACAAACGTAAAATTTTAAAACAATTTGCGATTAGAATGTTGAATGTTACAAATTAGAAAAATTATTAATACGGCGAAATCAAATTAATTGACTAACACAAACTTAAGGTTGAAGATAAAAATTATAAGATATAATTAAAACAGTTGTTGTTTAGTACCTTACTTGTCGATAAGTTTGACTAGGAATCAAACGGTAATTACCACATAGAAATTCCATAAACAGCGTCCGGAGGTTCCTAGATCATTCTATATAATCGATATGGACCTTAAAAAAAAGAATTTTTTTCAGTTTAAAACTTATAAAAAGAGAGAACCGTCCTAAACCTTAACCAACCTGCTAACAGTAATTTGCGTAACAAGCGTCGAAAGTACATAACAAAAAGTTTTCACAAACACTTGCTAAATCGTGAATTATACGCTATTGCCGATTAGCGGTTGGTTGAAAATGTAGAGTTCTCGCACATACGATATTCCGATGTTAAGCAGACAGTTCTATAACATTTAAAACGTTTCATATTTTGAATGTTTGTTCAAAACATGCAATGTCAATGTCATTATAAGTTATGTATACAAATCAAAAGTTTCCACGCAACTTCACACACAAATACCGTTTACGGTATTTAGTCGGCTATTTTAGCGAATTTAACGTATACCGGTAATTATTTAGTGTTACGATATTTTGTGCGCATGCGCAGTTGTAGAAACATAGCGTTACCATTTACCGGAAACTCTGCGGGAACTCTCTAGTAGCATAGTTATGCTATGAAATTTTCGATAGGAATAACAAACATTATTTTTTATGTAGCTTTTTGTAAAATCATATTCTTTAAAAAAAACACTAGAAATATGATTGTTGGTACTACATCTGTCAAATTTGCTATTGACTTTAACATCGTTTTTTTCAATTCTAGATCACCTGTTTCTTGCTGGGGTATAAACCATTCGTTTTTAGATTGGTCATTGCTTTATTCACCATTACTAGCACTAGCCTTTTATCATGAAAACCAAATACACTTCTTGCTGCTTATATGTAAGTTTTCCAAATTTTGTTGTCCATAATTGGTTTTCAGATAACAATTTTGCATTTGCAATAAATTAAACACAACTTTACTATTCTGGGTATGATTGCTACTAAACTAAAATAATGTGTTGTCAAATATAAATACTTTTACAATTACCTTAAGAATTAACATGAGTGAAAGACGATCGCAGAGTCATCTCATAGTATAAATTTACTATGCATGGATGATATGGCTATAGAGAATCTGATTTTATACCTGCGTAATTCAAATAAGTTTTAAATAAACCGCGGACTAATATCACAATGTGTAAACATTCTAAGGTAGCAATGTCAATTCAAATGTAAAAATGCCGCCAGAGTAAACTACTAGACGACCGTTTTGCCTTTTTGGGGCTCTTCAGCAGTGGAAAAACACTGTACTCTACTGTCAATACCTTTGTGTACTGTCAATGCATTTGTGAAAGTACAGTATATTGTTCTTCCAACTTTTCTGTAGATAAAATTTATCTATTATTGATTATAAACGATAAAAGTAAAAACACTAGAAATATTTGTTAAAAGTTGTATTAAATGACAAAGCGGTTTGGTTTTAGCTACTTGCTACTCGACGACAACAATTTTTACTTGCAGTTTTTATTGCTAAAGTTTTCTGTTTTTTGTTTCTAAAATTCATCTTTTTAGTGTCTTTTCTTTAAGCTTCTTTTTTGTACTGCTGACTTTATATACGTTTCCTATTTGTCTTCTTCTGATTTTAGACGCGACCATTCAGTAACTTTCTTTGGCCAACATTGTTCTGACATTCTTTTTACTTATCCCGTTTTCATATAATTTGGCGATTAATTGTTTTACTCTCAATGTCTTTTGATCTTATTAGTCTCTTCATAGTAATTTCTGGCATCTTCTCATATTTTATCTCTGTGGTCACATTTCTGCACTGTAAAAAACTATGTTTTTGAAGATACTGTAGAACATTTTTTAATTTGTGTTTTGACTGATACTTTCGTTTCTCCTGTGGCTTTTTGGTGATTTGTTGCCGGTTCTAATTTCTGGTAAAAAAAGGGACTGCGGCGCTAAGGTTTCTATTTCAAATATGTTTAAAAACGAAATTTTTTTCTGATTTTATAGTAGAATAAATTACGTTATGCAATTACAGGTCTATCACAACTATAATACACACATACATTTCAAAGTTTTTTATTTTTATCAGCCGTTGTCTGTTCCAGTTTTCCAAAATTGTGGTAAAATATAGCTGCATTGTATTGTAGAGGTAAAAATAAGTCAATTGGACTTTACTTGTATGTATACTAAAATCCACAGTTTATCCGTGAGAAAAGTTCAAAAAGTTCAGAAATGCGTATAACAAATTTAATGAAATTTGGCAAAAATAAATTTTAGCAGACTACCCTACTTTCAGTAATAAAAAAAAACAAATTTGATTGTAGAAAGATTAAAAACGCTTCTCACTCTTTTTTGATAATTTTCTTAGCGGTGGTAATTCGGCTCTAAGGCTTTTTTAACGGAAAAATTTGCTTATAATTTTTATTTTTAAAGTCTTGTAAAATCTCCGATATATTTAGTTCAAGTTTAATTATAGTATAAACAGGTCGACATGCTATTAGTTCTTAGATTCGGCCAAGGCAACCACCTCAAAAGGGTACGCGTGTATCGAAAGAAGTATCCAAAAAGAAGAATTCCGAATTAAAAAACTTTTGCCCAAATCGAATGACATCTTCGAGAACCAGGAAGCTTGAAATCAGTCAGAAATAACGCTGGGAAATCTTGACAAACCCAAACACTCATTGCGGAAGATGCTGTTCTTCAAAGAACTGATGACAATCCTGAGACCAGTACCAGAACATTGTAAGGAGAGACTGGAATTTGAAAAAACACTGTAAGTCGGATATTTCGAGATCAATTATTTTGTCCATTCCACATTCAGCCAATGCAAAAATTATTTCCATTTGACTAAGCACGTTTAAATTTTTCCAAATTGTTCGGGAGCGCAGAGTAATCAATAACAGATTCCACTATTTTGTTTACTGATGAGTCTTGTTTTACATGTCGTGGCACGACGAACCTACACAATGAGCATATTTATGCAGATAAAAATCCACATGCTATTAAAGGTAAACATTATCAATGAGAATTTAAGTTTAATGTCTGAGTCGCAATTATTTGCAATTTTATGGTTGGGCCGTTCCGATTGCCTGATTGTCTGGATGGAGCTAGTTACCTTCGTTTTCTTCAAGAAAATTTTTCAGAATTAGTAGAAGACTTGCTTCTTAATATGCGCCAAAAAATGTTTTTCATGCACGACGACAAGAAGCACCCTCCGCGATCTCCATATTTAATTCTTCTTGTAAAGAGTGTTAAAAACATAAGCGTAAAAAGTTTACCTTAATAATTCGAAACAACTGTGGAACAGAATTCAAAATGTTTTAAACGCACTACGAGAATAAGACGATGTTTTAAGAAGGGTGCCTTTCAACTTTTTACGTTAAATTGACCTCTGCATTAATGAAGGTGGAGGCCACATTAAACACTTGTTGTCAAAAAAGTTTTGTCTTTGTGTCTACCACCAACTAAATTTGGTATTACAATTTTATTAAACTTGTACTAAAAACATCGGTTATCAGTGTTCAAAACTATGCCAAACACGGAGTTTCTACAAAAATCAAAAAACAAAGCAATGAATAATAAGTTTTAGAGCCGTATTACAACCCTTAAAAAATATTTAAAAAAATACAAGGGGATGAGAACGGTTTTATTTAACCTTTCTACAATTATTTTTAAGTTTATATATATATTAAAAGTAAGATAAAGTTCTAAAACGCATATTTGCCAAATTTCTTTTAATTTGTTACACACAATTCTGAACAGCGTCAAAAAATGTAATTTTTTAAGTACACTTTGAACTCTTCTTGCGGACAAACCATACATTTCGGTATATACATAAATAAGGTTCAATTGACTTATTTTGCAAAATTCATCTCTAACCCAATAGTTTTTGATGTTTTAAGAGAGTCTTTGTGAAACACGATGGCGTACTGATTAAGTTCCGTACGTTTCTATGGAACACGGGCCCGGACCACGAAAGGCCCGGCAGCATACATTACTTTTTGAACATTTTTATTTCAAACACAACACTGATATATTCGTATCAAGTTTTTAAAGCTGTTACTTTAAAATTTTTGTATATTAAATATCAGAGATAACCAATCACACTTATAATTTTACGAGCTCGCACCAACGACTGTTATTAAGGCCTGCCACTGTATCAGTACGCCACTGGTGAAATAACAATATTGTTGATAAACTTTAAGTTGCTAAGTTGCGTCTACAACACTTATATGCGTATTTTTTATCTGTTGTTTAAATACCATAAATAAATAAATATTTAAGAACTAGCGTGACGAGTTGATGAGAGAACGTCGCCCTGTTTCTGATTTTTATAGTATAAAAGTATTATAACAAAGAATATCTTCGATCAACGAACAACGTTAAGTAAAAATTGTATAATTAAGTTCATTACATTAGATAATAATCATTCTTCTTACAGTTTTCAACTTAAATTTTTGAATAATGTCTGATGTAAAATAATTTATGTTATTTACTTTAGATTCACAATTAAAAAATGTATACTAACAATAGAAATATAACTTTTGTAATGCAGAATCACGTAAGCAACGAACAGAAAGAGTGAGTAAAGTTACATTAAAGTGCAAAGCTGGAAAAGGTAAAGATCGTTCTATTATAATATTTATGGAGAGAATTGACGCTACAGCAGTTTGTGTCATCGAACGCAGAAGGTTGTAAATCAACAAATGCACCACATTATCCATCTGCTTCTGTTGAAATCGTATTTTGAGATACGATTTGATGGGGTAAATTCACTATCAGTTAGTACCCAACAAAATGCTGAGTCACATCAAAGTCGTAAAAATACTAAATTCAATTGACATTTTTTGCGTGTGGAAAAAATTTAAACGGTGTTTTTTTTTAATTATTAAAACGTTTTTCACTGTGTGTTGGGTTTTAAAACTTTTAAGACTTTAAATTACTAAATGAAAAATAAATATTAGATGTTTTTAATATAACGTTTTTGCATAACGTTAAATATTTACTTATAGATCTATACAAAGATTTATTATTACAAATGCAAAAAAAATAATAAATTGTACGTAGTGAAAAACTAAATATTTTTATAGAAACTTTATAATTCTTTTAACAACTTTAGATTTATGACGGTATTTGTTTTTTAGTAGTTTGATAATAAATATATTTCAATGCTTTATCTGTTTTATGTTTTGTTTTTAAACAACTCACGTTTTGCATTATGTTATAATTTAATCACGATTATTGTTATAATAGAAAATTTTGGCCTTGTCTAACAAAACAGTATCTATCTAGTTTTAGACTTTTTGGTATTGTTTTCTATTTGAATAGATTTGTATAAATAGTTATTCAAGTACAGTATAAAGTTTCCATTTAAGCTGTTAGATCCAAGATTAATGTGCCCCTCCCGGTTTTGTATTTTAGTTATTACCATAAGCACTTATTCGGCGATTATTGTAAACTTTACTGAAAACTCAGCACAGTATAACGTATCGTACATTTTAAAAACGTTATTGTAAACAAATTTATGTAATTATATTATAATTGGATTGTGTAATAAAATATTTGTTACAGTAAACAAAAACATTTAGAAAACGTATTGCCGTAATAGATAATTTAGTTGTCACAATTTAAACCTGTGCTTTTCAATACATTTAAGAGAACACGCCAGCATAGTCTTGAATTATAAGCATGACATGTAGCAAACTAAGTGGTTTCTAGTGCACGCGTTGACGTTTTTTAACGTTATATTGAAAGCATCAGATTTTGTCACTCTTAATCATTTTCAAAAAACTTTCTCATTTTCACAATATATAGTGTTATATAACAAACGGTAAATTTTTTAAAATATAAATGTTACAAATAATTTTAAAAAAATGTGTTGTAATTATAATTACGTTAATTTGTTTTTGTTTTTTAATATTAAATTTGAGTGTAATTGTTTCTTAATGATACTACGTAAGATTTAACGTTTTTGCATTGTCCTAGTAATCAAAGATGTAAGAAAAAACAAGAAAATTAATAACAAGGCGTTGCAGTAAAGCTTGTTTGCTAGCAGCGAATTTTGTATTAAATTGCTTTTAGTTTTTACCAATTGACTAAAGCACTTAATAACCGTTTAAAATAAAATATCGATTATTTTGTTTTTTGTGGTCAGACAAAAAATTTAATTATTTTAGACTAAATTACTAGTTATGTTAGTTAATCTGTACTTGAATTTGGCATTGTCCTTGCTCAATAACTATGTGTGTAAAACATAGTATTAAATTTAATGATTTAATTTGACTGTATCCTGTTATTCTTATATTAACATTTTGTTTTGTTTTAAAAATTAATTAAAAAATGTAACATTTGTATTATTTTAATATACAGTGTGTTAATGTGAAAATTTTGGATTAGAAAAATATTTACAACAAAAAATAATATTAAACACTCGTTTCGACAATACTGTGGGGGAACCATATAGACATAGTCAGTGGCACACCCTCACTTACCCGTTCACATCCGGACACCCCAACTGCAAAAATGTAAATTTCAACTCCTCACTTATGATACATCGTCGAAAAGGGCTTTAATAATGCCAAAAACGTGACATTCTATTTGACGGTTTTGTAATAATTAGCAAATAATTAGGTTTGGCGAGATGCTGTCAACTCTTAAATTTACAATCTACGAGCGGTTACTGCATTCAATGCAAATCATCTGCATAAAAATGTTTACGTGCAAATTCTTGTGCGGAAATTTGAAGCAACTGGTTCTGTATTAAATATCAAGATAAAGCAGTCAAAAATTTTATATAAAAAGATCCAAATTAAAGTTTTGCATTAAATCGCCATTTGTTTAACAACGTTGCTTCGCAAAGTTGCAGAATTAACGAAAGTGTCAAATCAATCGGTTCAGAAAGTAAGTAAGTAATAGTAGTAAGTAAGAATTTATTTAGTAAAAATATACTAATTTAACATATACTAATACTAATTTTTGCTTAAAAATTATTCTTAACATAATCACTCAGGCCCCTTTTAAATTCATAAACATTTTGCTCGTGCTTAATTTAATCTGGTAAGTCATTATATAATTTTAGACCTTTGTACAAAAGAGAATTTTGTAACTTTGATTTTGAAAGTTTTGGCAATTCGAAGTGACATCGACTTCTTCTGTTATTTGAACGTATATCATAGTTACGTATCACTAATTTTGACATGTAGTTTGGAAGCAAATCATTAATTATTTTGTATACCAACATTAATAAATTGAAATATATCCGCTGTTTCACACTTAACTATTATAAACAATTTAACATTACTGTGATTTTGATATATTTTGAACAATGTAATATAATCTTTATAGCCCTATTTTGTTGTTTCTGTAACCGTTTTAAGTCGACTTCGTAACACATTAAAACATACTACTGCAAAAATCAAAATATGGTGCAATAATTGTTTTATAAACAGTAATTTTGGCATTTATCGTCAATTTGTTAGATATTTTTTCTAATAGGCTAATCTTATTTGCTACTTTTTCTATTACATAATTCACATGGCTTTTAAAATTTAGATTCTGATCTATAACTACTCCTAAATATTTAATTTGTTCAACCTGTTCTAATTCTATGTTTTTAATTTTTATTTTTGTTGTTTCGACATTATTATTTGATATTACCAATGTCTTACTTTTTAGCACATTTAATTTTATTTGTTTGATTGTAACCAATTTGCAATCTATATATACTGGGTGTCCGAAAAGTCTGGACTGGGCCAAATATCTCGAGAACAACAGGTTGGATTAACACGATCGAAACGGAACTTTGTCTTTGTCACAATTATCTACCGAATCCTGTTGTAAAAAACCACCCCCACCCCTCCTAAGGGGGTGAACGTAAGGGTAGTTTAAAAATTTTAAATGGGAACCCCCAATTTTTTTTTCATTTTTGGATTCTTTCATAAATTTTGCGTATGGCCCCAAAATTTCACCCCTAACCATCGCCACCTCTTTTGTCATGTTTATTTTCATTTCGTATTTAATTGAGCATTTAAACTGTCCAATTTCATTTTTATTTCAATCATTTTCTTCATTTTTTCATCCCCTGTTTAGGGGTGGCGGGGGTTGGGGGTGAAATTGTGGGTAGGGTTACATGTTTCTTTTGTCATGTTTATTTTCATTGCGTATTCAATTGAGCATTTAAACTGTCCAGATTCATTTTTATTTAAGTCATTTTGTTTATTGTTTCATCCCCTGTTTAGAGGTGCGGGGGATGGGGGTTACATGTTTCTTTTGACATGTTTATGTACATTGCGGATTTAATTGGGCATTTAAACTGTTTAGTTTCATTTTCATTTAAATCATTTTGTTCATTTTTTCATCCCCTGTCGAGGGGGGCGATGGTTAGGGGTGAAATTTTGGGGCCATACGCAAAATTTATGAAAGAATCCAAAAATGAAAAAAAAATTGGGGGTTCCCATTTAAAATTTTTAAACTACCCTTACGTTCACCCCCTTAGGAGGGGTGGGGGTGGTTTTTTACAACAGGATTCGGTAGATAATTGTGACAAAGACAAAGTTCCGTTTCGATCGTGTTAATCCAACCTGTTGTTCTCGAGATATTTGGCCCAGTCCAGACTTTTCGGACACCCTGTATAAAAATGTTATGTTAGTTTGTGTACGCTTCAAAAACTCAAAAAGTTCTGCACCGATTAAGTTGAAATTTTAACATGATATAAAATCCGCATCAAGGATTGTTTTTATATATTTTTTGCATCAGTCACATATCTGCGACCGCGAGAAAATAATTTTTTTTAACGATCAGCTGTTATCCAGTGACCGCGCCATCTGCCATAAGCTAGGAAAACACTCGCTGACAACCGAAATAATAATGACGCAGTCACATGAGAAACAATTTCGTTCCCAATTACATTGTTTATTTACAAAAAAATTTGCATCTGATTCTGATTATTATACAATCTGAATTAAATATTCACTTAAATGTGTAATAGTGTTGTGATCGAACTGCGCCTTTCACCAAATCGTAAGTAGAGGTTATATTTTATATCAAAGATGGACAGTAAAAATATTATTAACTGACAGGCAAAATAAAAAGACTTATTATAATTCAAGTGAATTTCTAACAGAAGTGAGTGGTTATATCTTTTTTATTACATCTAACACGTGGACGTAATTATAGTATTTAGTAATTATATTATTTATTTTGGATTAACTTCACTTTTAATGTATATAAATATAATTACATTAAATGTCAACCATTCAATCACAATGTGCCAATGCGAGGCGTGGCAGGGTACAGCTAGTAATTTCTAATTCTGAGTTTAGGTTTATAATAGCTGAATGTACATTTTTATCAGTAATTGATACAAAGGTATCGCCTGCAAACCAATTAATATTACAGCACTTAAGATTAAATACTAAATCATTAATATAAATTAAGAAAAGCAATGGCTCTAAGACTGATCCTTGAGCTACACCTACTATTCTGAATTGGAATAGATTCGTAATTTTGGTACGTAGTGGTCTGAGTACGAGATTCTAAGTAAGATTCGAACCATTGAACATCGGTACTTTTTATTCCATATTGGTAAAGTTTATTTATATGTCTTTCTGTGTCGATAGTTTCAAAGGATTTTTTATGATCTAAAAACACTGCTACTACACTATTACCCACGTCGATTTCGGATTTCCATTTTGTCAGCACGAGATTTAATGCTGTTTCACACGAGTGTTTACTTAGAAAACCCGATTGATTTTCACTGATTATATTATTTTGTTTCAGAAAGCACCGTAATTGCCTGATTCTAGTATTTCTTCGTAGACTGGTAATATATACGTCGAAATTCTTCGCATCAACAATTAGGCAATTTTCAATTTAAAGATTTGTTTATTAGGTCTACCATTGCATTACTAATTTCTGGCAATGCATATGTAATAACTTTTTTCGTAATGCGATCCGTTCTTTCTTTTCGCTTAAAATTACTTAAGATTTTTTTCAGATCTGATAAATTAACTTGCTTAAATTTAAAATTAAGGATTGTTTTTAATATTGGAGCCTCTTTGAAGTTTGGTGTAGGGTGGTTTATACTATTATTTATGTGCATAATGCTGCTTACAAAATATTCGTTTAATTGATTTGATATTTCTTACTTCTTACTAATTTCTACTTTGTCAAATATTATACTTTTATAATGTTTAATAATTTTCTACATATTTTGAGGTTGTCCACTATTTTGCTGTATTTTATTTACGTAATATTTATTTTTGCTTATCTTAGTTTTGTTACTAATATTATTTCTTATATTTTTGTAAAGCATCCAGTCATTTTTATTTCCCGTTAATTTAGCAACTTTATAAAGTCTGTCCTTTTCGTTTTGAAGATTACGTAAGTCCATTCTAAACCAGGTGTTACTTCTCTAGTAGCACAACTATATTGATTCGAGATAGGCTATCAATATTGGTGCAACATTAAAATGTAACACTTTTATATATTGTATATATATTGACAAGAATCTATATTCTACATTAGCAACCAATATTGGTCCTAGCTTGGTGACCAATGTGTTTTCTACGTTGGTGACCTATCTAGGTTATACATTGTAAACCAACGTCTATTTTAAAAGTGAAAATTGACAATTATTGTACATTGATAACCTATATTAGTTTTACATTAAAAACCAACATTTATTCTTTATTGGCAACCTGTATTTGTCCTACATTGATCACAAACAATTGTTCTAGATTCAAAACTAATATTTATTTTATATTAAATAGATTACTTGTTAGTAATATATTTTATAATAATTTAGTAACGTATATATTTTTTATTGTCTACAAAAAATATTGACAAATATTTTACATGTATTAAAGTTATTATTTTCAGTAATGAATTAGACAAAAATAAAAAACAAAAGTTATAGTTAATTAAATTAAAAATAAATAATTATCATACCAAAAACAATAATACATAAAACTAACTAAAAAGTTATAATTTTTCGTCGATGCAGCGTTTACCATGAACATCAGTGATAAGATTTTCGAATATTTGTGTCTTGCACTTATTGGAATCGACGTTCAACTGCAACTTTAACAAAAATGAATACTAAATATATTAATTTTAAAGTATATTTACGGCTTACTTAAAATAACTTTGTAAATTTTCATTGTACTACAAAATGATAATTTATTCTTTCTTCTAAAACTTGAGTATAAAGCTATTGCTTCGAGTTTTTTCGTATCGCTATAATACAAATCAAAATTTCTTTCTAAAATTGGTAATTGCAACTTACCTATGTTTTATTTTTTTCGGTTCTTCTAAATCCTCAACATCTTGATTCTTTACTTTTCATCGGCAGTTACATACAATAGCTTAAAACTGATAATTTGCTTTTGAATAGAAGCAATATTTAAACTTTCTGTAATAATCTAGTTATTAAATTTTATATGTATATTAAGTAGGTACTGGGATTTGTTTATTTTAAGAAACGAATTTAATAGATTAGCATTATTATAATGTTATTTATAGAGTTAAACTACTTTTTCAAACTAAAAAATGTTTTTATCTAAACTTGAGTAAACCCAAATTAAAAACTGCAAACATGGCAAGTTATGCAATTAAAAATGAGATTTAATGTTATAATAAAAAATTTATACGTTAAATCTAAGTAGGTACCTGCTGCAGGCACAACTTAGTGGCATAAAGAAAATCGCGTATTTATCAAAAAAATTATTTTTTAATAATTTAAGCAATAAAATTAAAATGTACCTAAGGATAATTGGAGCCGACACTAATGCTTCGCACAAATTTATAGCAAAAGTTGTTTTTGATGGGCCAGGTTTATTCTGTTGATCTTTTATAACGTTTTTTAACAATGGTTGTTTCATAGTTTTTTTAATATTTTTTAAATGTAAACCATTACCCGAGTGTTGTTTTACATGATACTTTTTAGTTGTACCGATCTAAAATAATACATATACTAGTAATTAAAAGCATTTAAATTAAGATAATATAAGTTTACTGATTTTGAACAAACTTGACAAAAAAGGTTTTATCTCGTTGTTAAATTATTGTCCAATTTACTCCACTTTTAATTATTTTCAAATTTTGATTGTTTATAAGCGGCATTTTTTTAAACTTACTCACAGGACAACAGCAATAGACTATCACAATGTAACAATATTACAAGTATTTATAACAAACAAAGAATATTTTAGTCATGTGTTTCAGTCATTAAAAGAACCCACCGGACAGAATTAAAATTATCTATATTTACTTAGGTACTGAATAGACCTATAAATATGATTCATTCCGAAATCCTTCCGGTTTTGTAAATAGTGTTCTATTAAGCCTGCCATTGTACATAATCCTAGTATAAATTCTTACAATAGTTTTTCTCTATAAGCGGCTTTTGTATTTAATAGTTTCTGGAAACCATTATTTAACAAAACATGAAAATCCCTGTTGTTATTTATAGGTTCGTGGTAAGACCTTTTGAGCAAAAAAGGTTAATTATATTATTGTACGTAATTTAAGTAAAATTCTGTAATGCGTTATAGTCATCTACCTGTTAAAACACTGTTTACACAAACTTTTCAAAATTTATATGTAAAAAGGCAATACAAAATAATACTCTTTAAAAAAAAAGACAAAAAGTTAGACAAAAAGGCAAAATAGCCAAGCTTTATGCATGCCTGACTGTCCGCTCTTTAGTGATATCCATCGCTTCTTAAGTTATAATTAGGAATGAAAACATCAAATTCTATCTGTAATTTTTGTCTAAAATGGAGTCGTTAGACAAACGTGCGAACATGTGTCTACGCAAAGTTAAAAAAATCTTTATCCATCAAATGAATTATTATTTATATGAAATAAAATAATAACACTGCTTTAGCTTAAATGCTTGGTGCGGCTTAATAGGTTTATGTTTTCTATCGCAAGAATTTGACTGTAGAGAGACGTCGCGTTTTAGAACCAATTATTAATAATTTTCTGGAGAACCTTCCATCTAAACAAACTGACGTTTTGTAAGACAATGCAGCTTGCACCGTTGGAGTGGTAAATGTCACTGATGACACACAAAACAGTTTTTCTAATGCAATGATTTTTTTCTATTTTTCTTATCATCATCGTCGTTGTAGTGCACTACAAAGGTGCACTATAAAAAACTCCTTAAAAAGTATGTCTGGTACGCAGGAGGATATATAAATTTTTACGTATAAATTTTGCTTTGTTTTCGGCGTTATTTAAAACGATTTTTTTAAAGTTCTCGTATTGTAAATAAACTAATTTTCATTTAAATTTGTAATTAATAGTTTTTTTTTAATTGATTATTTATTGTACAAATTGCATTGTTTGATTTAATTTTACTAGTAAGAGTTTATTTGGTCAGCGCTAAAAACATAAAATAAACAATTTTTTGTTGAAATAAATTTTAAATAACCTGTAATTTTGTAATGTCTCGTTAGAATTCATTGCACTTAAAATTCAATTTGTGCATTTGCTTATTTTATGCAACTAATCTTGCATTTAAATTTATTCAGTTTGGCAACGTCGCGTCGACAATCGACCTTTGTTTGACACTTCCGTTTTTAACCACGTTAGGCTTAGTACGTTTTATGTGATGAAAGAAAGACACTTTGCTTAATAATGACGTAAAAATATATACAAATTAATTTTTCTTCTTTCTAACTAATTACTGGTAAGTCCGATATATTTTTTATTGAATTTAACATTTTCAGTAATTTCGTAATGTGACGCAATACTTTAACAAAGGATTCATACAAGGTTGTTGTAAATAATTTAACGTAAGTGTATCATGTGGAATAAAAACCATTTTAATTATCTATATTTAGGGTCTTTATCTTTATATTTATTGGTCATCATTTTGACTTTTGCAATTTACATTCATCTTTAATTTCGTTAGGATATTTTGATTCGTAATTTTATGGAATTTCAATGTTATTTGGTTCTGGAAGAAAGTTTAACATTTGAGTAAAGATCGGCAATAACGTAACATTTGATTTGGTGAGTCAACTTTGGATTTATTAACTGCATTGTTGAATAATGATTACGCCCTAAATTCAAATTTATGAAATTGTGCCTTATTCAATTATCAAAACTGTTCCAAATAAATATTTTGCAACGTTTATTACTTTTGAATTTAATATCAGTTAATAGTTAGTTATAAGATGTTTAATGTTATTTATTTATCACTAATTTAAAAGTAGTTGACGCCCAAATACTGTTTTTTTATCTCTTTAATGTAAATAGTTAGTGTGCTAATTTTATAGTTAGAAATAAATTATAAGACATTCACACTTGTGTACTTTTGTTTTATTTAAGCTCACACCCACAGGTCTGTGTTCCGACAGCTGCCGTGGTAAAAATAATTTTGTTCTAGTAAATAATAATTTTATATAATTTTTTATATTTTTATTTTGCATCACAATCTTACCTTTTAATTTTTTTTTGGTAAACATGAGTAAGATACATATTAGAAATTTAGAACAATTTGACGGCACAGGTGCCGATAAGGATTATGTAACTTTTCATCATCAAACATTGGTAATAAAATGGAAGTTAGTTTCATGTATCGATCTTAATCAACAGTATGCTGTTGACAAATTTATTATTTAAATGGTTTTTTGTGCAGTGTGGTGTGCAATAAAATATTTTAAGAATTTTTTTATAGAATGGAACGGCAAAAGTTGAGCTCAAGAATATAAGATGTATCGCGGAAAAAAGCGTTGTTACTCAGAAACTGCTTTGTGCATCATATCAGTTCAAGTTAGTGTTTGAGTACACGACAAAAAATGTTTTTTGATTTTATGGATTTAGAATATCAAAACGTTTAAAATTGTTATCTATTTGATGTTTCAAAAGAAATTGTAATTAAAAAAGAATAAAACATTTTAATACAAAGTTAACCCGTTTTATTGATAATACTATTAAAGCTAATAATGCCACCTACAAAATCTGTAAAAAAGCAACGCTATGCAATGGACATGTTATATTACTACAAAACATAAACGGAAAACATAGATAGGAAAGGTGGTAAATCCTTCTATTAGGGAGAAGGCGATAAAAAACACTACTTAAAGTGTTTTTTGAGGCTACATTTTGTAGACCAATGTGTCCACCTCTTCATGCCACTGTATTTAATAAAAACACAACATGGTTGTGCAAACGTAATTGCAGCAAGTAATTACAGCTAGTCAAATATAAAACACAAAACATGTTTACAAAAAACGAAAAAACAAGTAGCGATGATCTGCCAACACACAGTCAGCAGCAGATAAAACTTAACTATTCAAAAATGCAAAATGCCGAAACGAGGTGAAAAATCGAGGTCATGACATTTTTGTGATAAGGTTATTATTATATGTATTAAAATTCACATTGTTGTCATGTGTAGTGATAAAAATTGTCGCAAAAATTAATTTTTTATTGTATTTAGGTTCCATATCTAAGATCGTGGGGTTACTAAATTATGGCCGGTATTAATATGATGCAAAGCGAGAGCTGACTATACTTTTTTGTTTTTGCAATCATATTGATGATTTTTTAATCCGATTAATAATTTTTTGTTTAGTTTGTCCAATATAATATTTATTGCATCCCATGCACCCGATTCTGTATATAACATTGTGTTTATCGTATAATTTTGGTTTATTTCTTGCTTTGGGATAGATTGCGTTGTAAATAGTGTTGTTATTGTAGGTTGCCATTTTTAAGTTGGTGTTATCAAAATCGGAATAAGTTTTTTAGTTAACCCGGGAACGTTTATATTTTAGTATACTCAAAATTAGAAGTTAGTTCAGGTTGATGGCCATGGCATGTAATTAGTGTTCGTATGGAATATTATTTTACTTCATTCAAGTGAAAATACTTTACTAGAATAAAACTGAATATAACAGTTTAGGATAACAAAGTTCATTTTCACGAATGCCACTGTTGAATGATTATTTTATCCTTCTAATCGAAATTTTTACTAATATTAGGTAACTTTAAAACAAGTTTCTTTACGGTTCTACGCGTTGCTTTTGATTTTTTGACTTTTTCTGTTTTTTGATTTCAACTTTTTGTTTTGATTTTTGGCTTGCACTCGGAATGTAATCAGTCCTACAATTTAAAAACCGTGGGATATCTTCATGTTGCTATTCCATGAGTTTTATTTAGTAAGGTGTTTTTACTAATTTTAGTGATTAATTTTTTAGTGTTTATATATTGTGTTGTGTTTAAATTTTAGTAAAATTAATTACTATGTATAATCGTGTAATATAGTAACAATAAATTAAATTTTATTTTATTTAATTAATGAATTTAAAGTTCGCAACAATACTATTTGTAAAAAAGAAATGTTTCTATCAATTATTTATTTAAATACAAAATATTAGAGCACCTTATTAAATTTTGTACTTTGTAATCGAATACTTATTTAACGTGTCAAATTTGGCAAATCGATATCTCGTCATTTTTTTTGGTTTGCAGAGTTTTAAATATAATAATAAAAAATCATACATTTTTTAAATTGCTGGTTTAAAACTTTTTTGAAACGTTTAGTTTGTTGTGTTTAATTTTATTAACAAGTTATACATAAATATAAATAAATTTTCGCATTATGTCAATTATTTTTGACTGATTAAACAGAAATTTTAACAGTATGTAAAATATTAACTGTTATAATTTAAACTGTCTTTAAAAAAGACAACGTTTATTAAATTTTGCAACAGTGTTTGACATAAATTCAATAACCACGTTATAAATTTCACCAAACTAATAATGCAATTAAAATGCGAGTAGTTTGTCATTGGCTATGCAATAGCATCCATAGTATGAATGCGATTAATTACTTAATTACTTCACCAAATTATAAAATTGCATAATTGATGCGATTGCATTTAACTCGTTTTAATTAAACGCATTTTCATGTGGGTTTATAAAACAAAACGTATTATTAAAGATGATAACAAAACGGAAGATGAAATGTACTCAAGTTGTTAACAAACGTGCATATACTTGCACAGGTGTTTCTAAATTAATACCGTGTACCATACAGAATATGCATCATTATTCTAAGCAACTTGCCTAGAATGTATTTAGTTTCATACACAACAATGTTTGAACGAAGCAAACTATGCTCAAAGATATTCGGTCAAGGCTTAAGAGATTGTTATAAGACCACTATAAACACATTCGAGGTGTAAATTTATGACGTATATTTTATAATTAACTTGTTTTATTAGTGATGACAGAAACAGCTTTCATCCTTTATAAAACTGTAATTTTTTAAAAATAATAATACTTTACGTAATGTAGTTTTTTAAATTTTTTAAGATCAACGGTGACAACGTTAGTACGTAAATTTATATAAATAATAATTATTTTAAACTGTAAATTAAATGTTAATAGACGTAAGTTAATATAACTTACTTTTATAACTTACTAAATGTTTGTGTAATAAAAAGTGATCAAATTTTTAACTAAAAGTCTGTCTTTTAGCAACAAAATTAGTTTTGAGTAAATGTAAATCAGCAATATAAATAACCTTCTAATGAATTATTTCTGAACGAGACAATCAAAACATTTAAAAATTTAGTGCAAAATTATGCGAATCGAGAAAAAACAGAAACGTTTTAAATAACTGTACGCAATCAATTTTATAATTTACATTTTTATGTACATATATTTTTTTAATATTAGAATTTCTTAACGCTTTTAGCATGTTTTATGTGCTAGATGAATATTCCATTTCTTTCAATCGTTTTTAGAATTCCAGATTGAAAAAAAGATTTGTGTCTTTTTTTTCTCATATTTTCTTCTGCACTTTTATTGTTTTTATTTTATGTCACTTATTCATCGGCAATTTTTTTAAGCTTAAGTTTTTAGATTTAATCTTAAGAAAATCTTTGAGTTGACTGGCTAATTTCTGTAGAACTTATTATTATTGTATGGTTTAGGTTTTTGTGTCCCATAAAGTTACAGCTTCTACTTTCTGAATAAATTTCAGCTAGATTTATGGGTTTGTTACTTTTAGTTCTATATACTTAGCCCCAAGTGTAAATATCCAGAGTTTACAAGAGCTTGGATATTCGTATAGTATGTAAAACAGGTGTTTCCTCTTCTTCTCTACAGATCTTACATTCAAGATGGTCCTTTACTTTAATATTAGTGAAATGTTTCTCAATTAGACAGTGTCCTATGAAGAATGCGACAACCTATTTTAGTTAGTTTTTACCTAAATTAATTATCTTTAACTCTCTTTCCAGATGGTCCAGGAACTGCAACCAGTGTGAGGTATGTTTTTGCCTTAATAAGTTTTTAATCTTACCTCTGATGGTTTTATATGCTAGACCATAGGCTAGCTCAGGCTCTGTTAGACGAATTTTACATCTTTTTTTGCTAATAGGTTTGCTTTTTCGTTTCCTATGTCTTTTTGCTCAGCTAGTCGTATTAGCAAGTTTACACAATCCTAAAGTGTTCTAGATCGTAGCACTTTTAAAGCAGTGTCTTAATTTAATGTAATATCGCTATTATATCTATTGCTGACTTAACCCAACATTAACAAAAGCAATGAGTTACGCCTCATTTTTTATAAACCGCAAACCATAATTTTTTGAATTTTTTAGATTTCTTAGCTCTGCATTTTTTTAGTAAGTGTCATTTAAACAGTAGCGTAATTTAACTTAAGTAAATTAATACAAAAGCAGTTTCTGGTTTAGTTAGCGCACAGTACCACTATCAACACATTTTTGATAAAATACTCAAGATTTATAATAATAAAAACACTATTTCTTTACGCAAATTTAAATAAATCATTATAAAATGTTGTTTGTATAATGTATTTGATCTAATGATACAGTTTTTACAAATTAACTTTTTAATTTAAATTATTTAAAAAAATAAAAATGTCAACGCGGATTGCTATATTAGTCACAAAATTATTTTTACTTATAATAATAATAATAATAATAATAATGTTTATTGACCTTAACAAAATACATTTTGCGTGGTCAAAAGGATGCAATCAGCAAAGCTGGTTTTCATTGCATCCCATTTTACATATAGATTCCTTTGCTACAATAATTTATTTTTTACTTTTAACTTAAAATTATATAATGAGCTGGTGTTCAATATAGTGTAATACTTATTGAACAGAAATGCGCCTAAGTATTGAAAGGAACCTTTGAATTTTTTACAGTGGTGCTTAGGGATGCGCGCGGTTCGTTTTCTTTGCCCATGTTCACGTTTTATAAAGTCGATGGTAGAATATAAGTAGGCTGGTGTTTTTGACGTAAGAATTTTAAGTGTCAGAAATAACATTATATATCTATCACTTATTCTAAATATTTTGAGTTTATTATAATATGGGGTAACATGATTATGCTTAGGTATAAAAAAAGAAAACCTGAGACAGTTGTTTTGAACAACTTGCAACTTGTCATTTGTCAAGTGACCGTAGTATGTTATTAATCCATACTCAATTGAGCTGAGGACTAAACTGCATGTTAAGTTATATTTAATATGTGCAGGTAAGTAATTTTTAAATTCGTATAAAAGTTTTAATTTGCCATAGCTCAATCGACATTTTGATATTACATGCTCAGCAAAAGTAAGGTCTTGATCAATTATGATTCCCAATATTTTAACCGACTCCGAAAATGTTAACTCCTGTCTCTCTATGATGATACTGGATCTAATGGTATCATAACATTTTTTTCTAACCGATGCTTTGCCGATACAAAGAACTTTGGTCTTTTCTCCGTTTAAAGTTAAACCGTTTTCATCCGACATTGTGATCATTCTTTGAAGATTGTCATTCATTTCCTCAATAGCTTCGTTGAAATTTGAAACCGATGAGTGTATATATAATTGCGTATCATCAGCATACATACTGATTTTGCAATTTTTTGTAAGTAGTTTGTCAAATTCTGTGGTGTATATAATAAACAAAAGTGGCCCTATAATACTGTCTTGCGGTACGCCATTGTCGTTAGGTATTATGGCGGAACATATTGATTTACTATTCAACGAAAGTTTTACAAATTGCTTTCTGTTCTGCAAGTATGATACTAGCCAGGCTAAGGCTTGAGTTGAAAATCTGTAATAGTGTAGTTTTGCAACAAGTAAGGGTCTATTTAAAACATCGAAAGCTTTCGAGTAATCAAGTGCAGCAAATATAGTAACTTCATTATTATCCCAAGATTTTGTAAAGTCGTTGATAATTTTTAGAATATTGGTATTTGTACTGTGCCTAGGTCTGAAGCCGGACTGGAAAAAGGGTAGAATGTTGTTTTTTTCAACAAAATCTGAAATTTGCTTGTAAATCCACTTTTCAAGGACTTTGCTTACAACTGGTAAAATAGATATCGGCCTTAATAAACTATAGCCATCTACTTGATTAACTTTAGGAAGCGGTATAATACACGCAGTTTTCCACTTGTCTGGAAATGTACTTGTATCGATAGAGAAATTTATTATATGTGTGATAATATCTGCACACAATTGGCCAGCTAATTTCAACATAACGATACTAATGTTATCGTTTCCTACAGCACTGGATTTAAAAGAGTTTATTATTTTATTTACTTCCGTACTAGAGATGTGCTTGAATTTTAACTTTTCTGTAATGTTATCGTAGCTGTTTTTATAATAATAGTCAATTATATTATATGGAATGTTTTTAAAAGGAAGAGCTTTAACAAAGTGGTTGTTTATCTTGTTAGGATCGGTAATATTTAATGATATGGTTTTTTGAGTTCGTTTGTGTGGCGAGTTTTGTTTAAAGAAACACCACAATTTTTTAGAGTTGTTTTTTATTTCATTAATTTGATGATTGAAGAAGGCTTTCCTTTCGTGTTTTATTGCCGTAGCTACAAAATTTCGCATTTTCTTATAGGCTGCGAGATCAGCCTGCAGTCCGAAATTTTTGTATTTATTATGAATTTTGTTTCTTTCTTTAATCATAATTTGAATAACTGGTGTTATGTACGGGGGCCCTCGGTTTTTTGGGGTAAACGTTACTATAGGGGCGTGTAAGTCAAACAGATATGCGAAAGCTTCTTGAAAAAATAAATTTTATCGTCTATTTGAGCCATGGTCACTATATCATACTATGGGAAATTATTGACGTCTTCCATAAAAGCATTCCGGTTAAAATTCCGAAATGATTTGCATGTAATTTGCCTGTGTTGGGAGATTATGTGAGATATATCAAGAGTACACGACGTTAACATATGATCACTTATGTTAACGTCTTCACAAACGGCATTCGAGCTTGCCAAATTATCTGACACACAGATAATATCTAGTAGTGACTTAGATATAGTATTGATCCTCGTAGGTTCCTTCACTAATTGCTTAAGGGCAAATACTGAAAAAAAGTTCTCTTATTTAATTGCGTCGTTATTATTGTTCAAAATGTTCACGTTCAAGTCGCCCATAATTATAAGTCTATCCACCTGAGGAGCAACGTAAGTCAAAACGTTTTCAAAGTCTTGAAACCATTTACAACATAAATCTGGTGGCCGATAAAATACACCAATACCATAAGTTATTTTCTTGATGCTTACTTTGATAAAAAGATGTTTGAGTTTAGTCGCGTTGGTGTACTCAATTATCATGACCTTATACCTGAGGTTGCATGAAATGTACATTGCCAAACCGCCTCCCCTGGTGGTACGATCTGCCCGAACTAAATTGAAGTTAGTTACAGCCAGCAAATTATCAAGAACTTTGGGATCTAACCAGGTTTCTGAGATAGCAAAAATGCTAAAATTATTAGTTGCTAATAAAGAGGGCACTTTGCTAAAGGATTATGATAGGGACCTTATATTGATATGCCCTACTCTGAAATCTGACCTCGAGATATATGAACAATTATCTATTTGGGAACAGTGTTCATCACATGTTAGTTTAATAGAGTCATTTACAAGTTTTTTGAATTGAGATTATTACTAGGCTTATGTTTCATTGCATCAATTCCGAACACATTTTGTTTTAATGTGTTAAGCATTTTTGTGTATGCAGTACAATTATTGCGATCCCACGCCGCATGATTGAAGTTACATTCAATTTTTTTCACATTATTGTAGTAAACACAATTTGAGCATTTATATTTGTGTACGTCCTTTACTTTACAGTCGCGAACACCATGGAATTCTGCACAGAGTGGACAAACAGGGGAATTTTTGCGTGGACAGTTTGCCGACGTGTGGTTGAATCCGTTGCACGTAAAACATCTTTTAAGTTCCATACCATCATAGATTGAGCATCCGTCAAAACCAATTAGTATATGTCCAGCCTGAAGCAGTTTATTGTACAGTACTGCATCAGTATTTACAATCACCTGAAATATTTTGGAGTTTCTTTTCACCGGCGAAACAGACAAAATATCACATTTTGTGTCTTCTGAAAAGTATTTACTATTTTGTAATTTCAAGTACTGCATAATAACTTCAGGATCTAGTTCTTCTGTTAAGCCAACAAAGCGTAACTTAATAGACGTTGGATTGAGCTGCTTTAGTTAATAATTCTCAGAAAGATTTTCTTCGGCCTCTTTTAGTAACTTAGCCGATTGTTTGCTGTCTGCACAGCTGACAACTATTCCGCCTTTTTTGGTCGTCTTGACTTGTTTAACTTCGATTTTCGAGGCAATTAAGTTAACCTTGCTGAGAACATCGGACTTGGTTGTGCCAGAATCTTGTTTGTCATTTTTGGGTTTTATTAGAACTTTTGTTGGAGCAGCTGCAGCAGCGATATTTGCATAGGAGCGTTTACTATTAGAAAGATCCACCTTGTTAGCAGTTGCGGTAAATTCATTTATTTTATTGGCAATAGCTCCGAGAGCCTCTTCTTTTAGAACGCTCAAAGTTGATGTTAAATCAGAAATAAGTAGCGACTTCATCTCATTGAGTTTAAGATTAACTTCATTTATTAATGCCTCAGAAAGACAGTGAAATTGCTGATTGCGATCAACGCAGTCTTTACAACGCCAAGTAAGACCGGGATGGTTTTTGAGATAGTTCACCAGTTTAACAGGTAATTCAACACAGGAAAAATGATACGGTTTATTACAAGGCCCTGAACAATTAAGACCTGGTGTTCTTAATGTGAAGTTTTTAGCACACTTGGAACACGGAGGCGGCATTTTTACATGCAAACAGAGTAGCACGTTGACCACTACCTAGACTAATGTTTTGCAGGAATCACTCTGATTATTTATAGTTAGGGATTAGATTAAATTAAAATTAAAATAAAAGTATGTAGAAAATGTTTTCTTCAGCGTATGGTGTGTTGCTTATTCGAAGTTTTCATGTGGGTTTTGTTGTCACTTATTTATTTATCACTTCATGCAATATTGTTAATGTTTGACCTTAAAGATATCAGTCAGTTTGAAATTTTACTCACTATTTGCGATATTTGTTTTCACTTTGTTGTTATCTCCTACTCCTCTGTCCATTACACCATTCTGTCCTTTTTTATGTTGACCACTGCATCCTTCGTGCTTCAGTTGTTTACGTCGTATAAATTAAAAATTAAAATACACCACAATTATTATAAAAAACAACAAAATATCACGGAGCAAAACAAACAAACTTTAAGTTTATAATCAAAGTTAGACTATATTTATTATTATATATTATGCACAAACAAGGTTTTAGTTCTAATTTTTAAAAACTTAAGAAAGTTTTTTATTTTATAACTTAAGAGCTTTGTTTCAGACTATAAACTGACTTAATATAAAAAAAATCATTTAAGAATGTTGATAAAGCAAACAATGATTTTAAACATGAGTGAAATACGACGGCAGAGCCTTCTAATAGTATAAATTTAGTATGCATGAATATTAGTATGTAAATGGCTATAGAAACAAAAACATTGTAAGCTGATTTTTTACCCGCGTAATTCAAATAAATTTTGAATAAACCGCGGGCTAAAACCACAAAGTATAATCATTGTAAGGTAACAACGTTTCCATCTCTATATCCATTTACATAATAATAATCTTAAATAATAAATAAATTAATTAATGTTAACTACATAAGTCTCAAAATTTATGCTTTTTTTATAGTTCAAACCATTTAAATAAAACTGGTCGTTCCGTTATCACGAATATTTCAGAACATAATTGTTGTATAAATAAAAAACATATTTCCAAGTCTGCTGTTCATGAACATTATTTTACGACATACTACAATATAGATTTTGAAAACGCTTCGGTTATTGCAAAAACTTCATTCGTTTTCAATAGGAAAGTCCGAAAAAGCATATAAATCATCAAACGCCCCAATAACTTGAATCGTAACAACGGTATTGAACCAAAAAGACAATTTTGGTTCTCGGTTGTTACTGGTTTCTTAATGACACGCCCTCTTTTGAACGTGACCCTTCTCCACTCAAGCTCACCACGACGATACTTTTTCTATAAATACTTTTTCTTAAGTCACTATTCCCCTCCGATCTGTCAAAGTCAAAGTTGACATTAATTTCTTTCTAATTTAAAATATATTTTCACATATATTTTACAAAGTTTAATATTGTTATTACGTTATTGTTGTTCGCCGTATTACCTTTGCAAGTTCTGTTGTTTCATGTTATCTAATTTAGAAAACATGTTCCAAGCTTTTTTGTCGATGTTTCAGCAAGAATTATTGAGTAGTATGAAAAAACTACTATCCAAATTTTCTGAAGACCTAGTTCATGACCCTCCCACTAGTACTGATGATGAAAGTTTTTAACCAATAAGAAAAAAAAACTCTTGTTTTCATTGAATCCCAAATAAGTATTAAAAAAGATACTATTAAGTCAGGTTAGTTGCACCCTTGAATATTAAACGCCTTCTACTTCAAAATTCACTCAAATAACGCAAGCCAATAAAAAAAAATATAAAAAGTGTAATCCAACCATCTACAAACCCATCAACAACAAAAACGATAATGACGTTCACCAATAATTATGTGGGAAAAGTTGTTGGGTCCTTCTACTTCAGCATTTTTTGATACCAATACGATCAAGTTTACCAACGTTGTCAATGTTAATGATGATATCAAAATCACTCTTGCGTCTGTTTCGGACGACCGTGCCATGATAAGTTTAATGGCAAAGAAAAATATTCCTAATGACACGTATGCACATCTCAGTGACAAGCTGTTTAAAATAGTAATTTGAGGTGTTCCAGAAACTACTCTAACAGATACGATCCTAAACGGATTAACAGCAATTAATTTTACACCTACTAAAGCCATTCAATTGCACAAATCATACATAGTTTCTATGTCCCTCTTTTTAATGCTACTTCGAAGAGAACAAAATTTTATTTTTAACCTGGCTTATTGTTGTCGAGTTTCTATTTAGGTAGAAAATCTAATTTTAAAGCGCCGATTGCATCGGACTTGTGACCTACCTGCCAAATGTGCTAATGTTTTGCTGCTACTAAGCACACATTCTCTTCCGCAGTACAAAAATCTCCTGCATAGAATAACCTTCAAATTACCTTGACTATTTTATTTCCTTCACTTCAATTAACCAAAGAAGTGCCTTTAGGTACTCATCAATTACGAATAAATAATGCAACGATTGATATATCATTCTCTCAGCCTAATAAACATGCTCAAATTGCAGGTGACATATTAACAACTTTTAGTCAGTACAAACCTACCAAAATGTCAACCTCAGCTTTCTTACAGTAACAATTTCTGAAATATACTGTTCAATGAACAATTATGGCAAATAAATCAAATATTACATCCCTGAATGTATCTTTCTGGAACTGCAATAGTTTTCAGTATACAACAACTGAAATTCATCACTTTCTTAATCAGTACGAAATCGATGCTTTTATCGGAAACTCTCCTCAATGCTTGCCATAACCCCAAAATTCTTAATTATACGTTTTAACGCACCGACCGTAACAATAAAGGCGGTGGCACCGGTATTTTTGTTAAAAAATCTCTTGAGCATCATCAACTATCAAACTTTGTATGTGATCATATAGAATCAACGTCAATATTGATTGAAACTGCTGTCGGCAATATTAGAGTTCTCTCATGTTACAAACCATCTAATTATCCAATGACTGACTATCTGTTATTTCTTCACCATCAACCTTTCGTTGCATCAAGAGACTTCAATAATAAACAAATTGCTTGGAATAGTCGTGTATGCAATCCAATTGCCGCAAACTATGGAAAACAATCCTCAATTATTAATTACTGCACTAATAAAACCTACGTACTTCCATGACACTTGCCGCCCGGACATTTTGGATATAGCAGTCCTTTAGAACATTTCTTTTTTCTTACCATTTACTCTATTCCTAAACTTATATCAGATCACAACTCCGTTATAATGCATTTTTTTAACGTTTACAACAGATTCTGCACGCAATTTACGTTTTCATACCGATTGGTCTAGATTTAGTCAATTACTAATTGATCATTTTGGCCGAATCTTATTTATTCAATTGGAAAAATGCCTTGATATTAACAGTGTTTTTTTAATTAGCAGTCATTAATTCCCATAACCTCACTACCACTTCAACTACTAACAAATGTTCAAATTATATACTTATTCATACCAAATAGTTAGTCCGTCGCAAAAACCGCGTTAAACATTCATATCAACGATTTCTTAACCCCCAATACAAAAGAAAACTAAACAAGTTAAAGTACGTCTAGTTCTACAAAATTACAAAAACAAGCCCTGGAAAAATAAGTTAGACTCTTTAAATCGTGACTCCCATTCATTTTGGAGCATACAAAAAAATTTGCGTAACGTTTTATCTAAAATTGGTCCACCAATTAACTCTGCAAACGGTTTAGTTTACTCTTTTGCTGAGAAATCAGAGTCACACATTGATAATCTCGAGCTACAATGCTCTCCCAACTACTAAATCGCCGATCTTGTCCGTACGGATAGAATAAACTCCAACGTTGTTATATTTCTATCGCAAAATCATTTGATCCACTTGTTACAAGCTTTATGTCTTACAAACCTTGCACGGCCAACTCACACAGTCGGAGGTAGGGGAGGTTCACAGGAAGTATGCTTAAGGGCGCCAGAGCTGATCCAAGATAACACTTCTGCCTCGCTCACGACAGACGATCCAAACTTGTAACCCAATTGGAGGTTTGTAATCCTTATACTCTGATGTTCGAGTAGCCAAAATTAGTTAATAGATAACGATAACTACAGGAGAGAGAAAACTAACAATTATAATCACTTTAATGTGAGAATGTCAAATATTAACAAGAGTATATGAAATTTCTGCACTCATCCATACTTGAAAGATTTTTAAGTATAATTAACAAATATCACAGCTTTAACTTAGTAGTGTAGCAAATTGACAGCTATACATTAAATTCTCAAATCATAAATACTAGAAGTACTAACAATTATCGTTAACAAGTGTAGAAAACTTTGATTTCGCAACACATAAGATTTACAGGATTATATCGAAGATTTAGTACATGAATTCCCGCAGTATCGGCA
Organism: Aquatica leii; assembly: GCA_035610365.1. Taxonomy (NCBI): domain Eukaryota; kingdom Metazoa; phylum Arthropoda; class Insecta; order Coleoptera; family Lampyridae; genus Aquatica; species Aquatica leii. The sequence continues at coordinate 30,546,300 of CM069437.1, read as the reverse complement.
ACACACAATACACATTTAAATTATGTCGAAGTAAATATTCTTCACACACACACAGTATGCAATACAGTAAAGTGAATGATTACAGTTACCTTGTTGGTAGATAAGCAATACATAAATTTACGATCGTTAATATGAATCAAAATTCTGTGAGTAATTTTTGTGACAACGATATACAAAAAAAATTAATTAAATCGACTCACCGGAAGTCCAGTTTCCACTATCGTGAAGAAAACATTTTCCCTCTCTAGTGGCCTGTAATAATTATTTAAACGCAAATCGTGTCACACACCAACTCACAAAGAATAATAAGCTAAAAAAATTAGTATTAATAATCCATTAAGTATTGTATAAAAACCCGGTGTATCGAATACTGTAAGTAGCAATTTAGAACAGGTGGCTGATAACACAATCGACTTCTATTTCCAAATCAGCATCCACGACGCAACGTTCGATGAGACCTCGATGTTACTTAAATAGCAGGCCCTCACAACAGCTTATACGCTCGGTAGTATTATTCATTAATGGTACTTATGCATCCTAATTGCTGCTTGAAATCCACAATGGCGGACAACGTGGTAGAAACCGGCTATCACATGAATATAGAAATTACGAAGGACCCTTAATAGATTTAAGACAAAAATATCTTACCCTGTGCCGAAAGAATCGTAATAAATTTGCAATCGCCTTATAAATTTATGTTCATCACCCGTGATGTTCTTAAAAATTTAAGAATCAATTCGAAAACCTCGGCACCGGCCCGTTACTGTAGTTGACAGCTTCACGATTTTGTCGTCAAATGACAGTCACGAAAAAAAAAATAGGTAGAGGGCGTCAAAACCGGAATCTAATTTTAATTCATCTACAGGGTATTCCGTAATGAAAATTTCGTACGTAACACACTACTTTCTCTAGCCTCTAGGTTTGAAATTTCAAAAATGATATGATTTTTTAAAAATCGTAAAGCTCCTGGTCATGATAAATTATAAGTTAAATTATTAAAAAGTTTCCTCAGAAAGCAATAATGTTCTCGCCGCTATCGTCAATCGCTATTTTCTACGTTGCTGAAAAATAGCTTATGTAATAGTACTTCTAAAACCTTTAAAAAATCACAAATTTTCACAAAATTATCGTCCGATAAGTCTTCTTCTCCAAAACTGCCAAAAGAATCATTTTCTCTCAATTGAACTTAAAAAATTTCCGCTTAAAAACTTTTCTGGACAAGAAATTTGCCTTTTGCTCTAGCATTCTACAATTGAACAACTTCTCAGAGTCACAGAATTTTGTTACTATTTCATGTTCAACAATCAAGCCACAGGAGCATTCTTTTAAGACGTTTCAAAAGCATTTAATGGAGTTTTGCACTACGGCTTTGTTTACAAATTAATTTTGGTAAATCCTTAATTAGTACGCATTATCTATACCTTTATCTCTCATTGTCATTTCCGCATTATATCACATAATGTCTCGTCTTCAATCAGGCCCTTAACAGCAGGAGTTCTGTAAGACTCCCAAACTCCCCAATATTCTAGGAAACTTAAAAATTATCCTTACGGTCAACTTACCATTTTTAATAATCAAATGCCGCCAAGTATCTTGGCGTGATATTAGATAAACGGTCAACCTTTTCTACCCATGTCGAATCCGCCGTCAATAAAGGTCGTAGTTCTCTTAAATCTTTCGTTTCTCTTTTCTGTCGCAAAAACGAATTAAACCCAAAAAACAAAATTCTTTTGTATAAAACTATTATAAATCTTATTATGCTATTTGTCTCACCTGTCTGTGGTCAAACCGAAAATTCCCAAATAAACAAAATTCAAATTGCCAAAAATAAATCTTTGAGACTATCCTTCAGCGCATCCTGGTTCGCCAGGAACAAAAATTTTTACCGTGATGCCAATCTCCCTCTTATTAAATAGCAAATATTAACAAAATCAAAATTTTCCAAAAGTTCAATTCATCCAAACCCACTTATAAGAAATTCTACAAAGTACAACGAATCACACAGCAAAATTAAACGCTTAACAACAATTTTATTCAAAAATTAATAAACCCATCCGTGTCCTATAATAATCCTATTTAAACATATAAATAATATTTCACAAGGCGACGGGGTAAAAAAAATTCCTGGGGCATCTGAAAGAAGCAGATTAGATTAAACCTTTTTCATGAAGTTTAGAAGCTGGCGTGGTTCACAAGTTGATTGCTTAACTCTGTAATGATTCTTTATTAGATTCAGATGAAGTCTCTTACAAAAGTGGGTAAAACGTTGACAATTTTGGTTACAAATTATATCGGAGATATGCTTAAAAACCTAGAAGGATTATAAAGTAATACAATGTTTATTACAGTTCCAGAGTTTCAAAACATTCGTAGACATTTTGGATTGTTTGGGATATTGTTTGCAAGGAAAACATTTTAAACAATGATTTTTAATAAATGAATGTTTTGTCAATCTCATACTAGAACGATTTCTGATGCCATTCTTATTTTCTTCTTGTGATAGGATTCTACTCCATTATTTTCCTAATTTATCGTTTTTTGTCTTTTTTCAGACGAACCTATACCACATTAACTTTCTTTCTTCTATGTAGCGAAGGGTGTCTTTTTTAATTCTTATGCTTTTTCTGATGGTTACATTTCTACGTTTTTTAAGGTCTATAAATAAATGAATTTTTCCGCAGTTCTACTTGACCTTTTCTTATTTTTGTGTGTTTAATTTATTTTCCAACTGTTTTTTCTTATGTTTGTTCTATTAATGCTATTTGGCTTAGAACTCTGTAGTGCTTGCATAATTTATATATATTTTTTTTAATATAGATGTGATATATGCTTTTGTCTAATCATCTGGTTTTTTTTCGATTGATTGCTCTCTGGAACAAATTTTTTATGATGCATAACAATAACTATTTTTAAATATACATTGATGTTATATATGCTTTTGTTTATTCATCTGGTATTTTTTCCTATTGATCGCTTTCTGGAATATATTTTTCATTACAAAAAACAATTTCTGTGATCTATACTTTATCAGTTCCGGTCCAATTTTTTTGGGGTTTTCTAACTTGTTATCCTTCATTGATTTGATTGCTGTTCTAACTTTTTCCAGACTTATTAATATCTGTAATTTTGCATTGTTTTCAGTTTGTTTTAGTCAGCAGGTTTTGGTTGTACTTTTTCCATTGATCTATTTGTACACATGGCATATTATACAATTTTTTGCTGTATAATTTTTTTAACGCAAATACAGCCATAAAGAAGTTCTTTGATGTTTTACGTCTAATTTTTTAAGGTTTTTATACTTATATTCTTGTATGTTTCAAGTGTCAAAGATTTTTTTTAATTCTAGTTTAATTCGCTAAACAAATTATGAATCATTTTTACAATTTTTTGCAGTTCTGCAGCTAACTCAGTCAATGAAAGAAAATTTAACACAATGTACAATTTTTACTACGTAAGTCTCCAAGGTCACAGCTAAAAAAAGCACTGTATACATTCAACATTACTTTTTGTTTATCTTCTTAGAATTACTATAAAGCTAATTTGTTTTAATATTTTTCATACTTCATAATACGGTTCTATCATAAATAAATAAATAACACTAACAAAATTTATAAATATCAACGTAAAAACGCAAGTCATTTAAAAATGTATAACGTTCCTATATTGATAAAATAAAAAAGTCTTTTTTTTCTTATTTAAATTTCAATTTTATATAACGAGCCTAACGTTCAACGTGCAATTCAGGTCCATACATCTTTATAAGGACATACGGATTGAAAAATAAATACATTGAAAGATGGAAAACCTAGTTTTGATATTTTCAATTTCACGGATTACTTCACCATTATAGCTTCGGGATTTTATCCTTATTTCATGCTGGTGAATACTTGCGTGTACTTTCAATCTTGAAGGCAATTTTTTTAAACTAAAACAAAAGTAGCAAACAAAATTTGACAAATACATTTTTAATTTGACTTCGAATTGTTTTTGGGAAAACATTTTTTACGATCGAAAACATGTTACAACCAAAAGTTAACATGGCACTTACAAACGTTATCTTAATAAAAGTAAACGCACGTTGTTTTGACAACTTTTTGTGATAAACTTATGAGTAGCTTGTAAAGAGATTAGAATTTTGTTAAGTTTTTTTATAATATAACTTAAAGCGAAGTATAGAGATAATGCATCTAAATGTACAATACCATATTTCATAACATTTCGCTTGGGAGTTTCAGCCAACTCAGAATAAAAATAACACTTTTTCAGCACCATTTTTCTTACATAATAGATGGTGTAATGTATCTGTAATTTTTTAAACGTTTTTTTTTATAAAACTATGATACTGTATACAAAAAATAAATATTGATTAAAACGTATTCTATTTAAAACTAGAAAAAAAAACTATTAAATTTTTAATTAAGAAAATTATTGGTGCATAATAAATTTCGGACGGATTCGTTTTAATAAAGTTACTAAATACAACTGATTTCAGTATTTTAATTACCGGTCTTGCATACTTAAAGATATATCAAAGTTATATTTAAATAGTTATTTAGTATTTTACGTTAGTTTATAAGTTTTACTTTTAAAGTAATGTTTTCTTAAAGTTTTATTAGTGTACTTACAACTATTTTGGTAGGATTTTGTAAACAATTTTAATTGTCAACTATTTATGTTTGTACACATTTTTTAACATTCTTTTCTTCCAAGAACTTATCTTTCAACTGTTTCTGTTTATTTACCACATTTAACACATTTAGATCTCTATCGTCTTGTAAATCCGACTCTATCTAGACATTTTTCATCTTGCGTTTAATATGTTGTTCTAAAGCTTAACTTAATTTTACACTAAGCTTTCTACGTTTAATACTTTGTTTAATTTATAATATTTGCATTTTGACTTTTGATAAGAATTTTATCTTAACCCTTATGTCAATAACCGGGTACCCGGGTGCCCACCTGTATGTTTCATCTAAGATTGTTTACAATTCCGCTAAAATATTTTTAAACCGTACAAGATCCTCGTTATTTAGTCGATTTCTTATTGATTTATGTATTTAAATTTAAAAAAAAATTTTTTTTTAATAGCTAAAAACTACTCTAAAGTTGACTATACGCTTGTTCAATAACCGGGTACCCGGGTGTCCACATATAAAAAACTTATATTTAACGGATTAAAACTAGAATAAAAAGATAAATACATGTTATAAAAAATGTAATTTAATAAAATGGTATTATTTATAGCATTTTATACCATTTTTTATTGTTTCTGCATGCTCAGCGCAAAAAGGTTTTTTAGAGTTTGAAGAGCATTTTCGAGTTTTCCTTAGCTTTCTAACGTTACCTTTGTAGCAAATGTAACGTGATTCAACAACTTTGTTTCTTCCTGATGAATCTAGCTCAATTTGTGAGATACTTGGTTGCGAAGTACTTCACTAATACACATTTCAGCATGGACTTCTTGTGACGACGTTTGTAACATACATTCAACGGCAAATATACTCAATTTTTTTTTACAATGTATTTTTTACAAGATAATAAACAAAATACTTATTGTTACAACTTAGTTAAAATTTAAAAATGCAACAAATTCCATATCATTCAAAGTATAACACAAAACTAAATTTACCGTTGTCGGACAAAACCTGTTCAAATTGCAAAGTAATAAATAAAAAAAATCCATTTAGAATTTACAGATGTTGTAATACACCTAATATTTTAAATGGTACAAATTTTTGAGAAGAAAGTTATACATTAAAATTTTGCCGTTTTAATGAATCCTAGATCAAAATACGCGAGTGGGTACCCGGGTACCCGGTTATTGAACAACGTAAAAATTTTTGGTTATTGACATAAGGGTTAAATAAATTAAATACAATATGATTAACTTTTGTCAGAGAACAGTTTTTATGTGGTCGTACAACGTTTCTTCTTCCGCTACTATGTTAATAATTGCATTAATTGAAATTCTTTTTTTAATTACTAGTATATTTATTTAATTTATCTAAGTTATCTGTTTATTTTTGTAATTTGTTTTAATGCTATACTTTCTGTCGTTTTTAATATTTTTTTGTCTTAAATTGTATTATGCTCATAACTTATTTACTTATCTTTGATTTTATTTCTGTATTGATGTCTTTATTTCTGTTTTTTGTATCGGATTATTGTTTTTTTACATTTTCGCAGCTGCATAATATAGCAAAAAATGGATATCTTCTTAAATTGACTAACAAAGATCAAGTGAAAAGCCAGCTTAAAACTTAAAAAAATTATAGTACAATTATTAAAATTCTTTAAAAAAATTTTTAGTCTTATAAGTTTCGGCTGAATCAAAACTTTGCGTAAGAAAAAATATATGGACATTTAGTGTTAATTGCAACGGCAATCATTTTGCGAACTACTATATGAGTTGTTAAATTTAAAAGCAATTGCAACAGAAACTTTACCAAGTTTTGCACCACAGGATCACTAACATTTTGTCAAAAATGATAACTTATCGTTTCAAGTACACACAATGAAATGATTTCAAATTGTACTAAAAAGAAATATTAAAATCGATTGAATTTGCTTACAATTGTTGGCAACAAATTAGCGTACTGGCTAAAGTACTTCAAATTTCAACTTAGAACACCAACTCAACATGCTCAAATAACGTATCAGTTTTTACAAATCAATAAAATCAATTTAATTCTAATTTTAAAAGTCTATCTTTCAAAAAAATTACAAATACACACAAAAGCTTATGGAATTACAACAATTATCATCAAACACTATAAAGCAAAGCAATACTTCTGCAAATACCTATAAACAACAAACATTGCCAATGTTTTGCTCAAGAGGCGTTATCAAGGTGTGAGAAAATCAAAAAACTTAAAAATTTAATTAACAGCTGGTTAAAAACTTCTAACAAGTTATATAATCAATTAATGGTGATTAAATCCTTCAAAGTAGGAGAGGGCGATGGATTACACTACTCTATGTAATTTTTCAAGGCGACGTTTCGTGGAACAAGTGTCTACTTCCTCAGGCCACTGTATTTTAAAACCAACAAATTAATACAACATATATAAAACAAAGGTAAATTTAAACAATACTTAAGGTTAAACTATACAATTTTTATTATCTTTTAGGATGAATAAAAAAACTATGATGTAAGAAAAACATAAAAAACTACTTACAAAAAACTTTCAAAACAAGTAGCGATAAATTCGCCAAACACAGTCAATGTTACAAATAATAATAAATAACACTAAACATAAATTATAATTGATTTAAAAAACAAACAATAGTTGGAACAACTCACAAACATCGCAAAGACCAAAAACAAACTAACCAAAAATGTTGGCACTGAAAGGAATAGATAAAAGTCGAGGTCATGACATTTTATTGATTAAGTTATTATAAACAGTACTAAGATTGTTAGTATCTGTATTAAAATTTAAGTTGTTGTTATGTTTTGTGATAAAAATCATCTCAGATATCAATCTCTTATTATATCTGGGCTCCACATCTAAGATAGGGTTACAAAAATCGAAATTGTGACCAGTATCAATATGATGCAAAGCAAGAGCCGATTCTGCTTTTTTGTTTTTGCAATCGTATTGATGATTTTTAATCCGATTGATAGTTTTTTGTTTTGTTTGCCCTATGTAACATTTGTTGCATCCCATGCACTCGATTCTGTATATAACATTGTGTTTGTCATATAACTTAGTTTTGTCTTTCGTTTTAGAATAAATGGTGTTGTAAATAGTGTTGTTATTGTAGGTCGCTATTTTCAAATTAGTATTTTTTAAAATCGAAATTAGTTTTTTAGTTAACTCCGGAACGTTTATGATTTTAGTATACTCACAATTAGAAGTTGTGTTAGTTTGGGTCGATGGTGATGGCAAGCTATTGCTGTTGTTCGTATGGAATAATATTTTATTTATTAGATTCTTAGGATAATTGTTATTTTTTAAGATGTTTTTTAAGATGTTAAGGTTTTTACTGTGCAATTGTGAACTACTTAAACTAATGTTTTTGTTTTTCATAGATTTGATTATGTTAATTTTTAGATGGTGTGCATGTTTTGAAAAATAATTAATGGTACGATTGGATGCTATCGGTTTCGTGTACCAGTATGTTAGTATAGAATTGTTCTGTTTGATTAACCTAATATCTAAAAATGGAAGAGAGCCATTAATTTCGACCTCGTGAGTAAAACTTAGATGTGGATCATAGCTATTAAAAATGTTTAACGTATTGAGAATTTCGTTTTAAGGATTTAATCACCATTAATCAATATTCTTAGGAGGTTCAATTTTTAGCTTTATATAATCAACTTGTAAACTAAACGTTATAATCTTTAGAAATAACTCTGGTCGTAGAAACTGTAATGAAAAATAAAAATATGTAAAATTATATATATTATTATTAGAACAAAATTATTTTTACCACGGCAGCTGTCAGAACACAGACTGGGTGTGAGCTTGAATGAAAAAAAGTACATAGGTGTAAATTTCTGATAATCTATTTGTAACTATAAAATTACTACACTAACTATTTACATTAAAGAAAAAAATAGTTTTTGGGCGCCAACCACTTTTAAATCTTATACTAACCATTAACTGACATAAAATTCTAAGGTAATAAACGCTGCAAAGTATGTATTTTGAACAGTTTTTGATAATTGAATAAAGCACAATTTTATTAGTTTGAATTTAAAGCGTAATCATTAATCAACACGCAGTTAACAAAACCAAAGCTGACTCACCAATATCAAATGTTACGGTATTGCAGATCTAGTAATAGCACATTTTTCAGTCAAATGTTAAGCTTTCTTCCAAAACAAAATAACATCGAAATTTCATGAAATTACGAATCAAAATATCCCAACGGAATTAAAGAGGAATGTAAATTGGAAAGTAAAAAACGGCAGACATAAAACTAAAAACTATAAAACCAAAAGATCCTAAACGTGAATAATTAGAATGGTTTTTATTCCAGATGAAACACATGTTGAATTATAGAACGGCCTTGAATGAATCCTTTGTTAAAGTATTGCGTAACATTACAAAATTACTAAAAATGTTGAATTCAATAGAAAAATTATATCGGAACAAAGATAAACTTACCCGTAATTAGTTGGAAAGAAAAAAATGACATTGTACACATTTTTACGCCATTATTTAAAAAAACTTGTCCTTCTTTCATCACATAATACGTAACAACCTAACGTGGTTAAAACGGAAGTATCAAACAAAGGTCGATTGTCGAAAGTAATTACAACGCGACGTTGTCAAACTGAATAAATTTAAGTTGAAGATTAGTTGCATAAAATAAGCGAATGCAAAAAGTGTAATGAATTTATCGGAACGCTACAAAATTATCGGTTATTTAAAATTTATTTAAACAAAATTACATATTTTACATGTTTTTAAATGTGTATTTATATATAATAGCAATGTCAAATATTTAATCAAAAAATAAATTTAAATGCAAGATTAGTTGCATAAAATAAGCGAATGCAAAATTGAATTTTAAATGTAATGAATTCTAACGGGACGACAAAGCTTCTACTATTACATTACGAACGATGCTTTAAAATAAATTTATTTCCGGTTTAATAACGACGGCTAGTACACAACAATACTAATATTTAATAAAGTTTAATTGGCAGTATAAGTAACACATTGCACCACAAAGTAACGTTAAAGAAATACAAATATGATAACTTTGTTAGGTTCAGAACAAACAATATAATTGTCAACGTGTCCAATACATGTATAACAGATGTCTAACACAAGGCAAAATTAGTGCGACCATTCGAGTAATACTAATAATGCCACAAACAAAGAACAAAATCAAATTTATCCGCAAAACGTATAATTGCATCATACCTCAGCGAAACTTCTCATCCCCATCGTTTCATTTCCAATTTAAATTGTAGCAAAAATTAGAGTTATAATTACGGATCTAGTTCAATTCTTAGTAGGTTCAGTTGCGCATTAGTTTGTCATGTATTCATTGCGCTGTTCACGTGAAAAATGTCAACGTTGTTACAAACTGTTAACGTAACAAAATTAAAGTTAAATACTAACAACTCTATTAATGAAAAATAAATAATGTAAGTAAACAAAAGACTACAAAAAATCAATTATTTTTGCAAGACCTTTAAAAAATGTCTTTAAATACTTTTTAACGCAATGTAATGAATCTAATTACTTTTTGGAAACTTTTATAAATATTAATGGTATTTGTTTTTAAAAAGTGCTTACATTGACGCTTGGAAGCAGATGTTCTTTATTAATTTGCTATATCTGCTGCATATTCGGCATTTTTATAGTGTTTAGCACCGCATATATTTCGATTGTGTCGAAATCTTTTGTAATCAATAAAAGTTATGTAAAGTTTTAACAAAGAATTATTCTCAATAAATCTCAGCAACCTAATTGTAAGTAAAATAATTTGATTATTTGATTGTCAATTATTAGCAGATTGTAAATCTTTCAAAAAATCAAACAATTGTAGCAACATCAAAATATAAAAAACGTTTGTATTAAAAAAAGAATTAAACGTGAACTATGTGGTGTGTTTAAAAAAAAAACAATATTAAAATTTTTAATTGATACAATTAAGTTATTCTTACACTACAATAATTCTTTTCAAAATTTTGATTTTTAATTAACATTTCAAAAACTTGTTTTGTTTTTTTAATAACAATAATATGTGCACGTCTGTTTAAACGTTATTTAATTCTTGCGATTTATATTGTTTTTTTTATTTCTTTGCAGTTTTAATGTGCTGAACAAAATTAAAGCTTTGTTACAACAGTAATTAAAAAATAATTAATTATATTTATAATTGGTCAATTAATAAATCTGTTACTTCGGCAACACACGCTTGGCAACTTATTTTTTACCATACGTGTTAAAATATTTTAATTTGAATAAATTAAAATAAATTTATTACTACCATTTAGTGTAATTTATTTATTAAACTTGATATTCTTTATAAAACTACTCACACAATTTATTTGTATGTTGCCTGAGCATTCTTTTGTAATTAAAATTTACTAATAATAATTGATAAATAACAATTAGTCTTATTAGTGTAATATCTTGTTTAAAAATATAGAAAATGCGTTTAATTCAAATTAATTAAAATTCAAACTAAAAGAGAACAATTTTAAGTTTATCATAATGTTACTATATACTGAAAACAAGCTTAATGTAATTATAATTATTGCATCAGCTAGAAAGTATTAAAAATTAATTACAAAGAGAAGAAATAAATAGTTAAATTACATATACATGTTATATAATTATATAACGGCAATAAAAATATAAATATTTAAGTGTATTTAAAACAATAATTTATTTATACAATAACGTTTTTACTAATGTATTCATAAAATAACTGCATTACCATTACTTACAAATGCAATTATAACCAATTTTGTTAATGTACGTTACAATACTTTTTTTGACAATTTACTGCTATTGTAGTATTTTATTTACTATATGACACACAACTCATTCCTAGTCTTTATAAATTTGCATAGAAAATATATAATTAATAGTTGAATGTTGACATTTATTTTTAAACAAATCGTACATTAGTAATATTGCTTTTTACATTTTGATAGAACATGCCTACACTACTTTACATTAAGTACAGTAAAAACGTTTTTCATAATTTTTAGGATTTTAATTTGATAATTTAAGAGATTTTTTTTTAAGGGTAATTGTAACACTTCATAATTTTTACTTTCCTATAAAGAAAGTATAGCGATCGCAATTTTTTGTTTTAAATAATTTTTATTGCATAATTTTACGTTTCAAGGTCTTCTAAATAAAAAAAATGTATTTTTGACAAAAAAATTGTGTGTCTGTGTGTAACGATGTACCCACGATAACTCTCGATCCAAAAGTCCTAGTAATTCGAAATTTGGTATGGAGCTGGTTTTTCATATTCTTTCAGTTTTATTACAAGATGGGTCTGATAAAGAAACCGGAGGTAGGTGTATCCGTCATTTATAACAGTTTTCCTTATATAATTTTGTACGTATGTATATTATTCGAATTATTTTTAGTTTCTTATAGAGTTAATTCTCCAATTATTTAAACAATTTTTTTTTCTAACATTAACAGTTTATTAGCTATATGATTAATAGTTTAAAATAAATTCCATATTTGTATCCTGTCTGCGACAATTTTTTTTAGAAAAAAATTCCGTATCTTGAAGGAAAAGCAAGATTCGTTAAAAAATAACAATTTTTGTTTTTATTTATTTGACTTGTTACATCTCATTTAAATTATCTTTGGATGTACCTACGATAACTTTCGAACCAAAGGTCCTAGTATATTAAAATTTGATATAGAGCTGCCGTTTTGTATTCCCTTTGCTTTGTAAAAAGATGGGTTTGATAAAAAAACGAAAATGGGTGTATCCGCCATTTTCAACAGTTTTTCTTATATAATTTTGTACGTATGTAAATTATTCGAATTATTTTTACAGTTTCTTATAGAGACAATTTTTCCTAACAATTTATTCAAATAAAAAAAAATTCTAACAATAAAAGTTTATTAGATATTTAATTTGTAATTTAAAATGAATTCACAAATATAATACAGTTTTGAATGCGACGTTTTTTTACTGATTGACGAAAGGGGTATATGATCTTAATGAAATCGAGAAGAAAAAAATTATAGCATGCTAGGAAATTAATACAAACGTGTACATATCACTTCAAAATAGTTTTATGACAACATAACTTTAAAAAATATGTAACCATTTCTTCATCATTCCTTACGGGAAAGTGGTGTGGTGACCACGCCAGTTTTTTTATATATTTTATGACATGTTTGCTGTATCTATTTGTTAAAAAACAGTGTTACAAAGTGCAACTTTAATTAGTGATTTTTGTGTATGTAACATATAAAGTTGATAGTAAGTACCAACTGTCAGATTGACTTTAGTTATTGTTAAAGCTATAGGAATAATAATACAAATTAATAATACATATTATCAAATTTGAAATTAGAAAACAGGCAGATAGTGATTACTGTTACCAACTATAATAGATAAAAAAACTTTTTTCTAACGTTTGTATATTGATTTACTCACCGCTACGCGGTTTACCACAGCATTTTACAATATACGCTTTTTATAACATAACCAAATACTTTAAATTATAAACACGCAAAAGTTTCTTCTGTTCTTTGTTTCAAGTAGTCACGTATACCAAATTCCTTGTTTGAACACAAAAAGATACAACAAACAAATTTGTTTTAGATTTTTTTACTGAATTAAACAATACATTGTTTTTGTACTACGCAACGATTTTTTAAGTTTGTTATACATATAAGTACACAATACATTTTTTTACTTTTTAAATTTTTTATTCTTTCTAAATTATGACTTACATTATTTTTTTTCAGTATTCCAAGTACACACATGACAACATTAAATAATTTGTCTTTCAATTTAAATAGTCTTCTTTGATCTTCAAATTTTGATTTTTTTGCAATTTTACTGATAAACGGCGGTTGAACAAACTACAACCTGAAAATTAAATATAATCACATATAAACTACTTAGACACAAGCAATATGCATAAGTTTTGCTACGAAATGCACCAAAAATTTAAAAAAAATTGTGGTACAGTATTTTTTGGCATTTTGGATCTAGTAAAAGATTTTAAATCAACCTGATAAGGTAGTTTCCGTTCATCTTGAAGTAGAGATGATCGTAAGTTAAAAATGACCCGATAGAAACTTTCAGTCTAATATTTCTATTTATTAATCTAAGTCATTAATGTTTGGATTAAACCAATAAATTAAAACATTGTAGAAAAAACAGGAAGTTTTTTGTCGTGTTATTTTTAGGATTCAAACGTTATTGTAAACAACTTTAAGGTGTTAATCAAAGTTTCTATTGTTTCTCATTTTTTTTTAAATAACATTTGCTTAAAAGTATTAATACAGTGTTTGAAAGTGTAACGATTTAAAATTTATTTCAGTACGTGTCGACTGTCGTTTGGGCAACTTTGCAATCGTAGTCGTGTGAAAATAAATATCTAAATAGTTAGTAATGCTTTTAACCGTAATACGACGCAACTTTTGTTTGATTTCCGGAGGTATGCGAACGCTATTTATTGCTTGAATGTGGTGCTTATAAGAAGTTCTAGAACACAACTGGGTAAGAGATACATTTTGTCATCCATCAACATCTTATGGATATGTTTTTTAAAAAAAAATTCTTGAAGCATCGCACTTTTAAGAACCGACGAAAGAATAAATTTTTCGGTTACCGGTTCGGAGATCGCATTGAAATCCTGTTTGTTACCCCTATGTTATCTAATTATTAATGTTTTGCTATTAGGGTTGTTTATTACTCAACAACTAATAAACATTGGAAACGGTGTAATCATGAATCATAAGGGTATTCTGACATTCAGACATACGTTTTTTAGTACACTGTATAAGCTGGGACACACGTAAACGTAGGCCGCAATTAAAGCGTCGTTTTGACGTAGAATTTGGCAAAGTTTGCTGTAACCAATTGGAGATTGTTTGATGCATAAACATTTATAGTGCTAATTTCAAGTTATACTACGAGGTCACGGACTGCGTTAAACCGTTACTACTTTATCTTAACTAAATTTTACAGTATTGTTTGATAACCTGTAAATTAAAATTCTTAGTTGGTGTTAATTATATTAAAAATAAATATTATTAATACTTACGTTGCTATGATACTGCTATAGTTTTGCTATGTAAAGATATTGGAAAGTTATCCGACTATAGTGTAACGCAAACGCATTTAATTTTTTTTTACATTTAGCGATTGCTTTCTGTTTACGATTTATTTTTTTAATGCAATTCTATCATTGTAGGGTCACGTACTTCCAAATCTGCGTTAAACTTAATTAATTGATACGATGGAGCATTTAATTTATGCAGTATGACCTTTAAAATTAGATATCCAATTTATACGATATTCGGTGATATCGAAACAGAATAACAACTAATTGTAAGGTAATTTAATGTAGAGAATACTGTTTATTATCTGTGACGTAGCTACAATATAAGAATATTTTAGGTATTGATAATTTAGGGGTGTTCCGACAACTAATATTTAGTTTGGAACTTTGCTGTAATATTTTTCTCTAAAGATGCCTTCTGTGACGTGTGACGAAAGCTTAGTTTGTGTAAGAAAAAAATAATATTATTTTTAGATAGCCTCTTCCAAGAGATATTTTAAAAAAGAAACCGGGACTCACAAGTCTTAGTATAAAGATTAGTACATTTAGCAAAGTAGTCGATAAACTATGCGCATCTAAAATTCTGAAATTTGCTATAAATATTCTCTATTGTATAACTTATATTCCCAATCAACAAAATATTACAAAAAAATATATTGGAAACCTAGGAACAAAATGACAAAAAAAACTGACTATGCGCGGAGCACAATGATCTACCCTATGCGGTTAATTCTGCAAACCAGTCAGGGTAATTGAGCGCATGCAGAAATAATTAAAGATTATAATACGGTGTAAGGAGCAAAATCAGAGCAAGTGTTAAAAAAATAAATATATATATTGTTATTGTAAAAAATATAAAAATGCTGTAATTTAACGGTTGCAAAAATCACACTAAACACTAAAACCGATATTAGTTCTTTTTTCTCGAATCGTCGCAAATCAAGCATCTGTCTTTGAAATCGGCTTCTTCCGTATCATCTAGTTCATCGTGATCACATAACTATCAGACTCACTTTCTTAAGAAATCTTTCTTTTTACTAATTTTATTTTATTTTTATCGGAATATTCTGAATTAGATTTAATTTTTTTATTTTTGTTTTTCATTTAAGATTTGTCTTCTCTTTTTTAACTCATAAGCTAACAAGACCTTTATGTGGGTTTTTTGTTAAAACGTTAGATTTTTGGTTTTTACGTCACTGAATTTTTCCTGTGTTATGGAGTTAGGATGGGGTTTAATTCTTTAAACGAAACTTTATTTAACAAACATTTGGATTTGGTTGAAAAGCAACCTCTTTGCACAACAGGTGATGTGTTTGGGTTTGACAAAATTTGCTGAAACACTTTAGAAGTATTTGGACCAGGAACTTTTTTCTGCATTTTAAATCTATTTAGCTATTAAGGATCGTCTTCGTCTATTAAGACTGCTTACATATGATGAATAGACGGCAAATTTTTTTTTTGTAAATTTTCCTGTTCGAAAAGCAATATGCCTAAAGTTCTAAATCCGGATTGTACTTTATCATAGTTACAACTTGAACATGTGTTATGAAAAAAGGCTGCTTTGAGTGGACCATAAAACGTAAAATCCAACGACTGTAAGCGATGTGATGTATGTGCTGAAATTAGCAACTGATTTTTTTTTACAAAATTCATAAAATTTTATAGAGATATGACTCAAGTAGTTATCCATAATTGAAGACGCAAGTTGCTGAAGGGCTTATGTAACAAAAACATATTTTCGAGATATTTTACTTTAAAGTTTCTTGCTCGATTCTTCTACCAGGAATAAAATTTCAAACCAACTATTTACTTAATGGATCAACGTTTTATTAAAAATGTTTACTATAAAAATAATAAAAAATAATGAACATAGTTTTTTGTAAAAATTTAAACTAAACGTACATAGGTTCTTTATGCAGTAATACAACCAAAAACAAAATGCTAACTTTAAATAGAAAAAAGGCTTACATTGTTTATTTTTCAATTATTATCTTCTTTTTTCTTTTTTTTACGTATGGTTCTTATGTCTTGACATCACCTTCATCTTTGTCTAGAAATATTTGTATTCTTTATCGACATACTACGTTAACTGTTCTCTTATATTGACCTTTTTTTCTAAAAACACATCATTATGTTTTTTTTAAGGTCTATAATGTAAAACTGGATTAATTTTTTCAGAACCACGTTTAATGTCCACTTTGTAAAATGACGTAAATGGATCTAGGAAATATTTATTATAATAGTTTCCATATTTTTCTATGCGTACCCATTTTGCATAACTCAAAATTAAACCTGCTGACTGACTGTATTGGTATTCCTGTTTATTAAATGCAGCAATTTAATAATGTCTTCTATGTCTTTAAAATGATATTATAATGATTGAGAATTTTATACTGGACGATTTAATTATTTTGCGGTATTGTTCCAGAATGAAATTTTTTTCCATTTTTCGTAACTTTTTTTCAATTCTACCAAAGTCACGATCTGAATCCAAATATGAATGTCCGATTTCCCGAAATTTATGATCAATAACTTTAAATATTTTTTTTTATGATAATGTACTGATATAAGACGATAATATTAAAATTTTGACAAGCAAATCTGACCACAATATCAAATAATGATCTTTGTTGTGTGCCGATGATTTAAAATGTTGTGCAAAAGTGTGAATCGAGCTATCAACTTCCAAGTTATCTTTACTAGCGATATCGTTAGTCCAAATAAAAAAAATGCTTATCTCCAGCAGTTATTACAGTGTCTATGTGCAAATTATAGAACCATAGCTGCCTGCGATAAAACACTTTAGAAGTTATCTTTAGTAAAAGTTAAATCTGTTGCTAGTCCAGAAAGGCTTAAGAATGTATGTGTTAGTTACATAGGCCATGGAAATGTCGATTTTTAAGTAGTTAGGTTCTTCATTCACTTAAAAATCTTACTTATATTATCGCACAGTACATAGGTCTTTCATCTACTATAAACTTCTTTATTTGATGAAATATCGCAATAAAAACTAGTTGGAATGAATGATGTACTTTTGTCTTTCATTCATGCAAAAATATAATAATTTTTAAACATGTTTTATAGGCCTTTTATCCAATTGTGTCTTTAATTATTAGTGCAGGTTGATCGATATTTTGCATAGAACGAAACGGTTTTTTTACAACGTGCTCGTCATGGGAGCTTTGAGAAAAATAAACAATGGGAGGACATAGCACATACCAACAGCAACATAGCAACTAATTTTGGTAATGGTTTTTTCCCTTTCGGCAGAAGTTTCTGCTCTAAATTGTTTCACTCTCTTAAAACCAAAGCGTTTGCAAGGTTTTTGGTTAGTAGAAATGCCGGTTTTATCTATGTTAATCACGTATTTTAAGTTCTTAAAGAATTGAGTAACTTGTATGACGTTAAACGCAGATGTTCGGTTTATTCTTGTTGATTCTGGGTTTCTTAATGATAACTCGTTCTTTTTTAAAAATTGACGAGACCAGTCCTTTACTGCCATTTTTAGTGTGGCATTAAAGTTGTTTAAAATATTGTTAGCTAATGCATAAGAATACGCTTCTCGCCAAAGTTTATTTTTTTATAATAATAAAAAAACTGAGGTTATATAACGTTGTACTTCATCGGACAAAAACGAACATTCTTTGTAAGGCTTCGGTGCTTAGGAGGATTCAGCAAATTATGCTGATTAGTTTATAATACCGCCAAAATAAAATGAAATTATATATTAGTATTTTTTTTATGTACACCATTTACCATAAAAAATTATTAATAAGTTTTATAGTGAAACTTTTATGTCTAAAATTATTATCTATTTACCTTTAATAATTATTATTAGTCCACGACGTTGAATTATTATTTAATTATTTTATTATTGTTATGTCTAAAATAATTTTTCTCTTTTTACAAAGTGTCTTTTGTGTAAAATACACAAAATGCTTTTTAATATGTTATTTTATTATTAACCATTAATAATACATATTTATAAATAATTTATTAAGTTTTTGGTTATTTTATTTATTTTTTTTTGTTTTGTTGATAGTTTCAACTAATATTTAGTCATCAACAGGGCTATAAGGAAACATGATATATATAAAACATCATAAAACTTATAAATTGCTTTACCTAAATAACATTATTTAATATAACAAAGTTTAAATTTAAAATGTTTTAAACATCAAAAAATTATTTTGAAACATGCCTACTTAAAACAAAATAATAATACAAAGTTAAATTAAATTACAATAAATTTTACTTAAATTATCGATGTCACTATGATTATTACAATTTTGTTGTTTTTTCTTTATATAAAACATTTCTTTTATTAATCTTTAAATTAAATTCTTTATCTAAAATTTTGACATTATTAAAATCAAAACTGTATCCTGTTTCTAAAGAATGTCTAGCCAAACCTACACTATCTTTGTTTTGTCTAATATCTCTAATACTGTGAAGTCTGACCAACATAACCCAAATCGCATTCAGAACATTGAACAAAATACACAACATTGCTATCAACGTCTTTCTTAATTTTAGATTTCATATTAGTAAACACATAATTTTTTTAATTATTATAATTACTAAAAGCAATCTTAAAGTTAGTACTGCACAATTTGTTGTTTATTTTTTCAGATAAACCTTTTACATAAATTAATGGGTTGTAATTAACAAATGGAGAAACATTATTATCATTATGGATATCATTTCTTTTGTTATATAATAAATTTTTTATAAGTTTTATAGGATATCCATTTTTGAAAAGTATATTCATAACAATGTTAATGTTTTTATTATGAAACTCAAGATCACTTAAATGTGTGGCTTTTTATTTTAGACATAAGTGTTAATTTTATGTTTAAGTGGATGATGAGAATAAAAATTTAAATATCTATCTGACCTGTGTTACATTACAAAATTCAATTAACAACTGTTTGCCTTTTTTGGTATGCATTTAAAAGTAGTTAATAATAAGATCAGTTGTTACAAGCTTTTGGTATTTTACGAATCTGCACGGCCAACTCACAATAGTTGGTGAGAGGGGTAGGTTCACCAGAAATATATAAAAGGTGTTTCAGGGCGCCAGAGCTTATCCCAAAGTAACTTCTGTCCCGCTCCAGACAGACGGTTCACACTTGCAACAAGATGTTAGGTTCGTAATGCTGAAAGAAGCGAAAGAAAGAAAAAAACTAAATCGTTAATAACAATTGTACTTTAATTACTCTATCAAGATAAATATATTAAAAGTTAAATAGCCAAATCTAAGCAGGTACTAGAGAGAATATAGAAAATAGAATATCAGCAGGATCGGCAACTTACACTACACGTCAAACAAAAGTGTAACTACCATAACATATACAAAACTTTATCAGTAAGTAATATTAATAATGATAATTGACGGTGGATATAAGCAGCAAACGATAAGTCATTTACTTAAACTAATTGAGTAACAATAACAAGCAACAAATCAATTCGAACGTACGATTAGTAAATATAATAAGTCGTGAGTATTCACCGTAGCGACAACGAATAAATAAGTAAAAATTGACTTACCAAATTCCAGGGTTACCTTCAGAAAAACGTTTTTCCTAATGGCTTCCTGCAATTAAACTTCCTGAAAATAATCGTGTTTACCTGGCGACTCACAAACTATAAGTAAAAGACACATTTAAAGGAAAGTAATCGAACCGACACTTATCGTATGCTGTTACATTAAATTTCGTCGACGGTGGTATTAAGTTATTGCCTCCGAAGAGAATTCAATCGTATCGTATTAGGATCTTCCGAACAGGTGACATTCAATAAGGTAATTAATTGCCTCCGAATCGAAATTCTGCACTCGTATCGCAGCGTTCTTAGCTCTACAGCTTCCGATTATAATTTTCCCTTGAGGATTTTAGATAACGATAAGAATACCCATAGTTAGGAGGTAGCACATGGCGCTAACAAAAAAACATAAAAATTATCTTTAATCAAAGAAAAAACAAAACCACTTACTCTGCGTGGATTAAATCAGTTAATTCAGAAGACTTCTATTTTTCCATCGGGTCCCAACACGTGGATGATTTTAGAAAACGATTTTTAATTCACGCAGACATAGGTTAACACATGCACGATGTTAAAGTCAAAATGCCGGTATCTCGACGGATATCGCCTACTCAATACGAAGTGGCCAACGAACCCGATAGATGGCGTCGAGAAATATAAAAGTAATTTTTAATTAAACCAATATACAGGGTAATGCATTATTTAAATTTATGCACGTAACACAGTATTGACTGGTGGAGAAAACCACACAGGTCAGATAGATAGAAATTTTTTATTCTCACCATCCACTTAAACATAAACTTAACACTGCCTTATGTCTAAAATACAGAGCCGCACATTTAAGTGATCCTGAGTTTCATAATAAAAACATTAACATTGTTATAAATATACTTTTCAAAAAATGATATCCTATAAAACTTATATAATTTATTATATAACAGAAGAAATTATTTCCATAATGATAGTAATGTTTCTCCACTTGTTAATTACAAGTCATTAATTTATGTAAAAGGTTTATCTGAAAAAATAAAGAACAAATTGTGTAGTAGTAACTTTAAGATTGCTTTTAGTAATCATAATAATTTAAAAAATCATGTGTTTACTAATATGAAATCTAAAATTAAGAAAGACGTTGATAGAAGTGTTGTGTATTTTGTTCAATGTTCTGAATGCGATTTGGGTTATGTTGGCCAGACCTCACAGTATTTAAGAAGAAGAATGTCCCAACATCGTAGAGATATTAGACAAAATAAAGATAGTACAGGTTTGGCTAGACATTCTTTAGAAACCGGACACAGTTTTGATTTTAATAATGTTAAAATTTTAGATAAAGAATTAAATTTAAAGAAAAGATTAATAAAAGAAATGTTTTATGTATAGAAAAAACAACAAAATTGTAATAATCATAGTGACATCGATAATTTAAGTAAAATTTATAGTAATCTAATTTAAATTTGTCTTATTGTTTTGTTTTAAGTAGGCATGTTTCAAAATAATTTTTTGATGTTTAAAATATTTTAAATTTATTGTTTTATTAAATAATATTATTTAGGTAAAGTAATTTATAAGTTTTATGATGTTTTATATATATAATATTTCCTTATAGCCCTGATAATGACTAAATATTAGTTGAAACTGTCGGCAAAATAAAAAAATAATAAAATAACCAAAAACTTAATAAATTATTTATAAATATACAAAATGCTTTTTGTTTCTTCAAAATAGGCTTTTCTTTTCTATGACTTTTGGAATATTTTTGTAAATTCTGACGATTCTGCATAAACTTTTGATTTATTTTGTTTTTTTCATGTTTGTTTGTTTTAAAGACTGGTCTGGCAATTTCTAGAAAAATTACGAATTTCTGCGTTATATTTTTTGTACGATTTGGGTGTACGTATGTTGCAATTGTACATATTTAATTTGTTTACTGCATTAAATAACAGGTTTAGTACAAATTTGATAGTTTTGGTGTAAATTTTTACAAATGCATTACTTTACTAATGAACGTATAGGTACATAAAAATATTTAAGGTAATAAATTGAAAATAATTTACGCAAAAAATAATATGGAAATACAATTAAATTTAATTAATAGTAATCATTTAATATTATTTAAAGCAGTTTACTTATAAACCCTTGTAACAAATAAACCTTAAATTTTAAAATTTTCAAAAACCAATATAACCGTAACTTAAAAATTAAAAAAAAAACTGTTTGTGAAAAATTCGCAAGTTTTTTATACTTAAAATTGTTAAAAAAAACAAATTAGCGTAGATAACATACAAAATTCTAGCTTTAGTGAGGTGGTTAACCTTATATTTTATAACTAATTTTAATACTAGTTTTCGCTTAATATATAAGTAAATTATGATTAAATAAATCATAAAATTAAAACTAATAAGTATAATGCTTTTTTGCATTTTTATATCTTACATTACAGTACTTCAAAAAAATTGTACTAGTTTTAAGTAAATTAGATTTTTACTGTCTTTATAATTGGTAATTAGTCCAAATTTAAGTTATTACTTTTTTCTAATTTTTTTACGCTAATAAATTATGTAGATCCGGTTGATTCTGGCATATCTCAAAAATTATATTAAAAAGAACTGAAAATGTTGTAATAACTTTATGTAAAATTTTTATGGAAATACGTTTTATTTAACATTTTAAAAGTGTATGTAAATTTTTTAATAAAATCTTACGTTTCAATGCGTTTTGATTCAACTTTGAGCACGGACTACAGACTAGACGTTTAGTATTGCAATTCCATTTGCCAAAAGATAAAGTACATTTAAACGACGTTGCACGTAACTTCCACTTGATATTGGTAGACAACTTGATGTAATTCGTATGTTCAAAGAACAGTAAAATACTTGTTAAATTAAATTGCATTGTACAATTACTAAGTTGAAGAGGGGCAGTAATGTATTCAATTTACCAAAATTTTAACTGTAGTATCTATTTTTTCTTAAGATGAAAAACCTGTTTCCATCGCAGTTTTACGTTTTATTTTGCCATGCGTCTTTTACTCATCACTATCACGTATCGATCCAAATCCGAAAACGTATGACAGAAACACTGGTGTCAATATTCTCATTTTAAATTTACTACCGTTGCAATACAACCGTGCAAATGTATTGAACATAAATAAAATGTCATCGGCAATACTAAACACACTTGTTTTGACAAATACACAGAAAACAATTACCAATAATTATATGCGCATGTTTAAATAGATCAACAGCAACACAATCGTATAACTTTAACAAAAGACTTTCTTTACGATTGTATTACAAAGTAATCCAATAAGAAAACTTTGTTCTGATTATAGAAAGTTTCGATTTTCAAATTTTCCGATGCTCGTTAACGCGAAAAAATTTCTTTAGATGTGTGTTTTATACAAAAGACAATTTGATTTTATTTATTTTTTTACGCTCCAAATATTCTAAATTTTTTTTGCGAATTAAATAATTCATGCTTTTGACCGCTATCAAGGATAACTAGAATTGAAATATTTATCCTGGGGCAATTGAATACGTAATATCTGACCAGCTGTTTTCTGTTATTAACCTAGCAGTTTTTAAACGGATCAATGTTATGATTTTGTAATTACAGCATCTGTGCCGATGAGCGATCTAAAAATAAATGCGAACCTTATAATTACCTTAATGATGTCGTGATGTGCAAGTTTTCTATAATAAATATTTACATGTTTTTTGTTAAACGCTTGTTTTAAATAGAATTGATTACAAGGTTTTTAAAATTTATTTTAATTGACTTGTTGGAAAATTGTTTTTCAACAAGGCTGACTTGTATCAGGTGTTTTTCTAAATTTGTGCGTTGAACTTTTGCATTTACTGTGTTTTTGTTAACCGATTAAACATCTTTTATTTTTAGATATAAAATCTTAAAACCATTCACTTATAAATTAAAGTTTGATACTAAGCTTATGTAATATTGTTAAAAAAATTTTCCCGTTTAAGCATGTTGTATATTATGTATTTTGACTTTTTATGATAGTAACTTTCTTTAAATTTTAATTTGTGTGTTGTAGATTCATTTAATGTATAAATATGTTTAATATCTTATTTATATCAGATATATATTTAATGGTTTGCGATTTAATATTTGCAGAAATATTTAATAAAAAGTTATTTAACTAAAAATGTTTATTTTGTGAAAAATTTTGTTTGAAGTACTAATTTCAAAAACATCTCAACTTACAAGATACTATTTTAGAAATAAATAAAAAAATTATTTAACTTTGCTTAATATATTTTTCTACAAATTCTAAAATTTACTACGTCTTAAAACAACATTACAGTTAAAGATACAAAAAAACAAGTGATTTTAGTTCATGTCAAAAAAAACTAGAAAGTGAAATGACGCTTTGACTTAGGTTGTTTCTCCAAGAGTCAAATACTCTACAATCTTCTAAAATTTTGTTTGTTGAACAGGAACTGTGAACTAATATATCAAACGTAAATAAAATGAAAATTATTAGAATTTGTTTTTTTTAGTCATTAGATCATTCTAAAATGTGTCTCCAAAATTTCGGAGATTTGGGTCTGGTTAATATTAACATATACAGCGAAAACACGAGCCGAAACAGCCAAATTCAAACAAAATAAGAACGTTAAGAATTATCGCTGAACTCACTCTTGAGATAAAGTAAGAAATACAACTATCAGAAAAAATGCGACACTCAAGACTGTGTTAGATAGGTGAAAACACAACAACGTCAATGGCAAGATTATTAGCCAGAATGGGCGAGATACGATTAGAAAAATAAGCAAAAACACAAAACCCTAACACAAAACGGACCCAAACAATGGAAAGACTGCTGGATATCAGTATCTAAAGAACAGTAAAAAATACCTAACCAAGAAGAAGCAAAATAAAATTTATAAATTATAAGTTTTTCTTAAGTTTATTGGATTTTTTGTTAAAGTGTGACTTGTGCCCTTTTTTCAAATTTAATGAACCTGTTTTATTTTTTTTTGGTAAGGTATAACATATAATAAAAACTAACTCTTTAAGGACTACATCAAAAACACTACACGTAAGGAAAAATATTATTTAACCGTTTTCTTCGCCGTCTTCATTTTCTACGATATCCTGATCTTCAGTTTCATCAATTTTGTCTCCAGCTGATTGCTCTAAAATAGCAACATAAAGTTTTGATTGATAAGTGGTATGTATCGCATGATCCACGTTTTCCAACATTAGCTTTTTTTTAAAATCTATTTATTTCATGTTCAATTAACATTGTATTTGGCTTACCCGATTCAAATCGGAAACAGCGTGTTTTTGAGAAAGTTATGGGCTGTTTATCTTCAATTAAGTTCTTTCTCACCATAGAAACCTTTTTAAACGATAGGAAATCTTTCTGTTCCATAGCAATAACTTCGAATGAACTAGTTCTATTACTTTTTCTTACGGCTTCGTACCAGTCCTCTGGGCAATGAATTTGTCTAAAAAATCTTTTGTGTTTTTCAATTTGAAAAAAATCTCTATCGCAAGGCAAATAGGAATGCGCTGATACCAAAAATCTATGTTCAATACTTTTTAATTTATGTTCTCTGACAAGTTGCAGCCAAAGTGTCGCAATTAGCTAGTTTTTGTTCTCCACAGTTATGCGTGAAATCCACAAGTTCATCTTTTTTCTAGATGAGAAGTACTTCAATAAAATACAGGCTATTTCTTCACTACTTCTCTTAGCTGTATTCTCCGTCCACATATACATGCTTGGCTTGTCCACTTATACAATCGTGAATTCCAAGATTATAAGTCCAAGCTTTACGCAAGTAGAATGCCCGACCAACTGTAAGAATGAAATAACTAATGTGTTTTTATTGTTTTGTTTAACTGATTTGACTTTCTTCTTTTTAATATTATTCGACATAG
The DNA here is from genome assembly GCA_035610365.1 of Aquatica leii. NCBI lineage: Eukaryota > Metazoa > Arthropoda > Insecta > Coleoptera > Lampyridae > Aquatica > Aquatica leii. Next base: position 30,520,100 of record CM069437.1, on the reverse strand, counting down.
CTTTTGCTCGACTATGTGGTAGCTCAAGCTCAAGTTTCAGTCTTTTAATGTCTTCTTCATTCTTGTTGGCAGTTGCTGTTTGAATTTCAATTTTCTTTAAATTGAATGTTAAACGTGTTTCACTTTTAGGTAGTTTAAAGATTATGTTATAGTCATTGCAAAATATCCTTCGATATTTGTCTTCTTTGACTGGGGTAATATTTTTCTCTCTACACTAATTAACATAAAACTCTTTGTACAGTCTCCAGATACTTATGTCATAGTCGAGGTAAACCTTCTTTGGGTTTTTCTTTCTGCTGCAATGACTGACATATTTTGGAAACGCTCGTATATGGTCGTGAACAGACTGTACTTGTTCAAATGGTGTTCTGTTTGGCACACATCGCTCTTCCGCTATTTGATTGCAAATAAGTCTAATGCGCTTGGACGACTTTTGCAGACCATGGCTCGATAAAAATTCTTATTTGCACAGCTGTATGTCAACTCCATTTAGTTTAACAAAATATTGATAAGTGACTTTTCGAGATGACTCTCTTTTTTTAGTTTTCTTTTTATAGGAACGTTTCTTTAACACAGCTTTTGTAGATGCGAACAGGTATTTAAGTTCTAAAATGAATTAAAAACGTCATTTTCTTTTTCCAGGAGTCGCTCTCTACACTTCTTCTGGCAGGTACTGAACGGGCCAATGTTTCTATCTAAAACTAATTTTTCCCTACTACTTTCATACTTGCATCCAAGGTTTCGTTTTATATTGCGCTTTTCTTTCTTTCTGCGTTCAATATTTGTCTTTCGCTATCGAAAAGAATTTTTTTTTCTGCGTTTCCAAAGCACCTTGTGATGACTCTTCTCGTGAGTTGTCATGTGGTGATTTTTCCCGTAATTTCTCATGTGATGATTTTTTCTCCTGAGATCTACCAAAATAAAATTTTTGTTTAGATTTTGTACACAAAAAAGTCATAAGCCACAATGAAATTTTTTTGAAACCAAAAAAAGCATAAGCCACAATTTTATTTATTTGCGGATTTTTCAGATGCAAATGGTGATTCAGAAACACTATCACTTGGATGATACTCTTTGTCTAATATACTGTCGTCAACATTAAAATTACTTTCATTGTCACTACTGTTTATATCACTTTCAGACAAACTTCTCTTAACAGACACATGCAGTCGGTTAGCCATATTGTGGCTTGTGTCAATAGATAGAACATATTGATATTTCTTTAAAAGTTTTTACTGGTAGCTTGTGACCTTACACAGCTGAAAAATAAAAAAATCCCATTTTTGTAATATGTGGCTTATGTTCCTTGTTGCCCCAAGCGCTTCAATTCTTGTATTAGTTAAATTTAATGACATCAACATAATTTAGTGACTTACACCAAGTTCAAAGATGCTTGATATTGTAGTTTAAAGTAACCCTTACATTTTTGGTTGTGGCAAAATTTTTGTTACTTTTCTCATTTTAACAGTTGTCTCGTTCTTAACCACGGGAAAAACATATTGTTTCTTAGACTTTTTGAAGAAGTTAACGACTACTTCATCTTTCTTCTGCTTTACTATTTGTCTTGCGTAGAAGAGCTTGTTCTTTTTGCCTTGAAACTTCACCAAAACCTATGAGTGAAGCGTTAAAATAGGATCTGTTTCAAAACCTCCTTCTCTTTCATAGAGGTTTCGAAGTCCAGATCAACAAATTGTTTTTTCTTGGCCACTTCCTGTTTTTTCGCCTCTTTTTTTTCACTTTTCTTTTACAATTTCTCTTTTACAGATGTGCTTTTCTTCCTTTTTTTATGCCGAGGTTGGAAATTTTGTTTTGGTGACGACAGGATTTACTGGCTAACTAACTAATCGTCATCATTTTTGGCAGCAGGAATGCAAAAGTATCAGTTAAAAATTTTCTAAAATATTTATTTACTACATTATTACATTTGCTAGTTTCCACTAAATAAAAGGTAATGAAATTTTGAAATAACAAAATGGTTTTTTGAACTTCTCGGTACTGATCGGCTAGCCAAACTTTGTTACCAGAATTTTCTCGTAACTTAATTGCTAGCAATTAACTCAGTTTAATTTGATGATTGGATTGTAGGTTTTGATGTGCTAATTATAAATCAATTTAAGAAAGCGCCAAAGCTGCGAGAGAATAGAATTGAAAATGCTGTTTAAATCTATCCAAAGCTGAAAGCAAACAGATGACAAAACACAAGTTGTACAACAAGTATACTTATTTTATCACAAAAAGAGCAGTTTGAAAAGAGAAGGAGATAAATTTAGAAACGCTAGAACGTAGGTTAATATCACAGACAATAGTTGTTGAAGTAAGTCTTCTTCGGTTGGCAAACAATTCGTACAAAAAATTAAACTTGTCGGCCTAACCTTTACATTCTAAAAGAATTAATTTATATGTGTAAATTATAACACGAAAATACAAATTTCGTTAATGCAAAGAACCAGAGCGCGTCTAATAACATATTACACACCAAAGCATCTCAGAACTTCTGTTGAGGACTTTTTGGCACAACTGTCTTAATTATTTCCTTCTGACTTTTTCTTTCTAATCTACATATCACAATTCAAATTTTGCTAGATATTGATATTTGGGGTTTTTTTTTTACTTCTTGAGATATGGAAATTTATATTCAGGGTGGGATTTGTATCTGTGGGCTGTGGTTTCATGCGATTTTAGGGCGTTGTCTTTGACCGTGCTTTAAAGTTCTCTCTTTCTTTTTTTTTTCTTGGATTGCGTAGGATTGTCTTTTAGTGATGTTTACGAGACTGCGTTGTTTTCCTGCTTTTACGACTGACGTCAACTTTCAACGAGTACCTTTTCTGATACTTTATTTCTGTTGGTTAGAGTTGTTGGTTCTTTAGAGTATCTTTCCGCTTCGTGCCACTTGTTGGACAGATTTAATGGGTGATAGTTAGCCAACTGAGAAAACATCTTTTATTTACGTTTTTTATTAGGTTGGGTGTTATTGTATTTGGGTTGGATTTGGACTTTAGAGTTCTGCCCTTGGCGTATGCCAAAATTTATATTTTTGATTTTAGTGTCCACTTTTCAGATATATATTTTGCATGGGGAAATTTTGTTAAGTTAAAAGTGTTTTGGTATGATGTTTGTACTGTATAAAATTTATTCCTGGTTTAATATTGAAATTTGATGAGAAAAAAATTACTTTTCCGGTAACTGTGGTCTGTTTTGCATATATGTTCTTACGTTAATGCCTAGCGAAGTTTTACTTTTAATTATTCACACTCATCTATGGTATAAATGGGTGTAACATTTTCGCTGTTTGTAAAAGTATTGCTTCATGTTTTGTCATTTATTTAATTTTTCCCGTATTGTCAATAGCGGTTTCTAGATACCTACAAGCTATTCCATTATTGTGGAGATATTAAAACCAGTTTCGTTTAGTATCTCCCATCTTATTCTTTCGTTGTTTTGTTGCCTTTTTAAATTGCTTTTTAATTAGCACATTGAAACCTACGATCTGCTCACTGAATCGAACTGAGTTAGCAATTAAGGTACGAGAAAAATATATTTATTTCCTATAATATTACATTTGCTAGGTTTCGCACCGAATAAAAAAGAATAAAATTTTGAATAAAATGTTTTTTTGCGTTTCTCGGTACTGATCGGGCAGATTTTTCCATTGAATTTACATTTTCTTTTAAGTATTTGTTTTATCAATTACGAAAATCTTTGCTATAAAAGCGATTTATCAAATGAACTTTAAAAAATTAGGTTTTCTATTGTTTCAACATATTCTATTAGCGTATGCACTTTGTTCTTATCGGCCATATCATGACTAACTAACAACGGTCACAACAATCAAAAAAGTGGGACCTCACATACAGATTAATGTGTGTATAGCAACTCGTAACGGCGTACAACACAAGGTTAATAAACTGGTGTATAGCGTGCTATAATCATGCAGATTACTTTTATAAATCCCAAAGAGAAACTAATCTTACTCCGCCAAAATTTCTAAAAATTCTATTTATTTTTATAACACTCAACACGCTATTTAATGAGTAAAGGTTTAAAATAAGTCTAAAAACACCTGCCATATACAGCTTTATTAATCTGGCGGCAATTTTGCAGTGGTACAACATAAGGCCTGGTAGGTACTTTGATGCTCAATTAAAGCTTTTTTAATACGCCGATTGCACAGGTGTGACTGGGGGTCCAAAAAAACAGCTGACATCGATAAATCAATGATGCATAATGATTGGTTTTGGTTTCCTAGGCTGATAATGACGCTTAAAAATTTCTTCTCAGATTGATGGGTAGTTTGTAGCAGCATACCTCAATTAAATTTACGTCCAGTTGGTCTGTCAAAGATTTTTTTAATTTTTTTAGAGTTTTGACTTAGTGCAATGGCCCTGGAAGTGTCGTTTTGATTGGCTACCTTAAACATCACTACTGCACTTAAAATGTATTGAGTTATAATATTAAAAATAAAATTAAAATATGTATATATGCAAAAATTACCGATGCCCGTGAGATTTTTATAAACCAAGAATTTTGCGTCTCATCAAGAAAATTCTCGACCGATTTTAGAATACCGCAGTATTTAGTAATTACATCTACTTCTCTGGCCTATAAATTAGAGTTGAGTACGCCTGGAGCAATTATAAAAAACACGTTCATTTTTCTGCAAAATTCTTTTTCTGTAATACCGACCGTGATAATTCGCATGATTTGTAGATTATTTCTGCTCTCAGATTGTAATAACTACCGGTGATCTTTTCTCGATGTATAACGTTAGCCATCGATTCTTGAAGCTGGAATTTGCGTTACATTTTTTGTTGATTCAACCGAAAGTTGAGTGAGTAGTTTTGAAATCAGAACAAAAATTTATAATAATTTTAAGACTTTATGTTAATGCTTAATTAACAGCAATATTACTTTGCTATTTTGCGATTGCGAAAAGTCTTATCAGATGACTTTCTTTGCTCGAGTTGAACGATATGCTACTATACGATTTGCTTTGCTAGTATAGATAATATACCGCTTGTTTCATAAACAAGTTTAAAATTCTGAAACAGACGGTTTCAAGAAAATCAAACCACAATATCTGTACGAGCCTCCTTGTCCCATAAAACGCCATTTAATTGTAAACCACAGGTACACTGAACTGAAAAACATCAAATCAAAAAGTAAAGTACATTTTAGTGTTTTATCTCGAATACTGATCTCCCATAAACAGATGAATGTTGACTATGAGCAAGCAGGGGCAGCTAAGATCAAAAGAGAGACTGAACTTTTTTTCTGAATTATACATTGTATATACAGTATGTTCTAAAAACTCTCTACAATTTTTACTATGGTGACTAAGGAGCCAACATTTGTTATAGTTTTTGCTAGTTCACGTCATTATCAATATTTTTCTTTACAAGTAATAGTCATCTTATTAAATTTGTGGTGCCAACAATCTGGTCACTTAATCCGCAGTACATGTTTTAATAAAATATTCTTGATCTAAGAACTCGATAAGCTCTTTATTTTGCTGTTTTAATGGAATCGATGTTTAAGTATAAAATTATTCTTTCGATCTATGCCATTTATGTATCATAAGCAAAACTCTTTCTGCGTGGTACGATTTCTTTCCTTTTCCTTCGGGAAAACTTTGGTAGGATGCGATGCCCTTCGAGTACCAATTTGACCATCCGGGAACGTGATGTAAATAGAAAAACGCCTAGCATTTAAATTAATTAATTTTTAGAATTAACGATTTTTAGATTGATCGTTCGGAGACGTGGTTAAGTCGGAAATCGAGTGCGTTTCGGGCATAAAGTGTCAGTCAGGTTTGAGTTTGGTTTAGAGTGGATTCGTTTCCTTGTTTTGTTTTGTTTTTTTTTTTTTTTGTTGGTTACATTACACAAGTTTGTAGATTTTTCTTATACGTCAAGAACCCAAGAAGGGCTCTGGTTCTACTGTTCTAATTACAATTTTCCGCTCAGCGCATTACACAGTATTAGACTCTGGCGCTCTACAGCAAAAAAATAATTAATTAACGTAATGAATAACAAAAAAGTAAACGACGAAGAGACCATCTCTGAACGTATAATTTTGTTTTGTTTTTGATTAACTTTTTTTAAAATTAAATCTGATTTACGTTGAACCACTTTTGATTGTTATCCACTACGAAGTGGATTTCGCAATTTGGAGTACGACGAGAGACAATTTCAGTTTGTCTATATGCGATGTAAGAACTGTTATTTCAGGTTTTGGAAATACTAACCCTTTATAGATTTAAGTTAACGGGACAAGGGTTTCGACCGTCGAAATTGTAACATTTATTTTATGTGACTGTTCATTTGCTTGTTATTATTTTTGTTTGTTTTAATATATGTATGTATTTTACTTTTTTATTATTATATATTGCTATTATAATATTTGTGACGAGTTGCGAACCATACAAACCGTCAAAACTACTTCATTTTCTTTAAACAAATAAATTATTTACTATGACAATTTATCGGAACATTGAAGCTTAGAATTCGTGTTTTTAGCTACCAGAACCTTTGGGATGGCGCCGTAATTTTTACTGATTTGGACTATTTGAGGCCCAACTTAATTAAGGTGTGTACGCTTTCGGATACTGTGTTGCAAGATTTTTAAGTTAACCTCAATCTTCTCCACTGAGTTACAGTTGCAAACTCTTTTTTGGGGTATTTTGTGTTAATCCAGATTTGGTAACCTCTCCTGCCGTTTAGCCACATAACACAATTTTCCTCATCGTAATTAGCAAAGATTCCTATACACTATACTATATTTTTAAAAGAAGTTTCCAAGGCATCAAATAAGTGAAAAAAGACTTCTACGGACTCTCCTACGCATTAGCTCACGCGCTAAATTTAATTTCATCAGTGCAAATACTTACCGGATATTGTATTTACATAAAAAATGAGTTTCAAATTAGAAACCACAGTGTATTAATATACCATCCTATATTTTTCATGAGAAATAACTTCCTCACATGTACGGAATGAAAATCAGTTGTTGACCAAAACGTGGAATCGTTTTTTTTTTCCTTCTTGGAATTTAAATCCATATTTATATTTTTGTTAAATTGAATGCATCTTTTATTGCAAAAGGTTAGTAATGGCTAATAAGTTTTTGTTTATCTTAGTCAAAAATCTAAAATAAATTTAAGGTTAAATTATTCGAAAACCAAAAGACAATTGATTTGTATCAATTGTCTATATGTTTAGTATAACAAATTCAGTTGAAAAAACAATTTAAAAAATATAAAAATATACCATCTAAAAATTGACTAACAAAAAAATAAATAAAATTTAAAAAATATTTTTGTTCTCGCCAGGTGAATAATTGAAAAAAAAGTTTCTTTAGTAGAAAAAGCATTTCAAGAATATATTCACATTCTTTTTTTCTCGATGTGGTTTCTTTAATTTTTATTTATTATCTGAGCTTTTTTTTAGTTCATTGGTCACAAAAATTGTAGAACGTGATTGATGTAATTCCGTTAATAAATTTTATTAAATTTACATTTTCTTTAACTCTGTAAAATTTTATTATTTTTGTCACAAATAATATAAAATGTAAAGATTGTATATGTACGTATATACCTACTACAAGCGGCTTTTCAGAATATATTAGTACTTTTAATTTTCTTTACAATGTATTGTTATATTATTTTTTAGTTTAGAAATATAGGAATAATAGATATTTATGTAGCCAATAGCAAAAATCTTGGTTGTTTAATTAAACATTGACGGATTCATTTTAATTTTTGTGGTGTACAATAGTTATTATATTTATTTGCAAATACATAACATTGATATTTTTTTAATACTCAATTTGTTAAAATTTTTTAGGTATATTAATAAAGGTTAACATCAGGTACGTGAAATTGTCTAATAAAATTTTCTATATCACAAAAACGTGATAAATCAATAAAAATTAAGATATATACGTTGTGCGATAAAAACATTCTTACAAATTTTACAGACACTTTTCTTCTGTTAATTAACATTTTGCAAATTTTTTACGGAAAATATTTTAAAAGAATTTTTGTTATTAAGAGCGCAAAGAAGTGGGTTGTAATTTAATATAAATTGTTTCGGTTTTATTAAGCAGTCGTTTTTAAGTACTCTTTATCTTATATTACTGGTTGTACATAAATTAAAAAAAAAAGTTTAATTATAAATTGTAATTAATTTGTTTCTGAAGTGTTTGTATTATACCAAACTTATAGGATACCTAACATGTAAAATAAAATATTTTTTGGTTTAACAGTACAGTACCTACGTATAAAAACTTCAGAACAATATGTTTTTGTTTTTTTAAAGTAAACGAGTAGGAAAATATTTTTTTGTAAAACGCGAATTATTAAAAGAACGTGCGATTTATTAATTTCCGACAAGAAAAATTCAGTTTATAACCGCATACAAAATTAATCCTCACAAATGTATAATGCTCAGCCTAAATTTGTAATTAGTTTGCGTATCCCTTAACGCGAGTTGATTGGAAAAGGCGTAGTGAGGTATTAAACGGTTTAACCTTAGCCCAAATGTAAATTAATTGACGCAGAATGTATTTTTGTATGTTCGCCTATTAAATTAATTGAGGTAAAAATTTCGCGTCACGTAAATGAATATTTTCAAATATTTCGTCAATCAATGTTTAAAATCTGAATATTCAATAAGAATGATTTATTCATAGGCACGTTACATTTTCCAAAATAAAACGTCTTATTTTTAAACTTGATTATGTTAATTTTACTTAAACCAGATAAGAAAGTGCTATTTTAAACAATTGTAAATAAAACTGAAAGAAATTCATAAATATTTACTTTCTAGTAATTTATCTTTAAGTCTAATGGACTATTTTTTTAAGTTTTGTAATATAGTAATACTTGTTTTTTATTTTCTACTTATGTTAACAATTATTTTAGTGTTTTACAAAAACTTAATTTTGTTTTCAGCTATCGGGTTTTTAGTATTTCTAGCATTGTAAAAAGCTTAATTACAGAGTTTAATTAAACGTCTTAATACAATTGTCTAAACAATAGCCTCATTAAACTGTTTGTATTTACAGTTAATTTTGTTCTAGTTGAATATAATTTATTTTAATGTTAATAATTAATAAGCATTGCGCTTCTATAAAATTGTTGTTTTTATATTTAAATTTTTTGGTTAATAAATACATTATTTTAAAATTAATTTAATATTAAAATATTACAAAAATCATCTAAAATTTATATATTTTATGATAATTTTCTTAATTTTAAGTCAGTTACAAGCCAATATTTTTTTTTGGTATTTGTATTTCTAATATGTCTAGTGTTGACCTCTATACTCAAATTGCAGACTCTTTTCTCTACATATACAAGGTGGTTCATTTTGCGCAATGTTATTTTTCTCAATTTTTTTAAATAGCACACTCTATATTTTATTACAGATTTGAATAGCATTTTTTACGAGCTTTCAATAGATACTCACTTTATACTACCTATTCCTAAGTGTTTTTGAATTATTCTGTCTTAAAGTTGAATATTGCAAAATTTTGTTACTTTTCTTGAATTTGTCACAATAAGGGTCTATAAAATAAATTAGGACAATGAAACAATGGACTACAGAAGGAGAACTATTATTTACTCGTAGAACGGAACAGTATAACCATAATCTTTAAAATGGAATTAAAGGACACAATGAATTATAAATTTTATATTAAATGTTTAAAAATGTTTCCATTTTCAGAAATACACAATGCCAACCGCCTAGTGAAAGTTGTTTTGACATTTTGAAGGGTAGTTCTTCGAATTCTTTGAAAGGCCTCTCCAATTCGAACTTTCATATTAGCCGGTGTAGTAGGAAAATCCTTATACACCTCCTGTTTCACATATCCCCAAAGAAAAAAGTCTAGGGGAGTGAGATCGGGTGATCTCGCTGGCCAAGCAATGGGACCACCGCGAGCTATCTACCGATCTTCGCGCCAATGTTCTAAATACCGACGTACTCGATTATGGTAGTGCGGCGGGGCTCCATCATGTTCGTAATACATAGTTTGTCGAGTATGTAGATTTACATTTTTAAGCAACTGTGGTAAATCTTCGTGAAGGAATTGCAGATATTTTTTGCCTGTCAGGGAACCATCGAAAAAGAAAGGTCCTATTACATTCGTATTGATATCTGTCGTACCCAGTGTGGATTTTCAACGGAGTAATAGTGCATATTATGTTTATTAACGACTCCTACGTTATTAAAACTTGCTTCGTCGCTGAATAGCACAAAGTCAATAAAATTGGGTTGTTGGTTAATTTTTTCTGTAATAGTATTGCAAAATGCGACGCGATCTGCGAAATCTTGCGGTCGAAGGCATTGATGCAAGCACAAATGGTATGGGTGAAATTTATGTTTGCTTATAATTCATTGTATTGAAGTTTTGCTAAGATCTACTTGCACCGCAATCTGACGAACACTTACGTGAGGATTTTCTTCTACACTTAATAAAACGATCAACTCGTTTTTGTCGTTTGTAACTGTACGTTGCTCTACATCTTTTTTTTTTATATTTGACATTTCCTGTGTCTTCAAATCGTTCTCGAAGATGTTCAAACGCTTCAGATCTTGGATGTCTAGCAAAAGGGTACTTTTATTCATAAATTCGTGACGCCAACAAGCAGTTCCTTTTAGCCTCTCCTAAAGCATAGGTCATATTATCAGCTCTTCTTTTGAGAAATTCATCGCACAATAAGTAGATAACCAGTTGTTAACAAGGTAACTATGCAGATTACTATCAACAATGATTTCACGAATTATTGACAATAAGAGACTTTCATTTGTTAAGTTGCTAAGGAACAGAAAGGGACAAGCGGAAATCCGGCTACTATGATGTGAAGAAAATTCAAGAAAAGTAACAAAATTTTGCAATTTTCAACTTTAAGACAGAATAATTCAGAAACACTTAGGAATAGGTAGTATAAAGTGAGTATCTATTGAAAGCTCGTAAAAAATGCTATTCAAATCTGTAATAAAATATAGGGTGTGCCATTTAAAAAAAAATTGAAAAATAACATTGCGCAAAATGGACCACCCTGTATATGTAGAGAAAAGAGTCTGCAATTTGAGTATAGAGATCAACACTAGACATATTAGAAATACAAATACCAAAATTTCACTTCGATATATTTAAAGATGGCGGAACAGGAGCCTACTCAATTGATTCATTTTTTTACATAACAATGTCAATAACTCAGGAACCGTTAGTCGTAGATCCATAGTACTTCATATCATTTTGCTCAGTATTTAACAGAGAGTTCAAATATATAAAAATATATAGGGCATTCCATTTAAAAAAAACACAAGTTCGGTGTGGTACTCAAAAATGGGCCACCCTGTATATACCAAAATATTTTTACGAGATGCTCTTCGTTGTCGACTAAAAGAATCTGTTATAATATATTTTTTTAAGTCAACAGTATAGGCGTAATCTTCCACCCCCAGATCGTTAGAACACACTGTATATAACAAATAAATTTTTAAAATTTTTAATATTGAAGAATGTGTTTTTTTTTTAAATAAAAACGAATAGTTTTGTATCTTTTTTTGAGTTTTTCCATTATATGTAACATTAAAAAAACAAAAAACAACATAAGCACCTTTGAATTAAAAAAAAATTGCATCATTCACATATTTTAAGGATTCAAATTGTAAACTTATAGACCACCTAAATTCTAAATGTTTTAAAACGATTTTGATTTAAAAGTTCATCATCAGAATATCATCTTAACTACCTTCTTTATACGGATAAAATCTCGTAAGTATAACAATAAATATACAGAGTGTCGATTTGAAAACTTTGAAATGAGAATATATTTACAAGAGATAATATCAAAAATTACAAAAACCCGTTTTGACAATACAGAGGGAAAGCCAAATTCACATGGTCACTAGCACACCCCCACCTACTTTTTTACCCCCGGCCACCTGAACCTCAAAAATGTAAATTGCAAACTGCCACTTATAATACATCGTTAAAAAAGTCTTGAAAAATGCTATTAAAAAAAAGTGACATTCTACTTGACAGTTTTGAAGCAATTAGCAAATTATGAACTTTAGGGAAAAACTGTGAACTCTTAAAATTACACTGTTTGTTTGGAAAGTCTTAAAAGCATAAACGTTTTTTCTAACAAAATGCATATTCTTTAAGAATAATCCTGATAGACCAATTCACTTTTGTGAAACTATGACTGATAAACTCGAACAATATTCTAACATTTTAAAAAACATAGGTTTTTCTAATGAATGCACATTCTTTTTAAACGGGGGTCAACAAACAAAATTTTTGTTATTAAAATAATTAAAATTTGCGTATTGTACGAAAAGATCACACCCAATATCATCAGAAACTAAATGTTTAAGCTGACTTTATCTTCAACATGACCAGGTTATATAACCTTTCGTTTCTCTTCTTTTGCACTTAAACACATTTCAGAAATTAGATGTTGTTCCCAGTTAGCAGGTACAGAAGATTCTACTTTTTTGAAGTTTTTTTGTCATATATGGTACGTTCAAAGCGAAATAAATATTATTTTCAGGAGGATGAAATGCCACCTTAGGTTTGCGTTTACAAACGTGGCATGTACAAATAAACATGGAACAAAAACCATTTCATTCTTCTTTATAAAAATTAATTTTTCCATCACACACAGCCAATTATGCTCAAATGCTTTTTCTATTTGGAATAGAAAAATTGTTATATTCACAACAGGTTAGTTAGTTTTAGAATTTTGTGCACAACAAACATTACAAACACACAGTTGTTTTTATAATAAAAAGTACTCACTTTTCAAAATATTTTATGTACTCGTCTTCTAGAACATAGACATCGCTGTTCTCAATGGTCTGTAATATATCTTCTTTCTTGTCCATTGCTGACGTTGGGCTTTAAAAACTTTATTCACTTTTTTTCAAAACGCTACGAGGCATGATAAATGTATTCGTAATCCAAAACTCAAGTTAATAAAAAAACGGCGGATTATAAAACAGAGTAAAAGTATGGAAACAAAGCTAATAGTCAGAATAGGTTTACAAAATAATGATCAGAAATAACGAGCAATTGATGATTTTGTTGTAAACCATTACAATTGAAGTATGTTGGGATGCCTACAATACAGATATATTATGTTTTTAATTAAAACATTTTCTTTAATATGACTTAATTAATTTTTACGTAATGTACAAAAGTAGTTAACTTGGAAATCCTGATAGGTTTTAGTGGATTTAAACAACACATTTATAAAATATTTGCGTTTTTATGATAATTTATCACAGTAATCAAATTAAAATGGCTATAAAAATCTTAACATTATGAATTTTAATAGAAGTCCTGCTGACAATAATAATGCGTGGGTATGCAAAAACTAATTAATTATTTTTATAAATAATAATAATAATCTCCTTTATTACTGAAAAAAAAATAACCAATTATGAATTAAATTTGCAATAAATTGAGGTGTAGAGGTCTACAGCAACCCTTCATACAACAATAATTTGATGCATTTTTAAATATCATTTTTAGCGTGACTATCATACCTTTAAAGTCTTAACAGCATTTCCCGATATTCATTAATTGCTAATTATTTCAAAACTGTCAATTAGAATGTCTTTTTGATATTTCTAAATAGCATTTTTAAGGACCTTTTTAATGATGTATCATAACTGGAGGTTTGCAGTTTACATTTTTTAATTTGGGGTAGCCGGGGGTAGAAGGGTAGATGGGGTTGTGTCACTGACCAATTCAATTTACCCAATCCAAAGTTTTCAAATTGACACACTGTATATAGAAGAACATATGCGAGAACGTGTCTTGTTAGTCGCATGCTTGTGACTGAAAACTTTCGATTAATTATTCTGTAAAACTTTAAACAGAAGAGATTGTTAAAAATATTTTTAACTTTTGTGTGACTTTATTGGCCGTTGTATTTGTTGACCGAATAAAATTCTTTTATTAAACAATAAAAGTGATATAGAGTTTTGTTTGATGTTTGTTTGTTTCCATTTGATTTATAGTTGTTTTAAGAATTGTAAATAATGAATATTGTTCCCACATGAAAGTATTTAGTGTAAATAAATATTAACATTATTATGTTTAATAAAAAGACTGCAACATTGTATCATAATTGATTCTAAAGACAATATTAGTTGTTACTCTTACGTCAAAATTTGTTTTGTGTTATTGGCAAATCTGCTTTCAAGAAATGAGTCCATATGTTAATAGTCCTTGCTAAAATGTCAACTCAAATATTAAGAAAAGAAATCCTCATTAATTGCTGCAATATGAACCAATTATTTAAAAATGTATTTGCGTTTAGTTAATTTTGAAACACCGTTTTAATTCTTATTATTGTAACGTCCCGTTAGAGTTCATTACATTAAAATTGAATTTTACATTCGTTTATTTTTTTGCAACTAATATTGCACGTAAATTTATTCAGTTTGGCAACGTCGCGTTGTTTCTTTCGACCTGAGTTACATCTTTGCTTGCACTTCCGTTTGAACAATCTTGCGTAATTGACGTGAGTGATGCGAGGAAGACAAATTTTCTTGATTATGGCGTAAAAACCCATGTAATTTAATTTTTGTTCATTCCATCTAATTATTGTAATTTCGGAATGTTACGCAATGTTTAGACAAAGGAATTTATTTTGAAGGCTGTTGCTATGCAGCGTGAGTACAGCATGACATTTAAAAAACCATTCTAATTATTTATGTTTAGGGTCTTTTACTTTTATTTTTATTCTGGATCTTTTCTGTTACTGGATCATTTATTTTGGTTTTGTCTTTTAATTACTGGATTTTCCGTCATTGGTTTTATGCTTGCTGGTGTGGTTGGAAATCTACATTGCTGTTAAAGAATTTTATCACAACAAAGTATGTGCTGAAAATAGAAGATATACGATAACGTCATATCATGTGGTGAGTCAACTGGAATTAAGTTACTACATTTTACCTTCACATTAATTAAATTCAGTTATTAAAACTTTTTACTCGATAACAAATTACCGTTTACTATTTTTGCATTTAACCCATTACCTCCCAAGATTCGAAAAATTGAAAAATTGTTATTATTCCTTATTATTTCTTATTTAAAGCAGTCTTCTTATGGTAATTTAACAAATGAAATTTAAAAAAAATTATTTGATATCAAATAAAATCCATGATGCGTTTACGCAACATTGGGAACATATGTGAACCGGAATAAAACAGTATTTTTTTAAACTAAATTATTTAATAGTACTAATGTCAAAATTATTATTAATTAATGATAAAAATACATTTTACAATTACACGTTATAAGTAAATCTATAAAAAATACTCAAAAAGTAATAACTTAATACGTTGCGTTTGCGCAACGTTGGGAAGAACACTAAAGTCAAGTTTTCATGATATTGCTTGAAGCATTAACATGAAGATGCACTTTACATTTTTCGCAGTGCTTAATCTTCTCCTAACTTTAGGTTCAGACACAGCAATAATGTGAATTTATTATATTGAGTAACCACATTAGGTTGAGGAATGACACTTTTGGCACATCGTCCTAAGCAGCCTTTTCTAAATTTACTTATACTTTTTACACTTTCAATAGGACAATGGTTAGTTCTATTGTCTCTTATTGTCCATGTAGCAAAAACTTCTTTATTTTTTAGGTAAACAAATAATTTGTACGACGAAAAAAAATTGTCAAAAAATAATTTATGGTTCCAAGGATTTGAAATAATTTCAAGTAAATCTAATACTATTTTTCCGCCAAATCCAAGGACACTCTTAGCGTTCTTTGGCAGTACTCCTCCATATGGTATGGCTTTAAATAAATATACAACAGCAAAACAAATACTAGTGTAATTTGCAGCCGAATCGCACAAGCTTCCCTTTTATAAACATTTTACAGGAATACTTTCCAAAATATGGCACTATTTGTTCATCAATTGATAAATTATGTAAAAATACACCCCACTGTAAATTTTTTTGTTCATTTTGTTTAAAAATGGTCGCACTTTTGCAAACTTGTCGTTTTTATCAAGTAAACTGTTATCACATAAGTATAAGTTTCTTTTGATATTTTGAAATTTATTTCTGCTCATACACTTTTTAACCACATTTATCTTACCTTTGTTTCCATCCTGTGACCAGTACATGGAAATTTGTAATAACGTATGGTATCCAGAAAATAACATGATTATACAGATCTTCCCAATGATGCGTAAACGCAACATAAACATTTATTAATGATTGTACTTTTACTGATAAAGGCATTTAAATATTTTACACGCATAAAACATACCGATAACTCTTGAGAATTTAACTTTATAAAAACTTTGCAAAAATATTATATGCCAAGTATTTTATTGAATAAAATGTAGACAAAGGTTTTTAAGCCAAGTTTTCCTTCAAATTGTTTACGTTATAAATCCGTTACTAAGAATTAATTCTTGGATTAAAATTATGTTTTGGTAACAAGAATATAAGCATTTATAAATGACATTTAAAGCTTTTCATTTAAAAGATATTTAGACAATAAAAAAAAATCATTAAGTACATGATGCGTTAACGCAACGTTGGGAGGGAATGGGTTAATATCAATTAATAATTAGATGTAAGATTTTACGCTTTTTATTCATCACTAATTTAAAGGTGGTTGGCGCCCTAATATTTTATTTTAAATCCTGTTTTATTTCTAATATGTTTAATTCAAATATTGTTCATTGTTCTCTAATGTAAATAGTATATTAAGTTATAGTTAATAAATTAACGGAGTTCACATCTTTGTATTTATTTCCATTCAAACTCACACCCAGAGGTCTGTGCTTACGATTGCTACCGTGGTTAAATTATTATTTTTACTTTTTATTATACGTTTGTATTTCGGAATAATTTTTTATTTACATTATGGTTTTTGGAAATTGTGCTATTAAATGGTTACATCAACAAACTTTTTTTATTTATCAAAAAACGGTTTGTTTTTTGTTTTCAGTAAAAGAGCGTTTTAAATATACGTGACTACAGAATTAATTTCTCGTTTATTAAATTTAGAGTTTTGGTTGAATATAATCACATCAACTACCGTTTTAGCTATTTTAGAAATTTTCAACGTCTTCGTAAGTAACTGTAATACCTAAGTATTTCTAAAATGCCAGTAAGTTTGCGCAAAAAAATTACATTTAGAGCGTTTCTGAAGAGCAAACCTGCGAGATACTTTATAAAAATAATTTGCTTATGCAAACCTGTACACATTACTTAGTAAATGAGCTTAACGTTGTATCAGTAAATTTATAGTGTCAAAAAAAATTTTTAAGCAGGTAAAAGAATGAACCAAAATAAACGAAAAAGTGTTAATGGGTCCGGAAATTACCAGTTTCAAAGATATGAAATGATATTTCTGTTGTGACCATTTATTTTTTTTGTCAGAGCAGGGCGTCTTCTGTGGAATTATGCAAAAAAAAATGTTTCGGTGTTTTACAAGTTTTTTATTAGAGAAGGTAAAATTTGAAAACAAAACTCTTTCGACAGGTGCGTTACTTCCAAGCAAACACACAACGTACTCAATAATTGTGGAAAAGTTCGTTAAGTAGAGATTGTTAGCACGGAAGTGCTGGAATAATTCGGCCAAACAGTTTTCAGCAGCAACAACAACAGCATTCCAACAAGTGATTTTTTCATCTGTCGCAAAGTTAGAAATAAGCGAAAACTCGTCGAAGACTTTCGTATCTTTTCTGCTGCTAATTAACCTATTTGTGATTAGCAAATCCATCACTTTCTATACCTTTTCTCAAGTTGGGACTTTTGTTAAATTTGCTCATCTAAACACTTCTAGTTCTACGTTGAATTAACAACACTGCTCCAAGTAATCATTGCTTGTCTTATGAAATTCACTCGCTGCACTTTTTACATTCTGCTGGTCAACAGCAGTTTTAGTTGCTTGTAATTTTACAAGAAGATTACGGACGGTGTGAGGAAGCAAAATCGTATACTCTTTGAGTGCAAGGATATCTCGAAGACGATTAATTTCCCTTGCAGACTTTATTGCAGACACGTTTTGCCCCTCGATTTTTAATACAGCTTCATGAAAGGTCGCTGCTTGTGCGTGCAAAAAATATAACCACATTTCTAAGCTGAGGTTTTTGAAAAACGTTTTTAAAATATTTGGGCATTTCTCGATGCTCAGAAAATAGTTTTTCAAAGGTTGAAACATTTTTAGAAGCGCGTGCATTAATGCAAACCACCTACTAATAGCCCAGCAGTTTGTGATACTCCGTGTCAGTTGAATCACAAAACTCTTTTAAAGCTTCTACTCGAACGCTGTATATATTAAAAAATGAATAAATTTTCACAATGATGCAGTCAACAGGAAGACAATCAGAGGCAGTTTGGATTGCATTGTGGACTATGTGGGTTCCACATCTAATTCCTATGAGCTGTCTTCCGAGTGATTGGTTCAATTTTGCGTAAACATTATTACTCCCTTTCCTATTCTTTCCTCCAAAATTGCAGTTTACGTTGTCTCTTTCACGCCTTCGTATGGTAAAAAATAGAAAATGAAAACTGGAAATAATTTGATTGAGCTATGGTTAGAAGCATCCGTTAATAAGGTAATGCAATGGGCATTTACAACAATAGCTTGAGATTTTGTACGAGCACATCTTAATTTTTGCTGGAAACACACTTGAATTAAATGAGAAGAACAGTCATTTGAGCGAAAGCTGCGATTATGTTTTACTGTGTAAACGCCCACGCACTCTCATCTACAGCAATGTGCAAATCTTTAGAAGTCGGCGAATCGGTTCTCTTAAAAAAGTATGCATAGACGTACTTGAAGCAGCAGCTTGATTGGAAAGCTTATGTTTTTCTGATTTTAAATGTTTTTCAATATACTTGCACCACCATGTCCAATACTAAAATCACTACGACACTTTTCACACGTAACGTCTGCGGTATTTTTACTTCTTTGTTTTGTAAATGGATACTTGTGTTGCAAAGTAATATTAAACGAACACTTGCGTTTAGGCATTATTGATATAAGCACACACTATTTAACTACGATCACTGCTTTGTTTTGTCAGACTTGAACTAAAATAATGATGATCACGTTTTATACCTATCTTTTATTTCGCAAAAATTTGCTTGCTCTTACGATAGCTGGCTGAGATTTTGTGGAATAAAAATTAAGCATTTGACTTTTATTGTCGACGCACAAGTTTTTGTTTGTTCTGGTTGTTTATTCTAACGCAAAACTAGCAGGCACGTGCTGTGAACTTTCCCATAACCCAATGTGTGATCTTTTGGGCGACATTCCTTTAAACCAAAGGCAACAAAAGTGGTTCCACTTTGATGGTATTTTTTACATTCGTATTGTAACGATTATTATTAAAAACTAACTAATTTATTTATATTAAAAATATGTACACGTTCATAACTAACCGAACTAATTTAATCTAAGCATATTTGATAAAAACACTAATTTATATATATAGCACTATCACTCGAAAGATAGTGTCCGCGGATAACTTGTAATTATTTAAACACTAACTCTTGCTTACATTAAAATCACGTACAAGGTTACACTCCGTATATTTTTCTCGAATAGACGCGTTAATCACATTTATTTAAACTTGAATAATCTTCTTAACACTGCCGTCTTCAAATTGCTAGAATAACTGCCCTATGATTTATTTGTATCGCTTTTATATTCTGGCTCAACGTTCGAGAATTTTCTATATCTTTCGGTAAACATTCTGGAACTTGAGAATAATTTCTAGAACGTTTCGCTATTAACATTTTACATTTTGTAATTTAAAACAAATTAATCTAAAACGCAAATAAATCTGAGCCAATATTGAGTATCCTACTACGACTAAGATGTCATGGCTTGGAAACGGAAAGATGACACTTCAAACATGTTATGTAACTCTGTTTTTTGTTTTTGTTAGTAGTTTTTACTCTGTATATTAAAAACATCAACTCACTTACGTTGCTACAAAAAAAACCAAATAAATATTAAATCAGTTTTCCTATTAAAAAAATCGTATAGTTTAGAAAGAACTATTTGTCACAGTATACTTCTTGTTGAACTAAAGGTACACCTAAAAAATATACAAGGTTGCATTATCTAAATAAATATTGATTGCCTAGAGACAAGAAAATAAAAATCCCAATAAAAACAAAAAAATGTAATGATTACTGCAAAAAATCAAGAATTTAACAACACACAAACAAGGAATAAACCGCACAGCAGAGAGAGAAACATTCAAACATCGAAATTACGTAGGGTCTGATAAAATTAAAACACTAAAAACTAAAAAAAATTATTAAGAAGAAAAACGAATGAATTATCAAAACCTAAACAGCAATATACAAAAAAAATCAAAAAAATGACAATTGGAGAAGTATTGCAATGATTTTACATGCAAGTAAGTGATTTTAAACAGAATTAAATACTTATTACATGTAATATCTTTGTAAAAAAAAACAAAGTTTGATAAAGATAATTGAAATTATGAACATACCAGTGAGGAAAGTAATTGCAAAATGCAAAGAGTTTAATGTTTCTTTCAGTTCACATTTGCTTTATTGAATATACTAAGACATTCAACTGTGTAGAGTAGAAAACAATTATAGAAGATACTGGAAAAAAATCAAACCCCAAACCATTTTGTCTACTAAATTTGACAAATTTAGAATTTAATTTGGTTATTATAATAATAAATGACTGAGCAATAAATTTTGGTTTTGCAAAAAAGAGTACGATAAAACTGTATCTTATCTCTTTTATGGTTTAATATATAATGCGAAAATCTCTCAAAAAATATAATAGAAAAACTGCTGTTGGCGTAGTCAAATTAATTAATCTGATGATACAGCAATTTTTGCAAAAACTTCCGATAAAATGCTAGATAGCGTCAAAGCAGAAACAAGTCAAAAACAATTTTTAAGAAATTAAAATAGTAAACCAATATAATTATTTAAGTGCAAACATTAACAACACATTTGCAAAAACAGCTACAACAAAACTAAACAAAATTTGGAAAGATAGCTGAGACGATCAAAAATTATGAGGGAGTTCATGTTTTCTATGGCCTTATATGGAGCATAAATAAATAACAAATATTAACATAAGAGATTTTTTGTTGAAGAAGGATACTGAGAGTTACACAAAACTGCCAGATCTGTAATTTAACATGTTAGCATAAGAGATCCACTAGTCACTATTATTTAAAACAAAATCTCACAATTTTTTTGACACATATTGTAACTAATGATTTCAAAAAATTACCAGCAAAAAAATTTTAAAAAATACCAAGACAATGTTTAGACAAAGTAAAGGGCTTGACAAGTAGTAACCTGGAAAAAAATGACAAAAAATCTAAGACAGAAGTCAATGGCTACAAATAACGCAAACTATCAGTTAATGTACAATGCATGAATGACGATTTTTAGAATTCAACAAAAAAGAGCCAGCGAGAGTTAGAAATGTGTTTCTGGTGTCAGACGTATCAAAAAAGAAAGTTTTTCTCAGCTGTACTAATGCACTAAATTATACTTTCGTTATCTATCAAATTCAAAAACTTACTCGAATGTCTCATACCATATGGTTTTTGATCTAACCCGACAAATATTTTTCATCACTTAAAAAGAGTATTACCTAATTAGACGTTTACAAATAAAATATACATTTTTTCCGTCCCCAGTTTCCATTGTTCTATCGTAAAGTGTTTGTGTCTTGTAAATGGTTTCATTGATGCCAACTAGTCAATTTTTTTTGACACTATCTTTTTTCTTTTGTTGTTGATATACATACATTTTAAATCCTTTTTGAACCATCTTTTATGCGCCTTTCTATTTATGCGACCAAACCAATTTTGTTGCTTTTTATATCTTTGTCTATTATATTCTTAACATTCATTACAATCTATATTCATTTTTGTCGATCTGCAGCTTTGTCTCATATAGTTTATTTTCATAGCTTGTAATTTTTTTAAATTTTTTTGTCAATATGCTACGCTTATGCGCAATACGCTGCTACTATGGCTTTGTATAGGAGAAGATGGGGTAAGACGGGAACCTTAAGGTTTGCAATAATTACAAAAAACGGAAGCTTTTATTAAATTTTAATCAGCCTTCACATAGAATAGAACCAACAACAAAACAAAACTTAGATATATTAATAATAATAACAAAATTATGTCCTTTTCCTTATGTTGCTCTACTCATCCGGCAAGGTAGGGTACCTCCTAAGGAAAGACAGGGTATTTATTATACAGCATGCACAAGTATGTACCGATTCTTTATCGTCATCATGTACTCCAGCGCAGCCACAATGTGCCCACCCTCCGCACTCTTGACAAGTTATCCATCCTTCACGAGTACAAATCCTGACAATAAAGGCATTCAGCATTTTCTGCCTCACTTTCTGATTTGATCACCTTTCGATTTGCTTTTATCACTTTTCCTTTTCATTTCTATTAGTTTTTGCTTTCTTTGAATTTGTTTTTCTTTGGCTTTCTTATTCTTACAACTTTCGTATACGGAGTGGCAGTAATTATTGCAGTTCTACCTCTTTTGCGCATTTGTCTCTTTGGATGGATACGATATTAAATTTTTAAGATTATTTAAATTGAATGAAGTGCTGGCTTTTTCGTCAGACTGAGTTAAAGGTCGCTGAACATACGGTGTGCTAAGCAATGAAGTTCTGCGTTTGGTTGTTGAGGTTAGTGAGTAAAAGATGTGCTAAGCTGATTGATGGAAACAGTATGAATAGAATGTGACTAATTATTTAAAATTAATTTAGAGTATGATCGGTTAACCAGAATACTACCTTCAGTAGATCCATAGGTTTTTTGTTGCTGCCGAATATATATGTTGGGCTAACGCAAATACGATTTAGTTCTTATAGCCAAATCAGAAGAGAACTGCAGGAGTAGAGGAGCGTTATCTGCACAAAATGAGATTTTTAGTTGTGGGGTTTGTTTTTGATGTCAGTAGCTTTAGCAGCAACAAACTCTGCATCAGTAAAGATATTACTATCATAAAACCAGGTCTCACAAGCTTTGAAGGCATTTAAAGCAGATTGAACAAAAGTTTGTCAAAAAAGTTCAGCTATTTGGAATTGTGTGACGACTTAGCCAGGATGTGATTTTAACCACGAAGTAATTGCTTGATTGTAGTATGTGTTCGGAGTTCACGTGGCTTGTCAATTAAATTAATATTTTAAGCGTGTGTAACATGTTTATCTAATAGCAACAATACTGGATTGTTTTTTGATGGTCCAGTAATGATAATGAATTTTTTGAACTAGTTTAAAAATATCTTTGCTGTTATTCATTTGGGATCAAAACATTCAGCCCAAGCAATTTTCGTTTGGTGTTTTTTTGAAAAATAAGCATTAGTGCTAAATAGGTACCTGTGCTTTGAAAGACATTGCAACGGTCGCTGCAGTCCCTCGCTCAGTTGATGTCAATTATCTAACTTGTTTTTTTTTCTGATGCAGCAATCAGTTTAGATCTAATTTTTAGAAAAATTGATCCTTTTCTACAGTGATTATTAAATCGAACAGCTCGTGCAGCGGATGTCGCTTAAAAAATCTTATAGGCTAGTCTTTTCCCGATTGTTTTTTTTTAAATTATATTTGTGTTGTTTATTATTAGCCACTACCAAATGATATACTAGTC
This sequence comes from Aquatica leii, assembly GCA_035610365.1. Lineage (NCBI taxonomy): Eukaryota > Metazoa > Arthropoda > Insecta > Coleoptera > Lampyridae > Aquatica > Aquatica leii. The sequence goes on along the minus strand of CM069437.1, from coordinate 30,496,408 downwards.
TTTTAGGTCTACAGTAGTCAAGCTAAATAAGCGAGATTCTATTACTTTTAAATAATTAACAAGTTTTTCCTCTTTTTTTTTGGTAAAAACAATTGAAATTGGATCCAAAAAACTTTAGCATTTGATACACGATTATCATTTTCTCGAGTTGTTTTGACTTTATGTTCAAGAGTAGTTTGGGGAACACCATATTGTTTACTAACCATTTTGTAGCCCATTTTGTTCTCGGATGCAGTCTTAATAGTGCTGTTTATACCTGTGTCATCCCACTCTTCTCTGTTAGTCTTTCTTTTAGTTTCAGGTCATTTTCTGAAAGAAGAAAAAGCGTAATTATTAAATAAAAATTAAACAATTGGTCAGTAAGGTGCTTATACTCTATCATGTCCCAAACTTACATGGTAAACAAATACTTTTTTTTAAGTTATAAAATTGCCGGTAGAGTGAAATCATTACATTAGAAGTGAAAAATACACTACTTAGATTACTACAAAATAACGTTCTTTATATTAGAAATTAAACATTACACGCATAAAACATAAATAAAAAATTGGATAAAGCAATTGAAAAAATGGTTTTGACTTACAACAACATGTAGTTGCTGTAGCAAATAGCATTATTCGTTTTATCGAGATGTGTTTAGATTTTAAAATAGGATGGGTTCCCATCTTACCTCGCCACTTCGTCTGACCCCAGCTTTCTCTACTCTACTACAAATCTAAGCATTTAATAACTTTTTTGTTTCTTTTTATTTATTTTAGTGTTGATCTTTTTTTTGCTGTTTATTTTCTTAGTGATTACTACTCTTAAATGTGTTTACTTTATTTGTCCGCTTTATGAAAAGTAACTTTTTAATAATATGAATTCGCATTGCAATGTATTTGCATTCTTTGTTCATTTTAAGGCCAGGTTCCTCCAAAAAATTTTCAAAAAATCGAAATTTTTTCCCCCGTAAATTGCTAGAAAATACTGTTAGAAATAATATAGAATTAATCCCGAAGGTCCGCACGATCAAGAAATAGGTATACAAGAGGGAAGAGCAGAGCGCGCCAAGCGGTAAATCCTGTCGCTCAAGCACCCTGGGTGGCGGCAGGTGCTGCGTGCCGACCGATCGACTTATTGCTCTTTTCCTTCATTTTAAAAAAATATTTCCTTCTCTGCAGTTTCAGGAGGGTGTCTAGCGTAGTATACGGCAGTACACCTGGAGTTTTCGTTGGTGACAGTTTGCTTCGGTCTTCGCACGCATTGGTAAATTTTTAGTTCGTATGTGCTCAGAATTCATCATGGACAAAAAAAAATTACAAGGAGTACCGCATAGATTGAAAAAGAGGAGTTTTCGAGGTAATCGATTTACTTCAGACGATAAGACTGAAAAAACCAGTTCTGCTGCTAAAAAACTGAAAAACGACGATCCCCAATTTGAAGTAACTAGCCATCCGTCTATGGCTTACGTGATCGTTTAGTGGTCTGTATTTGTATTATTGCAGTAAAGAGTTGCTTGTGTAAACTGTAGTAAAATAGTGGCGTTCGGAAAAAGTGACTTACAAGGATTGGGTTTTCAATTAGAAATCATCTGTGATTGTGAGAAGAGTGAACCAATTCCTTCATCTCCAAAAATAAAAAATGGTTATGAAATAAACAAAAGGATAGTTTATGCAATGCGCTTGATAGGAGTTTGTTTTTATGGCTAATTAAATTTTCGTGGACTGATGAATATCTCAGCGAGTACATTAAGTTTAACTGGCTATTATAAATGCTTGCAGCATATTTATATTGCAGTGAAGGCTGTTACTGAAACAGTTTTTAAAAAGGTGTCAGGGAAGAGCAAGAAAAGAATAAAGAAAAAGGATTACCCGAAGATAGGCTTACTGTTTCGGGCGATGGTTCCTGGCCAAAAAAAGGATTCACAGCTTTACTGGTATTCTTAGTTTAATCAGCAAGTATACGAAGAAAGTCATAGATGTAGCAATAAAATCAAAAATTTGTCAAGCATGCAGTAATTATTCCCAAAAGTTTCCCGAAAATACGCTAGTTTGATGCTTCGTTTACGGAGCACTGTGAAGCAGGAAATTGTACAAGAGATCATAATGGTAGTGCCGGTCTTATAGAAGTATAGAAGAAGGAGTGGAAGCGATGTTTCTGAGATCTGTGGAGCAGTACGATGTTATGTATGAATATTATATCGGCGACGGTGACAGAAAAGCATTCAAGCGGCTCGAAGAAACTGAACCGTATGGTGAGGCTCTGAAAGTGAAGAAAAAACCATGTGTTTTATACGTAGGCAAAAGTATATATAAACGTGGTAAAAAAGCAAAAAAAACCTTGCGAAAATAAAGAGAGCTCTGAAAGCACAAGAAAAAAAAAAGTCATTGGAAAGAGGTGAAAAAGTACCCAAAAATAAAAGGGCTCAAAAAAGTGACCAACCTGCAGTAAAACTTTTACAATTCACTGAAGCGCAACTGTCAAAATTATCTGGCTATTTTAAAAAAGCTGTGCGTGCTCACGCCGATTCTGTAGCAAACATGAAGAAAGCAATTCTGACCTCACTTTATCACAAGTGTTTCACTGACGCTAAGCCGCAACACGAGTACTGCCCAGCCGGAGCAGATTCGTGGAGCGGTTTTCAAAAGGCAGTAGCTACACATCAATTACATAACTTCAAACATGCTCCGGCTTTCGACGAAGAAGTGAAAGATCTTTTACAACCAATTTATGAAGAATTAACTAACGAAAAGTTGCTCAAGAGATGTTTAGGGGCTAATACTCAAAACAATAACGAAAGTTATAATTTGTGTGTCTGGAACAAAGCTCCTAAACACAAACTTGTTGGAAAACAAACATTTGAATTTGTTTTGGAAGTTATGCGTGTCAAAATCGTCCCGCAAGCAAGGCAGTTCGCTGATAAAGCCAACGACTATTAAAGTGAAAAAGTTAAAAAAAAGGTAAAAAAATTTAAAAAGTCCGCCATTTTGTTTTTTTTATGAAAATGTTTCATTGTAGTACCGACCATAGCCAATGTAATACAGAATAAGAAACCGTTTTGATTTTTGCTTTCAGATAATTTTTTGTTGAGTTATCGTGTCACCCACCAACTAAAGGGACGTGTTTCAGCAGCCATTTTAGGAGCCGCCATTAAAAAAATTTCTTTTTCAATTAGTATTTTTATGTGTCTTCTAACCTATAAAAACTTTAATTTCTAAATATTTTTTGTAATATAAGTAAAACTTGTTTAATAAAAACACGTTTTTTTGGAGAAACATGGCCTTAAGGCCACACTTTTCATAGGCTGTCTGTAGCTTCCTGGCGATATAACTTAAATCATCTATACCTTCTGCGATTACAAAGGGATCATCAGCAAAAAATGCGAGGTAGAGTTACGGATTTGCATTTCTATATTTGTACATTGCTTGTGCCACCTTTGAAAATATTGAGGTATACAAATTTTAAAGAGAATTAGTGATAAGCAGCAGCTTTGGTTTAGAGTAACCATCTTATTTATTTGCATTAAGTAGTATATCAACGTGCCGTTATTTATTTTATTTTTGTTACGATTAAGACCGATTTATTTTTGTTTATTATAGAATTAATTAGCTTTCCGTTTGTAAATAAATAATTGAGGGAAATTCCGACAGAGTACCAAACGCGTGTGAGAGTGCGCGTTATCCTTGCTTAAAGTTGCTTCTGTCATTAAAGCGCATGTTATCTCCGCTTATAGTCGTTTTCCTTCTTTGTATCATCCGTTATAAAACCGAGCTTGCAACTGAAAAACGCCAGTTCCAGATGGAGCTCAATCCAAAGAGAAGTCCGACAGCAGCCAGCTGAATCAAAAAGTAGGCCGTTTTAAGTATATTAACCAAACCTCCTGGAGATACTGCTTCCCGTCTACCCTTCCCTAACCCTCCTTATCGGGCCTACGCAACACGCCGTCAACACCAGGTCCAAGTAACGTGATGAGAAATTTTCGCACGTCTACTTGGTTTTCTCTATGCTCTACCGGGCGTCGTGTTCGTAGTGTCGGGCTTTGACCTACCAATACGCTGTCAACACTGAGTTCAAGCAACGTGTTGACAGATTTTCGCACGGATACTTGTTCTACTCTAGTACTTACTGGGCGTCGTATTTGTAGGCTTTGGCCTACGCAATATGCCGTCAGCGCTGGGTTTAAATAACGTGTTGAGAGATTTTCGCACGGCTACCTGTTCCATTCTATTCCTTACTGGGCGTCGTAATACTAGTGTCGAGTTTTGACCTGCGTAATACGCCGTCAGCGCTAGGTTTAAATAGCTTGTTTTTGCACGTGTACTTGATCCATTCTAAAGCTCGTCTCTTTACCGATTATCCGAACCCGAAGTAATCTTGTTACAAACTTTTTGGTTTTACGAACCTGCACGGCCAACTCACAATAGTCGGTGAGAGGAGTAGGTTCACAAGAAATATATAAAAGATGTTTCAGGGCGCCAGAGCTTATCCCAAAGTAACTTCTGTCCCGCTCAAGACAGGCGGTATACACTTGTAACACGATGTTAGGTTCGTAATCCTTATACTCGGCTGTTCGAGTAGCCAACGTTTGTTATTAGATAACGACGATCCAAAGAGAAAGGTATGTCGTCATAAAAGAACAAGTAACCACAATAATAACTTTAATCTAGAATCGTTGATGATTATCACAGGTATATAAGAATTCTCATTACAGCAAGTCCATAGTATCGGCAACACACAATACAGAGGTAAATTACGTCGACATGAATAGCGAGGTAGAGTTTATAGTAAATCTCATTTGTATACAGCATGCGAGATACACGAAATAATGATAATAAGTACGGCATTAATATTACAATATCATAATAAGTATTGGTAGTACACAGCATACGTAACACGAAATAAGAGAAAAAAAAATTACTATCTAAATGGTAGTTCAATAACGTTCGTAACCACGAAATTAATATGTACAACAGTTTCGTGAGCGACCTTGTTGACCACGAAATAAAACACATAAAATCACTTACCATAAACACAGGAACTTCCACTTGTGCGAAGAAAGCGCTTTCCCCGACACGAATCCTGTAAATAATTTGAATCGCAAATCGTGTCAAACCAATGCCTTACGAAATCAAGATCTACAAAAATCGTTACTTAAATTTTAAAGCAAGCACACATAACACAACCCGGTAGTCGAATGCTGTTGTACCCCTTTTCTGTGGTTTAATTAGTTCTACTCGTAGGCCTTATAAAAAGTTAGCATTGTCCCATCTAAATATTTGTTGAGGGCCATTCTTCGTAATTCGGTATCGACTAGAAACCATGGGCCAGATTGTGGGAGGAACGGCCGGTGACGATTCGAATACCCCACGATCGCAACGAAGTCGCAACTTTCCCTTGTAGAATTTAAAGTACAACCAGAATACCCCTATTTAGGAGGTAGCACATGGCGTCTGCGTGGATGAAATCAGTTAATTCAGAAGACTTCTATTTTCCATCGTGTCCCAACACGTGGATGATTTTAGAAAACGATTTTCAATTCACGCAGACATAGGTTAGAATATGAACGATGTCAAAATCAAAAATGCCGGCCTCTCGCCGGATATCGCCTACTCAATCCAAAGTGACCAACGAACCCGATAGATGGCGTCGAGAAATATAAAAGTAATTTTTAATTAAACCAATATACAGGGTAATGCATTATTTAAGTTTATGCACGTAACAATCTCTTCTACCGATCCGACGGAGGTTAATACCGTTACTGCATGCTTGCTTGGTCACCGACGTTGCCGCTTGCCGAACGCATGCTTAGTTGTCATTATTTGCTTTCAATTAATTTTACGCTTGGTTTTTGTCTCCGCCATTTCCGCTCTTTTGATTAGCTCGCCAAAACTACCGTTGCATTAACGTTTTTTTAAGAGTAAAATAAAGTTCTTTTATTTACTGGCGATGTTTATTTCCGTTGCCTAGTTTTGCTTTTAGAACTTTTTAAAACTCTGGACAACCGTGTTTTCACTGCAGTTACCCAGAGAACATCGTCTAACAAGAGAGTAAACTGCTCGAATAAATCTGGCGCCCGAGAACCGTACCGTTCTTTAGCTTTCTATTTTATATAAGCAGCCCGTCTGGAGTAAGCGTCACAGTCTGTCCCTTTTGTAAACGTTTTTTTATTAATTTCTTATTGGTGAATATGTTGCCTTGCCGCTCTGGAACCACATTATTCTTTAGATTGTTTTGTTCCATTATCTTTCTTTATCTTTCTTTCTTAGTCGTATGGAGTATATACTTTTTATTTTAGGTATGGCCTTCTGTAATTAAACATATTGTCTCTTAATATTTTTTTTAGTATTTGAGTTATATATGCTTTGTGTATGTCTTTCGGATGTTTTCTACTTTTCAAACCAATCTCTTAATCCTGACCCATAATTTTTGCTATATTTCCGGACATGTAACTCCCGAACCCGTTTTTTTCTCATTTTAATTCTTTTTATTATGTTAGTTACTTGTGCATTTTCTTTCTGAGATGTTATTAACAACTTTTTTGTTGTTTGGTAATTTATTGTAACAATAACAAATAAAAATTTTTCTAAAGAGATTAAAGCAGGAAATGCAAGAGCTTTTACACGGACAAGATCACAGTTTCAGTAGATGAATAAAAATATTTTTTCTTTTGCAAACGAAATACTTTTTTTGCTTCTGTTATTACTTATTTATTATTATTTCAATTATTTGGCAAAAAAGTTCAAAATCCTTCATGCGTTAATTGTGATGAGCATATAAACACTGAAAAATAAATGCGTGCTAAATTTTTGTCGTTTGGTTCTTTTTTTAAATGTTGTTTTTAGTAAATTTATTTTAAGTCATAATAATTTATTTATTTATTTAAAAAATTTTTTTTTAGTTTTTTGGTATTCTAGCAGTTGACGTACTTTTTTTCAGTACGCGGTTCAATTTCTATAGTGATGTTAATGGGCTTGTCATTTAATTAAATAAAAACGTTTCTTGTTTACACTAAGTTTATAATTTTTTTATTTGCTAAAAAAATATAATTTTACCCTATCATATCTTAGAAAATGTTTAAAAATTGGCATATCGAAGATAAAATTGTACGCGATTAGTAAACATGTAATGAACACTAAAAAAACTTAAAAATAATGTTGAAGTAAATTTTAAACTGTTGATCAAATTTTAAACTGCGTTTTTTAACTTCCTATTTATGGATTCAATTACGTTAAGGAAAAAACCGCAGTAGCGGTCAGGAAATCTGATTTATTCCTGAGTAAAACGCCCGTTTGATGGGCAAAAGACTATTCGTTATCCTTTTTTCAGAAATCGACAAATTTGTTAAATTTTTACTTTTACAAACACCCTCTTCAATATTTTGAATTGAATTGAAAATTCACGTAAAAATCAAATGTAAAATTGCATTTAAAAATCGATAAAACCACCAAAATGTTATTACTTTTATAAGTCTAAATACGTATTCAAACGATTCTTAAATTGATGTTAATTGTGTTAAAACGGATTGTTAAGAAAAATGTTTTACGTTGAATAATTGATAATAAAAGCCGCGGGTGTTTTTGTACGCGAAAAAATATAAAGAAGCGAAAGATGTTAAGTTCTCGTTATTCCACCATATTTATATTCAAAGCCCTAACGCAAACACGGCAATTGTGTATGGAGATCCCCGGGACATTTAATATGGTCCTTTACGTAAAGTAGAAGATCCGTAAACAGACCGTATTAGATCATCCGAGTTGGTCGAAACCTATTCAAAAACGAACGTTGGTTATTATCCTACGGTTTAAGGATTTAACTTTTTATGCATCGCTTGTTAAACGTTTCAATCTTTATTGAAAAACGAAATTTGTTTATTTTATTTACATTCTTACGTTTGGTTTTTATTTGTTGAATTTTGATAAAAGAGATTGCAGATTTTTAAGAACGTTTGCAATTTAAATGAACTAATTCGAATCACGTGGCACTGGTACTTAAGGAATAATGAATAATAAGATTATTCATAAATGGGATGAACGTATTTTCGACTACAAATCGCTTGCACGTGCATACGTACCCTCAGGATTTTACCTTATCTGGAAAACACGCATGCATAACAAATAAACTACGAGGGATAACCAAAAAATCTTGTATACTTAGAGCGGTAATTTAATTTATAGGAACTGATTTTTATATTTATTACGTCGGCATTACGTCTTATCAGTTTTACAGTTGCTTAAGCGTTAATTAAATTTTGTTACATTATCAACACACCAAGAATTAACAAATATCCAATTTCATACAATGTAATTACATCTAAATTAAACAGTTGTACTACAACGTTAATTAAATTAGCGGTAAAATTAGTGCGAGTTAGTAAAAGGAAACGGGCATTGTGGTCGAAGGTAAGCTGAAACTTAACGTATGATAAACGACTGAATAACATACTTTCAGTCTTTTGTATTGTACATCCAACTCGTAATACAAATATTTAAATTTAGTAGCTTTGATAAAACCTTATAAAAGTTTACCTTCTTATAAACGTTTATTTAGCTTTTAGATACGTTTACTTAAGGTAACTTTGTATATACATCATTATAGTAAACAAACTAAGTCATAAAAAGGGTTTCTATTCTTTAGCGTTTCGTAATTTAGCTTGATCACAATTATGCAGTTTTTTGGTTTAATCAACAAACAACTTTTTTTTCTATTTGCAGTTGTTTTCTTTTGTGAAAAATTACGTTTTATAATTTTAATTAATGTAACTATGTTTTGTGTAAATTGATTTTTGTGCTTTGAATGTATTTATTTATACTGTATGCAAATCAATATTTTCTACATTAATAAGCGCTTTTAGTTTATTCTTTAATTTTTTATTTAATCTAGTTTAAATTAAATTTTTTTTTCAAATTAATAGAAAAGTTCTATACTAAACTGTTAAAGGGATTCATTGTTATTTGTCAATTTTTAAATTATTCAAATTACCAGTTCACCAATAATAAATTCAACTTTCAAAATGTATTTTTTACAAATGTTTCAAGGTTTAAAATAATGAAGCTCATCTTCAGAAAAGTCTACAAAAATATTTACAACTTATAAAAAGTTAAGTTTACAAAAAGTTTTTTATCATACATTTTTTTGAAAAATGTCAAATATGAAAATTTGTAACTAGATAATTAAAAAATGTAAGTGTCAAATGTAAATCATTTAAAAAAAAAGCGAAGATTGTGCAATTTAGAACCAAATCTAAGAAAATTTAAGTTTAAAATCATAATTGAAATTGGTTTGATCGTTCAACAAATAATTTTTATTTGAAATTTTAATATACATAAATCAACCCTAGTAATTCATGAATTTGTTTGTTATTGATGTTATTAAAAAGATAAAATAATTTGTAAAAAAAAGAATGGCGATTAGCCAAAACATGTTGTGCAAATGTAGATTTTACTGAATTTGGATTATTAGCGTATTTTGAACTATTTTTAAATATCTAAGATGTTCATTAAGTCTAGTTTGAATAGATCTTTGTCATGCCAATATAAAATTTTTCACAAGAACAAATTAATTTGTAAACTCCACTTTAATTTAAATTATTATTATTATCATTATTATTGAAAATATCACAAGAAAAAAGACTCCGAAGAGATATTTCATTAGAAAAAGAAATTTTGAAATCGTTACATTTTTTTAATTTTTTTAAGAAAATTAAGAAAATCTGGTATAAAAAAAACAGAAAAAAAATTGTTGAAATTAGTATTAATTTAGTGTAAGATTTAATACAATGTTTATATAAGTGTTTATGATTATTAGTATAACTTAAATAAAAAATAATATCTGATTCAGTTTTATAATTTTTAATTGATAAAGGAATAGTAAGAAGTCTGTTGAAAAACTATTTAAATGAAGCTAATATCTAATTTTATTTATAACCTTCTGAAAGAAAATCAATACACAGTTTTAAAACAGAAACTAATAGCGAAATTTGAAGATTCAGAAGAGCGTAAAGCAGAGGAATTATTAACAGAAATGAGCTTTACTTCGACAGATGAAGGACTTAGCAAACAATAAAGTTTCTGAAGATTTTCTTTGCACAATATTTTTTCATTTTAATTTTAGCAAACAGTAAAGATGATTTGGATTCAGTGGCAATAATGGCTGACAAAATAAATGAATCTTACTATTTTGTGTCGAGTTCATCAACGACAAAGCCTCGGATTAGTGAAGATGATAGATTGACAACCTTAGAGAATCAAATGGCACAGTTAGTAGCTTCAGTATCCAAGTTCTCGGACAGACAGCGCGATAAGTCTAGAGATGTGTCAAAAAATTGTTCTAGATCTGTCTCCAAACGTACAGATTGTAAAAAAACATCAGATCTGTTGGTATCATTTCATATAAAAGATTCAGACGTCTAAAAGTTTTTTAACTTGTATGTTGTGGAGAACTTTTAAAATTGTGATATGACAACCCTGCGAGACGCCGAAAAATGTTAGATATGACAACCGCGCAATTTTTTGTCATAATTTTAGAGAAAACAAACAGACGTCAACCATTATCTTTTTTCTTTTAACTTTCATTAACATTAGTAGTAGAATAGTGGAAATAAAGTTCTTGAGATAATATTGTTGTTTCCATTGAACCGTAGTACCCTGGCAATTGCGGGGAGCTACTTATGTTTCTGGGACACGACAATTTGTGGTGACCGTGAGTGGACTGATTGGTTAATTGTTAGTTGTTGTGCGTTGTGAAGTGGTTTTTGTTTTAAAGGCAAATTTGAACGATTAGTTGTGCGGTTTTGAAATGGATAGCGAGTTGGAAGTAAAGAAAAAGCTGCGCAAAGTGCTTTGTACCTTGTTACAAGGTTTATGAATAAAATGGAGATCAAACTGTCTCAACAAGTACAAGCTAGAGTAGGCGCGGAAACAGCGGGAAAACTTCAAGTATTGAAAGATACGTTGTAAGAGAAGTTTACTGAATTGCAGGTAGTGACCTCTGAAGTTTTCAATATACTACTAAGCAACAATGCTAGTGAAGTAGATTTGCTTGCTGACAGAGATGGATCTGACACATATGTGAAGCGTTACAAGGAGCTGAATCTCCGGTGTGCAAAGGTGTTGCCCAAGCCTGTTGATAGACAATATTTCCGTAACGACTAAGTCGGTAAATACACCACTAATACCAGGTAAGAGAAAATTTAAGCTTTTTGTAATACAATTCAAAAAATTTTATGACAATATTTGCGACTACTTTTCCTTTTGGTCTCAATTCAAAAAGGTGCATAACGATCCGGACATTGACGATGCAGATCAAGTAGATTATTTGATACCGGATAGCCGGGCGCGACAGTTGGTTGGCAGTTTTCTAGCTACCGGTGGAAATTACTCGCGTATAATAGATACTTTAAAGTCACGGTTCGGGCGTGAGGAATGCAAATCGAAGTTTATGTGCGAAAACTTTTAAAATTAATCTTGAATAATGCTTCAGCCAGGGGAAAAACAGATATTTGTTACTTGTACAATAAAATTGAAACGCAACTTAGAGCTTTGGAGTCGTTGGGAACAACTGCAGACAAATATTCTTCCATGCATTTCTCTTTAATTGAGTCATGTCTGCCTAAAGATCTGTTACGTGTGCGGCAAAGATCCTCCGTGAGTTTGTGCAGGGGATTCACACAAGAGCGCAAAGCTGATGGAACAGACGAAGTTTCTGCAGCAGGGGCTGATCAATATTATGAAGCAAGTATTAGTCTGGAGAACCGTCTTAGAGGTTTAATGCAATTTTTAAAGAAAGAAGAGGAAAACAAACAACGTATTTCGTTAGCCTCTGGAATGCCTAGAAGTGGTAATTCGGGTAGCAGTGCTAAGAAAAGATCACCGAAATCAAGTGAACAGTTAGGTATTCCCACTGCAGCAAAGGTCAATGGCGAGGTTGCTACGTGCATATTTTGTAATAATGTACATGAAAGTTTAAACTACCTTAAGGCACATGATTATACTTTTGACAAGAAGCAGCAAATTGTCAAGGAAAAGAGAGCACGTTTTCGCTGTCTTAAGCCGGGTCGTCGTTCCAAGAGGTGTTAAGTTCGCATTAAGTGCTTGATATGTAAGAAGCAGCACGTGACTTTGATGTGCTTTGATCAAGAGTCAAATTCTAGTGTGTCGAGTGGATCACCAGCAGCAGGTGATGATTGACAGGTGAGGTTAGAGATGAATGCTACCAACAACAGTACACATGTATTCTTGCAAACATTAGTGGCAAGGCTGGTGGAAAGTGCAGTCTCATGTAACGTGCGAGTTTTGATTGACACTGGATCGCAACGTTCATATACACTAAGGTCAACTGCACGTAAGATGGGTCTGTTGGCCGTCGGTGACAAGAGAATTAGGCATTGCCTATTGGGAAGTGCTCAGCCCGAACGAATGCATCAACGTTACATGTTGACTCTACAGCAGAAAGGGTACTCGTGCAAGTTTAAAGTTTTGGATCAGCCGGAGATATGCATTGTAGTTCCTACTATTTTTCCTGATTCATGACTCGATGAGTTGCGGGGTATGAACATCAAAGTTCGAGACACAGCAGAATCTGTTATTGAACTTTTAATTGGTGCCGATGTTGCGACTACAATGTTTTTGTTGGTGACTAATGGTTCTTTGGGAGACCTATGGAACCTAGATGTTTTTGGAATAAAAGATCCTTCTGTTAGGCAATTTATGGAGAAATTGAACCAAGGATTTTTTCCAGAAAACTACGGAGGTCAACGAAGAGGGTTGATATGAAGTAAGATTACCTTGGTTGGAAGGTCACCACCCCTCTTAAAAATAATCATTTCATTGCAAAAAGGAGGTTGGAAAAAATGGTGGAGAAGCTCGAAAACGGTGGGTTTGTAGACCTGTATGATTCAGTTTTTTACAAATGTCAGAAGGTGAAATTAAAAAGGTAGACTGCCAAAAGTCTAATGATCACTGTCACTACTTACCGCATAGACCGGTATTAAAAAAGAGTAGCACGACTACGAAAACACGTCCAGTGTTTGATGCCACTGCGCGAGAAAAGGACAAACCTTCTCTGAACCAATGCTTAGAAAAAGGACCGAACTTGATTGAGTTGATCCCTTTAATTCTTTTGTGGTTCCGAGAAAAGCGCGTTAGAGTTGTTTCTGAGGCAAGGCATTTTTGCAGATAAGCGTGCACAAGGACGACATAGATTTCTTGCGTTTTCTTTGAATTGACGTTGCTGGGTACCAGTTAATCTTCAGACACAAACGAGTGGTGTTTGGAGTTAACAGTAGCCCATTTTTGTTGGGTGCTATCATAGAACTACATCTTTCACGGTGTTTGCCGCAGAAATCGTACGCCAAAAATACTGTTAAGAGACTGGGAAAATGTTTCTACGTTAACAACTGTGTAAAGGAAGAGATTGCGCTCAATCGGTTTATGAAGGAAGCCAGTTCCATCATGCAGGAAGCCAAATTTGATTTGAGAGGGTAAGAATTTTTCCGAAACTAAAAATCGAAGTAATTATCGTATTTGGATTTAGATGAGATCCAGTGAAGGATGTATTGCCACTCCATAATGAATTTTTGAAAAACTGTGAATCCAGTAACGTCCCGGTGACTAGCTATACTTGCCCAGCAACTTTGATCCCTAAACTGTTGCTGAAGCGTTTGTGGAAAACTATGCTCACCTGTCGATGCTGAAGTTGAGCATTTGTTTCAAACATAGTTGAGTGAGTTGAACGATCTATGGAGAATCAAGATACATAGATTGGTGCACGGTAGAAATGGTGAATCACAGCACAACAGCTTGCATGCATTTTGCGATGCCAGTAAAGACGCTTTTGCCTGTGTTATTTTCAAATGTGAGAGAAGTATTTAATGCAACTCGTTTTAAATGGAACTGGACTGATTTTACACCGGTCTCCCACTGACTTCCAAAGTGAGTGGTATGAAATGCCATTATGTATTTATAGATTCGCACAAATTTAGTAAAACCTTTTTTGTTTTGACCTTGGATAAAAATGAGTTTAATTCAGTTACCTCTGTTTTAGCTCTGTTAAAATTACTACCGTTATTTGAGTATACGTTTAAGGATTGATCTCTGAGCGCTACAAATCTTTTGGATGCGACTGAAAATGCTTCCGTAGTCAAATCTGTTACTAAGTCAAAATTTATCGCCCTTGTTGAGCAACAAACGAAAATGCATGTGTAGGTCTAATTTAGTTTAGAGCCTCATCTTTTTTTATTTTTAATCATTACCGGCATAAGGCGAATTTTTGGCAAATCTTCTATGAGAAGATTAATTTATTTTGGATTTGCACGGAAACAAATCGTACACTGATGTATAATTTTACGTAACATTCCTCTGGCAGCAATTGACCAGTGCTTCGGACTGATACAAGAAGCTGATTAACTCCACAATGTAGCATTCTAATGCAGATTAATTTAGATTAGCAATATGATAAAGCAAGAACAATGGGATGCTTTTTATGGTGGCTGCAATTGAATAAACGAATGCGACCACCGTTTCGCAAAAGACTATCGTTGTTAAGATACGCATTTAAAGGTAATAGAGAACTTTTGGAATGAAGAGGTTTGCTGTTATCTACTAAATTCTTTGTAAAACGTTTTGTATTGGACACTCTTTATTAGTTATAAGTTTTTTTGTTACACTGAGGGGCCGTATTATTCTGTTATCTATTTTTTTAATTATGCAAACATCTGTAAATATATGTAATAAAGAGATGTTACATGCCAAAGTAGAAACAAATACACTTGCCTGAAATACCGTAACATAAACGGTGTTATGCCGGGCTCAGGGGAGACGGGGTGGGTTATATTCAAAAATCCGTGATTACTTGGGAACGAGGCTGAAATCGAAATCGAAACAAAATAGTGTAAAAGCTCAAAATCGGTTAGGGCGCCAATCAAGGTCACAATGATAACAGCTTCTGAACCCCTGATAACCCAGTAGCTCATCTGGTTGGTTACAACCCTTGGAACTTACCTTGAGTTGTAACTTGCTCGACTCTAAAATATTCTCTTAAAAATTTACGTTCGCGGCGGCCGAATAAATAAAAGCTTCTTTACATTTCAACAATTTAACATTTATTAAAATAAAAATAGAAATCAAACAAGCATGAATAAGAAAATGAAATAAAAACAAAAATTTACAAACTGAATATGTATATATAGAAAAAAATTGAATTAAAAAAAAAATAAATGAAGCGTTTAAATTAGTTTTCACGCAATATAATTTAAAAAAAATTTTAAAAAAATTCAAGGCCTTGTCCGCATAACTAAACTAAAACTCAAATACAAAAAAACAAACAAAAAAAAATTATAAACATCCGAATCTTTATGTTTTGGAACACAGCGTTTGTAAAATTACATTTTACATCGAGTTACATTAACTTTCATGAACAAACATGACTTACTTTACAAAAAAAATTAATTAAATAAAGCGAAATTCATGCAAACTAACACCTTCAAGTGTTTCTTGAAATATTAAAATTAACCGTAAATACGTCGGCTCAAATTCAAAGCTTTTAAAACAATTAGATCGCGATTTGCTTCACGATAATATCAAATTTAATAAATACCATGACTCAATTGTTTGTACCAGGAAGTCTGCTGGGCACAGCGGTTCCAGAAGCTTTTGAGTTTAGGCGATAAAGCAACCCCGGGACGGTCTAGGTGTTCTGCAGTTGATCGAAATTCGGTGGGACCCCCAAACAATGGAATGACGGCGGAAGAATTCTCTTTGAATACCAACGTGAAATCCGCACAAAAGCGAAGACTGAATTTTTTTAACACAACACTTCGATTGCAAGTCCAACTTGAAACGTTAGCGTAATTTCGGAAACCATGAAGTACATTAAACCGTAAAATTACGAATTTGGAAAACCAAACATTTCCACCACAACACAAAATTTTCACGGTTCCATTTATTTCACTTCCGCGGTATTACATAACGGTAGGTTAAAGGCACCCCGAACGCTTGACTACATCTCAATACCCGATGTTTTAAATTAGAACCCAACTCTGTGTTCAAAATCAAAATTTTATCCTTATATTACCTCGTAATCCCACTTAATTCAACAAACTTGCGCCGTAAAATCTTTGTAAAAGATGGAACACTAAACAAAGTAAATTAATAAAGATGAAAAATATTGTCCCCACATGCGTCACGTCACGTACGCACAGCGAAAGAATATTCCCATAAAAATCGCATACTCAGCTAAAACCACCAAACAAAAACATTCGCGCTCGAAAATGGGTTTAAAATAAACAAAAGTAGATACTAAGAAAATGTATCAAATTTTATTCCAGAAAGAAAACCATAAATTAGATAAAGTTGTTAATCCAATGCAATAACCAGAAATAAAATACTAAATCATAATAAAGACCACGGACCTTTATGCGTTTAAAAAAAACAATAACAATTGTGAAATAATTATTAAATAAATACAAATCAACTTAAATTGACGTAATAAAATTAAACGAGTGAAACGTTTTCGATGCTTTAACGGGAAATACTCAATCTCTTATAATTAAGCCAAAATACATTCAAATACAGGGTCTTTTACTAAAGATTCAAGACCAAATTTCAACGCCGGTTACAGAGAATTTTGAAAATTATTCCGTTGTTCAATTTTCAACAACCACATGCGATAACGCGCGTGATTCTAATGTAATTAACATTAGCTTTGGTTGGACTGGCCAAAGATTTATGTCGTATTTTAACCATTTGGGACCACGCCACCACAAAGACGTATAAGGCAGTTTACATGGGGAAACGTATCGGGATAATATATCCGCGTGATTATTGTAAGATCGGACATGTTTCCAATGTTGAGTTAATTGTTGGATCTCTAAAACACGATTGGCTACGAACGTTTTCTATTGGTTAGGGGGTGCACGCAACCAATTTAACTTTATAGTAGAATCAGACCAATTAATATATTGTCAATTTTAACATTAATAGCTGTTGTGACTTGTTAAACGAGCTAAAAGTAAAGCCGCTCACAATTCTAGTCTAGGTAAACTTATGTTTTTTAATGGCGCTACTCGTGATTTTGCGCGTAATAAATTATTTAGGGTTTGTTTATTTATTGTTACAAGACCTAACGTAGATTGATGCTCCATAAGCGGCTTCCGACTAATCGGAAAATACGTGTAGTTTAATATTTTGAGGTTTTGCTACTATTACATATCGTGTTATTTTTAAAGAATTCAGGAATGATAATTGATCACGAAATCTTAACCTTTTTGTGGAAATATGCATAAGAAGACTTTCATCGCAAGTTACCTTCTTTTGCTATGATGATTGCAATATGATCTTTGTTTGAATGATGCGACGTAACCTAGAAGCCCTAAAGGATGAAACGACTGGTGATTTTTTTAGCATCTGTAAAGTTGCTCAATTGCAAATCATCTGAACCGGGAACTGATAAAATGCTAAGTGTTCGGAATTCTTGTTGTTTAGAAATTTAGACAGTTTTTTTTTGTTAGTGGTTTTAGTAGATGGCCTATGTTCTAGCAAACTTTTTTTGTTTGAATACAACTTTCGTAACTTGAAATTTGCCAAATTTAAGATTTCGGAAATGTGGGATTGTAATTGTAACAAGCTATGAGTTGACTTTGATCTGGTTAAAAGATCGTCGACGTAAAAATCGTATTCTATTGCTTAAGATGCAAGAGGATAAATAAAACTATTGTTTAAAGCTAATTGTTTTAAACATCTAATCGCTAAGAATGAGGCTGCTGCTGTACCGTACGTAACAGTATTGAGTTGATGTACCGTACGTAACAGTATTGAGTTGATAACAGGAAATATGTGAATTTTGATTTGATCTCAAAAGAATATATTGTGTGTTTTGTTGACTTGGTTCGATTAACACTTGACGGTACATTTTTTCAATATCCGCTGTAATGTTGTATAAATTTTTACGAAATCGTAATAATCTCCCAAAAAAATTATTCTGTATTACAGGGCCGTCGTGTTAGGTGTCGTTTGATAAAAAAACCTGATGTAGAACCATCAAAAACAACACGAGTTTTGGTAGTTGAGGTAGGTACCTTGATAACGGCGTGATGTGACAAATAAAATTTTAAACAATTGTACAAAAAGAATTCGTCAATAGCAGTCATGTGGCCAAGAGCTTCATACACTAACAAAAATTTTAAATATTACTGTCTTAATGATGGATTGGCTAACAGTTTTTGTTCTAACGTATAAAATCACAATATTGCTCGTCTGATGAGTATGGGCTATAATTATTTTTACGTTTTTTGATTTCCCAGAACTTTTGTAATTGTTCTTGGGTTTGATCATCTTGTAAAATGTGCACGCATGCTAACGATTATTATACTTTATTATCTTGAGTAATTTGACCACCGATTATCCAACCTAATTTTGTTTTTTGTAAGATAGGTTTATTTTTGCCTAATTTGTGTTGTCCGACACAAAATAAGTCCCAAAAGAATGTCAATGTTGCTAGTAAATGAGCTTTGGAATCAGCAGGTATATTTAACTGATCTAGATTAAAGGATTTTGTCGGAATACAATCAGTTATTCGATTAAAGACTAAAGAAGTTAATATTGCGGTAAAATTGTTTACCTTTGAATTAAATGAGACGCTTGTTCTGAAGTCTGTATTTGATTTGGAATTGCTTATTCGTGAAATTGTCAAATTGTAATTATGATTTAATAAACCAAGTTTATCGCAACGATTGCTTGTAATAAGGTTTTTTTGTGATCCAGGATTCAATCAGGCGCGACAAATGTGACTTTTACGTAGAGATCCGTTATTTCAATGGATGCTGTAGATAATAGTGTTTGTGAATTAGTTTTAAATTTATAAACAGAAAAATCTGACTTGTTTGATACTTAGAGTGATTAAAAATTAGTAGAATGAGTTTGCTGGTGTTGAGAAATGAGATCGTGGATTCGAAGAAGTCGAGGAAATGTTATTAATTTCTTTTTGTTGTGAACTATCACTAAGTAACGATTCTTGCGTTAAATCGTAGTTTATATGTAATAGAGTGTTGTGCCTTTTGTTACACTTTGTACAAAAACCAAATGTACAATCTTTTGTTAGATAATTTTTTTTAAAACAGTTAAGACAAAGATGTAAACAGTGAATTTCAGAATACGTTTATTGAAGTCTAGTTTGAGAAACGTAGTACAATTGAAAATGGAATATCTTTGTTTGCAGAAAACGCAACTTAATCTTATCGCGCCGATTTATGATCTTAAATTATTTGACTTCAATGAATTTGGATTACTTGAATTTCTTAAAATCTGGCTACATTTATTATTTGATTCAAAAAAACCTCACATCGTTTATCTATGTACTCTAAAAATTCTTAAAAGGTAGGAAAATAAACTCTTTTTACCGGCGACTCCCATTCCTGACGAGTAGTAAATGTTAATTTAACACTTATACGAATTATTAATGTATCTATTGTAGGTTGTTCATATAGTTTTAGTACATGCATAACTTTTGTGAGATCATCTAAAAAGTTTTGCAACTGAGAATTATCGCGCTTGACGGAATCTAAATTGAATAAGGCCTGGAAATTGTTGTTTACGGCTAATTTTTTATTTTCAAATTTTCTAGATAAAGTTTCCTTGCAATTGTATAATTTAGGATTTTTATTAATAATTAAATCAAATAAATCGTGGTAGATGGATAACAACAACTGTGACAAAAGGGTACGTTAAAAGCCTAGTTAAATATAAATTTCAAATAGCAGCAAAGAAAAAGTTAATGTAAATAACAGTTCTGTTTGTACTTGTGGTAACTATTCTAAAGTTTCATTTACAAATTGTGAAAATGTTACTGTTAACATTTATAATGCTAAGAATAGTTTGTCCAATTTCAATAAATTGTAACTAAATTTTGAATTTAAAATATTATTTTTTACTTAAAATACTATTTAAAAGCTGAAATTTCTTAAACTATAATAAAAAATCTAAATTATAACTCGTTTTTCCTCAAATGAATTGTTTTTAAAAACGAAAAAAAAATATTTTAATAATCTAAAAAATAATAAATAACATCAATAAACAAACAAAAATATAAAAACGTAGTTAAATAAATAAAAAGTAAAATAATTTCTAAAAATATAAATACATTAAGATAAAATAAATGTTTTATAAAAAAAGCTTCAGAAATGAAATCATTTTTCTTCTGGGGGCATTACTTAAAACATCTGCTATAAAAGATAGTTTCTTGTAACTAGAGCTCCGCCAAAAAAAAACGTAATATGAAATTTTAATTTATTTTACATAAGTGATCGTACCACATATATTTTCTTATCAACGTCTATATATTATTTTAAGGTGAAACTTGAGGGCTATCAAGTTGAAATCGTTGAAATAATTCGGTCTCTAGACTATCGTTATAGTTCGTATCTGGTGTATAAATTTGTCTTATTTTCTTTTTCGTTAGTATCACGATCCATAAAAGGGCAGATTCTTTAAAGACATCGTTTTATTACATGTACAATGTTAAAATATTTGCGGTTGGCTTATTCTTAACCCTTTAGACGTTATGCAATTATAGTACCAATTTACTCATCAAATTTTATTTAAATTTGTCATTGTACGTAAAAGTACATTAAAAGTTTATGAATTATTTATACAAACAACAAAATAAACTATTTGATGTAGTTAAGATTTTAAATAAATAGTTAAATAGTTTGAAGTTGCGGTTAAATACAACTAATGTACGGTGTAATTGTTATGACAATTTTAAAAACAAATTTTTTTTATTAGAACCGTAATGTATTTTCGTCAAAAATTATTAATAACATACTATTGTGTGGTCGCATATAT
The DNA here is from genome assembly GCA_035610365.1 of Aquatica leii. Classification (NCBI taxonomy): domain Eukaryota; kingdom Metazoa; phylum Arthropoda; class Insecta; order Coleoptera; family Lampyridae; genus Aquatica; species Aquatica leii. The sequence continues at coordinate 30,475,595 of CM069437.1, read as the reverse complement.
ATAGCATATTTTTATTAATTTTTTAGAGTGCTCTTTAGAACGTACAAATATTTTTATTTAAACACATACAATTGCAATGCTATTACGAAATTTAATTAAATTAATTTGATTAAATTTGTTTTTTTAATACTAAATACAATTCATATAACAATAATTATTTTGTAATTTCATTGAAAAAATAAATTTGGGTTAATTATAAATTTTTTGTGCAAATAATTTTTTTTTAAATGTATTTTTAGTATCTTATAGGCATTTTAATATAGATTTTTAATAACTCAAAATATTTGTACATATCTTTTTTATATCATTTTTGTAATCAAATATTTTATTAAATATAACAAAAATTTATTTTTTACTTATATTGTAAATTATTATCTATTGATTTTTTTAGGTAGGTATATTTTGACGTTTTGTTGTGTATTAATAAAAGAATTTTTAAATATAGCGCTTTGGTAAATTCTTAACACGTTTCTTTGTAGTAAAATGTGAAATATTTTATTAAAAAAAATTAATAATTTAATAATTTTTAAATTAATTTCTCGAATTTAAATTAAATGAATTTGTTAAAATATGGTAAAATGTTAAATTATTTATTTAGATTTTAATAGAAAATAAATAAAAACGTAATAAATAGTTAGATCTAAAATAACTTGCTACAAGTTTACTTATAAAAACTCAATTTTCTTGTTTACGTTTATTTTATATTCAAATATTTTGTTTATAACATATAATAATATTTTTTTGTTTAAAATTAAAAAAGACACTTAGAAAAATGCCAAAATCTTTACACTGCACATTTCTTAAATTTGATCAAATTTTAAATAGTAATTTAACTAACAAGCGTCGAAAGTACATCATACTATAGCGGACGTCAATGTAATGCGAGGCCGTACGGCCGAGCATTGCATGTGAGTGAGTTATACTATGAAACTTTCGACAAGAGTAACGTACATTATTTTTTGTATTGGCTTTTGTAAAATTAAATTCTTTTTAAGAAAAATTAAAAAAACATCAAAAATACTACATTTATTACCAAAGCTGTCAAATTTGACATTAATTTTAACATTTTTTTTTATTTTAACTGAATTTGAAAATTTTTTATATAACTTGTCGCATACTCGATCTAATATAATAATTGACTTTGAACATTTAGTTTTATGTAGATTTTTATTTTTCCGTGCTAGAACTTTCTTTGTCCATTAGGTAACTGCACTAACAAACGAATATTGACGTTTGCGATTTTGGAAGCACAAAAAATAATATTAATAGTCAAAATTAAATAATGATTAAGCAAACATACTATTTCAGAGTATAGAAGTTTGATATATAATTTTGTATTTATTTCTTTTTTATTAGGCATAGCGCTTATTTAATATCGATTTTGCTATTCTTGTTAGGTAGATTGCTACCTCTTTTTTAATTTTTTTGGTACTATTTGGATTTTTCTAAGGTTTTTAACCATGTAGTTTTTTTTAAATATATTTTAACTAATCATTATTCTGTCATTCTCGTTACATGTTGGTTCTATTTTTACCTGCGCTGTCGGAATTATCGTACTGCACAATTTACTTTGCATGCTGTTTTTCTATACTTTGTGTAGTATTTTTTCTTTTATATAAATTGGTTAAAATGCTCTAGAATTACACCTGCATTGTTAATTTGATGTCGTCGTTCATTACTTTGTCTATTGCAGTGTTGGATAAGCGTGTTTTTCTCGTCTTATTCTTGATGTCTTTGTCATTACTTTTGTTACCAATTTATTTACTTTTAGTTATGTTGCGTTGCTTGTGTTTAAGTCTTTTATTATTTTACAAATACATATATTCTAAAAATATAAAACAGAGAAATGCAAAGACATTATATTTTATAGTTATCTTTTCTAATCCACTTTATTATAAACAAGACGTCAATTGTTGAACGGTTTCTTCTAAAAACCTGCTGTTTTTTGTATATGATGCTAGTTAGTAGTTTCAGAGAGTTTTTTTTTTATTACTATGGTCTTAGAGGATTTCTTATTTTATAATTGTGTTGAATATGCATTCCTAAGCATAGTGTTCATCTTCTACGTTGCAAATTTTATCTTCGTTTAGGATTTTTATTTGTTAATTTTTTTGTATTTGACTAATAAAAATATATTTAAAATATTATCAATATTAAATAGTTTCAAAAATGATAAAATTAATAAAGAAAAAAGGGATATTCTAGAAAATTCTAAACTTCTGTTATGTTAAAAAACATTTTTTTACTCACTCGGTACAGATATTTTTTGTTGTTTATTTTAAATTTAATTGGTAAAATTGGAGAATGTTTTTTCAAGTTAATTCACGTGATAAATGGTGACGTAACAATAAAATATAAATAAAACATTTTGTTAAAAAAATATTTACTCAAATTATAGCTTTTGTTTTAAAATACGTAAAAAAATTATGACTTAGATGAAGCTAATGGAATGCTATCAGTGTATTTACGTCCGGCTCAATGTTTCTGAGTAGCAAGTCAGTTTTTCGTCAGTATGTATGACGAAGAACTTAGACCAAGTTCGAAAGCTCGCATTTATATTATACTAAATAAATAATAAACCAATTACCCTAAAAAAATATTTTAATAATTTTTAGTTGTTTTTTTGTGATGTGGCTCATAACAGCACTGAATCTATGTTCTACCAAATGTGAAAAAATGACGGAAAAGCAATCATCAGATTCTGTACATTAACCCATAATGCTGTAATAGAATTGGAAAATGTTTTTGTAACCAGAAGTTGTCGTATCCTTGTTTAAACAATTGTTTCAGCTCTTTAATTGTGGATAATTCTATAAGCTGCTCTTGTATTAGTATGTATTCATCTGTATTTGTGCTCTGAGTTTCACTGCTTGCAAAAGGATTTAACACCCAGTCGGGAATATCTAAGTGGAGCATGTTTTTAAATCTTTGGTTAAGGTCAAAACGAAGCGCCGTTAATTGTTGACAATAAGCAAACAAATTTTTATCTTTATTTTGCAATTTTGAAAATTTTGAAAATTGAGAACATTTTTCTATTCCCAAGTTTTGTTTGTACAGCAAAAGTTTTGTAAGCAACGCAGATATTACACTTTTAGCTTTGATTAAATTAAATGTGTCACCTTGTAGTTTCAAATGAATCTTGTTAAATCTGGTAATTAAATTAGTCATATGGCGATGTCATTTTTTTAAAAAAAATTAAACTGTGCCGAAAATTATTGTCCTTACTGTTTAGGAATTCCAACACTAAATCAAAGAGCGAATAGAAGCGATCCAAACATGCACTTTTAGATAACCAAAGTAAACGATTATAATCATCTAACCAACGTACTACTGTAATAGCGAAGGCTTCCACGGCCTTGTTGTAGCCGAAGTTGCCAACGTTTTCGGAGGTTAGAATCTAGCTTGGTTTACAAGTTGATTACCAAATTTTTAAGAAGTTCTTAGTTAGATTTCGGTTGCTTGTTTAAGTTTTTCGATTTATCTCACGCCCTGATGAAGCCCCTTACGAGAGTGGCTAAACAATGGCAACTTTGGTTACAACAATGACACGGTCCAAAACCAGAAGACATTTTTCTTTTAGTAACGTACTACTGTGTTAAGTAGTAAACAATTAGTCATCATCATTTTTCAAACAAAGTTGAGCAAATAATCTTTCATTTAAGTCATTTTTTTAAAATTTATTAACAGTTCTAATGACGTAATGGAATGGTTTATACAACCGTTTACTAAGGTTTTTGGGACCAAATTTTGTCGATGAATGACATAACGTGCCGATAATACATTAGGTATAGCTTGCTTTAATTATGCCAGAACGCTTCAGTGTTGTCCTACCATTTTCGAAGCACCGTCAGTACCAACGGAGACAATATTAGTCAAGAGTATAGCTTTTCCTTTCAATAATCTTTTTAATTTAGTAAATAACTTTTCACCGTTTGTATCAGTTTCCAGATATTTAGCAAATAACGATCTTTGGGAATATTTTTTTTCCTTTTACTAATTTTACATAAGCAAAAAGTAAAGCTTCGTTTCCTGGTAATGTTGACTCGTCAAACTGTATAGAGAATTCAGATATTTTTAAGTAATCACATAAACAGTTTTCGTACAGTATCATTAGTCAGTGGAATTCTTTCTATAATATCGAAAGTTAGTTTGTTCAACACCTGTTTTACAGCTAGTAGAATAATTTTTCACCAATAGTGTGCGCCTCTCCGGACTTTTAAGCTATTCAAAAAATACACTGGGTTTCAAATAAAATGCACCACATAGAAAAAGTAGACGTGGAAGGCTAAAATTTTGTATGTAAAACTGTTATTTATGGGCAAATAAATAATTTAAATTTGGAATGAAAATGTTGATGTATTTAAAAATATACATGGTGTTATCAACATCTCCACGCTTTTTTTACTTTCTGAACCTTTATCGTTGTAGTTTTTTAGATTTTGTTAGATCTAGTTATCAATTGTGATTGTTTGTAAGTGTCAGAATGCTACAAGTTTGCAGACGTGGTAATTTTTAACTATTAACCCCTTTTGGGAAAAGGTGAATTATTGGTATGTAGGAAGCTGGGTTGGGATAACGTGAAACCTCCAAAAGATCAAGACGTACTTATTCAAAAAAATTAAAAACATGTCAAGGATGGCAACCAAAAAAGATCGTCTGTTAAGAAAAAGTGCCGTTCAAGACTCTTGAGAACCATCGCGTTCAGTTGGAATAAACTGAATACGAGCAGTTGGTCGTAGAGTCTCTATGAGTATTTTTTATCGTCGAATCCGTTATTTTGGATTGCAATCATATCGACTAAATTTTTGTATTCCTCTAACACTTTACCACTAAGAAGTCAGACTTCAATGGTGCCAAGCCAGGCAAAGTTGGCTACATTATTGGAACAACATTTTTTTTTGATGAGTAGTTTCTGATTATGGCACTCGGACGGGAGTACACGTGTGCGGAGATCTAGAAGACAACGCTACGATTTACATTTAGTACAACGAAAACATACTGGTTTAACACCTGGCGTAATGGATTGAGGTGGCATTTATTGTGGAGGCCGCTCTTCTTCAACATTTATCCAAGGCTCGTTAGATGCTCGACGTTACATCGACAACGTCTTAGAACCAGTTTTTTTATCTCTTTTTCAAGAACGTTCAGAAGTTATCTTCCAACAAGATAATGTGCGACCGCATGTGTTAGTAATGGCACAGAGAGTTTTTGAAGAGAATGGCGTAAATCTGCTACCGTGGTCTTATTTCTAGCATGCCTAAAAGGGCAACTTCTTGCATACAAGCACGTGGGGATGTTACACATTATTGACATTTTTCAATAAAACGTTGTGCTGCTTCTTCCAAATTGTAATCATTTGTTTGCCTTGTTACGTGCATAAATTTAAATAATGCACACTACCCTGTATATTGGTTTAATTAAAAATTACTTTTCTATTTCTCGACGCCATCTATCGGGTTCGTTGGTCTCTTTGTATGGAGAAGACGATGGACTGTCTAATTTGATTCTAACATCGTTCACGATATAACATATGTCTGCGTGAATTAAAAATAATTTTTTTAAAACATCCACGTGTGGTGACACGATGGGTAATAAAAGTACTCTTATTTAACTAATTTAATCCACGCAGGGTAAGTGGCTTTTATTCTTTCTTTGATTAAAGGTCATTTTTATGTATTTTCGTTAGCGCCATGTGCTACCTCCTAATTATGGGTGTTCTTGTCTGAGTTTAAAATCTACAAGGAAGAATTATAATCGGAAGCTGTAGACCTAAGAAGCGCTGCGATATAAGGGCAGAATTTCTATGCGGAGGCAATTATTACCGTTAATTATTTCTTCTTCTTGTTCGGAAGAGCCTAAGTACCGGACACGATTGAATTTCGCTTCGGAGGCAATAAATTAATACCATCGTAGACAAAAAGACATTGTAACAGCATACGATTAGTTACGGTTCTACTACTTTCTTTTAAATGTTTCTTTAACCTTTTGTAGTTTGTGAGTCGCTAGGTAGACACGATTATTTTCAGGAAGTTTGATTACAGGTAGCCAGTAGGAAAACGTTTTCTGAAGGCACCCCTGAATCTTGGTAAGTCAATCTTTGATTTTAACTATTCGCTGTCGCTACGGTGCTACTCATGAATCATCATATTTACTAATCGTGTCAAAACATTTAAATTGATTTGCGTCTTATTATTATTACTCAATTAGTTTAAGTGACTTACTATCGCATAATGATTACGTCAACTATCAATTATTATAATAATTAATGTAATTTACTTACGAAGATTTTTTTATATGTTCTGATGGTTACACTTTTGTTTTACGTGTAGTGTAAATTGCTGATACTTCTGATATTTTAGTACCTGTTTATATTTGTACTTGGACTAAATTTAATCATTGTGATGCTATCAACTTATCTCATAATTATTATTATTTATTCAAATTTTAATCTATTCATCATTCTAAAATAATTAAAGTGCAATTGTTGTTAACGATTTAGTTTCTTTCTTCGTTTTCTCCAGCTTTACGAACCTTAACAATTTTGTACAAGTTTCGAGCCTCATGTGCTGATCTAGCAGGAGCTGTTTCTGCGAAGAACAAAAGATCTGGCGCCTTTTAAAATAAAGTCACTTGAACCTCCCCTCTCTCCGACAGGTATGGTTTCAATCCTACAGTGAGTTAGCCGTGCAGGTTCGTAAATTACTAGAAGCTTGTAGCAGTCTATATAGAATAGTTGTACATACAAAATTTTAACCCTTTACGTCTACTCCTTCTATGTGGTGCATTTTATTTAAAACCCAGTGTATTATAAGAAGCACGCAGTCCATTGTTATTTCTCTTAGATTTTGTCCCTACGAGTTCTTTAAATGTCGGTGTTTTCAAATATTTTTCTTTCAAATATTTTTCCTTGATTGAAAAAACGTTAAATCCTTATCCTTTTTGTCACTATGAATGTTTATTTAATGTTCTCTAAGCTTAAAAGGTTTTATTGAATCGTTTCACATCGTAACATTACATAGAAAACCAATATAGGTAAAGTACTATTTTCTGATGACGGAATAAAACTACATTTCATATATTCAACACTATATGCATTTTTTCTTTGGTTTACTCATACTGTTACCTGAAAAAAAAGCTCAAAAAGATATAAGAAAATTTAAATACCAAATTTTTATTTAAAGTAAAGCACTGTTAATTATAATAAATTTTTTAAATGGAATGTTGCAATGTTACGCTCTCTTAAATTAATTATTTGAGATATAAAGATAAAATTCTATGTAAATATTACATATTGTACTTAATGTGTACCAATTAATTTTTCAAGAAAAATAAATAATTCAAAAATTAATCATCAACAGAATATAATAATACAGTAACAAAATAAACACAAATATAAGATAGTAAACTATAACTTTTAGGGTGTATTAAATTCAATTATCAAACCCAATATGTCTAACTTTTTTTACAAAATCATTAATTATATATTCTTCAGAAGCACATCTGTGTTAGAAAAACTTACAATACCTTCTTAAGTTTTTAATCACTGCGATATATAATTTTTTTAATTAACTTAAACAACACTATGACGTTGCTTGAATAAATATGTACAAAAGTACGCAATTTGCGTAAAAATACTAACAATACAAAAACATTATGTTTCTTGTCCAAGACTAGGAAAATTTGTTTTATGCAGTTTACATCACGCATAACAAAGAACTAAATTTTGGATTAGATGCAGGGCATTTTTATAGTTTATATTATAGACTAGTTGGTGCAGATTCGGCGCTGTTGCATTCCTGTATAAAACTGTATTGATAAGATTGACTCACCGCGATGCCTGTTATTATTTGTAGTTTATGCATCTTTATAAATTTATATTATATTTAAGACGTAAAAATTGATAATAATTTATTAATTGATTAATTAATTATTTTAATAAAAATCTCTGGGGGTTTGTAGAAACCACTTTGGGAGCCACTGATCTAAACTATAATATGTAAACATTTGTAATGTAATGTAATGCAAATCGTGTTCATTTTTTTTGTATTTTGTATTTAATCCACTATATTTAATATATCTAAAAAAAGGATCTATATAATAACACAAATAGTGTGTTTTTAAATTAAGTTTAATTAAATATATTGTTAAACATTTTTTTAGTTTTATTTATTTAAAGTTAGCAGTCTTTATATCAGATTTCACAAAGTTGTAGTGATTAATACTAGCGCTGCACCATCAAACATATACTGTTAACTTTATTTAGTAAATATTCGGTTTCGTTTGTGTTTTGGTACTTCATTCGCATGTAACCACTACGTCAAACGCTTGTGATAAAAAAATAATTTTTTGTAGAATACTTGTAACAGTAAAGTATAAAATTACAATCGTAGAGTTTAAAAAAAAAGCTACAAACAAAATTAAAAAAATTAAATAAAACTGATCGGGTCACTTGAACCTCCCCTCTCTCCGACAGGTATGGTTTCAATCCTACAGTGAGTTAGCCGTGCAGGTTCGTAAATTACTAGAAGCTTGTAGCAGTCTATATAGAATAGTTGTACATACAAAATTTTAACCCTTTACGTCTACTCCTTCTATGTGGTGCATTTTATTTAAAACCCAGTGTATTATAAGAAGCACGCAGTCCATTGTTATTTCTCTTAGATTTTGTCCCTACGAGTTCTTTAAATGTCGGTGTTTTCAAATATTTTTCTTTCAAATATTTTTCCTTGATTGAAAAAACGTTAAATCCTTATCCTTTTTGTCACTATGAATGTTTATTTAATGTTCTCTAAGCTTAAAAGGTTTTATTGAATCGTTTCACATCGTAACATTACATAGAAAACCAATATAGGTAAAGTACTATTTTCTGATGACGGAATAAAACTATATTTTATATATTCAACACTATATGCATTTTTTCTTTGGTTTACTCATACTGTTACCTGAAAAAAAAGCTCAAAAAGATATAAGAAAATTAAAATATCCAAATTTTTATTTGCAGTAAACCACTGTTAATTATAATAATTTTTTTAAATGGAATGCTGCAATGTTACGTGCTCTTAAAATAATTATTTGAGACAAGGATAAAATTGTATGTAAATATTACATATTGTGTAGATACTTAATGTGTAACTATTAATTTTTCAAGAAAAATAAATAATTCAAAAATTAATCATTAACAAAATATAATAATACAGTAACAAAATAAACAAAAATATAAGATAGTAAACTATAACTTTTAAGGTGTATCAAATTAAATTATCAAACCCAATATGTCTAACTTTTTTTACAAAATCATTAATTATATATTCTTCAGAAGCACATCTGTGTTAGAAAAACTTACAATACCTTCTTAAGTTTTTAATCACTGCGATATATAATTTTTTTAATTAACTTAAACAACACTATGACGTTGCTTGAATAAATACGTACAAAAGTACGCTATTTCCGTAAAAATACTACTAATATAAAAACATTATATTTCTTTTTGTCCAAGACTAGGAAAATTTGTTTTATGCAGTTTACATCACGCATAACAAAGAACTAAATTTTAGGTTAGATGCACGACATTTTTATAGTTTATATTATAGACAAGTTGGTGCAGAACCGGCGCTGTTGCATTCCTGTATAAACCTGTATTGATCAGATTGACTCACCGCGATGCCTGTTATTATTTGTAGTTTATGCACCTGTCTATATTTATATTACATTTAACACGTAAAAATCGATAAGAATTTATTAATTGATTAATTAATTATTTTAATAAAAATCTCTGGGGGTTTGTAGAAACCACTTTGGGAGCCACTGATCTGAACTATAATATGTAAACATTTGTAATGTAATGTAATGCAAATCGTGTTCATTTTTTTTGTATTTTGTATTTAATCCACTATATTTAATATATCTAAAAAAAGGATCTATATAATAACACAAATAGTGTGTTTTTAAATTAAGTTTAATTAAATATATTGTTAAACATTTTTTTAGTTTTATTTATTTAAAGTTAGCAGTCTTTATATCAGATTTCACAAAGTTGTAGTGATTAATACTAGCGCTGCACCATCAAACATATACTGTTAACTTTATTTAGTAAATATTCGGTTTCGTTTGTGTTTTGGTACTTCATTCGCATGTAACCACTACGTCAAACGCTTGTGATAAAAAAATAATTTTTTGTAGAATACTTGTAACAGTAAAGTATAAAATTACAATCATAGAGTTTAAAAAAAAAGCTACAAACAAAATTAAAAAAATTAAATAAAACTGATCGGGTTTATAATTAAACTATGTTGTTGTTTGTTGATAAATAAACAAAATATTTACATGTTAAACGTGTTAATATTTAACGTCTTACTTAAAAAAAGACGTCTAGACATCGTAATGAAATTGTAAAGATCTTAATGGAGCAACTGCTGAAGTTAAGTGTAACTTTATTAATAATAAATATTAATGTTGACATTTAAATATATGTTTAATCTTAAAACAACAGTTTATTATCTGATGTTTAGAATTAAAATTATTTTTTATTTAATAAATTATTTAGTTTTTGGGCAAACAAATATTTTTTGTTTAAAGAAATATATGCGCCAAGTTTAAAACAATTTAAATAAAAAAATGCAAAGATTTATTTTTTATATTTTTATTTAGTATAATAAGTGGTTGTTTAAACGCGTAAATAAAACTACTTTACACGCAACTGCAATATTGTTGCGTTTTTTGTTTTGTTTTCAGAATTATAACATATAATTTACATACCGCGATAAACTCTTTGGTCTACTTTAAGTTAAGTAATTAAATCTAATCAACAGAATAAGAATTCAAAATCTAAAAAAGTAAACTATATTTTTTTATTTACATAACAGCTATTCTAATCTTTAATTTCGTTTTACTTTTTTATCAATAAATAAAAGTAGAAATTAATTAGCAAAAAAGTTTAACTTCTTCTGTGAGTTTATGTAGGTGAGGCTCTCTCTTCATTTTTTTCAAGTCTCACTAAAGCTTTGATTTGACAATGCTTATTGATTACATCTAAAATCTGGAATAGCTTTTTTAAAAAAGATTAACATTTAGAAAATATTTTTTATCACTGTTTTTATTTACGTTTTTCTAATAGTTTCATTTTTTAAAATTCTACATAAAAATCAAGACAACATACATATGAATTAACAGGGTAAACTACAATAATAAACAGAAGCAACTACAAATCACACCAACAGTAGCTAGTAGCAACAAATACCAAACTTAAATTAGAGCAATAAAAAGTAAATTAGATACTACAAATAGATAAATAACACTAACACAACAAAATCAAAAGGATACATCTCAAGGTTGGTAATAGCTAAAACTACCGGCGGGTTGACCAAAGTCAGCTATATCCGCAGCTATAGGATACGAAATTCCTGAGAATACTACAATAACAGTAATATAATCAGAAATCAAAAAAAAAATTAAAGAATCAACTTCAATATAAATCAAATAAATATTAAATTCAAAACAATCAAGAAATCAATTAAATAAAATAAGAAAATAATGCTGTAAAAAATAAATTATTTAAACAGGAGAATAAAATAGAACACATTAAAAAAAATCCGGAAGAAGATTATAATGAAAAGAATACAAGATGAAAAAAATAGAAGCGAGTATACAAGCAAAGAAAAGATACACAATTATACAAAAACTGGAAATAGAAAATAAAATAGTTGTGGATAAGGTAAAGCAAATTGGAAAATACCACAGAGACAATGAAAGACCAATATTAATAAAGCACCATGAAAGTAAAAACTAGAATAAAAATTATAAACAAATGCAAGAAATTTAAGAAAAACAGACATATAGATACTTGAAAATTGTCCCAAAAACATACGAAAAGAAAGAGAACCGCAGATACAAAAATAAAAAAAGCCAAAAACAATAGAGAATAGGCAATAATAAGATACAATAAATTAATCAGAAATAATAAAATATACGTCACAAAGAACAGAAGAACAAAAGCTAAAGAAGTATGTAAAAAAAAAATTATAAAAAAAAAAACAGTAAATTAAAAGTCACTGCATAACAATTTACACATACAATTTAAAAAACTAGATAATGAAAATGTGGAAGAAAAAACCACCACAAACCAACCAATAATAACGAAAATAAGTAAGGGTAACAAAAATAATAGATTTAAAACACATAAATACAAATATAACCATAAACGAAAAAAAGGAAACAACGACGAAAACATGCAAGAAACAAACAAAAAACAAAACATAAGTATGAAAATTAGGATTGTGGAATATTAGACCTATATGACAAGGAAATTGAATTATCAAAAAAATTTGAAAAGACAAACTTAGAGATACTAGTAATAATTGACACAAAGAAGAAAGGAAACGGTAAACAGCAAAAGTAAAACTAAGAAATAAAAAAAATGTATACAACAATAATATCAGTAGACGGGTGAAACAAAAATGAAAGAACAGATAAAAAGATAAATTTTGAGAAAAACTAACATTAACAACAGAAGAAGTTAAAAGAACTATATACATAGCAAGATAATTTAATACCAGAGTAGAAAAGAAGAACACAGAATACAAAGCAATAATAGGTAAACACAGAAAAGAAGTACGAAATAAAAACGGCGAAATAATGTTAGATTTCTGTCAACTACAAAATTTAATAATAACTAACTTATATGACAAACATCAATAGATACATATGTATACTAGGGTACAACCAACTAGAAATGAAAAATCAATTATTGATTACATACATAGTTTAAAAAAAAGAGAAAAAAAAGCATATTAGACATAAGAGTCAGAAGAGACAAAGAAATATTTATGAACCATTGTTTATTGGTCGAAATATAAAGAAATGGAACTCAATAATTAAAAGAAATTACTAAAACAATAACAGAAAATTACATAACTTGAAAAAAAACTTAGAAATAAAGACAAAATAAAGCATGATGATACGCAACACAGATGGGACACTTTCAAAGAAACAATTATTAATGCTGCAAAAGAACTATGTGAAGTTAGTAAATTTAAAAAAGACTTATCAAATTAAAAAAAAACGTTAAGAAAAAAAAGTTTACAGCAATATATAATACACCAAACAAACAAAAAAACTAGTATCAGCAGCTAAAGAAAAATCATGAGCAGATTTTGGAAATAAGATAAAGACTGACAGTTCTGGAAATTATTATTCTATAAACTACTAAAAACTTTTACAACAGAAAAATCAATTTAAAAAATTACACTTAAAAAACTAAAATAAAAAAAAATAAATGACACAAAAATTAGTGAAAGAATACTTCCAGAAACTATAAGGGCAGCATACACAAATGAACAAAAATAGTGTCACCGAATACAAAACTGAACCAAAGTAAAGAAGAGGAAATACAAATGGAACGTAATAAAAAAAGTAAAACACCTAGAAACGACAAAACTACCTCAGAAATGATCAAAAATTTGGAAAAAGGGGGTCTAAATTCTTTTGAAACTAGTAACCAAAGCATGAAAAAATGGAATAATACTAGAAAAGTGAGAAACAGCACTAATAATGTCAATACATAAGAAAGGTGACAAAACACAACGTAACAACTATAGAAGCAGTATTAGAAACGCAACTGGAAGAACCACAAAACGGATTCAGACCTAGAAGAAACACATAATATCACATCTACACATTAAAACAAATAATAGAAAAAAAGCAACCGTAAAAAAAACTTTTGCCTAATTTTCGTAGACCTAAAGAAAGCTTTTGATACAGTACCCAGAATAAAAGTATGGAACGGACTAAAGAAATTAAAAGTTTTAAAACGTAGAATTAAGACAGGTAGAAAAACTAAACCAATTCTATTCATTGTATAAATTATAAGATTATCAAAAAAAGCGAACTAAAAAAATATAAAAATCTAGAAAGAGTAGAAATAGGGACAGAAATCTTTGCGGATGCCGTGGTAATAACAGCGGAAAGTAAAAAAACCTTTAAGAAAACTTAAACATATGGAAAGATATAATAGCTTCTTCTATATAAAAAAAAAATAAAACAAAGGTTATGGTAATTGGAGAACAAGATATTAAAATAAATATTAAAATTAATAAGGTTAAATTAGAGCGCGTAGAAGAATTAATAAAACAATAAAGCAAAAAATCAAAAATTTATAAATAAAAGATTTTCTAAAAAAACAATACGTTATATAGAGTAGTAGTAACCTATGAATGCGAAAATTAGGTACTATCAATAAAAAAAACAAGATACAAGCCGTAGAAATAAAATATTTAAAACGAGCACTAGAAGTACAGAAAATACAGAATCAGAAATATCCAAATAAAATAAGAACTACAACCAATAAAACGCCACAGACAAAAAAGGGCATAGACCAAGAAAAACGTTGATTTAAGTACAGTCAACGCCACTTATTGGAATCACGGATAATGTTATCAATTAGGTAATGTTATCATTTTATTAAAGAACGGACCGGACGTAAGAAACTATATAGAAAAAAACATCATTTATGAAATGAAATGAATGATATATGAAATCGTAATGAAAATTTTGGTTTATGTTATCAATTTTTTTCTCATTGTTTCTATATCTGAAGAATAACATATTTGGGTCTTAAAACTAATAGTTTTGCATATTTAACTTTATTTTTGCAATGTTATTTATTTATTCAAGTATTTTAACTGACCTACGTAACATTACATTTTTTAACATCTGTAAATACGTTATCTTTGCGAATAAACTTTGAAAGCATGTGCGTTCTTAGAATAACAACTTAATTTAACTACGTCTTAACTGTATTTATTTTTATTTTAGTGTCGCCAAATTACTGAGAAAAAATGTGCAGTTTTTGGAACAGTAAATTAAACATAATATTATTTTTTATTTTTTTGTTAACGGTCTTAACAAACTATTTAATGATACAAGCCTGCAATTTTCGATTTGTTTGGTACAAAATTTTAGTTTTTTTAAACGTTTTATTAGAATTTTGATTTTGACCTTTTTTGTTTGTATTGATCCTATGATTCTACCTTCTAAATTACTAACTTGTTAGTCAAACAAACAGGGTATGTATTTAAAGTTTTCTAACCAATAAACTTTTTTCTTCATACCATACTGACATTTAGGGTTTATTCCTTATTGATATAATACATATATAGGCTTTGGTGGATATTTTTGTAGTTCTGACAGATTATTAGTTAATTATTTAGAAAAGCTGTTATAATGATTATAAATTGTAATTTTTGGAAAATTGTAGTAACAGCAACATTATACAATAGTACATTTCTATAACACATATAGGAACATTAATTTTAGACATTTGAAACCTTACGTTCGTTTCGCTATTTAAGCTTTTTCGAAGGTTTATTTAATTTTACATTTCAATCAAAACATAATTATTTTTTTTTATAATTATAAATAAAAATTAAAAATTTGATAATTAACACATCATATAAATTCTATAACATTAACATTACAACAAACATTATGGTGGACGATATACGAATAATAATAATAATTTTCAACCTCCCTCAACGTCAAAATATCACCTCCATTTTTAGTCAATATAGTAGCGACGCTCTTTCAAATACTTTGCACTTTTTCTTCTTCGTTTTTTTCTTTTTCATACCACACACTTTTTTTGGTTTTACTGCACATTGTGAAAGCTTTATATTCTTTTATGTATCGTTTCCTTGTTTTCATGGGAAATACTTCACTTCTTGATGCAGCCGCTTCGTCTAGAATATCTTGCAGAATTTGCACAAACCTTTTATTTGCTTTCATAGTGTTAAACTTTTTATTACAAATAATCGATTTTTATTACAAATAATTGTTAAATGTTGAAATTTTTATGGTATGATGAAAAGTACTGAACGACACACGATCGATACGTAAGTAGCAAATTCTATTGATTATAAAAATGTTTCTACTATTTGCTACATATCGACCTTATGACGTTAATAACTATATGTATTTGTTTTTTTTTCTGAATTGCGGATGTTATCATTCAGTTGTTGTTATCAAAAATCTTCTAACGACGGCGTGCACTGTAATAGGTAAAATACTACAAAGAAAAGATCAAACATGGGAAGAAGCAGGAACACTAGCAAAAAAGAAAAAAGAAAAAAAGCTCTATGTTATATTATCAAAAATTAATATTTTAAAGCAATACCAGTTTTAACTGAATTTTATAGTATCTGGTTTTTAATTTTATCTTTAAATTATTATTAATAATAATTACGCTATTATTATTATATTATTATTATATAAACAAAAATTAAAAACCAATATTTATGAAATGTGGTGAAAAAATAAAGTTAAAAATAAAATATTGTAATACTAACACATTTAGAGTTTTTTAAAAAGAAATAACAGAATAAATAAACTTCTAGATTCTGTATTTTTACTTTTTGTTTGAAAATAATTTTAAAGTTTTATTTTACATTAAAATCATTTGATTGTAATTTGAATTGTTATAAGCACGTATTTCTTTACATTTATCTAAATCTACCAATTCTATTTTGTAAAAAATCACAATAATTCATCTTCCAGTTACTTAACTCTGTTACTCTGTACTGTAAAACAAAAACTTAATTTGTTTCAACAAAAAAATATTAAAACAATGTAAATTGGCACTTTCTTTGCACGGTTCGAACAAAAAGTAAAAACTTCAAACGCTTATTCACCTTTATAATTAATGAAATACAGAAACAATTAGTTGTAGCATATTTTCACTCAGCCCGTGTAATTCAACTCCAAATTACAACCGTTTCAACAAACAACCATTAAACATCTAACTTTTCCTAGTTAATAACCTTTTTTCTAAAGAAATAACAAGTTTTCTCATTATTTTTAGTAATTATTATTCTCGTTATCCTTTCAACGTTATAAAATCGAATATAAATAATATTGAAAACAAAAATTTTTTACATTTGGTAGTTTCTGAAACTATTTGTTTATTTTGTTGTGGATTGGTACAAATTCATATTTAATTTCTTTTTTCTAAATTAATTCCATGTATATTAAAATAAGAATCGTGCGGCGTTGCCAAATAAATCTGAGACTAAAACAAACCTAGACTCAAAACATACCTGAAAAACCTGTGCTGTCATATATCATAAAATGAAATAGATAAATTGACCGCTCACATAAGTAATTTTTATGAAAATAAGTTTGAAAGAAACTCGTTTTGTATTCCTCCGTTTTGTTGTAATAAAGAAGCAGAACTGTTTTAGAAATTTTCGAATAATAGATAAATCTTGGTAATTTATTTTGCAATAAATACGACAAAAGTATATGTTAAAGATAATGTAGGAATAAATAGCGCAGAAGTTAAGAGAATTGACCGAGTTTTAGTCACGCACGTTTATATCTCGGCTGAAAAAAAAAGAACAAACTAAATTGGCTTTAGTAATTACCATTGCTTCCGTAAACACATCTTTTGTTATTGTTATCGTTGTTTCATATGTTTTCGTATATTCGCGTTTTATCGTTTGCCGTAATTTTAATGATCGTTTCAATAGAAGAAACAATTTATTGCAAAACGTTTTTTTATAGTAATTTTCGAAAATTTTATGAACGTGCGTTAAAAAAA
Organism: Aquatica leii; assembly: GCA_035610365.1. Taxonomy (NCBI): domain Eukaryota; kingdom Metazoa; phylum Arthropoda; class Insecta; order Coleoptera; family Lampyridae; genus Aquatica; species Aquatica leii. The sequence goes on along the minus strand of CM069437.1, from coordinate 30,458,008 downwards.
ATGTTTGGTTATTTTTATCGTCGTTTTATCGACGTGGTATTTGCTTTTAAAATACGTTTTAGTTTATACGAAATATACACAAAAAAATGTTACACGTAACCGTATAGCGGAGCTTGCTGAAATTTCAGTTTCAGCTTCCAGTTGAAATTTATGTTCTTTAAATCGTATCGTCTTTGTGGGTTTTATTTTGTACACAATTTGATGTAAATACTACTAAACTTAGTTATCCTTGATGCAAAGTTTCTTGTAAATTTGTTCGTCAGTACGTTTTTCTAAGTAATAACTTTTTGTTTTGTATTAAACAAGGCTTTTACTTGTTAAACAGAAATGTGGTTAAATAATGAAAACGTATTTATAGTGTTTGTGAATAATTGTAATATTTAACAACTTAGTTTAATGTAATCAAATAAATCTGGTATTATTTACTTACTTAAGTACTTTACACGGTTTTCTGAAAGCACATTTTCTATTGACGACGTGACTACTTTGAAATATATCGATACCGCACAATTTATTATATCTGAGCCTGATCTGAATGTAACGCATTTAAGGCAATGCTAAACACAAATTGTAAAGCAAATAAACAGCGTATGACTTAACAAAGTATATTATCATAGCATGGTGACGAATAAAAACGAAGTTAACGCAACTATAAGATATTTACAGTAATAAAATCTTTAAAATTGTCTTTTACTTAATTAAAATGTGTTACAGAATAGTATATTAAACAACAAGTTTGATAAGTCGAATTTTATCGCACGCGACCAAGTTTAAAACACGAGCCGCTTGCCGCGAGTGTTTTAATGGTCAAGTGCGATAAAATTACTTATGAACGAGTTTTTTATACTATTTTTTATATTTTGCGACTTTAATTCAATTCTTAAATAAATTGTAATTTGTAATTATAATGTATTCTAAATTTTTAACAATTGGCTACGCTGACATTCAAAACTTAAAATTCGAATTTGTTTATTAGTAGTTATGCATTTGTTTTAAATTAATTAAAAAAGATGAACGAAGAATTATCTTGTACTTTACCAGAAATTCGAGAAATTGCGCAAAATACTATAAGTAATTTATTTCCTACTAAATCAAAATATGTATAAATAAACAGTACATAAAATTTGAAAAATGGTGCCGTGAAAAAAAAGGGACAAAAATAACAGAAAATGCATTATTAGCTTACTTTGAACTACAGCGACATAATTACAAATCATCAACTTTGTGGTCAATGTATTCAATGTTACGGTGTAGTTTAAATTTACATCAAAACGTAGATATATCAAAGTTTAATAAATTACACGCTTTACTGAAACAGGCATCGGTTGGTTATTTGCCGAAAAAATCAAAAATTTTAGAAGAAGAAAATATTAATAAATTTATAAATGAAGCTGATAATGAATTATATTTAGCTATGAAAGTAAGTATTTTTATAATTAATACAACAATAAGTATACTTCTTGTGTTACGATATGAACTTTAGGTCATCCTGATTATTGGTTTTAATGGTGCCTGTAGGAGAGATGAATTACTCAGTTTGTCTACAGATAACATTGAATTTAAACAAGATTCAATTATTATATCACTTCCTAAAACAAAAAATAATATTTTACGCACGTTTGCAATCACTGATACAAATTGGATTGAATTGATTAAGGAATATGCAAAACTTAGACCTACCAAAACTAATCACAAAAGATTTTTTGTAACATACAGAAATGGTCGCTACATTAACAGCCCTATTGGTATCAACACAATAGGAAAAGTATCAAAAAGCATTGCAGGTTATTTAAAATTGCCTAATCCGGAACTGTTTACGGGTCATTGTTTCCGAAGATCGAGTGCTACACATTTGGCAAATCGTGGCGGAGATTTGTTAACATTGAAAAGGCATAGTGGGTGGAAATCCTCAATTGTTGCAGAAGGCTATGTAGATGCTTCACTGAAAAATAAAATTGATGTTGCAAAAATGTTTGTTCCGCAAGAAAATATCGACTTACCTGGATGTTCAAAAAACTCCAACATTAACAATATAAATTTACCAGGATGTTCAAAAGATTCCAATATGACTAGTGTTACTAAAACTAATATTAATGAACATAATATTAATGTAACAAATGGTAATAATGCTTACCCTGGTTTAACAATTAAGTCAAAGGACTCCTCAAATGTAGTTATTAATTACAATGTATATAACAACTGTACCATAAATATGAAATAAACAACACCAATACTCAGTAATAACGTTATATATTGTATAGTACTTAATGACCAATTTTACATAAAATAAAGCATATAAGAACGGTAACAAACATGCAAACGGCGTCATAATCAGAGGTTATAATTTTTCATAATTTATAATCACGCATCATCATAAACGTCATCTGACCTCTAACATTGCGCGCAAAATTGAAATTCAAAATAAATTCTTAAAATATAATATATAAAAGTATGTGTAGAATTTACTCATTTTACTAATTTAATGAAAATGAACTATGGAAATTGCAATGAAAAAATTAAATAAATTTTGTTCAATGTTTGATATATATATCAATTTTAACGATGTGACCAACCTTGAGTAATTAAAGTTTGGGTGCTATAATGAAAAAAAATGAAAGTTCTATTATAGCACCCAAATGGATGCTATAATAACTTCGATTATAGACGCGAAATATAAAAAAAGTATTGTAAAAACTTTTACTAAGCAAATGTCAATAGAAAAAAAAACTTAAATATAACATACAATATAGAACGTAGCGTTAACAATCTTTTTACTTTCCTATCAGGAAAGTATAGCGATCGCAATTTTTTTTGTATAATTTGACGTTTCAAGGTCTCCTGAATCAGAAAAAAGTATTTTTGACAAAAAAATTTTGGGTGTCCTTGTGTGTTTGTGTTGCGTTAACAATGGCAACCTGTGTGTGCATTACACTTAATTGTGGCGTACGCTTTACTTGTGAAAAGCAGCCATACTTTGGCTATAAACCTGTTTTATGTGTGCTGCTTTGAATATACCGCGCCTATGAGGATAGTACGCAAAGTGGCCGCTAGAGAGAACCACTACTGTTTAAGACATGAGAGGAACTAAAGTAGTGTGTAGTACGCCACAATTGCGGCTCTAGTTTTCATACGCTGAACCTAACTGTTACTACTTTTGTTACCTAATAAGGTGGCGACCTCTGGTCACACACACTTTTCACTATTTTATTGTTATGAGTTCTGGTGACTAATTAGTTGTGTCTTAATTCAACTTAATTTTTATTATAAGGCTACGCCGAATTTTTTTTAGGAAAATAAAACTTAGAAGCAGAGGTGGAAAGATGTTAAGCATGGTAACGCAAGAGAGTAAATTTTAAAAATGCTATTATATTACGTAATTTTCAGTTATGCTAATACCAATTTTGTAACTTTAAAGATCTATAAGATATCCAAAAATTCAAGAAACATATATATATATATAACTTTTTAAACATTGTTCTTAGAACAAAAAATTCAAAATAGCAGAGTTTCTTATTTAGAAACCGATTTGTCTCAAACTTGAAACTTGGTGATGTTATTAAATTTAAACAGAAGCAATTTTAATAATACGTAAAGTTTATTTAATTATACATTAACGAACGAGGTATTAGTATGAACCGAATAAAAAAACGCAAACAACTTTAAAAAATCCTTAAAAAAGCATAAAAGATTAATCAAAAAGCGCTTAAAAACACAAAATTTATCGAAAAGCAAAATAAGCAAAAAATAAATTTATAAACCGATGAAAAAAATTGAAAATAAGTTGTACATAATGGTTATTACACACTGTCTTATTTTTACATTTTTATTTTTCTTAATCTAAATTATATCACAAACATTTCTTGCAATCAACACCCATACATCTTTCTGGTGGGAATCGCAAGCTAACATTTAGATTTAGACGTAGGATATTATTAATATTTCGTGTTTTAAAGGTACGTTTTATTAATAGTTTCCTCACGAATTGATAATAATTTAATTAATCATACTTAACTCTTATTTTATCAAATTATTCACTTACATTAAATTTAATATAATGTAAACACATCCACTAATAAGTACAATTACAATCATTTCCTAAAATATGAATTGCTATAAATTGCCCGATTTTAGCCATTTCTATATTTTTCCCACGTAAATAGTCTGAATTTCGGGTAAATTACTTGCAAACGGCAACACCTCACAGCTGCCAGATTTACTTTATATTTACGTTTTTTCCCGAGCAATGTTTTGTAATAATCACGCATTGGTCGATATAAATAGAAGTAAAATATGTCGAAGCTTTATTTTACCGTTTGCATTTTCATTAAGTTTAAAACAAATTAAATTTTTTAAAATAAATTTTAAAGTTAAACGATTCTATTAGTCGCTAGGACATACCTACAAAAAAATTCTAAATAGTAATAAATTACTAACAAATAATTTCGATATGAAATCGTGGGGCGATTATCCAAGATACTATGTTTTGGAAATAAAAAAATCAATGTGAGCAGTAGCATCTTGATAAACTGAATAAAAAAAATTGCCTATTGATGGATTTAGAAACAAAATAAGTCGCCTAATGTAAACTGGATCACATTTTATAGTTAATGAATTTTGTAATTTCGTTTCCAAGATTCATCGATCTACTGATAAACCCTTGGCAACTATTAGTCCAGAAATTCTACCTATGCAAACCATACAAATTGATTTAGAGCAAATTGCAAATTTGCTAAATTATAGAGTCATAAATTTTGAAGACGAAGAAAAATTATTATTAGAACCCGAACCTTTTGGTTGTGGCGGCTCCGAATCTGTATACTTACCTAGGGACGAATCCCGCAACAGTTATTAAGTAATATTGAATGTGATCAAGTTTCTACCCGTTGATCATTCTGAAAACTTTTTTTCAATGGACACCGACAACCTTTCATCCGTTGCAACTAGTTCCATTAATAAAACTAAAACAAAAGAACTAGTTAAAATAAACTGTATCAAAAAAGACATCTAGTGGTAAAAGAATTCGGAATAAAAACCACAGTTGTTATTTTTGCTCCAAGTTGCTTCGTAATTTAGCCAGGTATTTTAAAAGAACTCACTCTAATGAAACGAAAGCTGCCAGAATATTGAGTACGTCTAAAAATTCCAAAAAACGACGATAAGCCTTAAAGCTTTGACGCGTCATTTTTATTATAATTGTGACTTACTCTTATTAAAATAAGGAGAACTCAACTTAACGAGCAGTCAACCGAACAAGAGAAAAAGTTATTAAACTATTCTTATTATGGTCCTTGTCCTGAATGGCATGGTTTCATGATTAAAAGACATATGTGGTGCCCATCTTAATTACTCATGCATTTGCATGAAAGACTAAAATATTTATTTTATTTCTAAAAAATCATCACTACTACCAGCTGCTGAGAGTACGTCTTTACCAAATGGAATTTATGCTCACAACCTGACAAGATTTTTGTTCTAATATTTTAAACAAATTGCGAAATGGTGAGATAACTGAAATATGTCGCAAAGATGATCTTATTTTACGATTTGGAGCATTTCTTTGTGAAAGATATAGTAGCACTCAAGCAAAACTAATTAAGCATTAGGCTTGCTAAAAAAAATACCCATGTGCAGAACTTAATTGACGCTCTTACCCCTGAACCATCGAACAAAATAGCGAAAAGAACTGAATTGGGAATTCCGTCTTTAACGTTGAAAAATTGGTATTCTATTAGAAAGTGCATTGGGATTGAAAGAAGTTTATGTTTGCGAAAGGGCGACCTAACAACAAAGGAAATATTATTGGATTTTGTTAATTTTAGATTTGGAGTGGACTGTTAGAATTTCATCCAACGCATTAGCTACTTTGCAATCTAGAAAACTCATTTTACTTGATTTACTTCCAGTTACTGACAGTTTAATGAAATTTTAGAATACATCATCAAAGAAACAAAAACCGAAATAGACAGAGAAAGGAGTTTTCAAAATTGGAGTAAACTAGCATTACTTACGTTAAGTCGTATAATTCTTTCTAATAAAAGACGTTCAGGAAAACCTGCAAGGATGAAAATTGAGCACTACACAAAGAGACCATCAAGGTCAAATCAAGGTATACAAGAAATTAAAGAATGTTTAACGGGATTTAAAACTAAGTTAGCAAATACTCTAACAGTAGTAGAAATAAAAGGAAAGCGAGGAAGGAAAGTACCAGTCTTATTTACTAATAAAAATGAAAGAATCTGTCGATTCTATATTGGTAACTCGCACGACAGTGGGAGTACCCAAGGAGAATTCTTTTGTGTTTGCACGGTTATGTGATTCTTATATAAGAGGCCACGATTGCATAAAAAAATGGTGTTCTCAAGCAACATTGTGGTCTCCAGAAACAATAACAAGTACAAAGTTACAAAAGTACGTACGTAGCTACCGTTAGCCAAGTCTTTAATCTTAAAGAAAACGAGTGTAATTAGCTAGCGCAATATCTGAGCCACGACATAAAGGTCCATTGTAAATTTTATCGCCTCCATGAAAATACAGTTGAGCTAACCAAAGTTAGCAGGTTGCTGCTGGCAGTAGACCAAAGGAAAGCACTGTAAAATCTTTGGATAATACAAACTTGTAGCATCTTAAACACATTTTTGGATAAATCCATTTGATGTGGCAACTGATGTCACATGTTTGTTTAAAGCTTGTAATATTATCTCCAAAAATACGGTGAGTAAAAGAGCGTCTCTAGCACCTTAAATTCATAATTTTAAGTACCATGTAGTCGACAAAAAATGTGCCACCATTTAGTGTGTAGGTTCGAGTACCATAAACATGCGTGGACGTCTATGTGTGTGTGTGTCTGTGTGCAAAGATGTACCCACGATAACTCTCGAACCAAAAGCTGTAGTACCTTGAAATTTGGTATGAAGTTGGATTTTTATATTCTCTCGGTTCTATCAAAATATGGGTCTGATAAAGAATCCGAAAGTGGGTGTATCCGCCATTTTTAACAGTTTCTTTTATATAATTTCGTACGTATGTAAATTATTCTAATTATTTTTACAATTTCTTACAGAGTCAATTCTTTTTAACAATTTATTCAAATAAAATTACTTTCTAACATTAACGTTTATTAGATATTTGATTTATAATTGGAATTTAATTTCATATATGATTCTACATTCGAATCCAGCTTACGACAATTTTTTTAGAAAAATATTCCATATCTTCAAAGGAAAGCAAGATACGTTAAAAAATAACAATTTTTCTCTAAATTCTTTTGACTTGTTTATATACGGAATGCAGCATCTTATTTAAATTATCTTTGGATGTACCCACGATAACTTCCGAACCAAAAGTCCTAACTACTTCAAGTTTGCTATGGCTTTTTATATTCTCTCGGTTCTATCAAAAAATGGGTTTGATAAAGAAACCGGAAGTGCGTGTATCCGCCATTTTAACGGTTCTTCTTATATAATTTTGTACGTATGTGAATTATTCGAATTATTTTTACAGTTTCTTATAGAGATAATTCTTGCTATCTTTGAATCCTGCCTGCGACGATTTTTTTTACTGATTTACTAAAGGGGTAAGTAATATCGAAACGCACAAATATGCTAGAAAATCAATACAAACGTGTACATATCACTTCAAAATGGTTTTATAACAACAAAATCTTAAAGAAATATTCCTTATAGGAAAATCGTGTGGTGACCACACCAGTTTTTTAGTTAGTGGTACTGACACTGTTAGTTAGGCACGTGTTTGGTGAACAATAAAAAGTTAATTTAGCAATTGTTATAATGTTTGATTTTTATTGAGCAAAAAAGTTTCATGAAATTTTGTTTTCGGAATATCATTGCTAGTTCAGAATCTTTGAGAATGTACCAGAAGACCTATAGTGACCAGGTTGTCACAAAAAATGTTTACAAGCAGTACAAAAAATTTAACGAAAGCAGAGAATGCGTTGAAAAACCGACTATGATCGAAACGTCTAAGAAATCAAAGATTTGGTGCTTAAAAATTGATGGTCGACAATTAAAAACCTCACTAATACTGTTTTACATTTCATTTAGATTAGTTCAAACCATTTTCAAAAATGGTTTGCAGTTGAAAAGAGTGAAATTTCGTTTAGTGCCAAAAACACTCATTATTTTGAAAAAGCAATGTCGCAGTTAAGTCTGTAAATGTTTCTGACTATCAGGATAATAACTGAAGATAAAACTTGGATTATAGGCTGACAGTTCTTAGTTTTTGCACAACGATAATGCACCATTTCACACTGCGTTGGTTTTTTAAGACTATTTGGCCAAAAATTTAAATCATATCGTTCCACATCTAATATGTTAGCTTGATTTAGCACCATATTTTACACGATTGAGGAGATAAAAACCAAATTTTTGTGCGTTTTGAAAGTCATTCCAAAAATAGACTTAAACAATTGTTTTGAGGATTGAAAAAATAACTTGGCATATTGTATTAAATGAAGAGTAGTTTGAAGACGATGAAATAGATTTAAAATATTCAATAAATATTTTAAAAGTTATAAACTATTTTTTAATTGATTTTTATTACAGCATTACTGCTTTAGTAATCTTATGCATTTGCTTGTTTTGAGACAGGGTATTTTTAATAGTTAAATTATTATCAAAACAAACTTCTAGTAATAGTTTTCCTTTTTTATTTACTTTTTCTTCTTATGGTTTAACAACGTCATGCCAGTCTTTAGTTTCAGTTTCCACTTTTTTGTTCAGGTTTTATGGGATTGATATTATACCATCATCTTCCTTTATTAGTTTGTTAAAGTTTTCGGCACATGAACTAACGCTGTGCTCAGTAAAATCTACATTTTGGCTATCATGGACCATTCTCGATGTTAATGGGTAAATCAATTTTTTCTATTTTACAACGCAACTTAATTTTTTCGTATTATCGCAGCAGCTTCGGTTACCTTCACGTGTCTGCCACCTCGGAATTTGTTAAATATTTTCCAAGAATTTCTTCTTTTGGATTGATAAATTAGAACGTGTACGGATGCAAGCATTAAACGCAACACCAAATTTAATGGCTAATTTTGAGTTAAGTTATTTGCAAGATAGACGATTAGTCTTAAAGTGGCAAATCTGTAATTTTATCAGTGAAAGTCTTTTGGAAGCTTGGCGCAATCTGTTTATATCATTAGATAACTTTAAGGAATGGTTTTGGATATGCCATAAGTTAATTGCACATCAGGAAAACCCGTAAGAAACCTCTTCTTATTATCTCATTATTGGTGTCGAACGAAAATATGAAAGATCTAGATAAAGATGTTCAAATTATCACAAGTGCGCTTTGCTTCTGATTGCGTAATCACTAATTCTTATTCTTCGTTGTTTTATCAAATTATATTCTCTTATTTTAACACTAATACCTCATGTACCTACGTGTATGAGATGTTTTTTCATTTAAAGATCTGCTAATACTAGCATTATTGGTATTTTTTTACAAACGATTAATTACTGTATACTTTGTACTACTATCATTATCGCTATTTTTTATAAACAATTAGTTATAATGTACTTTGTAATAATGATTGTTGATTTTAAATTTTTTTTATGTTTCCATTGAAATAAATACATTTGTTGTTAAACTTGTGTTGTTCGATTTGTTTACCTTCAGTGTTTGTCAGATGTAAACATATTTATTCTATGTGTTTCCGGTTTTGTCACTTTTTTACTTACTTCCCAAGTAGCAAAAATCAGTTACAAAACGGTTGTAAAACTCTCTTGCAACTATGGTTTCAGTAAGGTATTTAGTTACAGAATAGTTGCTGAGTCTTTCCTGATACGTTGTCAATACCGGATTTGGTCAGTTGCAAGGCAACTGCAGTAATATTATAACCGTTTTACAACGTGTCTGAAACCGTTGCAATTACTACTTTGTAACTGTTTTGCAGCGTTGCTATAACGGTTTTTTACAAATCATGTTTACCTATGCTGAATCGTTTCTGTAATGGTTTATTATCACGGTTTTGTAATTGATTTGTAACATTATAGTTACCGTTTACGGCAACTGCTATGTAACTGTTTTGAAAACATGCTTATTACCATTATTTGAAACTACTTTATAACCGCTTTGTTAAGCAACTTATCCAAGATTTTAGTTACTAACTGCATCATAAAGATTAAAACAAAAGTAGAGATAAAAATATATATTTATAAAAAGATACAGATATATAAAAAGTTATAATAAATGTACATTATTTAAATTTTTATAGTTTCTTATAGAACTAAATTCAAACAAAAAAGATATAATAAAAAAATTTTTACATCTGTTGCAAGTAGGTACCAGTAAACAGGTTTTTACGGCAAATTTTCAAGAAAAGCGGATTATGTCTATTATTTATAAATTTTGTAAATAGTAAATGCATAAATTTTGTTAAGAGAAAAATGTCTTTGTGTTAAAAGACCATGGCGGATTAAGATATTCCTCACATGTTATAGTTTAATGCGTCTACGTAATTCTTAGCTAAATTTTTGTATTAGGCTACAAATGCACATGTGCAATTATAATCGCTTTAATGATCATAATCTCGACTGGTATTTTAAAGATTATAGGTGTTCGCAATGGCGATCTAATTTACACGTTCTGATCACTGTGTGTAATATTGTAATGTCCTTGCAATCAAATTGTATTTTATCCTAGAAGAAAATAAAATCAATTTAAAATTTGCTTACTTATAATTGGCAACTAATTCTTCAACGTTGATTAAATTAGAAACAGTAGTTTAAATGCACGATCAAAATTATACTAATATAATATACCAATAATTGTACTTACGTAGTTTTGAGTTAGAAACACTTTCGGTACTGTTTATTGGATAATGATGAACTATGTGTCTTATAAAAATCTCGTAAAATGCACTTCTTCTGTTGCTGTTTGAACGTATAGATTAACACTGTAGTGTAGTTTTAGAAATTGACACTTGTAACCATAGTTGCAAAACTGTTACACTCGAAACCAAGATGAAGGTTTTAATGTCACTAAATTGACACTGTAGTGACATAAGGGTTTAAGAAAAACTTACTTATAACCATAGTTGTAAAATGGTTATTTCTGTAATAGATTTGAAACCTCAGTAAATTACGAAAGTTGCTGCTACGTTGCTGCAACGGTTTATTTACCATGGTGCTAATGTTACTAATTTGCAACTGGTTACAACGTAACCACGGTTACAAAATGTTGCTTGGGTTTATAATCGACACCTTAAAGACCAAGCTGAATCATATTAGTTTTACACTCACGATCCACTCTCCTAGGTTCTGAGCTAGCACCTACTACAGATTATTACCTACAAAAGTTTCATAACGTAATACCTTGTATATTAGTTAAATTAAAATTAGATTTCTGTTTTTGACGCCCTCTGCCAAGTGTAGTTTTCTCGCATTTCCTGTCAAGACGTCAAACCGTTAACTACTTAAAATCGTGTTTGTGATAAATGATTCTGAATCTTACAAAATCGATGTTGATAAATATAAAACTCTAATTTGAGAACGCATTTCGAGGAGGTTATTTATCACAAGGTGAGCTTTTCTTATTAGTTTTTAGAATTCTTTGGTAATTTTCTTCGTAATTGGATAGCACGTTGCTCCACGTTTTGGCTACATGTTTCGAGGCATTATCGATCGATGAGGGATTAATATCGACAGATACCTTCACAAAACGGTTAGTATTTTGGAAGGCCTATGTCCAAACCGAAAACGAAGTCTCGACAAAAATTTGTCTCCGAGATATTACTTATTATGCATCATACCAACTTTTACTAATTGCGAGAAACAGTATTCGATCCATCGGGTTCTTATATGTAATTTCTTTTAGTAGATTTCTACTTTCGTTAGTCATTGTGTTGACACGATTTGCTATTCGTAATTATTTTAGACCTACTTAACGAGGAAAATGCTTTTTAAATTTTTTTTTTAATTATTTTGTCGCTGTCAAAAAAGGTCACTCACGGAATTTAGCGTGTGTAATTTACGCAATTACGTAAGTTGTTTTAATACTATTTAGGTATTGTCAGTAATTATTTCTGTGATATCGCATGCTGTTAACCTTAGTTGTTTAACGTGTAATTTTTTTCGCTTATTGACACCCGATGTGTAACTTATGTATTGCGTGTTGCTGACACTTCCGGAACTTACGTATTTAGAATGTACTACAAAATCTCTGGAGCTCGTTGTTAAGACCCTACGTTATTAAATTATAGTTATTATACATATCTCATCTTTCATTTATGGTAACATACCTTTCTCTTTTATTGTGGTTACACAAACATCAGAGTAACAAGGATTACGAACCTAAAATTTGTTACAAGCTTGAATCTTTCTGATCGAGACAGAAGTTTTGCTTATAAAAGATCTGGCGCCCTTTAAATATTAATTACTTGAACTTTCCCTATCATCGTCTGTATGAGTTGGCCGTGCAAGGTTCGTAAGGCCTATAAGCTAGTAACAAGATTACGGTTGTTTTACTGTAACAAAGTTTTTACAGTTTTTCTTAGAGCATTTGTTTTTCCACTCTTTTTTGCATATTTGTTTATTCTACAACGTATTATTCATGTTATTTTATTGTAACAATTTTATTTCTTTAGTTTTACTATTATTTATTGTTTTATTGCGCATGCTGCTTTAATACAATTTTTTTTATTTCGTTTGCTTCACTGTACATCAAAGGGTTGTTATTATCGTGGTAGTATTTGTGTTCGAGTTTTTGTTTTTGGCGAATGCAAAACAACTGGAATGAAATAATAAAAAACCTATGCTAATAAAAAAACGTTATAGGTGACAGTAAATGTTTTAAAAATTAAATAAATTTATAAATTATAAATCACTCACTTCTACCGCTTAAAGCGCGGTACTTTCCCCTGCTCAACAAGCATTCAAACAAAGCCAAAATGCTTGTAAAAATAAACACTTGACCTTAGAAGAAAACGAGAACTGTTCTTGGTAGAATCCTATTGAGATCTCTCTCAACAAATCTGCAACCGTAAATAACATTTTTGAACTACTATTTTTTACCTAACTTTGTTGAATTATTTAAAACATGTTGATGAAACTGGACTTACCAAACGTGCTAAATTGTGACAAATGTAGAGGACAGAACAAGAATAAATTTGTTCTCTTTATGGTTTTCTACTTTTTGAATACTTCCAATAATATCGACGAGGTTACAATTATAATAGAATTCAGGTTTCCACGGATTTTATTAATTATACAGTTTTCCATTCTGGATAATTCTCATGTTGTTGTTATTACACAAGCTGAGCTTTTATCACACGTCACAGAGGAAATTTTCAGAGCTCGGACCAAATTGATTGATAGCGCCATGAAGTTTCGCTTTTATAGGCCGGGTTCCGATTGATAAAATGGAAAACTAGAATCTCAGTTAATATTAAAAAAAATTTAATTAGTTGAATAAATTTCCTAATTTTTCGCTGATAGTAATTTGAAACATTTTCCAAAATTTTTGTGTTTTCAAACATAATTTGATGACCCGTTTTCTACCAGTTTCTTCTATATATCCACGACTACAAAAGCAAGGAATGCTGTAAACGCCGTCTGATTGAAAAGCAATAGCATCCTTTACCATATTTAAAAGTTGACCTAATTTAGATAAAGTAGAAAACCGAGTAACAATGTTGTGTTTAGTCAGCATTTTTCCTATACGGTCCATGGTACCATTGACATATTGTACATAAACGAAAAACACTGGTTGAGACCTAAATTCCGCTGTTACTCTTGGTTTGGCAGAGGTAAACTTTGTTCGTTTTCTATTGTAATTGTTTGCGACTAACATCTTGGTTAGATGATTCAACTGTTTTTGAAGATGTTGGGGTTGACTTAAGGAAACAGCTCTGTATATATACATACATGCCAATAAGTTTGACTTGTTCCGTTATTCAGAAATCCATAAAAAGGAAATCAATAAAGGCTCCATCCGAATGGCTCACAATTTTAACCAATGCCAGGATTAAACCGAAATCTTGACACATAATGACTTCTTTGATTTGAAAAATAGTACAAAACAGTTGAAACTTAAGACTGACAGGAATGCCCTAAGACTGAAAGATTTAAAAATAGTATATTTATAAAACTAACGAAATATTTTTTTATAAGTTTAAATAAAAAGGCCAATATAAATAAAGTAGAATTTTAGTTAAGAAGGAAGAATTTAAACTATGTGTGAGAATAATACCATACCACCTAGGTACCATCGCGAGTACTTAAGTTTTAAGTGTAGTGTCAATCTGGCAGATGTGTTGGATGAAAGTGATATTTAAGATGTAGGTAGATACCCTAATACAATATAAAACAATGATTTTCATAACACATTTTTAAAAATCTTTACAATACATTTATATTTTTAGTTATTAAACAAGCTATTTTTTGCTTTGTATAGTTTTTTCCAATTTTGACATAACCGACAAACTCGAGTCAAAACAAGCAATTTTAAAATGGCGTAAATGGTCATAAACGCTATTATTGAACACTTTTGACAAAATGTAGTCTGGCTTAAAGGACATGTTAGTTTAGGATGACCACCAATGGCTGTTCTTAAAAAGCGTAACCGCCATTTTTGTTAATAACATTCTTTGTAGGAGTTTTCTGCGCACACATAACACGACTAAAGAATATATATACACTTTGTTCTTTTCTAAACGTTTTCTCAAATGATGCTTACGTCGTTTTGCCTTAGATGCGTCGATATGTAATTACAAAATGAAACTATAATGATGTGGTAGTACTGGTTACATCAAAAGACAATATACATTTGAGTATAAAAAATACTTATCACAGTAAATAAAAAAATAGAAAACTAAAGCTAAATTTTGAGAAAAAAAGAATCTAGGAAACAAATCAAATTATTCATTGGCAAACAATTTAATAAAAATTTAAAAGATTTTTAAAGCAAATGTTGTTCTAAAACTAAAATACGCTAACAAATAATAAAATAGTACAAAAAGAAACAATGTCCAGAGCTTTAGAATATAATAAAACTTAGTACGACTTTGTAAGATTTAAGCCATAAACAAAAAGCTTAAACGCAAAACCAGAAAAAATCCAATACAGAAAACATATATAGTGAATAGTAACGCGCAATAAAGTTACATATCTATAATGAAAGTGTTGTGGCAAACGCCATCTCGGAGAAACATTACTATTATAAATAAATAAATCTGACTACTGCGTATCTATAATCGAAATATACAAAAGCTTAATAAAAAAAAACACTATCGGAATAACTTATGTACGGGTAAATACATAAATAAATGCATGTAAATTACACCTACACTGAAAAATTATTAGAATTGTAATTACTAATAATTATACTGTTATTGTGTTTTTATTAAAATCTAAAATATTTACATTTTTACACACTTAAAAATAATGATGTTTAAACATTAAATAAACATTGCAGTTATGCAATTTTGTTACATATAAAAATTTTATTTTTTAAAAAGGAAATTGATTTTTTTTATTTGTATAATTATAGTATATAAAACAGTTTTATTAAGCGATGGTTATCTAAACGTCAATAAAATTCATAGCTTTATTTGGTCTTTTCTTTATCAGCATTGTTTATAACATTTAGTATAATAAGTTAAGTTTTTATTATTATATCTGTACTTAAGTTATATATTATAAAGAAGAATTATAGTTTCAAAGATTCATATAATCTTTGTGTTTTATTTATTTTTGTTTAAATTAAACAAGTAATATAAACAAACTGCTTTTGTTTATTTATTAATAATTATTTTACTATTTATCATACATAGATTTAAAAAATTGATTTACTTTTCTATGACGTTTTTCAAAATTAACACCGTTACTGTTCTGCACGTAATTTGCCACCAAGTTGGTTTCCGGCAATCACAGCATCAATAGCCTGCAATTTTAGCATCAAATGCTTGGTTTATTTTGAAAATCTGAGAAACTATTTTAGTGACAATAATTTTAGTTTTTGAGTACACAAACAATAAATTTTTAGATATAAATGCATTGCGATTTTACTGACAAAAGTCAAAAAGGATCTCATCTAAAACGGTTCAAAATTAAACCGTGGTGTAAAATAAAATTACAATTCAAGTTTTGCGTTGACGACTGTTACTCCCTGAATTAATTGCAAAAAATTAATTACCAGTTTGAAGCGTGCACAATTGAAAAATCGATTATTTAGCTTTAACGAAATTATCTGCACACAGTGTAAATATCTGATTAAAGAATTAGTAAACTGCATCTATTTAGTATATAAAAGTTAAACACAAATTGAATTGTCAGCACTATAGTTTTGCAGGACAGTAGTTTTATAAATTTACTTTAATCTCGCTCATCTTTAATTTAAACTTTCTGCGCTCAAAGTTCGACATGACACGATAAACCTTGTTACAAGTTTTGCTAAACATTTAGTTTGTCATTGTGGATATTTCAAAAGTTAATTTTATTGAAACGCTTAACGTTATGTAGATGTAAAATAAACGTTAATTTAGATTTAATATGCTGGCATCTACTTTAAATTAGGCGTTTATTAGTTTGATTATTAACTACTATAAGGGACTTTATGGTTTACAGTATTTTAGTTAGATTGGAAAATATTGTGTTGACATGTTTGACATTGGTTAACTTAGAACATGCATATTTTAAAATGTTTAACAAAACTACATTTAAAATTTATTAGTTAACATTATTGATATAATTTAAGATTAAATGATTATACTAATGTTGTAGCCAAAGTTGCAGACGTTTTGACTACGTTTGTAAAAGATGCTAAACGGGCAACTCAAGCTATTACCAATGCTTTTGTGAGGTTTTGCTAATGAGAGCAAAAATTTAAACCATCCATCGTACACAAGATGTGAAATACTACAAAGCGTTTTTCGGCAACGTTATGCTCACACTAAATCTTCCCAACAACTCAAGCTTCGGCGTGTAAACTGTACAAATGATCCCTCAACCTCGCTCACTTAAGGCTGTGTGCCCGGAGAAAATTCTTAAAAAAATTATCTTCACCTAGGTACAGAGGCATTTTTTAAATTTTTTTTCGGGGCCTTAGATAAAATCAAAAAAATTTGAAAATTAAAAAAAGAACTCTGCTACAAACAATTTCACAACGCTTAGAAAAATAAATTGTTCTTCAAAAAAATTCTATTTTTGCAAATAACGTCAGGAAATTGAAAATAAAACTTAAAAAATTCACTGAAATCTATTGTGATTTGTGGTACGACGTCGAATTCTAACTTCGATTGTTGAGATCCGCGCAAGTGTTAACGTACACAAACACGATACTGTCTTCTCGGAACGCATAAAACTGATAATGCTACAGAAAAGACGTACCTATCAACATTCGTGTTTTTATTATTCAATGCAAATATATAAATATGAAATTTGTTGTATTTTTTTATTTTCTATAACTTTTGTAGATGTAAAAAAATACATGAATATAAAACTAGTTGTAATTTTTTATTTTCTACCACTTTTGTCTAAAATAATTGAATCGGTTATTTGGAAAAGGGTACATCTATACTAAATTAAATTTTACACTACAAAGAAAATTGTTATAAATAAACATTCTGAATTGACTGCCATAAAACACTTCTAGTATACTGTTTTGCACTGTTTTTGTACCAAAAAATGCGTCTTTTTTCAAATATCCGATTCAATCAAGAAACCCAACATTTACGTTGAATATAGTATTAGTTTTACCCAGCCCAGTGGGCTCCAAACTACGAAATGACAGAATCTTCTTCCTGTTATTTGTAATTGTCTCTGTATTTGATAGAAATAATTGTGCGATCTTTTTAACTTTCTATACAACTTCTTTTGCTGACTCTTTGAAGCGTCGCTCATAATTATTGTTTATATTACACTCACACTAAATACAGCCAGGATCACACTATATGTACAAGTCACTAAGTAAATTGATGTGTAGGTAGCACCAATGGTAGCACATTCCCCTTGAGTAAACTGAATAATAAAAACTTATAATTCCAGAAAAAACAATGATAACTATTCTTTCTCGGTTTCCCGAATTTTCAGTTTCAGTGATCGATGTCGGTTTTATGCCTACCGAGAAGACAGTATCGCGTTTGTGTAGGTAACTTTCTTAATCGTTTGTGACGAAAGGTTACCCTAAAATTAGATGTTTCGAATTATTCTGGAATATGAATCCTTATGTGAAAATAATTTATGCGTTTGATTTTATATTTTACTTATACTAAAGAATTTAAATTAAAATTTCAATAAAAATACGTTCATTCTCAAATTTATTTTGTTTTGATCGCTCGACACCATAATTGGCCTTTGAGTCTTACGAATTTTAAATTTTCTCGTAAAATATTCCACAAAATTTCTTTGTATCTAATTTTTTCAATAATTTTGCTACCCTGTCAAAATGTTTAAATTTGGAAATATACATTCCTTGGTAGCATAAACTTTCATTACATTATTACCGCTACGTTTAAAAACACAACAAATCAAAATTTATTTCTAGCCTAAATCTTACTTCTATCATTTTCAAATCGTTTATAAATTATGCAAGAAAACAGTATACGCTCACAAATGTTTTGAGGATCAACTTACATAACAAATAAAACTGTTTTTGATTACACCGAAATGTTACTACTATCACCTGTTTATCTTATACATAGTACTAAAACACGATATGACACATGGTTATCAAACTATAAAATGTGATATAACACGTACACTTTCAGTGAACGTTCTTGTTCTTTACATATGTTTAATATAGAACGCTTGTCTTTGATTATAAATAATGCAAGAATACAGTACACGCCCACAAGATTTTTTAATTCTCACCAAGTGAGCAAACAGCCTTAAGAATAAATGAAACGGCAAGCGTAAAATGCGTACAGTACAAAGATAACAACTTTGCAATTTATTAGGATTTAATTACAAAAAAGTCATAAAACAAAAAATCAAATAAAAATTATCTACAGGCAACGAGTGTGGGTGTTAAAAGCTAGTTAAGTTAACTACTGGTCAACTGATCAAAATAAACTGCCAGACTTATTAGAATTAGGATTAGCCACTAACCAAAAAAGTGTAATACTTAGTTTTGATATTCTATCAGACTACTTTACAATTTTTGTTACACTGTTTCAATACAACAAACAGAAATTACACCAATTTTAATTAGTCCTGACTAAGTTTCGTTGTTGTGTTTTGCGTTTTAAGTGTTGAAAACACTTCGAAGGCTCGTTTAACGAAACGATGAATCGCTCAGATGAAACAAATCTGGAACTTGCGGTGGTGTCCAATTTCACTCCATTTTTTGTGTTTTTGGGATGCGGTGTTTATTATTATTCAACAAGATATTCCTTATGATTTGTTTTACGTTTTAAAAATATAATAAGTCTTAATTTCACTTAGCAATAATGAAAAATAATTATAGTAATTGCAGAATTAGATCCGCGCGAGCTTGCGCTTTGTACGCTGCAAAAACTGTACAATACAGATAAAAATTGCACATAAACAATTTATTGAGCACAAAATTTACTACAAAAAAGTTCGCGGGAGTGTATAATTATATCAAATAGTTTAAGAATTACAGAATTTTATTGTAATTTTCGTGCAACTTTGCACACTTGTTTTTTTATAGTAAATTTTGTCCTCTATAAAAATGTTTATGTGCAACTTTCTTCTAACTTGCACCGTTTTACGATAATAGTTTGTTTATTTTAAACTATTAAGCAAATAATTTCAATACAAAAATTGTGGCGGTTTTGATGCTGCTGTAATATTACGACATCGTCAAAGCTAAAAAGTGTTTCTAAATTAGCGCAAACAATTTTACTTTTGCTTAAGATCTTAAATAAAACAATAATAATAATCCTAAAAAGCATGATTGTTAATTTAAAATTGTTGTAAAATTATTAAAATGACAAAAACAAAAATATCAAAATTAAAAGTGAACGATTTAAAATGTAGTTTAAACAAAATGCGAATTTTAAGTACTGGTAAAAAAAGTGAATTAGTGGATAGACTAAAACATGCATTAAATTCGTCGTATGTAGATATAGATTCATTGAGTGAAGATCAACGTGTAAAACCTGCTTCTACGAAAAAAAAGTACAAGTATATTGACTGTTTAAATCAAAAATTAAAATTTCTCGAACAAAAAGTGTTACAACTTGAAAAAAAACTTAAAAATGTATTAACAGTAAATACAAAGTGCATTCAACAAAACGTAAAAAATGCGGTGAAACAAGAAATCGGTCTTAAAAAATACTCCAGTGAATTAAAACATAATATTGTAACTAAAAAATGTAAAGAAATAGGATACGGAATAAATACGCATACTTCTGATACGAGCAATCAAGGTAAAGATATAGACACTTCAAGTTTCCTATCGAAAAATACCTGCAATAACATTTTAAACAAAATTATGCCAACAAATAAAATATCCAATACTCGTCGCAACGTTTTAATTTTATCAGATAGCCATGGTCGAGGTTGTGCAGAGAAAATGCAAGAACATTTAGGAAACAATTTCCAAATACAGTGCTGGTTCAAACCAAACAGTAATTTTGAAAAAGTTACCGAAAGCATTATTCCACTTACAAATGGTTTTACTAAAAATGATTTTGTTATCATAATGATGGCAGGAGGAAATAATGCACTTAAAGGAAATAAAATAAACAAAAATTCAATTGAAAACGTAATGAAGTGCTCCAATTTTACTAACTTATTTTTAGTTTCTATACCAATATGGCAAGGAAGACCAGTTTTAAATCAGTTAATTTACAATTTAAATTTAAATTTTTATCACTTAAGCAACGAATACAGTAATGTTTTTATCGACGTAAATGATATAATTTCTCCAAAACATTACGTTAGACATGGACTGCACTTAAATGTAAATGGTAAAGAAAAAATCTGCAAATATGTAAGTGGCGTAATTCTACAGCAACTTCAACTATACGACGAAAAATATTATGAACAGTGTGAACATATAAATTATAATAATCTAAAAACAATAGTTCCTTCATTGGCTACTAGTAATGGTAAGCAATCAAATGATACATATTATAAGTGCAACGGTTTGAATGACTTAAGCGTATGTGTAGAATACGCAAATAATGTTAGTCAAACTCAATTAAACAATTTTTTTTAATAAGAACGACGACGAGTTTCAAAATATTGTAATTAATTCAAATGTTTTCTTGCACACAAAACCGAAGTTCAACTACTTCTTAATGAAAATAAACCGTATTTACTATGTTTGTCAGAAAGCCGTGTTACTGAAAATATTCTAGACTTAGAACTAGACATCAATAAACTGTATAAGATGTAACTCTGATAGCAGACATACAGGTGGAGTATTAGTTTATATAAGAAGCGATATAAAATTCCAAATTGTCAGCTTATCTAGTGTATCTAAGAATTATTGGATTATTACTGTTGTTGTGACTTTGTTAAAAAAAAAACATTATATTGTTACAGTATATCACTCACCTAATTCTAATCACGACCTATTTTTGGATTGTGTAGAAGAAATTTGTGATCTTTATTGCAATAATTCAAAACAATTTATAATAATAGGTGATTTTAATATTAATTGGAATAACAAACTCAACAAGTTTACTAATAGACTAATAGATATAACAAACCGATGTTGTCTAAAGCAGTTAATAAACAGTCATACGCGTATTACTAACCAAAGTGCAACGACTATCGATTTAATTATTACAAATAATTTTCACATCTCTGGTAACATATACAATAATGAAAAAATATCTGACCACGAAATTATTTCTATCAATTTTCTTTGCTCTAAACCTCAAAAATACTTGAATAATAAAATAATTAAAAAAAGAAACATTACAGACGCTAGCGTACATCAAATTAACCTAGAGTTACTTAATGCGCGGTGGTCAACTTCATCAGATATAAACAAAATGTATAAAATATTTGAAACAAACATTTCATCTGCAATAAATAAATATTGCCCGTTACAAACATTTAAGCAAAAAATCATTCTAAACCTCCTTGGGTTAATTTAGATGTAATTAAAGCACGCAGAGAACGAGACGATGCGTATAAATCATTTAAAAAGATAAGTTACATGAAAATTGGTTTGTACTACAAGATAAAAAGAAATCAAGTAGTAGCTACTATACGAAATCAAAAAAATTATATTTTGAACAAAATTGATAGCAATAAGAATAATCCTACTGAAATGTGGAAAACTTTAAAAAAGCTAATAAACAATAAAATAATCGATCGCCGTTGCTCAGTTTCTTTTGATTCTAACTTATCAAATTTATCGGAAAATTTTAATGAATACTTTATAAACAGCATAACAAAATTAATTGAAAATAAAAACAAAAATTGCTGGAATCCAAAGAAACTACCAATTATTACTAGTAGTTTAGAATCGTTTCAAAACCTAACTATACACGAACTTAAAACTTCTCTATTTAAGATGAAGAATAAGAAAACGAACGATCTTTTAAGTTCAACAATGTTAAAAAAATTATTTTACGTTATAGGGTATCAGCTACTTGAAATTGTTAATTGTTCTCTCTCGACTGGTACATTACCGACAATACTAAAACTCAGCAAAATAATACCAATTCCAAAACATAAACAGTCCGTGCATCCCGAACAGTACAGAGCTATTTATGTGCTGCCGACGGTTGAGAAAATTATTGAAGTAATAGTTTATGATCAAACACTTAATTATTTTGATTCTAATCAATTACTTTATCACGACAGTCTGCATTTCGGAAAAAATATTCTTGTGAAACAGCGTTACAGTTAGTAGTAAATGAATGGAAAAGATACTTAGATGATAATAAATATGTAATTTCACTATTTTTAGACTTTAAACGAGCTTTCGAAACAATTAGTAGACAAATTTTATTAAAAAAACTTCAATATTATGGCGTGAAAGGTCTTGCGTACAAATGGTTTAAAAACTATCTAAAAGATCGTTTTCAATACGTAATGTACGATAATATTGAATCATCGCTTATTGAGAATAACATTGGCGTTCCACAAGGTAGTGTGCTAGGTCCTTTATTGTTTATCATTTATATAAACGACATTTGTCATATACTCAAATACTCTCAGATTAACCTATTTGCCGACGACACTCTTGTTTACACCGCAAGTCCAAATTATGAATGGGCATTTAATAATTTAGTAGCGGACATTAAAAATATTGAGATTTGGTTACAAGCAAATCAAATATACTTAAATGTAGAAAAAACTAAAGTAATTGTGTTTTGCTCAAAATTTAATAAAAAAAACATAAATTATAAAAGAACAAAAATTTGTATTTATAATAAAATTATTGAAACAGTACCTAGTATTACTTATCTCGGAATTGTAATAGACGAGCATCTAACATTTACAAAATATTTTGAACAGCTGCGAAATAAACTAAATAAAAATATAGGCTATTTAAGAAGATTATCACAATTTATCTCAATTAATACTAGAATAACAATATACAATACATTAGTTTTACCTTCCATTCAATATTGTTGCACAATTTTATTTTATTTTAGCAAAGAACAAATAAACTTTTTGCAGATACTTCAAAATAAAGCAATGCGCGCTATTTTAAAATGTGATAAATACACACCGATACAGGTAATGCTCGAAACACTGCAATGGATGTCCATAAAAGATTTTATAGATATGCGATGTATGATTTTTATATATAAAATAAATAATAATTTAATGCCTACCTATTTTATATTAACACGCAACAGATATATTCACTCGTACTCAACTCGTACAAAAGATGAAATCAGACCTCAACGCGCATTAAAAACTATTACACAAAACTCCATTTTTTACAAGGGTGTGTTGACATATAACGCATTACCAGACAACATAAAAAAATCTAAAAGTATAAAAGAATTTAAAAAAAATTATTTGTCATACATAAGGATTAAAACAGATAAATAAGTGGCTGCAACCGTATAATGTTAATTGCGTTAATTATAGTTTTGTAGTTTATATTTGTAATTATGTGGTATTGTAGTAGTGTGTTTATTTATATTTATATGTACAAATGTAGCATTTATGCTAATAAATCGTTCACTTACTTACTTACTTACCCTTAGCCGCAAAAAAAGCCGCGGTGGTTACCAAAAGCAACTCGACCGAAACACACATGTTTTACTAAACCGATAAACTATCTTCAAATTTTAAAATGTGTAAACAAAATAATTTAATAAACATGAATTATAAAGTTTTATAATAAAAACTATCAGTAATTACTAGTTTAAATCATAAACGATTTCACTGTAAATTATCAACGAAAGTAGGTAAAATAAAATTTGAATAAACTTTGAATGTCGAAATTGTATCAACAGTCAAACAATTGTAAAGATTATTAGCGTTATAAATCTGTTAAAACTAGAGAAAAGATTCATGTTAAAGTAAAGTTTATCTCTTTAATGCTTTTTTATAGTCAGTAGCGCATTTGTTTAATATTAATAGGAGAAAAAATTGTAGAATCGGTAAAAAAAGAGAATTTAATAAAAAAAGCATGTCGATCGTCGCAAAATGTTTTTATTGCGAGTCCAATCTGCTGTAAGTTTTCTTTAGATATGAAAAGGAATCGCGAACGCGACAAACTGTTGAAAAAAATTTTTAAACTGTGGATGCACATTTTAAAAGATGAAATCTCTATTTTGTAACTTAGATCTGAAAAGATGTGGCAACGTATGTCAAATCGTGTCATTATCTTAGAAGCTGCAAAACTGTGAACCGCTATAAAACTCTGGTAATATCCAGTAATCATTTAGTTTTGTTGTTGTTTTTTAAATGCGCATCAATTAGTTAGAGTGTGCTGAATCACGCGATAAAAATTGTTTATTTAATCATTGAATAATTTATTTAATCCAAGCGTATTTAATCAAAGTATAGCTAAAGTTCCACTTTGGCTCTAAAATTAATTGTGTGTAGAGAAAATTTTACATTTATCCGAATGCTTTCAAACGTATCTAAGCCAGCAGAAAATGACTCAGTGAACGTGAATCACAATTTTTCGACTTTTCCTCGCATAACATGCTTGTGAGCGCAATATTATTATCTGAGCTTTGCGAAGGTGACTATTTCCCTTGAAAATATTTTGTGTCAAATAAAGCTTGATGTTTTGAGATTTTGTTGCTTGCTTTGTGTACATCACTTAGAAAAGAAAAGTTAAGCGTTACTAACACAGCCCAAATACCCATTTTTGTGCTTCTCTAAAAAAAATTTTTATAATATATGTACCCTCCAGTTTGCAATCATTTCGCACTAAACTATTACATACTGGTAAAGCTATAATTGGGAGACAACAGCCGGGACTGTTTGGATTTAGAGTTTTTAATACTAATTCAATGCCAAACACAATTTCCGTTCCTCTTGGAGAGATAAAGAGCAAACAGATTGAAATACAGAAATAGAAAAAATTATTGACGCCGGCCTATTTACATGCCCTGATGTTTGTTCAAGTGCATGGACTTAAGATAACGCGATCGACCTTTTCTTTAGATATATCACTGGAAGCTTTGTTTTATCAGCGCGTAGCAATTTTTAATAATGAACGGTCTATCTCATGATTTGTTATGACAAAATATTCTCTATAAATCATTGGTGTTGCTGATTTATCATCTTCCAGCAATGAAGAGGTTATGGGAAACAATTCTCAGGCATTTCATGGACAAATGTTAAATACAAACAATTGGTGAATTATCATACGACCATATTCTCGTATAATGTGTACGTAGAATACTAGTTATTTGTGTTTCTTTTTTTTTATTATTTATGTATGCATTCTTATTTTTGCAAATTGTAATAAACTTTATTCATTATATTACGTAGGTAATATTGTGTTTGTTTTCAACACGTCCCGATAAATGCAAGGTTTGCGATATCTGTGAATTTTTATTGAGTCAAGTGCTATTTCTTGAGCTATTTGTTAAGGTAATGCACAGATCGCTTATAATTCAAATATTTAATGCGGTCATATTGTTTTTTACTTACGAACAATTAGTTATTGTGTATTTCGTTTTGTGACTGCTTTTATTTATTTTTTATATTTATGATTATAAGCGACTTTCGGCTTAGACTGCGTCGTAGTTAAACATCCAGACATTTTAGGCTTGGTTCTAGTCTCTCTTTCAGACCCAAACCAAGAAGTAGAAGTTGGCCTTTATCGTATTGTTGTTTGTGAAGCCAGGCAAACTAACACGTTGCAAGACATAGCAGGAGAAACTAGTACCAAGCCTAAAAAGCCCGGGTGTTTAACTACGATGGGGTCTAAGCCGAAAGTCACTTATAATCATAAACAAAATAATTGCGAAGCAAAAGTTTAAAACTTTTTTATATTCCATTGCAATAAATATACTTATTGTTAGACTTGTGTTGTTCGATTAGTTCAACTTGAGTGTTTGTCAAGTGAAAACAGGCACCTAGAGTCAAGTTACGTACATACACTGAACAAATTATACATTCAAACTGCGTGGCAAGAACATCGTTCAAAGTCAAGAACAAAGCTGCTAAAGGTAACCTTTACACTTTATTGATTGTAGAGAAGTACACTAAATCTAAGATTATCGTGCAATAAACCAAGATAATACTATAAATCTAGAGTTTCTTTCCAATAAACTACAAAAATTCAAGGTTACAGCTACGCCCATAAATACAAAGATTCGAATGTAAAATCAGTTTTCACAAAATCACGTTTGGTTCTGTACACCCTACAACAAAAAGGCGAAGAAGAATCAATTGGGGAAAAAGGGAGTAATAGAAAATAAAATTTACTCATCTTGGAAAACACCAATAGAACCTGTTTTAAAAGGTACATCGCTACAATCAATAAATACATTCTAGATTATCATTTTCCGGTTCCCAAAGTAGAAGAAAACATTTTTGCACTATCGACATCAGTAATAGGTAATAGCGAATGCTTCCACGGCCGGAGTCTATACTAAGATGAGAACGTTTTCCAAGTTTGGACCGTGTTATTGTTGTAACCAAAGTTGCCAGCGTGACGTAACACGGTCCAAACCCGGCAAACGTTTCAATTATTGGAATTCAAGAATCGTAAAGTCTCATCTACTACTAATTCTTTTAAGACGGTTGTCGATTTACCTAGGGTGGTTTTTACTTCAAAACAGGAGTCGGTGCTACCTAAGGGTTTGAATTTTGCCGTTGCTTCCAAACATATTCCTAAAGAAGATATTTTATATGCTATCGATTCTTTTATAGGACATTGCCACATCTCAGATCCCATTCGTTTTTACACTGGCAAAATCTTTAAATCATCTAAAATTCCTCAATCTAACACTTCTAAGTCGGAAACGTTTAGAAACTATAAAACTTGAACCCCAAGATCTTTTTGTGAGCATTGATGTAACTTCACTTTTTACTAAAGTTCCTATTAAGGATTACTCTTATTAATAAGTGTCTATCCTCTACTTACTTCCAATTTGATAACAAGTTTTACGAACAAGTTTCTTGTGCTGCTATGGGTTCTCCTCTATCACCTGTTGTAGCTAACATTTTTATGGAATCCTTTGAAACGCTTGCTTTGGAATCATCAATATTAAAGCTCAAAGTTTGGTTTAGGTATATGGACGACACGTTTATTGTTTGGTCTCATGGTCATCTCTAATTGTCTAAGTTTCTTGATCATCTTAAAAATCAACACTTAGTTATCCAATTTACTATGGAAATCGAAAGTAATGGTTCTTGCGACTCGTAAACCCGACGGATTTCTGGGCCATTCTGTTTATTGCAAACCCACCCATACGAACAGATACCTTCATGCTTCGTATCATCCTGCACAGAAAGGTTCTATTATTAAATATTTGGTTTATCGTGCTTTTTCTATTTGCCAACCTGAGAATCTAGACTCAAAACTTCGTTATCTTATGTGAACTTTAGTGAACAATGGTTATATGAAGCGAGATATTGATACAGTTATTAATCGTCGTCTACATCTTCGTACTCGATTTTCTAAGGACATTTCTACTTCCGAATCCAATCCGAAATTGGTTTCTTTACCCTACATTCACAAGGTTACACATAAAATAGGAAAACTTCTTCGTAAGAATGGTATTAAATCAATATTTAACTCGACAGGCAAAATCTCTTAGATCCTTGCTTCTCCCAAGGACAAATTTTCTAAACTTTTATCTCAAGGTGTATATCAAATTCCTTGTTAATGTGGTTTAGTCTACATTGGTGAAACCGGTCGTTCCGTTATTACCCGCATTTCAGAACATGATTGTTGTATAAGGAAAAGGCATATTTTTAAGTCTGCAATTGCTAAACATTATTTTACTACAGATCACAAGATAGATTTCGATAACGTTTCGGTGATTGCCAAATCTCCATTCTTTTTTAAAAAGAAATTCCGAGAGAACATAGAAATCATCAAACACCCCAATAACTTCAATTGTGATCATAGTTTCGAGTTATTCCCTCTTCGGTTCCCGGTCATTATTCCTTTATCGAAAACACGTCCTTTTTATTTGGTCTCATGGTTGTCTTGAATTGTCTCGGTTTCTTGATCATGTAAACAAACAATACCCTGATATCAATATTTACCATTAAAACATAGATATTTTTATGCTTTGTCTTGTTATCACCCGATATAGAAACGTTCTGTTGAATGTTCATCGCGCTTTTTTTATTTGTCAACTTGAAAATCTAAACTCGGAACTCCGTCTTCTTAGTAGAACTTTATTTAACAATGGTTATATGATTTAGATAATTATAAATAGTCGTCTACATCTCCATACTCAAATACTTAGGAACATTTCTACTTCCGATTCCAAAATTTGCATTTATACTTTATATTTATAGGGTCACAGATCAAATAAAGAAATTTTTTTGCACGAATAGTAAAACCCGTATTCAACTCGACAAGTGAAATCTCTAAAATTCCTTCTTCTTCCAAAAACAAATTTCCTACACTCTTATTTTAACGTGTATAAAAATTCCTTGTTTATTTGGTTTACTCTATAGTCATAGGAATCATCTAATCTAATCTAATCTTCTTCTTTTAGATGAGCCAAGAATTATTCCTTTTATTCCGTGATCTTGTAAGATGTTGTCATATGGTGAAGTTAAATAATATAATTATAGGGCATGGATAGGATGCTTTAGTTTATTAATTTTTGAGAAGAATAGTTCTTGGGTGCTTTATTTTGCTGTGTGATTCGTCATAATTAGTAGAATTTCTTACAAGTGGGTTTCGATGTACAGAATTTTTGGATATTTGTGATTTGGATGTTGTTAATATTTGGTCTTTAATGAGAGGGAGGTTTAGCATCACGGTGGAGGTTTTTATTTCTGACTAACTAACTAACTAACTAGGGCGCGTTGAAGGAGAATCTTAAGGATTTATTTTGGACGGTTTGAATTTTGTTAATTTAGGAGTATGCGGCTTGACTCCAGACAGGGGGTGCATAATAAAATTTATTATAGATTTATACAGAAGAATTTTGTTTTTAGGATTCAGTTTGCTCTTACGACAGAGTAGAGAAGCCAAAGATTCAAGAGAACCACGACCTTTATTGACGGCAGATTCGACATGCGTTGAAAAGGTTAACCGTTTGTCGAATATCACACCAAGGTGTTTGGCGGAGTTACACCAGGGAATTTTATTGTTGGAAATTGTAAGTTGACCATAAGGATGATGTTTTAGTTTCCTAGAAAATACTATCGCCGCACTTTATTTGGCGTTGACGTTCACAAGCCAATCGGTGAACCATGTGTCTAAAATGTTTAGCGTTGATTGTAGGCGGTTAGTTATGTGTTTCGTTTGCCAAAAGCGGGCTAAGATCGTGGTGTCGTTAGCATATAGTGCTAGCTCTATATTTGATGGTTTGGGAATGGCGTGCGTGTAAAGGTTATAAAGAGTTGGGGAAAGAACATACCCTTGCGGAACTCCTGCTGCTAGGGGTCTGATCAATGACGAAACATTATGTAGTTTAATGCGAAAGTGACGATGTGAGATAAAGGAATAGATGATGCGTATTAATTGAGAATGAAATTTTACCGAAATTAATTTGTAAACAAGGCCGTCATGCCAAACTCGATCAAATGCTTTTAAAACGTCTAAGAAAACTGCTCCAGTGGTTTGATTCTTAGACACGGAATAGTAACAGAATTCTGTGACTCTGAGAAATTAATTAGTTGTAAAGTGATTAAAGCGAAACCCAAATTGCTCGTCCGGAAGAATTTTTAAGCGGGAAGTTTTTGAGTTCAAGCGAGAGAGAATGATTTTTCGGCAATTTTGGAGATAGCAGGAAAGAAACTTATCGGGCGGTAGTTTTGTGGAAATTTGTGATCTTTTGAAGGTTTTAGAAAAACTATTACATCTGCTATCTTTCAGTCACGTGGAAAATAGCCTAGTCTTAGTATACCATTAACGATAGCGGTGAGGTACATTATTGCTTTCTGAGGAAAGTTTTTGATAATTTTATTAGAAATTTTTTCATGACCAGGAGCTTTACGATTTCTGAGAAATCGTATAATCTTTGAAATTCTTATTGGAGAGACTGGAGTAAGTGATGTATCTGAATAATTTTGTGATAAAAATCTAACATCATTTGAGTTTATTCTATCCATACGGTCAAGATCGGCGATTTAATAGTTGGGGGAGCATTGTAGCTCAAGATTGTCAGCATGTGATTCTGCTTTTTCTGTAGGAGAGTAAACTAGACCGTTTGCAGAATGAATTGGTAAATCAAGTAGAGAAGAAACGTTACGCAAAATTTTTTGCATGCGCCAAAGTAAATGAGAGTCGCGACTTTGAGAATCTAATTTGGATGCCCAAGACTCGTTTTGGAAGTTTTGTGAGCTAGACATACTTCAAATTGTAATTTGTTTAGATCCTTTTTGTATGGTGGGTTAAGGGTTCGTTGATATTTATGTTTGATTTGGTTTTTGCGACGAATTAACTGTTTGATATCGATAGGAAGGGAATTTGAGTTCTTGTTAGAAGTTGAAATGGTAGCAAGGTTATAAGAATTGATGACTGCTTTTTGAAAGAAATGTTATCGTCAAGGCATTTTTGCAAATCAATAATTGGAATTGGGCTAAAGTTATCAATTAATAGTTGATTAAATTCAGTCTTATCGGTGTGAGAACGTAGGCTGAGTGCAGGGTCTCTTGTCAGCGTTGAAAAATGCATTATAAGTTCAGGAATAGAGTAAATGGTAGAGAAAAATAGAATATTCTGAAGGACTGCTATATCTAAGATGTCCGGACGGAAAGGTGTTATGATAGTAGGTAGGTTCAATTGGTGCAATAACTGATAATTGAGAATGGTTATCGATATAATTAAGTAATTTACGGCCATTTGGATTACAAACACGACTATTCCATGCTGCAATGAAAGGTTGATGGTTTGAAAATAAGCGATCAAGATCTTTGTCAGTCACTGAAGATTTGGGTAGGTTATAGCATGATACTATTCTAATATTACCGACAGAAGTTTCAAGCAATATGGATGTTGACTCTATATGATCACAAGCAAGGTTTGAATGTTGATAATGCTGAAGGGATTTTTTAACAAAAATACTGGTTCCCCCGCCTTTATTGTCACGGTCAGAACGGTAAAAAGTATAATTAGAAATTTTGGGGTTATGGCAAGCATTAAAGTGAGTTTCTAATAAAAGTATAGCATTAATTTCGTAATGCTCAAGAAAATGTTGAAGCACAGTAGTTTTGTACTGAAGGCTATTGCAGTTCCAGAAAGATATCTTGAGGGACGTGACAATTGGTTTAGTTGCCATAATTGTTTATTGCAAAGTAATTTTCAGAAACTGTTGCGTTTGCAACAAGAAAGCTGAGGTAGAATTTTCGGTAGGGTTGGACTGACTGAAAGTAGTTAACATGTCACCTAGAATTCTTGCAATTTGTGCATGTTTATTAGGTTGAGGGATCTGAGAGATGTGTCAATCGTTGTATTGTTAGTTGGTAACTGTTGAGTACCTAAAGCCACTTCTTAGATAGATTGAAGAGGAGGAAATAAAGTCGAGGAGGTAATTTGAGAGTTATTCTAAGCAGGAGGTTTTTGTACTGCAGAGGAAGATGTGCGCTTAGTAGCAGCAGTACATTGGCCATAGTTAGCGGGGTGAGGTCCCCTACAATTTGCATATTTAGCAGGTAGGTCTCATGTTTTTGTAAATGTGTACGATGGGTAAAAATCACCACATTTTATGCAGCGGTAAGGAGCAGTACATTTCGATTGTGAATGACCATGTAGTTGACAGTGGAAACATTGGTGCGACCGGCGATCTAAAATTAAAGTTTCTACCTGGATAGCAACTCTTCAACAATGGCTCAGGTTAAATATTGAATTTTGTTTTCTTGGAAGTAGCACTAGAAATAGGGGCATAGGGAGTTTATTTGCTTTGTGCAATTGTACGACTTTTGTAGGTGTAAAATTAAGCGCTGTTAGTTCTTTTAGAATCGAATCGGTAGGAATAGTCTCTGGAACACCTCTAATTACTACTTTTAACAGTTTGTCGCTGGGAAGTGCATACGTGTGGCTTGGGATATTTTTTTGTTCCATTACACGTATCATGGCACGGTAGTCCGAAACGGGTGCAGGGGTGATTTTGATACCATCATTAACATTGACGGCGGTTGTAAAATTAATTTTATGGAAATCAAGAAGTGCAGCAGTTGAAGGCCACAACGACTTTTCTCTCAGAATTATTGGAGGAACGCGGTTATCGTCTTTGTTGTTGGTGGGTTTGTAGGTAATCGAATTACAATTTTTAGATATATTTTCAGCAGACATATCTGCGGACGGTATTTCATTGGCTTTCGTTATTTGAGTAAATTGTGAAGTAGAAAGCGTTTGATATTCAGGGGTACAACTAACCTGACTTATAGTATTGTCTTCGGCACTTATATGAGATTCAAGGTAAACGGAGACTTCTTTTTTTTTCCGTACTGGTTGGAAGCCTTCATCATCAGTACTAACGGGAGGGTAGTGAGTTGGCTCATCAGGAAGTTTGTATAGTAGCTTTTTCAAACCATCAATAGCACTTAATAATTCTTGTCGAGACATCGACGAACAAACTTGAAAGCCGTGGACATGTTTTGTAAATTGGGTAACAACACAAAACAACGGAAACTTGCAAAATAGCACAAAACACTAAACGTAATACGGCGAACAACAATAACGTAGTAACAATATTAAACTTTGTAAAAAATATGTAAAAATAAATGTTTAAGTTAGAACCGAAATTAATGATAATTTTGACATTGACAGATCGGAAGGGAACCTCATAGAATTCATCAAACACCCCGATAACTTCAACTATGCATTCTTTGGCTACTATTTGTAACTGGTTTATTAAAGATACGCCCCTTTTTAAACGTAACCCAAACAGAATTGAGCTGATCCCACCCCGATGATACTTCTTCTATAAATACGCAAACAACTTTTCTTAAGTCACTTCTGTGGAGTTTAGAAACTGGTTTGGTTCACGAGTTGATTACGTAAGTCTGTATTGATTCTTTGTTAGATTACCGTTTACTTCTGTAAGTTTGCGTTTTCTTTCAAGCCCTGATAAAACCCCTTACGAAAGTAGGCAAAAAGTTTCGGTTACAAAATCAACACGGTCCAAACCCAGAAAACGTTCTAATTTTAGTTGACTCCGGTCGTGGAAACTTTTGCGATTACATCCAAAATTAATTTAATTAAAATTACGGTAGTTGCATATTTTGTATTGCAAATATAAAATTTGTTAGTATATAACAGCTAAAGTAAAAAATATAACTGTTTTAAAATTGCGTTTATAATAAGCATCATAAAAAACTTAAATGTCATATAATGCTTTTAACGTAAATGTAGTAATTTCATATGCATGTAATAATGTAAATCTATAACAATAATGCGCTTTGACAAAACTAAAAGGGCACTAAATCAACTTCTACCTAATATTGTTTTTTTGTCAAAAACGTTTTATATAATAAAACTTTATAATTTAAAATCAATTACACACATTCCTAACAATCACTCGTAAAAGCAATTACATGTCTTCGCAAACGATTTACTACGTATGTAGATGGCGTACTGCATTTGTCGAGGTGATAAATTTGAAATAGTATCAAATACGTGTGTATGTATCTATTTAAAAGCTCTTTGTTTGCGTGCTTCAACAAGGTTATATTTTACCAAAGCACGTCAATTTATTACAACAATATACTTTTAAAAAAATCGAAAAAATACTACAAATGCACAGTTGCAATTTTAGTTGCGTACCCTATTACAAAAGCTACGTTTAATGGAGATAATTACCAATATGGAAATTTATTTGAGATCGGTATTGTTTTGCTCAAAGGGTTTTATTTGGCATCGAATTGAAGCACTATAAAAACAATAGAAGGGCAACATGAAGCTCATTAAATTTGAGTTGTTCTCGGTTTGTCCTAATTATTGTCTTTGTTATGCTAACGCTTCGTACCGCTATCAGATTTTCAGCTGATTGTATGGACTCCCCCTGTATTGTTAATAATTTTATTAACTGCGAACAGCATGTCATATTCTCTAAACTTTATTATTCCAAATGTAAATTCTCATTTGACTCTTTTTTGTAGTCGGAAATCGTAAAGCGTTCTATTACAAAAAGATTGATGAATCGATAATAAGATTACGTAAAAGCAATTTAGTTACACGATATAAACAACAGTTTGGACATACAGGCGTCCTAATTCCCTCTCTATGAGATATCTGGCATGCAGACAAAAGTTGTTTTATGTCTACATTTTTTTTTGTTTTTCTTTCTTTAGGGAAATGAAATCGTTTGCGGAAATGAGACCATTTCCTTTATCGACTTTTACGAATGCATCAATTTACTTGAACGTAAGTGTTTAATATTTTATTAAAATATTGATCGTCGAATTGAGTAAAAGGTACAACGTGTTGTTTTTTTTGAAAATTTTTAACTACGCTGTTAATAAGCGGCCACAAATATACTTAAAACAATTAAATTACTAAAGTTTAAAAACAAACACACAATCGTAAATATTTAAATTATTTATTATTAAATATGTACGCAACACGTTTCCATAATTGTTGAATATAACGTGGTACATTAAAAGTTTTATTTTAACAAATAATTTGACTACAAACTAATAAATTACGTAAATATTATAATTTTGCTGAAAAATTAATTTACCAGCATGAACAAAAGTTATTATTTGTTTTAAGCACTTGTACATGTAATATTTATTTATATTAAATTATGATTGTTATTATTCTTTGTTTGTGTATACAATAAATTCCAAACTGATTTAAATTTCCAAACTGAATTTATATAAAAAAAACCTAATTATAAAAGTTGAAAACATTTAGAAATAAATTGCTTTATATTACAATTCCTAATTTTCTAAAGTATAATTTTTTGTATAATTTATTTATTAGACATTTGTGTGTAATTAAAAAAAACAAAACAAACTTGCTTATTGCAACAGGGAATACCCAAGATATTTGCTTTTGCTTACAATATTACTAAGTATGTCTTTTTCTAAAGCAAACTATTGCTGAAAAATTGAATTTGCATTAGTTTGTCTTGTAAACTTTCGTTGTTGTAACCTATGTTTTGTTGTTTGTTCTTTTTCAGTGTTGGACGTATTTAAACGGTATCGGCCATTAATAATTTTTGAACGTTTTGGCGCTTTTTTAAATTACATTATAATTAGCCCACAGAGACCTGCGATCCTCTCGCCGATTTGTATTAACCTAGCCGCCTGCATTTAAGTTACGGGTAATATCTCGTAACAAATTTATGAATTGTAGAATTGAATACATAAACACTAAAAAAATTCTTAAATTCACAAATTTTGATTGTATTATTAATGACAATAACGATTAGAATAATTATTTTACTTTAAAATGGAGTTTATTTTTGCGTTACGTTTAGTGAATATTTCAATATTTCGTTAATTACTGTTGTTTTGGATTTATATTTAAATTTAAAGCTATCTAAGCTATGATATTATTTATCAATCATTGGTAGATCGTTACCAAAATGATCGAGTTTTAGTGTCATTTTATTGGCATAATTTGGGCAACGCACCCAAGGTTAATTCAGATTGTGTATCCTCTTTACGTAGTTTATTAGAAACGTTTAATAAAAATGTGACTGCGTTACGTCAATATCCTAATGTGGATTTGTGGGATTTTACCGTTTTTAATTTGGATAACGCAACTCAAAAGCGTTTTGAAGTGCAATTCACAAATGTAAGTTTTCCCACTTACGGAAATTTGAAACAATTTGTAGCCGACCAGTGTCGTGCTTTGGAAACCAATTTATTGAATAATGCTACAATGGCCAGTGCGACCAATGTTACTCGCACTAAGTCCACCTATTCAAAATCTAGTAGTAGTCAAGATATGGAGGCTCCTCGCTTTCGCGTTCACTATTGGTTAATACTGAGCGGCGTGCTAATGCGCAATCCGCAAAATGTGCTCATTGTAAAGAATGGCATTCAATGTATCGGTGCCCTAGCTTTCTTGCTTTGACCCCGTACCATCGTTATTTGTTCGTTAAATCGGCAGATTTGTGTCATCAATGCTTCAGCGCTTTACACCAGGCGAGGTCATGTCCGTCGAAAGGAAAATGTCGACAGTGTTCAGCCCCCCACAATTCGTTATTACATTTTAGTAGAACCACAGTTCACAAGGCACTTTTTCAGCAGGTGACCTTACTTAACGATTCAACGGAAACTATTATTCCCGTTGTGGCACCGGCCACTGTAGGTGTGGCCACAGCGCGTTCATCATGTACAGTGTTGTTGGCAATTGTCGTCCTTGAAATCTAAAATCGTTTGGGTAATTATTAAACCATAAGGGCATTGTGTGATTCGGGTAGTCAAGCGAGTCTAATTTTGGAAAGATGTCGGAAGCGACTTGAATTGCCCTATGGTCGCTCACCAGTTCCGTTATCTAGACTAGGTGATGTGACATTTAGCCTTTCACGCGGTTGGCTCTAAAGGCTCTTCAGAGCTATCTTTGGACGTCGAAGCAGTGGTTGTACAAACAATTTGTGCCGATCTTCCAAGTTGCCCCTTGCCTCCGTCCGATTTTTGTCAGGGTTGGAAGTTAGCAGATCCCAATTGGCATATGCCAGGATCAATTGATATGCTCCTAGGAGCAGATATTTTTGCTCTTATTGTTCGAGAGGGTTCCGTGCCGGGTGACGGCGTGCGTCCAGCTGCTATTGAGACCCTCTTCGGTTGGATACTTTTGGGTACCACAAGTCATGTGACTACAGTCCCAAAATATTCGTTTTTTCTGACATCAGACACCTCTTTGGATGTCGCTTTAAAAGGTTTTTCGGAGGTGAAGGAGTCCCCACCAAACTCGTCGTCTGACCTGAAGATGATCAAGCCGAGAATTTGTTTGTTAATACGCATTTTCGTGACCATTCTGGTCGTTTTGGCGTTTTGTTGCCTTTCAAAGATCGTCAAACTTTGCCCAGGTTTAATAATACGATGCAGATTGCTGATCGTCGTTTGCTCGCACTTGAGCGTCGTTTGGACAGTCAACCTGACGTCCGCCCCATGTATTCTGCATTTATGAAAGATTACCTCGCATCGGGCCATATGTCGTTTTTTGCCGCACCCTCCGAAGGAAGCCATTGCTATGTTATTCCGCACCATTATGTGTTTAAGCAGGCCACTCAAAAATTCGTGTGGTTTTCAATGCTTCTTTGCGCGACATACACAACAAGTCACTCAATGATTTCCTACTTGTCGGGCCTAAATTGCAAAATGACATAGTAACTGTTTTGCTTCGTTTTCGATCACATCGTATCGTCTTTACTTGCGATATACGTCAAATGTATCGACAAATATTGATATATGAACTCCATTGTCAATATTAATTAATTCGGTGAAGAGCATTTCTACAAGAACAGATTCAAGTCTATCTATTTATTTGAACACTGTGACCTATGGTATGTCACCGTCGCCTTATTTGGCCATTCGTTGTCTGCTACAGTTGGCAGAGGAGAATCAAACACAATTTCCGCTTGCTGCGCAAGCCATTTGTTCGGATCTGTATGTGGACGATGTTGTGTCCGTGGCAGACACTTTAGAGGCTGCTCGTAAACTGAAGAATCAGCTTGCGGAATTGTTGAAGCTGGGTTGTTTTAAGCTGCGCAAATGGGCCAGCAATGATATTTCGTTGTTAAGCGATCTTTCCGCCGAACATTGTCAAATACAGCCGTTAAAATTCCACGAAGACGCGGAGTCGGTTGTAAAAATTCTTGGCTTACAATGGCAATCTAACTGTGACGCATTTTCATTTACGGTTAAGGTACAAGACTTCCATGTACCAAGCGAGCGATTCTCTCTGAAATCGCAAGAATGTACGATCTATTAGAATTTTTATCTCCAGTAATTTTGTTTGCCAAGAGACTGATTCAGCGTCTCTGGGCGTTAGGTCTCCGGTGAGATGACCCCTCTCCTTTGGATGTCTGTGAGTCATGGACTCAATTTAAAAGGGAACTTCCTTCATTGGTGGCGTTGAAAATACCTCGATTATTACCGCATATGTCGCACAAGTTATGTCAGCTTCATGCTTTCTGTGACGCTTCGCAAGTAGGTTATGCTTCTATTTTCGTTTTATTGATAACGCTAAGAATATCCGTATCAATCTTATGGTTGCCAAATCCTAGGTTGCCCCTTTAAAGGCGTTATCAATTTCTTGTCTGAAGTTGTGCGCCGCTGTATTGTTGTCAAAACTAGTGACTT
Organism: Aquatica leii; assembly: GCA_035610365.1. Taxonomy (NCBI): domain Eukaryota; kingdom Metazoa; phylum Arthropoda; class Insecta; order Coleoptera; family Lampyridae; genus Aquatica; species Aquatica leii. Next base: position 30,419,234 of record CM069437.1, on the reverse strand, counting down.
TTGTTGTAGACACTTACAAAACCATGATAACTATTGAAAGGATATTTGCTTGGAGCGACTTCACTGTTGTTTTAACTTGGATCAAGTCGTCGCCGCATCGTTGGCGCCCTTTCGTTTCCAATGGCGTAAGCTTCGTTCAGGAGCGAGTTCCGCTAAAATACTGGCAACATATCCGTTCCGGACAAAACCCGGCTGATCCAGCCTCTCGCGGTATCCTACCAGGAAAAATTTTGTCATGTTTGCTTTGGTGGGCGGGTCCATCATTTTTACAAAACCCTGCTTTTGATGATTTGTGCGATAGTTCTGCTGAACTCCAACCAGAGGAAAAAGCCCATTTGGAGGAGCGAACTGTCGTGTTGATCACCCCACAAGAAAAGCATTTATTGGACAAATTGTCCTCCTTTTGTAAAATACAATATTGTTGCTTACGTATTTCGTTTCGCAGATTCTGGTAACAAGGACCGTGTCACAGGGTGTAACGTGCACATTTTTTCGATTGAATACGTCTGATATTAATTAACATTTTTGTGTTCACTGTTTATGTAAATTCTTTTGCGCAATGCATTTGACGCACTGCACATGCGTTATGAGCCTTCTTCTTAAGTACTAAGTCATCCTTCTGATCTTACGTTTCGCAATGAGGCGAAGCGGACATCTTTTTACGTGCTGCAAAAAGTGGAATGACCACTTATTGAATTTGTGTTTGTGAATTTTTGCGTAATAAGGAAAATTATTTAAACCGGCGTTTGATTGTAGTACTTGCGTTTGGTTGTAGTACTTGCGTTTCGTAGTATAAAAAGAAATGGAAAGATAAAACCCGATAATTCGAAGGGGTAAGTCATTTTTGTTTTGATCCGCATTGTGTAATACATCGCAATTTAAGTTTTAGTTGTTTTTTTATATGGTTCTTGGTTTCAAATCTTCGAAAAAGAATTAAGTATACGATTTACGGGAATTGCATCATATTGCGTCATTTATGATGACCACGCCTAAATAGCAAGTTGCGCAATAATTTTTTGATACGTCCGAACTGGAAGTTTTTGCTTTTGATATACGACTACGCTTTCTGATTTATTCGATGCTTTTTGATTTTATGTACGTGTGAATTCGTTTATGGTTACGAAAATTTCGTTTGGATACGTACGCCTTTTTACGATTTTGATGTTTGAAATGCGATATTAAGATATGGTTTACGCTGCACGTTTGATGTTATTCACAACGTCGCTGTTACGAAGAATTTCCGTTACGAATTATGATTTTTATGAGTAAAAATCGATAATTTTTCATGTGTTACGTCTGATAAAATTTGAGTTGGATGTTGCGAATGAAGTTATCATACGCTACGTTTATTTTACGATATTCTGGTTAATGGATCTGTACGAATATTAGATCAATCAGGATAAATACGGAAAATTTGGAAATTTAAATATGCATTTCAAGAATTTCGTAATGTTGCGTCATCGCATGAATCAGATGAGAACGCGTAATTGACACCACCAATTCGACTTGCGCATTAAAGTTTGAAATCAGGTAACTTTGATTTTATACTTAATCTTCGAAACTGTCAAACATGTAAATATGTTTTTTGTTATTATGTTAAATGTGTAAATCTTTTGGTTTCAATATTTAACCATTTTAATATAAAAAATATTGTGGCGTCCAATTTATAAAACTTTTGTGATCAAGTTAAAAATTTTAATCTTAAGTAACGTAAGAATTCCCACGACTCTAATTTAATAAATATGAAAATTTCTCATTGCTCTTATGTAGTTTGTTTTTAATGTGTTTTGAATAAATATTTTTGTGAGCTGGCTGGTGCATTAAATTCATTTATTTACAAATGACACTCTTAAAGTTTATATGTTATAAGGGGCTCTTTCATCCGCAGAATTGCACAAGGCACTTTTATTCATGTGTAAAGTTGTGCAGTAATTAACATTTTCCTAAACAATTTTATTGCTTCGCCAAGGCAAGCTTTGTTCCAAACCCATTAGGAAATTATCTGCTTTTATGGACAATGAAGGATTGCTACGTGTCGGTGGACGTCTTCGTCACTCCGAATTATCCTCGGATGCTAAGCACTCCCTTTTGCTGCCTCGTTTCCATCGACTTACAGAGTTGATAATTGAGCATTTTTATCGGGTGCATTTACACTGCGGTTTGCAGACATTGCAATTTTTATTGCCACAACAGTTTTGGATTTTATCAGCACGTCGTGCAATTAAGCACTCTCTGTCAAATTGTTTTCGTTGTTTTCGTGTACGTTCATGTGTCAGTCCCGCTTTTATGGGTGACCTTCCTGCGTCTCGTGTGTCGCAAGTGAAGCCGTTTTCTCGAGTTGGCGTTGATTACGCCGGTCCTTTTCTTTTGACACTAGGCCGAGTGAGAGCAGCTAAAATCTACAAAGGCTACATTTGCATATTTGTTTGCTTTTCCGTTAAAGTCGTCCATTTAGAAGTGGTCTCAGACCTGACTACGGAGGCATTTCTTGCGGCTTTTCGTCGTTTTGTTGCTCGACGGGGTCGTTGTAGTGACATCTACAGTGACTGTGGCACCAATTTTATTGGCGCCAATCGTATAATTCAAAACTTGGGTTGACAGTCTGCTGACACACTGGCCATCAAATGGCATTTTAATCCTCCTGTCTCTGCGCATTTTGGTGGATTGTGGGAGGCCGGAGTTAAATCCGTTACAACTCATCTGTCTCTTGTGTTTGGTGAACAAACCTTCACTTATGAAGAATTAAATACAGTCCTAATCCAAATCGAAGCCGTGTTGAATTTACTCCCATTGTACCCGATGAGTTCGGATCCTAATGATTTGTCTGTTCTCGCTCCTGGGCACTTCTTGACCCTTGAACCGTTGACTGGTCCTCCTGACGAGGATGTCACGTCCCTCCCTTTAAATCGTTCGTCACGTTGGCGTTTTGTTAAGCGTTGTCAACAAGAAATTTTGGCGTCGTTAGCACCATGAGTACTTACATACACTCCAACAACGCGCAAAGTAGAATCAACTTTTCACTACCCCTTTAGTGAACAGTTTAGTCGTGATAAAGAACGAGTTGGTTCCACCCACCGTTGCAGTGGCAACTGGGTCGCATTGTAACCCTACATCCCGGTAAGGATGGCATCGCTCGTGTTGCCACCCTCAAGACGCGCAAGGTTTAATTAAAAAACCTCTAATCAAAATCTGACCTGTGCCCATGCCGCAGCATAAACCTGTTTGTTAATTCTTATCCGTTTTATGTTATTTTAATTTAGTTTTGTTTTTAGTATCATAATTGTTGACTCGTTGGGCGACTAATTTAATTCATTATGAACACATAAAAAAAATCACGGTGTTGTAGTGATTTTGGTGGGCGGTACGTTTTGGATTTATATTTAAATTTAAAGCTATCCCTAGAAATAGCCCTTCTTTTTGTCTTTTCTCCGATACTTGCCCGAACCCGACAAACGAACAACCAATTGATAATTGTTGGTTGAACTTACGAGCCGACTTGCGACGTGATTGAGTTGCCTTTTTTGTTAACATTAACCGGTGGCACCGTTGGCAATTGAAAGAAGAATGGTTCATTAAGACATAGTTGCCGGGTAGCTTGTGGTGGACGTTTTGGCCATTTTCCACGTTGGATGTTGGCATGGATGAAGCCCCATTCCCAGGCATTTTATATTGTGTAGACCACGTTGGACAAGTATTTTGGAAACAGGATCCATTACCCACGTCGCCGGCCGCTGATTTTTATTATTACAATACACATATTTACATTGTCAATTTCATTTTAGTTTATTTTTGTTTTTATTTTGTCATTAAACCAATTAAATAAATTGCAGCTTGCTTTATTTTCAATCAAACGTTTCGTTGCGGTTTGTGTAAATAACTATTAAGTAACAATTCAATGTGTTCTGTTTATCTAATGTTTAAATTGAAAGTGAATCCCCCAAGTTGGATCCCATACGTTCAGATTGTTTTAAAACTCACTTGCTATTTGTAACTGTCTTTTTTAATTTTTGTCTAAGTACGTACCGAGATATTTCACATTATCACATTAAGGAACCTAAAACTTAATAAATATGACAAGAAGGCAGTTACTTCTTCAGTTTGTAAAAATGACATAAATTAATTTGGTAGTGTTAACCTTTATCCGTCATTGTTTTAGACAGTCTTACATGAGATGAAAGTTTGTTTGGTGTAAATGAGAAGTAAACGGTGATTTGACTTAGCGTAAACACGTTAGTCTTGTGCTCCGCTTTCTCAGAAAATACATAGCTATACGAAGATTAGTGAACTCGAAGGTAACAAATTTGAGAATAGAATTAAAAATACATAAAACTGTATGTACAAACAAATTTATTCTATTATAAACAAGTACATCAAATTCATGTTTCCGTTTTTGAAAATAATAATCGCTCTGGTTCTTCCGGATCCGGAATAACTACAATAAACGCTCAAACACCTAGCAAAATTTATGGATGTACTTTTAACTTTCCCGACATGCAAAATTCTCCAATCATGCAGCCACAAAGCTCTTACAGTAATTAAGCTTTCCCGCAATTTTCAAATTTTTGACAAAAAGTGAAATCAACGCCATACCCTCAAAGCCAATCAAATAGCTTCCTTCCAAACCAATATTTAGCTAATCCTCTACCCCACTCAAATAGTCAACATAACTTTAAAACAAATCTTTAACAATGCACTTTACATATTTCAATAGTTCCATTAGTACAAAGAAAATGTCCTCTATGGAAGAGAGTGACAACGCAGTAACGAAAACTCATGAAAAAAAATGCAAAAGAATAATAAATCTACAACTAATATTACTAATACTCAGCAAATTAGTACTTAAAACAAATTTAACGTCTTTCAAAATAACCCTAAAGAATAAAACACGGGCAATAATACTTCAAATGAAAATGTAACCGCTAAAACACAAAATTTCCCATCTATCTTTGCGTATGGCGTGACCAACATAAACAAAATTATTGAAAACCTGACAGATGTGACAGAAAGCGAACCCTATCAATTCGCAGTCAGATAAAAATTAATACCCAAAACTCTAATACATATAGGAAACTTATTAGACATATGAACAGTAATAACATAATTTACCATACTTTCCAAATGAAACAGAACAGAGCATACAGAGTCGTGATTTGCAATTTATACTACTCAATTCTTCTCGATGTTATTATTGATAAATTAGAATGACATGGACACCTATTAAGAAGGTTCTATGTATACTTTGAATCACAAAAAAAAATAACAAACAATCTACAAAAAAAAACATTATCCAGTGCACTAAGTGTCAACTATATGAGCATTCGAAGACTTACTGCGACAGGTCCTATCAATGTGTCAAATGTGGAGGTAGCCACAAATCAGATAATGGCACAAAATCTAAAACATCATCTGCTAAATGTGCACTATGCGATGGTAACTATACCGCGAACTACAAAGAATGTAGGGTTTATATGTACCTTCTTAATGCAAAAAAGAGAGCATCTGGACAAATTATCCATACTTGAAAGTATCAACATCTATTCCAAAACCAAAAATAGTTGGAGAAAACCCTCTTAATAAAATATTAGGCCGACTATCCTATGTGCAAATATCTAGTAGCAGATTTCAGACTTAGGAATCTAAATGAACACCTTCTTAATGGAATTTTAAACAATGTTCTCGCAACTCATACATTAAAACAAAATGAAATCAAGCATGCTCTCTACAGTAATAAATAAATTCAATAATAGAAGTTAAATCTATTCGCGTTGCCAAGTGGAATGCTAATGGATTCTCCAACTATAAAGCAGAAATAATAAACTTTCTCCAACATAATAAAATTGACATATTACTCGTATCAGATATACTTTTTAATAAACGCACAATGTTTAAACTTCTACATTACTCTAAATACCATACGAACCATCCTGACGGCACGGCGCATGGTGACGTTGCAGTTATTGTAAATAACGCCATAATCCATCATAAGGAATTTAAATACCAAACAGATCAAATACAGGCAGCAGTGGTCAATGTCAAACCCCAGTCATGGTCGTTTAACGTTGCTGCAATGTACAGGACTTGAAGACACGTAATGAGTACAGTAGAATACCAAAATTTCTTTGGACACCTAGCAGGAAAATTTATAATGGAATGGAAAACATACAGGTTGGTAATCAAAACTTTGCATTATAAAAAGAAGAAATCTGAAACAGACCATCACAAACTCAAACTGCCCTTATTTATCTATAGGTCAACGGATGATAATAAAACCCCCGACCTTCTCGACTTATTTATTTTGACAGGTATTTTACTCAGTTACGTAGATGTTAAAGCACCACCCCACAGATCATACTCCCATCATTATGACACTGAGCACTCACATCATAAGTCGACCAATAGCTCCTGAAATAACGTAATCGAGAACAAACTGGTCTATTCAAAACATGCTTAAATGAAAATTTGCATCTAAATGTTCCATTAAAACAACAAGATAAAATTGACAGTGCGGTACATTACCTTACCCAAGCTATACATACGGGAACTTAACTTAAGAAAAGAACCTGGAGTCAACATTCCCGTGTACATAAAACACCTAGCTGTTTTAAAAAAGAAGAGCCCGGCGCACATGGCAAGAAAAGTCGTAATCCAATAGACGTGAGAAAATATAATAGTCTAACCTGACAATTAAGAACAAAACTATTTTGATCAAAAAAGACCATACAGTTTTGAAAGCAACCAATTTTTTTAAGCGACCGACGCAGCACATTCCGCCTCTAACAAGAGAAGGAGAAAGTTGGGCAAAAACTGAACATATAAAACTACTGCCTTTGCAAAACACCTGTCACAAGTCTACAGTGCGCACAAAGCGAACATTATTGGCGATAATAAACTTTTGTACTTCTCCTACTCTATGATGCTACCAATTAAACTTTTTTCTCCAAACGAAGTGAAACAAAAAAAATTTAAATGTAATAACTATACAGCACTCGGATTCGATTTGATTACTGGCTGCACGTATAAAACTACTCAAAAAAACTTTATTTTTGTTAACTTCCATATATAACAGTCTACTAAGACTAAGATATTATCCAATCACGTGGTTCGCACAAATAATAATGGTCAACAAGCCAGACAAACCTCCAAACATCGTCACCTCGTATCGGCCAATAAGCTAGCTTGCTACTAATAATGTACAAAATCCTAGAAAGACTGCTCCTTAAGAGAATTTTGGAAGTAAACACAGTTATACCAATTCAAAAATTTAATTTCTAAGAAAGCCATTCTATTGTACAACAATGCCATAAGATCATTAGAAACATTAACATAAACTTTAAAAAGAAAAAAATAGGTACAACTGCTTTCCTAGATGTTCAACAAGTCTTTGACCGTGTATGACACAAAAGTCTCCTTCACAAACTTAAATTGTTCTTTTTTACACCTCGCCATCTGCAAAATCATACCTTTAAGAACGATACTTCCAAGTAAAATTTTACATAGAAATTTGAGACTATGACTCTATAAAGTCTGGTGTCCCACAGGGAAGTGTCTTGGGTCCCATTTTGTACCGAATTTTCACGGCTGACCGACTCGACCACAAACGCAACACAATTTTCACATTTGTTGATGATTCGCCAATAATATCCATAAACGACAACTCTCAAATTGCATCTGATAACATGCAAACACACCTCAGCTTTATACAAGACTGGTTAGACAAATGGAAAATCAGGGTCAACTCTATAAAATCCACGCAAATTACCTTTATAAACCAGTACCTCGGATTAACCATAGATCAAAACTTTACCTGGAAGCAGCATATCATGGCAAAGAAAACTCTTTTTGCGTAGATGATTCTAATTTATTTTGTAGTTTGTGTGTTCTGGTCTTTGTTTTTAACGCAAAACATATTGATTCAAATTGCCATGTCTTTTTGCATTTTTGTCAATATAATTTATTTTTCTGTTTATTATATTCCTTATTATTACCTTTATACGGGTTCGTCATTACTCCGGCCTCGGTTTCTAGTGCCTTTGCACAAATGTTTCTATCGAAAAGCTGCATGTTTTAAAAATATTGTTTTATACAGGGTGTCTAGTATTCGCTGGACAGCAAAAGTTACACTTTTGAAACAGCAACGCATCAATGATTTATGTTGTTTGATGAAGGCTTAATTTAGATAAAAAATACTTATTTTGTATGAGAGCGCTAATTTTCAGATTTTTTAAATTGCTGAAAAAATTTTTTTTTAATGGCACCCTCAATTTTTTTTAAGTGTTTCTTATGTAATTTTTAATTTTAAATGTTTAATTAAATCACAACGAGCATTATTTTAATCACACAAGTATATTCTAGTAGGTTTTGTCTCTATTAAACAAAAAAATTTACAGGTATCGCAAATCTTGCAATTATCGGAAAGTGTTAAAAACAAACACAATATTAATCATAAACATAACAAAAATTTAGATTCACGTCACGACTGTCATTTTCTATTAGCTTATATACGGTTGAGAGCATTCGGATAAATGTAAAATTTCCTCCGCATTTAAAAAAAACAACAACAAAATAATTACTGGATTTTACTCGAGTTTTATAGCGGTTCACAGTTTAACAGTTTCTAAGATTATGTCACAATTCGAGCTACGTTGCCACATCGTTTCATATGTAAAAGTTGCAAAATGGAGATTTCAGCTTTGGAAATGTGGATCCTAGTTTAAAAACTAGTTTTTTTTTCAACAGTTTGTCGCGTTTGCGATTCCCTGTCATATATAAAGAAGACTTACAGCAGATTGGACTCGCAATAAAAACATTTCGCGACGCGAAGTAATTGACATGCCTATTTATTAAATTCTCTAGGTGTTCTTAGCGCGATATTTCAACGCAAAAAAGTAAAACTAATCTTATAAGCGACTTGTTAAAACAAAGAAAAGAAAATATTAATTTTGCTCTCTCCGTTTTTTTATATGGCGCCTAATCTTCAAATTGAAGATCACGTATTGCGGTTTGTTGGGTCTTGACTGGACGCAAGTTGGCAATCACGTAACAATATGTCACTAACTAATAACTTTATACAAAACGTACACTCAAAGAAAAATAATAATAATAAATGTACGTGAAAGAAACTAGCCCGTCAGTAACTCTCTTTTCGCGAATACGAAAAAAAATCCCATCTGTCAGTAACTTTTCTTCGAATAAGTGAAAAAAAACCAACGCGTAAATAACTTTTTCGAGTAGGTAAAAAGAAACCAGCGCGTAAATTAACTCCTTTGCGCGAGTACGTTAAAAAAAAACAACCCGACAGTAACTTCCTTTTTGCGAGTAAGTTAAAAGAAAAACTTTACCATTAAAAGAAAAACTCACGTATGCAACTTTCTTCGTTTTTGCACCGCGTCAGGCTTTTTAAAATCTTCGATTAAACCTCTCTTCCTTCTTTATACGCAATTTCAACTTTATTTCCTAAAACGCTTTTTTCTGATTGGTTAGGTTGTAACGGTACAGTATATTACACAAAATACATTATAAAAAGTGGGTGTTTAAAACAAAGATAATTAGACTTAATGTTTATGCTAGTGCCTCGTATATGGAAGACGTGCAGAAATACATGCAAACGTAGCAGAGATAAGACGTAAGAGCAGCGAGAGACGGGACAAAGAAGGGGAAGAGGCAGCAGGGAGTCGTAATGAGGTAGCCGAGAAAGAAAGTAGGCAAAGGAGTCGCAATGAGAATTAATGTGCAAAGAAAAACGAAAAATGTTTAAAACAAAATAATAAGTGTAAACCAGATATGTATAAAGAAAACAGAAGAATCTTCAAAACGTTATAGAAAGAAAAAATTTGATTTTATGATGAAAAACCAGTGAAATTTAAATAAAAGGAATATAAAGGGAAGAATGATTTATTTAGTGCCGCAAGCGCCGGCGGAAAAAGAAAGTGAAAGTGTTGGGTACCCGAAGAAAGAAGAAACGGACAAATAAGGTTTTTTTTTTGAATTTTATTATTTTTTGTTAGTTTGTTTTGCGTTTAAATGTTGCATGTTATTTTTAGGTTTTTATTTTTTAAATCAGCTTTTGGTGATCACCAAACTTTTATGTGAATTTAGATTGTTTTTTTTTTTTATTAAGTTGTTTGAAGGAAAATCATTATCCAATCGATCTACACACATATATTAAAGTTTAGTTATTTTTGAAAATTGAATTTTATTGATTTTAAAAAAGGCGATCCTGTCCATAAAAAGAAAATAATTATTGTAACGAAAATAAGGCTAACGGTGAGTTTTAAAAAAATTACATTGAAAGCTAAGGCCGTGCGCGTTACAAGGTTCACAAACCCTATCAGTACCAAATCTGTCAATTAGTTTTTCTTTTTTTTTCTCAACTTGTTACAAGCGGCATTATGCTTCTTTCTACCCTTACAATGTTACGACGTTTTGTTACTGGGCGGCGCTGCGTGTTTCAAACGGAATAAAAATTTACCGATTCTACAATTTTTTCTTCCATTAATATTAAATAAATGCGATACTGACTATAAAGAAGCATTAAAGAGATTAACTTTACTTAAACATGATTTTTTTCTCTAGTCCTAACAGATTTATAACTCGAATAATCTTTACAATCGCTTGACCGTTGGTATAATTTCAACATTCAAAATATACTCATTTTACATACTTATGTCCTATGTAGATAATTTTACAGTAAAATTGTTCATGAATTAAACTAGTAATTACTGATAGTTTTTATTATAAAACTTTATAAATCAGCTTTATTAAATTATTACTTCGTTTCGCATTTTCAAATTTGAACATAAATTATCGGTTTAGTAGAACATGTGTGTTTTGATCGAGTTGCTTTTGGTGACCATTGCAATTTTTTTGCGGCTAAGGGTAGCTTTTTCTGTGTAATATTACACCAGGTATCTGGAGTTGCTTTCCTTGTAAATCATGTCTGCATCAAAACTACCTCAATTTTTGCATTAAAATGATTTGCTTAATAACTTAAAATATACAATTTCCTTAAAACGGTGTAAGATAGAGGAAAGTTGCACATAAAATTTTTTGCAAAGGGTACAATTACCTTCAATAGTTTAGAAGATACAAGCATGCAAATTGGCACGAAAATGTCTCACATTACATTAAAATTCTGTAACTCTTAAACTATTAAATATAATTAGACAATCCCGCGGATTTTTTCCTAGTAAATTTTGTGTTCAATAAATTGTTTATGTGCAATTTTCATCTATATTGTACAATTTTTGCAACGTACAAAGCGGAAGCTCGCGCTACGATTACTATAATTATTTTTTAGTACTGCTGAGTGAAATTAAGACTTATTATATTTTTAAAACATAAAACGAATCATAAGGAATATTTTGTTTAATAATACTAAACACTACATCCAAAAAAAAAACTAAAAACCAAGTGAAATTGGGCACCACCGCAAGTTCCAGCTTTGTTTTATCTGAGCGTTTCATCGGTTCGTTACATGAACTTTTGAATCAAGCATTTTATAAATGTTTTCAACACTAAAACAAATAGCCAGTAGAAGTTACTTATTGTGCTTAGCTGTCACATTATAACCTATTACTACTTTCTACTTCAATAACTTTTGTTTAAAATGAATTTTCCACAAAACAATTAGTGGTTTTTGGGTAAATATTAAAAAAAATTGTCGTTTGGCTACAAAAAATTAAGGAATCTATTGACATAATTTTTAATTAAAATTGAGATTTTAGTTTCTGTTTGCCGGATATCAACACGAGAATTATCCAGAATAAAAAAGTGTAAAACAACTAATACCTTTATAATGGGAGAAAGAATGTTTTTTACCATCTTTTCAACAAAACGTGACCATTTTAAATATTTTCTTTTCAATTTTTTTATGTTCCTTTTTTTATGTTTTCTTTTGTATTTATTTTTAATGTTTACTTTTTAGTTATTATCACTTCATTTTTTCTAAAACATTTAAATTTTTTCATCAAATTTCGTCACTATTATTAAAAATATCTCGAGTTTGTCTATTTAATATTTATCGTAACAGTTCTGTTTATTGTTTTTTAAATTGTTTATATTAGTTTATACTAGGATTTCACCATAAAACAATTAAATTGGTTCTGTTAGTATAAATCCATAATTTAAATATATATACACAATTAGTATTATTTATTATCGTATTTACACTTCTTTATGTAATATATCTATATATATAATAATTTATTTACGTGGACCGTTTGTTGCATTAGCTAATTCTGTTAATATTTTCAATTTAACTGTTTTACAAATTTTTTTTGTTAAATATGATTTTTATGTTTGTGTGTAATATTTAATAAATGTAAAAGTACTAGCTGACATTATTCTTTATTTATTGTTTACGATATTTTTAAATTTTTTTTTAATTTTGTTTATGTTTGTTATTTACTCATTTGCTGTGTCTGCAAATATATGTAAATTGTTTCTAAAAAATTGACCAATGTTTTTAAACCCAATTTTTAAAAATACAAATATAAAATAAATATCCAAAAGAAAATCATGCAAATTTATGTTTAAATCAAAGTTGACATATAAATAACATTTTTATGTTACATATTTCTTCTACAACACAAAAAAGTATATTTTTGCGAATTGATATTGATTAATAATAACTTTAACTAACTATAATTAATAATATTAAGCTTTTAGAAAAGCCGACTAAAGTTCTAACTGAACCAAGTTTTAATCTAATCGACCACGGTCTAAGAGAAGGACTTAAACTATAAATTGATTTTTTTCTGTAAATGTAGCTTTACAAGATAATTAAATAATAATTAATTTAGTTACTGAGCAATAATATAATATAAATTGTTTTAATATCACAAAATATCTACTAAGAAATATTTAGTCATTATTTATCGTAATTAAAAATTAATAATTTATCTTTCTGTTTTAGATTTTACCTTTGATCTGCTTCCTATCAAAAACAAAACATTAAGGTAAGAAATTATTTTTATATATCAAGTGTAATACTATACGGTAAAGAACGTATTTATTTTCAAAGCATGTTTAGCGTGCCTCTACAAGAACCAAGAGGTTTTACCTAAAGGCTAAAATTTTACGTTACGTAGAATAATAAGAAGCATTTGCATTATGCTTTACATGCTGTGTTTATAAATAAACATTTTTTTTATATGTAAATCTCGATGAAAACGTAATAGACGCTACCAAAGAAACTGTGTTTCAGTTCAAAATTAAATTTCCTTAAATTTGCAAGTTAGTGCGATGACTAGCGGCGTGAAGCTGTTTATAAATTACTTATGAATTAATGATTATAATACGAGAGAGTAAACTTTCTTTATCCAATGATCAATGTTGTGTGAAGTTGATATACTAAGCTTTTCTTTATCTTTCGACAAGTAAGTTAGAACTGAATGGCACTAAAAGATTATCAAGTGCGGGGACCGCTTCATTGAACATTAGCCCTGTCCCCTTCGCACAAAACCGAATCATCCAATTTTCAAGCGATCGCGCTACGACGCCGATACGAAATTGGACTCTATTTGTTAAAACTTAATCCGCAGTTTTCAATTTCATTTTCTTTTTCGTTATACAACTTTTTTATATTTTTATTAATTTTTTTGCTATAAAAAGTTTTCTTTTTGTAAAATTTAGTTACCAAAAATGAAATTTTAATTAATCAATTGTAAATACAACAATAAAACACAAAATAACTACAAAAACAATTAAAAAACAAATTTTCTAAGATTTTATGAAAGAAACTTTCTATCAGAAATTATTTTAAATATCTGAGAATAATCAAAAGTAACTTTTAGTTACATTTTATATGTGGAAAGTTACGTTACCTACGGGTGGGGTGAATGTGAACAATAAAAGTTTTTTTAGAGATAACAAAACTTACATTGCTGTATATTTTTATTGATATGGACTATTAAATGATACTTTTATTTATTACATAATTTAACTTTCTTATTTATATAAGAAGTAGCAGTAATAAAAGTAATAATAAACTTTTGACAAACGTTTCTTTCTTTCATGAAGTTTTATGTTCGAAATTTATTACACAAAAACTAAATTAAATTTTTAAATTTTAAATAATTTTTTTCATCGAATCCGTTTTTAATACTTTGATGCGAGATTTTATAATTGTCATAGTAGTCATTATATTTAAATTAAGTTTATTTTACAATTTTTTATTTAAGTACATTTTGACATTTAAAGTAAAAACATTTACAGCTATCGCAAAGTTTGCAATTATCGGAAAGAGAAATTTTAAATAAAAATTTTTTGTTGAACGATCAAACCAATTTCAATTATGATTTTGAACTTAAATTTTCTTAGATTTGTTTCTAAATGGCACCATCTTCCTATTTTAAAATCATTTACATTTAACATTTTGTAAAACTTAGATTTTTTAATTATCTAGTTACAAATTTTCATATTTGACATTTTTCAAAAAATGTAAGTTAAAAAATTTTTATAAGTTGTAAAAATTTTTAAAGACTTTTTGAGCTTCATTATTTTAAAGCTCGAAACATATGTGAAAAATACATTTTGAAAGTTAACGAATTTATTATTGGTGGACTGGTAATTTGAATAATTTAAAAATTGACCAATAACAATGAATCCCCTTAACAATTTAAAAATTTAAGAATTCTATAATTTTTTCTCCTATTAATAGATAATATATATAATAACAAATGCGCTTTTGCTATAAAAAAAACATTAAAAAATGAACTTTACTGTAACATGAATTTTCTCTCCAGTCTTAACTGATTTATAACGCTAATTATATTTACATTTGCTTGACTGTTGATACAATTTCAACATTCAAAATTTACTCAAATTTTATTTTACATATTTTCGTCCTATGTTGATAACTTTACAGTAAAATTGCTTATGACTTAAACCAGTAATTGCTGATAGTTTTTATTATAAAACTTTATAAATTAGGTTTATTAAATTATTTCGTTTATGCATTTTAAAATTTGAACATAAATTATCGGTTTAAATAAGTAGAACATATGTGTTTCGGTCGAGTTGCTTTTGGTGACCACCGCGGCTTTTTTTGCAGCTAAGGGTAGCTTTGTGGGTGTCGTAATATTACACACACCAAAATTTTTGTATTGAAATGATTTACTTAATAACTTAAAATAACCAATAAACTGTTACCCTAAATCGGTGCAAGATAAAGAAAATTTGCACATAAACATTTTTATAAAGGACAAAATTAACTATAAAAAAGTCGAAAAGGTAGAATTACCTCCAATAGTTTAGAAGATACACGTGTGCATAGTTGCACAAAAATTACAATAAAATTATGTAACTTTTAAACTATTAGATATAATTATATACTCCTGCAGACTTTTTTGTAGTAAATTTTGTGCTCTATAAATTGTTTATGTTTAATTTTCATCTATATTATACCGTTTTTGCAGCGTACAAGGTGGAAGCTCGCGCGGATCTAATTTTGCAATTGCTATAATCATTTTTCATCACTGCTGAGTGAAATTACGACTCATTATATTTTTAAAACGTAAAACAAATCATAAGGAATATCTTGCTTAATAATAATAAACACAACAACCGAAAAATTGGGCACCACCGCAAGCTCCAGATTTGTTTCATCTGAGCGTTTTATCGTTTCGTTACACGAGCCTTCAAATCAAGCTCCCTATAAGTGTTTTCAACACTAAAATACGTTAAATACAGAAAGTACATTAAATGTTCTAGTGCTTTAATGTTGTTAAATTTTTTTAATAAACAATGTGTAACGTGCAGTAGGTTAAAGTGTTTTAATTACAAATTACCTTCAAACTTCCCGTTCTGATAAGCTGTATTTGGCTCACACTCAGTGTTCCCTGTATTTTCGTGTATTTTTTATTGTAATTTGGTAATTAAACAAGTAATTAATACGCTCACGTTTAAGATGTATTTATTGTTATTACTTTCAATTTCCATTCTTGTTGTGCCTAAAGTAACTTTTTATTCTAGCTGCTAGATAACTCCCCGTTAGCGTATACAATCCTTACATCTTCCCTTTTTTGTTTGACATATTTGGTATTTTAATAATTTTATCACTTTTTGTTTTAATGTTAGTTTCTAATGCGTCCCTGTCTAATCTTACATCTCTATCGACCCTAAAATCTGTATTATTACATTTAACAGTCCTATCGTTACTCAAATTACCGAAAAAGTTGTGATATAGTTTTTCTGAATACAATGTTTGATGCTTGTTATTTTCTTCGTTTAATATTACTGTTTTCCCAAAAGTAACTTGTTTCTTTCCTTCTTTGTTGTTTACACTGTCATTCTTTTCGTTTATGTTTGTTACTTTACGTTCTTTTATAAATCTCCTATTTTTTACTACTTGAGATCCGTTGCGAAGTTCAATTTTGTATCGTCATAACCCAACTCCAGTTTTGATAATACCTATTGCCCACAACGTATTTTGCTTAAGTTGTACATATACATTTTCAACGGATTTTATAACTTTAAGGTTTCTTGCTTTATATATTTTATCGTAATAATATTTTTGATACATTTAACTCTGATGGATATGTCTATTGTATTTACGGTTATTCCGTTGGTTTGGGTTTTAGATTGTTGAGCTGTATTGGTAATGTCGTTTGAGGCTTTTGACTTATTAGTAATTGAAATGGTGAGATTTCCTTAAAATTGGTGTACTTCTATATTGCAACAAGGCCAGTTTCCGCACGAGGAAGTATTTTCAAGTTCCAGAACTTTTTGTACATTTCCAGAACGTTCACCGATAGATATAGAACATTCGCGAACGTTTTGCCAAAATGTATAAATGCAGTGCAAACAAATCATAGAGCAGTTAGTGCAGTAATCTGAAGACGGTAGTGTTAAGACGATTATTTAACCAACTACAATTTGCCAACAGGAGGACAAACTACTTTACCATTAACGATTATTTAAGTCTAAATAAATAAGTGATTAACGCGTGTTCGAGATAAATCTACGAAGTATAACTTTGTACGTGACTTTATTGTAAACAATCAGTGTTAAACAAGTGTGTAAAGTTATCCGCGGACTTTATCTTTCAAGTGATAATGCGATATAAATTACTGTAAGTGTTTTTAATAAATATTAAATATTAAACTTGTACATATTTTTAGTATAAATAATTTAGTAGTAATAATAAACGTTACATTAGTGACAGGTGCATGGTATCGAATCGAATAAATAAACAATTGTTTAGCTCGCAATTTTAATGTAAGTATCATTAAGTAATTTAATATCGCTCCCGTAATAAAAACATTGATTGCGTAAATAACTGTTTGGGATACGCGTGTTTATTTATAAAGTGTAATCATAGCTATTTCAGTTCGTTAAAGTAGTGTATTTAAACTTTTTATTTGTGTTGTATATAACTTACGCCAGTAACTCGTTATCAAATCAAAATGGATGCCAAACTATTTGAAATTCTCGAAAAATAAATAAGAAAATGAGGGAATATTGGCAGAAAATGCAAAAATTCACAGAAAATGGAAAAACATTTTAGAAAAATTGAAAAAAAAAAGTTGGAAAATTCAAGAAGTTTAAAAGTAGAAATACAAACGAGCATAGAAAACCAAATTAAAATTAATCAAGAGGAAACCCAAACAGATATGTTAAATTTAAAATAAGAAATTTGCGAATCTGTGAATGATAAAATAGAAGAAGTAGAAGACAAATTAGAACAGAACTTAAAAGAAAATTTAAGAACCATAAAGACAAACTAGAAAAAAAATTGAGAGAAAAAATCCAACTGCTTGAAGAAAGAATAACCTAAGTGAATTGTCACCGTGAAGGAAGCGTCAAGAGTGAAGATTTAATAATGGACCATCGGGAAGAAACCCCTCACAAGTTCAAAATTGTTCCTCCGAATTTTGATGGTAAAGTTCCATGGTCAACCTACTACAAGCAGTTTGAAGCTACAGCTACAGCTAGTGGTTGAAGCAACAAGCAGAAAGCGACGTCTTTAATAGTGTCCTTAAGTGGAAAAACTCTTGGAATATTGCAAACTGTTCCTGACCACCTACAAGAAAATTACGAACTTTTAATTTCACGTTTAGAAAGGAGATATATAGATGTTCTTCTTTAACACGTGTATTAAGCTCAAATTAAAAGTCGGGTTCAGAAAGCTGCCGATAGTTTTCAAAGGTTTGAGGCTGACATCGCCAGATTAACACGGCCTGCGTATACTACATACACCAGATACCTTCTTGGAGCTGTTGGCTATTCAAACCTTTGTAGACGGCCTTCGAGACAGCGAAACGCAGCAGACTCTCCGGTTAGCTCGACCAAAGGCATTGGATGACGCTTTGGTGCATGCTTTGGAGTTTGAAGCAACAAAACAAGCATCGCAACGAGATGGTCATAGACTTTGCTGTGCTGCAGAAGTAACCGCGCAGACACTAAAAAGCAGTGAGGAGATAGCGCAACGAATACTTCGGATAAGAACAGTGACGTCTTTAAACTGCGGTGAAATAGGCCATGTACGACGATGTCGTACTAAACCTAAGAAGAAGACAAGAAGAGCGCTTGAAAATTTGGAACGAGTTGACCAAAAGAGACAAAAACTAGTCTCATCTAGTCAGGTTCCAAAAATTACAATTCAAATGGCATCGCCGACGGAGCAATTGCATAACATTTATCTCAATGGCAAGATCAATGGAAAAAGTGTTCAGTTACTGCTTGACACAGGAGCGACAAAAACCACCACTTGTCAGGACATATTACGGAGAGATGAAAAGACATCACCAGTAACAGTACGACTTTGAACGGCAACAGGCAAAGAAATACCTACTCACGGACAAGTCAAAGTAACCATTGGTTTGCGAAATGGATTGTCGTTCCTTATTAGTTTGTTTGTGTCGGGCTATCTGCCTGCAGTATGATTGGATGGATTGAGTAGTTCAGAAGCACTATTTCCTAAGCCCTTATAAAGAGAAGGGTTCCCTGCCAAGGTTAGCAGCCTATCGGGGGTAAAAAAGATTATAACGCTCAAAGTACCCAAACGAAGCCTGCAAATAGTAATATTAAATATTTTTTTATTCTTAGTAATACTGTATGTTTATATATGTTGTTTATTTCAAATCCTGTTCCAAATTTGCCTTTATTTGTCGCACTATATGCTGTTGTGTCATCCCTTTATTCTATTATTCTACTATCTGTCTATCTCGTTTCTTGTAGTGCTATAATATCTAATGTATACCTTGTTATTTTGTTCATTAAGTTCATCATTGGCCCTACACTATTTAAACTTTTTACAATTCATGTCTCCATCCAAAAATTCGGTTCCTTCCTTTTTTATGTACCTTTTTTTATTCATCTTCTTTGCTGACTGTCATTAATTTTTTTGTCCGCTTTCTATTTTTACTTAGTTTTTTAAACGCCGTTCACTAATTGCAATAATTCTCATTTGTTTCTTCTATTCATCATTGTCGTCGCTCTCTGGCGATCTCATACTTGATGTCCTTGCTTTACTCATACTATCATTTATTTTTGACAGTTGTTTTATTTTATTAGTGTTTATTTCCTTTACCGTATACTCTTTTCCGTCTATTAAAAGTTTGTTATATCTTAATTGTGCCTTTTTATCCGTATTTTCGTACTTGTTTCATATATTGACTTGTTGCATTGTTTTCTTACTATTTTGAGGTAGTATTTTGCAATCCGTATTTTTGTGCTTTTAAGTGTTTTTGTAGCTCTCAATACCTCTATTTTTTTATCCCATTCTGTCATTTTTATAAGTATTAGTCTATCTTTCTGTACCATGCCTTTTTCTAACCTTGTTTGCACGTCCTATTTTTTTTAAATATGTCTCTTATTCTCTTTCTCAATTCTTCTTCATCTTTTTTTTTCGTTTCTTCTATTCTATAAATCACTATTTTTCTTTCTTATTTGGTTCTTCAATACCTCTATTCTTGTTTCTCATCTGCCCCTTTAGTGACTGTTTTTTTTGTTGCAACGATCTATTCTCCTGTTGTAATTGTTTCATTTCATTCTTCATCTTTATTTAACATACTGCTTGTTTTCAACATAACACTGTCTTCTTCATTTTCCTCGTTGTCTCCCATCTTTTTCCAAAACTTAAAACACCTTAATCTGATCTTGTTTACTATTTACGCAATCGTGGCCGTGTGCTTCGACCCGCTCGAGAACGGTCACTTCTTATCTTTATACCTGGGTTCTTAAGTGAGTTTCGTTCTGTTAATTCCACTCTTACTTTAGTTTCTCTTAGCACATCGTATTATATCATCTTTATATTACTTAGCCATTCACCACCCTACAATTGTTTTGTTTTAAATCATTCGTTTCTATCGATATTATCTGCTACGGAATTATTTGTTTATCACTCAATTGCATCTCACCCAGATGCCAAAAAACTATGCAGTGATGATATTAAAAGTATATTAAAATTTTTTGTTGTAATACCGCTTCTGCAACTTCTAGACCAAGAAGTTCTAGAACCGATGAAGAGAAATTACCGACAAAGAGTTTTCCATATATTAATCGTTTAATTAGATAAAAGACTCACTGTTAAAAAAAACTCTAAAGTAATTAACATTAAAAGATGTAGCATACTGAATTACTTCAGCGTGGGATAAGGTTAAAACTATTACCGTTCAAAAGTCATGGAAATATTTTTTTGGCTTAGATAAACCCTCTAAAAGCTAGAACTAGGAGAATGTGAACGATTTAATTGTACTAGCTAATGAGCTACTGGTTAAAAATTAAATTAACAGCAAATTTGTAATTAGTACAATAAAGAGAATTATCAATAAGGAAATTATCGATATAATGTTTAGTAACAGTTTCAAAACTAAAAAATTATGATTCACTCTTGTTTCAAACATAAAAGAAACTTAACTGCAATAAAATAGCTATAAGTCCATCGCTGTTTCACTTATTTGAATCAGTATAGTTTCGGTATTTTAAATTCAAATCTGTTGCAAATTAAATGTTGCATTCGGTTTACGTTTTAAAAGCTTCGTTCTTGAACTGATACTAAATGATCCATTAATATATGATTTTCTTGTTTTAATAATGAACTAAAACAATTCTTTGAATGCACGTTTCAAATTTTATTGCACAATGAATATTTTTAAACACAATATCACATTGAGTTTTTTACATATTGCAACTTTCTTTGAAGTGGTGTTTTCACGGAAGTCTCAAAAACTGCATCAGTTACTGTTGGGTAGCAACTTTTAACCGCTCTGTAACATAGAAATAAATATTTCATTTATATACATACATAATCATAGAGTTACACAAAATTAATTACATTTTTTTAATCACAAACAACACAAACTTAATATAAATATCACTTTAGCAATCATAAGAAAGTTATAAAAACACTGTGAATACCTTTAGCTGTACATAATCGTATAGAAAACTTGAAGAATTGAACTGTAATTATAAACCTTAAAGTATCATCAGATTTACGCAATCATCTTTCTTAACGCAACCATGTGTGTTAATTTACATTTTTTCAAATACAAATTAAAACATGATACATAAAGAACAGAAATATGATAATAATATTGATTACATTTATGGATTATAATAAAATGTATCGACTTACCGTTTATTGTTCCATTTCGTATTTGTACACACAGCATCACTTATCAAACTACAACCGAACAAGTGAAAAGATATCAATTTGCAGCGCAAGCGTTGACGACAGTAATCAAAAGTATAGCAACGACTAATGCTGACTAATCACAAAGTATTCGTTTTTACTAAAACGATTCCACTGTTTTGAAAATAATTCAATCTTATTTAATCGATCTTCAAACAATTCTAGTTATTCAGAAAATATTCGGTTTTAATAAATCAGTTTTTAGACGGTTGCTGATTATGGAAAAAAAATTGCAAGTACTGAAACGGTTTAAGACTGATTGTGAAAAATCAGAACTCTTTCAATTTATTCACTGTCAGTTACATGTAAATGATGTAAAAATGGAACTAACACGAAACAACGTAATGAAACAATTGTTTTAATTTTGTGACTGTAACAGTTTCAATCCGTGTTTACTGGGGAGGGCGAAACAAACGACGATACCAACAAAATAACTCCAAAAATATTAAAATTTTGTGGGTTGAAATTTTTTGACACAACTGTTGCTCACGTAGAACAAAAAAAATTTACATCACATTTAAAACAGACTATAACACTGTTTACGATTAAGCTTTACTTTAAAAAAAACTTTGGCACATTTATAATGACAACTCATTAGACTTTTTCTGTAAAAGAACAACAGCAGTAAATTACACATAATGTTAAAGTTTATAGATACAAGGTAAAACGAACAAAATTTCTCAATACAGAAGTAAACGTTCTACAGAGATTTGTACACCATTGTGTTTACAGTGATCTGCAATAAAAACTATTATTAGAAATTTTCATGTTTTTTTTAATTGTCCAAATTTTAAATTACGTATCAAATATTTATATTTAGTTGAATAATATCACTTTTCACTTATAACAGTAGAACCAAAGTTGTAAAATTTTTGTTCTGCAGTTACAAAATGTAGTTTAAATTTGAACGATCACGAAGTTACCGCATTAATCGTACGATTCTCGTACACGTTGACAGAGGTGTCAGACTCCGGACAACAAGAATTTAAATTCGACACCGTAGTTTTTCCGTTTCCGATTTCTGCCATTTCTAAATATAAAACTCTGCAAACGGCAAAAAAATTTTAATTCTAAAAAATATTAAGTTTAAACTACACAAAGTATTGTTTGTAAAAACTAAGCTTAATAACAATAAAAAATTAAGCACAATTTTGCTGTACATTAAAAATTGTTTTCATTTAAATTAAAGACATTTTCTAGTACAAACCAATCTTTTAATTTAAAAATAAATTTTACGTCGTTTAAAGTAAGAATTTCAATACAAATGTGAGCGAGCGTATGAATCTAAGTGGATTAAAAGTTTTCCAACTGTAAACAACTTATTTTGATACAAAACTCATTAATTTAAATAATAGCTTTTTTAAAACAATTTTAAATTAAATTTAGTTTTTATTTTAAATTTAAAAGTTAGTTTTCAGTTTACTATTAAATAACAACGCGAGTTTTACGTTTTTTTTGAAGCTTATAAGCACTAAACAAGTAAAGAAACAAAAAATTATAGCAACTATAGTTAAGCCAATTTATGTAGAAAAAACTATATTTAATAATTAAACAGAATTTCTGTTTAAATTTAAATATAATTAATTTTATATAATATTTTAAATTAAAAAAAAAGACAAACCATCTATGCTTAAATTATTACATTTAATGTTGCGTTAATTTTGCTGTTGGCTATCGAACTTTGTAATTTTAGGTAGGAGATTTGATAAAATTAGAGCATGTGGTTTTTAAAAAATCTAGAAAGTAGAATTAAAAAAAAAAGTAAATCAAATATTTTAAATAAAAATCCTAATAAAATTAGTTTATTTCTATGTAAATTTAAATACAAAACAATAAATAATCATGGTCAAAAGTTCAAAAACAGTTGTTAATTACTACAAACCTGACTTTATTCATTACTTATTAAATTTTAGCCGATAAAGATAGAAGACAAAGGTATAAACAAAAAGGTAAAACATAATTAAGCATAGTGGGTAAGAATGATCTCTCACACTCTACGCTAGGTATATTATAAAGGTACGAAATGTTAGAAACTAACCCAAAGTCAGTCTTTTAAAAGATTATCACGTACAGCATTATTCGGACGTATTTCTAGTTTATAAATATTACGCTTACATAATACATAACATAACGTAACCCTCCTAATTTAATTGGAATAATATGGTAACTAAATAATGGAAGCAAAACCATAAACTTTACGTATAAGGAAATCTAACGCCTGCATAAAGAACGGTTGAGTTTAATATGTAAACTCTAGTTTATAAATAAACTTAGTTATAAGTTGTTAATATAGGTACCTGAATTAACAACGTTTTAATTAAGTAATGAAGAAACTTTTAAAAAAAGGTTTCGGTGCAAAATTTAAGTAGAATTTATAGTTTTACGTTATTAATAATTTTATAAGTATACGTATTAGTTTGTAATTAATGGAAATTTTAAAAACAGCAAATTTTTTCTTTAGTAATTCCGTCTATTAAGAAATGGTCAAATAAATGATTAAAATTGAATCTTTCGTACGTTTCGCTTTAAAGCTTATTCATAGGTTCAATAATACTACATTTTAAAATCTGAAAATGAAATACGTAACAATTATTTAAGTTAGTAAAAACATAAAATTTTCTTAAAGTTACCTACATTTTTTTATTTTTAATAAATACATTTTAATATTGAATTAAATAATTTACAATAATAATAACTTTACAACTTCATTGACCAAACTATAATTACTTTAACCCTAATAATGACATTCCTTATAAAAATATCATTGTTAATGTATAGAATTCAATTGACACATTAGAATCTGAAACTCAAAATTCCATAAGATCTTCATTCAATAACATTTAACTATTTTTTAAACAAATTAAATGATACAAAAAATTAAAAAAAAATACTGAAATAATTGTTACTAAAGCAGACAGAACTCACAAAACAGTAATCATTAATAAAAATGACTATGATCTAAAAATGTTAAAGTTATTAAATAATAAAGACACATATTCAAATAGAAAAAAAAACCATTACATACATTCAAAATTTTAATAATCAAACTTTAAAAAAATGGCTTCATTTAAATTACATACTTAAATAAATATTTAATTTTACACAATGGATTACTACCTAAATTATATGGATTACCTAAATTACATAAACAAAATAAACCTCTTAGACCTATTATCGCCTCATATATGAATCCAATTTACAAACTTTCAAAGTTTTTATCTAATATTTTAATTAACATTACACAAACAAATGAATACAGCGTTAAAGATTCATGATCTATTAAAAAAATTATTTATTGATAATGTAACTATTCTTCACAATCATGTTTTGTTTTCTCTACATGTAGTTGAACTTTATACTAACGTACCTACAGATTTAGCAATAAATACAATCAAAACTTATTGAAACGAAATCAAAGTTTTTACCTTTACCTTTAAATGAATTTATTAAAGCAATACAATTTATCTTTAATTCAACTTTCTTTACTTTTAACAATAAAATTTATAAACACAAATTTAGAATTGCAATGGAACAACCTTTGTCTAGTACAATAGCTAACTTAGTTTTACAAAATTTAGAAAAAGAACTTTTAAAAAAAAATTATAACTTTACCTTTGATCAAAGATTTATAGATGACATTCTAATTGCAACTAATGAAAATAATATAAACATAATTTTTAATAGCTTTAATAGTATTCATGTAAGACTAAAACTATAGAAAAAGAAAATAATTACAATTCAATAATTTTTTTAGATATTACACTTATTAGAAATTTAAATAATAAAATTGACACAAATTGGTATAGAAAATATGTCGAAACTAGTAGATACATAAGTTTTAATTCATTTACTTCCATTAAATATAAGAAAAGTATAATTATAATTTAATTGACAAAGGAATCATTTTCTGTTCACCTAAATTTCATTCTGAAAATATTAATATAATTAAAATTTTTTAATCCAAAATAGCTTTCCTCGACATTTCATAAATACTAATATTAAGAAAAGAATAGAAATTTTAAAACAAAAATAAAAATAATGTAAGCTCAAATTCAGCTAATATGTCACCTACCATTAATCTAAAATTAAAAAAAGAAAATATTATTAATAATAATGAAGAAAAAAACAAATTTGTATCATTACCATTTATAGCTAATTTATCTTATACTTTAGAAAAAAAATTTAAAAAATACAATTTTATTATTGCTTTCAAAAATTATTCTACACTTGGAAAAAATTTTGTTTAAAAGCCTAAAAGACAAAACTAACATTTTTTATGGTTCTAATGTTGTATATCAATTGAATTGCTTAAATTGCAATTGTAGTTATATTGGGCAAACAAAACAATACTTAAAAATAAAATAAACCGACATAAAAATTTAATAAAAAATAAAAAAGAAACACAACATTATCCTAAAACTGCTCTCTTTGATCACCACAGGAAACAATCATAACATAAAATTAATTCACCTAAATTCTTATATAACGAAAAAAATTTAAAAATGAGACTAATTTATGAGATGATAGAAATTAAAAAAATTTCTAATGCAGTAAATTGTAAAACTGACATAAAATCTTAATTCAATTTATTATTCTATTATTTCATAAACATTTAATTATAATTTAATAATAAAAAAATTTTTGTTTTTATTAATTTTTATTTTATTTTATTTCTTTTTTTCAAATTTTAATGATAAATTTTTTTTTAGATGTTTATTAGTTCTATATTAAATTAAAAAAACATTTTTAAAGTTTCATAGTTTTATTTATCTAGCTTTAGAACGTTTGCGCATTAGTAAAAATTTTATTTAATAATTTTCATTTGAATAACCTTTACTGCACAATGAAGTTGTAAAGTTATTATTATTGTAAATTATTTAATTTAATATTAAAACGTTTTTATTAAACATGAAAAATTGCAGGTAAGTTTAAAAAATTATTATCTTCTTACTAACTTAAATAATTATTATGTATTATATTTTCAGATTTTAAAATGTAATATTATGGATTCTATGAATAAGCTTAAAAGCAAAACGTACGAAAGGTTCAATTTTAATAATATATATGACCAATACTTAATAACCGGAATTACTAAAGAAAAAATTTGCTGTTTATAAAATTTCCATTAAATACAAAGTGTATAGGTTTTTAACAGCTTATATCAAAAATTTATATACGTATTAGGTTAGTTTCCTAAATTTTTTTATAATTTTATTTATTATTAGTTATCTTTTTGTATGTAATTGTTTTTTTCTAATGTTTTATAGAGATTTTTGCTATTACGTTTTTATGATATTTTGTTGCTTCACTTTTTTATGTGTTAACTAATAGACTTAATATACAAACTATTGTAATTTATGGTATCGATTCAGTTGATTAAAATTTTTTTTTTAAACCTACCAAAATCAGAAAATTTATCATTTTGCATTGATTTTAACATAAAGATTGTATTCTAGTATCTGATTAACGTAAACTTTAAAATTAAAAAAGTATTGTAACAAGCTCAAGCATGTTTGCGGCTATTCCGTTACGCATTCCAAAAAAAAGTAGATTATTTTAACAAATTAGTCATTGCGGATTATACTTAATTAGAAAATTTTTAAATTGATATGTAGTGATATAAAAACTGCAGCCGTCAGAGTGTTTCATTTCATTTAATTTTGCCTCTGCGACCTGTCAATGTCAAAGTTGTCATTAAGTTCGGTTCCAACTTAAACATTTATTTTCTCACATTTTTTACAAAGTTTAATATTGTTATTACGTTATTGTTGTTCACCGTATTACGTTTAGTGTTTTGTGCTATTTTCAAAGTTTGTTGTTTCGTGTTGTTACCTAACTTACAAAACATGTCCGCAGTCGCAGACATGTTGTTTCAAGCTTGTTCGTCGATGCCTTCACAAGAAATATTAAGTGCTATTGATAGTATAAAAAAGCTACTATCCAAACTTTCTGATGAGCCAACTCACTACCTTTTCGTTAGTGCTGATGATGGTTTTCAACCAGTACGAAAAAAAAAGAAGTCTCCTGTTTACCTTGAATTTCATATGAGTGCCAAAGACGATACTATAAATCAGGTTAGTTGCACCCTTAAATATCAAACGCTTTTTACTTCACAACCCACTCAAAATACGCAAGTCAGTAAATGCCGCCCCCAAATATGCTGCTAAAAATATATCTAAAAATTGTAATCCAAACACCTATAAACCCATTAACCACAAAGACGATAATCTCGTTCCCCCAATAATTCTGAGAGAAAAGTCGTTGTGGCCTTCTACTGCTGCACTTCTTGATTCCCATAAGATTAATTATACAACCGCTGTTAATGTTAATGATGGCATCAAAATCACCCCTTCATCCGTTTTGGACTACCGTGCCATAATAAGTGTAATGGAACAGAAAAATATCCCAAATCACACGTATGCATTTCCCAGCAACAAACTGTTAAAAGTAGTAATGAGAGGTGTTCCAGAGACTACTCCAATAGATTCAATTCTAAAAGAACCAAGAGTTCTTAATTTTACTTCTAGAAAAGTCATACAGTTGCACAAAGCGAATAAAGTTTGTATGTCTCTATTTCTAATGTTTCTTCCAAGATAACAAAATTCTATATTTAACCTGGCTCATTGTTGGAAACTTTTAGAAACTTTAATTTCAGAGCGCAGATCGCACCAATGTTTTCGCTGTCAACTACATGGGCGTTCACAATCAAAATGTACTGCTCCTTACCGCTGTGTAAAATGTACACATGTACAAAAACACGAGATTTACTTGCTAAATGTGTCAATTGTAAGGGACCATAGTTCGTTAACTATGACCAATGTTCTGCTGCTACTAGGCGCACATCTTCCTCTGCAGTACAGAAATCTCCTGCTTGAAATAACCCTCAAATTACCTCTTCGACTTTATTTCCTCCTCTTCAATCTATCCAAAAAGTGTTTTAGGTACTCAACAGTTACCAACTAACAATACAACGATTGACACATCTCTCACATCCCTCAGTCTATTATACATGCACAAATTGCAAGAATTCTAGGTGACATGTTAACTACTTTCAGTCAGTACAACCCTACCAAAAATGCTACCTTAGCTTTCTTGTTGCAAACCCAACAGCTTCTGAAAATTACTTTGCAATAAACAATTATGGCAATTAAACTAAATATCACGCCCCTCAAGATATCTTTCTGGAACTGCAATAGCCTTCAAGACCAAACTACTTTAACATTTTCTAGAGCAGTACGAAATCGATGCTATACTTTTATCAGAAATTCACTTTAATGCTTGCTATAACCCCAAAATTTTAATTATATTTTTTACCGTACTGACCGTCATAATAAAGGCGGTGGAACCGGTATTTTTGTTAAAAAATTCCTTCAGCATTATCAACTTCCAAACCCTGTCTGTGAGCATACAGAAGCAACGTCAATATTGCTTAAAATTTCTGTCGGCAAAATTAGAATAGTATCATGCTATAAACCAACCAAATATCTATTGACTGACGACCATCTTGATCGCTTATTTCCAAACCATCAACCTTCTATTGCAGCAGGAGATTTCAACAGTAAACATATTGCTTGGAATAGTCGTGTTTGCAATCCAAATAGCGGTAAATTACTTAATTATATAGATAACCAACCTCAATTATCAGTTATTGCACCAATTGAACCTACCTACTATCATGACAGCTTCCGTTCGTAGATCTTAGATAAAGCAGTCCTTCAGAATATTCTATTTTTCTTTATCATTTACTCTATTCCTAAACTTAATTCAGACTACAACCGCGTTATAATGAATTTTTCAACGCTGAGAACAGATCCTGCTTTCAGTCTACGTTTTCACACACTGGACTAGATTTAATCAGCTATTAATTGATATTCTTAGCCCAATTATTGATTCGAAAAAGTGCCTTGTCGATTACATTAAATTTTTTCAAACAACAGTTATCATTTACTATAACCTCACCACCATTTTAACTACTATCAAGTATTCAAATTCCCTTCCTATTGCTATCAAACAGTTAATTCGTCGCAATAACCGCGTCAAACATAAATATCAACCCACAATACAAAAAGGAACTAAACAAGTTACAATATCAAGTACGTCTAGCTCTACAAAACTACAAAAACAAGTCTTGGGCATCTAAATTAGATTCTCTAAATCATGACTCTCATTCATTTTGGCAAATGCAAAAAATTTTGCGTAACGTTTCTTCTCAACTTGATCTACCAATTCAATCTGCAAACGGTCTAGTTTACTCTTCTATTGGATAAGCAGGATCACATGCTGACAATCTTGAGCTACAATGCTCCCTCAACTACCAAATCGCTGACCGTATGGATACAATAAACTCAAATGGTGTTAGATTTTTATCACAAAATTATTCAGATCCACCACTTTCTCTAGCCTCTCCGTTAAAAATTTCAAAGATTATACGATTTCTCTAATCGTAAAGCTCCTGGTTATGACAAAATTTCTAATAAAATTATTAAAAAACTTTTCTCAGAAAGCAATAATGTGCCTCACCGCTATTGGTATACTAAGACTAGGCTATTTTCCACGTGACTGGAAGATAGCTGATGTAATAGTACTTCCAAAACCTGTAAAAGATCACACATTTCCATAAAATTACAGTCCGATAAGTTTCCATCCTGCTATCTCTAAAATTGCCGAAAGAATCATTCTCTCTCGCTTGAACTCAAAAATTTCTCGCTTAAAAACTTTCCTGGGCGAGCAATTTGAGTTTCGTTCTAATCACTCTACAACTTATCAACTTCCTCAGAGTCACAGAATTCTGCTACCATTCCATGTCTAACAATCAAGCTAGTGGAGCAGTTTTCTTAGATGTGTCAAAGCATTTGATTGAGTTTGGCATGACGACCTTGTTTACAAATTAATTTCGGTAAAACTTCATCTTTAATTAATACGCATCATCCATTCCTTTATCTCACATCGTCACTTTTGCATTAAATTACATAATGTTTCGTCTTCGATCAGACCTTTAGCAGCAGGAGTTCCGCAAGGATCTGTTCTTTCCCCAACCCTTTATAACCTTTACACGCACGACATTCCCAAACCCCCCAATATAGAGCTAGCACTATATGCTGACAACACCACCATCTTAGCCCGCTACTGGCAAACGAAACTCATAACTAACCGCCTACAATCAGCGCTAAACATTTTAGACACATGGTTTACCGATTGGCTTGTGGACGTCAACGCCGAAAAAAGTGCGGCGATAATATTTTCTAGGAAACTAAAACATCATCCTTATGGTCAACTTACAATTTCCAATAATTAAATTCTTTGGTATAACTCCGCCAAATACCTTGGTGTGATATTAGACAAACGGTTAATTTTTTCCTTCCACGTCAAATTTGCCGTCAATAAAAATCATGGTTCTCTTGAATCTTTGGCTACTCTCTTTCGTAAAAGCAAATTAAATCCTAAAAACAAAATTCTTCTGTATAAATCTTATTATGCTATATGCTTCCCCTGTCTGCAGTCAAGCCGCATATTCTCAAATTAACAAAATTCAAATCGTCCAAAATAAATTTTTGAGACTCTCCTTCAACGCACCCTGGTTTGTCAAGAACAAAAACCTCCACCGTGATGCCAACCTCCCTCTCATTAAAGACCAAATCTTAACAATATCCAAATCACAAATATCCAAAAATTCTATACATCCAAACCCACTTTTAAGAAATTCTACAAATTATGACAAATCACAAAGCAAAATAAAACGCCTAAGAATTATTCTTTTTAAAAATTAATAAACTAAAGCATCATATCCATGCCCTACAATAATACTATTTAAACTTTACCGTATGACAATATCTTATAAGATGACGGGATAAAAGGAATAATTCCTGGCCCATCTGAAAAAAGAAGATAAGATTAGATGTTTCTTTTGTTGACGCGGTCTGACAAGAGGCAAATGAAGTATCATTGAACTGTCTGTTAATTAAGTATCTGAAGTTGTGTTATGTACAATGTTTAAGAATCGAAAACCATGCAATGGGCTGCAAAAATTCTTCCGACAATTTGTGTTATGTTTGAGAATTATATGTTACAAAATCCCCAAATATTGCTATAAAGAATATATTTTGTTGTATTTTGTGTTACGTCAAATTTTGTCACAAAAGCCGATGATCTGGCGTGAACCAACAAATCACGTCACGGAATTTTACTTTTGTCTTGTAAAAATTAAAAAGTTTTCAAAAAGGAAGAAATAAAAAGGAACATATAATGACATTCCATCTGTGAGCAAACTATTAAAAAAAAACTGACTGTGAACTTTCCATTCTAATGTATTTAAATTCTTTTGACAGGTTTTTGGACGAGGAAGCTATAAACATCCAAAATTTTGCAAACAAATATTTGTTTTTTTTTCGAAAAAGAAAATTTTGAACAAACTTACAATTAATGATTTACAACTGGTAGCATCCACATAGCACAAACGTTCTGAAATATTTAATGAATACCTAAGATGTTTTTTTTAAATATCCAGAATGTTAGGGAATGTCCGTGAAACATTCAATAACAATAAAAAATACAATAATAATATTTTAAAGATATTTCTTAAATATTCAAAAGAATATTTTAGCTAGATATTTCATGAACATCTATAGTGCTCATTATAAATATGCTGGAATAACCCATAATTTTCAAGAATCTTTCTACAGCACACAAATCAAATTTTTGGTATTATTATTACATGGATAAGTAACGCTAAATAACTATTTAATGATTTAACTATTCCTTCTTGTTAACACAGTTATCCTATTTACACTTAATAGAATTGACGACGCTGCTCACTCATTACTATTGCACAAAACTGTTTATTTGTCGTGGCTGTACCTATGCTATTGCTTAATAATCATTCCTTAATAGATCGAGTGCAATCACTTTTCTAAGTGCTTTTCTTTCTTGTACACCACTTTTTTGCTTTTAAAATGTCTTCCGATAATTGAGAATTTATGATAAAGTTGTAATAATTTTGTTTTTTCTTAAGCAGGATTGATTGTTGGGTTTTTGAAAATAAAAATTTGAATGTTTGTTAAATAAGTTGACGCTTTTTGAATTTTTTAATAGTGCACAAGTTAAATATATCGTCGACCAAACAAATTTTGAACTTAAAAATATTCCAGTAGTTAACTATCTCGTGTAGTTGACCGAAGATCTCTTCTAAAGGTGACTCGGCATCACCAATTTGTAAGACTTCTGTAACCAAATGAGTTCTACCTCGGCTCAGACTTACTCTAGCGTAATCTGATAATATTATGACGTTTAATTTTGATAACGTTTTATTTGTAATAGTTTTCTTTATTCCTGTTTTCTATTTTCTGACGTTTTGATTTTTGTCGTCCTTTATCCTTTATGTTACTGGTAAAACTATGTTGTTGTCTTGTAATTTAATAAATTTGGAGATGCGTATGCGTGGTAACCTGTCGTTTTTATTGTCTTTACCTTTAATACAAATGATGATAAAATCATATTATGATGTTGGATTTTTCAGTGAATATAAATATGCCAGTGCTCGATGATCGGTTTTACAATTAATTTTTTTTTTCATATAAGAATGGCTTAAAATGATTGATTGCAAAGTATATAGAAAGTAGTTATTTTTTATTTGTTGTATTTTTTTTGCCTAGTTAAATGCTTCTAATTTATCCTGAATTTGTGAAAGAATTGCCCCACATCCCATGTCACTAGCATTGGTTGTTAAAAGAACCAGACGAACCATGTTTGATTTGTTCTTGCTTTGTTTTATTTGCTCATAGTTTTGGTAGATCTTCTCATTTTGTAAAGATTGAACTCTTCCTTTGGCGTTTCTCTTATTGAGTTTGGTATACGCTTGTTAATTAAATAAACTACAATAACAGCTACTAATAATAATGCAATAAGCATGTAATCACTTTTGCTTAAATTTTTGGATGTTATTGTTGCGTTGTTTTTGTGTTTAATTAATTTCACAATTATTTGTATTTTCGTTGATTGTGAGTTACACATTGTTTGCTCGTCTTACGTTGAATTTTGTACGGTTACTTTGTCTCAATGTTTACGGTCACCATGTAACGCCAAGTAACGGTAATTGTTGTAGAGTTGACTAAGTATATTTAATTCTCTTTATTTTTATTATAATTACAATTGCATCAATTGACAACTAACTAACTCACTATTAACTATTTATTTGTTTAACTATACCCTCTTGTTAACACACTTATAGTATTTATGCTTGATGGAATTCCCGACGCTGCTCACTCATCACGATTGCACAAAACTGTTCGTTGTACTCGTGGTTGCACCTATGCATCGTCCCTTCATAGGTCGAGTGAAATTACCTTTATTTATTTATTGTTAGATAATTTAATTTTATTAATTGTTCATTTTGCTGGTTTTCCTTTTTTTTATAACTAACTTTTGATAACTATTTGGAAACTGCTACTTTAACATAATTAATTGTCTTTCTTTTATAATTTGCAAGGCTACAATCTAAAGCTTTAGCTACGCTATGTAGTATTAAATAAAAATTATTTAATGACATATTTTAGTCATATACAATTAGATATGGTTTCCAGTCTAATCAAGTGCACTAATCAAAATTAGTACATATGCACATGCTGTTAGTTTAAAAATAGATACGTTTACAGGTTAAGAACTTTTTGCTGAGCTGCAGGATTCTTTAAAAGGGTAGTTTTTAGTTCTAACGCTTCTTTAGGATTGCATGGAATATTTCTCAAAATAATATTGTTAAGATTAACATAATCCTTTTCTAGAAATGCTCCATGATGTTGACATGGCTCGATGTGTGTATTAAGTAGAGGTTAACATTTTCACTAACGGTCTATATCGGGTGTTTAACAGAACCAGTTTTCTTAAAATTTGTTCCTGATTTGTATCAACTAAAAATATCTTTATATTTACTTGCATGTAGTAAAATATGATTCAAATGTCAGTTAATGTATAAAAAAAATGATTGTAATTAACCTTGCTTGTTTGAGGTATGAATGCTGCCAACGCAAACCATAACTTATAAAAATAAGTTATACAGGTTCAAACATATAATTAACAATGCATACTTTCTATTTTGACAGTTTCTTTGTTTAAAGAAGATCTACTACCTTTATCTGTTTTGTTGTAGTCACTGCTTACGCACCTCCGTTGTACTAGTGCTTTCTTCGGAGGAAGCTCCTCTACTGCCAAAATATTGGATGAATAAATTGTTTTTTCTGTTTTTGAAGTTGCCAATGCAAACTCTAGATATACTAGAAGTAGGGTTTTTGTAATCTGGCCCGACTATATGGAGGTTAAAAAAACTTCTGCTCATTAATTAGCCAATTTTTAGGCAACACTTTAACAGCTTTTTGTTTTTGAACAAATGTCACAACTCTCCAACCCAAAGTTATCTATAAATGTAACATAACACCAGCATACTGAAATCTAAGAAATAAGTACATATTTTGGATAAAGAGCAGGGTAAATTGTTGAAATCTTCAAGTTTACCAAAGTACTTTTTGCCAATAGAAACGTTTTCATTTTGAGTAAAACATCTATCAAAATTAAAATTTTCTATTATGCATGAATTACCCTTAGAAATTAAAAACCTAAATTTTTTTATGTTTGTTTTTTTGTATTGTGGCGAAGAACAATTTCTTAGGCCTTAAACAATGTTTCTGTTTTAACTCAATGTCTAGTTCATTTGTGAATTCTGGGCCCATCTCGTCTATTTTAGTAATTTGTTTTAAAACTTGGTTTAAAACAATCTTTGATTTAATTAAAGGGAGTTTTTTTTTAAATTGCAAAAAGAATTTAGAACTCCAAATCTTATCAGACAAATGTAAAAAGTTATGCACATTGTAGCTAATATATTGTGTATCATAAGTAATTTTTGTAGAAATAGCAAAATGGCGAAATAAGCTCTCTATTTTTTTAGTGTATGTCATTTGTCAATATTCTAACAGCTACATGAAGCGTAAAAAAAATTCATGTTTATACTTACGTAAAAATGATTTTAGAACTGAAGGTGCAGTACACAACACATATTGTCTTTACTCTGTCGCTTTTCATCTTTTGAACTCCTATAATGATCGGGATCTACGTGCAAATTTAACAGGAACAAAGTTCTTTAATCATTTGAAAGTACTTTCTTGAATTAACACCACCAGTTTTTAAGGCAACTTCAAAAATTCTGTAATGCCAAATGAAAGAATTTTAAATAGGTTTTAAATAGCTGACTGTGAAAAAAATTTATCTGCATTAAAATTATTAAATGTATAGTTATCAGCTGTAGAAGACATGTCACTAAGGAATCTTCGATCATCAGCAACCTCGATATGATAGATCAAATAGCTTTTATTCTCACCACTAAGAGAGAAGGGCTGTCATCAGCACAATTGTTAGAAATATAGACATGAATATAAGAACACAAACTGATGTTTGTGGTAATATTTGACGTATTGGGTTATCAAAGCGTTTAATTATGTTTAATACATCATTGGTTCGCTTACTTGTATAACGAATGTACTGTATGTTTAAGAACATGCTAGAATATTTCTAGAATATATTGTGCTATGTGGGCATAGAGGTCATTTAAAAATGTTTGCAAACATTTTCTGGAAAATCAAAACTGTAAAAACTACCAAGAAATTGTCATTAATTTGGGTACCAAATGTCGCTCAAAGTTTTGCCAATTTAGAAAAAATGAGTGATAAACAGGGGAAAAGAGCCCGTTAAGATATTCTAGAATTAAAACAAAAAGACTGCAACGACTATATACCCATGTCTACAACACTTGTCGGTCAAAGTAATTTTTGTGTATGTTCACTTCAATATTTCAAAATTAATGTAAGTACCTAGGGAGTAAATACATATAATCAAAAAACGTATAAATTTTAATTAAACAATATTTTAGTTCAAAGTTTTAAATAAATTGCGATTAAGGTGGTTTTACGCTGCTATTGCTTCAGACACAATATCCTTTCTAAATTATTTTAAATTGTCAAGGTTATCAATATTTACCATATCTCTCTTATTGTAGTAAACAAATACAAAAATTTTATTTACGCTTGTAGATAAGAATATCGTAAACACTAAATACTACAAATTAACATGGCCAGTTTCTTACATGTATTTGTTGTGGCAATAATAAATCCTGCTTATTATTGGAAAAAATACAAATACAATTTTGCAAAAGTGAGTGTTTTTAAATTACTGTTGCTTAAAATTAAATACAATAATTAAAAAACGAACGAAACTAAACTTGTAGTTTTAGTAATTAATTAGAAAAAAAAACATTTAAAAATGTATAATACTGCATATATACGAATTCTAAAAATTATTTTTGTTTCCTTTAAATCATTTTTTAACAAATTTTAATGTTTACAACAGGGGACAAAATTAAATACATGTTATATAACGTAAATGACATCATTATTATAAGAACATTTAATTTAATTAAATAAAGTTAAATGTAATGTTTTTTTTAATGTTGTAAATATTCTTGTCTTTTTTTAAGTTTATATATGTTTAATTTACACCTTGCCTTAAAATTAACAAGCAAATTTCATAAAATACTTACAAGGTCTATCGCTAAGTTATTTTAATGTACTAGTTGTTCAGTAAATAAAAAAATAACACGTTGGAGGCAATTGCAGTTCTTTTAACTTTTTTTCTAATTTATAAAATATTTTAGATTTTGCTTTGTTGATTTGTTGCTAATGAATTATTTAGTATTAGTTATTACACAAAACGTTTTGCTCTGGAATTGTTGAAGGATTTCAACGTTTGATGATTTTGCACTACCCCACTGTTGGATGCCATACGTAGACACTAACACTAACGATAACTCAAATTTGTTTTCTACGACCAAATACATTTCTTTTACCATTACGTTCATTTAAAGCCAGTGAATATGATCTAAACAATTGTTTTAATTTACTAAACTCATTACATCCAAATATATAATTTACAATTGAAAAAGAATCAAACAATATTTTAAATTTTCTTGATTTATCTATTAAACGTGTTAATAACAAACTTAAAATTGGTATTTATCGTAAACCTACAACAACTAATCACGTTATTCCTTTTTCTTCATTTCATCCACTCTCACACAAATTAGCAGCTTTTAGATTTTTCTTTAACCGATTATATACTTTTTCTCTTGATTGTGATAGTTTTAATAAAGAAATAAATATTAGTTATTATCTAGCTAATATTAATGGTTATCTATTACATATTATTAAAAATTTACAAAAGAAAATTTTGTCTTCTATTAAAATTAAAAATTGTTCATCTCTTACTCCTGTCTCTAATAAATCTAAAATATATTTTTCTCTTCCTTATATAGGCCCATCTTCATTTCAATTTCAAAATCTTTTAAAACATTTTGGCATTAACATTTCTTTTTCGTCAAATAATAATATTAAATCTTTATTTGTTAATACTAAAGATAAAATTAATATTTTAGACAAATCCGGTGTTTATAAATTAAAATGTAGTGGTTGCAACGCATTTTATATAGGTCAAACAGGTCGAAAGTTTTCTATTAGAATTGCTGAACATCTATCTTGTATTAAAAATAATAACATTTCATTTAAATCATCATTTGCTAATCATATACTAAATTCTCAGCATTCATTCAATTCTAAAAAAGATTTTGAAATTCTACACATTTGCAATAAAGGTTTAAGACTTAATTTTTTAGAAATAAAAGAAATTATTAAAAATTACAATTCTAATCGTGAATCATCCCTTAACGAAGTTGTTAACTTTAATAATAATTTACTTTTTCTAAATTAGTTTTTGTTTGATTATTTCCATTATTATATTATTTTGTTGTATCCTAGGATTTTCTATTATTAAGATAATGTTGTGTTGTTCAAATTTTTGAAATTTGTCAAACTTCAAATATTTAACCATTTTTAATTTAATTTGATTATATATGTTGGTAAGTTTATTCATTTTTATAACTTTTTGATTTTTAATTCATTTTTAATTCATTTTCAGATTTCTATTATTATTATTTTTAAAAGTTTATATAATATTTGAAGTTTGATTTTTCTATTCCAATGTAAGTTTATATTTAATTAAGATTCGATTTTATATTTTTTGATTTTATAGAATACGCCTGAAGATGACTCTGTCGAAACATGTAGCGTTAATTAAAATATAAAAATTAAAAATATAAAGGGGAAGGTTTAGTGAATCTATATAAAAATAAAAATAAATAATATAATTACGTTCAGTTACTTTATTTTTTTTGTAATGAGATGTCTATGTTAAACCCCTGTAAAATTACGCCAAGATATTTG
The DNA here is from genome assembly GCA_035610365.1 of Aquatica leii. Lineage (NCBI taxonomy): Eukaryota > Metazoa > Arthropoda > Insecta > Coleoptera > Lampyridae > Aquatica > Aquatica leii. The sequence continues at coordinate 30,380,291 of CM069437.1, read as the reverse complement.
ACATCGCCTTTTATTAGAACCTTTATACTGTTTAAGGTAATCGGAGGAACAGACTTGTGTTTCATTGTAAACGTGATAGCTGTTGATTTAATTTCATTAATTTGTATTAACTACTTATGCAACTATAAAATTAAGATATTTGCAGTATCATTTATGCTTATATTAGATCTGTATAAGAAACTAATAACACAAGATCACTTGCAAAAGTGGTCGTCATTGTGTTTTTAGTGTATAGTAGGTCAGCTGTAAACAATTAGTATATACAGTTGGTCTCAAAACAATACCCTGAGGAAAGGCATTTATTTGGGTATGCTTCACACTGGTTTTCAGGGTATTTAACTTATAGCACTTCTGGTTTAAATATGATTTAAATAGAAGGTGGTACTAGTATGGCAGAAACTGTTTGATTTTGTATATTAAGCCAAAGTGTCAGACTGCCAAATGCATAGAACACATCAAGAGATACCCCAATGCAGTATGTTTGTTCTTCAAAGTACTTACATTTACTGGCGGTTTCTCCGTTAGGTCATTTGGTCAATGTCTTTCCACAAAATACTAAAAAATGTTTTACTATTAACTTACAATTACAATCTTTTATTAAATGAAAATGTTTTTGGCAAAACTCAAATTGATGTTGTGAGATCAGTGTTTTTTGTTTGATTATCGGTACTATTCCTTTTAAAATTAGTCTCTCTGAAATTTTTGTCAGCATTGGTTGTAGTGATATTGATTTATAAGAAGTAACGTCATGTTTAGGTTTGCTCAGTTTTAAAAGTAGTATTATTTGAGCGCACTCTAATAGTTGTTAGCCTAACGCGAGAATAAAAATTTTTGGAATTGTAGTCTTTGCCGCTGATAAACCTGCTTCTTAAATTTGTTTAAATTTTTCATACTGATAGTTAATTGTAGTGCGTTTTATGTTGTTAGTTTCTATCATTTAGTGAGTTATATTGCTTATTATAATTATTGTAAAGCTAGCGCGAGCTGCACTGTAGGCGGTGATTAGTGTATTATGTTATATAAGAGCGACTGGGGAAATGGGGGCCGCCTAGACAATTTTGTTGTGGGTTTAAGTCAAGTGAAACTTCAAAGTATCCGGAACGAAGTTATATATTTATAAAAAACTTAAAATAACTAGAATCGTTTAAAAAAATTTTGAATGGGCCGTATTATCTACAAACCTGGGGTATTTTTCATATATTTAGGTACAAAAATTACAAATATGTATTTTCCCATCAAACTCCGTACATTGTGTGTGGGCCAAAGAAAGCAGATACTACAACGTATCCATAGTATCGCTAGACTAGCACTGGATGTTTTTAGAAGAACGTGTCTATATCTGGAACTTGATTTTGAAGAATGCAGGAATAATGTTGTAGTCACGACAGCGACTAAGAAGGATCAAAGTGCACAAAAGTTTGGCGAGTTTGTGGCAAAGTTTGGAAAATTTTGAGGTTTTAGAAGAAATATTTTCCTCGTAGATATTGTTAATGTAATAGCAAAAGCTTCCATGGCCAGAGTCTATACTAAGATGAGAACGTCTTCTGGGTTTCGACCGTGTCATTGTTGTAACCGAAGTTGCCAACGTTTTGCCCACTTTTACTTATGTTTCTTTGTTGACTTTTTACTGTGTATTTTTTATTTTTTTAATATTTTTTTACATTTACTGTATGCTATTTATTGAAAACTAAGCTTAAGTTTTATTAGTAGAAGCCAAGTTTAATAATTTAATATCGGTGTTGTGATAGAAGTGAATACTCTTCTTACCGTTGTAAATATTTTTGTGAACAAAAAGAATTAAACTTTAGTGCGCTGTAGTTTATAATCCTAAACACAATGAAATGGCTAAGCGTTATAACCGTATTATAAAAAACGCCAGATGTTTAATTTCTAATTTTTAATAATAAAAACCATTTTGCAAAAAAAATATAACTGCAACAATGCTACTAAAAAAAACAAAAATTGAAAGCTAAAAAAATAATGCAATTTTTGTCAAAACCTGACAAAAAAATTTTTTGTTTGTGGTTTTATTAAACCTATTTCAAATTTGATTTATAAATTATTTTTTATATTACCATATGTTTTTTTTTTGGTTTTTCTAGAAAAAAGGATTATTTTAAAAATTACAAAAAACACAATTTGCATTTTTTTTTAAATCTGTTTTTACTGCGTTTTAAAGTTGCATTATTTGCTGTACTGTGGGTTAATTTTCAAGATTGTTATCTACCAGAACAACATATTTGCAAAATTGTAATTGTTTTTTAAAATTGTTAGACGCTAAATCTAAAATAATCATAGAATTACACAATTTTTTGCAATTAAATTATTATTATTATGTGAAAAAAACTTAAGTAATAATATGATTGTAAATAATTCAATGCCTTTCCTATATATTTCTTTTTTATTTATTAATTTTTTGCGGCTACAAATTTTAACCTAACGGTCATCATCAGGTCTCTTAAATTATCAACTTAATAGTTAAATATAAACCTTAAAATTCTTAGTATACTTCCAATTAATAAATAAATAAATAAACTTAAGTTATATAGTTTATGCCAAAATGACAATATAAATTAGACAAAATTTTTTACAAGAAAGGTATATAAAATAATATTATTAACAAGAAAATTAAATAAAAATAATTTAAATAAAAACAAAAATGTTATTTAAGAAAAAGAAAATAATTTTAAAAATTAACAACTTTATTTAAACATGCATCTGGTTCTAAATTATGATGCTTAACAATTTTTTTTATTTTCAAAAAAAATAATTTTAGATTTTTATAGCAAACATGAAGAATTTTGTAGTTACTTTTATAATCAAAAGAGTGGTTATATTCTAATATATGATAAGCGAAGGAAGATTTATTATATAAATTAACGCCAACATTATTGTTTTTAATGTAAGAAGAATGTTCTGCTATTCATGTTCAAAATTTATGGCCGGTTTGTCCAATATAAAAAGAGTTACAGCTACCACAATTTAATTTGTAAACACCAGATTTATTCAGAACATCAACTTTATCTTTACTATTGACAAGTAAAGATTTTAAATTAAATTTAGATGAAAACGATATATTAATATTTCAACTCTTACTCCACTTTCAGATAAAAAGACATATTTTTCTCTTCCTTACATTGGTTGCTCTTCTTTTCAATTTCAAAATTTATTTAAAAAGGATAATATTAATATTTTTTTTTCATCTAAATTTAATTTAAAATCTTTACTTGCAAATGTAAAGATAAGGTTTATATTCTGAATACATCTGGTGTTTAGAAATTAAATTGTGGTAGCTGTAACTCTTTTTATATTGGACAAACTGACCGTAAATTTTGAACAAGAATAGCACAACATTTTGCTTACATTAAAAACAATAATCTTAGTGTTAATTTATATCATAAATATACTTTCGTTAATTATATATTAGAATATAACCAATTTTTTGATTATAAAAGTAACTAGAAAATTCTTCATATTTGCAGTAAAAGTCTAAAATTAATTTTTTTGGAAATTGTTAAGCATAGTAATTTAGAAATGGATGTTTAAATAAAGTTGTTAATTTTGAAAATTATTTTCTTTTTTGTTTTTATTTAAATTATTTTTATTTTTATTTAATTTATTGTTAATAATATTATTATTTTATATACCTTTCTTTAAAAAAAAAATTGATTAATTTATATTGTCATTTTGACATAAATTGTATAAGTTAAATTTATTTATTAATTGTAAGTATATTAAGAATTTTAAGGTTTAGATTTTACTATTAAATTAGTAATTTTAGAGGCTTGATGATGATGGTTAGGTTGAAATTTGTAGCCGCAAATAATTAATAAATAAAAAAAAAGAGAAATATATGGGAAAGGCATTGCATTATTTACAATTATAATTGAACATCCCATTTTGTGTTAAAGACTTTATAATAGATATTACAATCTTCTTAAGTAATAACAATTGAATTACATATATTACTCTACTTTGATTATGGATTAGTTTAACATTATATTACATTAACAATTTGGGACAATACATTTTGCAATTTTCTTTCATTTTTACAGTTGTATAGAAATATTGCCTCTTAAAATGAGTGTTTATTTTTTCTTAAAATAAACAACTATCAAATTTCTATTGTGAATATAAAATATTACAAGCAAATAAATATCAGTTTTATTTAAATACACTCGCTTTGTTACCATGGTTAATTTTTGTAACGTTAACAAATACAAAAAAATTGCTCCATTTTCCAAATTATTTAACAAAACGTTTAAAACTTTTTAATTAAAACATTTTAAATTAAACACTTCTATAATTACATTTGTTATTGTACAAAAACAATTTTATTAGTATTTAATTACATTTGATATACTTTAATTATTTAAAAATGTTTTCGGTTGCTTTCAAACTTTTTTGATTAACTACGAAATACTAAAAACGTCGTTTTTATTAAATTTTGAAACGCGATTTGAAATTGGCGAAAATCACATTTCCTTTTTCTTCTTATTTAAGGTAAGGATTTAATATTTTCCGTGTTTGCTTTCAAGAATTTAATTAAAAACGAGAGAAAAAGCTTTAATTGAAATGTGAATTTTTATATTATTAAGTTAAAAAAGCTTCATTTATAAAATTAAGCAATTAAACTTATCTTTTTTAAGTATGAACACAATAAAAAGGGTGGTTTTAAATCAGTTATTCAGAGCGTAAAACATAAGAAATCCTTGAACAAACACTTGTTATTTTTACACTCCCTCAGGCATCTAATACCTTATTCACTAAAACGCTTTCGTATTTCCTTAGTGTACATATCATCACAAATGTTTGTTTTTTATGTTTGCATTACCTGTATTTGTCTATTGTTAAAAGTACCGAAACTTTTAAAAGTGGGGATTATGATACTCTGACCGCATTTTTTACACTACACATTTAGGCTTTTATCGGATAGTTACTTTTTAGAGGTTTAAACACCAGAAAAAGCTTTTCAAACAATTTTATTTGAGAAACTGGCAGTTTATGCTTTGAAAATTGGTAAACGAAAATTCGATAAATAAGCTTTATGTTTTTATTTGTATCAAAACAAACATAAGCGGACGCTTTTACGCAGTTTCAGCGTAATGCTTTTTTCTGCGAATTTGTTAGAATATAACAACTTATCATTTAATCATATTTCAATAAAATATATGTTTAAGGTGTAAATAATCTTTGTTCAAAAATAATAGAAATTGCAGAGAGTCGCTGATGTTAGCGCCGACAACTTTAAATAAAAGCATACAACTAAAATTTCCGCATATAAGCACATTTATGCTTCTTTTCGGAAATAATTTTTTAGTTTTATTGTTTTATTTTTATGTCGTTGTTTTGACAAAGTGCTTGTCGGAGATTCATTTTTTTTTATATACTGCATCTTACTTTTAAAGATACATTAGGAAAATGTTTTAGAGAAGACAAATTTATTAATTATAATTTATTCATGAACACTGCAATACACTTAATAAATAACTCGTAAAATTTTGCATTTGCTGAATATAAATGCAAAATAAGACTTAACCTTGCCACTATTCTGCTTTATGAGATATGCACATAAAATTTCGAGCTGTGACTCGTAATTGTGCATTTTAGCTGAGCACATGCATCACGAATCTAGCTCGTCATTCCGGTTGAACAGTTTAAGATAGATACGGTTTAAAATTATCTTAAAATTTGCATAGTAAAATATATATTTTAAACCATTTCTATGTACTTAATTTTAAATTAAATTTGTGTCGTGTTAAAATGGAGTAGAAAACAATTCTGCAACTTCTAAAATTAAATACATTAAATAAATATAGTTTACATCTATAAGTTTTAGAATAGTTTTAGCATAAAAATTTAAAATAAATTAATAGTATATTGTATAACGAGTAAGGAATGGTTGTCATTGCCAACAAATATGAAAATTTGCAACCGAGCCGAAGGCGAGGATGGCAATTCGTTCGAGTTGGCAATACACATTCCTTACGAATTATACACTATACTTTTTCTACGACTCTATATTTAATTAGTAATCAAAGTTAAACAGAATTTTACGAGAAAAAAAAATAACGCAGAAAATAAATAATCTAATTTAAAAATTTGTATTGGTAATACCTAAAATGAAAATTAAAAAATTATGTCAAAAACTTGTATTTAATTTATGTCAACTTGACAGCGTTTATACTATTAGTTATCTGTTACTATTATTTAATTCTTGTTTTTTACTCATCTCTAGTTAAAGAAATGGTGAGTGTAATTTACTTGCTTTGAATACATGCAATTTTTGTTAACTTCAAATCATTTAGTATTTGATTTTTTTTTAATACAATAATTTCAAGCATAACCTGATATAAATGAGCTGTAGTTTAAAAAGTACTAATTATTTAATGACAAGATTTTGCTTTTGCAGCCAGTAAATTAAAGAAATCTATTCATGTCCAAGCCTGAATCGTTAACAATGTCGTCAAGTTCTGACAAATGTTGATATGTGATAGTTTTTCCTAGAAGCTTCAACCAAATAACATGTGAATGTGAATTACAAAGCAAATAAGGTAAGTTTGTAAATGTTTAAAGATAATTTGTAATTAATAGGTGTTATTTTTAAGAATCAAGCTTTACAAACTAAGAAGGTAATAAGAACATCGTAGTTAAAGAATTGAAAAAAATACCTTTTAGAAAATGCAAAATAGTTAATTATTCTAATGGATCAAATATGCTGTAATAATTTTTACTGCAATATTAGTTTAAATATGAGAAATTAATTGTTAACAAAACACATTGTAGGTAAAAGAAACAAGCGATTCAGTGCTTTTGCTTATAATTGCATCTAAATATATAATTTTTTCAATGTATAAACCAGTGGTTTGCATTAGTCTTGTAACAATTGATTGTATTTATGTTTATCTTGTGTTATTTATTAAAACGTAAGTCCAAAGTGTTTGTGATTACATTTTTAAGAAGGTAGCGACAATGTGCAAATACATTATGAAAACTGCATTAACATAAGGATAAATAATAACAAACAGATATATGGCATGTGTGGAACAAACATTTTGATATCTTGCAACTATCGATGAACACCAAAAGATAATTGGATACTTCTGAATTGTCACGCAATTTAAAAACTGATAAATGTTCTAATACATACTAACTTCTTTAACTTAATTCGAGCATGTTATCATAAAATGAGTCATTTTATTTTAAGGATTAAATTACTTAATCTCTTTATAACACTGCAAAAATCTGGTAAAATACTGTTAATATTTCCTTCCCATCAAAAGAAAATCCTGCAAGAAAAGAAGTAGTTAGGTTGCAAATTAGAAGTCTTTATTTGTTCTAATTACCTTGAACTTCTAAAATATATTTATATTTTATTACAAGAAAGTCACCACTAAACGTCAACGTTTACGAATGTAACCTAAAATATGTAATTTATAAAACACTTATTTTACGCTATAAACTAATGCAATACCTTATACATGACACTCAATGATTTCGTTTTCAAATTTCATAATTTGTGATGCAGAGAATATTTGTAAAAGTCTTCTAAATTATGTTTTTATAATTCACTATCCTGTACGTTAATAGGTTTGACCTGTACGGAAATGGCTTTGACCTGTACGGAGATAGGAATTAGACAATCACAATGCACAACGTTCCCTAATCGCAATTAAACATACAATGTATCGTATTATCTGTTAGTCGTAGAAAAAAATAATTCGTTCGCACATTGTCGCTACCTTGTTAAAAATTTAATCACAAACACTTTGGACTTACGTGATAATAAATAACACAACATAAATGTAATCAATTGTTACAAGACTAATGCAAACCACTGGTTTATACATTGAAAAAATTATATATTTAGATGTAATTATAAGCAAAAGCACTGAATCACTTGTTTCCTTTTACCTACAATGTGTTTAGTTAACAATTCATTTCTCATATTTAAACTAATTTCTCTGTAAAGATTATTACAGCATATTTGATTCATTAGAATAATTACCTAACTATCTTGCATTTTCTAAAAGGAATTTTTTTCAATTCTTTAACTTCGATGATCTTATTACCTTCTTAGTTTAGAAAGCTTCATTCTTAAGAATAACACCTATTAATTACAAATGATCTTTAAAAATTCACCAATCTACCTTATTTGCTTTGTAAGTCACATCCACATGTTATTCGGAAGAAGCTTCTAGGAAAAACTATCATATCAACATCTTTCAGAACTTGACGACATTGTTAACGATTCAGGCTTGGGCATGAATAGATTTCTTTAATTTACTGGCTGCAAAAGCAAAATCTTGTCATTAAATAATTAGTACTTTTTAAACTACAGCTCATTTATATTAGGTTATGCTTGAAATTAATGTATTAAAAAAAATCAAATACTAAATGATTTGAAGTTAACAAAAATTGCATGTATTCAAAGCAAGTAAATTACACTCACCATTTCTTTAACTAGAGATGAGTAAAAAACAAGAATTAAATAATAGTAACAGATAACTAATAGTATAAACGCTGTCAAGTTGACATAAATTAAATACAAGTTTTGACATAATTTTTTAATTGTCATTTTAGGTATTACCAATACAAGTTTTTAAATTAGTTTATTTATTTTCTGCGTTATTTTTTTTCTCGTAAAATTCTGTTTAACTTTGATTACTAATTAAATATAGAGTCGTAGAAAAAGTGTAGTGTATAATTCGTAAGGAATGTGTATTGCCAACTCATACGAATTGCCAACCTCGCCTTCGGCTCGGTTGCAAATTTTCATATTTGTTGGCAATGACAACCATTCCTTACTCGTTATACAATATACTATTATAAGATTATAATATAATATGTAGTGAAAGTATACATAAATACGTATGAAAACTGCATTAATATAAGGATAAATAATAACAAACAGATATCAGGCATGCACGAAGGAAACATTTTGGTATCTTGCAGCCATCGATGAACGCCAAAAGATAATTGGTTACTTCTGAATTATCATGCAGTTCAAAAAACTGATAAATTTTATAATAAATACTAACTTCTTTAAGTTAATTTGAGCATGTTATTATAAAAGGAGTAATTTTATTTCAAGGATTAGATTATTTAATCTGTTTAACACTGCAAAAGTTTGATAAATTACTGTTAACATTTCCTTCCCATCAAAAGAAAACCCTACAATAAAACAAGTAGTTAGTTTGCAAATTAGAAATTTTTACTTATTCTAATTACCTTGAACTTCTAAAATGTATTTACATTTCATTAGAAGAAAGTCACTAAACGTTAACGATTACGAATATAACGTAAAATATGTAATTTATAAACCACACTTTTTATGCAATAAAACTAATAAAATACCTTTTACAATGATTTTGTTTTCAAATTTTATAATTTGTGATGCAGGAAATATTTGTAAAAGTCTTCTAAATTATGTTCTTATATGTTATTATCCTGTACGTTAATAGGTTTGACCTGTACGGAAATAACTTTGACCTGTACGGAAATGAAATTACACAATCACAATGCACAACGTTGCCTAATCGCAATTAAACATACAATGTATCATATTGTCTGTTAGTCGTAGAAAAAATATATTACGGTATAAAGAACATTTTAATCTTTTACATTACTATTTGCTGCTACTAATATCGAGAAATTTTACAAAAAAAAGCCGTTTTGTTTTAAGAGTTAGAAAATTTTCCGAATGTGGTGGCAAATTAGATTTAAAATATGTCAAAAAAAGTGACATGGTTACGTTAATACAACCATAAACTGCAGTAAGCGGTAGCTCAGAGTTTTCGAGAGTGAGTCGTAAGTAGATGTGCTAATTATTAAAGTAATTAAAAGAGCGCCAAAATGGGAGACATACACTATAGGTGCCCGTTTACATTTGACATACAAACAAATTCAACAACACAAATATAGAAACGAATATATATTTATTGCAATGACAACATAAAATAGATAGTCAACAATCGGTATGACGAGGAATATGATAACTAATAAAAATGATTCTAGTATTAGCAAATCTTTATAGTAGGCAACACTTTAAACACGTAAGCACATGAGTTGATAGTATTAAAGTATGAGAATATAATTTGATTCAACAACGAAAAATGAATTAATAATTGTTTGTATGTACGTTCGACACTCACATAACGACATGCGATTAGCTAATAGCATATCTAAACCATTCTCTAAAATTTCTGAAAGTGTAATAAAAATAGAATATAACGATATCAAAAGTAAATTGCTTGTAAGTCGCCAATGATGTCCACGGAATCCGTCAACCTTTCAAATGACTTTTACTATTATCATCGCAAGTGTGCCACTGAATCATCAAAATTAAGCGTCTATCTCACAAATATCCCATCAACTTGACACCAAAAAGCCTTCGAAGCTGGTGTTTGCGTTTAATGCTTGCATTCGTACAGGTTCCAATTGATCGACGCAAAAGAGAGATACTAGAGAAACATTTAACAACTCTAAAAAGGCAGACACGTGGAGGTAACCCAACTCGCTGTAATAATACAAAGAAACTAAGTAACGTCGTAAAATAGAAATGAATTTGTACCCCAGCAAAACGTCCACCGGTAACACATACAAATCAAAGTTGATTTACCCATTTACAACAAGGATGGTATACGATATTTAAAAATAAAGATCTCACTGAACACAGCGTTAGTTTTCGTTAAAGTCAAAAACGTAAGTGAAAATTGATAAAAATGACAGTTACCTTCTGGTACAAAATTTAAACAACACGCAAACTATACTGAAATCCTTTGAACATAACAACGTATAGAAGCCTCGATTTTATACACAACAATTTAATTAAAAGGATAAAAAATTTAAACTATCAACAAATTTGATAAGTGGATATAAAGTCATCATTTTTTTTTGTGTAACAAAAAATAATATAGGATAAAATAAACCTATTTTGTTATTAAAACAATAATTTCAGATCTATAAAACACAATTTATTACTTGTTAAATATAAAATAACCAGCTAGTTTAATTCTATTAAAGCAACGCCTATTTGTTGACAAAACAAATGGTTTCTTTTTGTAATCTTTTTTGTGAAATAATAAAAAATATATATCAGGGTAATTTGTTAAACATCGTTATTTATGTATTTGTTTACGATATTATTTCTAATTAAAATTCACGTCTACGCTGGTATGTTACCTACACTGTCTTTTTTTAAATGCGTATCGTTTACGACATTGGCGAATGAGAAGAGCGCAAACCAAAAAGGAACTCTCATTTCATTCATTTACTTATTTTACGCTATTTGGCCACATTGTAAGTAATTCTTCTCTTTACATAATTTTTCACGTTGGTTATTTCCATTGCACTTTTAGCGAATTGTTTAATGTGTTTATTGGATTAAGCGATTTTTTTAATTGCGTGGCGTTTTTAGGTATAAAAGAAATTTTAAAATGGTGTCGACACGTTACTTTAAATACGTCTAATCTTTTAGCGGGTTTCGTGGGGCTACTGCATGGCAATCCTGGGAATATAAATCTGTGGAAATTATCATTGTTTTTTTGTTGATGGGGATAATCAGCTACCTCCAGAAGCTTTACCATTTGAGTCAATAGATTAACATTTGCAGAGTTCACTATTCTGTACATTGTATATTGTTTATCTTATATATACATTCTGACAAAAGATGACTCGCGCTTTCTTCTAAAAGTCAGCATACGTTTATTTTAAAATTCACCGTATTACTTGTTTTAATTAATTGAAGTTTATATCATACTAATTCCTTTATTATCAGTCGTGATTTTTAAATCGTATTTAACCTTATGTAAAGTAATTTGTATTGAGTACGCTGACGTGACACCCGTCAAGTTTCTTCAATCACTTTGAATGTAATCAAAGCCAAAGTTAGGCACATATATTGTCATACATAAGCTTACATACTAAGCATGGTTTTGTTTTTAAACATATAAACATATTTTGCTGTTCATTATAATTGTCGATTGTCAATTCGTGTCGCAACTGCTTGTAAACACAGTAGTAGATCAAGTAAGTTTGAAATGACTGAGATTGTAAAATAGTTATTTGCTCTTTAACTAATTAAATTTTCTTATTTTATTCAATCAATTGATATGTAGTGCATGTTAACATTCATTATAATTAGCTGTACGAAGTGTTCCTTGATCTAAAGTGCCCTGCTTTCTAAATTGTGATATTTGTCGAGAAATCTAAGCGCTATTTACTTTTTAATGTTCTGCCTTGTTTTTTTTAACTTCTATTCTTTTGTGTGAGATAATTATATTCTTGTTCGAAAACGTGTTTTGACGCTTGTTTACTTTCAGTATCCGAAAGATTTAATCGGGTTTGTGGTTAATAATGTTTCTTCGCTTTGGCGCTCTTTTTTAATGAAGATTATTTGCGACCTTTTCTCCGAAATATTGAGATAGTCGCCTGCTTTAAATTACAGGTAAATCAACGTAACAAACTAATGTTAAAAAATTTTCAGGCGATGCTTTAATAAATAGCGATATCTATATAAAATATTTCGAATACTTTTAAACAACTAACAGATTTAAATGTGTATGGTAATTCTAGAAGCATATTACGCTTTAATTGTTTTGTTTGTTGACTATAGATTAATGACCAGTATATTTTTTAAACTCTGCATGTATTTTGAACTACATTTACTGTACTAAGTCACGTAGATATTTTTGTTTGTCACAAACCATAGAGCATTTGCTATACCACGTAGTATTTTTGTTTAATGCCTCTAGATAATGTATCCCAGAGTTGGAATTTGTAGGTCCATATTGGTTGAAAGACAACGTTACATGCAATTAATTTATTACGAAGCGTAAGCTGGAATTTCTATTCTAGTAACTAATAGTTCTTTTAAAACTTAGCTTTAGTTTTTTCCAAATGTGCATATGCCACGTCAATCCATTGTCAAAATGGATACCCATAATTTAGCATTGTTTACAGTACGTATCATTTTGTTATTTAATGTTACTAAGAATCAGTTTTCGCGAGACTTGGTAAATGTAATTTGGTTTGACTTCTTTTTCTTCAATACGCTATTTCTTAGTATATTTTAGTGTATTGTTAATAGTATTGCATTATTTGCAAATGTATTGATAATTATAGTTTTGTTTGTAGAAAAATCTTCTGTAAATTGCAAGTTGTACGAAACTATTTTTTAACCAACAAAAAATTTCTGTTGAATCACTCAAAAACATTTTTTTAAGTAAAACTTTTTCAGACGCGACTTGGGAGTAACTTAAATTTTTTTTTCTGACAGAAGTAACGCTTACGTCACGTAGTTTGCGCCATTTAAAACAGTAACTTCTGTAACTAAGTTTCAAAAACCTAAGATAATATGCGAACGAATTTAAAGAAAAAATTCTATCGACCAATCATGTAAAGCAATTTGTTAAAGTACGGTTATTTTGTTGCCAAACTAGTTCTAAATGCATTTTCTGATTTTGCAAATAAAGATTGGGAAAAGGAATCCAATAATGGTGATTCAAATGAAGATGAGCGAAAAACTGAAAAAAGTGAATCTTTAGTTAACGATAATTAATTAATTATTGACCTCGGTCATATTGTATGTTATTTAATAAATAACAAATCTTGCTTTGTAAATTAAAAGATTTATTGAAAAACCTTACTAGTTGTGGTTATTATAATTGTGATTAATAACTAAATTAAAACTCGATATTCGTACAGTGATCAAGAATGTTCATACGTTATACGAAATCATTTCTGTAACCAATTATACATTAGTGTATTAAGTCATATGAGTTGCTTTACATGTTCTAGTTTAAAATGGCACAGTCCTAGGAACATTTCTCTCTTTCGTCAATCAATAATTATAATAAAAAATCAACTACCTGAAATGATATTTATTTTAATTTAAGATTAGCTTTTTAATAATATACAATATCTTCAAAGCAATGTTATTATTGAAAATGAGAAAAAAGCAATACTAAGCCAAATAAAAGTAGAATTTATTTAGCAAATTAATTTTTTTAAATCTTGAGCTTAAAATCGTTAAAAAAAGAAAATGTGATTGTTTCAAGTAACTCTATGGTTAGATTTACTTCAAACGAATGTGTCTTTTAAGATTTTGGGAAAAATGTTTTTCCTAAGAGAGCTTTTATTATTTTATTTTTCTTCACCTTCCTCTAAACCTTTATTATTATTAGTATGAAGCAGCTCACACCTAGGTGGACGATTTTGATGTATCAATATTTTTTTCAAGATGATTGCATTGTCTTCGTATCACGACTTTATCTTTTCCTGAATCGTGTTAAAAGCTTTTGCTGTTTACGAACCTGCACAGCCAACTCACGACAGTCGGTGAGAGAGTAGGGTTCCTAGATAATAATGAAAAGATATTTAAGGGCGCCAGAGCTTATCCCAGAGTAATTTCTGTCCGCTCACAACAGAATGGTATCACTTGTAACCAGATGTTAGGTTCGTAACTGCTGAAAGAAACGAATAAAAAAAAGAAACTCAATCGTTAATAACAATTTCACTTTAATTCCTCAATAAGGATAAATTTTAGTTCGAGTATAACTGAATATCCGAAGTATCGGCAACACACAACACATACGTAGGTGACATTGACATGACTAGCAAAGAGTAGGTGGTAGTGAAGTTCGTCTGCATACAATATGCAAAGTACACAAAATAATTTAGTAATAAGGCATTATTGACAATCAAACACAGTAATAATAAAGTACTACGTTACTGTTAACTTATCGTAACAAAGCGTGCGAAATTAATATAGCACTAACGTTAATCAATCGTTGGTAGTACACAGCATGCACAACTCGACATACGTAAAATTTACTACCTAGCTGGTAAACAACAGTATCGATAATTACAGAACTAATAGCAAAAGTTTCGCGAGTGACCCGGTTGACTACGCAATAAAACATATAAAATCACTTACCATAAATACAGGAGTTTCCACAGGTGCGCAGAAAGTACTTTCCCCGACACATAACCCTGCAAGCAATTTGAATCGCAAATCGTGTCAAACTAATGGCTCACAAAATCAACATCTACAACAATTATTACTTAAGATACAAGAAAGTATAAATAATATAAACCGGTTGTCGTATGCTGTGGTACCCCTTTGTCGTTGATTTAATTAGTTATAACCATAAGCCTTATACAGAAAAAGTTAGTATCGTCCCATCCAAATATTTGTCGAGGTTCATTCCTTCGTAAATTGGTATCGAATCGTGTAGCACTCCTTGCCCGAGAAGGCTCCGCAAGACCCCCAAGTTTGTAGCGTGGAAATCGCCTTACGTCGGCGCTCGAGTTCGGCAACGTGACGCCTTATTTAGTCGTAGATTACGATATTCATTTATCGAGGAAGTAACAGGTGCGAAATGAAGGAACGCAAAATGGCTGTCAAAAGGAAGACGAATTACAAACGAATTTTTACTAAAAGACGACTTTAGCTTACCCTGTAACGCTTCAAAGAAATTAGGCAATTAACTAATTATAAATGGTTTTCCATTATTTCCCCGATGGTAACGGATATATCTCAATATTCACTAGTTACAGACCATTTTACATCATTCACGTGTGACGACTTTCTGCCAAATGACATCTAATGAGAACAGGATCGTTAGAGGGCGTCAAAACCCGAATCCAATTTCATGTCGAAAACACATAGGCGTACTTAATGAAAATTTCGACCGTAACAACAAAGGCGTACGTAAAGAAAATTCGACCGTAACAATCGTTCACAAAACATGTCTTTGAAATTAATTAATAATTTGATGGTATATCATGCAATGTTTTTTCAATGTTGTCGAAAATTGAATTGATAATTTCGGGTGTTATTGCCGCGCGGGCCTATTTTATATCATTACATAAACGTGTCTTAAATGGTTATTATGCCGCTTAATGAACAGTTTTAGCTAGACGTCCTCAAGCTTATTATGTTCAAATCACTTTATGGATTTTTCTGCTTTTCCTAAATATTTTTTTATTAAACATTGATTTTTTTCATCTTCGAAATAATAACCTCAATCAGCGGCCATGACTATTGCTTCAACAATGTTATTTCTCTCTTTCTTAGGCAACGCTGTTGGATGAGCTGGTGAAGTGTTTTTGATGCGTTTTTTTGGACAAGGTAGCATAGAGATCTTGTCTATAAAGCAGTTGATTTTTTTGGGCCTTTGAAAGCGTTTTGAAATGTCTCCGAAGAACAAGGATTTCTTGCTACCAATATCGTGTTTGTATGATTTTGTGTATAGTTTCAAGAAACCCCTAAAAATTAAAAAATGATAGATTTGGCTTTGCCACTTCCGTCGTTTGGTTTTTAGAATAACTCATTAATAATTCTGGATTTAGAGTGTTTTGTCAATAAAAGAAATTATATTACGAACCCACAACACTTACACAGATCTCTGACCAAATGAAAAAAACGGGCGTCGAAAAAATGGCTATTTTTTACCTTATCTTTTGCAGCTATTTCAAGTTCAAGTCTAGAAAACTTTTCAAAATTTATCTATTATATAAGTGTGGTGCGGTTACTGTGAGTGGGCAAGATTACACTACAGTCTGTCTACTGCATGATTCTATAGGTATGGCAGTGAGCTCACATCCAGCGAATTAGATTTTATTTAAATGAGGTGCACTAAAGTGCAATTGTACGTACAACCTATTGCATATTTAGTGTCAATTTTGCCAACTTTATTTGACGAACTACGTTATTACTTTATATGTTGTATGCTATCTTTTTATTGTTACTGCGATGTGTTTAGAATGATTTAAATTTAATTTAATGTTTATATTCTTTGAGTGCTTTATGCTGTTTGCTACTGTTTCTTCTGTACCCGATTTGTTTTCAACGGTTTATTTTGGACGATCTGGTTTCTTGACTATTCTACTATTGACTTTAAGGAGGTGGCGCCTAAGTTGTTTTCTTTTGTAATATTTTACCAATTCACAATTGTATTTTGATACATTGATTTGTTAGTTTATAAGCAAAACTTGCTTTGTAATAAGTATTTTCAGAAAATATTGTTTTTAGTTTTTCATACAAAAAATATTAGATGTAAGCAGTAAATAATCATTATATTCTTGTCGCCGTAAGTAAATACACCCAGTAAATGTTGATAAACCTAAATAAAATGTTCAGAAACATGTATATTATTTGTACTAAGAAATGCAAATTTCAGAAATTTACAATCGACTTAGTAGGTTACTACAAAGCAAAAAAAATTAAATGTTTTGTTTTTATGTTAACATTATTTACTTAGTTATCATTATAAATCGTATTTGAATGTTTAGGTGTCTTGTTAGATTGCCTCCTCTTTGACAACGTGCAAACTTTTATCAGTTAACTGAGTTCGAACAAGGGAGAATAATCGGTCTATGAGCAGGTGAATTATACATTCGTGATGTTGCTAATCGTGTAGGACATAGTGTTGTTACAATATCATTATGCAAATAATAATGAGGAACGAAGACGTTTACAACCTGGTCGTCCCAGTGGCACTACTAATCGTGAAGATTTGTAGCTTTTTGGGATCGTTTTTCGTCGATTGGGAAAATTGGTGATAAAGGGAGAGGTTCAATTAACAACAACGAATCGAGGAATCGAGATATCTAGTAGTCACAAATATCGATTTTGTTTATGGGGCCCATGGGGGTTGCGGAATGGTCAAAAGACGTGCCGGAAAAAGGAAAGACATGCAGTTTTCTGTGAACGACATACCGCTCTCTCTCATGATGTGATATTATGAAGATCTCTTTTCTAGCAATTATTTAATAAACTTTAAATGCAATTGGTTACTTCAATAACGTGTTGGAACCAGCGTCAGTTCTATATGTTCAGCAATTTGAAATATTTCATTTTTCAGCAAGACAATCAGCGGCCACATACCTGTAGGGTTATTACAGAGTTTCTGGAAAATGCTAAAGTCGATCGTCTTTTACGGCTTTTTTGTTTGCCAGATTTCTAATCAAACACTTGTGGAATATGAAAAGACGTAAAATCAATAATTTACAATCAACGCCAAACATATTAGATGCTTTTCGGATTTTAGAAGTTTGGAAGTCGATACCACAAACTACTATTGATCCGCTTATGTCAACTATTTCTAATAGACTATTAGAATGTGCAATATTGTGGCAATAAGTATTGGTAAAACTTTCATCGTTTCTAAGTACATATAAAATACATGTTGTCTAAAAATTTTATTCAATTTATTATTTACCTATAGCGACCAATATTTATAATAAATTTTAGATTAAAACAAAATAAGAAATTGTTTTCTACGTTATTACATGATTGCCTTTAATGTTTTCTTAAATAACGTTATTAAAACTATTTAAAAAAATCAAGATAAATTAATGTATTTTTAATTATTATTCATTTTTGTGATATAAATTTATCGTAATTTGTTTATCATCTTCCGTTAACAACAATTCCAAACAAAATAAACAAAACGAAAAGATACTACTAGTTCTTAATAATAAAACTTTTTAATAACGCTAATAATACTGCTTTTCTTATTCTGTAAAAACATATAGAAATGCATTAAATTTTTTAAAGATTAAATACTTATACAAACTTTCTAATGCAAACAAAAATCAACACTAAAAACATATTTTCTTAAAAATTACGAAGTTGTATCAAATTTGATGTTACAAAAACTTATTATTAAAGTAGCAAAAAAATTTATTGGGTTTACTTTATTCAGCCTAATGCTGTAAAACTCTCGTTATACTTAGCGACCAATCGCTATTAGATTTTAATGGTCGAAGATAACGGTCGACATAACAATCACTGGTACAATAGGTTTGCTGTATCGGTATTTTAATTATATCGATATGTCGCCTACTATCTTGTAATCCTTATTTTGGAAAAAGGTATCGCTTTTAAAAAAAACAAAGAGTGCTATACGACCGCCAAACGTATAAGAGTGAATCAGATATAGGGCACGCGCCGTGCCGTCGTAAAACATCTGACCGGTAGATTTTGAAATAGAAAAAATCCAGACTAAAACTACCTGGTATGAAATAAATTTCAAATGTTTGCTACGACTTCCATTAAGTGACGCACGTCATCTCTCGATAGCCCCAATTTTCTATTGAATAATGGCTTTAATTAATACGTAAAAGTATAAGCATCTTGTATTAATTCGAAATAAAACTGAGTTACAAAACACACCATTACATAACTTACATCTTTTTTATACACGGTAAAACTGAAAAAACTCTTTTTCTGATTGCATTTTCCAGTTCCTCCTATAATGCAACGCGCAAAACATCTCCAAATTTCATTTTTTTATACAAAAAAAGCTCTCAAGCCTATACATCACAATCGTTATGTTTATAACGGCTACCTAAACGCCGCCGTTATATCATAATCGTTATGGTTCAAAATAACAAGAGCGGATAACGAGAGTCGATAAGTGTGGAACCGTTACAAGTTATACAGCATACCGATTTTACAAAAATAACGATTCGGCTAAATAACAACATCGCTATTCATAAGAAAAGTAATATAGCATCAGGCTGATTGTCTGAGAACATAATTTAACCCATGTGAACCTTGGGGACGACGGTCTAACAGTGTGAAAACTCTATAAACGCAACAGAAGTAAACACATGTGTCCGCAAAAATTCACCATAGTTTGCAGGTGTCTTTTTAGTACATTGATTTGTTCTCCCGCTGTCGGAATAAATCTAAGAAAATTAAGCAAATCATCTTAATACCAAAATTGTAGCGATTTTAATGCAGGATGGTTTACAAGAAAAAACTTCAGATATTACCACACTGACAAAGGTGCTCTTCCCCGCAAAAAAAACCACGGTGGTCACCAAAATCAACTAGACCGAAACACACATGTTCGACTAAGCCGATAATTTATGTTCAAATTTTAAAATGCGTAAAAGAAGTAGTAATTTAATCAATCTGATTTATAAAGTTTTATAATAAAAACTATCAGTAATTACTAGTTTAAGTCATAAACGATTTTACTGTAAAGTTATCAGCATAGAACGAAAGTATGTAAAATAAAACTTGAATAAATTTTGAATGTTGAAATTGTATCAACAGTCAGGCAATTGTAAATATTATTACTATTATTAGCGTTATAAATCTGTTAAGATTAGAGAAAAGAATCATGTTAAAGTAAAGTTCATCTCTTTAATGCTTTTCTATAATCAGTAGCGCATTTTTTTAATGTTAATAGGAAAAAAAAATAGTAGCATCGGTAAATTTTTATTCCATTTGTAGCATGCAGCGCCGTCCAATAACAAAACGCAGTAACATCTCAAAGGTAGAAAGGGGCACAACGCCGCTTTTAACAGATTGAGTAAAAAAAGGAAAAGCCAATTGGCAGATATGGTACTAAGCGCGTTTGTGAACTTGCCCAATTAGAAAAAAACGTTTTAGGATATAAAGTCAAAATTGCGTACAAAGAGAGAGGAGAATTTTAAACGAAGGTTTTAAACACCCTGACGCTGTGCAAAAACGAAAAGTTGCTTACGGGAGTTTTTCTTTTGAAAGGTCAGATATTAGTTACATTTATCTGGATATGCGTTTGTAAGTTTTTTATTTGATTATTGTACGAGAGATACGATGAATTGAGATACTGTCTAACGCGAGAAAATTGAGAATAACTGAATTTAAATTTAATTCTGTTGTTTAACAAGATTTTTTTGTTGTAGGCAGAGAGAGCAAGTTTAATATTTCCTTTTTTTTGTTTTTAATTGACAGGTCACTTATATGATTAGTTTTACTTTTTTGCGCCTAACGATTACGCTAAGAACACCTAGAGAATGTAATAAAAATGCATGTCGATTATTTCACGTCGCGAAATGTTTTCATTGCAAGTGCAATCTGCTGTAAGTGTTCTTTAGATATGACAGGGAATCGCAAACGCGACAAACTGTTAAAAAACAGTTTTTAAACTGTGGATGCACATTTCCAAAAGTGAAACCTCCACTTCCAAACTTTTACATCTGAAAGGATGTGGCAACGTAGCTCGAATCGTGTCATAATCTTAGAAGCTGTTAAATTGTGAACCGGTATAAAACTCTGGTAAAGTCCAGTAATCATTTTGTTTTGTTTTTTTTTAAACGCGTGTCAACTAATTAGAGTGTGGTAAAAAAACTGCCAGGAATCACGCGATATAAATTTGTTTATTTAATCCGACCGTATTGAATCAAAGTCTAGCAAAATTTCTGAAAGTTCCACTTTGGCTTTAAGGGGGTACTAAACGGAGCCATTTTCTATGCAAATGGAGGTACATTTTTCTCAAAAACTACTAAATCGATTCTTGTGAAATTTTTAGCACGTTTTTTTTTACATAGTTTTAAAGGTAAAGAATTTAATTTAAAAAAATAGTAAATTTTTTAATGACTTAGGAAGTTTAAAAATTTTATTGTTTTATTAAAAGTAAAGTAACAAAGAAACCAACTGGATTTTTAAAATTCGCTCTGCTGCGTTTGTTAATAGCGTCGCCATGAGTAATATAAAAAAAACACACTCAGTTACCTGTCATAGTTTTGAAGAAAAGTGTACCGAAATAGAAAAAATACAACTGTTCAGGAGAAGCAAGAAACAAAAAAGTTTTATTTTTTTATCTTGTAACGTTACTGTTATTATTTGATTTTAAATTATTTGTATTATTTTAACTAAATGTTGCGTGTAAACCTTCCTTTATTTTTATTTTGTGGAGTCGCTACTTTTTAAGGCGTTGTCGCCTTGAGATTCATTCAGTACTTAGCGCTTGACGAGTACGCATGTGGTACTTCTTTTTTGAAGCCATGTAGTTTAGTTTTATCTTACCTTATATCTACAATATCTTTATTTAAAAAGTCTGTGTTA
The DNA here is from genome assembly GCA_035610365.1 of Aquatica leii. Lineage (NCBI taxonomy): Eukaryota > Metazoa > Arthropoda > Insecta > Coleoptera > Lampyridae > Aquatica > Aquatica leii. Next base: position 30,358,441 of record CM069437.1, on the reverse strand, counting down.
ATAATACAGACTTTTTTTTGGTACCGATTTTATATTTAATGAAATTATCATTATCTTTATAATTTGAATGGGTTTGGTATATGAATATTAAACTAAACACCAATGATCCCAATCGATTTTCGCGAAGAAAATACACCTTAATCATCAATTTTTGATTGGAAAATTTCCCAAGCCCATCCGCCAGCTATTTGAACGTAACTTATTAAATATAGAAAAAAATAAAATTCTCTAATTAATATAAAAATTAAATTTGCGTACCGCAAATATTTAATTTAATTCAAAATTGTTTCTCGTATTATATGTAAAGAAATACCGGTATTATCTTAGTTTTAAGTTTAATTAATTAAATATTGAAAATTTCTATTCTTAGTTTTAAGTAATCTTAATGAGTTTTACCTTATTGTTTTAGTTTTGTTTTGTTTTTGAATATAGGATTATAACTATCTTTTGAGATTGAATCAATGAATTTTTCCTGTGTAACTTTTTATTGCACCTAAGACTGTAATGGTTTAGTCTTAAAATCAAACTATTTGGCATCCCTGACATCGGAAGTTAATTGACCAATTTTGACAATTTTTCTAATTGTTTAATTGATTTTCTTACATCGTTTGTTAGTGCACTCTTCGCTTATCTAAACTACCTAAGAGTTACAATCTTTAGTAGTCGTTTTTGCTTTTCAAAGTTCTTGTTGCTGTTCGTATATTGTAGGGTTATTGTTTTACTTGTGTTTATTGCAAAGATTTTATTTTACTCGTTTCAAAGATGCCGAGAACGGTTTCGGTTTTCAAGAAGAGGAAAAGGCGGTTTTCAGGTATAAGGCCTGCAGAAATGACATCGAATGCAACTTGTTCAGTAAATGTGGAATCACCACAACCTTGCTCGACAATACAAGCTCCTGTTTTTTCAGGTTCTAAAATAAAACTTCAATTGCCCGAGTATTCGAAGTATGAAAGCAATGATGTTTTCGATATTGTTTGAATCAGAGCGTTGAGTGCGGCGGTGAATTCTTTTGCTTCGTGCAAAAAATGCAATGGGCAGATTAGCCTAAACATGTTCCTAAAAATTGTCTAGCATTATCGGTTAATGGAAACATACGTCGATGCCGAATTTTTTATGTATTAGGCATTGAAGCAGGCAATCGTTGTGTAATGCATAGCTAGAAGAGTTCTTCCAAGTTTACACTTAAATTTAAGTAACTTTTAAACCTTGTAGAGACATATAATTTTTTGCATTCTTCGCAGAATATAGTGCAGAATTAAAAACAAAAAAAAATGATAATTTTTGCATTTTTTCATTAAGTACCCCCTTAAAATTGATTGTGTCCAGAGAAAAATTTAAATTTTACATTTATCCGAATGCTTTTAACCGTATCTGAGCCAGTAGAAAATGGCAGTCAGAGAACGTGAGGCTTTATTTGTTCCACCTTTTCTCGTATAACATGCCTATGAGCGCAATATGATTATTTGAGCTTTGCGAAGGTGTTTTTTTGCCTTGAAAATATATTGTGTCAAATAAAGTTCGATGTTTTGAGATTTTGTTGTTTACGTTGTGTTTCTTACTGTACATCGCTTGGAAAAAAGAAGCTAAGCGTTACTAACACAACCCAAATATTTCCTAATACCTGCTGCCTAAACAAAGCTTAGATTTGAGAAAATAAATTCACATCATTAAAGCTTTACAACCAAAACATCGCCGCTCAATGTTGGTGCCAACAATGGATGAAAACCGCGAATTTATGACAGTTTATTGAGCACTTTGTTAACGATTTAGAAAGATTAGCCCAAAATACTCATTTTTGTACTTCTCTGAAAAAAATTTCTATAAAAGATATAACCTCCAGCTTACAATAATTTCGCACTAAACTATTACATACTACTAAAACTATAAATGGGAAACAACAGCCGGAAGTGTTTAGATTTAGAGCTTATAATACCAATCGCAATAAACCTTGTTCATTATTTAATTTGGAAGTCGTTCAACAAACAATATTTGTCAATTGTTTGTTGAACGTTTATGTCCTGCGTTATTTAAAACATTTTAATTATTGACCTTTTTATGTTTAATGTTTTATTTATTATTTAGTAAACACAATCTTGTAAAGTCGCCTATGTCCTTGGTCGGTGCATTGATTCACTTGATTTTATTCTCTGGCCTGAAGTGCTCGCTTTTAGCACGAAACGTTTCTACAAAAATAAATTAAAGTGGTTTTACATGCCCCTCCTAAACGAAGAATTTCAAATTAATTAGTGCATATACAGAGGAGGAGAAAGCACCTTTATTCACACTCAGTTAGTAACGCACAGTTTTCCGAACTTCTTAAAGGTCGGTAAGTGAGCGGTTTTCATGGTTAAAAAAAACGAGTATGTAATGAAACCTCACGGTCAGTAACGTACTTTCCGAACCTGTAGTTTGTGTGTGTTTTGTTTTAACTAATTTGATAAAATGACAATCATAAATTAAATACGTATATGTCAATTGTGAAGTGTGCCTACTACGTTTTAATTTTTTACCGAAATAAACGATAATATTTTGGAAGTAGGTTTTCATTCATTTTTTATTAGTTTTATGTTATTTATTTTATTTAATGGTTGATTGTGAATAAAATTGTATACAAACCTTGCCAAAAGTGTTCCATTTGTCTCGAGAACTAGTTCACCTCAAGGCTATGCCTCTCGGTAAACTATAGTTCTCTCGACAGAAATGGAATACTTTCCGCCTCGGTATGTAATCTACTATTACCAACTTGTTCATTATATTACGTATGTAATATAGTGTTTATACTAACATTAGAATGTCTTCCGGGTTTGGACCGTGTCATATTTGCAACCGAAGCTGCCAACGTTTCGCCCACTTTCGTACTGAAGGTCATCTCAAAAAGTTTCAATTATTGGAATCCAAGAATCGTAAAGTTTCTTCTACTACTAACTCAGTAAAGACGGTTGTGAATTTATCTAGTTTGGTTCTCACTTCAGAACAGGAATCGGTGCTCTCTAAGGGTTTGAATTTTGCGGTTGCTCCTAAACGTATTCCTAAAGAAGATATTCTATGTGCTGTTGAGTCTTCTATAAGACATCTTCCTCGCCACATCTCAGATCCCATTCGTATTAACACTGGCAAAATCCTTGAATCATCTAAAATTCCTAAATCCAACATTTCTAAGTCGGAAGAGTCAGCTCTAAAAAGTCTTCGTAAGAACCCTGATATTATTGTTCTTCCAGCCGACAAGGGCAACGCCACTGTAGTTTTGAACCAAATTGATTATGTTACGAAAATCAATTCTATTTTGTCTGAGGAAACTTACGCTGTTCTAACCCATAACCCCACTTCGAGGATTGAACGCGAGGTTAGCCAAATCATCAAATCTTCCAATCTACCTCCTGAAACTAAACGTCGACTTACCCCATCAGATTCTAAACCACCTCGTCTATACGGACTTCCCAAGATTCACAAACAAGGTATTCCTTTTCGACCTATCGTCAGTACTATCCAATCTCCTACTTACAAGCTAGCCAAGTTCTTGTCCAACATTCTTTGCGAGTTTACAGGTAAAACCTCTTCTCACATCCTCAACTCTCAGCATTTTATTCAACGTCTAGAAACTATAAAACTTGAACCCCAAGATCTTCTCGTGAGCTTTGATGTTACTTCACTTTTTTACTAAAGTTCCTATTAAGGATTCGCTTATTATCATCAAACAGATTCTGTCTCAACATGGCAAGGAATTGAGTTTGGTTCCTCTTATTGAAAAGTGTCTATCCTCTACTTACTTCCAATTTGATAATAAGTTTTACGAACAAGTTTCTGGTGCTGCTATGGGTTCTCCTCTATCACCTGTTGTAGCTAACATTTTTATGGAATCCTTTGAAACGGTTGCTTTGGAATCATCAATATTAAAACCTAAAGTGTGGTTTAGATATGTTGACGACACATTTATTGTTTGGTCTCATGGTCATCTTGAATTGTCTAAGTTTCTTGATCATCTTAACAATCAACACTTAGATATCAAATTTACTATGGAAATCGAAAGTAATGGTTCTCTTCCATTTCTTGACGTTCTTGTGACTCGTAAGCTCGACGGACTTTTAGGCCATTCTGTTTATCGCAAACCCACCCATACGGACAGATACCTTCATGCTTCGTCTCATCATCATCCTGCACAGAAACGTTCTGTCATTGAATCTTTATCACGCCTTACTCCCTGTGGTGGTGCGGTGACGAGGAAGGGGGTGGTAGATTGCTTCGCCCAGCTAGCTCGTTCGGGTCGTGGATCTGATGGAACTGTGCTGGTGGTCGTCACAGTTACCGGGCGCCAGGGTTCAGTGATCCACTGAACGAAGCAACTACTCTGCATACAACCTCCACGGAACCCAAGTGGAGGGATTACCCTAGGTTTTTCTTCTTCCAACTCAACTAACCTAAAATACACCACGCGAAAGACGGCAACAATAAAAGCCAAGGATAAAGAACCAAAAGATGTTTATTTCTCTACCAAATCAACAGTTAACCAAAAATCGATGGTACATAAATATAAACGGCGTCAACCACGTTTACGCAAATCCCCAATAATGAACACAAAACAAAAACCCCATACCAATAATAATGCCTTAATATCTACTAAATATATAACACACATAAAATATATACATATACAAAATGTACCTTACTCACCGTGTCATTAACCCTCTATAATGAACTGTAAACCTTGTTGGTTTAAAAAAAACAAATTGAATTAAATGCAAGACAAAAGGTGATTAGTTTCTTTATCTTTTCTTTTCTTACAGGGACCAAAACTACTACTACGCGCAATTCGTCAAATTACGCCCAAAATAACAAGTAAACCATATATATATGCATACATATACGTCGCCACTAGAATAACCACAATAAAAGAAATATCAAAGGACTAAATAAATGCTTATCGTTAATTACAAACGTTATTCGTTGGAATCCCCTACAGAAATGTATCACCTTCTTTATAATAATGATATAATCACAATGCAAAACTAAATATGAATCAATGACCGGTTTACACAACAAGAATTTTTAAGTGACGGGATTTTTCGTTCTTTAATTAAGTGACAAGTGACAACAGTGTAAAAAAACGTGCATGAAAGTTGACACATGTTGCATGCGATTGAATGTCTTTTTATTTTCGTTTTTATAGAATCCCTTTTATTTTATTCTTATTCGGTGTGTGAATGTTTGAATTTGTGCGGTGTGATTGTTCTATTTTTGTTTGTTTGTATGAATGACTATTTTTTTTTTGTGTAAGTGTCCTATTTTTGTTGTTGCGGTATCAGGTGAGTTAAACTTCACAAATCTTAACTATTTACAATTAAAGTTTATAACAGGTACATCAGGACGAACACTAATACACGGACTGACCTTGTCGCAGCTGTCTTCGGCATAACTTCGATGGGAAGGTACGTACCAAATATTTAACCAAACACACACTAAAACCAGGTACTTTGTAGGTCGATGTTGCCCTCAATGCTTCCGGGTGTCGAAGCAGGTTCCCCGTATGCGACAGATTGACGAAGTAAGTACAGCGAGACGAATTACTTTACATAAACTTCCCCGTTGACAAGTTGTATATGGAAGGGCCCAAAATCGCAAGCAGCTCACAGCGATACAACGTATTTACAACACCATATTCCAAGAGAACGAATAAAAAGCAAAAATAAAGCGAAACGAGCAACAGGGGCAAAAACAAAAACAGAAAACAAAAAGCCTAAAATGACTATCGTTAGCTTAGTGATTAAACTGAAAATCGAATGTGCTTACCTTAGGTGTAATGCGGCTTGCTTGTAATGAGGTAGTTTCTTTTTATCCCGTTCAATACGGTGATTCTCTACTGTAATTCACGATAACCAAATATCCATAATACTAATCCAAATACACAGAGAAATAATAATTGTACTTTCAGAATTGATCCGGTAATTTTCCGGGTGCTCTAAGCACAGGCTCTGTTGTACATTCCACCTCGTACGTGATAAGACAAGAAGTGACCGAATTTTCCGTTCTGACGTTCTTATCAGTATCTACATTCTTTTCAAAAACTTATACCGCTATCAAATTTTACCTTTTCTAGGCGGGAAATTGTTGTTTAAGTTGTTTGGCCTAACTTTCATAGGACCTAATTGTTATTAAGATTTTATCCTGTTACAACCCCCTCTTTACCTGGAAAAAGGTAAATTCCTCGAATTTACCGCTGTCAAGTTAGGTACTATAATGTGATGAATAGGACTATACACGAAACGACACAGACAGACCCTAATCTTATTAAGAAATTTAAATACACGAACCCACAGCACTAAACTAAACTAATTACTAAGCAAATAATTATTCAAAAATGAAACCACTTATAACCAAAAAAAATAAATTCAAACTCAAAAAGAAAAGACAAAAAGAAAAATGAATTATTCCTATTTGCAAAACAAAATGCTAACTAAACTAATCCTAGGTTCACAAAGCCGATAGAGTATGTTCCCCCTCTCGCTCTAACGTGGGGTCCGATCCAATTCGTTACCAATGGACATTGACAAATTCTCATCGAAGAATGGTTTTAGGTCTTGTACATGCCAGATGCCCGTGGCTTTTCCGTCGCCGTCTTCGAGTTCGTACGTGTTGGTACCCAGTCTTCGTTTGATCCTGAAAGGACCAAGGTACAAAGGGGCTAATTTGCTCGTAAAACGCTTGGAAGCATCCGAAATAACCTTGTTCTTTCTCCATACCGACTGACCTGGGTAATAACTAGTGTCTCGCCGCCGTAGGTTGTAATAGCGCATATTACGCTCTCGTCCTAGACGTATCTTGGTTTCAATGTCCCGGTACAGTTTCTGAAAACCATCCTGACGTTTCATTAGTTCGTTTGTTTCAGGTGGCATAGGATCTATGGGTTTTCCAAGACGTTCTCGGTAATCGCTACCTTTCATGATATATTCACGTCCGAAATTGGCGAAATATGGGCTGTACCCCGTCGTGTCGTGCACTGATGTCCGAATCGCACAAGCTACAGCGGGTAGGTGTTCGTCCCAACGATGATGGTGAGTGTTGACGTAGGATCTGAGCATAGTCTTAACTACGCGGTTAACACGTTCTGTCGGGTTAGCTCTAGGATAATATAGAGCAGTGTAACAGATCTCGACACTGTATTTGCGGCACACGTTTTGGAATTCGTGACTCCTCATTTGAACGCCATTGTCGCACAGTAGATACTGCGGGGCTCCATAAGTAAGAAAAACTTCATTCTCCAAATGTCTGATCACAGTTTTTGCAGTAGCAGTTCTTAAAGCGAAGAGTAGAACATACTTCGTGAAATAATCGGTGATGGCTAGGATTTGGGTGAATCCTCGAGATGTTCTTGGCAACGGACCCATTAAGTCGAGGCTTATCATCTGCCACGGAGCGGTGATGTTTGGGCGATTTCCCATTAACCCAGCAGGTGGTTGCTGTTCAGGCTTACAGGTAGCACAGATTCGGCAGGACTTTACATATCGCTGCACGTCGCTCTTCATCTTTGGCCAATAATAACGTTGACAGATCCTCAAGTATGTTTTCACTACTCCCATATGGCCTGGAGTCGGAGAATCATGTTGTTCCTTTAAGATTTCCCTTCGTTGTTCTTTCGGAACTACGGCTTTCCAGCATTCTGTATCTGTGGTTAGTTCCGGTAACCGACTTTTAACGTACTTGAATAAGGTACCTTGTTGCACTCTCCAGTTCGGGTACATTAATGGTGTTTTCTTAATTTTAGCCCTCATCTGGATATACCACTTATCGGTAGGTTGCTCAGCGATAATGGCGAGGTGTTCTTTCGACGAGAGGTCTTCTGGTAGCGGTACGGAACGCGATAAAAAGTCTGGTACGACATTCTCTTTACCTTTTCGGTGGACTATGGTAAAGTCGAAACTTTGAAGTCGCAAGCTCCATCGTCCAAGTCTGCCGGTCGGGTCTCGAAGTTTTTGTAGCCATAGCAGCGAGTGGTGGTCGGTCATAACGGTGAAGTGTAGCCCTTCAAGGTACTGACGAAGAGTCTCTACGGCCCAAATGACCGCTAAACACTCGCGTTCGGTCGTGCTATAGTTGCGTTCCTGACGGGACAGTGTTCGCGATAGGAAACAAATAACCTTTTCTCCCTCCGTATCGGTTTGAGTAAGCACCGCGCCTATTCCATACGCAGATGCGTCTGTCTGCAAAACAAAAGGTCTCTCAAAGTCGGGGCAAGTAAGTATGGGCGCAGTCACCAACGATTGTTTAATAGAGTCAAATGCTCTCTCACAGGTGGTGGTCCAATTCCAGCTGGAACGTTTTTTGGTCAACTCGGTAAGGGGTGCTGCTACAGTGGAGTAATGAGGTACAAAACGCCTGTACCAAGCAGACATTCCTAGAAATCGTCGTAACTCACGCACGTTCCGAGGTGCGGTAACATCAAGTATGGCCTTAATTTTGTCTGAGTCTACTCGAAGTCCATATTGGTCGACTACGTATCCCAGATACTTCAGTTGTGGTCTACAAAACAAACATTTCTCTTTGCTGATGGTGAGTCCTGCTGCTTGTAATCGCGTAAAAACTTTTTGTAGCATGTCTAGATGTGTCTCGAAGTCTGGTGACACAACAATTATATCGTCCAGATATACCAGGACATGTGGTTCAAGATCCGGTCCAAGCACGGTATCAATCAGACGTTGCCAGGTGGCGGGGGCATTGGTGAGTCCAAAAGGCATTCGCTTAAAATGGTATAGTCCTCTACCTGGGACAGTGAAGGCAGTCAATTCGCGTGCCGAAGGTTTCATGCGAATTTGCCAATAAGCAGATCGAACGTCTAAACTGCTTAGATATTTCGCGTTCTTCAAACGATCCAAGATGGCCGAGATGTATGGTAAAGGATACGCATCCTTCTTCGTAACTGCGTTAAGTTTACGGAAGTCTACGCAGAATCGGAAACTTCCATCCTTTTGGGAACTAATAAGACAGGGGATGACCAACCGCTGGTTGATGGTTCGATAATGTCTGCTCGCAACATTTTATCTAGTTCAGCATCAATCAGTTGTTGTCTTGCAGGGGAGACCGGATAATATCGTTGTTTGAGTGGAGGTGCATCGGTCACGATGTCGTGTTCCACTAAAGTGGTGTACCCTAGACGGTCCTTATTCTCTTGATCGAAGTGTTTCGACAATAAGATGTTGAGTTGTTTCGTTTGCTCGGAATTTAATGTACTTATGTCATTTATGGTGCAGGTGTCACAACTGGATTCGGCACCAAAATGCCATACATCCGTAGTTAAATTTGGGACAATATCCATGGCCAACCAAAAATCCATTCCGAGTATTAATTGATGAGGAAACTCAGCTAAAATCAGAGCGGTAATTAGCTTGGTTTTTCCCATTAAAGTCATCGGTATTGCAATGGTTCCTAGCGTCTGGCACTTCTGACCATTGGCGACTATGCACTGAGGTGGGTTGTTGGTGTCAGCTGTAAGTCCAGCTTGTTGTAGAAACATCCATCCGGTACGTCCTATTATTGTTCTACTTGCTCCAGAATCTAACAATCCTAAAAGATGGCGTCCAAGTATCTCAACTTTGAGGTAGGGTCTTTTGTCTCCCTGAGCATGGTCAATAATGTAGTCCAATAAGATGCTTTGCTTCAGATGTTCGGTAAGAATTGATATGATTCGCCGGAACCTATTACCGATTTACCAGAGAGCCTTATCGCTGGAAGTAGTGCTATCTTTAGCACAGCTTACTCAAATCTGTAAGTCAATAGAAGACGTGAATGATCGGGTACGAACTTTTCAACCACCACCTACCAACATCAAGGATCTGCTAGAGCAGATATCTTTGGTCCATCGTGCCTTTTCTATTTGTCAACCTGAGAATCTAGACTCAGAACTCCGTCATCTTACTAGAACCTTAGTGAACAATGGTTATGGTAAGCGAGATATTCATAGAGTTATTAATCGTCGTTTACATCCACGTACTCGATTACCTAAGGACATTTCTACTCCCGAATCCAACCCGAAATTGGCCTTTTTACCCTACATTCACAAGGTTACAGATCAAATAGGGAAACTCCTTCGTAAGAATGGTATTAAACCCATATTCAACTCGACAGGCAAAATCTCTCAAATTCTTCCTTCTCCCAAAGACAAATTTCCTACACTTTCATCTCAAGGTGTATACCAAATTCCCTGTTCTTGTGATTTAGTCTACATTACTCGCATTTCAGAACATGATCGTTGTATAAGGAAAAGGTATACTTCCAAGTCTGCGGTCGCTGAACATCATTTTACTACAGGTCACAAGATAGATTTTGATAATGTTTCATTGATTGCCAAATCTCCATTCTTTTTCAACAGGAAATTCCGAGAAAGCATAGAAATCATCAAACACCCCAATAACTTCAATCGCGATCATGGTTTCGAACTATCCCCTCTTTGGTTCCCGGTTATTAGTCATTTAACAAAAACACGCCCCCTAGCAACCGTAACCCAATCAGGGTCGAGCTTAATCATCCGTGACGATCCTGTTCCTTTAAATACGGAGACTATTGCTTCTTAAGTCACTTCTACGGAGTTTAGAATCTGGCTTGGTTCACAAGTTGATTACCTAACTCGGTAGTGGTTCTTTGGAAGATTTTCGTTTGCTTTTTCAGGTTATCGTTTTCTTTCTTACCTTTTCATAGTTTAGGTTATGGCTTGTTTTACAAGTGGATAACCTAACTTTTGAGAAGTTCTTAGTTAGATTTCGATTGCTTGTTTGAGTTTTGCGATTTATCTCACGCCTTGATGAAGCCCCTTACGAAAGTGGGCGAAACGTTGGCAGCTTCGGTTGCAAATATGACACGGTCCAAACCCGGAAGACATTCTAATGTTAGTATAGATTCCGGCCGTGGAAGCCTTCGCTATTACATTAAATATAGTGTTTGTTTTCAACACCTTCCGGTAGTTGCAGGATTTGCGATATCTGTGAATTTTTCGTAAATACGTTAATAAAGAAATGTTAAAAACAAACTTTGAAGTCAAAAAGGTATCGTTAACAAAACAAAAGTGTCAAAATTTCTTTATAAATTCTAATCGTAGTTTTCTCTACTAACAGATATCGACACTAACACTTAATTTATAGACCAAAAGTCCGAAGTGCGAGAACCTCGTGAAGACGGATGAAGCATCATACAACATTTTACCACCGAGTATTTTGTGTTAGTTTTTATTTATATTAAGTCAGAGCTTTACAAAACCTGTAAATCAAAACAAAAGATAATATAATTTAGTTAATTTTGTTTTTAAATTAAAAGTTGGTAACAATTATATCAATCAATTATACTCGCAGACTCTAATAACAATTTTTTTAATGCTGCAAAGTAATGTTTGTTTTTTTTCATAATTTTTGAATATTAGAAACAAATCATCAAATATATTTAACAGCAGAAGTCAGTTATAACATACTCTGATAAAAAATATTTTACGTTATAGCTAAGTTTATTTCTTTTACTTTCTGTTATATTTACGTTTTTTATAACAATTAGCACTATTACATTTTTTACAATTTTATTTGTATTTCTACAACAAATACAGTAAAGTACCTAGTAAAAAAAGTAAAAATTTAATAGTTTAAAATAAAATACAAACTCGTTTTTTCCAACTTGTCTTAATTTGAATTTTTTAATACGTTATATAAGTTTAAAAAACGAATTGATATTCAAATTTAATGAATCTATACACCGATTAAAGTAAAATAATTTTTTCTTTGATCGTACACTACAAAATTATTTGCTATTTATATAAGGTTAAAGCGTTTTGTACGAACATCCAAATCTCATAAAGCCCAAACAATACTGTTTTAATCTCTGCATGAATATGTAAACAAGTAAATACATGTTATCTTACATTTTTTAACTGTTTTGTGCTTTATTACTATGGCTCCACAATAAAAATTAAAGAGTTTGTTTACATAAAGGTATCTATTTAATTTTTTTTGTATAATAGCCTTTTGTTTTAAAACTTTCAATTGAATGATTCGCAAAAAATAATAACGTAAATAAAAACGAAATTAGTTGATAAACTTAAAATAAACATTGGTAGAATGTTTCACAAGAACAATAGCACCCGTATGCTCAAAAATTAGTAAATTTATCTGATAGTGGTAAAGTAATTAGAGAAGCAGATTGCGCAAATAAAGCAAAACAAACAGACAAACAAAAGAAAGCTGTATTAATTTTCTAAAAGTCTCTTCCTATTTAATATAATAAAGTTCTATTTAAGACAGGTAAATCCGAACATTTCTCATTCAAATCTTAAGCAACCACAACTGGTTGAAGCGGGCTATAGTTTAAGAACGAATATCTTAGCTTGGCCACATTCGAAATTGAACAAAGCTAAATACGTAGTTACATCTATCTTTGTTCCAATCGTGAAAATTATGATGGAACACCGTCTGACGCAATACGGATTAAGCTAGACGGCATCAAAGTGGATTTGTTCCTGGAGTTTGAGAGAGGTATTATTCAAATGCGTTTCTAACGTACCCGGAGCAGAAGTGAGTGACAACTTAATTGGTTTGATTAAGCTGCCTCACATTAAAGTACGTTAGTAACTAAAATGTTTTCTAGTGTAGCTTTTGTAAACGATTTTCTAAAGTGTCAAATATAGCAAATTCGTTGCCGAACTTTAAACTAAAAGAAAATATCGCTCGTGTGTATACAAATATATCAGTACGTTATAGTAAAAGCTTTATGAAATTTTAATGAGTTCGTGTAGATAACATTTATTACAACAACAGCTTTTAAAATACATTTGGATTATTATGTTTAAACAAAACTCTAATATAATAAACATTTTACATTTACCATAAAAATCGAAATTATTTGGGAACACAGCCAACAATGGATTAGTGTTCGAGTGGTGAACTTGCACTTACGAACAAAAGCTGCGGTTTCAAGTGGACGTCCTTTCTTAAAGTAACCCCATCTGCTAGTGCAAATTAGAAAAAGTACACTTTGCTTTCACAAATAATTTAAAATATTTTGTTCATGTCCTTGACCTATAAAAACACCAACAAATCAACTTATTAAATTCGCCTATTTTTAATAATTATTGCTGAAGTAAAAGTGAAACACAACAAAAATGTATTTGTATTTAAAACAAAAGTTTGATCGAATTTGAATAATAAATTTTATTAATCACATAAATGTCAAAGCAAACAGTATTACATCTCAATTATTATATACACGGTACGTCTAATATTTCAAAAAGTTTCGACTTTGCTTATTTTAAATTTAATTAAGACTTCGCTTTGGTCTGAAAATTAAGTAAACTGATAATTTTATGAGAAAAGTTATTAAAGTGTATCCATTAAAATTTGTAAAGCTTTGAAAATGCGCACCTGTTCAAAAGAAATTAAAAACTACTTACTAATTATTGTCAACTTATTAATTTAATATATTTGTTGTTCGTACTTACATTTCTTGCTGACTTATTTTTATTTATTTTTTTATGAATCAAAATTGTAAAAATAAATATTTACTTTTACTAAGTTTAGACGTTTTCAAATTTGGATTGTGTGTTGGATATAAGGGTAGATTGATAAAACCATAGCTAATAATGAGTCATGTCGGCCTTTGTGTAATGGGTAAATACGAAAGATTGTAAAAATGGTTTGGTCCTAAATAAACTTGTACAAGAATTAAACAAATTCTGAATAAAAACTTTGTTTGAGTAAAAGCACAAAAAGATATTTCAATTATAGACACAGTACACACAGTATCTGTACATTGAAGTATCTTATTTTGTAAATAAAATTGAATTATTTGACTCAAAGTCTTTTTCACAAAATATTATGGTTTTAATTTATTTTATTTTATACATGTTTCGACATTATAAAATGTCATCATCAGTAATTCTACAAATAGTACAAAATATTAAAAATATAACTAACAAATAATTTATAAAAAAGCATACCTATTAATATTATTAAATTGACAAATGTCAAAAATAACAAATTGAAACTATTAATAAACACACAGCCAAAATTTAAATATATAATATTCTATAACTAGTTTTAATAAAGAATTGAACATTATTAAACAACTTGCATATAATAATGGTTATCCTATTCAAATTTTAAACACTGTTATTTATAGAACTCGTTTTCGCCATTTATTTAAAAATTTGGTATATAATAAATCTAGTAGTAATGATATTTACCGTTGTATTCCTTACTTCAGTCTTTCTTGTCTTTTCCTTAAACATTTTTTTAAACAATTTAACGTTTCTATTTTTTTTTCTACAAATAATAATTTAAAGTCTTATATTGCTAATAATAAAGATCATATTTCTTCTTTAGATAAATCTGGTGTTCTTCTTGTAATTCTTCTTATGTCGACTGGAAGAAAGTTCAAAATAAGATTAAAAGAACATATTGATTTTATTAATAGAAATTTAAATACTGATATCTCTAATACCTGTTCTGCCTTTGCTAATCACATTTTATCTACTAGTCATTCTTTTTCTCCTGATCTTAATATTAAATTTCTTTATTTTTGTAATAAAAGCCATTATCTCAACAATCTTGAAATTTTAGAAATTCATCGTCTTTCTAATGATGATTCTTCTACGTGTCTCAAGGAACTTCTTGAAATAACCACTTCTCCTCTTCTTAATCTTAAATTCTAACTTTACTTTTCTATTTTTTGTATTAAAATTTATGTTTATCATTTCTGGCTGTGTGTTTATTGATAGTTTCAATTTGTTATTTTTGACATTTGTCAATTTAATAATATTAATAGGTATGCTCTTTTATAATTTATTTGTTAGCTATATTTTTAATATTTTGTACTATTTGTAGAATTACTGGCGATGACATTTTATAATGTCGAAACATGTATAAAATAAAATAAATTAAAATCATAATATTTTCTGGAAAAGACTTTGAGTTAAATAATTCAATTTTATATCTATACTCCACTTCAAGAATGGATTACTTTAACGTTATTTTGTAAATGTATTTGATTAAAATATTATTTTGTAATAACAAAAACTGTTATGACAATCTATTGTTTTCTATAAAACAAAAAAGAAGTTTGTACTCAGCGGCAAACAACACAGTACAATTTTTTTTAGTTTATTTTTACAGATCTTATTTTTAGAAACTAACGTTGTTTGTTAAATTTTAAGTACCGCCATTTTTTTTTGTTAAAATTAAATACATGAAAATAATTTAGTTTTTGTTGATTACATTATTATTTTCTAACTTAAAAACATTTTAAAAAAGGATTCTTAGTTAAATATTTATTATAGGATAAATCATTTTGAATCACGTTTTAAAATAAAGTTTCAAAAAAAAAATCTTACACCTAAACCAAGCGTTGTTTTGGTAACCTGAAAATCAAATTTAAGAATAATTTTTACTTAATTAAAAAAGGTATAAACTACATATTACCTGTAATATTTCAGTTGAGGACTATAACATATGAAACGGGTTTGATCAGTTCTCTATTCACGCTTTATCTAAAGCAGTTAAAAATAGAATACGTTAAGTCTTATTTTTAATGATTAAAAATGATTTTAATGACACGTTCAGTTATATGGTCTCAAGTCAACAAAATTAAAGTGCTTCGTACATGTTTTATGTACAAATATAAATATTTTCATATTTACAGTCATTTACAGATTTTTCTTGTTATCCCGAAGAAATAGAGAAGGATATGAGACGGAGGGGTTACAAATCACTTGAAGCTACTAGAAAACTAAAATACAAAACAAAGCAGCCACTGAACATGTTCATGTTTGTTACGTGCAAAAGTTGAAACAATGACATTTTCCGGAAATAAAGTAACATAAACCCAGTTTTGCCGGCGCTCAGTGAAGACGAGGCTGGTTATATTCAAAATTTCGTAATTGTTTTGGAAAACTCCACAGAAATTACAATGAAAAGTCAAAAATCAAAGGACGCTTAATGGACTTTTTGCCCTTGACAACCACAAGCCCGCTTCTGAAAGATAAACTCTAAATGGACTTACCTTAATTAAGTGTACCCTACTAAAATCTGAAATGAATTAAAATTTTACACAACGCGGAGGCCGACGGAATTAAAAGTTTGTTTACATTTAACTATTTAACATTTATTTAAGCAAAAATTACTCAAAACAAGAAAAATAAAACAAACAAAAAAAACTATAAATTAACGCAAAACAAAAAAAAATTAAGTAAACATGAAAGTTAAAAAAAATTACAGTAAATCAGATGATACTATAAAAACACAAAAATTTAAAAGAAATGAAACAAAAGTAAAATCATTATAAAAATTAAAAAAAACAATAGAAACTCTTAACTAACTAATGCACGGCCGTGAACGCATTAAATAAATATTAATTAAATACAAAATGAAATAAATTCATTTACTTTAAAAACAGGATAAAAATTTTAATAGTAAATTTTCCGATTAACGTCAAACAAATTTTTAACACAACGAAATTTTGTCACATATAGTTTTGACAAATATAGACAATAATTATTTATTAATTGTATTATTGATAAAATCGTTAATTTGCAACACTCATTTTTCTTAAAAACCAAGGTTTTAAGACACTTAAACGCGTAAATAAAATTCACCAACTTTAATTAATTCGTAAAAAATAAATACCTTAAATTGTCGTAATAAATCTAGGAAAAGAACTTGTAGTTGATCCTGGGTTGCCAGAAGTAATCGGAAAGAAATGTTGTGGGGTCCTCTAAAAGAACTATGTACTATGTACCAAGGCAAAAATTGGGTTGTGAAACAAACTTACTCATTAATCTACGATACGTTAATACAAAACCAAACCGGGATCCAGTGAAATTCAATAAACCGTAGTTGTTTTACGAAATAGAAAAGTTTTTCTACTTAAACGAACTATTCACTGTACTATTGTTTATGACTTCCGCCGTAATTCTTTATCTAAAGCGGGCAAATGTTCCACCCGACAAAGTACATTTTTCGAACGACTGTCAACTAAGTAACTTCTAACTCCCTTCTCAAACCAGAATCACTTATGTATATATCAACCCAATCGGCTACCATGTCCACAATGGCTGTTTTTGAAACTCTATGAAAGAAAACCATACCACCAAGAAGTGCAAAGAGGATGCAAGCAGATTAATTAACCTCACAAAAGTAATGTTGGGCAACGGCCCTTGCTTCTGTGAACTGTCGAATTGACAAAACATTGTATTTTACTACTGTCACAAAGATTAAACTGTCTAATAAACAAAAAGAATGCTTTTATTCCTACATAATTTAATCGAACTCACACAAAGAAAATAAGTACGACTGTACTGAAAATGTACTTTAAAGAGAGAATCTTTAAACAAACTTAAAATAAACAAACTGCCACAATATATATATAAGTACAATTATATCTCAGAAGGGAAACATAAATTACAACTAAAATTATTACAAAACAAAAAATACGGATGATTCAACAGCTTAATAATTGTGAAATAAATGAACGCAAAGTTTTATTCACAACTTTGAATTATAAAGTTGAATTTAAAAACGTAAAGTAATTTATTAAAATCAATCTGAAATCAATACAACAATTCCAAAATACATAAAATGACTAACGTCAATACAAATACCGGGTCTTTCACGAAAGTAATCGAACAGCCTCAAACGACGGTTACATGCTGTCATTCGTAAATGACGAAGATGTCAATAAAATCTTTGGCACTACGGACATCATGTGTACCGCAGTGCAAACGATTCCAACCTTATGGTCATACCCAAAAATACTGTGCTAAATGTATTAAGTAGGCTGAAAGACATAGCACAGCAGAATGTAAAAACCCAAAAAAAGTAAAACCAAAGTGTGTTCATTGTGAAGAAGCACCCAGCTAACTATCGCGGGTGTATAATTGCAAAAAAAATGCAAAAAATTAAGGACCAACAGCTCAAGAAACAGAACCCAAACCACCTCAAAGATCTACTCAACTTAAAACAAATACAAATGCAGCTCTAGCGCAGCAAGGAAGCAGATCTAAGAGCAAGATTTATAGTCAAGTAGTGACCGGCAAAAAAAATAAGCATAGAACAAGTCAATCGAATTCATGCAGTGACAAGACGTTTTAACAAGTACTCGAAAGTTAAATAAAATTGATGAAAGTATTTTCAAATTAGAACATCGCGCACAAGGAGCAATTCCTAAATCTAAAAATTGATAATTAGTTAGCAATATTAAAATGGAATGCTAATGGGCTTGATGTATGTCACATATCTGAGACTCGTTTCACGAGAGAGTCATACATCAAATTTAAAGAGTCACACAATCCACCCGGACAATACAACAAGAGAGGAAAGTGCAATTATCATAAAAGAATTCATCTTACATCATAAGCGGGTTACAAAACAGAAGAAATACAGGCTACATCTGTCAACATTAAAACAAGAATATATAAATTAACAATCACGGTAGTAAACTGCCCACCGAAACATGGTATAAAAGACTAACAATATGTAGACTTTTACAATAGACAACGAAATAGATTAATCATCGGAGGTGACCTTAATGCAAAGCACACACACTAGGGATCTAGACTAACTACAACTAAATGTAAAGAACTTTTAGCAGCATCTAATCAGATTAAATGCAAAGTGTAACCAGGAATATCTCAACAAATTTTCTCCAAGTTGAAGAAAAATGGGATATGGACTCAGATGATTCTCTAATACTGCTTACATTAAGCGATGGTGTAATCCAAAAAAAAACAAAAGAACAGATTAGAAAAATTTACAAGTTCAGCTTGTGGGACAATTAAATCTTTTGGTTAAAGTTAGAACAAAAGAGCAACAAGATGACATAAATATAAAAACATACAACAAGCAGCATGAGATAACGTAAATGAGTAAGATCACGTCAAGTGGACCCTCTATTTTCCACTTGATCATAAAAATTAAGTCCATGTACTTTTTTCATAAGTAGTTGCCATGAAAAATTGATCCCCCAAACGATTTTTAAAAATTTTAATTTAAACAATAATTTTTTTTACAATGAAAATTTTAGGTACTTTTAATTAAAAAATAAATTTTAAATGAACCGTTAAAGATAAAGTAATGAAATTTTTAGGATTTATCGTCAACTATTTATATTTTAATAATATATTAACAACTAAAAGTTATTTGTTTATTATCATGTTGTTAATTAACTTTTAAGTAAACAAATGAAAATTTCAATGATTTCTCGTTAAAAATATGAAGTTTTTTTTTATTAGTTAAATGCGTTATTTATTTAAGTTTAAGATTCCGGAAGAAAATTTCACTGCTCGCGATTAGTTTAAACAATATAAATTTATCTATCACGACGCGCCGGGCGTCAAGCGCTGTCAGAACACCAGGCGGCCGAGCGTCAGACTACATTGCAGCTTCGGTTAATTATAATTATAAATAACAATTAAGAATGTAATCTTTAAACGAATTTTATTATTATTATTATCAATATTATAACTGAAACGCATGAATTAATTCTCTGTTATTAAACAAAAACAAGAAAAACGAACTAGTAATTAAATATATTAAAATTTCTGAACTCTCATTAATCTTTATTTAATTTTTTTTTAAACTTATATAAATAATGCAATTAAATCATTTTTTATCATTACATTAAACAGCGAAAATAAATAAATAATCAATTAAATTTCAAACTTTACGACCACGGGAATGCATTTCAGCTGGAAAAAGCGGAATACACAATGTATGTGTATGAAAATTCACCAAAATGTAAAATTACAATTACACGGACTGAAGTGTCCAGAAGTTGACTCGTCATTAAAAAATTTAAATTATTGACGGACGGATTTTGTAGTGATTTCAGAGAAAGTCATGACGCAAGTTCGGTACATCTCTTTAATACAAAACTGATTGCGTTTAAAAGAAATAAATTTGGCGCCGCAAATGTTAAAAAAATTAAATACTTTTCCGATGGAGCACCTTCGCAATATAAAAATAAATATAACTTTGCCAACTTAATAAATCACACAAATGATTTTGTAGTTAAAGTAGAGTGGAATTTTTTCGCTAAATCTTATGGTAAAGGAGCGTGTGACGGCTTAGCAGGAATTGTCAAAAGACAGGCTTATCGTGCTAGCCTTTAACGTGACCATAATAATCACATAACGACACCACGTTCTTTTTTCCAATGGGCGGAAAATTCATTTAAAAAAGTTAATTTTGTTTTCTGTGACCAGAACGATCGCGATTTACACGAAGAAAAGTACAAACAACGATTCGAACGGGCAGTGACGATAAAAAATATTCGTCAATTCCATTATTACAAACAGTTGGATGATGTCTCACTGCAATGTAAGCTTGTGCCGGAAGATGAAAAAGTTTTTACAAATAGTTTAAAAATAATATAAAGATAACGAGAGTTCACAAATTTTAATATATTTAGTTAATAGTTCGTTTTTCTTGTTTTTGTTTAATAACAGAATTAATTGATGTGTTTCAGTTATAATATTGATAAAATTCGTTCGAAGATTACATTCTTAATTGTTATTTATAATTATAAATTAAATTAACCGAAGCTGCAATGTAGTCTGACGCTCGGCCGCTTGGTGTTCTGACAGCGCTTGACGCCCGGCGCGCCGTGATAAATAAATTTATATTGTTTAAACTAATCGCGAGCAGTGAAATTTTCTTCCGGAATCTTAAACTTAAATAAATAACGCATTTAACTAATAAAAAAAAACTTCATATTTTTACCGAGAAATCATTGAAATTTTCATTTGTTTACTTAAAAGTTAATTAACAATATGATAATAAACAAATAACTTTTAGTTGTTAATATATTATTAAAATATAAATAGTTGACGATAAATCCTAAAAATTTCATTACTTTATCTTTAACGGTTGATTTAAAAATTTTTTTTTAATTAAAAGTACCTAAAATTTTCATTGTAAAAAAAATTATTGTTTAAATTAAAATTTTTAAAAATCGTTTGGGGGATCAATTTTTCATGGCAACTACTTATGAAAAAAGTACATGGACTTAATTTTTATAATCAAGTAGAAAATAGAGGGTCCCCTTGACGTGATCTTACTCAAATAGAAATTAGAAACCTTATGACAGAGGAACACTTTGTTAATTAATTTAACAAGCCAGAGAAAATCAAACACCTTAAGGACGCTCTTAATTAAAAATTTTTTTTTAATTAAAAATTAATAAGACCACAGAAGAAAAAGGAGAAGCAAGCTGAGGTTGCTGCGGAAATACCGTCAGAAACATATGCTTACTTACCCTACGTTTCCGGAGCCACTGACAGACTAAAGAGGGTTCTAGGAAAAAAGAACATCACTACAAGTTATAACACAGTGAAGAAAATAGATTAGCTCATACTACCTAACAAAGATTCGAGACTACACACCAAGGGTATATATAAGTTAGAGTGTAGGTGCGGCAAGAGTTGCATCGGCTGAACAGAAAGGAGCATTCAGTGGAAGGTTAAAGAACATCAACAAAACGCTCAACTCAGACGCACTGACAAATCTGCAGTAACGGAACGTCTACATGAGAATGGAGATAACCGGATTGATTGCGGGAACGTAAAGGTATTAGCAAGAAGCAGACACTATTACCAGCGAATAATACTCTGTCCAATGGAAATAATAAAAAATCCTAACAACTTTAAGCGTGAGGATGGATACAGAATAAGCAACACATAGAGATCTACGCTGCGTAAAAAACATACAAGAAGTCACCAGACGTCTATGAAGGCATTCGACAGACCAGAACGGACACAGATCAGCAAAACGAAGCCGAAAAACGGTATATAACGAGGAACGCAAGACGAAAACATCAGTCTTTAGAAATCTTCTGAAGAAGCTGACAGCATGATCAGCAAAACGCTAAGTAAAAATTTTCTGACGCGGCTACACAGGAAAAACAGTGCTCCATTGAACAACGGCCGTGAAAGCTTGCGTTCTACTAATTTCATACCATGTTGGTAGGTGAATCTAGATACAAATTTTCTACTTTTTTAATCCGGATGTTCAGTTAAATACTTAACTAACATCTTTCTTTGTTCTGTAGTTATTGGCAAGTTTCTTTTTATTTTTTGAGATGATATTTGGGACATACTTGTCACAAAAAAGTTGTGAAACTTTTACTAATGGTTTCTTTGTTTTATAAATGTTGCTAAATTGTTCTTTTAGCAATATTCTTCGAATAATCATCCACGAACTAGTTAAATAAACGAATGATTAAAAACATAACAGTGAAGCGTTCGAAAAATTATTCTCAAGTTTAAGAACCTTCTCGAAGTTGTTATCCATTTTCCAGAACGTTCACCGAAAGTTGTGGAACATTTGCGAACGTTTTGCCAAAATGTATAAAAGCGGTGCAAAGAAATCATAGGTCAGTTATACCATCAACTCGAAGACGGCAGTGTTAAAAAAATTATTCAAGTTTAAATAAATAATTAACGCGTGTGTTTTAGATAAATATATGGAATATAATGTACGTGACTTTAAAGTAAACAAATGTAAGTGTTTAGATAAACAGAAATTATCCGCGGACTTTATCTTTTGGTGAGTGTACTATATAAATTAGCGTGTTTGTATTAAATATCTTTAGATTTAATTAATTCGGTTAGTTATAAACGTGTACATATTCTTAGTATAAATAATATAGTTTTAATAATCGTTACATTGGTGTCAGGTGTAGGGAATCGAATCGAATAAATAAGTAATTGTTTAGCTGGCGATTTTAGTGTAAATATCATTAAGTAATATAATATTATTTTTTTTTATTTATCTTTATTATTTGATTTTTTATGATATGTTACAATTTTAGTATTTGTAATAGTTTTTAAAGCACTGTCTCTTTTTGCAAAACTATTGAGTTTTTGTCTGCATTTTTATAGGTCGTTATATGCCAGTTTATAACGTATACCTAACTGTCAATGTATCCATTGGTTAAAGTTTTATTACAGTGATTATTCGTTTTGCGTTGTTACCAAACATACTCATTTTTTATTAAATAAAATATTTGTTTGAATTACTTTTGTATTGAGAAATGTATGCAGTAATTATCAATTATATATAAGTTATAATTATTAAAATGATACTTCATATTTTATAATATTTTTTAATTGTTTTTACGCTGTTGTTCATACAAACAAAATCAAAATAAATGCCTCATTTACGTGGCTAATTTTAATTAGATACGGAAATAAATTGGTACGTTTTAAACAATGATTCGAAATTTGATCATTTTAAAGTATTATATTATAAGAAGAAAAAAATACTTCATTAACCAAGTTGCTTACGCTCATTAGAGCAATTAAAACAAAATAACAGTTTATAATATTATTAAATTTTTAAGATATCTAAATGAAATATTCGAATTTAAAATTTACTTTAAATATTATGTTACAGTTTGCTGCCGCTTCAATTAAAAATAATTGGTTCCTAAAAATATGAATTCTTAGAATTGATATAATTGGTATAGCTGTGGTAGTCATTTTTTATATACAAATCTTGCATTTGGTGTAACTAGTACAAATTTGTTTTCACAAAACAAAAAATAACAATTTAAAATGTATATTTTTCCACAATTTATGGTCTTTGAAAGTTGTGATTAACTTAATTAGTATCACTAAATATTAGTGTATGTTAGATAGATCAACAGTTGAGAACAACAAAGCTCTTAAATCCTACAAACAACATTGTAGTACTAAGCGGATTAGAAATAAAGAAATTTTTAAGGCAATTGTAGCTTGTTGTATAATACATAAACCTTGAAGTATGCAATTATTTTTATATTTATAACCTTTTTTAAGTTTATTTATTACTGTAGAAACATAATAGCAAATAATTCTGTAAGCGTTCATTAAAAATATTTTTATTTAAATGTGTTATTTATTTTAGTAAATATTTACTTTAAAGGAATGAAAATTACTGTTCAAAATTAGAACGGATAACATATTGTTATTTAATAATTTTAATTAATACTGTCTTGTTTACACAACTGAATCAATATAAATAATATTCAATATCAATTAAACAAAGTCAATAAGAGACAACTAGTTAATACACCCGGTATTGTAAATTTGTGTAATTACCTACAAACTAAGCAAAAGTAATTAATAATTATATAAAAAACATTTTTGTTTATTTTTGACCGCTTCCTTTGTAATAACTAAAAAATACAAAAATTCAAATGTGTGTAATCTTTACGCTCGATTGAAGTAAAGCTTCGTGCTCGTTTGTGTCAGATATTACTAAAAAGATTAAATTTAAATTAAAATGAATATTCTAGATTTACTTGTCTTGTCTATAATGTGATTGTGTTAAAAATAGATATAAACAAATTTACAAAAAGAATTAAAAAAATAATAGTTTAAAAAAAAACTAAGAAAACACGCTTTTATAAATAACCGAACTAAAAAGAAGAAAATAATTTATAATTACAAACAAAATTATTAAATTCAGAGCAATAATATATAATTATAAACAAAATCACTAAATTCAGAGTTAAAAGCGTGGGGTGCATCCGGATACTCGGTAGTCTTTCGCGCCAAGTATCTGTTATTTCTTTTTTTTTTGTAATTAATTATATCAATGATTATTTTAACATGTATTCAGTTCGACTATTGCTGTCAATTTGTCATTTGACTGATATACATAATACTGTCACTAAACACGACGTTTGAATACATACGTGACGAGATATTCTACAGCTGCACTGTTTTTGTTAAATCTAATAATTTTTTTGTAAAGATCAGAGGTTTTTTTTTATATTTTGTGTTCACAGAAATAAATTTATCATTGTTTGTAACAATAGTTTAACGTGTACTTGGCGAGACATTATACAGTGAAACTGTTATTTGTAGGATTTTTCTATATTTTCATAACTCTCCCCTTATTGATAGCTGCCTTTAGAATAATTGTAACAATGATTATAGATGCACCCCACGCTTTTAACTCTGAATTTAGTGATTTTGTTTATAATTATATATTATTGCTCTGAATTTAATAAATTTGTTTGTAATTATGAATTATTTTCTTCTTTTTAGTTCGGTTATTTATAAAAGCGTGTTTTTTTATTTTTTTTTTAAACTATTATTTATTTTCTATTTTTTAGTTCGGGTACCTATAAAAGCGTGTTTTTTCAATTTTCTAAGCTATCAGTTATTTTCCGTATTTTAATTCGATTTATCAATAATCAATTTTTGCGGACATGTGATTATGAAATATCTTACGAACTAAAAACGTATTGGAAACAGTAGTTATCGACAGTAAGACCTTATTTCTCGGGGAAGGAACCTGAGAAACAGCTATCACATCCAAGGCAGGCAGCGGGCGCGCAAATTACCTGCTCCGACACGAAGAATGAAATAGTCTTAGGCTTTGTCGAGATGCACGCCTGCGCAGTTCACGCGCTCTGTCTTTGTCACTCTCATGCAGATGATCCCTTAAGAAATCAATTAATCCTGACGATCCTAATTAGGATAATAAAAACTTTTTAATGAATTATTGCATTGTCATCGGTCCGTGAAACGCATGCAAAGTTTCAAGTTAATCAAACACCTGGAAACCGCTGAAAATTAAGCTCAAAGATTCCGTTACATACATACATACATACATACATCCCGAACTAATAAAAGCGTGTTAAAAAAGTATAATATCTCTGCCACCATTTTCTCGATTTTTAAGTGAAACAATAAGCTCATATTGACGTTATAATTTTACTTTTGTTTTTGACAGTAGAAACGAGTTTTTTGTAAAGCAAATGTTACAAAAACACTAAAAATATATAATAAGAATTATTTAAAATTTATAAACAATGTTCAGTATGTTGTCTTTTAGCTTCGATACTCGTCTTATTCTCGTCTCGTTTGTTGTCATCTAGTTGCTCTCAAAATTGATTCAAAATATCAAAATAACGTTCTGCGTTTATAGAATTGTAAGAAAATATTTGAAAATATTCTTCTTTTTAACATTGCTATCCATACACCAACATTGAAAAGTTGTAATTGTAACTTTTACAAAAGTATGTAGATTTTTGATTGCGCAAGTGCGATATTTTTTTACAAATCCACTTAAATGAACACGCAAAAAAATTAAATTCAACAATTTATCGTTATTTAAATGTTTATCAAACTATTTACAAAACCCTGCAAGAAGTTAAAAGCACGTAATTCTTTTTAAACTGCAACTTTGTCATTTTTTATTGTTTTGTGGCTAGTTCTTAGTAAAAATCCTAAAAATCAAATGCTTATAAAATAAAAATTGAACTTAGAACGACTTTATACCTGTTTCCGCAGATAATTTTGTTACAAATTTATTTAAATTTGTTTGATGCAATTACAAATGTCTTTAACAGGTGCTGTGAGTATTGTAAGTTTTCTTGTGTAGTTGACCTTCGAAATGCAATTCTTATTTAAAAACGATGAATTAAAACTTGTTTATGTCGTCGGTAAGTATCGTTATTAAAGTTTGCTTTTGGGAAATGTTGAATAAATTGATCTATATAACTTTAAACAGAATACAACAAAGTTTGATTAGGATTTTAAAATGCGTCATTACAATAAAGGTGTTTTCTTTAGGAGCCTGTTTATTCTAAATTTTACAAGGACTTTATCCATCTTTTTGCAGATCTGCCTTTTCATCGTTTTCCTACTGGTGATTTGTCTCTTGCAACTCTTAAAATCCGGTTTCTCTACTTGTTGAGATGTAACTATCTATTCTTGTCTTCTCGTCTTTTTTTTATTCACTTATTGGCTGAATCTTTAGTTCTTTTTTTATTTGTTGGCCGAGTATTTGGTCTTATATAGTCCTACTTATTGTTCTTTTTAGTGCGGTAATTTCTTTAGCCCCTAATATCTGCTTAATTTTTTTAGTGTCTACGCTGCATACGTAAGAACTCGTGGCACAACGGATTTGTAGACTTTTGCTTTGGCCTCCTGATTCATATAGTTATTTTTTCAGATAATTCTGTTCAACGCTTCCGATACTTTAGCCGTTTTTATTGCCTGATGTTTTACTCGATGCTTAACAACACCATAACTTGTGGTATTTATTCCAAGGTAATTGAAAGTAGAGACCTGCTCAATAATTTTATCATTAATTTCTAGTTTACGCCTCAGAGGTTTTTACAAAATGTATTTGGTTTTCTTTGAGGTTATTTTTATTTTGTACTTGTTGCGAGCCTGTGTCGTTGTAATCCTATGTCATTGGTATAACAAATTGTATTAATTTCTGCATCTTGCAATCTGTATCCTCTTTCGGTTTTTATTTCTTCAGTTATCTCGTTCATCATAAAATTAATTTTTTTTAATATAAAAATAAAAAAGTGACAAAACTTATAAAAGACCATGATCAGTAAAATATAATGACAGAGCTAATTAACTAATCATAATAAGTGTCTATAGAGATGGAAACGTTGAACGCTGATTTTATACCCGCGTAATTCAAATAAATTTTAAAAACCCGCGAGCTAAAATCACAATGTATTATACTTATTTGAATTACGCGGGTATAAAATCAGCTTTCAACGTTTTTATCTTTATAGTCATTTACTTACTTATAAATGACACTTTGAGAATGTTATTAAAGAGTAGCACTACCAATCTAAAGTAATGTTGATGTAAGCGTTATAGATCACGTGACAAACGGGTACAAGTATAGCAGCAATTTTCAATATATTACAGTTGGTTACCGTAATCAGCATTTGCCAACTTTCTAATTTTAAATTTAAAAACACAGATTGGCATTATTATTCTGATGACATTAAACTAAAATTAATACGTTGATTTGACAGCTAGTACATACTACCAACTTTATGTATTACAGTCACACAAAAACAATTGTTATAATATAAAAATAATCACTGTATCGTTTTTTAAATTTTGTTGATACATACACATATTGCTCTCTGCAAGATGGCGTTGGACTTTTACATACAAACCTTTTTCAATTTAAACATATGTTAAGTTTGCTTTGTGTGTTTGTAGAAACGACATCATAGTATTTGAGTATTGTTAAGTCCTATGATAACAAAACAAGTGTCTATTGATCTCTGCTTGCGGTTTTCTCAATTACACAAACTAGTTTTTACGTTTTTGTTATTACAAATAGCTGCATAGAAGTAAATTAAGTAACGTACGAACGTTTAAAGTTTTCAGTTAGTGTATTGCGCATAAATTAGAGTAACGTGAGGCACAGTAAAACTAAGAACTTTAAATCCGTAATATCTTAAACACTATGTTAAGCACGATGGTGGTTTGTATTTAATAGTTAGACACTTACCCAGGTAATCAATATTTAAACAAAACTAGATTCTAGGGTAAGTGTCAGTGATCAAACAAGTTTTACGTTAAATAATCATCCGACAAGGACCAATGTCAGAGAGAGATTTAATGTGTGTATATAAAGAGTTAAAAGTATTTTATAAATATGTAATTATTACTGATCCCTACACAGCCCCATGTAGGTAAATTGTAGCTTGGATAGTCAGTAGTACAGTAGATACAATTTAAAAGGTATCAGTACAGCCTCATGCAGGTAGTTATGTTTTGTTCCACTCATGCGTTAAACTGTAGTAGTTGAGACAATCAAAATACGGTTGTAAAATGACTGCTGGTTTATTAACTTAATTTACGAGTATTTATACACATAAAATGCTTATCCTACATTATAAAATATCTGCGTATATCACAATACGTGTTATGCCATTGTAAAAAATTTGCTAATACACATTATAACATTGTAAGGAATGTGTTTATCGGATTACATCACAATGATAACAAGACTGGATAAAGTTAATAACCAGAATATCAGAGGAAGGATGGGGGATAACATTAAATATTCTTGACACTATCGAAGGTAAACGTTTAAATTGGTACGGACACCTAAGGAGAATGCCGGAAGAGAGATGGCCATTAAAAATATGGAATTGGCAACCACCACGTCGCAGAAAGAGAGGAAGGCCTCGACTCTCTTGGAATGATGGAGTATATCAAGCAATGCAAGATAGGTACATGCAGGAGGAAGATTGGCAAGATAGAAGACGATGGAAGCTTGGATGCGAGAGACGCCGCATGGTGTAGTTCCACTCGCAATTAAAAAAAATTAATCACAATGATATTATCAAATTTGCAATTATGTGTTTTATTTTAAATCTAATTTATGTTTGTAGTTCAAACACACTATAACGGATAGAAAGACAAAACCAGATGTATCCCATTAAGCGGACTAATTACAACTTACCAGTGTTTCAATGTTTTATCCTTCCACATGTTTGTAATACTTTTACTTAAAGAAAAGTGTTGCATGTGTTTCAGTGCACCCCACTTGTAGGGTACATTAAAACTTAAGCAAAAATATGCTGTTTATGGAAGTAATATCTTCTGGGTGTTGACATGTTATCCTGTTAAAACTTAACTTTTTGGTGCTCATACTTTCAGTTTTTTTAGTAAATTTTCTGAAGACTGTTGTTGTTTTCTGTTTCTGGTTATATACCTGTGCGTTGCTATGCGACAAAAAACGCAACAGTTGTAATGCATAGGACAAAGTACAGTAAAATGATAGAAACACTGCTAGAATTAGAACACTGTATTAAGATGACCAAAGATCTAACAACAAAATTTGAAGGTCAAACTAGAAAAACCACCTACACCAAAAAAAAATCAAAAACATTTGCTACCGTCGGATACAAATCTACCTTGTTTATACGGATTACACATGATTCATAAACAAGACCTGCTTAGACCAATTGTCATCATTTGTAAATCGCCTACCTACAAACTTGAAAAACACCTGGTCAAAAAACTGCAACAAAATGTAGTATCGAAAAACAGCGACGTAAAGAACAGTTTGTAGAACTACTACAACGACACTAAAAAGCAAGCAAACCATCTAGTAAATTTCGACATTGTTTTACTTTTTAATAACGTAGTTGAAAAAACATTACGACTTATCAGATAACGAAAATACTAAGTGAATACTTAAGTACAACGTACTTTTTGTAAAGTGAAAAATTTTACGAACAGAAAAGTGGCGTCATAATGGGTTCTTTGTTATTACCAGTGATTCTCGATATTTTTAAGCAGATATTTATAATACGGCCTCATAGAATACTCTGTAACAACTCCTAAACCATATAAACGGACAACACGTATACATCAGTAACAATTGAAGATGAAAAAGATGATTGACTACTTTTTCTAGATGTTGAGACAAGCTTATAGGTCTTACGAACCTTGCATGACCAACTCACACAGTCGGAGATAGGGAAGGTTCAAATAAATAAGAGTTAAAGGTCCTTGTTACACTGGTTGTCGTGTAACCAACAATAAGAAAGATGTGTTACTATAAAGGAAAGATAAAATATGTAAAACAACTTTAATTTAATAACGTAGATTATTAACAACGAGTCTCAGAAATTTTGTAGTACAATCTAAATCCATAAATGCCGGAAGTATCGGCAACACACAATACATAAGTTTACACGATAGCAAAGAAAAATTACATGCCAAATAACTATCGTTCACAGCATGCGATAATACAAAATAATTACTGAAAAGACCTAAATGGTATTGAAACAGCTATGTTAATTGCGTAAGTTAAAACAAGCAAAATTCCGTGCGTGACTTTTGTAACAGCGAAAAAGTAACTAAATAAAACTTACCCACAATCCAGTACCTGCTTCCTCGAAGAAAACGTTTTCCTCGTTGAGTCAGCCGGAATAAATTTGAATAGCAAATCGTGTCAACACAATGACTCACGAAAGCAAAAATGTACAAAATTGTTAATTAATACTAAAAGAAATTACACATAAGAACCCGATTATCGAATGCTGTTGCACACATTAGGTGAAAGTTAGTTTTGCATTTGCCTGACGCATAAGAAGTAGAACCTCGAAGTAAAGTTCTTGTCGAGACTTCGTTTTTAGTTTTAACGTAGGCCTTCCAGAGTTATACTCGTCTCATAAAGGTATTTGTCGATATTAACCCCTCATCGATCAATAATGCATCAAAACATACAGCCAAAAACGTGGCGGGACGTGCTTAGACGTGCTATCAAATTAAAAAGGAAATTACCAAAGAATTCTAAAAACTAATAGGAAGAGCTTAACCTGTGATGAATAATTAAAATTTTATTTCCATTAACGCCGATGTTATAAGATTTATCAAGTTAACCTCATCACAAGCACGAGTATAAGTCGTTGACGGTTTGACGTCTTGACAGGGAATGAAATAAAACTAAGCTCGGCAGAGGGCGTCAAAAATAGAAATCTAACTTAAAAGTAATAAATGTACTAGTAAAACGCACAGATTGCAAGCTATGTCACACTGTATACAGAAAATAACTCATACAAGCAGATATCTACATGATACATAACATCACCCACAACAAAAAACATCACTTAACACAATTCTACAACAGGCAGAGAATATTAGTGATTCAGAAAATCGACCAGAAGAGATTCTTCGGGTAACTCACGGGCTGCTGGCAAGGAATGCATATAAATCTAAAAAAATTAAAAAAAAGCAAGTACCACAAAGAAGAACTAATTACAATTTGCCTACCTAACTTACATTGTCAGAGTGACTGATAAATAGAAGAAAGTGCTGGACAGGAGGAAAATTAAAGTAAGATGCAAGACGATCAAGAAAGTAAAACTACTTGTATCTAGAAATAAAGGCCGACTACTAGAACTACGAACCAAAGGAATCTACAAATTTCAGTGTAGTTGTGGAAAGTCATATATAGAAAAAACTAGATGCAGTATACAGTATAGAATAAAAGAACATTGGAGAGCTGCACAACAGGGTACATTGAAAAATCATCAGTTGCAGAACGCTTGCACTAACAAGAAGAACATACAATTAGCTATGATAAGGTTAATATACTTACAATAAGAATAAAACGTTGTTATCAACCAATAGTGAGAGAACCGCTGCAAATAATGAAGAACAGCAAAAACTTTAACAAAGAGGATGGCTCAACGCTTGCACACTGCCTATAGAGAAAGTATTTAAAAACATGACTACTACAAACACATTCCAACCTGTTCTATTAGACACGGTCCAACAAACACAATTGAGCACGTTTCAATCAACAACTGACACGGGGCATAGCGCACAGGTACATAACCTAGAGCAGAAAACAACTACAATAGCATTTTGAAATATTCTGAAAAAGCTGACAGTATGGCCTGCAAAACGTCAAGACAACACGGCAACACGCGGAAGACTGGACAACGGTCTAAAAAGTAATAACCTGTCGATTAACATAAATACAGACAGGCAATGCATTGCATTATTTACAAAATTTGCTTCCTTTATTTTTATGGAAGTTTGATTTCTAGATGTGCATTGTTTCACGTTCACTGAAAACATTTTTTGTTGTTTTTTTTCTCATTTCTCTTCTGAGCAATCGCACTTTTCTCAGGCATTGCAGTTGTGATTTCTTTTATTCGACATATTTGTTTCTTTTGAGGTTACCAGCTTTGAAGTAGTTTGAAAATCTTTGCACAGCAGAAGGCGGTGTTTCATGTGTAGTTATGTGTTGCTGTAGGAGAAGCAGTATTTTCTGGTTGGTTGGTAACTGTTCTATGAAAATCGGACATAATAATGTTTATTGGTGTCATAGCTTTGTGATGTGCATCACTCACGTAGGCAGCTACTTTGTAAATGGTAAGGGTTTTTCTAGATTCAATATAAATCAACTATTAATCGCTGCGTTGCAACACGTTTTAAACGGCTTCCAGGTTGCCATATTCAAGGGTTGTAGTACTATGAGGCGGGAATGCCACAACGGTGGTCAAATCTAACACTTCAATTGACTTTTGTAATTATTATAAAACAGCAATGTTAGAGACTGTATTAAGTTGTTAGAATAAAATGCAGCATTACTTTTACAAATAAATCACTAGTTATCTGAAATTGTTACACAGATATAGAGTACCTAGCAAGGCTTTTTGCAACGTATGGTCTTTGAAGTGGATTTTAGCGAGTACCATTGAAGAAGAAATGTATTATCACTAGCAAACGCAATGCAGAATGTAGTAATAACGTTTCTTTTTTTTCGCTTATGCATTTGCCAACTTATTTAATAAGTTTTTGTAGAATTTCTTTTGAAGACTTTGTTACGATGGTTTGCAACAACAAAAAAAGGCAAGGGAGTAGCAGGATTTGTGATGCTAAATTATAGATTAAAACTGAAAAAGGCGCTAATTCGATAAAAGATTAAATTAGGGAGATATCGTCTAACTCTACCCGTAGCTGGAAAAGAACAGACAACACGACAGAAGTAATAACACAGAATATATATTTATTGTATCACAAAAGTAGTTGACGAGGACGAAGACAGTGCATAAGTATAGTTATATAAACGTTGCAAACAATATTACATGGGTTGATATCACAGGTCAAATATAACTTACGCCCTTTGTCTAGGCAACACGTCGCACATCAACGTGCTCTAATCAATCTAATTTTTACATTTAACGAAGGAATGACTTTACTTATTAAGTTAAATTTCAAGAATACGAAAAAGTATCAAGAATCAAAGCGCACCCAATAAGTATATGACACACAAAAAAAAAGTTTAACATTAATTGTTATTGCAACCTAGTATGTACGTGTGGCCATTCCAATAATCGACATGACCAACAAAGTAGAAAATGCAACACTTACAATTGCGTATTATCCATTAAGGGATTAGCTAATTTCGTACCAGTCTGACCTAAAACGTAATATGTAATTTGACACAAGCGTACATACTGTGTTAGCACAAGTAATTTGATGTAATGCATACAATATTTGACGTAAATGAATGCGCCGAGCTTTCCTCTATTTAACTTCGCACTCGTGGAAGTATTTTTTCGCATAAAGTGGTGCACAACCTCTTAGCCTTCAGGGACCTGACGTCATGGAAATTTTTCGTTAAACAGGTGTTACCAACGTCACTGATAAGATTACAGGTGGAAGGATCGGACCCGCTAAAGAATTAATTTAAGCCTTCAATACAAAAAAACGTTATAAAATCACATATCCGAAAATAAGCTTTCACTCAACACTACGCAAAATTTGCCCACATATTCATGTAGAGTGGCGTAAACCAATTTAATAATGAAAGCCTTGTTGGGCCAGAGAGACCGCCAAGAACGGTCAGTATTTTACAAAACTTTAGCAGGAGATAAGTTTGTTTTGACAGCCGGCTACAAAGAAAAAGATAGGGCATGTCGAGGGACAAATTTTATATTTGAAGAAATATATACTCGAAAATTGAACTACCAACTTTTGCACTGTTGTTGCGGTTTTGTCCAAATTATATATCCTCGTTTTATTTGCAAACATTAGGAACTTATTAAATGTAGCAGCTTTTGATAAACTGCCTTCTTTTGGTGTTTGAAAGCTCAAAGCTGAACCACAACTGGTTATGTTCTCGTTGTCGTATTTCTCTAGATGTGTTTTATTAACTGTCGCCATTATCTGTTTTAAGTGTAATCTATACAAATTTTTTGTGCAGCTTAAAATATACGTGCACAAGGCTCGTCTTGTTTCTTAATGAAGATTTGTTTGCCTTCGTACTTACGCGGCGTTTGAATGGAGAATTGACTCTATTTGGAAGCAGTCTTCAGTTTTAATATGTAACAGAACAGTGTACAAAAACTGACACTTGCCTGTATTGCAGTTTGTTGTAAACTTTTTGTATAAGTTGTAATGCATTTTTTCGTCAGAAATTTATTTTTGGTCGCCGCTACGGTATGCCCGGTTGCTTTACGTCATTATTGCTGACATAAAATTAGAGTGTAGTTATTAGTCACCACTTCTCATTCTTGATAACGCAAATTTTAAACGTCACAAATGTTCCAAATGTTGTGAGTGATTCGTTGTGCTTTTTGTTTTACTGTGATCCAGATTTTCCTACCTAGTTTTTTTATAAAATTCTATGAATAATACATTTGTAGCTGCGTCAAATTTGTTTGTATTTTTATATTTGAAATGAAAATTATCAGTAAATGTATTTGATAAAAGTTATTTACGTTGTTTATTTTTTTCAGGTTGTTAACTTGCAAGAATTGTCATTTTGGTAAGTGTTTTTATATACTATTCTAAACTAATGATTACAAAATTTGTAGCCTGTATTTAGTAATGGAAAATACACGTAGAAAATATTTTTAACACGTGTAGTTGTAGAAAAAACGTAGATAATGTAGATTATGTAGATAATCACTTATAAAATGTAGATTATGTAGATAATCACGTATAAAATGTAGAAAAAACCACATATTTAGAAACCCCACTTGGCAACAACTGTTACATTTTCACATAAAAGTGATTCTATTTTTTAGTAAAGACCTAGACAACCACGAACCCGTTATTTTTACTTAAATTGAAATCAGTGTCATACTTTTTTCCGTATTCTGTTTGTATTTTATACATCAAATGTATTCTGTAGAATTTTATCATTTTCTATGTGTAGAGAATGCATTTTTCTACATGATGTAGAATAAGCGTTTATCACTGCCTAAATTTTTATAATTAAACAAAATTAATTTGTGTTAGTATTTTTTATAGCTATAACAGTCATATGAACTTTTTATAAAATAGTGACACAAAAATAAATGTAAATATTAGTATAACAGCAACAATTCAATGAAAATTATACTTTTAGATACCAAAAAAATTAAAACTTTTATATTTTCAAATTACTTCTAGAGAAGTACAAACACCAATCAACGTCTGACTGTACCACAACTTTGAGAATAGCAAAAAAAAAAGACTTTTTGTAACTCATAATACAAATTACAAAAAAAATTGGAACTATTCAAGAGTAATAAATATTTATTTTTAAAAAATTGAGTAACTAATAAAAAGTTTTAAGTCGTTAATTTACAATATTTTATAGTAGTTTTACGTTAGTATTTTGTTTTTAATCAAAAATTAATTTAAAAGTTTGTATCTCAATTAAATTTTAGTTTAAATTGAAAGCTGCGCTACCCTAATACATTGTGAAGAGTAACTGAATATTGAAGAATTTTGATAAACAGCATGCGTGTTTTGAGTTGACCTCTTTAATTAAAAAAAAAACATTTTTAAGTTTTTTAGCATTAGACTTCCGTTGTCATTTGAAATAACACATGAATCCGTTTTGTCAAAACTAAAAAATGCTAGTTGTTTTTTAAGACTTCTCAATCACACGTTATCAATTAATTTTTATCATTTATACCTATCGTAACATTTATTATATTTTTTACTTTAAATCTATAAATACAATCAATTTTTTTTAATAATAAAAAATGAATAGAATCTTGTCTAAAATGTCATTTTTCTATATATAAAAATTTTTAATGTTGATATTAATATAAAAACATCAAACAATACGATATTAACGTTTAAAAAACATCATCAGTGGTACATTAAATTAGAACTTCTTTGATTAAATATTTATCGTTTATTTAATGTGAGCCAAATTCTCTTTAAACCAAACCTTAATCGCTTTTTTGGTTTGTCCTACATATACTTCATGGCAGTTTTGACAATTTATTTTATATATTCCTGATTTATCTTAACGTCTACTAGATTTTGAGTTTTTTAAATAACTTTGGAGGATATTTTTGGAACTAACAACAGTTTTGTTAATATTGTTAATACATTAGATAGACCCTTTGTATAAGCAGAATGATAAGGTAATTTAACATATTTTTGTGTTTCTTTTTTTACGTGTAATTTGCGTTCCCGTTTTGGAATAATGTTTGACACAACTTTCTTAGAAAAATCCATTGTATGCAGCAATTTTTTGATTGATGATAAAGTTAAAAGAAAAAAGAAAATTTTACGTGTTAACAAATTATTTAGTTTTGTGATTTATTGCAACCTTTCACACATTTATTGCTTCTTTTCTTTTAATTCAATTTATTCATTTTTATACAGAATTGTTATTTTTTGTTCATACTTTTATACTTTCAACTTTTATAAAGGAACATACATAAATCAAACAGATCTTAATACTAGTTTTCCGTCTTGTTTACTTAACTTAATCCTTCACGTTTATATAAATTTAACTTTATTTTTTCAAGAATTATGTTTTGATTTCTGAGTTACATAAATCTGAAATTGATATATTTGCACGTGCATATCTTTTAAAAACAAACAAAAATATATCTAAGAATTGAGGGGAAAAATTATTTATATTATTCTAGCGTAAAATAACGTTAAATTTTAGCGAAAAAAATTTTTGCATATTTTACACTTTATTAATAAGAAATACTACGATAAATTTAACGAAGGCAGAAATATGCCTAAAACAATACAAAAAAATTAAAACTAACTGTCAGCGTATCTCATCAAGACTTCTTGCAAAGACTTGAGGGTTGTACATAATGATAAACTTCTTGACGTTTACAACTTATTAGTGTCTCTGAAAGTTTTAGCAAACCCCAAGTACATTACAAGTATGACTTTGTCAGTAGATTCGAAAGAAAAATTGGAATAAATAAAAATGCCTTTTACCACATTCGTTTTAATCAATAATTGTATAATACCAACAAATTTACAGCTTTTTTGATAAATTTAAATCATTTTAAAAATTCAACAATAAAAACAAATTTTTAATTGAAAGATTTTACCAATTTAAAGAATTTTGTTATGCATAAAACTATGTGCTGAATGTAATATCAAAAATTGTATTATATAAATTTGTTCATTTTAAATCACGTAAATTGCAAAAAAATAAAAATCGTTTTTAAAGACTTTTCGAGTAGATTCGTCTTATTTAAGTTTCTATGTTTTGTCCAGATAACGTGGAAAAATTTATTGTATTACCTGAGTTAAGTCTTAATATCATTCTGAAAATTCCTATACGTACTCACTTCAAATTTTTCTCCAAGTCCAATTTTATATATTTTTTTTATAAAATAAAACGGATAAATTCCTCAAACTCTTATAGTATATGACTCCCTAGGCATTCCTTTACGACTTAATGCTTTTGTAATGCTGTATAGAAGATTTCTACTTTTTTTTTGTTATGCTTGTTGCTTTCTTGCTAACATTTTCAAGTTATAATCCATTTGATCTTATCTTGTATATGATAAAAATGTCAGATGATGGCTTGTAAATGGATTTTTTTGCGAAGGGTTATTTACGTCTTTTCTATGTCTCCCCTACGACTCGTTATGCGTGTGAGGATTGAAAAAAGTATTTTAAAATAACTTTGATATGAAAGTGCAAAGTTGGTTTATCTAATATTTAAAAAGCTTATGTGACAATAATTGTTAAAAGTTAATGCATTAAAATAGAATTTAATATATAGTTTATATTTTTTCCTAATTTTAGGTATTAAAAAGCAGCTGTTACAAATACATTTCTAAATTTGTTTTTAGTTAACAATATTTTACTTGATTTTAATTAAATTACGACAATAAATAACATTAATTAAAAACGTATATATCAAAAATTAACAGATAAATAGACTTTTTTATTTATATTTTCTAATTGACAAAGTTATATTAGCCGTGACTTAAAAGATAAAATTTAATGATGGATGTTTTACTGTTAATACATCAATAACTTTCCCAAGTCACAACCTCGATTTGTCATCTCTAGTTTGGTATTGGTAATAAGATTAATCTGCTATAAATTTGCTACCCTAAAAATTGGGTTTGCAAACGTTTCTACTCGGTGTTTTGGTTGATTAATTATATGCCAACCTCATTAACGGTTCAACTGCGGAATTTGTAATAAATTGCAATAACATACAAAAAATCAGCTTTTTATGTATAAATTTATTAACAAATTCATTTTACTCTAAATAAATTAGAGCTTAAATACAATAATTAAAATAATAAGATTTTTGGGTATTATTGTTAAGAAAAGCTTCTTATTGTGTCCAACAAAACAAATTTAATATCAGAAATACGACGTTCCCTTAAATTAATTTAGAAGATAATATTAGAAATTGAATTTCAAATTACAAAAAAAAATCTACTTTATTTGATATTGATTTAAAATATCTTACATATGCCGCGACATATATATTAGAAAAAATCTGGTGAAAAAAATATCGTAGGTTAATATAAAAAATACGTTTAAAAAAATTGCTTTAATAACTAAAAAATATGTTATTATTAATATTGAAAAGTTAAACGTAAGTTGTTAGGTGACTAAAACATTGTTTTTTAATTGCTTAATTAGAGGTGATTTAAAACATGAATTTAAACACAATTTTTGTGTTTGCACAAATTTTTAAATTTAAATTCAAATTTAATTTTTGTTTTTCTCAGTTACTCAAACAAAACTTAATAACGTTACAAACTTAAGAACATATTAGTAAACTTTGTTTTATTTCAATTTAATTAAAATTTAGTAAATGATATCTAATTTACTTGTAAAGTAAAGCAATTTAAAAGAAAACAATTTGTGTGTTCATTCTTTAATAAACACGTTAGAATAAAAAATTAAATTACTTTGTTGATTTAATTTTTTTTAACTTTTTTATCTTCAAATGGTTTTTTGTGTTTATCTGTTGTTGTATTTTCAGTAATTTTTTGTTTACATTGTTTTTACGTTTGTTTTGCAGTTGTTACAACATTTTACAATAAAGTTTTTTATTTAAAATTATTTGAAATGTTAAGCACGCTAAAAATCGTTTTATTGAAAAATGCACAAACTTTTTAAAGAAATATATGATGATAGGTTATTAAACTTTTTATAACTGTGTTATAACAATTAAAAAATGTACTCTTTTTGAGTATATGTGCTTAAAAGTGTTGAGTTGTTGTTATTGAAGATTCTTTGCAATTGTGTTTACTGTGTAGACTGAATTGCATTGTCACTTTACTTAATTCTACCTTTGTAATCATAAATAAAACTCGTATGCATTGTTGGGTACATAATTCTTCTAAAACGTAATGTGGTTTTTTGTAATTAAAAATAATATTGTTTTCTAATTAAAATTGCTAAAATTGAAACACACTTGTTTTCAATTTGCTTTATGTGTGCCTTAGCAAAAGTTGTTTAACTATGAATTAGCAGCATGTTTGGTTAAAGAATTGTTTTTATATTTTCTGTAATGGAAAATAAGTTTTGTGTTGTATATTTTAGTTTTAAAACAAAACCTCGACGTTTGTATAGTTTTTTATTAGATGTTTAATTACACTCTTGTTAGTTTACCCGACATAATTTAACACTACGTACCAAAGCTCTACATGTACTAAAAATGTTATGTTTCTGTTTAGCTTTTACATTATTTTATAATTAAATTAATTTTCTATTTAAAAACAGATATAAAAAAAAATTATTTATTCAAAACACACACTTTAAGTACATCATTTTGTAAAAATACTAGCTTTTATATTGAATTTATACAAAGTTTGCCATTACTCCGGTCTAGGTTTCTAGTGTCTTTGTATAAATGTCAGCATAAAATGTTTAGTACTGTACTCATTTCTATTGAAAAGCTGCATGTTTTTGTTTATACAAGGTGTTTAGTTGCTGCTGGTCAGCATAAAGAGACACTTTTTTAAATAGCAACATATCAATTTTTTATGCTCTGCGATGAAAGCTTAATTTAGATGAAAAATGCTTTTTAAATTTTTTTAATTTATTGCGGCGTTATCATTTTTGAAATTTTTTTTTAAAAATGCATCAGAAAAAAATGATCACAAAGCTGGTGCTTTTTAAAAATTTGGAATTTGTTTTTGTAAATTCGTAAATGAAAGTCTAAAGTCTAAAAGATTTTTTTAATTTGCCGTACTTATTTTGTATAAGCGTTAATTTTTAAATTTTTCAAATTGCTGAAACTCTTTTTTTTTTAAATAGCGCTCTTGATTTCCTTCAACTGTTTTTAATGTAGTTTTCATTTTTCTATCGATTTGAACTAGTATTTTTTTCTCCTAGCATCTACAGTTATGAAGATACTTATAAATTTTTAATTAAACCACAAGCATTATTTTAATGAAGCAGGTTTATTCTAGTAGGCGCTGCTTCTATTAAACAAAAATTATAAAGAGAGGCCATTAAAAAACCGACAAAAATAAAAAATTATTAATTTAACAAGTGTTTAAAATTTTGCCTATTTGTTGTAGGCACGTCTCAAGTCTTTACCGTAAAGATTTACGCACATGTTGTAACCTCTCGTGCGTGACGTTAAAAAATGCGATTTTTATTCTGTTTTTATTGCCTCTTGTGAAGTAGGATTTTTTTGAAATACGTAATCTCTTACAAACCCCCATAAAGAAAATCTATGACAGTTTGATCCGGAAATCTTGCCGGCCATTGCACAAGACCTGCTCGGTCACTCCATCGGCCACGATATTGTTTGTTTAAGTAATTATGCACATTTCTAGCAAAATGTTAGGGCCCACCATCATGCTGGTACCACATGGCTCTTCTTGTCTTCTCCGGAACATTTTCTAGTAACTGTGGCAAAGAATTATTCAAAAACTTCAAATATCTGTCGGCATTTAAAATAAATTAAAGAAGTAAAGATCTATGATAAAATCATCCACAATTCCTCCCTATACATAGACCGGCTATACATGTTAATGATCTTCTGTTTGTTATAGCGTTGTTTCCTAACGAAGATTGGCCATCCATACAGTTAAACGAGATTTAGAAATTGCTGTTCGGAAAATATCCTATATCGTGTCTTCAATAATTAGACATAAAGTTTTGTATTTTGGACCTCTCATGATATGTTCAAAACATTGGGTTTTTCTAATTTTTATAGTTGCTAACAGTCTTTTTCTTTTGTTCATTCTTATTAGTGCCTCTGTGTTTCTCACTTTCTGTGTCAACTTTGAGTCTTTTTTTGGAGTAGGAATCAAAAGTCCAACACTCACATCCAAACAAAAACACAGAAAATACATAAGCCATCACCATTCCCATTCGAAGTTCCAGATTAAGTATTGTACTATGGATGAACGTATTCATATTATATGTCATGCGGGCTTGTGCAATTCTGAAGTTTATCTCTTTTCTTGGATCATATTTTTTTATTTACGTTGGTACCCAAATATTTAAATGTGGATACCCGTTCTAAGTCATTTTTCCTAATTTTGAGATCTTCAGATGTAATAGTTTTCTTTTTTGTTATTAACATCCATTTAGTCTGTCTTATATTTATTGTTAATCCAAAATCCTCACTAAAAGATGCGACTCTATAAATCAGGTTTTGTAAATGTTTCATGTGGTTGGCTATTGAAATCATGTCATCCGCGTATCGTAAGTTGTTTTATGGGGTCCCATTGACGAGTATGCCTTTAGTGGATTTATATAAGGCCTCTCTAAATATGGCGCCCAAACATAGGTGGAAAAGAGTGGCGAGAGAATACATCCCTGTCGCACCCATGGCTTATTTTAACATTATCCGACCTTTCTTGTTCAATTTTAGTTTCCGCTAACTGATTCCAATATAAATTTTTGATGATGGTAAGGTTCATTTTATTTATATTAGTTGGTTTCAGGATTTCTAATAATTTATTATGCTTCACGCAGTCAAATGCTTTATTATAATTTACAAAGCATGCATAAACATCTACGTTTATATCGTTGCAGCGCTAAACAAGTATATTTAAAGAAAATAGATTTTCACGTAAACCCAAGACTTTTTGAAACCCGAATTGTGTGCTATCTAGATCTTGCACTTACTATATAACGTGTGACATCAGGCTTATTAAGTAGTAGTCGTCGCATTTTGTTGGTTTTGCTTTCTTAGGTATTGAGGTGAAATTTGATTTAAGCTAGTTTAGAGGGATTTGTTCTGTTTTATATATCCTGTTGAATAAGACTACCAGTTGTTTTTTTTCCTTTGGTGTAATTGCTTTTCAATCCTCTTGCAGTTGTATGGCATACATAACTTCTTTTTTTGTTATCTCTAGTCTAATCTCATTTCCTTTACTTAGCTGTGTGTCGTCTAGTGTGTGTCCGTTAAAAGTTGTTCTATATACCGTTCCCACGTATTTACCTTACTTCCAGTGTCCAACATAATTTTATCATTTTTGTTTCTCATAATTGTTTCTTGTCTTTTCTTCGTCTTTCACGCTAGTTCTTTTACTTTCTTGTGTAGATAGAAAGTGTCGTGTTTTTCTTGTATGCGTTCTATCTCCTGACATTTTTTATTTAGCCAAGTTTCTTGTACTTCTCTACAATTCCGATGTATCATCCTATTTAGTTTCTTGTAGTTTGCTACATCTTTTGTTTTACGCAGGCGTCTCTCATCTATTAGATTCAAAATTTAAAATGTCATTTACTCCTGTTGCTTTCTTGTTTCTCTTCTGGTTAGTTCTTTTTTTTTGTGTAATTTTATTTCATATTTTATCGTTGTCCATTGTATTTCGATGCTTTTGTTTATTGTCCCCGTTTGGTCTTTATTCTCATCTAAATTATTGTCTATTTGCATTTTTATTTTTTTTAGTTTTTTTATATCGGTGGAGTTTTTTGTTACCCAGTGTCAGTCCATCTGACTTCACTTATTCCGAGGATATCGATTTTCAGACGCGTCTTTTTTTTTCACCATTGGCTAGTTTTCCTGCCATATACAATCTTTGGAAGTTCCATTTAGCTATGCGTAATGTTTCGTTATATAATTAAGTTTGTTTTTCATGGTATAGGTACCCGGAATTGAGGGCCATATTTAAATTTGGCAGCCGTTGAGATTGTTTGGAATTATTAATACAGTAGTTTTCCGTCTACTTTCTGTATCGCAATGCCATAGCCGATGTATTTAAGATGCGATGATCGTCTATTGCTTTTTAAATGACCATGATCTAGTGTTGACGTAGCTGCTTCCCAACGTCAAGCAGTTTAGGATATGTAGGGATAGTGTAATTTGGTGGAATGAGGGTAGAGGTTCTGATTCCTTCCAGGGGGGATCGGAAAGAAAACAGTAGCTGGTGTAAGGCAGGATTGCTAATTCTAGTAGTAGCCTACCTCTTACCGGGACCGTAACAAAATGCTACCCGCTACTTATGTTAATGATCTAAAACTTTTAAAATATGAGGAATTATCATAGTATTCAAAATTACGACGGTTTACTTAGTGATCACTATAAAAAGTAGTTCCGTCAGTAAATAAAACAGTGGATATAAAGCTTGGCACTTCAATAAGTTTATTTAACATCTAAACACAGAAAGTTCTTCTATAGTTAAAATCTCTTGTAGTCAACTTTTGATGCTGTTCAATGTGATAAAAATGATATTTATGGCTTTCTATTATTCTACTTTTTACTGAAATGACACTAATTGTACCAAGTTTTTTACTAATTTGTTGTTCTTTTGTTCTGACAGTGCCTTGTAATTTATCGATCCAGTTTGTTCGAATCTAACCAATAAGTTTTGTAATGTAAATACACGAGAACTCAAAAGACAATTTTTCTTACATATATTACCTGGAGAGAAAATTCACATAAGCGCACTTAAGCAAGTTTTAT
This sequence comes from Aquatica leii, assembly GCA_035610365.1. Classification (NCBI taxonomy): domain Eukaryota; kingdom Metazoa; phylum Arthropoda; class Insecta; order Coleoptera; family Lampyridae; genus Aquatica; species Aquatica leii. The sequence goes on along the minus strand of CM069437.1, from coordinate 30,314,030 downwards.
CGAATAATCAAAATTCTTAATTTAATTTCAAAATATGTTACAAGCTTATAGGTCTTACGAACCTTGCACGGCCAACTCACACAGACGGAGGTAGGGGAGGTTCAAGTGAATGATAATTAAGGGCGCCAGTTCTTTTATAATTAACACTTCTGTCTCGATCAAGACAGACGGTCCAAGCTCGTAACGAATTTTTAGGTTCGTAATCCTTGTTACTCTGATGTTCGGGTAACCACAATAAAAGAGAAAGGATGTTACCATAAAAGAAAGATTAAACAGGTATAACAACTTTAACTGAGTAACGTAGATTATTAACAAGAGTATATCTAATTCTCAATCCATAAATGCCAGAAGTATCGGCAACACACAATACATAAGTTGAGTCAAAGTGAAAAGCGAAGAAAATTTCGTAATAAATATCGTTTGTACACGACATGCGATACACACAAAATAAGTACTGAAACTACTTTAATGGTATTGAAATAATGATCGTAATTACGGAAATTAGCATAAACAAAAGTTTCGTGAGTGACTCTTCTGACAGCGACAAAATAATTAAATAAACTTACCCACAATCCAGTACCTACTTGATCGAAGAACACGTTTTCCCCGGTGAGTGAACCTGGAATAAATTTGAATAGCAAATCGTGTCAACACAATGACTCACGAAAGCAAGATGTACAAAATTGTTAATTACTGCTAAAAGAAAGTACACATAACAGAACCCGATTATCGAATGCTGTTGTACACATTCAATGAAAGTTGGTTTCGCAAGTGTTTACCGCATGAGTAGGATCTCGAAGAAAAGTTCTTGTCTCCGGTTTTTTTTTAGTTTTAAACGTAGGCCTTATAGAGTTATACTCGTCCCATGAAGGTAATACACCAAGTTTTAATGAAACCACGCAACGTTAATTATAATACAACTTATTGGAATTACGGATAATGTTATCAATTGGGTATTGTTATCATTTTATTAAAGAACGGGCCAGACGTATGCTACTACATAGAAAAAACACTGTTTGATGTAATTATGATTTCGGTTTATATTATTAATTTTCTTCTCAGGTTTGCTTCTATACGAAAACAATAATCTACTTTGCATAAATTTTAGAGTGAAAAATTTTATCATTGCAACCTTAAAATAGTTATTTTGCATATTTAGCTTTATTTTTGCAGCGTTATTTATTTACTCATTTAAGTATTTTAACTAACCTACGTAATATTACATCGTTTACACATCTATAAATACGTTATCTTTAAGAATTAACTTGGAAAACATGTGGGTTATTAGAATAACAACTTCATTTAACTATTTCTTAAGTGATAACGTTATTTTATATTCACATTTAATTTTAGTGTCAGCAAATTATTGAGAAGAAATGTATAGTTTTCAGAACAGTAAATTTAACATCGTAACGTTATTTTTGATTTCTTTTTATTAACGGTATCAACAAACAATTTAATGGTACAAGTCGGTAATGTTTGATTTATTTGATTCAAAATTTTTAATTTTTTAATTTTTTTTGATAAAAATTTTTATATTGACACGTTTTTGCTTATATCTTGAATATTATCATTTGGTTATTGTTATCAAAAACCCTAAGGTCTAACGTTATTTACTATAGTGAATAATTTTTAGTCTGTATAAACCAGGCACTGTACAAGGTAGGACTCTTAAAAACAATTTAGAATACTTTCAAAGATCACATTTTTCTGCAAATAAAAGTAAAAAAACAACAAATTTAACACAGCATTAAAAGTAAACAAAACTGCAAATCAACTGCTATTAACAATAATAAAATAAATCCTACTCTAAGAAAGTTCAAAAATGAAAATGGCAATAAAGTCATTGCATCTACCTTAAACAAGGTAAAAACAATAGACACGAGTCATATTAAAGTAACCACTTGAAACGTCAAGAAAATTGTACACATCACTTTGATGCGTTTATTAATATACAAAAAATAAGCATGCCTTATATATGAAACTTATTTTACCAATTATACCTCAGATTTTGAAGATACCATAGATATTACTCTATTTAATAATAGCATTGCAATAATAACTAAAATAACATAATTTATTACAAAAAACAAGTTTTCGAATATAAATATCTGTTATTGTTCTTAATTTTCATAAATTCTAAGTTTTTGATTTTGTAAACCGTCTCTGACAGTTTTTGAGCACGTGACAACATAAACGTCAATTTCTTTTTGAGAAATTTTAAGATTTTGGAGATTTTGTAGTCTTTTTTTTTGAGCAATAAAATGCATTCAACTTGTTAATTTCTGAATTAAACGTGAAATATGACTTTTTTTGACTTGGCTATTTGTTGTTTTGTTTGTTAGGTTAATTTTATTCGTTTTCTATAAAAAAAAATTTTTAATTTGGTAACTTAGGCTTTGTCATTTTAAACGACAGTTTTCTTGTACTACGTATTAAAAATCAATAGTTATAATAAAATATTATTAACATAAAAACCATGTAGGTAGAGTCGGAGAGTCGGGAGTACGCACAAGGTAAGAGTACGAATTAGAGATATTTTTTAAAATTACCATACAATTAGTAACACTTACGCTCTTGTTGAAGTAAAACGGTTGACAGTGTGTAGATAAAGTTTTATTGCGTTTCTGGATTCCACTTTTAAACAATGAGATAAGTTCTTTTTTTTGCATTTTGAAGTTATTTTTTGGTTTGTTGTATTTGTAATAAAATCTATAATAGATTGGAATATTTGTTTGTTGTATACGATATTTTAAATAGCATATTCTTTGTATGTAATAAGATGCCACGGTTATTTTTTGAAACTTCTAGCGGGGGGAGGGAGCACCTATCAGTTAATGATAAGTAGATTGTAGGACAAGAGTACGAATCTTCGTGTGGAGTAAGAATTCGCATGCTGAATTGTTTGGTGATGCTTATGAGAAGTGAGAAGTCAGCAAAGAGATCAAAGGTTATAAGGAGTGCTAAATGTACCCATTGAACAAACTGATATTTTCCGATAAAGACTTTCTTTCCAGTTCTGTGACAGATCAAAATCAGTCAGTTAACGGTGTTGCTCTAGCAAATGATTTCGCAGTAAAAACTGCATGAGACATAAATTCTACCACTCAAGAAAATAATTCTATAACTGCAGTTCTGACTTCAATTGCTAATAACAATGCAGCATCGGCGAAAGATTTTGTTTTTTTTTCAGAAAGGAAAGAAAATTAATAGAGAAGAAATAGAAGTCAGCAATCACAGCTACTGATTAGTTTTCCTTTTAAAAACAAACTTAAAATATTAAATCAGTTAAAGTCAGCTCAGCAGGCAAAGTCTTCATCCGAGCAACAACCATCTAAAAAAGTGAAGACTACATCTGGAGTAAAAGCTGTCAAACAAGTAATGCAGCCCATCGCATCCACGCCAAATGGAGCATATTTTCGCTGTCCAAGATATGATGAGGAATATTTTGATTCACCTGAAGAAGAATGGATTCAATTGAAGTGTATAAAATGGTGGCATGATGTCTGCTATCTTGTATTGATAAATGACAGGATTGTGTCTGCGCAATTTTGTCCCACCTTTGGCGTACTTTTGCCACATATATAGGGCAAGAATTTGCATCTAATATGTTTCAATACAATCATTTTAAAATAAGATATGAAAAACATTTATACGTTTTGAGTGTTATCTCTTGGTCGAATCTAGAACAAAGATCTATATGCAAAAATAAGAAAAACTAAAATGAAATATTTTAAGTTTTAGTACTTACAGTAAAATCATAACCATGATAGGTCAGCTTTACACGAAAAAAAATATAAATACAATGTTGTTTTTAAATAATCTCAACTGTAAATTGTTCTTTAAATATAGTACTTATTACTAATGTAACAAAGCTTAGTAATTACAAACAAATTTGTTTAAAAATTGATAATGTTTATAACTATCTACTAGTATAACAACACATGTAAAATGTGCTTTTGTTCTATTTTAATAACTATTACTAATTATGTTATGTACATTGTTGGTTCTAATACGATACAATGTATAACATGACTAATACTGAAAACTGATAAAGTTTGACTAAAGTGTCTTAATCACAAATAATCGTTAGTGTAACAACCATAAAACAATCAATTATACATTACAAAAAATGCAAAAAAACTACTAATAATACTATAATAACGTTCTAAATATTGTTAAATAAGATAAATAAATTGACTTAATCGTAATATAATATATAAAACAACAAAACAAGCAATAACGAAATTACAATTTTAAACACGTTTATTTCAAAACGATTTTTTATAACGCGTTTAAACTATGTAAAGTAAATATTTATCGAAATAAAATAGCTTTGAAGCGCTATATAGAATCTTATGAAACGCTTTTTATTGTGTATTTGATGTCTATGCTGGCGGAGAAGTTAAGTTTCTAACAAAGAATAAAAATATGATTTTTAATAAAGGCTTCTTCTAAGTAAGAAATTACTATATGGAATATTTTACATTGAAAAAACGTTTTATGTTTTTGTACGCGTTTTTACAAATATTCAAATACACTAAATTATTTTTATATCATCAAATTGAAAACAAATTTAAACCAATGAAAATTAATTTTAAGTAATGCAAAAACTAAAATAATTTCTAATACAATATATTTAAATTGAAATAAAAAAAAGTTTTAGTAAAATTATTTTAAATTTTTTGTTGAACAGTTTATTTTTTTTTGTATTATTTTAGCATAAAAAATTAAAATCATAATTATAACTGAGTTAACTAAAGATAAACAAGAAAAGTCTTTGGTCAAATAAAATTATAATTAAAAAATACTTTTCTATATAGTGTTATTAATAAGAAAATTTATTCCGTTGTTTTGTATTTGTTAAAACAAATTAAAAAAGTTGTTTTGAAATAATAAGTATTATTTTTTATTTTCAATTTAGAAAATAGCTAAACATGTATGCTATGCTTATGTGTAATAATTTGTAATAGAAGCTGCAACTGTGCTTTTGCAAAATTATCGTTCCACAATATTTATCGGGCACTGAATATGTAACTAATTGTAATAATAACGTTGCAAAGTCAATAAAATCTCGTTTTGGATCAAATATACAAATTTAAAAAAATTTCATTTGAATTTTTAAAGTGAGAATGTATTAATATTTTGCTTTTACGATACTACTGCAACGTAATTACTATTACTAATATCTAAATTAGTTTTAACATTTAATTAAATTTATTAGTAGCTTCAACAAATAAAAAAATATTTAATTTTTTATTGTAAGCATTAAATTAGTTGACCAAAACTAATAATTATAGCACAAATTAAAATTGAAAAAAAGATATTACAAACCGTATAAATCTAAAATTATTAACTTTCAAAACCGTCATTATATAACAAAAACTAGTATTTTTAAATAAAGTTTGTTTAATTTGCTTCTTATACAAAAGTATATTTTGCTGTGATATCAATTTTTTATTTCAATATTAAAATAACTGAATTTGAAAATTTGGACTTGAAAAAAAAATATTTGTTATAATAAATGTGGTAATTTAATAATTAATTAAATTTAATAAAAAACGTTACATCATAAATAGTTTTTGTGTATATAGGATATAAATGATAATAAAAATTGAAAAATAAAAAAATGGAGTGGTGTATAAATAAGAATTAATTAAAAAAATAATTTTGGTTAAACATTTTGGTTTATTTTAGGTATCGGAGCAACCAGATTGGTATATGTCCGCTACAGTTACTAAGTAACAAAAACGACTCAACAGTTTGAAACCGTATTGAAACTAATAAGGATTTGTTCTACTATAGAGTTTTTCGAAAATTACTTACAAACCTAAATATATAAAGATAACTTAAAAAAATGATTTCTATTTTTGCATCTGTTAATCATCTGTCTCTATTTTTTATATAATCCAGTTTTTCTTTTCTTCTTATAAGGATTTTGCTTAAATCAACAACATGAGTATTCGTTATAGTAGACGTGTGACGAAAGCTCGGCTTGTGTGATAACGACAACACGGGAATTATCCAGAAAAGAAAATAATTATTCGTTTTTATTATATTGTTACGTTTATCAATGTCTTAAGTAATCATAATAAGCAAAGTATTTGTACATATGTAATATTTTTTAAACGACTTGGAAATGTTATTTGTTACCAAAACGATTTTAAAGTAGCAAAACTGTTTTTAGTGTAGTAGAAACTGTTTCTGTTACAAAAATTTGAAACTAAAGCGTTATGTGGATCTGAAACAGTTGCATTGTGTATCGTAATTATTGCAGTTAATCTGTTTAAGATATATTCCGTTTTCTCAATGTAAACATTTTTGATTTTGTGTAGCTACTACACAATTCGATTTTAAAAAATTGGAAACTGTTGTGTGTTTATGAATTAAATTTGTTTCATACTAGAACACAATATTATTAATTTTTTTATGCTAGCATTCTAAACGGTTCTATTGATAACCAGAAATTGTTTATAATATAGAAACAACAAAAAACTTTTATTTACATAAACATACATGGTTTAACAATGATACAGGCAACCGCACTCTACTTTGCTAAATGTATATGAAAAGTACAGTTACTATTTTTGTTCAGATCCTATATTTTTGGCAGCTATTCCGGAAACAATTCTTCTTGCAATCTTCATTTTATTTTTAACAGATTCTTCAATGTAACCGCCAATCACTGTATCGGATTTCCAGCTACCATTTCTCTTCAGCGTCAAAATATCGGTTCCACTATTGCCTAGTAGGGTTACTTGCGTTGTTTGGAGGCAGTGTCCAGTAAACATATGAGGGTTTGAAAATTTGAAAAACATTACGATTATTTTGGGAACTTTTGCAAAAGTATTTATGCCAGCACACTGAGAACTACATTCGCCCAAACGATAAAACAGAAACAGTTTATTATAGCTAACTTTCTTAGGACGCAAAGCAAGGTATTTTTTTAAATAGCCTTATACATTTCATAACGCCATAATCCGGAATGATCGTAAATTTTCTACGTTTGTACGTCTTTCTTTCTGTAATATGTACTACCAAAATGACGCCGTCTTCGGTAACATCTTCAACACACAGGTTGTACAGTTTTACTCTTCTGCATGTCTCATATAACCCAAAAATTGCAACAACCTGGGTACGAAAATAACAATTATCAAGATTAAAATTTTTTAAATAAATAAAAATAAGAAAACTACCCCATATAACACACCTACTTCCATCATGAGATATGTACCATCAAGAGCTTCTACCAAGAATTAATCAATCTAAGCACGAGAAAATACTAGCTTAGGTTTGTATCTGACATTATTTCTTTTTATAAACGCAGCGACGTTATGGAATTGAGATATATCAATATTTTCTTTTATCTTAGTATGCATTGAAGTTTGAAAAACAAACACCACAGTGATGAAGCTTTCAAACCCTTGTATTACACAAAAAATACTTTAATTAAATTTTTAATTGCTTGTTACAAGCTTTTGGCTTTACGAACCTTGCACGGCCAACTCACAATAGTCGGAGATAGGGGAGGTTCACAGATAACAGAAAATATGCTTAAGGGCGCCAGAGCTGATCCAAAGTAACTTCTGTCTCGCTCACGACAGACGGTGCAAGCTTGTAACTCGATTAAAGGTTCGTAATCCTTATACTCGGCTGTTCGAGTAGCCAACGTTTGTTATTAGATAACGACAATCCAAAGAGAAAGGTATGTTGTCATAAAAGAACAAGTAACCACAATAACAACTTTAATTTAGAATTTAGATTATCACAGGTATATCGAATTCTCATTACAGAAATGCCAGTAGTATCGGCAACACACAATACATAAGTAAATTACGTTGAAATGACCAGCGAAGAATAGTTCATAGTAAATATTGTTTGTATACAGTATGCGAAATACACGAAATAATTAGTAATACGGCACTACTGACAATAAAACAGTAATAATAATTACTGCATTAATATTAACCTATCGTAATAATTATTGGTTGTACACAGCATGCGCAACACAAAATAAGCAAAATTACTACCTAAATGGTAATACAACAATGTTAATAATTACGGAATTAAATATTAGTAAAAGTTTCGTGAGCGACCTTTCTGACAACGAACAAATAAGTAAAACAACTTACCTAATACGGGAGCTTCTACTCGATCGAAAAAAGCGCTTTCCCCGGCAAGCGAGCTTGAAATCACTCTTAAATAGCAAGTCGTGTCAAACCAATGCCTCACGAAAGCAAAATCTACAAAAATGATTATTTATCGTTAACGAAAGTACATAAAGCATAACCCCGGTTGTCGAATGCTGTTATACACCGTCGAGGACAGGTGGTTTAGCAGGTATCTGCCGCCTGAGTAGAATCTCGTCGAAGTGTGATTAGCTTCGGTTCATTAAATTTTAACCATACGCCTTAGAAATCGAATTATACTCGTCCCACGAAAGTATTGTTCGAAATTAATCCTTCATAATTCGTTATCGAATAGGAACAGATGCCAGCACGTGGCGGAACGGCTATCAAATTACGAGAAATTACAACAGAGTTTTAATAAACGACAGCAATTAGCTTACCCGGTGACGCCTCAAATATTTTGTGCACTTAATGTAATTACAATTGAATTTCCATTAATCCGGATAGTAAAGGAATTACTTATTAAGACGCACCGACCATTTTAGACAATCGACAGCTTCGAAAGGTTGTCGTACAAATGACAGTCGCGACCAACAATCGGTAGAGGGCGTTAAAACCGGAATCTAATTTCAAGTCAATATACACAGTCGTACGTAATGAAAATTTCGTCCGTAACATGCTGTTTAAAGCAAAAACTACAAAATATACCTGCATTTTAATTTTTTTTTCAGTTTACAAATTTGGAATACCCGTTTTCGTAAATTTCGCGCGATTTACTTGGTATCAACGACGATTCTGCTGCGTTCGCTCGTACTCTAAACATTCCCTCGTGCAACACTAAGATTATAAATTTGTAATAATAAATCTAGTAAAATCTTATAAAAAAAAAGAAACTATTGGTCTTATTCGGTAATGACGAATAGTCGAAACATGTAGTGTTTACTAAGAAATAAAAATAAAATTGTGTAGGGGGTTTTGAGAACTTTAAAAAATATTTAGAGTTTTTAAAAAGAATTAATGGAAAATATAAACCTTTTTATAAGACATTAACGGAACCGAATCTGGGTTTCAACAAACTTTCCTAATTAAAAGCTTAAAAGATTAGTCAACGGTTTTGGTTTGAAAAAACCAACAATCTTCTAACACGCACTTGGATTGAAGTACTTTAATTACATACAAACTTAACCCACAGTGAAAAAGCCAATGGCAGCTTTGGTATCGGAGAGTGGCGTGGGTAAAACAACTAATACAAATTAACCTGTCATTAATAAGCACACTATAACCGGTTAAAAAACACCAAAAAAAGAACTACAAGTGATTGTTCACATCTTTACATACAAGTGGAAACACATATCGTCGGCTACACAAACAAGTTACGTAACTCCAAAGTTATAAATTTTACAGGAGTTACAAAAAACTACTTATACAATAATTTCAGTATATTAAAATTATTAAATACATGTGTTTTATGTTCATTATTAATCATGCTTTTTTAAATATCAAAAAATTGAGTTAGTCTTCTGAATAATTAAGTGGAGTAACGTATCTGCTCATTATTTTAATTTGGACTTACTTGATTTCCTAAGTTAAAAGTATTGAAAAAACAAATGTTTTATTAAGAAATTCTAGATAAACATGAAATTATAAATTTATTAGTGAGGAATGATTAAAATAGTGATAGCCTTTTAGTAGAATTTCTTTTAAAATTTTTTTGTTTGATTTTTTTTCTTTGAGTGTACAAAGCAGGTAAAACACTGACATCGTTTAAACCGTTGTGCCAAATATCTGTGTGGCGCAATTTATAGTCTATCTCACCTTGGTCCTATATTTTACGCTTTAAAGTCGGTAACAGTAGAATCACTGGTTGTTTCCCCGGGTCTATTGCTATTATCAAATTTTACATTGTTAAATTGTTTGAAACAATTATAGGTCAGATACTCTACCTTATAAGATCTAGAGTGTGCTCGAGTTGTTTTACACAAATATCGTAATCAGCTGGCATATTCACTTTATAGTGTTGGGATTTTTTTATTATTTATTTAGGCATGCCCTTTTTAAAAATATAATTGGATGATTGTAATTTTGTGTAACACTGGCAAGTTCAAAAGAACATCCGCCAATGTCGCATTGCGATTTTGACCAGTACAACCGTCGCTGTGTAGTATCATTTGTTGTGACTTGTCCGTTTTTTTGGAATTACTTTGGTTTGCAGAAAATTTGTTATTATAATTGAAAATTTGCCTATACTTTCATTCTATAAAACGTAAAATTATGCACAAGTTTAGTTTTATAGTACATTGCCCTAATGCATGTCTTGAGACATAAGAAAACTGATTGTAAATCTATAGTAAAAACAAAGGTGTTTTGTTTTTCCAGTTCTGGCTTTTTTCCATTTTATTTCAATTTTTTTTATATTTTTTGCCACTCAAATTTTTTTCGTGTTCTGAGTCACATAGACATTACACACCTCTTTCTTAAGCATATAAATGGAAACATTTATGTCATGGAAACTTTTTAAGAATGCAGTTTTGCATAGTGGTTTGACGTTGTTCTCTATAATGATTGTAGAATGGTAGATGACCATAACGACTCTATATACAATAGTTTGTTTGTAAAAGAGCGACAATAGTGTGACTAAACTTTGGAGAGAGAAAAAAGAAAATCTTTCAGCTTACTGTTACACTCGTGAAATTTCAAATTTCCAATTTCTGAAACAATGTTTCCTGTTTATTTCTGATGCATTTCTTTCAATGATTTTTAATTTTGAATATACAATTTACGCTCAGATCACGTCTGTCTCGTCGAGAATTCTGTTAAATTTTTTTACGGAATCGTTCTGAAATAGAAAAGCATTTTAGTGCAGTAGGTCGTTTTTGTATGCACTGACAAGGTGCAGCCAAAAACTTCCTGGGTTTGTTTATATCATATTTCTATGAATTGTCATCAGTTTTAACGTTCCCTTGATAAAATAATTTTTGTTTGCGTCTTTTTTTATTTAGATTAGGTTTCTATTTCTTCCTGTTTACATGATGTTTTGTTGCATTTTTTCTCACATTAATTTCAATACTAGTTTGATTTTCAACCTGGTTGAAGAAGATATTGTATATTTTATTCATTGCCTACTATCTCTCAGTTTAAAGTTCTGGTACGGGATAGTTGTTTCTTTATTATTCTCTTGAATAGTATTATTGACATCCGAGTTTTTCAAAACTATATATGTATTATTTATTCTTAGTATGTGTTCTCTATGAACCATATCATTCACGTTATAAACATTATTGCTTGCTTTTTTTTTGTAAACTGGTATTTTCACTACTTGTTTTTGTTTGGCAGTAAATTTGAAACCATTGTTAAATAATGGTCATTTGTTATAAAGATTTCAATATTTATATTTTCAGGTATATTAATTCCGAACCCGTTAGGAAAGTTGTGTTAAAGTAAAGTCATTTGACAGTTATCGACATCAATATTCTGGTCATTATTTATATAGTTAGTCTGTAACGTGTTATGTTAAAAAATTGATTGGTTAAAATTTTTCGAGTATAAAATTTGTACCTCGACAAGGACGTCTTCGTTCGTTGGCGTTATCAAATTTCTATTCTATTTTATTCACTTTCCTGTAAGATTTGGTGCAATACAGAAGACCTTCGTGTTTCTACACCCAACGAGGCTTTCACCATTATTTCACGTGAATATGTGGACAAAATCTGCGTACTGTTGAGTGAAAGCTTATTTTGGAGAATGTGATTTCATAACGTTTTTTTTTTTGTATTGAGGGCTTAAATTAATTCTTTAACGGGTTTGATCCCTCCACCTGTAATCTTATCAGTGACGTTGGTAACATCTGTTTGTCGAAAAGTTTTCATGACGTCAGGTCGCTGAAGGCTAAAGGGTTAAAATACACTTAATGGGAAGAAAAACTTATGCAAGTGCGAAGCTATTTAGAGGGAAGCTCAACGCATTCTTTTACGTCAAATATTGTATGCATTAAATTAAGTTACTTGTGCTAACACCGCATGTACGCTTTGTGTCAAATTGCATATTTCGTTTTAGGTCATACTGGTACGGAATTAGCTAATCCCCTACTGGATAAAACACAATTGCATTTTCTATTTTGCTTTGTTGGTCATGTCGATTATTGGAATGGCCACACGTACATACTAGGTTTTAATCACAATTAATGTTCAACTCTTTTTTTGTGTGTCACATACTTATTGGGTGCGCTTTCATTCTCAATTCTTTTGATTTACGTATTCTTATAATTTAACTTAACAAAGTAAAGTCATTCCTTCGTTAAATATAAAAGTTAGATTAATATACGTGAACAAATTCTTTTGGTTATATCACTATCTTTAGTGCGCTGTAGTATAAGTGTCAACGATATTAATACGTATTCTTTCTACAATTAGTGTATTTGAGTTTGTTTGCTGATTTGTCATAATTTTGGTTTTGTTTGTATTCATTTTAAGACCGATTTTCTTTACTTTCAAGTTTAGTTCTTCTAGAATTGTTTTTAGTAGATCAAGTTACTAAGTTTGTTTTTCTTGTGTCGTTACTCTTTTTTGTTTTAAGTGGGAGATCTTCTAAAGCCAGTGTAAACACTTTTGGCAAATTAATATTGCTTTGTCTGACCCCTTGTATTTTAATGTTCTCTGTTAATTAGTGAATTTTTATTTTCATTGTGGTTTTGTTGTAGATATATGCAATTAGGTCTATATACTTTAGGTTCTGGGATTTTTCATTGCGTTTATTATTGCTCAACATTCCACTGTATTAACCGCTTTTTTGAAATCTTGAAACGCTATCCATATTTCTAAATTATACTTGAGAACTGTAAACTGTTTAACTGTGTGATTGTGTTCTAATGTGCTGTATTCTTTTTTTGAACTCGGTTTGTTTTGTGAGTCGATAGATTATAAATTATCTTTCTAAACTGTTATGCGTGTTACAAAATTTTTTTCGCAAGTTAAAAGTAAGCGACTAACTCAATTGAATTGGCAAGCGGGTCGCAAGTCTCGGTGTGCTAATCCTACACTAAATTACAAAAACGCAAAAACAAGTAGATATCACCGAATACAGACCTATATATTGCTCGCTAAATCTATCGCTCACTGAAAGGAACACATTAGCAAAACATAAAATCTAACACTAACATATTTATTTCTAACAAGAAAAGATAGGCGTTTAAAAAAAATGTAGATCAATATCAAATTAAATCACAAGATTACATACGTTAATTAATATCACAGTTGTAATATCGAGGAAAACCCTATCAATATCCTATCAATAGACAACACACCACTAATTATTAGCAATTACTAACAAAAATTTTAAGTAATTGATTTTAATTAAAGTTAACTAGGACTTAAACGATGACTTCTTCTACACTGCAGTCGCAAAACAAGTCAATAATTAAAAATTATAATACTAAGTTGCAGAACAAGATAAAAGCACAAAAACCTACCCAACCAAAAATTTTTTTGGTACCAGTAGCAACGTTCGTTACTTCTTTTTTATCTGATATTATTTTGAGACACTCTAAACGAAATTTGGTGTTATTTTCTAGATGTAAACTGCTACCTTAAATATATAAATAATTATAAATATAGGATCCTGAGGCGTCAAACAAAGGTGTGTCATATGTTGTCACTAAAAACGATAACATGACGACGCCATTATGATTTTCTTTATACCTTCAACGTAAAACAATCAATAAAATTGCTTATTTGCTTAATACTTGAAAAAGTCTTTTACAGCACATCTACTAAATGCGTAATTGAAAAAACTAAGGAGGACAATTTAACAAAAAAAAAAACTACTTAAATTCGCGAACTAGTCTTGTGATACGACGTTCAACAACAATTTTCAAACGGTAAAAGAAGAGTAAAATTGGATCTTTGACAGAGATATACCGCTTATCCCCACTTAGAAAGGAGAATCAGTAGAAGTGTATAAACAGTGCAGCCGTTAATTTTAATTTAAAATAAATATTGTTCAAATATACAAAGTAACGACATGTAACAAACGATTTCAATAAACGGTTTATAGTTAAAAGAAAAGAAACTTATTGACCTGTATTTCTCAAGGTTGGTTGGGCCACCAGTTTTTAAATGCAAGAATAATTAATAAATCTTTCCATTTGGTTGGTGTCTTTTCTTGTAGTAAGCATTCGTCGAACAGTTTTTGTAGTTCTTCTCGATTCGGTATTATTTCACTTATTTGGAATGTTAATTTCCAATTAATATAAATGTTTAGAAATTTGTCAAAGCATTCTAGATTAAGAAATAATTGTAGCGGTTAAAATCACCGCAAGCGTACGTCAAAATATATATCGTACGCAAATATTCTTAGCACCCTGTGCTTGGTTACTTATCTAACCGCTGCCCTGGTCAGGGTTAACCAAACTGCACTGCACTAGACAACAGGTAACGATTAGTTCTTAGCACAATAAAATTTTGGTTTTAATTTATTTAATATTATTTAATATTACAACTAAAAAACTTACGCAATGTTAACCCTTACAACTCAATATTACAAAAAATCGTCTAGCATATTAAACCATTGCGTTTCTGCTCTTATTAAAAATATCACAACATTAACATTTAACAACTTTATATTTATAAAGAAAAATTTCATGTTATGATAACATTATCGTTATCTTAACTCTAATTTTATTTTAACTAGAATTTGAATCGAACTGACCTTTAAATTTTTTCAAAAATAATTAAATGCACGTATTACATTTAAAATACTTTTAATCACGACGTAACTTTTTATATCCGTATGTTGTCATATTTTTAATAAAACTGACAGAGATAAATGATATGCATTTTCGTGTTAGAAATAAAACATTAATGTTTTAAGTAGGTCGTTTATTCAAAAGCGGCGGCGTTTTTGCATGTCGTAACTCGTTAAAACTGATCGTATCTTTCTACTAAATTAAGTTTAAGCACAAAATGATTTAGTTACTACCTAACTTCTTCTAAGTTGATAAACCTAACTGAAAACTAGTGGTAATATTATTAAATAAGTGCTAATAATAATAATAATGATCCGGTACATTGTGTAAAACGGATTGATGTACAAAAGAAATGAAATTGATTTTTCTCCATTAAAAGTTAGAACGTTAGGATTAAAGAAATCAAGCAGAACGACAAGAGAGAATTGAGAACTCCAATTAAGTTAGGATAAAAGAGTAGATGGGGTCTGACCACGTTCGTGTTAGGAATTTGCGTCACTACAGATTAATGAATTAGTCAACGTTTCATGTTAGAACACAATTATTTTAACTTTTATGTTTAGTGTTAATTCCTGTGAGATATTCTGAAGAAAAACGCATCCGAAACTGTAATCGGCACAAAAGCAATCAAATTGGCTTCCGTTTTTCAGCACGAAAAAATCTATAAAAGAAGGCGACATCGTTTGGTTCAATAAATCTATTGTGTGGAGTAAATTGGATTTTTTTCTAATTATCATTATAAATAATTTTACAAAAAATGGTATTTTATATACTAATATTAAAAACCCTTGTTTACCTTTACGCAAACAAATTTTAAATACTGAAATATTTGAAATAATTATCAAAACAATTTAAGCAATAAATGTAATAATTGAAATATAAATAATTTGTTTATAAATATTTTAGTTATAAATTTACTTTGATTCCTAAACAATAACTTTTGTCAATTATTTTTTATTAACGATCATTTATTTTATTATGTATTTTTATATGTGGTCTGTGATACATTAAAACTTTACATTATATTAATGCTACCTTTCACATTTAATCAAAATAGATTTACTTTTAATTATTGTTGTATAAAATACGTCAAGATGGTCTATCTAAAGTTGTAGAAATATTTTGATTACTTACATGTTACATATATTTTCTAAGTAACTTAAAAAAAAAAAATATCTCACACAATTTCTTTATAAACCAAATTGGATGTTATAAATTACGTTTTATAATATAATTTTTAATATTTATGTAAAAAATAAGTATATATTAATTCCAAAAATAGTTTTATAATCGAGGTAAATAAGTAATTCAATTCCAACCTAAAAAAAATAATCTAAAATGATTTAATATCGTTAACATAATCTATCTTATAACTAATCAAATTAAAATTAGTTTTAAAGTCAACGTCAAATTTAGAATTTATTTAATTATTATTTGTTATTAGTTGGGAACGTTTTGACAATTTAAATTGTCATTCTCAGCCAGTCTATAATGTTTTTAAATTAATGTTATTTAGAATAGTATATTAAAACACAAGTTACAGAATGAACGCACTTCAATCACGAGACCGCGTTTCATACACAAGCCGCGCAGCGGCGAGTTTATGAAGCGATCGAGTGATTGAAACGTATTCTATGACGTGTGCTTTATACTATTTTCTCTATTTCAATACAATATTTAATATTTTTGGTATAATTTTAATTTTTAAAACAACATTGGGAAATTTATATTTTACTGAATTGGCAACACTTACACTTTGATATATTGAAATTTATGTGTTAACCTAAAATCTCATACAAAATTATTTCTTTATACCTTTATAAGTAAATAACTTTAAATTAATAGGACGTTTTTATTTTATCTTGGCATCAAAATTTAAATTTCAATTGTTAACTTCTAATAATTTTGATTTTTTTTTCATGTAACGTCAACTTACGATGCAGAGATACCAACTTTGAAAAAACTAACATTACTAAAATTCGTGTAAGAATTGGCTTATTCTTACACGGATTTTAGTGTAAGAATCGCTAATTATCATGTCGAAATAGAGAATAGTATATTAAAACACAAGTTACAGAATGAACGCGCTTCAAGCACGAGACCGGGTTTCATACACGAGCCGCGCAGTGGCGAGTTTATGAAGCGGTCGAGTGATTGAAACGTATTCTATGACGTGTGCTTTATACTATTTTCTCTATTTTAATACAATATTTGAAATTTTTCGTATAATTTTAATTTTAAAACAACATTGGTAAACTTTTATATTTTATTGAATTGGCAACATTTACATTTTGACATATTGAAATTTATGTGTTAACCTAAAATCTCATACAAAATTATCTCTTTTCACCTTTATAAGTAAATAACTGAATTAATAAAACGTCTTTATTTTATCTTGGCATCAAAATTTGAATTTCAATTGTTAAATTTCAATAATTTTGATTTCTTTTTCGTGTAACGTCAACTTACGATGCAGAGATACCAACTTTGAAAAAACTAACATTACCAAAAATCGTGTAAGAATTTGCTTATTCTTACACGGATTTTAGTGTGAGAATCGCTAATTCTCATGTCGAAATAGAGAAAAGGATTTACTAAAATAATTGAAAAAACTAAAAAATAAAGGTACAAAATTGAAGTTACTATTAGACGCACATCCAGAGATAATTTAACATTAGAATTATGATAATTGTCACTTGGGCTGTTCGAACATGTAAAAGTCACTAAGCAACGTGAACTGGCGTTTTAGTTTTTTATTACTTAGCCTATAACAATTTTTCAGTTAAAGTTGGATTCTACTAATAGTAACCCGTAATAAATTTGTGATGTTTAAAGTTTTCAGTTTGTACAGATCTTTTAAGCGGTGATTGCAATAAAACTGAGATTGAGAAACTAACAAATTTAATGAACATTTTTAAATTTATTTTAATTTTTACTTTGTTATGATTTACTCATTATGCCTAAGATACGAGATACGTAAATATATACATAACAACTGGTGCGTTATGCGAGAACGTTATGCGAGAGCGATATGGATTCTTAAGACCTTTTTATTACTCACAGAAAAATTATATATCTTCTATATATATAAAAATGTTATGTTGGTTTGTGTACGCTTCAAAAACTCAAAAAGTTCTGCACCGATTGAGTTGAAATTTTAACATGATATAAAATCCGCATCAAGGATTGTTTTTATATATTTTTTGCATCAGTCACATATCTGCGACCGCGAGATAATAATTTTTTTTAACGAACAGCTGTTTACCAGTGACCGCGCCATCTGTCGTAAGCTAGGAAAACACTCGCTGACAACCGAAATAATAATGACGCAGTCACATGAGAAACAATTTCGTTCCCAATTACATTGTTTATTTACAAAAAAATTTGCATCTGATTCTGATTATTATACAATCTGAATTAAATATTCACTTAAATCAAGAATTTTTGGTGTGATAGTGTTGTGATCGAACTGCGCCTTTCACTAAATCGTAAGTAGAGGTTATATTTTATATCAAAGATGGACAGTAAAAATATTATTAACTGACAGGCAAAATAAAAGGACTTATTATAATTGAAGTGGATTTCTAACAGAAGTGAGTGGTTATATCTTTTTTATTACATCTAACACGTGGACGTAATTATATTATTTATTTTGGATTAACCTCACTTTTATGTATATAAATATAATTACATTAAAACTAGCAATTACTAATTAATACGAATGTCAACCATTCAATCACAATGTGCCACTGCGAAGCGTAGCAGGGTACAGCTAGTTTTCTTTTATATTTCTGTTAAGATTTAGATGGTAACAAGTATTTTATTTCTTTTTCTGATTTTTTTTTCAACAAGTTAAAGCAATTTTTGCGCATTTATTGTGATTGTAAAATTAATTGTACAACTAAATAATTAAACGCTAAAGTATTTATTTTTCTAAACTACTAAATACACTTGTACTAAAAGTTAAACCAATTGTTTATTTTTGGTTTCTATTTTATATAAAATATAAAATCAAGTCTCGTATGTACCAATGGCGTTACTTGACTATTATATTCATCAAATTGGTTTCATACATTTTCGTTACCATGTCAAAAACTGTGACATTTTACCTATCAAGACTCTAACAGCCCGTGGAACTGTAAAAACGTTTAAAAACCCGCATCAAGATCTACCACCTTAATTAATTACAGTATTATTGTGTCAATTTGTTAATGTAAAATTTGATAAATTCTTAAACAAAATTGGACAATCTCTAGAAGTCAAATTGTAAACAGTACTTAAACTTGAGCATTCTGTTGATGGTCCAGCTTTGTCCTTCGCTTTGTCTTCCACACGTAGTAGTAATGTTGAAATTTTATTTATGTTTCAATGGAATTTTTTAGGTAACCTTCGGTTGTAAATGTATTTTGCAAGCTCGTAAATTAAGGGACTGTGACAAAGCGTCCACAAACGGAGGGGAAGAAAAAAAACGGAAATATCGTAAATACGATTAAAGTGATTCTTCTCTATTCTATCGTCCAAAAGTATGCTCCCAAGTAAGCTAAAGTGATATTTCGAGACTATTCACCCTACTATGGTTAAAAAATTGCGTGATTTTCTTATAGAAAGTTTTACGATTTACAAAAACAAAAAAAAAAGGGTTCATTTAACCAGCCTCAGTACCTAGAAATGCACATAATACAAAGTAGCATGCAAGGTAAAAAAATGTAAAAACTTTGATTCTATTAAGGAAAAGCTTATTCTACCGGCTTCTCGACATGGTAAATATTATAGTGGTTAAACTAATTTTTAAAGTACTTTTGTCTAACAACACTATAAGTGAAAGAATTCATAACATTGCTGAGGATCTTAATTACTAATTAATAAAATAAAATGAAGGGCAAGGAATTTGGACTTCAACTTGATGAGGCTACTGACAGTAATAATGATGCACAACTTATTTGTTACGTACGATTTCTGGATCATAATATTATTGTTGAAGATTTGCTTTTTTGTAAAAGTATTCTTAATGCGCAAAGGCTTATGACTTGTTTGAAATTTTTTACAAGTTTTTAACACAAGATGATTTACATTGGCAAAAGTGTATCGGTGTATGTACTGATGGTGCTCGATCAATGTCCGGCGAATATAGTGAAATACAAGCGCTTATTCGTAAAAAAGCCCTGCATGGTATGTGGACCCATTGTATCATCTATAAGGAAACAATTGCGTCAAAGCCAATGAGCTCTGAATTGAATTTTGTATTAGAACGTGTCATTAAGGTAGTAAACTACATAAAAATTAAAATTTTTCAAAAAACTGAGCGCAAATATAGCAGCTGAACACATGACACTGCTATATTACTGCACTTTACGTAAAAATGTCTTATTTAGTGCATTCGATTTACATCAAGAAATTCACACTTTTTTACAAAAAGAAGGTCAGGTCCAGATACTTTTCCAAACCAGACTTTTTACTTATACTAGAACATTTGTGCGATATATGTGACAAATTAAATAATTTGAATGTGTCTCTGCAAGACAATAAAATGCAGTTATGGATAAACAAAATTAATGAAAGTGGCGGTCAAGATTGTTTTCCGCAATTGCTTAAATTTGCAGCTTTTTATAAGCATATTGTATCACAAAACTTGACTATGCTTTTCAGTGAACATCTTTCGAAACTCATCGAATGGTTTTTGAAACACTTATCAGAAGACCATGTAAAAAAAAATGCATCGATCGAAAATCGTTTTCAGGCACAAGCTCCACCAGAATTCATTTTGCAAGAAGAAGAAAGTCTCATTGAACTCTCTTGCAATAGCAGCCTTAAACAAGATTTACGTGTTTTAATTTGGTGGAGTTTTGTATATAGGACCTAAATGAACATTCAACTTTAAGTTTAAAAACGCTAAGAATTCTGATTCTTTTTGCAACATCTTATTTATGTGAAACTGTAGCTGTAATAAAGAGCAGATATCGCTCAAAGATTAATGTGGAGGAAGAAATGACAGTAGTAGTGTTAAGTCTAATACCCCGCTGTGAAAAAATGTGTGGAGATCACCAAGCTTAAACGTTATTATTCTATTTTTTTTATATTTTTTTAAAATATAAATATATTTTTATCTATGTGTTATATACGTATATAAACCTAAAGTCCAATAATTTAAATGCATACATGAGCCTCATATTGTGAATGTTTTTGATTAGCTAGGAGGCTGCGAGAAAATACTAAATTTGTAAATGCACCGCAAAAATTTGGCTTAAGTTAAGTCATAAAACTCCATTTTAAGGATCTAGCAAACTATTGTTTTTTTCCAGGATCTAAAACTGTACCTCATCTAAATTTTGTTTGAACAGTTTTGCCTACGCTAAGATGATTTATTTGGCTAATCTCTGCTCTGTGTTACGTAAATTTACCCGTAGTGCAGGTGGCAGCTCAAAAAACTTTAAGCGCCAAAACGTTAAAAAAGTATTAACTACAGATCCCGTTTACATCTGTAGAATACACGTTGCAGAACACAATTTATAACAACAAATATATTTATTTCAACAAAGCGATAGAAGATAAACGAGGTAGAATGATCAGGCAACAGTTTGTAAATATAAACAAATTTGCTGACTTAACTTTACATTTAAAAAGAGGATTCACGTTGCCAAATACAACATAAATGTTAAATATCACGCACTTAAGGAAAATAGTGCTCTGTTTAATTCGCTTCATGTAAAAAAAAGTTTTATACTAAACTGAGACAACAAACGTAATATGTACGTACAGTGCGTGCAAACGACTGACAATGTAGGCAAAAAGAAATTTTATATAAGAAACAAGATACTAACAATTTAGTGTTTCGGAATCTGCGATCAGCTAATGGCACATCCAACACACATTCTCCAAAACTGCTAAAACTAAATTATTACATACATACCGCCTTAACACAAATAAATGCGTCATTTTCATACGATATGTTAAGAAAAAAACCAATTGCGCTAAGTTTCTCGACTTTCGTGTAGATATTTCGGTAGGGTTGATTCTTAATTTGTTTATAGTCGTAGCAATTAATACGATGGTTGTGATATCCTCATTTATTTTAGGGTTGTAGAATACGCATTTGGAACAATTTTCAAAAATTCATTTTCAACATGAAAGAGCAGGTGCAGGTATCGCAAAGTTACAAGAACATGTGCAGCTAACCAAAGTTAAAAAACACGTGCAGGTTATTAAAACTGATGATAAACCAAATTGTGATGTAAAATGAAAATGCATCTTTACCCCTATGAATTCCTTATGACAATCACATCCTAAATCGCCATTTACTATTCAAAATCAAAATATCACGGACCTGATACTAGCACATACGTGTGACATTCTTAATGCAAGCGTCTTTAGTATCAAAAATGATGCATCATAGGGCAAAATTCCTACAGCACGAAAATTACACTAGAATATTTTTAACATAACAACTGTAGTTTTTGAAACGGCAAATGTTTTAGCTGTTATTAGAGTATCTATATTTTTTTCTTTGACTGCTTTTTACTCTTTTCATTTTCTTTGTATCCAACTTCTTTGATTTCTTAGTGGTTAAAACAGAAACGGAAACAAAACACATCATTAATATAAAATTTTAAGCTTTTGCGATTATTTTGTTTATGATTATAAACGACTTTCGGCTTAGATCGCGTTGTAGTTAAACGCTCAGATCTTTTAGGCTTGGTCTTAGTTTCTCCTTGAGAGCCAAGAAGTAGAATTTGGTCTTTGTCGTATTGTCGTTTGTGAACCCAAACAAACTGACGTTTTGCAAAACATTGCAGCTTGCATCTTCAGAGTGATAAATATCACTGAAAGAAAAAGTGTAACGACGAAGTAAAACGTCAGTTTGTTTGGGTTCACAAACGACAATATGGCAAAAACCAAGTTTTACTTTTTGTTTTGGCTTTCAAGGAGAGACTAAGACCAAGCTTAAAAAGTCTGAGTGTTTAACTACGACGCGGTCTAATCCGAAAGTCGCTTATAATCATAAACATATATCATTAAGTATTAATACAAATATGGGCTAGTCTATATTACAAATAACGTCAAAAAAGTTTAAAACTTTACAAATATTACATAAATATTTATTATTAATACAAAATTCAACATTATGTCCCAGTCTGCTTGTTAAAAATCGATTTTGATTCTATGAGAAACTTAGTTCTAATGGCAAATAACCGCCGTTGCAAAATTTATAAACACTGTAAAATATCAAATTGCACTGAACAAAATTCCGTGTCTACGAAAAAAAATCCAGTAACCATTAAGTGGTTACACATATTACACATAGCAGATATAATTGTCACGTTAACCGATAGATGGCTCTAGGCGTATCAGAAATACTATCTTAGTCCATAGTTATATCTTTTCCTCTACGGGTCAGCACAATATAATATTAAGTTGAGAAATAAAACTTTATTGAAAAGTTCTTTTTGCATCTTCTCGAACCCTGAAATTTTTTTATCAATTTTATCTGCACTTCTCATAGCTATATCAAAGTTTAACGAGTTAACATAAATATTCGGAAATTTTGTTCTAAAAAAAAACACTGAAATAACTTTTGGCTTTCTATTTCTAACATTTTTTCTAGATATCTGGTTTTGCTTTTTTCACCTTCTACAGATTACATCAAATTAAGTGACCAACTGCAATTTTTTCTTAACATTGCCTTCATTATCCGACTCTTTCAATTTTTTTCTTATTACTATTACCCTTTTTTTTCTGTCTGGTAATTTATTTAAGTTTAGGTGTTTGCACGAACATTTTCTTATTTTATGTATCCCAAGAATTTACTTTTTTCTACCCAGCAGCACAAAATCCCGATGTTATGATGTCTACAGATGTAGCAGCCACTTTCTCCAACGTTTTTTAATTATGATATTTAGAAATTGTTGTTTTCAATAACCCTGCTATGGCTCTTTTTCCAGGATTTAAAAACACCCTTCCCCACGCAGTGGTTCTCCGAAGTTTTGTCACCGACAACAAGCGTAAAAAAACAACTTGGCGCTATGGGTTAGTATTAAATCTTCCGAGCAATATTTAAGAAAAGTAACGTACATCCCGTAGCGTTACTGAAAGGCGTTTACTCGTCAGCACTGATTAATAACCCCGACGTGTGGACGAGGTAACGTGCTCTGCATGTTGTAATTTACGACGTTACTTTCGTCATATCATTCTAGTAGCACTACAAAAGTATCTTAATTCACACCTTGATTGCCATAACCTACGGTTGAACTTTATCGTACACCGCACTAACCTTAATTACCTGATTGATTGTAGTTACTTACTCGCAGTTTAGAGACAGTTGCTTCCGTAAGATTACTCTCTGATTTAATGTAAGAATCTCCAGTAGGGTATCAATTTCAAACTGGCCGTTTTAACCTAAAATAATTTTTAACTGCAATTACTACAATTTTAGTTATTTTAGTTAGTTTGATAGTTACCTGAAATACGTTTTCTGCAGTTAATCCACTCGTAATCACTAAAAATTATTTCATTACCTTAAGAATACAAACTTGTTTTTCACGCATGTGGGTAATTATGTTTGTGCGTAGTGACAGTAGCGAAAAAGTTGCTCAATTACCGCCACCGGTTGTTGTTTTGGCTGAACGCGATATTTTTAGATAGAAAATTTTGACAAAACTTATCTTACATGTATATTGTTTGTATCGATGAAGTTAATAATACGTAATTTGTTGCAATAGTAATTATTTAAAATTTAAATTGATGTAGGCCATTAAAAATAGTTCTTACGTTGTTTTTTAATTTTTTCCAAAACCGCAAGCACATTAATTAGTAATTAGTTGATAATATTTGACAAAATTATTATTATTACATATTTTAAACGAACATATTTTTAAATCAAAGTTTGTTATGATAAAAAAGTTTGTTTTAATTCATAAAAATAATTTTTTATCACAAATTAGTTGGTTCTGAAATATCTTTATACTAAAACATACAATGAATTAATTAAATTAAAGTGATAAAAATCAATTTTTACTGCATTACGAGTTTTATTAATTATTTTGCAACACAAAAATTATTGTATTTAATTTGTAATATTAAATTTCTGATTTATTAAATTGAAATTATTTAAACACGAATTTTATTTTTTGATGTACCTAAATTACTAAATTAAATTTAATGTAAATAGATCAGTAACTTTGATGTGTAGTTTTATGTTTGTACAATTCTAAGTTTCTTGTATTCTATACCGTGCTTTACGATGGTCTATATAACACTAAAACGTATAATAATAGCTTGCGGAGTTATTGCACATTTTAGTGTAATTTGTAAGTTTCAATTTATAGTTCATTAGTCTAATAATAAAATACTCTTAACTTTCACTATAACCATAAAGAGTAGTTTTACTCATATTTTAACTGCTTTAGATGTAATGTTGATTAAATCATATTTAGTTAACTAACAAAATTTTTATTTTTGTCATTTATATTCAAATATGTAATAGTTTTTGTGTTATAAAGAAAATAAATTTGCATTAACTTATGTTTTAGTAATAAATATTATTATCGTTTTCTTTGTAAACGAATTGTATATAAGCTTGCTATTTTTTATATTATATTTTAATAAATTAAAATATTAGATTCGTATATAAAGCTTTTAATTATATATAATTTTTTTAGTTAAAAATGTAATCGCGGACTGTAAAAAGCTAACAAATCTACTATATAAATGACTCTATTTAAGGTTTATTAAAAAGAATCAATAGGAAATTAATGATTTGAAATGTATGCTGATTTTTTTTACTTCAACAAATAAAAAAAACTGTGTTAAATTATAGGCAATTAAAAATAAAAAAAAAACTTTTACTGTTATTCTGTTATTTTTGTGTTGAATTTATTAATAATTTAATTACTGTAATTATTTTACTAATTTAACATTTCGAAATTAAAAAATATGTTTGAAAAATAAATTTATAATATACAATTGGATTTTAATCAAAATTATAACAATAGCAATAAAAACATAAAAAAAATCAATCAATTTAAATCACTTTAAAAAGTTCTAAACAGCATTGACAATTTAACTATAAAATACAACTTTTATCGCCTCAATTACTTTCGTTTCGTGTCTAAAAGAAACCTAATAAACCAAAGGCAATTTAAAGCGACTCTCGAAATTAATGCGATTACTCTCTTACTTTTTCATTCTAATCGATAATAAAATAATCGGATTTTTCTTTTATTTTTTAGACGTGGCAAATTTCGATAATCTAATTTAAATATTTTAAATTCTCTTATATTTAATTAAGCAAAAATAATGTAATTTAGCTTCAGTAAAAATCGCGTTTAAGCTAAGATTTTTATTTGCAAATAATTTTGACAAAATATAATTATTATGTATTTATATACAGAGTTTTATTACAAGAGAGTACACATTAAACATATCTGTTAAACTAAGAGATTTTGAAAATATAACGTTTTGTTTTCTGTTAAAAAAATAATGTAATAACGTAAAATTACAATTAATTTCATAAAAGGAAAAGTGGTAAATCCTTCTAGTAGAAGAAGGCGGTAAAAAAACACTACTTAATGTGTTTTTTGTGGCGACGTTTTGTAAAGCAATGTGTTCACTTCCTCAGGCCACTGCATTTAATAAAAACACAACATAATTATACAAAACATAATTGCAACAGGTAATTAGACCTAGCATATAACTAATAATAGAATTATAAATAAATTTTGATATTATAGAGTAACTAAGAAAGTAGTCGGAAAAACTAAAAACAAGTAGCGATCACCGCCAAAACAAAGTCAAAAAATAAAAATACGTAAATAAATAACAGAAAAAATAAAAAAAACTCAAAACAAACAATAGTTACAAGCAAGCTCACAAACATCACAAAGACCAAACTATTAAAAAATTCAAAATATTAGCACTGAAAATCGAAACGCGGTGAAACCTTATCATTTTTATGATAAGGTTATTATATACAGTACTAAGATTGATAAGTTTTGCAATCATATTGATGATTTTTGATCCAAACCATAATTTTTTGTTTAGTTTGCCCTATATAACATTTATTGCATCCCACGCACTTGATTCTGTATATAACATTGAGTTTGTCGTATAATTTTGTTTTGGAGTAGATGGTGTTGTAAATAGTGTTGTTGCTATTTTAAAATTGGCGTTTTCTAAACGGAATGAGTTTTTTAGTTAACCTGGGAACGTTTATGATTTTAGTATGCTCAAAATTAGAAGTAGAGTTAGTTTGGGTTCATGCTGATGTTATTAGTGTTCGTATGGAATAATATTTTGTTTATTAGATTCTTAGAATAATTGTTATTTTTTAGAATGTTTTTTAAGATGTTTAGGTTTTTTGTCTGGAACTGTGGACTACTTACACTAATCATTTTGTTTTTCATAGATTTGATTATATTATTTTTTTACGTTGTGCATGCTTTGAGAAATAATTAATAATACGGTTGGATAGTATAGGTTCGTTAATATAGAATTGTTATGTTTAATTAACCTAGTATCTAAAAAGAATAAAGAACACACACATGTAAGTTGTACTCACGAGGTCAAAAGTAATAGTTCTTAAGATAATAGCAAAAAAATAGCGTCCACTAATTGTGATAGTATGCGTATACCTGGATGTCGCACATACGATTGACTAATATTTTTACATAAAAATATGGTACTTACATTGCTTCAAACATGCTGTTAGCGCTAATACATTTAAAAACATCCCCTAACAGCTGGAAAATAAATTACTAAGTATACCACCGTAAAGTTACAATTAGTTTGCCTGAGTTACATTTAAATATTACAATACAATGTTCATTTGAGCTCAAATTTATAAGTTGGAGTGCATCTAATGGTTTAGCGTGATTTTCTAAAAAGTTAACTGATTGCGAATAATTTTACTTTGATACGTTCTGCAAATTATGCCAATTATTTATCAAATTTCAATGATTTGAGACAAAAGTTCTAAACAGAATATTAATCCTACTTATCTCGACTTCCTAATCCGAAAATAAAATACACTCTGCTAATTTCGATTGCTTTATTCAGAAACAAATTCATCAGTTACCTGTAACGTCAGACAATATTGCATCTGAAACTATGTAAAGATTTAGAATTGACTCCACGATTAATTGGTATACGGGAAGGAAAACAATTAACATTAGAGTATACTAGAAGAGAACTAGATTACTCTCGATCTTGCGGTTGTTTAATGCTGAGACAGAGTTGTTATAACAAAATAAACTACTTGAAGAGTTACACATGGCACACATTGGAATTGCTAAAATAAATCTAGCTGAATCTATTATTTACTGGCTTAATATTAGTTATAGTATCAAATAAATAGCTAAAAACTGCTAAACTTGTCTAAAAACAATTCTCATCATTGGGAATATTCTGACAAACCATAAAGTCGCGTTCACCTTGATTATGCAAGTCTGATTTGAGTACAATATTTATTTACTCATAGTTGTTGATGCCTATTCTAAATGAATGCAAGTTTGCATTACATTATCAATGATTAGTGAAAAAACCTGCAAGTTGCTTCGTGATTTGTTTTTTTTATATGGTGTACCGGACACGGTTGTATCGGACAACGGAACGTCCTTCACTTCAAATACGCTTAAGGAGTTTCTAAGGTTACAAGAGGTGAGATTTCAATAACGCATTGCTCCATACCATCTTGATACAAATGACAAAGCGTTACGTTCAGGCTGTTAAAAAAGCCTTACTCAGTATGTAAACCACAGGCAGCAATCTTCACCGTCACTGCTGTTCTTTGGGAAAACAATACAATCCCGAATTGACACCATTTGCCCAAACCGAAAACATAAAATACCAAAAAATAGTATTGCCACCCATCTTCCTTTATTTGCTGTGGGAAATCTAGTTATGTTTCGTGTATACAACAAAACGTATCTATAGGCGTATGGCACGATTGTAACAAAATTTGGTGATTTTCATTACTAGGTCAAACATCAAGGCATTTGTCATAAGCAACATGTTAATTAACTTATGTTCTGTGAAAAAAATATAAAATCAACCTATTCAGAAGATTCGAGCTTCTGAACATTAAAGACGAGTAATATATTATCGGTCTACATCTTCATCGGCAATTCCAATGACTCGAACAGTTTGATTTTTAGAAGAACAAAGAGTTTCAACCAAGGCCTAACCATCAACAGAAGAATTCGGAACCAGATGCTCCATTCTCAATTCATCTACTTATCAACATAACGCCACAGCAGAAATTTCTGTGTCAGCAACCGATGCAACTCAACCCAGACGATCCGCAAGAGACAGGAAACATCAACATCCATATTCTTCATCATAATTACTTTTAAAAATTTTTAAAAATTTGATTATTTTCAATAAATGCTAATTGTTATGTATTTACCTTTGTAATGTGTTGTATTGTGTTCGCAATGATGTAAGACGAATATGAAAGAAAAGAATACGCATTTCTACAATTTTATTACAATTTGTTTATGTTTGACATCCATATATTTTTACATTAAGTCTTATTTTTCAGTTCCTCTCTAATTTCTTCTATATTTACGGTAAACTGTATGTGTTTTAGGACTACTATGTGTGATATACTATATTAGCTATGAGTTTTCAAAAATTGTACTAATGATCTAAACGTGTTTGGATTGATTGCATTGATTTTTACAATATTGTTGTCCATGCGTTTTGTGACATATTGTTCATCTTTTATTGTATATTCTAGTTTTTTTATCATATTCACAAAATAAATTACCTCATATATAAATATTAGCGGAGGTTTTTGATTTTTTCATCAGTGTAATTTTTTTATTAGTGTCTGTTGTCCCACTTTTTGCCAGTGTTGTTTAAAGACTATATCTGAAATTTAAATTAATTTTTTGTTGCGTTTTTGTTGCCAAAAGTTTTCTTTTTTTTCACACTTTTACTTACTTGCCATTAATTTTCTTTATAAAACACAATATTCTTCGGTTTTTACACTTGATAAAACCACACGTAAGATTTGAACTGAGCTGTGTGGTTGCTGTAGTGTTTGTTCATATTGTTCTTGATTTGGAAAAAATATAAATTTTGTTGACTGACTTGAGTGTTGTTGCTACTAATGCATTAATTGATGGATTTGTATCTTTTCTGGTAAATTTGTCACGTGCATAAATTTCAAAATGCACTACCCTGTATATTGTTTGAATTAAAGTTACTTTTCTATTTCTTGATGCTATCTACCAAGCATCATTGGTCCTTTCCGGCCGAGTAAACGAAAAATTGTCATTTTACTTTTACTTCGTTTGTTACATAACATATGCCTGCTTGAATTAAAATTTATTTCTTAAAACATCGACGTGTATAATGAAAACATTTATAATTACTTTATTTATTTAACGGAGGGTGTCTTTTATTCTTTTTCGGATTAAAGGTAATTTCCAAGCCGTTTACTTAGCGCCACGTGCTACCTCCCAAATGTGTGTTCCTTTGTCGGTACAAATTTAACACCTACCATGGAAAAGTTCTAAAAGGAAGCATTGGACGAACACTACGATACAGATACAATTAATGTTTTGATTCGGAGGCAGTTAAAGCTTTAACTAATACCACCTTGGACGAAAGTGCATATGTAGCAGCATACGGTACGTTTCGGTTCTGCTACCTTTTATAAATGTTATTTTTTACTTGTTGTAGAGTTTGTAAGCCACCAGGTAGACACGATTATTTTCAGACAGTTTGATTACAGGAAGCCAGTAGGAAAACGTTTTCTGAAAGTAAACCTAAACCCAGTTTTTGATTGTGTCTATTCGCTGTCGCTGCGGTGCTGCTCCTGAATCATATTTACTAGTCGTGTCAAAACGTTTAAAATCATCTGTTTCTTATTACTATTGCTCAATTAGTTTAAGTAAAATTGCTATCGCATGCTGATTGCGTCAACTGTCAATTACACCGGCACACAAAAAAAATAGTCTGTACATTTGACTAATCCTACTTACTGACATGGATTTCAACGCGCTGAATCCGAATCTGAAGTCTATTTAGCCTTTACACCCACAGATTTTGAGTAAATTGCAAAGAAACCGAAAATAAGCCAAAAAAATATGAAAAATTCCAGTTATGGCAGTGAAAAAAATTTTGTGGACCTGGATCAAGTATGAGTTTTATGTAGTTTGATCCGCTAAATTTAAATCTAAAGTTTATTTGACCCGTCAAATTTTCAAAATTTAAATAAATTGCAAAAAACTAAAAAAACTGTAAAGAATCGCAAAAAACGACAGTTATGGCGGTGAAAAAAATTTTGTGGACCTGGATCGAGCATGATTTTCATGTATTTCAATCCGTTGAATCTGAATCTAAAGTTCATTTGGCCCATTAAAAAAATTGCAAAAAATTGCACTGATGAAAATAAGAAGAAAATATTAAACACGATTATATATGTTTCTTGTATATTTTGATGCATGGAATACAAGTTTAGAATCTTGTAATCTCAAACATTCATAAATCTATGAAAAATCGTAAAAAATAGCATGTAAAGAAAAGATAAGAAACAATCATTATGGATTTTAAACGGTTCTTCGTTTGTATTGAACTCGTTTGTCTTTTCGTTTTCTATTTTCTTTTGGTATTTTTCTTGTTTTTCACTTATGTCTTGATGAAATCGTTCTCCCTGTTTTTCACTATAGTCTCCAAGATTTTTAGGAATGTAGTCAATAATTTTCTAGCAACTCTTCTACTAAAGTCTTGTAATTCTCACTTTCATTGTTTCCTAAAAAGTTATGTGAAACATTTTTAAAACTTACCCAAGCTGCCTTCTTATTGTCGTTTATTGTTTTAACGAAATTTGCGTCCTCTAACAAAAGGAAAATTTGGGGTCTATCAAAAATTTTCGCATCACTTATCGCAGGAAATTTTTCTCCTAAGTACTGGAAACACTTGCCACCTTTGTCCACAGCTTTGACGAACTGTTTTATAAGACCCAGCTTAATATGCAGTGGCGGTAGCAAATATTTAGAAGGATCAATTAATGATGTTCGTATAACATTAGTTATACAAAAATAACGTTGACTTGTTGGCGAGGACCATATCTTTGGTATTGTGAATTTCAAGTTTTCCTGCTTTTTGCTTTTTTCCCGTCGGGTTAACAAAATGTTGCATCGACCGCAAGCGATATGTAGAACCCAAGCCGTATTCCAATTCGTTACTTAAATACTAAAACAATCTGCATATATTTTCTTCAATTTATCAAAAAAAGGGTCTGCGGTGTTTGACCAATGGAAATTCCTCACAAATGTAACAAAATAAATCAGGACTTTTATTACATAAATGAGAGTTACTTTTATGTCATAGTATACTCTCTAGAAGCCAAATTACCCACAGACGCCGACACTGGGTTTCCGAATTCCTGCATCGTAAAGTGCTTATCACTTGTACCTGCCATGACAGCACACACGCTGTTAACCCAGGGACTTTGCCAGATAATTCTGTTGCCCACAGTCACCACGAGGAGGTGCCCTGGTTACAGCCACAAGCAATCCTATATTTCCTCTATATGTTTCAATTTGATCCAGGTACTCACAATGTGATACGAACACCATTGATTCATTCTTCTAAATATATTTAGCGATATCAAATATATATGTATATGCTACCGCTGCTGCATATTAAGTTGGGTCTCATAAAGTATGGTAAAGAAAAATATCAAAAGAAAATAGAAGACGAAAAGGGAATCTGCTGCATAGGTCATTTGAAGACAAACAAATTTGATACCAACGAGTTTGATACAAACGAAGAACCTTTTGAAATCCATGAAGATCATTTCCTATCGTCTCTTTATATGCTATTTCTTACGAATAGTATTTTATGCATCAAAATATACGAGAAACGAAAGAAGTATACTGCTTTCTTTAATATTTAGTACGTGGAAATTGCTACGAGGTGGAAACACCAATTGTTATTCACATATGCTACTCGGATGCTTACGAGATATAACTGCAGTAGTTCTCAGTAATAGTTGTGAAATCACATTAGAGTTATCACGGTGCTGAGGAGTTCCAAAAGAACGAAACAGCTGTCCATCGTTTCTTTGATGTTGTTTTTCACAACTATACTGACTACTTACTACGTTTTCAGTTGGTGGTTCTTTTACGACTGTTTGATCAATGTTTAATTGACAACAGTCGTTTTTGTGAACTAACATATACCAACTAATTTTACCTGCAGTATACTTCTTTCTTTAATATTTAGTACGTGGAAATTGCTACGAGGTGGAAACACCAATTGTTATACGAGAAACATATATAATCGTGTTTAATAATTTTATTTTAATTTTTATATTATAGCAATGTTTTGCAATTTTTTTTTGGTTTTTTGGGAGAGTTATTAAGCCAAATGAACTTCAGATTCAGGTTCAGCGGATCAAAATAGATAAAAATCATATTTTATATAAGTTCATAAAATTTTTCTCACCACCATAACTGTAGTTTCTCGCGATTTTTTGCATTTTTTTTCAATTTTTTGCAAATTTTCTAAGTTTTTTGCAATTTATTTAAATTTTGGAAAGTTGACAGACCAAATAAACTTTAGATTTAGATTCAGTAGATTAAACTTTATAAAAATCATGCTCGATCTAGGTCCACAAAATTTTTTTCACTGCCATTACTAGAATTTTTCGTATTTTTTGCCTGATTTTCGGTTTTTTGCTGTTTACTAAAAATCTATGAGTTTAGGGGCTAAACGGACTTCAGTTTCAGGTTCAGCGGATTAAAACACATAAAATTCATATTTGATATAAGTTCATAAAATTTTTCTCACCACCATAACTGTCGTTTCTCGCGATTTTTTGCTTTTTTTTTAATTTTTTGCAAATTTTCTAAGTTTTTTGCAATTTATTTAAATTTTGGAAAGTTGACGGGCCAAATAAACTTTAGGTACATAAAAATCATTCTCGATCTAGGTCCACAAAATTTTTTTCACTGCCATATCTAGAATTTTTCGTATTTTTTGTCTGATTTTCGGTTTTTCGCTGTTTACTAAAAATCTGTGAGTTTAGGGGCTAAACGGATTCAGCGCGTCGAAATCCATGTCAGTAGATAGGTCTAGTCAAATGTACAGCCCACTTTTTTTTGTAGATTTTTGTATGTCCTGGCTGTTATACTGAGGATTGGAGTGTATTGCAAGTTGGCGATATTTCCGGTGTTTTAGTACCTACGTATACTTGTACTTGAACTAAATTTATTTACTGTAATGCTATCAAATTATCTCTAATTCTTATTGATTCAAATGTTAACGACTTGGTATCTTTCTTTGATTCCTCCAGCCTTACGAACATAAAAAATTTTATACAAGCTTCGGGTCCCTTGTGTTGATCTAGCAGGAGCTATATCCGCCAAAAGAGATCTGGCGCCCATTAAAATAAACTCACTCTCTTTCCGATAGGTATTGTTTCAATCCTACAGCGAGTTGGCCGTGCAGGGTTCGTAAATTACCAGAAGCTTGTAACAAATTATTCTATATAAAGTTTGATGGTTGCACATTGCTTACTTGTCCGATCACGTTCTCCGAAGGGAACATTTTTATTATTTGTTATTAGTCTGATCTTTAAAAAATTTAATAACTGATAATCAAAAAGATTGTTGATCACTATTTGTACTATTTTGCATTGACAACGATATCACGCGTTTCGTCTGCTTGCTCGGTGCACTAGGATGATAAACTCACATCTTTACACAATCAAACGCGTACTGTAGTACAAATCTCATATTGTGAACTAACAAAAGAGTAAACTGTTTTATTTGTTATAAATAAGTTTTAAAAATTATTTAATTTAATACAATTAACCCAAAAGACAACTTATTTTAAAATATATCCGGCTTGAAGGATCAATAATGTCACAATAAATACTGTAAGTTATTAAAAAAATAAACAAATGTACAAACTTACCTAAATTCTAGAGCAAAGTGGCAGCAAAGGAATAGTAACGGAACTAAGGTAATTGTGTTCATTGTTCTTTTTTCTATTCGTCAATATTTGCGACACCAAAAATCGCGATTGCGCCTAGAGTTCTAGTGTAAATTTGTAATACGGATCTAAGAACAATAATTATAAATAGAACAGTAAGTTACTGTAAATTGTACTATTATTAGAAATTACAATTATTGATTTACATACATGATAGAGTAATTTTACATAATGCATACAAGTTATTGTTTTTTAAATTTATAATAAAAATTGAATTTTTATAAATCTTACTTGTTTAAGTAATGTATTTATATATCAGCATTTAAAAAAATTAAAAAATTATTGTTCTGTACAAAAATAATACTAAAAGCAAAAACAAAAAAATAAAAAAAACTACGGTGGTACAGAAAACGAAGTAATTCAAGCAAAAGTTCAAAGTTGAACATAAAAATAAATTTACTTGAAGGTAAACATTTAAACTACTTTAGAAAATTAACTTTTTTGCAAACAAACTATAAAATTTGAGTACTGAAACTAACGACAAAATTCAAACTTACATTGTTTTTGTTTATAAGAAAAATAGTTTGTTAAAAAAAATTTTAAAAACTGTATAACTTTATTTTAAGTTGGCGTAAATTTGCATTTTTAGTACCAACCGTAGAAAAACCCATATTTTTTTTTGTTTAAAATTGTTATAGTTTTTCGATACCGTAGATACTAAGAAAACACAATCTTGTGTAATTTACAAGGAATTGCTACTACTACACTTAATCACGCATTTACCTTTGTTACTTAGTTTTCGTAAACAATTGTCGTTACCCTTGTAACACAAAACCGTTAGAATACGATGCCTAAATATACCTATAATATATTAAAAGTAATATTTATCGACGTCAACGCTAAGTGATTTACCACTCTCGCAATGTACGCTTTACGCAACCTTCTATATTAACTTTATAAAGACGTAACAAAAGAGAATATCGCAACACCAAACAAATTTACGTTTTATTTGCCATTTAAAACATTTTTACAGTGTATATTATAAAATTATTGTTAGTGTTTTTAAATGCAGCCAATAACGTCTTAAAAGCTACTGTTTGCTTTTTCGAAACTAAAAATTAATACTGTTGCTTAGAATACAAATTGCGTAATTGGTTACAAAAAAAATGCAACAAAATTTGCTTTTAGAAAGCGTGGTAACTTTAATAAACGTTTAAACAGGTGCTGTTCTTGCTTTATTTATCCATACCGACCTCTTCGTCACATTGTGGCTGTTTTAACGTGTATGTAATATATTTTACCGAGCTTTTCAGTGTCAGAACGAGGATTGTAATAATTTGTGGCACGCTTCCACAGAATTTTGGTAATGGAAACGCATGTTAAATTAAAAGGCTCTCCTGCACGTATTTAACACACACATACGCAAAAAACCAGGAGATTATATCTTGAAACGTGACCGCAATTTTCATTTTAATAATATACGTTAAAAAAAAGTTTTCAGTTTATATAAAAAGAAGACAATTTAGATTTTTTTTTTGCAAATGTTGGTACTTTATACAAAATTCGATACATGCATAGACGATCTTTTGTTTCTTAAGAATTTTCTTTCGTGGAAGGATGAAGACGATAAGGAGAACTCATTTCAGAAACAATGGTATACGTGTGTATGTCTATGTATGTAATCGTTCTGGTGATACAAAAGCTTTTGTTGTCTTCTTTATTAAATGCGAAACTTAAATGAGAGATTTTAGAAGCTTTTTTAATAAGTTTACTATTGTTGTAACAAAATTTGTTAAGAGCTCATTGGTGTGTTTTCTTTAAATGAACGTTGTAATTACTATTTCCACGCAATTTATTAAATTCAGAATTTTAATTAAGAAATATTAATTAAAGCTTAATTTAAAAACCAAATTTTGTAAAACATAAACGATTTTTACAATAAATTAAACAAAAATATAAAATATAAATTTATTTGTTAGAAAAATTATTTATTTTTATATTTTATTTCAAAATATCTTCAAATTTACATTTTTGTTTAATTTTCTTATTTATAATATATTTAAAAACTTTCAATTATTTTGCCTTTGAATCAAATCAAAAAAGTTTTATAGTAAATATAAATTCTTTAAAGAATAAGTTATTTTCTTGTTAAAAACGTTTTAATAATCAAATAAATAATAGCAAAGCGTGCATTATTAATTTTAATAATATTTAATGTGTATATTTTAGAAATAAAAATGCAGTAGGAAAAAACTTCTATAAAGTAAAAATGTTTGATTCTTCTGGTTCAAATAAAATGCAAACGATTCTACAATATCGATTATGAAACTTTTCTATAACTGTTATAAAGTGTTTGACTTTGAATATTGTTTATAAAGTTATAAAAGTAAAATAGATTTTTTTTTGACAATTTTAATGTTATCTTAAAACCGTAATACATCGGTGAATTTTATTTTTATTGGTTGTTAATAGAAAACATTTAAATATAAACTTATTAAAACAAATAATAAGTTTTTTTTTAATTTGTTTAATTATTTACTATATTTTCAAGTTTTGTATTATTATTATTAGCGTTAATATACAGTTTTTGTAAAATATTAAAAATATTGGTTCTACTTTAATCTAGAACATTTATTGTAAGTAATTTTTCTGTAGTATTTAAGTAACTCTCGAAATACAACAAATTATCAAATAAATTGTTATGTGCCATTTCCTATTTTTTTTTAACTTCTGTGTAAACGTTGTGTTTTAACCATGACGACTATATTTAATGTAAAATTTTGTTAACGTCTGTGTGTTTGATACAAATTTTGGCATTTAATTTATATAATTAGATTACTCATATCTTGAATAATTAAATGATTTCCAAGTATTTTAAAATACGGTTACATTTTATTAGTGCAAAAATATTTAGTGCACAAAAATTATTAAATTGGCATTTTTTTAAAATTTTATTTTTTATTTTACCACCAAGGCAAACATAATTAATCATTAAACGCGCACGTGGTTGTCCTCAAGTATCAACACACGTGTACGCATAATTGCCTACATCACAGACTTTTTAATAGCACGAAATGTGATTGATTTTACGTGTCTAAGCATATATCTAGTTTATTATTAAAAAAAAATTATTCAGTAAAAACACTCACATTTAATACTTAATAATGCCACATGTTTAAAAAAACCAATTACACAAAAACAAAAAAGTATTACAAAAAAAACTTTTTTTAAATATAACGTTGCTCCTTTTTTTAAAACTTTAGAAACTATTATATCAAAATTACACACACATTTTAACTTTAATAAAACATACAACAAAACGTCAATAAGTCTGCGATCTTTTATTTTAAATTAACAAAGTAAAGTTGCCAAGAGATTTCTTCACCATTGAAAAAGTCATTCATAAATTTTTGTCGTACTTCTTTAGCATAAAGTTGTGAGTTTTGGGCGACATATGATGATTGTAAATATGTGACATTGTGTTACGTGCAAAAGCTGGAACAATGAAACTTGCCTAAAATAAAGTAACATAAACTGAGTTATGCCGGTGCTCAGTCAAGACGGAGTGGGTTATAATCAAAATTCCGTGATTGTCTAGAAAACTCAACAAAAAACACAATAAAAAAGGCGCCAGGAAAGTCTAAAGTTTAATGAACTTCTGGTTCTTGCCAAAAACAAGCCCGCTTGTGAAGAATACACTCTAAATGGACTTAATAGAGTGCATCTTACTAAATTCTGCAATAAACGAAAATTTCATATACCGCAAAGGCCGACAGAATTAAAAGCTCGTTTACATTTAACCATTTAACATTTATTTGAACACTCAAAACAAAAAAAACTATTTGAATTAGCTCAAAATAATAAAATTAAAAAAATGTCAGTAAGCATAAAAGTAAAAAAAAAATTAAAGTTAATTGGATAAGCGCATAAAAACCAAAACAAAATTTAAAGAAATGAAACATAAAAACAAAGGAAAATCTTAATTACTTAATGCACGGCCGTGTTCGCATTAAATAAAAATTAATTAAATACAAAATAAAGTAAGTTTATTTTTTTTTAAACAAGAATGACAATTTTAATAGTTAATTACGAAATTAGTCAATTTTTTGCTTCAAACATAAAATTTTCTGTTTAACAAATATTTCGTCACATATAGTTTTGATAAATACAGACAATTACCATTTACTAATTATATTATGGATAAAATCGTTAATTTGCAACACTCATTATTTTTCTTAAAACCCAAAGCTTTTAAAGCACTTAAACGTGTAAATAAAACTCACCAAATTAATCTAGTCTAGACACTATAAAAATTGAACCCCATGATCTTCTCGTGAGCTTTGATGTTACTTCACTTTTTACTAAAGTTCCTATTAAGGATTCGCTTATTATCATCAAACAGATTCTGTCTCAACATGGCAAGGACTTGAGTTTGGTTCCTCTTATTAGTAATTGTCTATCCTTTACTTACTTCCAATTTGATAACAAGTTTTACAAACAGGTTTCTGGTGCTGCTATGGGTTCTCCTCTATCACCTGTTGTAGTTAACATTTTTATAGAATCCTTTGAAACGATTGCTTTGGAATCATCAATATTAAAACCTAAAGTGTGGTTTAGGTATGTTGATGTTTATTGTTTGGTCTCATGGTCATCTTGAATTGTCTAAGTTTCTTGATCATCTTAACAATCAACACTTAGATATCAAATTTACTATGGAAATTGAAAGTAATGGTTTTCTTCCGTTTCTTAACGTTCTTGTGACTCGTAAGCCAAACGGACTTCTGGGCCATTCTGTTTATCGCAAACTTACCCACACGGACAGATACCTTCATGGTTCGTCTCATCCTCATCCTGCACAGAAACGTTCTGTTTATAAATCTTTGATTCATCGTGCTTTTTCTATTTGCCAACCCGAAAATCTAGACTGGAAACTCCGCCATCTTACTAGAACCTTAGTAAACAATGGTTATGTAAAGCGAGATATTCATAGAGTTATTAATCGTCGTCTACATCTACGTACTCGATTACCAAAGGACATTTCTACTCCCAAATCCAACCGAAAATTGGCCATTTTACCTTACATTCACAAGGTTACAGATCAAATAGGGAAACTTTTTCTTAAGAATGGTATTAAACCCATATTTAACTCGACAGGCAAAATTTCTCAAATTCTTCTTTTTCCCAAAAACAAATTTCCTACACTTTCATCTCAAGGTGTATACCAAATTCCTTGTTCTTGTGGTTTAGTCTACATTGGTGAAACCGGTCGTTCGGTTATTACTCGCATTTCAGAACATGATCGTTGTATAAAGAAAAGGTATACTTCCAAGTCTGCGGTCGCTAAACATCATTTTACTACAGGTCACAAGATAGATTTTGATAATGTTTCGTTGATTGCGAAATCTCCATTTTTTTAAACAAGAAATTCCGAGAAAGCATGGAAATCATCAAACATGCCAATAACTTCAATTGCTATCATGGTTTCGAGCTATCCCCTTTTTGGTTCCCGGTCACTAGTCATTTATCTAAAACACGCCCCTTATCAAGCGTAACCCAATCAGAGCCGAGCTTAACTATCCGTAACGATCCTCTTTATATACGGAGAATATTTCTTCTTAAGTCACTTCTGCGGAGTTTAAAATCTGGCTTGGTTCACAAGTTAATTACCTAACTCGGATTTTCGTTTGCAGAGTTTTTATTATGGCTTGTTTCAGAAGTGAATAACCTAACTTTTAAGAAGTTCTTAGTTAGATTTCGGTTGCTTTTGTTGGCCACTTCGGTTACAACAACAATGACACGGTTCAAGCCCAGAAGACATTCTTATCTTAGTATAGATTCCGGCCGTGGAAGACTTGGTTATTACTGCTGCTTGAATAGTTCATTGTACAATGTTTCTGATGATTCTCGACCTAGTCATCGTATTGTGGAAAATCTCGTTTGATAAAAACTGCATTTTACCACACTATCTACAACTTTATCTCATTTTTGCCAATTAATGTGATGACGCCAATTAACAATGATAAACCTTTTTTTTCTATGTCTCTAGATATAAATAGATTCGTTGAATTTTCAATCTTCTCCTCAGTCAATCAGCTTGTTTAATTTTTATTTATTCTATTCTACTATTAGTATTTATTGTTAGAAACATTGGCTCAAATTGAAATTATGAAAACATTTATTAAAAATATTAATTTTTCAAAATACGAATTACTTACTGCAATTAAAAAAAATTAAACAACGCTTTATAAACATTTGGATAGTCATAACGGAATTAAAAGTTAGAGTGGTTCATGTCAATGTCAACCTAATAAATTTAAATAAAAATAGTTTTCTGCGACTGTGTTGCCTTCTTTTTCGTTACGGTGCATTTTACCAAAATTTTAGATGTACCCTCGCTACAGAAATTTCACTTGAAAATAAATAATCTTTGTTAAAAGTGGAGATGCAGAGATTGTTGGTAGTAGTCGATGTGAAGTTTGTCTATGCTTTCCCTGTGTTTTAATTTTCTAAAAAATATTTCTGTCTGAATGTTGACTGTCTTTTTTTATTACGCAAATCTTTTCAATTCATCGAAATTTAAAATACGTGTTATTTGCTGATATCACATTAGCAGACGCACTAAAGTAAAATTAAACACGAATCATAATACTTCAAGAATGCAGACATACATATATTACATATATACGTATATACCAGGTTAGGCAGATGTATGAAAACATCTTTATATCTTTTGAACCAAGCATGTTACAGAAATTATAAAATATGTGTTATTATGGGGTTATTTAAGAGAGGTAATTTTAGGCGTTTATCGATGTAATTTGTCGATCAATCCAATAAAACATTATGTGTATTGAAACGCTCATGTCTAGTTAGTTATTTATTATTTAAGTACGTCCTAATGTTATCAACAAGACACATTTCTTACTTAGCTGCACTTCTATTTGTGCGTTATTATAATAAATAACCAACCAGACATGCGCGTTTAAATGCTTTGTTCCATCCATGGTTTGGCAAGCTGATGGCTTAGCTCGATCATAAACTCATATCGTTGCACTAATTTTTCCACGTTTTTTGATAGTATTGCAACAGTACACAACATTCCAAATTCCTGCACTTTTGTTTAACAGGGGTCACTTGATTGTCTATATTGATATTTAAAATAGGCAAGACCAAACTCTTAATGCGAGTTTTGCCAAATAGCATAACTACGAATTTAGAAGCATTTATTGCCAAACAAAATTTTTTGGATTTCTTAATCAGGTTATTCAGATCATTATTAATATTATTGATTGCATCATATACACCAGATAGATCAAATGAGAAATATAACTGAGTTTCGTCAGCATACAAATGATGTTTACAGGTTTTGACAGTGTGATAAAGATCGGAAGTGTATACAATATACAGTAAAAGGCCTAGAACCTTGTACAACATCAGAAACAATTTTCCTCATTGCTGATATGTTGTTTTTTTATTTTTATTTGTTGAGTTTGGTTTTACAGAAAACGGTAGCTGTACGATCAAATCCAATATAATGTAAAACTGTCAATAATAGGTCATGTTCTAACATGTCAAAAACTTTGGAGTAGTTCAAAAGTACATTAACAGTGAGAAGATTGTTATCAGTTGTAGTCATGATATCATCTATTACGCAAGAGAGGGCAGTAGAACAGCTATGGCCAGTTCTTATACCAGATTGAAATTTGGGCAGAAGTTTATAAAAATTTATATATACGTTTATTTGTTTTTCTAATTTCCGTTCTAAGATTTTAGACAGAACTGGTAAGATACTTATGGATCTAAGGTCTTGTAGATTTTCAGGATTAGTCTTTTTGGGTATTGGCAAAATATAAGCATTTCCATATTAATAAGAAGTAGTTTCTTTCTTTACAACTATTAACTATATGTAACAAGTCTATCAGTTCCAAATCAGCAGGGATTTTAGTTTAGTTTATTTATTTATTTAGTAAAGTAATCATTAATTTAATTTACGTCACATAATTCTGTAGGTATTGATATTGATGCTTTAGCGTAAATATTCATTAATGTAAGAATTCTCCATCAGTATATTTTATTGGTTTTAATACAATAAATAAAATACTTCTTTTTTTTTGGCTAACGGTAGTCGTAGTAAGGCTACGTAATTGTTTATAACAATTCTAATCGGCTGTGCTTT
The DNA here is from genome assembly GCA_035610365.1 of Aquatica leii. Taxonomy (NCBI): domain Eukaryota; kingdom Metazoa; phylum Arthropoda; class Insecta; order Coleoptera; family Lampyridae; genus Aquatica; species Aquatica leii. The sequence goes on along the minus strand of CM069437.1, from coordinate 30,271,045 downwards.
TGCTTTTCTTAAATTTGGAGTAAGCTTCATTCTTATTGCTTATGAGTTTTTTTTATGTCTATAGATAGCCAAGGAGCTTTAGGTTTCGTAAAGCGAGCTGTCTGATAGGTGTACACAAATCAAACAGATTTAATAGATTGTTGCTGAAATAGATGATTTTAGAGCCGATTTCACTTATATAGTACAGACGATGCCATGAGAGGCTACTTAAGTGTAAGTGAAATTCATTAATATTGAAACTTTTAAAATTACGGTAAGTCTTATGTATCAAAATAGTTAACTAAACTGTCAAACAGTAAGGAACAGAAAACCAGAAAATGATCTGAGATCTCATGCATAGGTATGACGCCACAGTCTTTTACCAATTCTTCATTTGACACATTAATTAAATCAATAAGAGTACACGTATGTTGGAAAATTCTAGCAGCTTTATTTACAATTTGTTTAAATCCATAAGTATCTAGTAGATCTATAAATTTTAAAGTATTAGTATTACGAAAATCTAAAAAAAATATATTGAAATCTCTAACACAAAGAAAATAATCACTACAAGATATTATAGAAATAAACGTGTCCTCAAGAGAATTAAAAAAATCATCATATTCTGTACGACTTGATCGATAGATAACCCTAACGGCAATTGGCAATCTATTTGCTTTGAACGAAATCCGTAGCTGTTCGAAGTATGAATTATTTTCAGAATTTATATCTGGATACCTAATATTATTATGTATATAAAAAGCTAGACCACTACCATCTTCCCCAGTCTAGGTCGTCCACTGCTCTCATTTGTTTCTGTCCTGTGCAATCTGGATCCAATTTCCTGCAACTCTTTTTACATCATCGGCCCATCTTGTTGGTGGTTTACCTCTGCTTTTGAATGCGTCTTGCCTGGGTCTCCATTCAATCATTCATCTTGTCCATATCTCGTCTTTCAGTCTTGCCACGTGTCCCGCCCAGTTCCACTTCAGCTCAGCTATCCTAAACACAGTATCCTTTACCCTTGTTCGCTGCCTAATTGTGGTGTTTGGTATTTTGTCTCTAAGTGTTATTCCTAGCATTGACCTTTCCATTGCCGCCTGTGTTACTCTTCTTTTCTTTATGGTTTTCTTGCTCAATGTTAGTGTTTCAGCTCCATAAGTGAGAACAGGGAGTATGCACTGATCGAACGTTTTCCTCTTCAGGCATATTGGGATATCTGATTTAAAGATGTTGCTGAGCTTACCGTAGGCTGCCCATGTTAAATTCATTCTCCTCTTTAGTTCGCGGATTTGATTATCTTTCCCAATGGTTAACTCGTGTCCCAGGTATTTGTATGAGTATACTTGTTCGATTTTTATATCATCTGCCGAAATGTTATTGCTCAGGACCAGGTTTGTCATATATTTTGTCTTTGTATAGTTTATGTCAAGTCCGACTTCCATTGAGCCAGTTTTAAGTTCTTGTAGCATTTTATTTGCTTCGTCTATCTTATTTGTGATTAGGACTAGATCATCGGCAAATCTTAGATGATTTAGTAGTTCACCATTGATGTTAATTCCACACTGTTCCCAATCTAGGTTTTTGTACATATATTCTAAGAGTGTCGTGAATAATTTAAGGGATATGACATCTCCCTGTCTTACCCCTTTTTCTATTTGAAATGTGTTGGTGTCTTCGTGTAATCTTACTGATGCGGTTGCGTCATTATATATGTATTTTAGTAAAACCGTGTATCTGTAGTCTATTCGACATTGCGAAAGAGCATGGAAGAGTTGTTGCTGATTTATCGAATCAAATGCCTTTTCATAATCTACAAATATCAGCATAAGATGTTTGTTATATTCTATGCATTTTTAATTAGTAGTTTAAGTACTGTTAGGTGATCATTCGTACTAAACCCTACTTCAAATTCAGCCTGTTTTCTTGGTTGGTATAGGTCAAGTTTTACACTTATACGTTTTGATAGTATTCTCGTAAAGTGCTCATATATGTGTTGTAGCAAGCTAATAGGTCTGTAGTTGGTCAGATTTGTAGCGTCTCTTTTTTTATGTATCAGAGTGATGATGGCCTTGTCCCATCGAGTGGGTGTTTTTTGCTCTATGAGACATTCGTTAAATAGAGATTTCAAGGTTTTTAGGACAGCTAGTCCGCCTTCCTTGATCGCCTCAACAACTATTCCATCGTCTCCTGGTGATCTGTTATTCTTCATCTCTCCAATTGCTGCTTTTATTTCTTCCAGACTAATTTCAGGTATATCTTCTGATCCCTGGTTTCTGATATTTTTTATATCTTCTACTTCTGCAGGATTTTCATTTTTGTATAGTTTGCGAAAGGAGTTTTCTGTAATTTTTACAATATCAGATTTGTTTGTAATCGTATTTTACTTTTTCATCTTTTAGTTTCATTTGACTTTTTGTTCCAATATTTATTTGACGTTTCAGAACTTTCAGTTTTTTATTTTGTTTGATTGTTTTGATGATTTTTGTGGTGTTATACTTTCGAATATCTTTTCTAGCTTCTTTTGATATTTCTTTATATATTTTTCTGAATTCCTCTGAGTTTTTGTCTCCCATTTTTCTCCTTTCTTTTATTAGGGATTTTGTGTTGGCACTGATCTTACTAGTGCGTAGGTTTCCTTTGCTACAGTATTTCTGAGTTGCTTTCTTTAGTGTTTTTACAATAACGTCGTTTTTTTCTTCGATGCTATCTTCGTCTTTTATCTGATTTAGTCGTTCTTCTATCATGTCTGTGTAGTCTTGACGGTTTTCGACATTTGTCCATTTTCCATTATTACCTTTACCTTTAGCTTGCTTTTTTACAAGGTTATCTCTTTCGTATTTGATATTTATAGTAGTTTTCACCAGGCGGTGATCGCTTCCAATGGAAAATTTGTTTAAAACTTCAACGTTTTTTATAATTTGCCGTTTATTTGAGATTATAAAGTCTACTTCGTTCTTAGTGATGGCATCTGAACTCTTCCAGGTTCATTTTCTGTTTTCGTTCTTTTTAAAGAAACTGGTTATTATAAAAATGTTGTTTTGCAGACAGAATCCTAATAGAGTTCTACCTCTCTCGTTCCGTTCTCCTACTTCATATTGTCCCATTGATGTATCCATTTTGTCCTCTTTTTGTCCTATCTTTGCGTTGAAGTCTCTTTTGAGGAGTGTATAGTGTGTTGTGGTATTTTCGTTTGCCTTTGTGATATCATCATAGAAGGTGTCTACTTCTTCGTCAGATCCTTGCGATGTAGGTGCATAAGCTTGTATCATTTTGATGTTGCATCTGTTGTTCAGTTTTAAAATTAAGTATATAACTCTTGAGTTTATACTTTCTATATCTATTAAGTTCTTTGCATGCTTTTTGTGGATTGTAAACTCAACTCCTCCTAATAGGGCTTCCTCTTCTCCTTTGTAGTAAAGTATGTTCCCTGATGTCAGGTTTATTTAGCCTTCATGTTTCTTTCTTAATTCACTCATTCCTACTACGTCCCATTTTATGTGTTCTAGTTCTTCTTCTAATTGTGCTAGTTTTTCTTCGGATGAGAGTGTTTGTGTATTGTAGGTAGCAATGTTTAAACGTCGTGTTTTTGGTCCAGATCTGTTCTCGAGTATATTTGCGAATTTTTGCCTCCCCCAGAATCCATGAGGCTGACCCTCACTCTGAGGGTGTGGGATTTTGGTTTATCCATGCCCATCTGGAGTATATTTCCGTATGTTTTGTAATTTGCCATTTGTCCTACTGCGTGTTGGCGAGTGTGTAGTCAGCCTCCCCTCACATGATGAACAGACGCTGTTTGCAGCCGCAGAATCTGGGTCAGACGCTGCTTTTACCTGTTGGTCCGCGGGAGGTATTTGATTTCCCTCCTACCTAGTATATCTACCGGGCTTTCCCCTATTCGCCACCTGGGGACGCGCCCTCTAGGGGTTACAAGTTCACCTGACTACCATAACTTGGACGATCTTTTCTAACGAACCTGCAACCCTAGATGTAGTATAAATTGCTGGAAATGTTTGGATTTAACCATGTTTCTAATACTGCTATTATATCAAAATCGCAACTTAACACTTTATCCCTAAAAACTTAAAAGCCGGTGCCAAAGGATCTAATATTTAAGTGTGCTATTTTTAACACCATAGTTATTATTAATGTTGTTTTGATGTTTTTAAAAACTATAAAAGGTTAGCTAAATGCAAACATCACAAAAAAGATTATAATAACCACAATAATTACTAATATATTATTTAGATAATTCAAAAGTGTTTGAAGGCAGATCCATCTCATAGTGTAATTTTTCTATGTGCCTAAAGTTTACTTAAATAGCTATAAACGGTGGTAACACGTTGAAATTAGTTTAACACCCGCAAAATTCAAAATGTGCTTTGAATAATTCGTCGGGATAAACCCCCAATGTCCTTTTGCGTTGTGGTTTTATCCCGACGAATTATGCAAAACAAATTTTGAATTTCGCGGGTGTTAAACTAATTTCAACGTGTCACCACCGTTCATAGCTATTTACAGTAAACTTTAGGCAAATAGTAAAATTACACTATGAGATGGCTCTGCCATCAAACACTTTTGAATTGTAACTTTGTCGTACTTAAATATAAGCTATAAGAGGCGTCAATGCAATTGTGGGAACTACATTAGGATGTATCTCCTACTGCTGATGAGTTCCAAAAGAACGAAACGGCCGTCCAGTAGTTCACTCTGGTGGCATTTGCACAATTGCATTGACATTGCTTACCCCCCATGTCCTTTTACGTTGTGGTTTTATCCCAACGAATTATTCAAAACACATTTTGTTTTTCGCGGGTGTTAAACTAATTTCAACGTGTCACCACCGTTTATAACTATTTACAGTATTATTTAGATACTTTCACTAGTCAAAATTAAGTCTATACTCTTAATTTCTAAAATTACAAAATAACCATATATTTAACCAAGCAAATAAAATATATAAAATGTAATTATGAAAAAAAATAGGAAAAAAAAACTACTAATTACTTGTACATTTTACGACGATTGCACCAAGCAAATAAAAGTCACAACGATGTGCACAAAAATATGTCGAACACATGACTAACTAGAAAGGTACTTCGACGTGGGGCTCGTTTAAACGACAGCATCAATACGAAATCGAGCAAAAAAAAGAGGAAATTAGGTATATGTAACAAAACAAAGATACATACCTGTATTAATAACACAGACTTCTTAAATAAATATATTACAGATATAAAATATAATAAAATGACATGACTTAATACATAGCCATGTGCACGCACTAAGACAGATCGAGTGCCTAACTCCGAATAACTCGAAAGTTAATTTTCGCTCAGAAAGTGACGACTTGACAAAATTAAAAATAAAGGAAGGTTTACATACAACTGTTTGTTAAATTAATGTAGATAGTTTAAAATAAAATAATAACAATAACGGAAAGTTTATTGTGTTAATTACTCAGTGCGTGTAACCATGAACACTCGCCCAGAAAACACCAAGGCTACAAACTGATATCGGTAGTCACTACAATAATGTAGTCTCTTTCTAGCCTATGCCCTTTAAAAAAATTTGCAACGCGGTATAATTACTTCGAGCCGATTTAAAAACAAGAAAATTAAAATTTTCGTTTCTTTATTTAATTTGTAGTACCAATTGCGAAAGTGGTTTAAAGGGTGGCTTTTAGGGTAAATCTAAATTATATAGATACGGTTTTTTTTGTATTGATCATCAAGTCTGACGACTATTTACTGCACATGTGGCCGATGCGTGATTGACATTTTGTCACTAAACTTTTCGTCGAGTAATAAATAACAACGGACCACAGTTCATTTGGAATTTTTTTAAGCTGTTGCATATTTTTTAGGATTTATCAAAAGTTATTTTTTGTATATATTATTATCCGTTTCATTTTTAAAATTAATAAAATAAAATCTAATAGAATGAAATTGTACGTAAGGAATAAAAAATAATCCCGAAATATAGCATTCATACAAAAATATTTTATTATTTTTCTGTTATATAAATCTGATTATTTAGTACCTACAATAAATTTAAAGCTTCAAATAATTTTGTTTTTAGTTAGCAAACAAATTTGAAAAAAACTTAATTTAAATTTTTAATTCATAAGTAATAAAAATTAACCCTCAAACATAAACACAAATTGTCACTTCAAAATTTCAAAAACTCAACTAACAGTAGATTGTGTTTTAAAATCTTAGATTCTTATTACGCTACTCCGATGCACTTATTTGAAAACACAAAAAAGATAAAATGCATTTTAAGTGCAAAATCTACAAAAATAGATGCCTCATTATGATCTTTAAAATGCACAATAATTTATAACTGAAGTTGAACAATAGCAACATCTAGAATACATTTACACCGGCATGTATTAGTACATTTCCAGTTGCAGAAAATTTTATGTAAAACCGCCGTGCAATTTTAAAATGAAACAATACCACGTCATTCGCGTATTCCTTTTCGTCATGGTACAAAGACTAAGATAACCTATATAATGCGTAGAATTAATATTATTAAAATAATCCAATTAAGCCATTATACCTGAAAGTACTTTCAGACAATGAAATTGCGGCAATTGCTGAAATCACTCCGATTACATGCCTTGTATGCTAATAGTAAATACAAAACGTCGTATTTATGTAACAGAATTAATTTATGTTCTCTTTAAATATAAACTTAATGTAAATTGAAAAAAATTAGATCTATTCACTATAAGCGTCAACTGTAATACGAAGGAATCTTTCTCATACAATAACAGTTTAACAGTACATTGCTTCTCAGAATCATTGGACTAATGTCTCCATTCTCATAATAATACAAAATGTACTCACGTGAACCAAAGGAACTGGATAATGGAACTTTAGATTATATTCAACAGATTTTCAACTAAAATGAGTTTAACGTGAATTTAAATTGCTTGTCGTTTTGAGGGCGTAGTTGCTGTAAGAATTCAATGATTGGTAACTACCCTAACTTAGCTTTTAATACTTATATGGTATTTTAACATGTAAGAAATTGTAACTGTTAAAAGCTTTTAGACTTTAACTACTTAGAACGTACGGCGCATAAATGCCATCGAATGCAACAACAAATTACAAACCAATTTGTTACTACTTAACTAACAGTAAGTTTTCCATTTTATAGCCATTTACGCTAACATGCCTTTAAAGTTAACTGATTCAATATTTCTTTGGTTATATTAGGTACTAACTTTTAAATTGTTATAAAAATTTCTTGCTTTATTATAAAATTTATTGTACACACTTTAAAAGCAATATTCTTTTTTAAATTAAACAATACAAAACATTTATATGAATTTTTGTGATTGGTTTAGAAACAATTTGTTGTAAATTGTTTGTGTTTTATTAATTTAAATAATTATACTAAAATTACTACTACTTACTAAACGTAAAAATTGATATTGGATATAACGACAGCGGAAGTCAATGATCTATTAAGTAACGTTGTCAAAATGCCAACTGCAAAATTGTCTAGAGAACAGTCAGTACAATTGTAAAAAACATCAATAAAAACTACTATATTGTTTTGTTTTTTGAGACTTGTCAGCACTAGGAATAACTACACCGACTAATTAAATAAATAACGTTTTAATTTGTTTAACATTAAATACCGTGTATTTTCTGTAATTTGCTTTTTTTAAGATGAATATGATGGTTGGGAGTATTATGTTACGTGCTAATAGAGGATACAACAAAAAAAATTAAAGTAATTTGTCAACTCACTTGTTTAGCTAGCTTACGTCGAAGATGGTCGCGGGTCAAGTTGTGAGTATCTAACCTCGTCTGATGAGTCGGTGCCCTGTGTCACCTTTCCTTGTGGGAAGAAACAATCCCAAAAGAAACAAAGATCTGGACCAGAGAAAGAAAATGCTCAAAACCCGCAATGCTATTTGTGCGTTAAGATATAAAACAACCCATAGGTATAACAGATTTAAATTAGGATTTATTTTAGGATAGTACTGTATCACAGCTGTTGACAGAAGAGAGAAATAAAAAACAAAAAGATATGACAGCAAAATTCTAGACTAAATATTAGTCGTCGGGACAACCCTAAAATATAGCTACGTCAGTGATAACAAACAGTAGCATTCACATTAAATTAACATTACAATAAGTTCTTATTCTAGTTCGATATCACCGAATATCGTGTAAATTGAATAAAGATCATACGTAGTTTTATCACATAAATCGATACAGTTTCTAAACAAATATATACTTTATAGGTATATACTTTCTAATCTCCTTACAGAACAAACTTGTAAATTTATGATAGTAATCTTAATTGTTATGTTCCAATGGGGGAGGTGGAGAAAAAAAAGAAAGAAAGAACAAATTACTTAAATTAATTACCAAGATGTTGTTGCTTACCTTTCGGCTAGCCTCACCGTAGATGGTCGTCGGATAAAAGAAAATTGTAAGACACAAAGTTTTCTTTAGGTAAGCTAAATGCCCAAGTGCGCCACCTCTTCTCGAATTTTTTTGTCAAAGATAAACAGTCTAGGTAGGAGAAAAGGAGATCCTAGACCCGAGGTCCCCCATAAGAAACATAGTACGAATCAACAATAACCATTTATTAAGGATATTTATTAATATACAATTCCGGAACGGAAAGAGCCATTCGACGGTTACGCCACTGGTATAATCAGAAAATAAATTACCTTACATAACACCACAAAATTGTAACAATATACATACAAGATGAAAGCAAGTCCCAAAAATAGACTCTGGGAGCCAAAAAAATTTAAAGCGCTAATATTTAGAAGGTATCTTCGCGGCTACCGTAACCCGTAGCAAAATTTATCCGCGTTAAAACAACGTAACACCGCCCGTGGACCTTGACGTCAAGTTCATCACGACCGGTAATAAAAGTATCATTAAATTAGTTTACGACAGAAACGGTTATAGCTCCCAAATTTCTACCCTTGACAATGGCAATATTCTTTTATATTAACAACAAAAAAATAAGTGTAGGTTACGTTAAATAATCATTATAGATCAACCATTACATTAAAGCGTTTGTTAAACATCGTGATTAACACTATTAAAATTATAAAGAAAAGTGACGTTAAATATTATTAATCATAATTATTCAGGTTCCAAAAGTTCGTTAAATAGTTCAATAAAATAGAAGTAATTGTAGTCGAATAGGTGTACCAGATGTACAAAGATAACGTTCGAAATACAAAAGCATTTACATACAAAGTCCGCACTGTATCCATTTAAATCGAAACGCCGCATATGTAGCGAGAGCAGCAGTCCTGACCCCGAAGCGCGTGGACGAAATAAGCCGAAGTCTAGTGATCCCTCGCGGTTCCAAATTTAATGATATTATAAATACTTCGACACTTCGTTTCCCCAACCTTTAGCACAGCGCCAACAATCCACTAGGATCCTTTTACTCTGCGACTTTGATTACTGCATAAGTACAGCGATACCAAGATAACTCAGTCCGAAAGCTTCGACGGAGCTCGGAAGAAAACTCCAATAGATACGAAGGACGAAAAGACGAAACAGCTAAAATAGCGAATATTAGTTGATACGCCTCCATTTTCTTAACCACGTGCGAAATACTAACCTACTTTATGAGTTTTGCAGCAAAATACATCGATCTTTTATTGTATACATCGAACGTTTAATCGGATTTATTATTGATTGCTAAAATAAAGCGTCGTTGTAGTAGATATTAATCGATGAAAGAGAAACCTCATGTTTCTTACCCATCCGGCTTTTCCACGTTTCTACCGCCGCAAAATCACTACATCAAGTGAAGTTTGTACATGGTCGACTACTCTCATGCGCCCTCTGCGAGCGTGACTTGAAAATCACAACTCGAGGTTGAGTATTATCCGTTTTTACGGTAAGTTGCCTAACTATCAGGCGGATTTTTGCTCAATTTCGAATTTACACGTTACATAGTATTAATAACATTAATAATAAAGTTAAGTGACACAAGCAAATAGTATTACTTTACATAATATTAAACGATACTACAAAGTTTAAATCAAGTAATAAGGTAACGTTATCGCGCAGTCCGTGACCTCGTAGCACTTTAAATTGGATGCACCAAACAATCCCAAATTGGTTTATAGCAAATTTTGCCAAACTCATTTCAAAACGGCTCCAAAGCGGTGGATTATTTTTACGTGTGTCTTTATTTAAATCATCAAATTAGCAATTGAATAAAATAAATACTTTAAAGTAGGGTACTACTATGAAACGCACCCATCGATATAGGCCATGCCCTTTTCTTCCCAATTACACTGTCTTAGGCGGTAATTATGAGTTGTGTTGTTAGCAATACCAATGGTGAAACGTCAGCAATTAAAACAACATGGGAGTTACAAAACAAGAGTAAAAAAAACAAGAAATTTTTTCATCGGCAACCACGTGTGGTTAAATTCATCACTAACCTCAATGAGATCTCCGTTAAAAATGCAAACCGGAAAATTAATTCTCATCGGCCCCTTAAAAGTTTAGGTGTGCTGCCTCAAGAAAGATTTTTCTAAAAAAAACATTTCAATACGATAGATGTTGATGCATAACAATTAAATTGACTATGACGTTTAAACACATCCGGAAATCAAACAGAGACTGCACCGTATTACAGCTAAAAATTTTATAATTATTGTGGTATTCACCGCCATACGACTGCAATTGTAACGTTGCTTATTGGACAGTTAAAACGTACTAAAACTCATTTTAAATCGTGAAAATTGTGAATTTTTAGATGTCAAAAAAAAACGGGAAAGAAGATGAAATTGGTACAGCGCTAAATAAATTCACGATGTTGAATAGCTTCTAGATCTATATTCACCAAGAAACTCATCATATTGCTTTAACGACATAAATCTAAGAATTACACTTAAACAAAACAACAACAAAAATACAACGCAAACGGGTGTACAGTAAAAACTTCATTTACAACTTCAATAACAAATATTTATTGAAAAACAAAATCCGACGTAAATAAAATTGAATTACAACAAAAAAATAGTGATAAAGATCAGTTTTTTATTAATTAGATAAGACCAACAATAATAATATTAAAATATAAACATGAACTAAACATATTAAAAAAAAAAAGAAAAATTGGGTTAATGCACACAAAAAAAATTAATGAATAAAAAATTTGAAAGGGTTTGGCATTGCGCAAATTACGATTAATTAAAATGAACTAGTAAACTATAAACTTATGTAATTTACAATTCTATTTAAATTAAAAATTGTATTTTTAAATTATCACAAAATTTAATTATTTAAGTTGTATAAAAATATTAAAAACTATTATAACATAAATTGTGTTCTTAAAGCTTAAAGCCAAACTTGTAATTAACGACAAATGATAAATATCTTGACTTAATTTGACGATGAACCTCAAAGGCGACGTCAATATAGCGGGCGGTAAAAGTGACGGGTAAAGCGGTTACAGGAAGAGAAACTTTCAAGTGCTAGTAAACAAAAAATTGCTTAAAACATGAATTCAACAAAACATTACCTAATGGAGTACATGGACTCCTTTAAAATATCATCATAATAATATCGGTACAGATGCTAAGATTGCTGCCGCAACTATTGCCCTCTATCTACCTACTTTTCTCTACAAATTTATATTTACACTGATATTACTGTATTAAAACAATTATTTTATCAACTTTAGCGTGTTACAGTTTAAAAAAACATATCTACGTCTCTGGTACAACAAAAATTGATATATTTAATCAAGTTAATGTAAATAAGTGATCAGTAATGATAGAAAAAACACAATGAAAAAAAAGTATAATAACAAAACAATTTTTATGTTAAAAGTCTTTTTTGACTTATTTGGTACATATAAGTTGCATCGTTTGTTTCAAATTCAGTTGGTAGCATTTGCGTTTTTTTTCAGTTATTTTACGCGTTTGACATTTTACATGCAAACTGCATAGTAAACGCATATAATTTAAATGCTCAACAAAGTTATTTTTAAATCTTTGGTTGTCTAATCGTTTCACATGGAAAATCAAATTTAAAATCAATCGTTGCTTATAGGAAGAATTACTGAGGTATGAAGCACACTTATGTTTTGCGGTTAAATTTAATTTTCTTTTATCGCTTCTGTCATTTATGATGGGACCTATTAAATCACGTGTTGGGCACGTTTAATACTTCTGTTGTGGATCGAATGCTTGCTGTTCTTTTAGAATATCGTCGTCGTAAATATTTTTCGTACCCTATTGGGAATTGTGAACTTTGTGAGCGTTTGTCACTCATTATGTCAGGCAGTTTACTGAAACTTTGCTTATAAATTTTATCGATGCCACACCATGCAAATTTCTGCAATGTAGGAACAAAACTAAGAAAGCAGGCGAAAAATTTCTTTAACCAAACAAAATTATATTTTTAAATATCACAAAACCTAGCTGTTAAAATTCAATGAAATTTGTTTCCGTTGCTTTCCGTGCACTGCTAATTAGAACAAACGTTGCACACAGGTGTATAAAATATGGTATCATGTCCTGGCGTTCAGTAATGCCTGAGTTCTAATGAAGACTAGAACTTAGTGTATAACTAAATAAAATGCAATGCAAATAAAAAGTTATTTTCGAAAAAAAATGAAAAACGCAAACGATTAGTAGTACTTTGAATCAAACAAAAGCATGTAATTATTAAAAAAAAAACAAAATGGTGTAAGCAAAACATTGGCAATTTAACAGCAGCAGTCAACATCATTAGTGCAAATAATCTCTAGGAGGGGAAGGAGGAGGAGAGCTAAAGGAGTAGTAATTTATGAACCAATGTGTCAACGGCAAGGTCAAATTTTTTATGTGTTAAAAATTGCTGGGATTTTCAATGCATCAATTGGCTGGTTACATAGATCTAAACAACAGAATACGAAAATTATCTTTAACCAGAAAAAGATTAAGTGTCGACTGACGATTTTATTATGAATTCAAAAATTTAGATTTACTTCACAACTTAAGTAATCATCAAATTGATTATGCAGATGAAACGTGACTATACTGAATAAATACCAACAAAAACATTAGCACCAAACAATAAATAAACAGCACCTAGCTCTACTATGTTGTGGTAATGCTTTTGGTAATTATAAACTTAAGCAGGGTGTAGTCAAAAAATTTCGAAACGTATCAGTATTCAAAAATTTAAAAATTTCACCAACATTTACCGTAGACGAACTAGTCAATTGTCGAAGAATGGTTCCATTAAAGGTTTATCTCAGACGTTTGAGAATTTTGTGAAGAAAAGGGAAAATTTATCACCAAAAGTCGTATTTTTCTAGATAACGCACGTTATCATTCTTGCCAAGATGTTTTGAAATCAGATTACGGGAAAATGTTTGCGTATTTTTTACCACCAATTTACTTTACTCCAACCAATGGAGCAAGGAGTTATTGAATTACTAAAAAGAATTTAAGAAAAAATTGATGAGTTTATTGACAGACTGTGATCTACGTTTTTGGAAATCTTTAAATCTGAAATATGTTGTTTATTATCTAGCAAACGCTCGAAACAGCATAAAAAGTTTGTATTGTTGCATCAGTAAATCCGGAGCTGAAAAATTTACACCGACACAACAAATGACATAAACTATACTGCTAACGAAGTACGTCAACTCAAACACATATCCGAAATACAAAATTAGTTAGAATGCGATAACAATGATGTCAATTTCCAATAAATAAAAAAGGAAGAAATGTGTGAAATTAAACAGAACTCTGACATATCTACCACATTACAAAGTAGAAGTCAAAAACAAAGTACCGAATCTAGTGGTATGTCACAGTAAATTAACTAATGTGGTGAATAAATTGTTGATGTGTTTTGACCAACAAAAAGAAACTGATATAACTACTCATTTAAATTTGCGAAAAATAAAAGACGAAATAAGTTTAAAAAATAAAAACCAATGTTACGAGAATTTACCCGTAACTTAAATGCAAGCGACTAGCTCAGTATAATTCGGCGAGTGGATCGAAAGTTTTAGTGTAGTAATTTACGTCGTACATAAAATCACATTTGTTGGTCTAACTTTGACATTCTCAAAGAAACTAATTTACATTGGTAAATATAACACAAATATAAAATATCTTGAGATTAAGCGAAACAGAGCACACCGTTTAATAATATATAACAAAAAAGTTTAAAGTTTAACTGTGACAACAAAGTTAACTTGTACGTACAGTGATGCTTTCAAACGACTAACAACGTAGACAAAAGAAACTTTAAATAGAAGATACAATATCAAAATTTTTCCGAAGTATGCGGCTAGCTAACGGCAGCTTCTCCATAATTTCATAAAATTTGCTGAAATGTAAATTGTTAAGTACATATAGCGTTATCACATAATAAATTCTTTTGGTTCATACGATTTATGAAAAAAAAAACTAGGTGCACCAAATTTCCCCTAAATTAATACTGACATTTCGGTAAGTGAGCCTTCCAATTCATTTACATTTGTAGCAGTTAACCAATGGTTTCGATGTCCTTAACTAACTAATTTTAACACCATTTTTAATATTTTATAGGACACGTGTAGACAGCCGAAGTTGCTAATGACAAAATAGAAAATCAAATTCCTCAACACAAACGCATTCTAAGCCATAATTTAGTACACAAAATTGAAGTGAATGATTTAAAACATTTAATAACGGAAAAACTCACGGACATTTATACGTCTGACTTTTGTTCTGCACAAAACCGAAATCGTCAATTGAAAATGTTACTACACATGTCGCAAGGACATATGACGTTTTGTATGTAAAAAGTACTTTTGAGACAGAATTCATACAAAAATCACACCAAAATATTTTTAGCATAACATCAAATGAAAGTAACTAATTGTTTCTTTCAAATAAGTTTGTTTTTTACTTTTACCTATAGATACACACATATATACATATATTTAATGTTCTAAATTTTAAGTTCTCGGTTTTGTAAACCGTCTTTGACAGCTTTTGCGCACTTGTCAACAAAAACCTCAAATTATGTTGAATTTTTGATATTTTGGAGATATCAAAGACCCTGTTCGGTTAATAAAATGTTGTATTTAATTTACTAATGTACTGCATATATTTGTACCGAGTAAGTCAGCAATAGAATAATGTAAGTTTGCCCGTTGTGCGTAAACTTTACCAATAAAGTGTATATACTATATTATACAGTTACTAAATGTGCGCATTTTAAAATTAATGTGCAGTATACAGAGGGTGCTAAAAAAGCAGGGCAGTACAAAATTAAAAATTTTTTATGGAACACTTTGTGTATTATTTTATTTTTGAAATTTACGTATAATGCTCTATTTTCACCATTTTAAGCCTTTTCTGATGTTGAATTACATCGTTTTGATGCTCTTCCGTGTGTTCTTTTCCCTATTGGCTTGTTTATTTTTGCACTTTTAGCTAGCCTGTTTTATCGTGTAGGGTTTTGCCATGAATGGTTCTTATTACTTTAATTTATACTGATTTTAACATCTGCATTGTCTTTGAGGTGTCTGCTCTGGTGTCAACCCCGTATGTCAAGATTGGTCTTGTGTGTGTCTTATATGTTCTTACTTTACTTTTGTTTTTAAGATGTTTGTTCTTCCATATATGTTTTATGCATCCTGATATACGGAAGACTTTCCTAGTTAACTTTTTTACTTTTTGTTGCGTTATCCATTTCACATTTTCTTTGCGTGGGTCGTCATCGTTTTCGGTAGTTCGTGTCCCGAGGCTTGTTTGGTTTTGTGAGCATATATTATTGCTTCATCTGCAAGTATGTTGCTAGCTTCGTTTACTAGTGTCTTTTCTTTATTCGGGTTTGGGACTGGCATCAGCACTCCTGAGCTACTCGATCCTATCTGTATGGAAAAACATGTATGGAAGAAGAAGAGAAGAGGTGTAATGCTAAAACTTTTTTATTAAACGTTTAATATATTTAAAATTAAAGGGTTTTCTAATAAATAGAATTTTATTCAAAAAATCACATTTTCGAGTATCACTTTTTTATTACGTTTTAACACGTATCTTGATAGAAAAACGTTTGCATTTGGATAAAAAAAAATAAGTTTAAACTTATGCTCTGTATAAAAAAAATAGAAGCAACAAGATTTTAAAATATAAGTTTATTAAACCTGCGAAACTCGAAATTCAAATGCTTTTATTTATTCCGAGTTAGTTATTTTACAATTAATAAACAATTATTATCATTATCAGACAACATTTTTGTAACAATACAAGTTTGTGCGGATTAACCGTCGATTTTCTGGTGTAGGATTGGTCCCGACCTGCACAAATAATTGAAGTTAGAGTACATAAAAAAAATTAAAACAGTACACACCACTTATTATAATTCCGGATACTGTTATCAGTTGAGTAATGTTATCACGTTATTAAAGAATAAGCCGGACGTATGCTACTACATAAAAACAACATTGTCATTTCAGCATTGAAAAACCCATTCTTACTTAACAAAAGATTTATATTTAAGCTCAATTTGTCTATTTTTGATATAAGAAAAATAATTATTATTGTTTATAATCTTTACAATATAAAGTAGCATAATAACCTATTTTACATGAATGTTTTTTATTGGACGAGTCTAGTTCTACACAAAATGGAATGCTGAATTTATGCAATACACAACAGTGGTTTTATTGTTGCTATGTTGGTAATTTACTTTGACTGGCTTTTTAAATATCTGTAGATATGTTATCTTTGTTACTTTGTATATTTAGTGTACTTAGAAAGAATGTGCAGTTTTTAGAATAACAACTTAATTTAACTACGTCTTATGTAATAACGTTATTTTGTATTTATTTTTGTTTTTGGTGTCAGCAAGAAATATGTAGTTCTTAGAACGGTGAATTAAACGTTATAACATTGTTTTTTTTTATTCACGGTGTCTACAAACTTGGGCAACTATTTAATGCAACAGGTCTGTAATTTTCGATTTATTTGGCTCAAAACAGTATTTTTAATACTTTGTTAGAACTTTTGCTTTAACATGTTTTGCTTGCATTGACTATATACTATAATTTCATTTTCTAAGACATCTGTTTTCTAACCAATAAACATTTATTATCTAAAATGTCTTTGGAACGCCATCCTGTGGTAAAAATACCACGTATGATAATATAAAAAACTATAAATTAGTACGGAGGGTAGAAAAATTGTCATTGGATTTAATGACAGCGAAAGTCAATGATCTATTGACAAATAGGCTCAATGTAGTTATATTAAGCGGCGTGCACTGTAGATATTTTTTTTAAATCGTAATTGCATTGTACTAAACTTTAGATTTTTTTAGTATGTGGTTTTATTTTATGAGCGAGAGGTCTAAGCAGAACCGAGAATTTAAGATGCATATATCTTATACAAAACTATATCTATACAAAATAAATTTGTTTAATACAGATGTCTTTAAAACCGTTGGATTTTCTACCGTTGTTTGTAGAGATTTCAGTTGCTTTACTAAATACTAAATAAAATTTGTAAAATAATTTTTTTTAAACTATATCTAACAATGAAAAACGTTCTAAATTTGGTACATATAAAAAAAGATTATTAGGAAAAGCAAATTACGTATATTTTACTAATATTGAGTATTCGTGTGTTTTAATTTTATTTTCTTTTTTTGACAATTACTTGTGCGCTATTTGAAGGGTTTGACTAAGTAAGGTTACGCGGCCATAACGCCTGGAGTCTATAAAATGAAATACAAATTTATAGTTTATTTTAACAACTAACTTGTTTGTTTACTAATTTCTTAATTACAATTTCTGTTGTCTAACTAAAGTTAAGATTATTTTGTTTCATTGTTTGGCTTTAGAAGTCTATTCTTAATTAACTCAGTGTAATTAAAACAAATATAAAACTTAAAACGTGCAACAGAATACAAAGTTAACTGTTAAAAACATTGGCAAATGTAGAAATGTTGTTTCAAACACTAATAAAAATGTAAATGCATTTTAAATAATTAAAAGAATTATTACAGCGCAATTAAAAAACTAAACCAAAGCAATTTTTAATAAATTCTATTTATAAGCCATATCTGTTTATGACCTTTATTTTAAGAGTATTTTTCATTGTGTTAATTCGACTTTTTGTTTCTGCTCAAGACTTGATAAAATAATTAGATACATTTTTTAAAATTAGCTATTTAATGAGCAAAAACTCACGAGCTTAAAACAGCGGAGCCCTCATTGTGTATACTTGATAAATCGCAAGCTTTTTATGTAGTACTTATTTTACCAAATGTTTTAAAAAGTAAAATTTTCTTGTTATGTTGTGTTCGAATATTTTTATATTGTCAAATAAGTTTATTTTTAGTTTTATTAAAATACACCGAATAACAATATATCTACAGTAACTTATTTTTCATTCATTTTTCTGAATGGACTGATAAAAAACAATTTATTGAAAATATGGAATGAAGACATTCGATTAAAATAAAACGCACTGTTAAAAAAAATCTCGTTTAAATTTTATAGTGTATAAAAAGAAACTTTCTTTGTATTTGATTCGATAAAACGTCGTATTCTAGTTAAAATATCTCGAAACGGTTAAAGTTTAAAGTAATTTAATTAAATAGACATTTGGGCGTTTACACTTTGATGTTGTGAATGATGCGTGTTAAATAACTTGCTCGAACTTTCTCAGACGATATAATTTCAATTAATCGAACTTAATAGTTTCTTGAACGCATCCATTCAATCGTTGACTTTGTGATTGATGTTTTAATTGTTAGAAAAAACAGTGATTTTAGAGATAAGTATTAATTTACTGTGTTTTGAAATCATCGAACTGTCTGTTACGTAATAGCGTTTTATTGGGAATCTGCCGTTTGCAGGAGTAGTATTTATATTGAAACACATTTGCAGACTATTACGTTTAGCGTTTAACACGCAAGGGCGTAATGTTGTAATAGTCGTTTCAATAAACGGGTAAACATGACAAAAAGGTAAAAGTTGGATATAGCAGAATTTTAGTATTCACATGACAGGGTGAGAATCCAGTAGCAAACACCTTTGGCTATTTAAATAGAAGCAGCTCTCTTGAATGTCAACTTCAATCGTTTACAAACTTTAGCAACCAAGTCACGGTATTGCTAACGGATGCATTAAAAATTAAGTTAATGCAGTCCTTGTTAAAGAAAACCTAGTTGTTTTAGAAACTAAAATGGTTAAAACTTTTATTTGATTAGTTCAGGATTAAAAGTTTTTCCAAATTTTTTTTGTCGCATTATTTTTACAACGTACAAAAACAGTTGTAATTAAGTTGCCATGTCGTTTTTACAATTAAAGCTATTAATATCAAAAGTGTTGTGGCATACGTCATTTCGTAGCCACCTGTGAATTATCTAACATGTAAGAAACTACGACGCTGTTAAGTTAATTTGTGCATTTTACAAACGCAAATTTTAAAATTGTTTGAATAAAACGCGATGTATATTTTTCAACTGTAATAATAAAGAAGAAAAATCATTATGACTGCAAAAATTTATAACATGTTAGGAGAATTATCTGGTAAGTTAAACGGCAGCAACTAACTCAGTTTGATTCGGTGATTGCGTCCTAAGATTTGTGATGCTAAATTATAAAACAAGTTAAAAAGACGCCAAAACAATGAAAGATTAGGATGGGAGATGCAGTTTAAATATACCCAAATAATAAATAAATAAATAATAAAGCAAATGACAAAAAAGCAGTTGTAACAACGCGTATATTTATTTTATCACAGACAGTAAAATCCTTAGAAAAGAAAAGATAAATTTACATAAGTGCGATCAAACGCTAGAAAGTAGGTCAATATCACAGACAATAGCGGTTAAAATAAACTTCTTTTGATTAGACCACACGTCGTACAACAAATTAAATTTTTCAGTCTAACTTTTACATTCCAAAAATAAATAAATTTTTATTTTGCAATTATGATACAAACATGCACATCTCAATAATTCAGAGAACCAGAGTCCACCGTCTAATAATATGTGACACACAAAAAAAAAATTTAATTGCGATAAAAACCTACTACGCCCAGTCGTATATACAATTGAATGACAATCTAATTACAAAAAATTAAAGTAGGAAATATATTACTTACAGCTTAGTTTTCTTGTGAAGAATAAGACTAGCTAGCGGCACAATTTTGGAAATTGTTATAATTCGCTGGCATACGGTATTATCAGAAGAAAATTTTTCTTGGTTTATACGATCAATGAAAACAAATGAAATGCTCCGAGTTTTCTTCGAATTAATTATGTTGTTGCATTAAGAGTATTCTCCAATACGGTTAGAATTTTATCTAATACTCGAAGGTTTTGAAATGTTCAACGCAACTGACGTAAGTCATCATGAAAATTTTCCTAGTAAATGATCCAGCTAATGATAATAAAAACTTTTTCAAAAATAGTAAAAGTATTACACCCAATACTCGCATGGATGCGTGTGAATAATCAAAAATGAAAGCTTCGTTGTGCGCACATAACGTTAGAAGATGTCAGACCGGATAGATGATTTTTTTTTTCATCGAACTACGATGTCAAAACTTTTCAACGTCACAACAATCCTCCCCCTTTCCAATATAACTGGAGGTAGGCGTTCCCAGAATAAATCTTATACGTTGCAAACATCATACCAAAACACTTTTAACATAAGAAGCATTAGACAGCTGTTTTTTTAGAGACTCATCAACACTAGAAACACTACTGATTTTATTTCGCCGAAATTTAATATTTATTTATCGATTTTTTTAAAACAAATAATTTAAAAACTAATCCTAGAATTAATTTACAAAAAATGTTTATATCATGCGCTTACTTCTTAACTCCATTAGAGATCTGCAATCTCTCGGTGGACCATAAACGTCTGTTTTGACAAGAATATAACTCCAGTAAGTGATCTCCTTTTAAATTATTTTCAATCTAGATTTCATTTGTCTATGCAGTCTTAATTTTTAAGCTTATCTCCGTCCTAGAGTTAGATCTGATGGCAGCATACGTTTTAGCGTATGCACCTTATAAGACTTGACACTGTTTTATTGTACTTCGCACTTAATCAATGTATGGCATTTTTCACAGATCCCAGAGGGATATCATGTAGAATGACTACGTTGGAAACGTAATAAAACGCGTCAAAAAACTAGCAGTACCCCATAACTTAATTCTATAAGTCAATGTCAAATGCGTGGATTTAGTATTATTTTTTGTCATATTTTTAACCAAAACTGAAATTTATTTGTAGATTTCTTAAGGCAGATCAGTGTAAGATGCCAGAATAGCAGTATCAGCTGCATATGTTGCTACAGTACTAGTTTTTGTTGTTGGTAGGTCCAAGCGGTATGAGGAGTATTATATTCCTATCTGTAGGGAAAAAGAGTTTATGGAAAAAAAATTGATCCATATGACTACAACAAATCTACAAGCATATACTAGTGTGCTACTGCTTGCTGGTGTGTACAAATTAAATAAAGAAGCGACTGCAAATTTTTTGGATGAAAAAAACGGACGTCCAATGTTTAGAGCTACGATGTTGCTGTCGAATGCCGACAACTGATAAATTAGCGGTTGTACGAGAATTGTGAGACATTTGAATAGCAAATTTACAAAAATTATTCAAACCTGACCAGAACGTGACCATAGCTGAGCAGCCGGTGAGATTTCGAGGACGCTTCTTTGTCAAACAGTATATGTCTAGCAATGGTATGGTATCAAATTTTCATTAGTTTGTGACAGCAATACTAATTATATTTGGAACATGCAAGTGTACCTTGGCAAATTAAAAGGTGAGAAACCTGAAAAAAATTAAGAACCAGTGTAATGATGGACTTGACGTATAGGTTACGAGGACATAATATAACTTGTAACAACCTTTTTACCTTACACGTACTTAGGCCAAGTTTTGCTGGAAAGAAAAACTGCTCTTCCTGGTACTCTTAGAAAGAATAAACTTGAAATACTAAGATCTATAATTGTGTCGTATTTTCCAAAGAAAAATAAAATTGTTCTCTTCTTGAGCACAATATATCACTATAATGCAATTTCTAATAAAGACCATGAAAACCCCGACATAATAATTACCTACAATAAAACAAAAAAGGGCGGTGGATACCCTAGATAAACTTGTTACTGCCTACTCGTGCAAAACTTTTCGTTGGCCTATCATTTTTTATAACATACTTGATGTAAGTAATGCACGTCTAATATTGAACATTAGACGTGCATTATTAAATTGTTTGTGCAATTATACCGTATCTGAAGATGGCCCATCGTTTATTAATTAAGGCCAAAACATGTCATTAATTGAATATTAAAAATATTGGTTCGACAAGGTTAATTTTTTGATTGATATCATGTAATATTGTTTGCACCGTTTATGTAACTAAACTTATATACTGTCTTCGTCTTCAACTACTTATGTGATACAATAAATATATATTCTGTGTTATTACTTCTGTTGTGTTATTTGTTCTTTTCCAGCTACGGGTAGAGTTAGACGATATCTCCCTGATTTAATCATCCATCGTCTTGATGCCTTTTTAGCTTTTATCTATAATGTAGCATCACAAAGCTTGCAATTACCTCTCCGAAGAAACTGTGTTAGCAGTTGTAGTGCAGAGTAAAAATAAGTATGTCGGCAGCGTGGCAGTAACAGTGGCAACAGCGCTGGCGGTATCCATATTATTACACGGGGTAAAGAGTTACTTTACTGTATTCTCAAGTTTGTTAATAAAAGTAATTATAAATCCTATGTTGGCGTTTTAAATAAGATATATACAAATATAAGTGCAACATGGCGCTGCGACAAAGTTTTTAATACAAATAAGAAGTTATCAAATTACGTGCAAAAGAAAAAACAAAATTAAGAAAATTAAATAAATATGGCTGAAAACGTGCTGACGCAATTAGCATTGAACAATGGTGGAAATCCTGCAGAACAATGGGCGCAATGGTTAAGTAGTTTTAAAATATATTTAACAGCTACAAGAAGTAAATAAAAGGAAGAGAAAATTCAAGTAGCACAGCTACTACATTTGCAGGTACGGAGATAAAAAAATTTATAGTACATTTCAGTTTGATGAAGATGAGAAAGATAAACTTGAGCCAGTAATAAACAAATTCAATAATCATTTTACGCCAAGGGAAAATTTAACATTCACTCGCTATAAATTTATTACATCAAAACAAGGCGAACAAATAACGTTGGAACAATTTATAACAGATCTTCGCAAACAAGCCAATAATTGCAACTTTGGTAATCTAAAAGATGACCTCATTAAATTAATGCTAATATGTGGAACCAATAATGGGGAAATTAGACATCGATTATTACAAGAAGACGATGCAGACCTGGCAAAGGCTATAAAATTAGCATCGATAATCGAACAATCTAAATCACAAGCTAGAAAAATGGACAACCAATCAGAACGTGAAGCTCAGGTGGATCGTATGGTAAAAGCAACTAGAAGCCGTGCCCCAGACAGGAGTGTATCTAGGTACCATCGAAGCCAATCGAAGAATGATCGTAAACATAAAAGACCGTGGTCGAGTAACCGTAATAATTCACAACATCGATATAAAGGTAAAACTGATTATATTATAAAGTGTACGCGTTGTGGTGTGTCGCACCAAATAAATCAATGTCCTGCTTTTAAAAAAACATGTGGAAAATGTAAAAACTAAATCACTTTGCTAACATGTGTAAAAGCACAAGAATTGTAAATAGTTTAAGTTATAATGATTGTACTACAGATGAAAATGTTATTTATATAAATAGCGTAGCTACCGGTACTAACATAAATAATTATGAAAATCAAACCTCGTGGTCAGCCAAATTGAAAATTAGGGGGAAACCAGTTTGTTTTAAAATTGACACAGGGGCTATGGTGAATACGATTTCTATTACAGATTTTCTTAACTTAGGAATCCCATTTTCATTAATTGAACCAAGTAGAGTGACATTGAAATCTTATTCAGGGGACTGTATACCGATTATAGGTCAATGCACATTAAGGTGTGAACATAACGATAATCCATACAATATTCAGTTTTATGTTATTAATCACATAACAGACTCTTTGTTAGGGTTAAGAACTTGCATTCAACTTAATTTAATTAGTAAGAATAAGGAATCAGAAATTAATGACTCCATTAACTTAATTCAAAATTCAAGAGAAACAAATAAATCCGAATTTATTCAGGCATATAAAGATGTGTTTAAAGGTATAGGTTGTATTAATCCGCCGTATCACATACATATTGAACCCAATGAAAAACCAGTAATATGTCCTATTAGAAATGTACCACACGCGTTGCTAAGTAAACTACAGGAGACCTTAAATCATTTACAAGAAGTAAATATCATTAAAAAAGTAAATGGACCAAGCGAATGGGTACATCCGCTAGTATTAGTAAAGAAAAATGATGGATCCTTAAATTTGTCTCGATCCTTTACATTTAAATAAAATAATAAAACAGGGAGCATTGTAAATTACTGAGCTTAGACGAAATTACAAGTCAACTCCAAGGTGCTAAGTATTTTTCTAAATTGGACGCTAGCCAAGCTTTTTATCAAATACCATTAGATGACGCTAGTAGTGAGCTTTGCACTTTTGGAACCCCTTTTGGACGGTACAAATTTTTACGAATGCCATATGGAATAAAATGTGCTCCGGAGGTATTCAATGAACGGTTTAGGCAAATTTTCAGAAGTAGAAAATGTCGCAATTTATATAGATGACATAATTATTTGGGGAATACGAAACAACAACATGATATGGTTTTAGAAAAAGTATTGGAGATTGCTAGTAGAAATAACGTAAAGTTTAATTTAAATAAATGTCAATTTAGAATAAAGAAATTAAATTTATGGGCCATATTATAAACGATTCTGGTGTAGCGGTAGATCCGGAACGAGTAAAAGCCATTGAGGACTTCCTGAACCTAAATCAAAAAAGACGTGCAAAAGATTATTAGGGGTTATAAACTATGTAAATAAATATATTCCAAATTTTTCAGAAGAGACAAAGCCATTAAGAGATTTGTTAAAGAAGGGAAATTTTTAATTGGGATGATCATCATAGAGAAGCTTTTCACAGAATCAAAAATAAATTAAAAGAGAGTCCTGTGTTAAGTTTTTCGATCCGAATAAACCCATAACAGTGTCGGTAGATGCGAGCCAAAACGGATTGGGTGCGTGCTTATTACAGGACAATAGACCAGTATGCTATGCATCCAAGGCTTTAACGAATAGCCAAATTAATCAGCCACAAATAACTAAAGAATTATTAGCAATATGGTTTGGGTTGTCTAAATTTCATAACTATGTTTTTGCGAGATCAGTAATAGTAGAAAGCGACCATAAACCTTGCTCGCATTAATGAAGAAACCTTTAAATAATGCACCTGCACGCTTACAGCGTATATTATTATCTCTACAAAGATACCAATTTTCACTTACGTATAGACCTGGAAAGGAATTAATTATAGCTGATACTTTATCTCGGGCTTGTCAACCCGTATCACAAAATGATAAAGAATTGGACTTTACAGATCAAATATGTATAGTTCAAGAAGTAAATATTTCGGACGAATACATGCAAAAAGTTAAATCCGAAACATTAAATGATCCCGAATTAATTGAGTTAACGCAAACTTTGCTTAAAGGATGGCCAAATAATAATAAATCATTGCATACGATGATACGCCCCTACAGTAGATTTAAAAGTGAACTAACTGTAGAGGACGGCATAGTGTATAAAAACAACAGCTGCGTAATTCCACATACACTAAGAAAAAACGTGTTAGAGAAAATACATTACAGTCATCTAGGGTATAACAAGTGCATAAAGTTAGCCGAACAATCAGTTTTTTGGCCGACTATGAGAAATGAGTTAAAATTAATGATTGATGGATGTTTTGTTTGTCAAAAGTATGGAGCATCACAACCTTCAGAGCCTTTAAAACCGCATGAAATTCCAGCAGTACCATGGTACAGAGTGGGCTGCGACCTGTTTGAATTAAACGGTGTTCATTATTTGTTAGTTGTGGACTATTATTCAAAATATGTGGAGCTTGAAATTTTAAATCACAATACTACAAGCCATAATATTATAAATAAACTTAAAAATATTTTTGCGAGATTTGGGGTACCTCAATATTTTGTATCAGATGGAGGCCCTCAGTTTACATCAGACCAATTTAAAGTGTTTTCAAAAGAATGGAACTTCGTTCATAAAATCACATCCCCAACTCATAGTGAGTCAAATGGGATGGCCGAACGACACGTACAAACGCTTAAGAAATTAGTTAAAAATCAATAGAAGACAATAAAGATATTCACTTAGCTTTATTACAGTTACGTAACACACCTACATTCGGAACTAGTTCCC
Source organism: Aquatica leii (assembly GCA_035610365.1). Classification (NCBI taxonomy): domain Eukaryota; kingdom Metazoa; phylum Arthropoda; class Insecta; order Coleoptera; family Lampyridae; genus Aquatica; species Aquatica leii. Next base: position 30,244,657 of record CM069437.1, on the reverse strand, counting down.
CAAGTGAAATTTTGATGTCACGTGCTACGAGAAATCCTTTATTGCCAACACCAATTATCAAATTAAAATCGCATGTAATTGACAAAAATGAATATAATCAATTTTTAAATAACAAACAAATAAAACAATCTAATTATTACAACAAGAAGAGAGGTGTTAAGACGCTGATATTAAAACCAAATACCAGGGTATTGGTACAATTAAAACCTAAATCAATTTGGCAACCAGGAAAAATCGTACAAGTTTTAGGTGAACGTAGATACAAAGTATTAGTTGATAATAAAGGAACATATGTTAGAAATAGAATATTTTTAAAACCTTCGTTGATGAGAGATAACCAAGACGAACACCTTAAGAAAAAAGTTTCGTGGTCACCGGTTTTGGACTCGTCAACGAAGGAGGAAGATAAGAGAAATTATGATCTTAAGTTAGGGAAAATACAATTAAATACATTTAAGAATTTGAGTAAGGAGAATGTGAATGATAACAATGTAGAATCTTCAGTCTCGACGTGTAGGAGATGAAATTCTAAATTATAAGGAAAATGTTAACTTAAACCCAAATACAAATAATTACAAAACTCGTAGTGGTAGGTATTTAAAGCAACCTAAATGGATTAATGATTATATACAATAAATGTATTGTAAGAACAAATTATTTGATTTAAGTTGTTAAAGTAGTATTAGATTTACTTGTTTAATTTAAAAGGGTAAGGTGTAGTGCAGAGTAAAAATAAGTATGTCGGCAGCGTGGCAGTAACAGTGGCAACAGCGCTGGCGGTATCCATATTATTACACGGGGTAAAGAGTTACTTTACTGTATTCTCAAGTTTGTTAATAAAAGTAATTATAAATCCTATGTTGGCGTTTTAAATAAGATATATACAAATATAAGTGCAACAGCAGTTGCCTCTTTTTTTGTTGTTACAAAAAAACCAGCGTAACAAGATAATAAGAAGGTTAAGCATATGATATGAAAAAGGAGCTTATTTAGCTTGACTTGTAAACCGCTGTGCTTACGATAAGTCGAGAAAAGCTGCAGAGCACTATCTTTTTGCGTTTAGATCATTATTAATTTGGTTGAAGAGTCTATAAACTTACTCTATTGTTGCATGTTTATTGCGGAAGACAAACTGATCTTTCGAGATTATTTTTCTTTCTGCTAATATTATGTTAAGTTTTTTTAAAGTATATATTTTTAAAGACCTTAGAGAGCATTGCCAGTAAGCATATAGACCTGTAGGAAATTACATCTTCTGGCATTTTCTCTGGTTTGAAGATTATAATCATCTAAGCAGTTTTATAGGTACTGATGAAGTAGTTTAATCTCAGTATTGCATTAAATATGGAGGTTACTAGTTTGTAGCATTTTTTAAGCGGTTTTTACAATATTTTACTAGTAATGACGTTAAATCCTGCTGATTTTCTGTTGTTTATTTTTTTTTAATTATAACCTGTTTTATTTCTTTGACTTTGACTTTACTGTAAAGCAATTCCGTTTAGAATGGGACTTCTAAGATGCCTGTTATCTCGTTTTCTTCTTTGGTGGATAGCACTGAGAAGAAGGACTTGAATATGTTTTGTAGAAGGGCTTCAGCTTTTTGTTTTTTTTTTTTGATCAGAGAATTGTGTTGTTTAGGGTGGCTTTCCAGAAAGAGTTTCCTCTTTAAGTATTTTTGAATACTGTGGTTTGGTTCTTATTGAATCAAGTCTTTCACTTCTTTAATGGTTTTATTTAGCTTTCTTTTGTTTTCTTTAGTTCTAGCTCGCTCTTATTGCTTCCGAAGGTGTCTTTTTGCAAAGATTTTATATTTAACAGTTGGCAATACTTTACTTTTTTCTAGTGGTGTTATAAAGGTACATAAGTGTAGCAAACCATGCAGCCTCTTGAATATTCTTATTTGTTTAAGGTCTTATTTAGATCTATGTATACTCTGTGACACTAAAATTGCAACATCAAGAATGGGTAAAAATTTGGTGGCCAAACTTGGCAGGAAGGTTTAGCTACTCAGTGCTAGTATATGATTAAAATTATGTTTAAATGAATCAACTGGTAATGGCATACCTGACGTTTTCTTTTGTTTCTGCTACTTCATTATCGTCTATATTTCGTGCGAATTCGGTTAATTTTAATATTGTTAATTCTGGATGTGGCAATTTTATTTATAACGCAACATCTAAAAAGCTTGTTAACTCGTTTTCCTCTTTGGTGGATATCACTGAAAGGAAGGCTGTCAATACGTTTTCTAGATGTTTCGAAAAGGTTTAAGTTTTTTCTTTGTCGTTTCTGGTCCAGGTCTGGTTTTTTATTTGGTGGATTGTGTAGTTAGGGTTTTTAGTTTTTTTTGGTGGCTTCTTAGAAAAAGTATTCCGTGTCTTTTGTTGGCGTAAGTATTCTTGAAAACTGTGGTTTTGTTCTTTTTGAATCAAGTTTTTTTAATTATTTTCTTCTTCTTTTATTTAAGTTTCTTTAGTTTTCTTTAATTCTGCAGGTGATGTTTCATTTTTCTTTAGTGGTGTTATGAAAGTAGGTGTAGCAAACCATGCAACTTTTTGAATATTCTTCTTGTTAAATATTCCACCGCTATTTCTATCTTTTTTTTTTCTTTAGTGGTTGATTTAGCAAAATTAGATTTTGCCTTAAATGCATCTCAATCTGTTTCATTCTTATGCAAGAAAGGTAGTTTTTTTTATTCCAGATTAATGAATGCACGGTTATCATTACTATTGATTGCTTTAATGACAAGTCGAAGCAGGTTTCTGTATTACATTTCTTAGCGTCAATTCTTTTTGTAATACAGAAATCTATTGCATCAGAAATTTTGTTCTTATTTGTCGGCCAATACGTTGGTTCGTCAATAGATATATGTTGTAAGCTTTCATTGCTTTGAAAAGTTCTCTTCCTTGTAGAGTTGACATCTTTGAACCCCAGTTAGGATGTTTTGCGTTATAGTCTCCTCTTGCAAGTAATTTGTTGTCTAATATTTTGAAAAATCCTTCAAAATGCTTTTTTTTGTTGAAGCGTTTAGGTGGGCAAAAGATGACTGACATAATTATTGGTCGAAGCTCTCCTTGTATAGTTACGCTGATAGATTAAAGATAATCTTTAATAAATCTCCCTTTTTCATAATGTGTTATGCTCTTATAGTGATAGCAGTTTCTCCATGTAGGAATCCGCGAGTAGTACTTGTCCATAAAGTGCGTCGCAGAGATCATCATGATGTCTATATTTTGATTGGGTAAGAATGTTTTAAGTTTTTTAGGTAACTATTTTATACTTTAGATGTTTTGCCATTACTCTAATTTGCTTGCATTTGAGCATTGTACTTATGTGCTGGTTCATGATTTGTTTGAGTTTGGTCATATTGTTGTCAGGTTGATTGATTATTGGTATTGGTACACTATTTTGTGTCTTATGATTGTTGGCTATTTGCACCTAGAACATTCATGGCTGAATATGTTAGGTTGATGTAATTTAAGACAAGGTATTTTTTGTAGAAATTGTTTATGCACATGGCACCCTCTGTAATTGGCGGGATAGTTGCCGTTACAATTGACTCATTTTACTTTGTGATCACGTATTTTGCAATAGCAATTCTTTGTTTTATGTTGACATGCGCATTTAACGCATCTAAATATTTTTCGGCAGCATTTTTATGTGTGACCGAAAACATGGCGTTTAATAAAACTGTTTTTTATTTGGTCTAGGTTGTATACTTGTTTGTTTTTTGTATTCGGTGTAATGCCAATGTAGAACATTGGCAGTAGCTTTTTTGTAACTATTTTCTAATTTATGTTTTAAATTTAAAAATTAACAAACGAAGATTTATAATTAAAATCTAAGTTTTTAAAAATGTTAATTTCGATTAAAAAAAAAGTAATAACACGATCTTTAGATACATTAGTACCTATAGCGTTGTTGTTTTTGCATTAGTTAAACACATATGTAATTTGTCTTAAAATATTACAATTGTTTTACAAAACTCGAAATTGTATTTAATACAAAGAAAATTATATTAGTTTTCCAGTTTGTTTATATTCTATTTCAAGCAAAATTAGACATTTTAGGATTTTCTATCAAAGAAAATTACATTATTTGTGTTTTATGTATTCATGAAATTATTATAATCATTTTTACAAAACAATAGCTTGTATTTAGTGTTATTTTAATTTTCTGTTACAGTTCTAATTTCTCTTTTTTATGATCTTATTATTGATAATTATAATTGTAACTTTATGTATTTATAAAAACACAACATATGTTAATTTCATTTAAAAATAAATGTGTTTACGACTATAAAATTATTAGTTGCAACATTGTTACCGAATTCTAAATAGACACGTAGTGCAGTTTTACATTATGACTGCGCTGACGCTGCATCATCTTATGTTAAAAATGTTTCGGTGTAATTTTTGTATCGTATAAGTTTTTTCCGGAAACGCCTACTTATTGTTACATGCCGAATGTTAGCTGTCTGTTTTTTTTTTTCTTAACTGACTGAATTATCCAATGGAAAAAATCATTTTTCCGGAAACTGTAGTACGGTTGGTACATGATCATCTAACGTACGCGTCCGGTGAAGCTTTTATTTCTAAATATTTACACTCATTTACATTATACATGGGTGTGGTACTTTTGCTGCTTAAGTGAAAGTTTTTCTGAGGTAAGAATTTATTTTTATTTTTGTTATTTAATTTGGTTTTCCTGTAATTGTCATTAGTAGTTTTGCATACTTATACGTATTTCATTAATGCGGGGATATTCATACCTGTTCGTTCATATTGGAAAAAGTCCTATTATGACATCCCAATCTACGACGTGGTGAAATGGGTTTTGCACCTACGTTGATTGAGGTGTTAATCTGGAAAAAACTTGGCGCATCTGATTTTTTCTCATAGATCGTACGAACCAAAGGAAACTTATTTTTAATAATGTCATATGTACGTGATTGTTTATTTCAACAAATGTTAAAAAAAAATTGGAAAAAGGTCTGCTAGCTAGTCGCATGCTTCAAAAGAAAAAAAAAGTATTGTATTTCCTATTATGATTTTTTTATCTACGTTGTCAGTCGTCTGCACGCGCGACTATACGTACATATTAGGTTGTTGTTACAATTAATTAGAAAACTTTTTTTGTGTGTAATATATTACTAAACGGAGCCCTCTGGTTCCTTAATTATTGAGATGTTGTGTATTGTATTTTCCAATGTAAATTTGTTCTTTTCAAATGTAAAAGTTAGGCCGACAAGTTTAACTTTATGTACGACGTGTGTGTTGTCATTTCTTCTCTTTCAGCTTTGGAGAGATTTAAACGGTGTTTTCCATGCTAGTTTTTAACCGTTTTGGCGCTTTTTTAACTTTACTTTATAACTAACACATTGAGACATACGATCTGCTTGCCGAATCATATTAAAATAGTCAACAGTAATTAAGTTACGAAAAATCCGTGTAACAATAAAATCTGATCTAAGTTTTTAAACTGAAATACCTAACAATAAAAAATCACCTAAATAAAAAATTTTTCTTGGCAAAATAAATAATAATACTTAAAACTTTCTTATAAAAAAAACTCACGTTTGACATAATATTATCAAATAAAAACTTTATTAATTACGTCCTACTTAGAGTAATCGTATACTATGCAAAATTATTCTTTAAACAAAAACAAATCGGTAGAACATAACTTTAAACAAGCACAAACTCAAAAAGTATGTAGAATAAGATTATAAGAACCAATCAATATAACATTAATTATATAAACTTGTTTAAATCTGTATATACTCTGTGATATTGAAATTACAGCATTAGGAAGGAGCAGGCATTTTGTTATCAAACTTGGAAGAAAGGTTTAGCTCCTCAGAGGTAGTAAATTTTATTCAAATAAATCAAGTGGTAATGGCATACCTGACATTTTTTTTTGTTTTTACTATTTCATTATCATATGTTTGTGCGAGACTTGAATAATTTTAAATGCTCTTATCTCTGGCGATTTTGTCGTTTAACGAGCTTAACAAAGAATGTGATTATGTTTAGAGTGCGACAGTGTAAAAATTACCTCCAATTAAGCGAAGTCCACAGAAGTCAAATTGCTGGCTTCCGTGAAGGTAGTTTTTCGTACAGGAAAATTTCAAATCGTTTTAACTAAAACTACTCTATAAGATTCTATAAGAATCACTGTAGACAAGGAAATTGGGAACGGAAGCAAACAAATGAGCTGCAGGGCCGCTATCTTTGACGTATGGGAATATGAGACCAATTTCCTAGTAACAGATCAATGGCCAATCAATGGTTAGGTAATAAAACTTGTCCTGTAACTCTTCGATTAGTTTACCGTTGAATCAAAAGTTTCAAAGTGCAATCTCAACACCTTATTAACGTTTAGTATGGTGTAAGTTGCGACTTTTCTGGAATGGCATAGAGTAGTCTATAATGATAAATCCCAATTCTGTTTGCGGATGGCTGTATGATAGTCAAACAAAGACGTGGAGAATTACGCAATGTTTAATTTTTTGTTGAGCGGTATGTTCATTACAGTGTAGGAATTATGGTGTAAGGTGCTATAGCTTAAGAGAGTAAAATTTGTTTGGTATTTATCCAAACTAATACGAACGCTTAGCAATACGTTAATGAGGTTGTAGAACTCCGTATCCTTCCATTTCTTCAGCAGTTGGAAGACTTATTTTTTCAGCAGGATAATGCTCATTTCCACATAGCAAGGCACTCTATAGACCAATTCAAAGCGGCCAATGTTATTCTTTTACTGAGGTCATCTAGAAGACTGATGAACTGATCGCATTCTTTACAGACACAGGTAGCTCTCAGGTATGAATTGTAAGTTGTTCCAAAAACCGACTATTTGCTGGAATCGAGGCTATGAAGAGTGAGGGAGTATAAAGCTAATAGAGAGATAGCAACACATGATCAAATATAAATTGTATTTGTTTTTTTTTATTGAAATTGGAATCATTTACTACCTCTGAAAAAAATAATTTTTTTATCAAATTTAGTCACAAAATTTACAGCTCTTTCTTAGTGTTGCAATTTTAATGTCACGGAATATATTAACCTTAATAACGTAGATAGCTTATTTTTTTAAGACAAAACACTCAAATCGATTGACAAAAGTTGTTTTGTCTTTTTCTATTTCTTGAAGACAAGCTTGATCATACCTAAAATGTAGATGTAACGTTGTCACAAAACTTGACATAAATTTACATAGTACGTAAAACGCAAAATCTTCAATGCACTTTGTCAAGCTCAGACTTTACATTTAACGCCTTGCCAAAAAAAACTGCAATTTGCTCTTTTATATGGCAAACCACGTAGAAGACTTGCATTTAATTAATTTTTAGTCTTTATAAATAATTATCGTATCTATAAAAATCTTAACGCTGGAGTCTTTTAATTTGTCAAGCCGTGCATGACATGATTATCTGAGCTTAATAAATTTACATCTCGTAACTGCAAAAGTAAACGCACCATCAAGCTTTACAGAGCGAGGTTTTAGTTTATTACGTAATAAGAACTTGCCCTACGTTGGGCGCTAATTGTTTTAGTTGGGATTGTTTGTACACTTGTTACGTTAATTTTCATTACGTACGCCTTTGCTGTTACGGTTGAAATCGTCATTAGGTACGCCTATGTGTTTTCGACGTAAAATTAGATTCAGGTGTTGACGCCATCTATCGGGTTCGTTGGTCACTTTGATTTGACAGACGGCATCCGGTGACAGTCCGGCACTTTCACTTTAACATCGTACTTGTTAGTTTCTATGTCTGCGTGAATCGAATATCGTTTTCAAGAATCATCCACGTGCTGGGACACGATGGAAATTAGTAGTTTCTCTTAAATAATTGATTTCATATCCGCAGAGTAAGTGATTTTAGTCTTTCTTTAATTAAACGTAATTTCTATGTCTTTTGGTTAGCACCATGTGCCACCTTCATGACTAGGGATATTTGTATCGTTACATAAAATCCTCAAGGGGGAAATTATAAGCGAAAGCAGAAGATCTTAATTACTGTAGACGATTTAATTCTATGTGGAGGCCATATATTCACCTGGATGACTGCCACATTGTTCGGAAGATCTTAATTACTGGGTCCGATTAAATTCTATTCGAAGGCAATTACTTAATACCACCAGAGGCGTAACATTAGTATAACAGCATCCGACGTTCGGTTTGTGTTTTGTGTACATTTTACAATTTACGTAATGACTTTGTAGATTTCGATTTCGTGAGCTATTAGGTTGACACGATTTGCAATTAAAATTAATTACAGGGCACGTGTCGAAGGGAGCGCTTCCTCCGCATAAAAGGAACACCTGTATTGGTGGTAAGTTTTTTTATAAATTTTCTTTCGTCGTCAACGAGGTTTCTCACGAAACTTACAATCATCATAACTTCGTACTGATTATCGTATGGTAATATCATTAGTTAGTAAATTTGCTTATACTACGTATGCTGTTTATACTTATTTATTGTGATAATTTAATGTTAATGCTATAATAATTATTTTGCCTTATTGTCGTTACTACCATATTTCTAGTTATGTAAATGATATTTACTGCGAACGATTCGTATTCATGTCCTTCACTAATGTCATGTAAGTTGCCTATCTTACGGTGATTCGATTTTGTATATTCTCGCTAGTACCTACTCAGATTTGACTATTTAATTCTTATTATATTTATCGTGATAGAGTAATTAAAGCACCATTGTTATTAACGATTTAGTTTTTCTCTTTTATTCGTTTCTTTCAGCAGTTACGAACTTAACATCATAGTTACAAGTTTATTACCATTTCTGCTGTGAGCAGGCAGAAACTTACTTTGGACAGGCTCTGGCGCCCTTAATTATCTTATATATATATATTTCTAGAAGACCTACCCCCTCTCCGACTGTTGAGAGTTGGCCGTGCAGGTTCGTAACCAGCTAAAACTTGTAACACACTGTTTAAAATTGTATTTAAATCAAAAAATCAATACAACATAGCTGTAAACATAAAATAAAAGTTTTAAGAGCTAATCAGTATAGCACCGATCCCACGAATGTCTTTTTTGACTCTTTCCTCTTTATTATCGGTGTTAACAATTGCTCCACGTGAGACAGGTTAGCTTGCGAAACGTTACCAAATTAAAAAAAAAGATCTACCAGCCATAGTAGATAAAAAACGTTCTTCCTATTGGGATAGAAACAAAAAAAACTTAACAATTAAGCTTTTATTCGTTAGATAACATTTTAATAAAAAATAAAAATTTTTATTTGCAACTCAAAATCATTCAAATTACAATTGAATTTTTATTTGTCACTTAACATTGTTTAAATAATGAATACAATAACAATTGAATTATAATATTTTATTTTTAAAGCTTGAATAAAAAATTAACTTATTTCTAAAATGCAGTATTACTAGTATAATTCTATAAAGTTTTTATCTACATATAAAATATTTAATTATTTAAATTAAATAAGTGATTTTAGTATTTACAATTTTTTAGTAAACGGTGATAGTAAGAACCGTGCATTTAAGTAGTTCTGTATTTTTTTCTTCAGTGGTGAACAAAAAGGAGAATAGTTGAAACGTCTTTACTAAATGCATTAAAATGAATTATTTTTTCGGTGTCATTTTTCTCCTATCTGTTGTTTTGATGCTGTATAGGTGGCAAGAGTTGCTGTAGCTTATTACAGTTAAGTTTTTACGTGATATTTAACAGTGTAAATTTATTTTATAAATAATTTATTTATTTTTTATTTCTAATACATCACTCCTCATCTGAGAGTATAAGATTTTCGTCTAAACTGTTCTTGTTTTTGATGTAATGGTCCTCGGTGTGCTAATTAAGATAAATAAAAAAGCGCTATAACAAATAAATATGAATTACAAATTCTATTTATATCTCTTAAATAATGAAGGTTAACCAAATGTTAAAACACAAGTATAACAGCAAATACATTTGTTTAAACAAAAAGAGAAAAAAAGTTAAAATAAAACTATGTAGGACTACACAAATACGAGTGATTGAGTGCTCGTTAATAAATATCACAGATAAGAATAGCGTTCAATCTCCTTAAATTGGCCAGGACTTCGTACATCTAATTATCGTATTACAATCCGAAAGTAAGCTTAATATCCAGTGATTTTTGCAATCAGAAGCAGAACGCACTTGTGATAAATTTAATCCTTAATGACACAAACAAATCTACATGTTTTAGTCGTGATAACACTTGTATCTAAGTCGTAGGTATTGAATGAAGAAATTGTACTCACAATTGGCCAGTCATGCTAATAACTATTAGCATACTTAAATCCTCCTTTATAATTGCTAAACGTAAAAGAAAAAAAATCAGATATAAATTGATATCACAAATAATTTGCTGTGACTTAATCAATGAACTTTATGACTCCGAATGCGTCAAGTTTTCAAATGACTGTCACTCATAACATCGCAGGTGTGTCTTCAAGTTAATCGTTCATCACCCAAATACTTTGACTTGACCTCAAAGTACGCCTGGCAATTGGTGTAAGTAACCAAATTATCGACTCGATATACTTAATAAACACACAATTTATAAAAAGGCTAGACACGTAGCGGACTCAAGTCGCTATGATAATTACGAGAAAATCAAGTTATGTCGCAAAAATAGAAGTTAATTGTTAGCACAGAGAAACCCAATAATAACGTGGGTGAAGGCAAATAATTAAAAAATGAAAGTCTTACTGAACGCGAACGTTGGGTTTCATGTACAATCTCTTTACAACGAGCGGAAATGCATTTTTTTATTAATTAACATCCAGATGTCAAAAAAAATTCTTATGGTAACAAGGAGCGTTTTGGGACAAAATTCATACAGTATGCAATCTATTGTTACGTACGAAATTTGCATTACGGAAGACTCTGTATATGAATTAAAATTAGATTCCGGTTTCGACGCCCTCTACCGATCTTTTCTCGTGACTGTCATTTTACGACAAAATCTTGAAGCTGTCAACTACAGTAACGGGCTGGTGCCGAGGATTTCGAATTGATTCTTCAATTTTTAAGAACATTACGTGTAATGAACACAAATTTATAAGGCGATTGCAAATTTATTACGATTCTTTTGGCACGGGCCGGTTTCCACCACGTTTCCAGCCCATTGTGTGTTTCAAGCAGTAATAAGGATGCATAAGTACGATTAATAAATACCGCTACCGAGCATATAAGCTGTTGTGAGGGCCTGCTACTTAAATAACCTCGAGGTCCCGTCGAACAATGCGTCGTAGATGTTGACTTGGGAATAGAAGTCGATTGGGTTATCAGCCACCTGTTCTAAATTGCTGCCTACAGTATTCGATACAACGGGTTTTTATATAATATTTCATGATTTATTAATACTAATTTTGTAGCTTCCTATTCTTCGTGAGTTAGTGTGTGACACGATTTGCTTTTAAAGATTTATTACAGGCCGCTGGCAGGGAAAACGTTTTCTTTGCGGAAGTGGACACTGGAATTCGAGTGAGTTTATTTACTTAATTCCTTTATATCGTTGTCACGAAAGTTACTCACAGAATCTTTATTAATATTAATGACCGTAATTACGTTTATTGCTTATGTACCAATAAGGTAACTTTAATCATTCATTTAACTGTATCGCATGCTGTGTGTGAAAAACATATTTACTACGAGATTTTCTGTGCTGTTCGTTTCGACCTAACTCAAATGTGTATTGTGTGTTGCCGATACTGCAGACATTCATGCACTGAAACTTCGATATAATCTTGGAAATCTTATGTGTTGCGACATCAAAGTCTTCTACACTTGTTAACGATAACTGTCAGTTCTTCTAGTGTTTATGGATTGAGAATTTAATCTGTCAATTTGCTACGCTACTAAATTAAAGTTGTTATATGTATTAATTATACTTAGAAACCATTAGAGCATGGATGAGTAGAGAAATTTTATATGCTCTTGTTAATATTCTACGTTAACACATTAAAGTGGTTATATTTGTTAATCTTTCTTGTTATTTTTTTCTTTCTCCTGTAATTCTCGTTACCTATTAACTAATTTTGTTTACTCGAACATCAGAGTAATAAGGATTACGAACCTCAAATTTAGTTACAAGTTTGGACCGTCTGTCGTGATCGAGGCAGAAGTGTTATCTTGGATCAGATCTGGCGCCCTTAAGCATACTTCCTGTGAACCTCCCCTATCTCCGACTGTGTGAGTTGGCCGTGCAAGGTTCGTAAGACATCAAGCTTGTAACACTATATCCAAAAAAAAAATTAACATTGTTGTAAAGTTAATGGTTGCATTTAGAAAAAATGCAATGGCGGAGCTGGTTCAAGTTTACATTTTCTTGTGTACAATATGTAAATAAAATTCAGGCGCGAACGTATTTACAAAATATATTTACACGCTACACTACATCACTTAGAAACAACTGAAATATTTTATGTAATTGAAAATTTGTTGTGTCATTGTAAATGCAGCTTACACAAACTAATACATTAGAGAGCTCAATAGTTTCTCCTTTCATCCCCTGAGATTTTAAGGGCAAAATGAATATAACACTGTCATGCGCAAAGAGTGCGTAATGAAAAGTAAGTTTGGTTGCCTATGCACACCCACGTATACAACAGTACATATAAGAAATTTCTGTACAAACATAGCAACAGTTTTTTAATTGAGTATAGGATATGCTTATTGTTTTAGATTTTTATGTACTGTACTAGATGATGCTGAGTTACCGCGGTTAACGTCTTTGTTTTTCACTTTTCTAAGGTAATTTGCAGTAACCCGGTTATCGGAGCATGTAATGCAGTGCGGATCTTTGTAGCAGAGATTCTTTGTGTTTGTGTTTTTGGTATTCTATGTATTGGTGTGTTCGTTTTATTTAACTTAAACAAACAACAACATTTAATTTAATAACAAAAATTATACATTTTTTATTATCTTTAAAAATTAAAATCTATAAAAATATTAAGCTTTGATTTTTTTAGGAACTGTTAAGTAATTTTGTTTTTTGGGGATAATTCCGAAAATTATACAAAAACTTTTAAAAACAAATAAATATGTTAAAAATTTACGTTAAAACTTACAAAAAACAGTATTTGGAAACAATGTTGTAAATGTAATATGTTAATGCAGACGAGAAGCATTTTATTAAAATAAAGCTTTGCATAGCATAATTAATACTGTTATGCTAAAACAAATAAATAATTATGTATTAAGACTGTTTATTTACTTGTGTTAAAATATACGTTAGTACAGTACACAAAAGAGTTACATTGTATACATATAACTACATTTACGTATATTTGCACTTTAACCTAAAAACATACACAAATCTACTGTAAGGACGCCCCATACTATACACAAAAAGTACATAACACATAAATTACAACTTTGTACACACTACTAAATAAAAAAAATAACGCACTTATTGTGCAACAAAAAGAATAGGAAAAAAACTGTCTAGTAACGTGTTAAAAACTTTTCAGCAATGTCAACATTGAATTTAAACGAATTTACAAGTGGTAACACCTCTGCAATTTTTAGCTTTAAACTAACGTTGAACTAGTGCAAATGTAACTTCGTTTAAACGTAACGATCGTTTGCGGTTTTGTTTATTTTTTCAGCAAACATTTTAAATGTATACTAGAATATGCATTAGTGCGTTTGATATGTTTTATTCATTCATTTGTGTTTGCGAAAGAAAAAACTGTTACATATTTTAAACAGCGTGTGTAGAATACTAATAGTATTTTTTATATAATTAATTCAAATTCTGAAAAATGTAAAACAAGCTTTGTGTAAAAAAATTGTTTGCAAAACATCAAACGTAGTAATTAACAAACAAATTAATACCACGTAAATTAAAATATAAATAAAACAAATTTGATTATAACTGTTAACGGTTCTGAGAAAACAAATATATACGTGCATATGTGTATAGTATATAATTTAAATTGCTCGTTCTTTAAAATAAAAAAAAATTATAATGATTTTCATAAACATATAAAATTTAATTTTTGTTACTGCGTAGTGTTTTTTTACACTTAATTTTATTGCTTCTATGTAAATTTTACACTTTTTTAAATATTTATCTAACAACATAAACTTTATGTAAATAAATTTTAACAAATACTTTGTTTTTATGTTTAATTTAGCAAAAACCTCACACTTAACGCCACACAGCAAATTGTGGTAAAATATTCGTATATTATTATTATTTATTAACTCAAGTAAACATGAATTATTTTAATGTAATTTTACACACTATATTTATTTAATTTTGATTTCAATAAAGTGAGGTTAATAAAAATGATTCTGATCCATAGACATGCGCACAACTATGTTCAAACTGACATTGACTGTCACATTTTGCCGTTTACTTTTTAAGCACAAATTTTTAACCTTTGTGAAAGTAGAAAAACTAAAAATTAAGTTGAGATTTTGAAACTGCGCCAAAGTAGCGAATAGTGATATTTTTGAATATTAGTCTGGCAACAGTGGGTAAACAAACCTTTTCCTTTACAACGGTTGGCAGCGAGTATATATACATAAACGCGCTTGCCGTAACGCTAACGGGAACATAAGGCACGGAAGAAAGGAAGTTAATGGTTGCCTCATTAGCTCGCACGTCATTTGAAATTATTGCGTTGAAAACACAATGGAAGCTCAAGCATTTAAACCATAAATATCCGGTTTAGCCCAAGTAAAGCTACCATCATTTTGGCAACCAACTCCGGTACTTTAGTTCACTCAAGTGGCAGCTCAATATTATAATGAAAAAATAACAAGCGAATTAAATAAATATGTCGCTGTAGTAGCCACTATCAATTTAACATCTTAAACAAGTTTCCGACTTAATAGCAAAACATCCGGGGAAAAAAGTATGAGAAACTAAAACGTTTTACCAAACGTTTCTTTGACTCGGAAGATCGCCGCTTGAAAAAGCTACTGAAGAGTGTAGAACTTTGCGATCGTAATTTCAACGCTATGTAAAGGACGGATAACGGAAGATATAAGAAACTGGCCGTTATTGCGGACAAAATGGCGAAGGTCAATTTACACAACACAGTGTTAAACGTTACTGCTGTTACACATCAACTTCCGCAACCTACCTGTGGCCACCAACGGATTTCTTCAAAAGAATCGCATGTTCAAAAGTTAAAAATGTGGTATATTAAAAATTTTCTAGTATAAAATTTATCTTCGGCGCGCCCACTTTTTGTGGTTGACTGTCAAATTTTAAAAGCACGAATTCATTTCTTTCGGTAACGTTTGTGCAACACAGACCACAGACAAATAACTTGATGATGAAAGCCTTGTTCAGCATAAACACCTTACGCTCAACAAGGCTTTCATCATCAAGTTATTTTACGCAATTCCAGGTAAATATACGGTTGAATTTTGTGAACACAATCATATTGACAGAAATAATTACCCAAGTTGCAAAGTTAATTAAAAAGAAGCTCTTCGCATATGCTTATTTTCAGTGATCGTATGAATTAAAAACATGATTTACTTGTGATAACGCCGTATGTACGTTTTTTTGTGTTAGATTTTAATTGAGTTTTAGGTAATACTGGTACGGACTTAGCTAATTCCCTACTCGATAAAACATAATTGCAAGTATTACATTTTTACTTTAATTCTTAATAGTTCGGTGGTCAGTCGACCATACGTACATACTAGGTTCTAATCACAATTAATGTTAAAATATTTTTGTTGTTTCATATTATTATCTGGATCGCTTTGATTCTATGGACCTTCCGTTTTGGTACTTTTCTAATTTAATTTAAGAATATAAAATCACTCCTTCTTTAAGTGTTAAAGTTAGACCGACTAGGTACAGCAAGTACGACGTGTTGACCAGTCGAGGGCGTAATTTATACTTGGCCTGTGATATCAACCTATGTACTAGTGTTGAAAAAATTATATAATTATACCTTTTTCGGCTTCTTTAACTACTGTCTGTGATAAAATAAATATGTATTCTGTGTTATCACTTCTGTCTTGTTATTTGTTATTTTTCAGCTGCGGGTAGATTTAAACGGTGTCTCCCTAATTTAGTTTTTTTCGTTTTAGCGCCTTTTTAGATTTAGTTTATAATCGATCATCACAAAGCCTGCGACCCTATCTCTGGGAACAACTGTGTTAGCCGTCGGTTATCTTTTTTTGTTACACGAAAACTAACGTATAAAATTGCAATGCCAAATTGAAACTCTAACGATGTCAGCCCAACAACCGACTAAACCACAGATGAATCCAAATTATCCGGGTGAGTGTTATTATCACCGACAATTTGATGCAAACGTCACAAAATACACGCGACCGTGTAATTTTGAACATGTTCTAGGAAACGAAGACAGCCGATGTGCATAGAGGCGATTAATGACTGTATACTGTCTCTTTGTAGACAAGGCTACATTTAAAAAACAATTTTTAATTTACATAGGTGCCGACATTAGTGTATTTGCACAATAAAGTGGTGCATTTAAGTTTTGATCTTTGTAATGCTGCACAAACTTTCCAGTGTTTTATAGACTACTTCTTGATAGGGTTGAACTTTGTGTACGCGTACATAGACAATATTGGGATTGGAACAATACGCAAAACGCTGGATCTTCCACTAACTTCAGAGTGTAGTAGGCATTAACTCATCATGGTGCATCTTAGGTCAACATCAAATGAACTTGCTAAGATACACAGTTTCTGCATAAGCTTGTCGACTTTCATACATCCGAGTCGAAGCAATCTGCTAAGCAACATAGTTAGCCACACTGAATTATTGTTAAATTATTACAAAAAATTAATAAAAGACGCGATTACCGTACAAGCTCCACTCAACATTCAGCTTTCCGGCTTAAAAGATTCAGCCAATCAGACGATTTCTTGAACTGCAAAAACAGAACGTGCATTTGAAGGCGCTAAAAAGTCATTGACAACAGCAATGTAATTTGTGCATCCACCTCACAACATTCATAAAATCTTATTTGGCAATTTTCCCAATGTTGCAGTTGGTGCTGCGTTTTACCAAAGTTCCTAACGGTTATGGCAATCAATCGATTTTGCAGTAAAGAAAGTCGAAGGTTTACAATTTACACGGTTCACAAACCGTTGGTATATGCATTTCAACAAAAATCATAGAAAGCATTACCACAACAATTCTGTTACTTAGATTTTTATAGCGATATCTAACACATCAACGTTAAAGAAAACATTCCTGTCGTCATTGTTTCGTTTGAAATTACAGACACCATAGGCTATGCAAAGTTATATGTGTATATCTAGATTTCTTTCGGTTAGTTTATTTGCTATTTTAAAATTTAAACTACGAAGTTATATGAATATATACAATGTAAATTGCTGAGTTCCTCTTTTGAAGGTCAGATAACCAAAGATGGTAGTCTTGTCGACGCCGCTGCTTTTCTATCCTTTCTCTCGTTGCAGTTGCTGCCAACTTTATACAAGTTGGAACATGACTAGGTAAGCTGGTTTAAAGCGATTAATAGTGATTTTTGTATGTTTTTCATTGACGTATACTAGTACTATACTATTTGGTTCCTAAATATCATACGAAAGGGACTATCGTAAGTAGGCTGAAGTGGTTTGCGGATAACGTAGTTACAAATAAACACATACGTTGTTGGCAAATTCATTAGCATTGTGTGATTTTGACGATTCATCAGGTAATCGGTGTGTTTTGCCATACACCAATTTTCCTGATGTAGTTTCCAAATTTTGCTATAGGGAAGAACGTATTTCTAGAAGTTTTATTGGTAAAACACTCGCCCAGGTAATGTCATTGTGACATTTTAGTGCTGGTTTTATGTGACGGTAAAATATTTTTACCAATCTGTTTGCCTGTGGATGGCATGCTATGGTTTTCAAGTGATTCATTCATGTAATGCGGGCTAGCAAACAATTAGGATTCAAATTGTCGTCCTGTGTCAGTTGTGATCTTGAGGGGAACGCCAAAGCGAGCAATTCAGTGTAGCGTGAAATTTCTATTGTGTCGGCAGTTATATCTCTAACAGGGATTGTTTCGGGTCATTTAGAAAATTGGGTTATGCATGGCCACATGTAAGAATAACTATCGGAATAAGATAGAGGTCCTACTATATCCAAATGCACATGTTAAAAACGTTCATTGGGCTGTTGGAATTTTCGTATTAGTGCAAATACATGGTAAGAAACTTTAGCATTTGACATTAGAAGTATTGACGACAGCACATTTTACATTTTTTTACAGCAGACCAGATATAACGTTCAATTACTAGTTCAAGCGTAACTCAGGCAGTAGGATGCGCTAGATTGTGCATGGTATCGAATACTTTTTTCCGTAATACTTTTGATACATACGGTATTGTTTGTTGAAGTGTTGCAGAAGATGTCGCAGTTTTGTTTAGCAAAATGAATCTTAGGTAGCTTAAAGAAGATGTTTTTTTGTAGAAATTGTTGTAATTCCAAGTCTTCCAATTGTGACTCTTGAAGAGCGATTAGAGCTGGTGCATTAATCGCATCTAGCCGTGAGAGTGGTCTGTTGGAATGTTGTCTTTTCCACTGACATGACAGATGTCCGTAATAAATTGACTTATAAGATCCAGATAATAAAACTGTTTTAGCAAAGTTTTTTCGGGTTTTTGTTTAAATGCATATATTTACGGTTTATGGTAAGTAAAAAAAATAAAGTCACGTTTGTCAAAATATTGATTGAAATGTTTGACAACGGCGTAAGCAGCAAAGAGTATACGGTTGTATACATTGTATATTTGCTGTGCTTGAAAAAGTTTCTTTGAAAAACATGCGTGTGGCTGTCATGAAGTATCGGCGTTCTTTTGCAATACTGCACCTATAGTAAAATTGCATGCACCCATCATTAATAAACGAATAGAATTATGGTAAAGGTGTGCTAATACTGTAGCATTTTCCAGTAATTGTTTAAAATCGTGGAATGCTTACTCGGTAGCTTCTGTTCACTCACATCGTTGGTTTTTATTTCAGTTTTAGAAAGTAGGTTATATAGTAGAAGTTGTGTTTCAGCTGCATTGGGAATAAACCGTTTGTAGAAGTTTGTCATTCCTAAGGTGCGTTTCAGTTGTTTGACTGTACTTGGTTTTCTTGCTTCGATAATGACTTGGATTCTTTGACTAGGCGATTTACAACAATTATTGTTGACTGCGTAACTCAAGGTTGGGACTTTGGATTTTTTCAATATACACGTTGAATTGTTTATAACTATTGCAAACGCTTCTAATTTTCGGAAAACTAATTCTAGGTCTTTTAAGTGTTGTTGTTCGGATTCAGATGTAATTAAAATGTCATTCTTTTAGTGCATGATCGATAACGCGCTCAAAGGATTGGGCTGCCTTCTTTAGCCCAAAACTCATATAATTAAATTCATATAGAACAAAGGGTATTGCGATGGCAGTCTTAAGTACATCTTCCGGGTTAATTGGAATCTTATTATTGCTTAAAAATTGTGTAAAATATTTTATCTGATGAACGGGGATTGATCAGGCACTGTCCTAGCACTTAGTTGACGATAGTCTCCACAAGGCCTCCAGTCTATGTCTACTTTTTGAAGGTTTGATGTTCCGAAAGGTAAGTAAGTGCAGGAATTCTTTCTTCGTGACATTAAGTTTTTCCGGTACTAATCGACGGTTTCGTGTTGTTACAGGACAACCAGGAGTAGTTTCCATGTAGCGCATAATGTTGTGCTTCTTTTCACTTCCTAGATGTTAAGCTGGGCTTGTCATTTTTGACTATCTTAATACTAATTCGTGGTATGGTTGTTATTTATTATAGTTTTTATAATGCCACAATGAGGCGCTAGCACCGCTGTTATTTGTATGTTTGTGCTGCTGTCGATACGTTGGCGACGCCGGGCATCTCTGAGCATTCCATAAAAAAAATGAAATCAATACCAATTATCGGTTCCTGAACATCAGTTGTGATGAACGATCAACGGAAATTACGATTTGAGGTTTAAATTCATTGTTTTAAGTCCATGTGTAGGTACCATTTGCGGATTATGCTTAACTACAACGTTTTACAAAGTTACGTCGGAAAACACTCATTCCTGCACCTGTATCAATTAAAAATTGTTTTTTTGAGAAATTATCTATTATAAAAAGTCTGTCAGATGTACTGACGCCTGTAGTGCTGACCTCGCTCGCTGAGATTGCTGCGTGTTCTTTTTTAAATATTTACACGGGGGTTTGCATTTCGTTTTACGTTCACTAAAGCGCTAATGATACTAGCAATTTTCCTATTTTCTTCGTCCTGAAGAGGAATGGTTAAGTGTCCGATCTCGCGAATTTGATCTTTCCCGTTTTTAAAGTTTACTTACTGTTTTGTAACAGTTCATTTTATATGTTTATACAATTAGTTAGGCAATAGTTTATACATAGGTGTAGTAACGTAAATTTTCTTCTTTCCAAAAATATTCTTATTTTTCGTCCACTATCAACGTCCTCCAAAAGGCGTTATCTGGAGTGAAAGTTAGTGGGTTTGGGTCAGTCCTATATTATTTGTCAAAGGTATCAATGCCTGATTTTGTTGGCTCGTTTAAAAAACGGATTTCGCCTGGCAAATAAATAATTTTTACATTAGCAACGGTTGATTTTAGTAGCTGCTACTGTATTACCTAGTTAGGGAAATATTAGGACGCTCTCTGTAAAATTTCAATCTTCGTTTTGTTTCGATATTCCACGCTACGGTAAGAAGAAATTTACAATTAGTTGGTAGTCATTTAATTATACTTAAGTTAAATTTTAGAAGTACTGTAAGGTGTACGATGTCATCCGTGATAAAACTTATTTAGTTCGGCAAGTTTCCAGCCATAACACCTGGGTTAGTATCACCCTATCATTATTGTGATAAACTAGCTTGACCTATTACAGCTGTGTCCACTTGTGTCCAATCGTGTCTAATTGTGTCCAATACTTATTCTGGTCGTGATGGAATGCGTTGGAGTTCAGGGCTGTCGATCCCCTCATTTTTAAAGTTATGTAAGATCCCTGATTACAACGACTCACCCCTTTATGCCGATAACTAAGGTCAGTGACGATCCAATTTTTTACTGCCGCACCAGTACTTCCTGGAATTGTTATTTCTTGAGCGATAAGTGTTCGTGCTAAAGATAAAGCACCTAACCTCTTATTATTAATTTTGTAATTAGTTTAACTTACCTTGTTAAGCGGCGTTACCGGTCCTTGCCTTATGCTTAAATACGTGTGTTTTAATTACACAATCAAATATATAATTAATTACTTTTTTTCCTTGCGGTAAACCCATTAAACTTCCTCGTTCGCGCCTAATGTTTAACTCCCGTACAAGTAATAAACGTGAACTTCAGTAAACTTGACCTACGAAGGGTCGTTTGAACTACCGAACGGTCGGTATATTATTACCCATAAATTAATTCATATACATAAATATATATATATATAGGGGGTATCATAATACATAAGCTTATGTTAGTCACCTTCTTTTTTACGCCTTTATTGTCACTACTAAGCTCTTGTACAGTTTTAAACTGCGGATGAAGAAGCCAACCATTATAGTCGCGCTAAACACGCCCGGTAACTCGTTCGTTATTATTTTGGTGTCGTTAATTATTGTAAATATATAATTAAGATATAATCCAGTTTATTATAATTTAAATTAAATGGGGTTGTCGAACACTCTTTTGTTTTATCCGCCGTTTTACTCAAGTCTCTAGTGATTCACCTATGCAACCAGAAACTCCTACGAATTCGTGTGATTCGGCGAATTCTCCTTTCCTTTGGACGTATATTGAATCTGGCGCCCTTAACCTATTCTTTACAGTTTAATTATTGTACGTCTCCCTTTGGCGAAGCGCGTAAGTTGAGTGCGAATTTTAGTGTACCCGCAAAACGCACAACTGCCCAACGTAACCCACGCCTGAGCCAGTCGGCAATACATCTTCCCATCTTCCGGTTAGCAGTTTTTGTAGGCCTTATTCATTCTTGAGATTGGAAAACTAGACGGCTACTTTGTAGCAAACCCCGCCACAGTTTTTGTTAACTTATTAATTTGTTTTACTAAATTGTTAATCTCTAACCAAATAGAATTATCGTCGTTTACCACGTTCAACTTTGGTTGGTGTCTTGTTCTTTTCATGACAGCACCTGAAAGAAATAATCCGATTGAATTCGTGTGGGTTGAATGGACAGTGGCTTTTCATATCTTGTCAGCCATGCTTGCTAGATTTTTCTAAGGACCGATACGGTTGCGTTGGCAAAAGTGCTAGGATTGGTGTTGGCAAGCAGTTTGTCTAGATAGAGAACAAAAAAAAATTTAGAACGGTTGTAGTCTTATCCGTATCACCAATTTTTAGGTTGCTTTTGGTTAATATATTCGCTATTTTACTATTTTTAATTACAAGGCTAAATTAATGTAAATTGGTGAGTCGCTTTCTTTAAGATCGGATAAGCATAGATAGTGACTTTGCCGACGTCGCTGTTTTTATATTTTATCTTCTCTTTGCAGTTGCTGCCAACTTAATTAAGGTTGTCGTATATAATATATGTTGCAATAGGTTTACACCCGCCGTTTCAGTCAAAAGAAGAGTTTTTACAAACCTGCATAAGTTGCCTCATTTAATTACACCAGGTTTCTACAAGTTTTGTCTGGCCCAGCATCAACAAAGATATTTGGGAGTGTTCATAATACCAACAACGTAAAATATCAAAATGTTATGTATCTATTGACATCTGTAGATAGATTTACATGCTGACCTGAATGAATATCATTTAGTGACATCACAGCTAAAACCGTTGCTCATGGCGTTTTATCACAGTAGTTATCGATATAACAAACATCCGATTTTGTGACATTTGTCCTCAAGAATTTGCACCTTATACACAAAAGTATATATTCTTTAATCAATAACTCAACATCTGCAGTCATGTCTATGTTCGACACGATACAAACGGAAACTGCTGAAATCATCATATGATGGACTACACTATGTGTTTAAATATACCAAAATCTACAACTCAACAATAAAGAACAATTGTTTTAATCCACTTCATGACCATTTATACACTAATACCAACCCACTCCGACTTACGGAATTATATATTCTTATATGGCTGATGCTGGCTCTATTAAGTCTGACACTTGCTTGATAAGATTTTTTAGTGTTGCTACGATTATTCTAGTCATTATTTTACTACTTATGCTAAGTAGAGTGATCGGTTTCCGCTTTTCGCAGACGGTTCGATTGTTACGTGGTTTTAGCGACGGCTAACTTAGTTATTCCGGAGAAAGCGTCGTAAGTTTTGTAGTGTTATATTATAAACTGAATCTAAAGGCGCGAAAACGATGAAAGATTAAGATCTAAGCTGAAAAAGAACAAATGACAAATGATAAGTGGTAACACAGAACATATATTTATATATACACAAACCGTAGTTAAAAAAAGACGAAGAAGTTACATGAGTATAGTTATATAAATTTTATCAAACAGTAGCACGTAGGTCGGTATCACAGACAAAATATAAATTACGCCCTCGACTGGACAACACGTCGTACAGCAAAGTGACCTAGTCGAGTTAACTTCTACATTTTGAGAAGGAATTACTTTACATTCGTAAATTAAAATACACAAGTACAAAAATCAAAAATTTTGAGAATCAGAGCGCACCGTATAGTACTATGACACAACAATACTATTTTATAATTAATTATGTTAACAACCTAACATGTACGTACGGTTATTCTACAATCGACATGACCACTAAAATACTAAGATTTTAAAATATAAAGGGTAATGCTTACAATTAGTTTTCCTAAAGTAAGGAACTAGTTAGTTTCATATCAGTATTACCTAAAACTGAATTAAAATCTAACACAAAAGAAAACGTACGTACGGGGTTATCACAAGTAAATCTTTTTTTAATTCATACTAATTAACTTTGTAAATTTGGTAACTGTTTCCTCCAATATGATTTTATTCAACGCTTGGAAAGTGTAAGTGTAAACTTCAGTGACGTAACATTATGGAAATTTTCCAATTGCAAATGTGTTTATTAACTCCACAGATAAAGAACACAGGTAGAGGTATGAAAACCCGCTACAAACAATTACGAAAAAATTAAATTAAATTGGCACACAAGAAATGCGTGCTCAATCCAAATAGACTTTCCCAAAAATCGTAGCAATCTCCTAATTCATTTACTCATATGTGTATGTGAAACACATAACTGGGAAAGCCTTGTTGGGCGTATACAACGCTGCGTCTTTTGAACTTTACCGGAAGAATTAAATGAATTTGTGTTTCACAATTTGACATACTAGCCCTACTCCAACAACGAAAAGTAGGCGTACCTAAGATAAATTTTATACTAGAGAATTTTTAACATAACAGGATTTCCTTTTTTAGATATTTTAATTATTACGCTTTCTATCTATTCTCTTGGTAATTTCTTTTATATTTTTATTTAATGTAGTAGTATGTGGAGCATTTCTGTTGAGTAGTTTACGTGGGTTGTTATTAGTTCTGGTGGACTTCCGTTTATTTCTGCTGCTTTATTATTTTTCACGTGTTTAATTAAGTCTCTTATTTCTGTTTTCAAGATTTTTTTTACCGGTATATTTAATCTTTTGTGTAGGTTTATTGTTTATCTTTTGGCAAATTCTTTTATCCGTCGAGTTTTGATTGCACCCTGGGTAGAAAGTGTTTTTGCGTTTTTTCTTTTAGTTTGCTTGATAGTGTTCTGTTTGATCCTACTGGGCTTTTTGTCAATTTGTGTAATGTTTTTGAGGCGTGTTTTTGTTACGTGACGTTAATAATGACGTTTTACATATTCGTATTTTGACTAAACTTTTACTACCGCACTGGCAGTGCGCAACGGACGATACAAATTAGTATTTCGTGTCCGACATTCGCTGGAATTTATTTCTTGGTTGAGGTTTGATGTGAATAGATTTATTAGTAAAATTCTTGTTCTACTCAATTGCTCACAGGTAATGGTTACTGGGTTTTGCTAATTTAAATTCTTTACAGCGAATTTGGCAGAAGCTTGAGTTTTTTTCAACACATCCACAGGAAAATTATTATTTTCTTGATATGGGTGTATCATACTTAGCCCGCATCATTATTGTAAGATTGATGACTTCAGGTGATACTTGAATTGGACGTCAATTAGCTGTAGAGTCTCAGCTATTTTTATTATATTTTAAGATCATTATTAATATTTCAGTTTTAGTCGAGTCTACAATTTACATTTTACCTTATTTCAAACTTGTGTGATATTGTTTACGTTGACTTGCATAATGGTACCTAAAATTAAATTGTCGAGTAGTAGCGAAGGGTTGCTGAAAGAGAACAGGAAAGTTTAAGCAATAAATAGCAATAAATAAATTTGATGTAAATATAATGAATTTAGAATAAATGGAAATTTACAAAATAATCAATAAAATATTCAATTTTGAATTATGCAAACAAAATATGCGTGAAGTTGAGTAAAACAATCGATAATGGATTTTAAATATTACAAAAATACAGGATCTAAATTACCTTGTGTTAAAACAAAAGTAGTAAAAATAATTTAATTTCGTTAGGTTCGCAAAACAAACAAAAAGAAAAAAAAAACTTGGGGCAGCGATCG
Organism: Aquatica leii; assembly: GCA_035610365.1. Lineage (NCBI taxonomy): Eukaryota > Metazoa > Arthropoda > Insecta > Coleoptera > Lampyridae > Aquatica > Aquatica leii. The sequence continues at coordinate 30,219,021 of CM069437.1, read as the reverse complement.
GGATTCGACAAGACAGTAATTACAATTTGCAATACAAAAAAAAATCTTACCTTTATTACTTCGCTGATGAAACTCCATGCACGGTATTTCTAGTCGAAGTTTCCTTAAATGAAATATTTAAAACAAACAATTGGCCGTCGGCAAATAACAGCCGAGAATTAGAGTTAGGTTCAAGTTTACCATCTCGTAGATCAGGGGATACGTAACCAAATTTATGTAGGTTAATAGGTCAGTTACAATTACGTTATAAGTCAACAAATTTCAAGGTAAATCAGATAACAAATTCTTATAGAAATAAAGAGAAATTAAGTTAAATAAATTAAGCCAAAGTTTAAATAACAAAACCCAATTTTTAATTTAAAAAAAAATGTAAAATTTTAAAGTATAAGGAAAAGTTTTTGAATTTCTAAAGTTGATTAAGCAAGTATGATTTTGATTAAAAGTTCAATGTATAAAATCAAATCTTTGAGATTTGCACAAATATGAATTAATTCACAACAAAACGAAGGTTAACGGTTGGTTTTTCACTTAGCGTCAGTTGGTGCAATCGAAGTTGATTTCTCAGCGTAGCGTTAGTAGAGTTTACAGATGAACGGAGTATTTTGGTAGTTGAAGGAAGTCTCACACGTGGGGGGAAATAATCCGTTGGAGAAGACGTTAATAGGAATTAGAACAATTTCGTCGGAAGAAGAACGCTATAAAGAGAAAGGGAAAGAAGCGAAGTTAGATTAACTAAATAAAGCGAAAACTAAGTACTTTACCTGGGTATAATAATCCAGCGTTAAGAAAACTAAATACACTTTTAAAATTTAAAGTAACTTATAGCCGTAAATATACGATTTTTAGAAATTTTAGGAAAGAAACAGGTTGCGTAGATATACTAAAAGTTAGGAAGGTTTCAACGTAATATCTGGTAAAATCACCGTGTTTAAGTAAACGTTAGTACTTCCAAGGTACAGTAAATTTTTGAAGTGATCTCAACAAGAGTTTGTCAGGAACTGATTAAAGAAAAGAAACGAAATACCTAGGGACCTCAGAAGATAACAAAATAAATTCGTCAGCAAACTGATGAGAGCGTTCGAGTAACTGATATTTTAAACAAGGATCTTGATAAAGACTTGCAGAAAAACAGAATTTAAGCGAAGATAATACGCTCTTAATTAATCATATATTACAAATTATCAACCTTTAAAATGTAACGAAATAAAGCGTGAGATTAGCAGCAACAGCAGATTCCAACACGTATAACTTAAATGAATCAAACAGTACCGGATTTAGGAAAATTTGCTCAGGGCGTAACAGCTTTACACCAAATTCGATTAGCCTTTATTTTCCTTGCCTGTTCCAAGTCTCTCCATTACATTTTTTTGCAATTGCTTCTTGCTTATGTGTTTCATCAAAATTTGTTTCTTACTTGTTTCTCATCGTACCCGGAGTAAATTATGGAAGTGTCACTTTTTAATCGGCGTGGTCCCATTGCGTTTCATCTTGCCTCAATTATACCTAATATATTAATCTTGAAATTTCCCATTTTTGCCATTGGTTTTACATTTTAGCAACTTATAAACATATTTTATATCTAGACTTGCTTCTTTTGTAGTTATTTTTTAGTCTTTTTTTATAAGTAATTTATGATTATAAGCGAAACTTTGATTATTTGTTCTACGTGTGTGCGCGTTTTCAGCGTGCTTAGTTATGTTAAAACTGTTTTGGTGTGTACCGTATATGAATTATTCTCGGAACGCTCACTTTCCGTTGCATTGGGAATGATTATTGTCAGTTAGTTAATTTTTGATATCCAAATATCGATGTGAGGAAACTTACTTTTTCGGTCTTTGTACATGTTGTAACATAAGTGCCCAGTGAAATTTTCACTTCTAATTATTCAGACTCATTCATGGTATAAATAGGTGTAGTGTTTTAGCTGAAAATTTCTTGGGTTAAGCATTGCTTCATTATTTTGTGATTTACTTTAATTTTCCTGTATTGTCATTAGCAGTGTCTGGATAAACACACGTTGTTCTATTAATGTGGAAATATTAAAACCCGTTACGTTTATTAGAAGAATTTCTTATGATCACCTTACGCCACGTAGACTGAAGATATTAAAATCTTCGCTAAATTAATATAATTCTAACCGTGTTGGGAGACCTTCTTACTGAAGTAACATAATTAATCTGGGGGAAATTCGGTTTATTTAGTTTTCTCATTAATTGTATGAACCGAATGGAGTTTATTCGTGATAGCACCGTATGTACGTGTTTATCAAGTTTCAGCTAATTTTTGGAAATTATGGGAAAGTGTTGCGGACCAGTTGCATTTTTTGAAGGAAAACTAAATTGCAAGTATTATGTTTGCTACTTTAATTCTTTATATTTACGTTGTCAGTCGGTTGTACACACGACTGTACGCACATATCAAGTTGTTGTCACTATTAACTATAAAACTTTTTCTTTGTGTGTAACATTATTAGACGGTGCGATCTGCTTCTTTATTATCGAGATTTGTGTTTTCATGTTAAAACTTACAAATGTAAATGTATTTTTTGAAATGTAAAAGTTAGGCCGACAGTTTTTGCCAAACCGAAAAGGGCTTTCTTCAATAACTATTGTCTGTGATATTGACCAACGTTCTAACGTTTCATCGTACGTATGTAAATGTATCTTCTTCTCTTTTCTAACTTCTCTTTCCGTGATAAAATAAATACACTCGTTGTTACAACCTGTTTTGTCATTTGTTCTCTTTCAGCTTTAGATAGTATTAAACTATATCTCATATCCTAATCTTTCACCGTTTTGGAGATTTTTTAAACTGCTTTATAATTATCACATTGAAACCTACGATTCAATCACGGAATCTAACTGAGTTAGTCGCTAGCAATTAAGTTACGAAAAAATGCTTGTAACAGCTTGTTGTTCTTTTTATTTGTTTTTGTCGTTACCGTTTTCTATTTTATATTATAAGCCATTCGCTTTTTAGTGGTCCGCATAAGCTTCTCTCTTAACGGCTCATTTATACCGTTTAGAAGTTAATTTTTGTTTACCTAGAGATCTTAGTTCTTCATTTTTTCTTATACTTACTTAGTTCTATTTGTATGTTTCCATTGTTTTTGATGATTGTGTTTTTGTTGTCTGACTCTGGCTATGATTTGTTGTTTCTGCTTGCAGTTCTGTTAATTTTGTGTTTCTCTATTTATTATCAATTTTTCTTTTCTCATACCAGCATGGTGTACTTTATTTCTGATTTCTTTTAAGTAATTCTTTGATATTTTTTTGTGCATTTTTCTAGAGTAGTTTTCCTCTATACATTTTAATTATTTTTAACTTTTTGGCTTTTACGATTAATTTTCTACGTACAACAATTATTGACATTAAAAAAATTATTTATTTATTTTAACTGTTAAAATTTAAGATTCAGAAAAAGAATAAATACTTTTTTTGCAAAAACACTGCTTTGCTCAATTATTTTATACAACAAAAATTAATCAATTTGGTAGTTATTAATGAAATCTAATTTTTTACACGTTAATTTTATATAAAAACTGCAACATAAAATATAATTTTGTTCTTTACTCTAATTAGATGATTAAACACACAGATTTTATACTTAGACAAGAAGGTCTTTTGGCGATAACGTAGTAAAATCTAAAATAATTTCGTAGAAAGCACAATAAAAATAGAAACGTTTACAAATAAGTCTTAATTTTTACTATAAAAAAATTATTTGATAAATTAGTTTTATTTTAAATTCATTTTAAAAAAATTGTTACTGAAATTTGTATACTAATGATTCATCATTTTAAAAGATAAAATGTTATTATAGCGCTGTTAGTAATTACCAAAAACATCATTAAAAACATGTATTCAATATCTTATCGATTAAAAAACAAAGGACCTACATGTTAATACATAAACATTACAAGCGACGTTATTTTATAAACATGAATAACTTTTGCCATGGCGTTATTTAATTAAAATGGAAGCGGTTAGACATGAATAAGCTGCAACGAATGCTTTTACTTAAATGAAAATTGATAACCATCAAGATATAATCAAGGCAAACGCACATTATCCAACGTTTCTGTCCCGGAGATGAAGCAATATCGATGTCTCATTTATAATCCACTGACAATATCGTATCTGTGCCTACATTATTTATAACATCATCAACCAGAAAATGGACAGATAAGCTTAATGTATGTAGAGGGTGTTAGAACTTATCTTGTTGGGGCGACGAGGTTAGATTTGTTGATGCAATTTTTTGCGTTACTGTAGACAAAACCATATTTCATGTCAGTCAATTATATTTACGGTTTAAAACTTACAAAATGGTGTTAAATGACGAATCATCGCGTTTAAACGGATGTTGGTAACACTGCTTTCGAGCGAAATTGTAAGGAAGTGCTTGAAAACGGCTGAAAGAAGTTTACTTCAACTAGTTCAAGGCAATAAAAAGGGTAACAATACACAAAAGCCCTCTTGTCATTCTTTATTTTTTTTTCGTTTATTGCTCTTTTTTCGACCGTTTTCTTGGATGTTCAAATAATTTTACTCAACATAATTTACATTTTTTTTAAATAAGTTAGGTAATTATTTGAAAATTATATTATGAGGTTTTTAAAATTTGAAATAATTATTATTAATTCAAAAATAATTAAATACGAGGGTACATTATTTATTTTTGCAATTATTAGTTTATCTGTAAAAAATTTTAATAATAAGATTGTCAGCTTCTTACTAATTATTACAAATTGTTTAATTTATTGACACGAACGAATATAAGGAACAAAATCTTTTATTTGCTAATTTAGCGTTTATAATGTAACGAATTTTAAAACTAGTTTACCTAATTAACTATTTACACGTAATTTAGAACTAATTCTTAATTAAACTAACTAATAAAATGTAACGATATTTAAGAAAAACCACTTATAAGTAATTTATAGCGACTATCACTCGGTGTTTATAAACAATGTCCGTGGATAACTTTTACTTTATTTATGCACACTTGATGCACTTGTTTATATTAACAACACGTTCACTTACTTGGCGTATTTATTTAAACGCGCACATGTTTGTTATAAATCCGATTTCTGATTAGATTCCTTCGGATATCTTTTATATTTTTACTTTATCAGAATCCACAACATTCCATGTCTGTTGGCAATTATCTTAAAGGTTTCAAATACTTCGAAAACGCTTTAATAATACACAAAAAAACATAGTACTATCTCAAACACACTGACACTTGATTTTTCATTCAATTCAAGTTTCTAAACATTGGTTTAATAAAATGTTTATTTAATTTTGGGTAATTATAGTAATTTACGTAACGAGCGTCGAAAGTAAAGCACAACATAACAAACGCAATGCGACGCAAAGCTGCACGGTTAAACGTTGGATGTGAGTAAGTTATGCTATGAAACTTTCGAAGAGACTAACGTACATTATTTTTTGTGTCGCCTTATGTACAATTTCATAAAAAGAAACAAAAAACAAATATGTTAGTACCACATTTATTACTAAATCTGTCAAATTTAACATTGACTTCAGCGTCGTTTTATTTTCAACTTTAAATAAGTTAGAGCTTTTTAAATAACTCGTTTAACTGTCGCACATTAATATAATAATTGACTTCAAACACTTAGTTTTATGTAGATTTCTACTTTCCAATTTGGCGCTCAAAACTTTTTTCGCTCATTACTTTAAGTGAACTAAATGAGAAACTGGCGCAGATGCATACTTACTCCATTATACAAGAGAACACTATTTGAAATAGTTTTAAAAAAGTGTCTAACAGTCTTCATTTACTAGAAACATACGGTGAAGCATCTAATTTACATATTAAACCAGAGATATTACTTAATAAACGAGATGACTTTCTTATAAAAAATACTGTATGAACTGACGTTCACAATTTTTTTACCATGTAGACGACGTATATACCTTGTTACAAGCTTATAGGTTTTACAAACTTTGCACGGCCAACTCACGCAGTCGGAGATAGGGGAGGTTCCACTAAATAAAAGCTAAAGGGCGCCAGATCTTTTATAAGTAAAGCTTCTATCTCGATCAGGACAGAAGGTACAAGCCTGTAAGGTATTTCAGGTTCGTAATCCTTGCTGCACTGGTGTTCGTGTAACTAACCACAATGAAAGATGGGTTACCATAAAGAAAAGATAAGACGGATATAATAACTTTAATTTAATGAGGTGGAGTATTTACAACTATAATTCAGCAACGTAGAATATTAATAGGGATGATTTAACAATGTAGAGTATTAACAAGTATAAATTCGTAGCGTAGAAAATTTATAAATATCATTCAGTGATATAGAGTATTAACAAGTATAATTCATTAACGTCGAGCCTTAATAACTATAAATCATTAACGTAGAGGATTAGTAATCATAATTCAGAAACTTTTATGGTACACAATAAGTACATAAATGAAGGAAGGGTCAGCAACCCACAATACATAGATACACCTCGGGTATCGATAGCGAAGAAAATTTCTCATTAACTAACGAAGGTTTACAGCATGCAATATCACAGAATTAGATACTGACAATACCTAACTGGTATTAAAACTATTGAGATTGCGGATATCAAATAAATTAAATTTCGTGAGTGACCTTCTTTGACAGTCACATAATAATTAAAAAGAGAACTTACCCACATTCCTTTTGCAGTGGATAATTATTAGGCTTTCAATTATTTATTGATGTTCATTCCTCTTTGTACTTATTTAGTTAAATCGGAACATGTGGCCAAAGCGTGGCGGAACGACTATCATAAGAAAGAAATTACAAAAGAATCTTAACAAACCGGATGCAAATATCTTACTCTGTGCCGAATAAATTACGTTAAATTCGTAATTAACTTAATTTCCATCACAGTTGATGTACTTAAAATCTTTGGATCTTAAACGACACAGACCATCTTAAGTAGTTGACAGCTTGAAAATGAATTTCGCAACATGTCAGTAACCAGAAAGATCGACAGAGGGCGTCAAAACCGAAATCTAATTTTAATTCGATATACAGGGTATTACGTTATGAAAATTTTGCACCTAACAACCTAAAGCAAGTAAGCTTTTTGCTCATCAGTATACTTTAGAAAGCCCACGTTGAGTTCACATTAAGTAAATTGCTGAGGAATTAAAGTATTTTTCAGTTGATAATATTTTCCTTCCCTAAACTGGTGAACATCAATTTGTTCGTTAGAAAGAGATGCAAATTGTAAATATCAGATCCATGCGGAACCGACCATATAGCTAATGGTAGATCTAGACGTTTGATGTTTTTTTATTCTTTAGATTGTAACTTTTAAAAAATTATACACAAAAGTAACATTCAGCATGATTTACTAGCACGCAATTGTTCCGTTACTTAATTTTTTATGATGTTCAACGCATATATAATAAAACGAACGAGAAATTATTTTCAAGTCCGAAAACTTTCGCGAGGTTTTTGTACATTTCCAAAACGTTCACCAAAAGATATAGAACATTCACGAACGTTTCGCCAAAATGTATAAATAAGTAATTAACGCGTGTTGAGATAAATATACGGAGAATCACCTCGTAAATGACTTTAACGTAAACAAGACTAAGTGTTTAGATACATAGAAGTTATCCGCGGACTTTATCTTTTGGTGAGTGTACTATATAAAATTAGCGTGTTTGTATTAAATATCCTTAGATTTTAATTAGTTCGTCTAGTTATAAACGTGTACATATTTTTAGTATAAATAGTTTAGTTTTTTTTTAATAATCCTTACCTTGGTGACAGCTGCGTGGTATCGAATCGAATAAATAAACAATTGTTTAGTTCGCGATTATAGTGTAAATATCATTAAGTAATTTAATATTGCTCCCGTGATAAAAACATTAATTGCGTAAATAACTGTTTAGTTCGCGATACGCGTGTTTATTTATAAAATGTAATCATAACTATTTAAGTTCGTTAAAGTAGTAAATTTAAATCTTTTATTCTTGTTATATATAACTTATGCCGGTAACTCGTTATCAAACCAAAATGGATGCAAAACTATTTGAATTTCTTAAATCGATGAATAAAAATATGCAATAAAAATTGTCTCTCAGAAAATAAAAAAAATGTTTTACGATAATTCTCAGAAAATGGAATAAAATTCTAAAAAAATGGAAGAAAAGTTATGCAAAATTCTCAGAAAATTGAAGAAAAATTAATTGAAAATACCCAGAAAATAGAAGAAAAATTGAAGGAAAATTCTAGACGTTTAAAAGAAGAAATACAAACGAGCATAGAAAATCAAATAAAAATTGTTCAAGAGGAAACCCAAGCAAATATGTTAAATTTAAAAGAAGAAATTTGCGAATCTAAGGATGACAAAATAGAAGAAGTAGAGAACAAATTAAAAGACAAAATGAAACTGCTTGAAGAAAGAATGAACCAAATGAATTTTTACGGAGAAGGAAGCGTCAGGAGTGAAGATTTTATAATGAACCATCGGAAAAAAACCACTCACAAGTTTAAAGTGGTACCTCCAAATTTTGATAGTAAAGTTTCATGGTCAACATACTACAAGCAGTGTGCAAGATCAATAGAAGAATTGTTCAGTTACTGGTTGACACGGAAGCGACGAAGACCATCATTCGTCCTGACATGTTATTGGAAAATGAGAAGACATTACTAGTAACAGTACGACTACGAACGGCGACAGGCGAAGAACTACCTACTTACGGACAAGTCAAAGTAACCATTAGTTTAGAAAATGGAGTATTCTACCATCAAGTACTGGTAGCCGACATCACGGAAAAAGTTATCCTGGGAATAGACGTTATAAAGAAGTGTGGCTTCCATTTGGATATGAAGAACGATGTACTGAGGATCGACAATGAAGAAATTCCGTTTCATTCGTCAGAGAAGACAAGCGTGCGAGTCTTACTGAGTGAAGACCTGACTCTGCCTGCAAGGACTGAAAGTGTGGTGATGACACGTCTGTATGAAAATCTCCGAGAAGGTGACATACACGTGATTGAACCAATGGAGGGCGACTTAGTTGAAAAAGGACTACTCGTTGGCAAAACTTTAATACGAGTGAAAAACACGATGCTAGTAAGGATCTTAAATATTAACTCAGATCCGGTAACGTTGAAAAAGAAGACCGTGGTAGGCCAATGCACGTCAGTATCTCAAATTGTGAGATGCGTGAAGTCTAACAAAGATACGTCGCCAAAGAAATGTCAACATCTATTGTACATTCCTACCACCAAATGCCAAAACCTTAGCCAAGACCAGTTGGCTAAAGTTAAAGTGTTGATCCAAGAGTATCAAGATGTGTTCGTGCTAGAAAATTGTTGATAAGGAAGAACCAACGTGGTGAAACATAAAATTAATACCGAAGACGCTCGGCCAATACAACAACATCCACGCAGACTTTCTTTGGCAAAAAGAGATGAAACCAAACAAATAACTACGGATATGGAGCAAGAAGGTGTGACACCCTGTCAGAATCCTAGTAGTTTTTCACGTTGGATTTAAAGAGTGGTTATTGGCAGGTAGAATTAGAATCCAAGGATCGTGAAAAAACAGCTTTTACGATCGGAACTGGTTTGTGGCAGTTCACCGTGATGCCCTTCACTCTGTGTAACGGTCCTGGAATGAAGACTGCAAAAAAGCTTTCCAACAACTAAAACAGGCTCTTGTCACTTCGCCAATTTTGAGTTATCCAAAAGAAGATGGAAAATTGTTTTGGATACCGACGCAAGCAATCTGGCCATAGGCGAGGTCTTTTCGCAGGTTCAAGATGGACAAGAAAAAGTTATCGCGTATTTTAGCAAAGTTTTGTTCAGATTAAAAAATAATTATTGCGTGACTAGGAGGGAGCTGTTAACAGTCGTCAATCCTTTAGAAAATTTCTACAAATATTTGTATGGACGGAAATTTTTACTAAGAACGGACCACGCTGCTTTAAAATGGCTATTGCAATTCCGTAACCCGGACAAGTGGCAAGATGGATCAAGAGACTGCAAAAGTATGATTATGACACAGAACACCGTGCCGGAAGCAGTCATCAGAACGCTGATGCTTTATCCAAAAGACCATGTTCTGCGGACTGCAGCTACTGTTTGCGACTTGATGAAAAAGTCGAATGCCTCCGGAGAACTGCTATGGTTGAGAATAAGTGAAAACCTGTGCAGTTGCGTCACGAACAAAAATCTATCTCAAAATAAGGCTACTCCTGGACTGGTAAGAACAAGGCCGACGACCAATCTGGAAAGAAGTGAGTGCTTTGGGCAGAAACTTCAAAGCGTACTGGGCGCAGTGGGACTCTTTGATAGCAGAAGACGATCTTTTTAAGCAATCCTTTAAAATTGTTGAGAGCACGGGAAACAGACCACAGTTGGTAGTGCCGGTTTTCAGAAGTGTTGAAGCATCTCCACAATGGTACATTACGAAGACACTTTGGCATTAAAAAGACATTGAGGAAAGTTTGAGAACGATTCTACTGGGTGAACTGCAAAAAGGACGTCATGAAATAGTGCTGTAAGTACACGGTCTGTGCATTAGGAAATGGTCCAGCAAGAAAGCTGCAAAGCACCCATGAAGCAAACCAACGTAGAAAGCCCTTTGGAAAGAGTAGCGATTGACAGCGCAGCGTTGTTCCTAGAATCCGATTCGGGAAATAAATACATTCTGGTAGCGATGGACTATTTTACGAAATAGACGGAGATTTACGCCATACCCAATCAAGAAACAGCTACAGTTGCAGACATATTAGTAGGGATTTTTCTGCCGGTTTAGAGTTCCGTTGGAATTACACTCCGATCAAGGCCGCAACTTTGAGTCTGGGCTGTTTCAAGAAGTTTGCCGACTGTTGGGAATTAAGAAAACCAGGACGACGCTTCTCCATCCTCAATCTGATCGCATGGTTGAGCAGATGTATCGAACAATGGAAAAATACTTAACCAAGTTAAGTAGTATCCAAATACCAAAGAGAATGAAATCTCAAAAGAGAAATAGAGTTCCATAAACGGAGTATCACCTCGTACGTGACTTTAATGTAAACAAGTTTAAGTGTTTAGATAAATAGAAGTTATCCGCGGCCTTTATCTTTCGGTGAGTGTACTATATAAAATTAGCTTAAGTTTTTGTATTCAATATTCTTAGATTCTAATTAGTTCGGTTAGCTTTAAACGTGTACATGTCTTTAGTATAAATAAATTAGTTTTTTTAATAATCCTTACAATCATATATTTTAGGTGGTGCCCACGATTTATCCGGATCGCCTAGTTTAATATTAATGTAAGCATTATACAGTTTGTTTACAAAATTTGTAACATTTTTTCCCACATTGGTAAAACAAAACACGCCCTGATTGTTTATACACTTTTTGTTGTCATATTAAATAACGCACAATAAAAGTAGGCGTACACTAGCCGGAGCCGAACGAACCGCATACGCCGAAAGAAATTATTGTTCTACTGGTTTAAATGTAAACTCCCGCGGCTCTTGGTAGTGCGCATGCGTCTATTAAAGTTATTGAAAACCATATCTTCTTTCGGCTTTTGCGGTTCGTGCTATTCGTTCGGCAGCGGCTAGCATGCGCTTTTTTCACAGTTCACAACGCGACGGTATTTGCATAAGTACATACTGTAGCTACATAATATATGTATGCTCTATTTACATAGTGTGAGTGGACTATAGAAACAAGTCAGTCGACGCTCAAACTAGTTTAAACTTGCACAAGTTGTTGTACTTATGACACATTTAATACACATATTTACTGAGCTACAGTAATATTATAAAGAGGTAAAGTTTATAAGTTTGTATGTATGAGGTAATATACAAACCTACTCAACCAATTTTAAAAATTCTTTGGTTGATATCTAGAATGGATTTTCTGGGTGAGCATAAGCTATATATTATGTCGTTAAAATAAAAGGGTTTTGCGTGGTGACCTATTTTACAATTAAAGTCGACACAAAATTCTAAAATATGATTTAAAGCTATATTTAAAATAATTTTTAATATACTATCACAGAGTGGTAGGTAAAAAGAGTGTCAGACACGTTTGAAAACCGAAAGTTTTTTTTTTACTATAAATGTGGAAACAGTGTTGGATGCCAATTTCTAAATTACGAATACAGCTGTACAGTGGCCTATTTCACCACATCACCAAACGAAATTTGGTTTTATAACAAGAATTCAAAAATAACAGGTTTAGTCGTCATTACTCACTAGCTGATTGGTATAGTTGGTCGCAACCTTTATTTTTTGGTTTAGTTTAACAACTGTATAATTGTTTTACTAAAAAAATAAAGTAAATAATTAACTTTGTGCTTAAGACAATACATTATCTTGTCTCCGTTTGAGTGAGCTACTGATGTCTTTGTTAGTTTCTTTTATTTTGTTTGCCAGACCATTTAAGTTTGTGCTAGCGACAAGTAAATTTTTAACACTATTTTTTGAATCATCGGTAATGACACATTCAGTAAGCAATATATATATATAGGTGTTGTCATCAACTCGCACAAAACCTTAAACAAAACTGTCAAACTATAACATAATAATTCAAAAATGTCTTACCGGTACATCTATCGTAAAAAGTTCAAGATCAACTGCTACTATGTTCTTTGCGTGTACTGTTTTTTGTTTGAGCTCCTGCTACAACTTGAACATCCGTGAGGTAAAAAATGTTAAAGGTTTAGTCAAAAATATTTACGTTTACGTGATCGGAAAGCAAACGGAAAACCATACAAGGTTTTTATATTTATAATATTTATTACAGCATCTGCGATCGGATTTCTTGTAACATTTTATGAAAGACTAACATCAATCTCTATTGATAATTTTGCTGTCTGTTGCACTTTTTTGACCAGTGTCTTTAAATTTTTAAACTTTGTATCTGTTCTCCAAAACACACTATTGTTTCCACTACAGTTGTTAGCAATTTTCTGACACGCTTCGTTCTAAAACAGTTCCTATTAAAAAGAATAGTAATAAATACTCGCGATCGTGCATACTTTCTTTGTTTTATTTTCCACAATTTCTTTAAATTTATGTATCTCCTCAGACAGATAAAGTAATTTCCTAGAAAGTGTCAAATTTTTTAAATAGCAAATAATTTTTTGAACCACTAAGACCTTTAACTAAAATTTTGATAGTCAGCGTTAATAAAGCACACTCCTTTTAAATTTTTTTGTATCTTAAAACTGCTTTTAGTTAAAGGAACTTTTAGTGTTAGATTATGAAATGAGAGTATTAAAATAAAGTGATTTTTAATCTTGCTCAACAATAAATATTGAGTTTCACTTGAGACTATTACGTCACATACATACGTTTTTTGTATTTTAATTCTTGCAACAGCTTTGTATAATATTGCAGCTGTTAACATAAAGTTTAAAAAAATAGACAAAATAGAATCAACTTAATTTTGAACTAGAAAAGATGTTAAAAAAAACTTGGGGCAAGAAATCATGAAACCTATTTTAAAAAAAACGTTGAAAATGTTATAGACCTAAATAACGGTTCTTTAAACACTTATCAAATCTTAGATGTTTGTTCTCTTCTTGACTTAGTTTGCAAGCAATTTTTTTTTCAAATTTAATTACAATTATTATTCTCAATTATCAGGTTTAGCTATGGGTTCAAACATTTCTCCCCTTGCTGCTGAAATATTTATGAATAATATTAAAAATATTTTTTTTCTAATTGTTCTTTTCTGGTATGATTACTTTTTGGTTTAGATATGTAGATGACTGCATTGTTCTTTTTAATAGTTCTTTAGACGAATTAAGTAAATTTAACGATTTTATTAATTCACTTCATCCCAAAATTAAGTTTACTTACGAAATTAAATACAATAGTTCTCTTCCTTATTTAGATCTACTTATTTCACGTAAAAAAGAAAAATTTAAATTTGAATTATATCGTAAACCTACTTATACGGATTGCTTAATTCCTTTTCACTCTAATCATCCGTATAATCACAAAATTGCTTCTTTTCGTTCTTTAATTAATCGTCTTTATTCTATTCCTCTTTCTGTAAACAGTTTTAATAAAGAATTGAACAACTTGCTAATAATAATGGTTATCCTATTCAAATTTTAAACACAGTTATCTATAGAACTCGTTTTCGCCATTTATTTAAAAATTTGGTATATAATAAATCTTGTAATAATGATATTTACCGTTCTTTTCCTTACTTGAGTGCTTCTTGTCTTTTCCTTAAAAATTTGTTTAAACAATTTAATGTTTTTATTTTTTTCCCACGAATAATAATTTGAAATTTTCTATTGCTAATAACAAAGATCCTATTTCTGTTTTAGATAAATCTGGTGTTTACAAAATTTTGTGTTCTTCTTGTAATTCTTCTTATGTCGGTCAAACTGGAAGAACGTTTAAAATTAGATTAAAAAAACATATTTATTTTATTAATAGAAAATTATATACTGATATACCTGTTCTGCCTTTGCTAATCACATTTTGTCTACTAGTCATTCTTTTTCTCCTGATCTTAATATTAAATTTCTTCATTTTTGTAATAAAGGCCATTATCTCAACAATCTTGAAGTTTTAGAAATTCATCGTTTTTCTAATGATAATTCTTCTACGGTCTTAATGAACTTCTCAATATAAGCACTTCTCCTCTTTTTAATCCAAAATTCTAATTTTACATTTCTATTTCTAAATTTTAATTTATTTTTTATCTTTTCTGGCTGTGTGTTTATTGATAGTTTCAATTTGTTCTCTTTGACATTTGTCAATTTAATTATATTACTCGGTGTGCTCTTTTATAAGTTAATGTGTTAGCTATATTTTGTACTGTTTGTAGACATACTGATGATGACGTTTTATAATGTCGAAACATGTTTTAAAAGAAATTGAAACCAAAAAATTTTTTTGTGGAGAAGAATAAATAATTTAATTGTATATCTAGTACTCCACTTTGAGGATGGATTACTTTAACGTTATAACCTATGCAATTTTAAAAATGACGCAATATTACGTCATCTTATGAATCAGATAGACCGCACACATAAAATTGCATTTGTGCGACGACGTAACGTAATCAGGTAACTGTAATGCTTATGTACCTGACGTTCAGTACTTTGACCTGATAAATACGTTTCTTAATTAAATAAATTTTATTTAGATTTTATTATGCTGCTTATGTTTCAAGTACCTTTTTGGTTTTAATATTTATTAATACAAATGTGACGTCCAAATTTTAAAATTAATATACGATAAAATTTTTTTGAGCCTGATTATACATTTGTAATATTTGTTTCATGTTGTGACAATCCCTGGTAGCTTAAGTATTAACGTTGGGTTTAAAGCGTTATTAAATCAATCACAATTGCCATAAATGTATTATTTAAACTAAAATGTTTTATTACAATAAGTGGCACAGTCTGAGCAATTGTATTCCACTCGGTATATAACTAAAAACTTATTTATAAATAATTAATTAAAACCCGGGATTCAGTTTAATGTGTGCCACACATTAAGGAAAATTACGTTCAAGCGAATGCGGTTTGTAATCTCTAAAAAAACCAAATTTATTTTTCCCAAATGAAAGATCAGCTGTAAACTGCGTGAAATTACAGATTAGGATTTTTAAGAAATTATTCAGGTACTTGTACTAAGTTTGTTACAAGCTTTTGGTTTTACGAACCTTGCACGGCCAACTTACAATAGTCGGAGGTAGGGAGGTCCAAATTAAATACAGAAAAGATGTTTAAGGGCGCCAGAGCTGATCCAAAGTAACGCTTTTGTTTCGCTCACGACAGAACGGTGCAAACTTGTAACGTAATCGAAGGTTCGTTATCCTTATACTCGGCTGTTCGAGTAACCCAAGATTAGTTCGTAGATAACAATAACCACAGGAGAGAAAAACTAACAAGATAGCTTAACGATTTTAATCACTTTAAGAGGTGAAAGGCCTACCTTAACAAGAATATATGAATCCGTACTTACAAGATTCTTACATATAATTAACCAATATCACAGCATGCTAATTACTAAAATGCCTAACAATCTGCATTTGCAATTAGAGGAGATTTTGATTCAGTATTCACTTAAAATTTATTAGATTATATCACAATTCCTGTAAGTAAATGCCTGTAGTACCGGCAACACACATTACATATGAAAATTATGTCGAAAAGGACAGCATCGACAGTCCCAAACTAACTAGGTTTTCCCTCACAGCATGCGATACAATTATGAAATGTTTAAAAATTACCTTATTGATACATAAGCAATAACGCAGTTACGATCTTTAACATTTAAATATAATTCTGTGATTAACTTTAGTGATCTCGATTTAAAAGTCAAACAAGTAACTCACCCTAACATCCAGCGTCCACTTGCACGCAGAAAACGTTTCTTCGTCAGTGGCCTGTAATAAATAGTGAACAGCAAATCGGATCACAATCTAGTTCACACACAACAAAAGCTACAAAAGATAGTATTAATAATTAAGCAAATGGCATATAAAAACCCGTTGTATCGTGCACTGTAAGAAATAATCCTAACACAGGTGGCTGATAACACAGTCGACTTCTTCCTTAAACATTATACAGAACCCCAAGGTATCGAACGATGCAAGTAACAATTCGAAATCGGTGGTTGATAACCCAATCGAGTAATCCACAAGTAACCACATTTCTTACGGTAAGGCTCATCGAGACCTCGCGTTCGTGGCGTGGAAACCGCCTTCCGAAAGTGTATGTGTGCGGTAACGTGATTGCTTAGTAAGAATTATTATTCACTATCCCCTTTATCAAAAACGTACACGTGCTCGAAGTGGATGAAAAATGGCTGTTAAATGAAAAAGGAATTAACGAATTTTAATAAACGACAGCAATTTCTTACCCTGTGACGCCTCAAATATTTTATATAATTAATGTAATTACAATTGAATTTCCATTAGTTCGGATGGCATTGGCTAAAGAAATTATTCAACACGTCCAGGCCATTTTATGCAATTGGCAGCATCACGATTTTTCGTCAAATGACAACCACGAGAAAACGATCGGTAGAGGGCGTCAAAACCGGAATCTAATTTCACGTCAATATACACAGTCGTACGTAATACAAATTTCGTCCGTAACAAGTTAATAAAAAGTAGTAATTTTGGTAATTAATGAAAGCATCCAGCCAATATACGTTGCTGCTGTTGGGTTAAATGGGTTTCAATTACAAATTTATGTTAGGTTAACCCCTGGTATCATATTAACAACGATGCTTTTCACAAACGAAATACGGAATTCAATTACGTTATTAATACCATACGGGATGTTGCAGATTATTTTCTAATGGCAAACTGAAGCTTCCGATGCGTTAAATTTAGGCAAATGTTCTGGAAATAAATTATTGACTTGAATTATTGATTTTAGGGTTCTCAATCCGAAACCAATGCGTAGCGATGCCGAACGCATTAAGTATCTTAAGCCAACCTGGCTTACGTGATCAATCAATGCGCCAACCTAAGGGTTAAAAATGTGTTTTAAAAAGTAACGGGTAGATTTAGTTCAACGTTCAACAAATCCTACGCCAACCTGGCGCAAGCAATCTGTTAATTCACTTAGGGAACTGAGGTTCGGTGATTGCAAATAGCAGTAGATAATGCGGAAGTTGGTGGTCAACACAGAGTGAGGGCGTGTTAGGGATTTTTATACATAATGAAAAAAATTAAATACAAAAATTGTAAGAGTAGCAGGATTCAAAAAAGATTTAGCCAGGTACAAAACATTAAGCAAAATAATAATTTCAGGTAAACACAGGTATCGAGTAAATGGTTCTACCAAGAATAGATCGTTGAAGAGAAGGTTTCTGCCAGCAACGGGTCGCGGAAGAGAAAGTTTTTAGTTTTGATGATCTTTGGTGCTCCGCAGTCTAAAGTTAAAGCTCACGCGTAATTGACACAAATTTATATATAATTTTAATTACAATTATTTTTATTTCATGCTTTGTATTTGATGTTTTGTCTTTGGTGCATTTGATTAAATTTGCTTTGAGTTATTATATTAAAGTAAGTTACAGCTAAAACGGGTTCTAACGTTTTGCGTATTTGATTATGATACGACAAATTGCAAAACAATCTGAGACAAAAGAAAACATTTTTGTAGAAAAGGTTAGTACCCAAAACGCGCCTGTAACTTTACCAAAAGTGTACTTTAATTATTCGTACGTTTCGGGGGTGCTTCTATCGCCGTATGGGATTGCTGAATAAAAAAATGTGAGTGGAATAGAGTTACAAAAGTTAAAAACAGCCACCATGTTGTCATGAAACATGTCTTGGTACTCACCATAGTACGAAAGATCCTCAAACTGTTAAGGATAAGTTTGATTCAACATTTTGTCCCAATCCAAAACAATGAAAAAAGCGATGGTTTGTTTAAGATTAAGTGCTTTCAATCAATTAAAATTGTTTGGAAAACTCTTTGAACGAAATAGAAATGAACTAATAGACTTTTGACATCTATAGACTAGTTTTTTTAATTTTTGCTTGACTTAACGTTAAAATAGATAAAAGAATTATCGACGACGCTACAAAAATAAATCTGACGTGATCGTTTAAAACAATTAGAATAGCATGACGATGATATCAAATTACTAAGAATGAAATGATCAGATAAACAACGAAAGTTTTTTTGATTCTTAGCAAATTTACAGGTAAATCTTTTTTTTACATTTTCAACTTTCGCTATTTTATTCAACATTTGAAAGCTATACAACTTGAACCATAAGAACTTGTTTTGAGTTTTGATGCCGCTTTACTGTTTACCAAAGTTGCTATTAAAAATTAGTTTATTATCATGAAACAGATTCTGCCTCACTATTGCAAAGCTTTTTTAGAAACCGTTGCATTGAAATCATCAATTTTAGAACCTAAAGTTTAGTTTTGGTATGTTGACCCGTTTATTGTTTGGTTCGATAGTTATCTCAAATTGTTTAGATTCCTTAATCATCTAAACAATTAATTTACATAAAATTCAGTCTGGAGGTTGAAAATAATGATTTTCTTTCATTTCTCCTAAAGGTGACAAGTTTTTAGACTATTTTGCTTATTGTATTTGATCGTTATCCTGCACAGAAACGTATTGTTACATCTCGTTATTTATGTATTTGCTAAAATTATTATTTTTAACTAAAATTCACGCCTGGACTGGTTTTTTGCTTACACAGTTTTGTAATGCGTATTGTTTACGACATTTACGATTGGCAGGAGAGCGAACCAGAAAGGAACTTTCATTTTATCCACTTACCTATTTGGCATCGCTGGAAACGTGATCGTATTCTTCTTCATTGTAAGTAATTTTTCCTCTTACTTGGTTATTTCTATTACGTTTTTAGCAAATGTGCTAAGAAAAAATTATTCAATGTATTAATTGGATTAAGCAATTTTTTAAATTGCGTTCTATGGTATAAAAAAAAGTCAAAAATGGCGCGGTTACGTTACTTTAAATAATAATAATTATATATAAATAATTTTAGCGAGTTTTTTTAGAATCTGTGAGAATCATTATTGTCTTTTAAAGTTTTTTTAGCATTGTATAATTTTTTAATTGTATAATTAATAGTCAGTCTTCTGCATATGTTTATTTGGAATTTAACGTATTTCTTATTCTATTTAATCAAAGTGTAGTTTGAATGTAGTCAAAGCCAAAGTTAGGCACTTAGTGTCGTACGTAAGCTTAGATACTACACATATTTTTCTCGCTAAACATATAAGAAGTGGTGAACGTTGCTATTTGTAACAAGAAAGGTTAAGTTTTTCCGTACTCATTTTTTTTATGTTTATTGTTATGAACTGTGTTTTGCAACTTGTTTCCTTTCAGTGTTCGACATATTTAAACAGGATCTGTAGTTAATAATATTTTCTCGTTTTGGTTCTTTTTTAGTTATCTTAATGAGCACATCGGGGACCATCTGCGACCTTCTCTTTGAAATATTGAGTTAGCCGACTGCTTCAAGTAACGGGTAAATAACACTTTGCTTCATGAGGCTTTTTCTATTACTACAATATTGCTGTATGATGGTTATATACATAAAACGGGATACTTAGATAGTTTTTAATTGCTTCACTCGATCAAATACGCAAAGACGTTTGTATTTTTATATGAAATTTAAAATTGACTATTTTACCTTATATTCCTTTAACCCGACAAGTCAAATTTCAGATTCTTATTTTCCCAAGGACAAATTTCCTGCACTTTCATCCCAATATGTATACCAATTTTTTTGTTTATGTGGTTTAGCATATACTAGTTGTACCGTAATCATATGCATTTCAAGAAATGACTGTTGTAGACAAGGTATATTTTTAAATCTGCTGTTGCTGAACAGTATTTTACTACAGCTCAACACAAAGATTTTTATAAGGCTATGGTGATTGCAAAATCTTTGGTAGGAATATCCAAGAAAGCATAGAACACCCCAATAACTTTAATCCTGACCAAGGTTTCGAACTATGCTTTCTTTGGTTCCCGATGGTTAACAAATACACGCCTCTTTTTAACCGTAGACCAATCAGAGTCGCGTTCAATCAACGTGACTTTCTTATCTTAGAATAGACTACAAAGCTATAATTAAATTACTCAAAAATTTCTCTGACAGGTGATTTGTGAATTTTTTTAAGATTTAATATAAACATTAAAAATTTCGACAGTTATTAATTAGCAAATTGTTATTAGAAATTATTTAAATATTTTCAAACAATACACCTGGTTCACAAATTGTTTCATTATTACTTAGAATTATTTTAAAATTATAAAAAAATTAATGGTTTTTTTCATTTTACAAGTATAAGCAATGTATATTGTATAAGTTATAAGTCTGCTTGTGTTAGAACTATGGTATCCCGACGGTACATAAGAATATGTATTTATAGTACATAATTTTTTTTTGTCACAATTTTGTGTTTTATGTTGTAGAATAAAAAAACTATTAGTATCAAAACTTATAGAATAACAAAAAACACTAATTTTTAAAAATTGTGGTTAGAACATTTTGTCCTAGAAAAATTTTATTTGCGAAATGTTTTATTATTAAATACAAATATTTATGTATAATTTGTTTGTTCCCGAAATCTTGAATTATGTTACGTTTTTGTATATTACAGAAATATATACATTTCTATACAACTTTTTGTGAATAATTAAGTTTTGATAAGATTTATAAAATTTTGGTACTTAACGATTTAAGTAAGGAATAAATAGATTACTTTTAAAAAAAAACAATGTTTTTTAAATTTTATTTTTAATTAAGTTTATACTTATTTAATATATTATATAAAAGTAAAATAAACTAATTTTTACCATATTAACTGTATTATTTAAAAAACTGTTAAATATTATTACTAAAAATAAGTTTTGAAACAATAGAATTATGTACATGAAAAGAGTTTTTATTGCTAAATTATTATTAAAGTTAACAATAGACGTATATGCATTAGTGCATCTAAAAATAATAACCAAAATACGCTACTTAAATTAAATTAAAACGTTGAATGTGCATTCTCTTACAGCTAACCAACGCAAGCTAATATAAAAGTTACTTAAAAGTTCGAAATTTCTAGTCTCTAGAGTTCATAAAATAGCCTGTAACGTTTTTTTACACATAAAAAACTTTTTTATAAAAAATTCAATTTCCTACATAATAAAACGAACGTTAAAATTGTATATTAAAATTAATAGGATGCGTCTTTTTGTACAACAGATTTTGATTAAATTTAACATTTACCAGTAAAATCAAAATTTTAATTAAATTTTGCTATTTTAATGCGTTTTGTTAGTTATTTGCATTTGTTGCAAGGTAATTCAATTGAAAATAAAACGACATAAAATGCAGCGAATTTTCACAATTTTCTCTCGTTGAATAACGTAACAAAAGAATGTTAAATTAAATCTTTTAAGTAAAACAGGTTGCAAGGTAATATACTCAAACGATGGTTTTAATTAGTATATTTTTTAGAGGATTGTATGATGTAGTATCCCAAAATAATGATTAACAATTTTTCGTTTTATTTAACCAGTGGTTAATTAGAAACTTTTTTGCAATGACAGTTTGTCATGTTTTAACAAAGTTATATCAAAATAAAACGTTACAATTATTTTTAGTACAATATGCACAACGAAAGTTTGCTGAAAAGTTAAACCGTAAAAGTAATTTCATTAAGAGACAAGTGGTTTGGTCCATTGTTGCCAAAAGTTTTTGCTTAACGCGTCCAACAAGACCTATTATGTTAAGTGTTTAAGTTGTTTTTGCGTTAATGTTCCTTGCCTTCAATTTTTATTACTTTAAACGTTTATTTTAATTTGTAACTGAGGTTTTTTCATTTAAAAGATCAAATTACATACTAAATAGCGAATAGTGTCAACTATTTAGTTTTTGTTTACTAAATGTCGCTTTTAATTTAATTTAGATTGAATTTTAACGACTGTTACAATTATTTTTACATATTTTTGCAAACTAATACTTATCTTAATTTTTTGAGACTTTTGCAATAAAAAAATTTCTAAACTTAAACGTTTGCCATAGTGAGGTAGAATCTATCTGTTCGATAATAATCAGCAAATACTTAATTACAATTTTGGTAAAAAGCAAAGTGACATCAATACTTTACCCTTTTCATATTTTAATGTTCTTTATAAAATTCGTTTATACCATTTTTAAAAAAAATGTATTTTAAAATAAATTGGATAATGCTAGTATCTATCGTTCTATGCCTTATGTTAATTCTTGTATTCACTTTCTTAAAAATTATTTGAAAAAGTTTAATATTTCTATTTATTTTTCTACTAATCATAATTTAAAATCTTTTATTGTTAATAATACAGATTATGTTTCTTCTTTAGATAAATCTGGTGTGTATAAAATTTCTTGCTCTTCTTGCAATTGTTCGTATGTAGGACAAACTGGTAGAAAGTTCAAAACAAGATTAAATGAATAATTATTATATTAAAAGGTTTTTAAATTTTGCTATATCAAACACTTCTGCTTTTGCTGATCGTATTTTATCTACCGGCCATTCTTTTTCTTCTAACCTTAATGCTAAATTTCTTCATTTTTGTAACAAAAGTTGTTTTTACAATCATCTTGAAATTTGTCGTCTTAATAATAAAAATTCAGATAATTGTCTTAATGAAATACTTGATTTAAATTTTTCTTTTCTTTTTAATAATAAATTTTAATTTTAATTTTTTTAATTTTTTATATTATATCATTTATGGCTGTGTATTTAATGTCAATTTAAAATTTTTAATTTTTTGACATTTGTCATTTACTATTTATAACCCTTGACGTGTAAGCTCTTTTAAATGTTTAATTATTTTTGATAATTGTTTTGGTTTTAGTTTGACTGACGATGACAATTTAAATTTTCAAATCTAGTTTTTTGTGTCTTATAAATAATTACTATTTGTGGATTGGCTTAAAGAAAATATGAAATTTTTTTGACATCAATACTAATAAAAATGTGTTTGGGAATTCAGTTTCTAAGTATTAATTAAATGGGGAAAGTCAAAAATTTTAAAAATTTGCAACTTTGCAAAAAAATAGACAACATTTGGATAGTTTGTAAATAGGATGTTATTGACAATAGGTCGAAGAACTATACTTTGTTTCTTAATTTTGAGAAATTTATACAGATAAAATAGCTCCAAATCTTTGGAAGTTGTAACAGTCGTTTGAATTTGTGCAATTTCTTTTGTGAAAGACCCGGTATTCGAATTGATTTTATTCGTTTCATGCACTTTGGGATTGTTTGAGTAGCTTTAAGTTAATTGAATGAAGTTTTTAAATTCATCGTTGGCAATCAAATTTGTAAGTAAATTTTTATATTCCATTAATTTGAAATTTTTACGCTGCATATACATCCATATTCTGCATTTATGTTGATTTGGCATTTTCTTTGTCCTGTTAAAATTCCAGTGGTATCTAATTTATCTTTCCATTTTGAGATATTAGTGTAATTAAATACATTTTTGCAGTTTGGTTATTTTAAGTTTGTTTAAAAGTTAATTGTTTTAAGTACATTTTTAGTGCATATGCACTTTAGTCAGGCTGTATTGTATTGAGTCACATCTGGAATCTACTTTATAATTTATTACTTTCGATAGACAATTTTATTATACAGGTTTCAACAAATTAATCTTTATGAGTATAATTAAATATTTAGAATCTAATATTTTTTTGTTAACGCGATATCTTGCCATGGGAAAAGCCGTCTTCGAACTTTATTTTTACGACGTAATTAAATCTGTTTGCATCCCTTAAGATTTGGAGGTATTTGCGAAAGTTATACAGAAAACTGTGAAGTTTTAGTTCAGTTAGTGAAGGTTTGTTTCTCCTAGTTCGTAGAATTTACGGCTTTAAAAATTTCACGTGCTTTCAAATTTTAATGTTTACGGAATGAAAGATCGTGTGTTGTTCGACATGGTTCTACTTTCGCCTTAGGGTGGTTTATCGTTAATATTCCGACGGATCTTAGACATTTGAGGGTACCCTGCCGAATTCTGGCCGACAACTGCTGGTTATCTAATAGTCATTCAGAAGCTCTTTTCTGGATCTATTACAAAAGTTTAGGGTATTTATTTTGTACCGACTAAACCAATTTGATGAATTTAATTACCCCATATTTGTGTCTTAAAAACTTTGGGCTTTAGGTAAAATAAAGATTGTTGCGAGTTACCGATTTTATCGATTTTACAATTATTAAATAGTAATTGTCGTTAGTGTATTTATCAAGACTTTATGTGACAAATTTTGTTTTTTAAATCATGTTTGTTTGACGTTAAACCGGAAAATTGACTAACCTCGTAGTTTATTATTAAGATTTTCAACCTTGTGTTAAAAGAGCTGAATTTATTTTATTTTGTTTTGTATTTAGTTAATTTCTATTAATGTGTACACGGCCGTGCGTAAGGTAATTAAGATAGCGGACTTGTGGTTGGCAAGGACTATAAGTCTTTTTAAGCTATACACGTTCCTGACGCCCTTTGGTTTTGACTTTGTTTTTGTTTACGTTTGAGTTTCCCAAACGTTTACGAAATTTTGAATTTAATCTACACCCATCTTTACTGAACACCAGCAAAACCTCGTTTATGTTATTTTAATCCAGGCGAGTTTTATTGTTCTAACTTTTGCACGTAACAAAGTAAATTGTTTGGTGACAAAAAACAGATTATTTTGCTTTTGATAATTTGCTGATTTTACGATCGATCTTTGAAATACGATTTTGAATAAAGAAAGAAATTAAAAAAAAAACAGAATAAATTTTCTTCACTTAGTCAATTTTATTCACTTTAGTCCACTGAAGAACAATAACTGAGATTCATAAAAATCTTTAAAATGTTTCCAGTTTGAATGCAAATAAGATTTAAATTATCACGAGTAAGATGAGATTGTTACTTTTCTGTAGTGGGTCCCGTTAGTAACAACCACGTTACCACGGCTAACTACAAGGTCGGTGAGTGAGCATGGTAAAAAAACTGTAATAAAGATAAATAAAAAAACCAGGCGCCACTCTTTGTGCTAATAAAAATCCTTGGTACCAAGGGTGCGTCTGAACGATATCATGTATTACAACTAAGTTTATTTTAACTGCAATAATTAAAATTTGATAGCAAATAGGATTACTACAAACTGTCACTTTTTGTAATTTAGTTTGAATAGAATAATACAGATTTTAAAATTTTGATAGCAAAAAGAATAATTAGCACACACCGTAACTTCTAACTTGATCGATCAACTATTTAACTTACATGCAGATGTGACAAATAAAAATAACATTTTATAAAAAAAAGTACTAAAAACTTACCCCACCGAATTTCTTTGATAACAAGTAGTAAAACGTTCACTATTTTTTATGTTTTTAAAGACAAAAATAGAACTAATATGTAAGCTTACATATATGACGTTATTTACAGATATTTTGCTGTAATTACATTCAAAACGTTCAAAAAAACTTGAATTATGTTAACTCAGCATACCCAATACAACTGCTCTATATAACGTTAACGTTGTTTTAAATTTCTTCTGAAAGTAAAAAGACTAAAGCTAGTAATTTTACAAGATAATATGGAAACGATAGGTGTCTCTCTCTCTTCTCAGATTAATAGTTATTGACCTAGAGCTGTTTCAAAAGCCTAGTAGGCTCGTTATAAGACTTTTAATTCTATTAAAACAACACGGCTGACGCTATTTTAAAAAAAATTACTTTCAAACGCCGATCTAATCTACTAAATTGCTTAATCCCGCTAGAATACTGCACAATTATTGTAAAGCATAATTGTTAAAAGCTTAAAGGGAATAACCAACGATTAAAATTAAATATAAAGAAGAATTACTTACAATTTAACGGAAAGCGTTTATATTAAATCAAACGATCACAGCAAAGTCAAGTATGCGAATTAATTTTCATTGCAGTTGATGTTAAAGAATTTTTTAATTGAAAACTTCTATAATAACAATATATCTCTTTGTTTTTACTTCTAGAGTAATTAATTTTTTTATCAACTGCAGTCCAGTGTTGACGTTTTTTATTTATCATTTTATTGCTATCGATACTCCTGCTCTTGCACGCTTTTGTTTCTTTACAACGCTATAAAATGAAAAAGAATACAAAATAAAGTAAAAATACTTAAAAACAAAATAAAACAGTATTCAAAAATCGATTCAAATAAAAATACTAAATTTATTAAAAGGACACTACTAATTAATACACTAATGTGATACGCTTTAAATTAATTTAATTTAATTAATACACAGTAAATTATTAGTTTGTATGCAGTGGAAAATTGCAATTACATACCTGACATTCAGAATAATTGTCTTAATTAAATGTACTGCAAATTATCTTGTTGAAGAAGTGTTTCAGTTAAACAAAATTGCACTTCTACATGTACGATCTTATTTTTATTAGTCACTTTTGTTTAAACTTTATTTGAGTCGAAAAAAAAAATTAGAAAACCTAGTACGCACAATTTTTTTCAAGTTACAACAAAAATTAATATAATTAGTTAAAATATAGATTTCATTTAAACTATTTACTTTACTTTATAAATAACGTACCCTAAAAAATCATTTTAGAATTGAATAAACAAAGTAACAAAGAACTGGTATTCTTCATGTTATTTAAAATTAAATTATTTAAATTAGATATTTTATTTGCATTTCAGAGTATTCTGCAAATGTATTATTAACAAATTGTTACATAAATTTATACAATAAATAATTAAAAAAATATTTTTTATTATTAAAGATATCTATAAAACTTACATTATTAAAATTAGTTTGCAAGACTAACCAGCAATTTGTTTTAAGTGACTTAAAACTATTTGTTTTTCTGATGGAAGTAACGCTCACGTAGTTACTGTTTTAAAAACAGTATCTAAGCATTTTTTTATTTACATTTCTGATTATATTGACATGAGCTATTCTAACTTTTAATTTAGTTGTGACTATATACGTGTTTATAAAGCGTCATTTTAAAACTTTTTCATTATTATCAATTAATTTAATTGTTAAGTAATTTTTTTTAATGAGAGTGGTATAAACGAATTTTATATAGAATATAAAACATCATTAATATTATATAAAACGGTGTTTAATTAATTTAAATTAGCAGAGTCCCAGATACATTTTACTCTTACATCAATAAATAAAAATAACAGAAAAATTAACAACCTGAAACGATATTTATTTTGCAGTCTGGTTTCATGTTTATCAAAAAAATTTTTAATTATTTTTTAGCCATAAAGTTATTACGTCATTTTCTTGTTTATTTTTTAAAAACCTGACGTGTAACATATTTTTTTATATCATTTTGATGAATTTATTTATAATATATTAATCTTTTCAGCCATATGTTAGGTATATATTTGTCAAAGTAACCAAATAACAAAAAACCATTCAAAAATTCAGAACCGTATTAAAACTACTAAGGTTTTGTTTTGAAACTGATTGGAAACTATTTAAAAACACAAATCTATAAAAATAATTTGTAAAAATGTATTTTTCTTTTTTTATAAAACTTATTCTCTATTTTCTTTTTATAAGAATGACAATATCTTAATTATTTTAAGAATCATGAGAAGATGACTACCAAATAAGAAAATAAAATTAATTAAACAGTGCTTTTTGCACGTTATGT
Source organism: Aquatica leii (assembly GCA_035610365.1). Taxonomy (NCBI): domain Eukaryota; kingdom Metazoa; phylum Arthropoda; class Insecta; order Coleoptera; family Lampyridae; genus Aquatica; species Aquatica leii. Next base: position 30,190,871 of record CM069437.1, on the reverse strand, counting down.
GCGATTTTAAAAAAAAATATTTAAATTTTTGACTTTCTTGGGTCTTGATTATTTGTAATATCTGCATTTTTACTTCAACATAAGTATAAAAATAAATTAAAAAGTAATACTGCAGAATACATATTGTTTTGTGACAGTGACACCGTAATCTGTTATTTATTATATGATTTCAATTGCTGTTGTAGTGTTGTGTTAAATTTGCGTATACGTAGTTACGATTTATCTTCTTTTATTATTTAGTTAAATTAAACTTATTTTATAAAATTTGTTGTTATTGCCTCAAAAAATGGCACAAAAACTAACCAAAAAATAATGAATCATTCTTAATAAGTCGTGACTTTGGGGATAGAGTAAGATTTTACGATGAAGTGCGACAATAATTTTTTCATCAACATCCACCGATTTCTAAATTAACAGTCCGAAGAACTGTATGAAGATTTCAAGAAAAAGCAACTGCGAAAGATCGTCCGAGAACTGGCAAACCCAAATCTACAACTGGAGAAAAAAGTGTTATTTTTTTTTAATTGAAGAACCTTCAAGTTCTTTATTAAAAACGTGTCAGGTATATGGAATTGGTAAAAGTTCTATCCACAGAATTTGTGTGAAAAGAAATAACAATTTTTTTCCTATAAGTTAAACCTAGTTCAGGAATTGAACGAAAATGACTTCGATCAAAAGTTGGAATTCTGTGGAATAGTACGTGAAAAAATTAGGTGTGGGCAGATATTTTGTTTTGAATGTTGTTTTCTCTGATGAGGCTCTTTTCTACTTAAATGATAAGGTGAATAGGCATAATTGTCGTTATTGCGCTAACTCAAATCCATGTTTAACAAGAAAAGATAATACTCAGAGACCGCAGAAAAATTAATGTATAGACTTATATTATAGGAGTGAATGTAATTGATCCAATTTTTATTAATGGAAATTTGGACGCAGACATATCTGCAACTGTTAGAAAATCAAATGGTTTCAAGTGCACGTGCCGTATGCCGTAATGGTATCAACAGAAAGTGTTTGCAACAAAATGGCGGCTTTCACCATTATTTTAGTCGCGCAGTCTGAGATTTTTTAAGCCAAACGTTTAATTGGTAGAAATGAAATTGGGACCACAATCTCTTGGTCTAACACTATTCAATTTAGGGGGGGGTGGTGAAAAGTAAAGTGTTTGCAACAAAACCAAAATCAGTAAATGATTTGGAAAATTGCATACTTGTAGAAACCACCAATAGTCCCTGCTCTCTTAGACTGACTCCTTCTTTCAGATAATTGTTCTGTCCTAGACTATGGTTGAGTTGTTTATATAGCAAATGATAATTGGTAGACGCTGCCGCTTTCCTTCAACTTTTCATTTCTCTATCTATGAGTTTGTCTTGCAACTTTCTTTTTTTATCAACCGATTCTTTTTAAGTCTTCAGATAACTGTGTCACTCCTCTGTATCTTAAAATATTTTTTTCTCACCATCCACCGAGCCAATGTGTTAGGGTATCTATTATCGGACATAGCTACAACTTTTTTATGTACAATAGATGGAGTTTCAAAGTGAAGAAAAATATTGCGTTTAGTCCGGTTTGAAGAACAATTACATAATTGGGAGTATTGTTTGGGAGATGAAAGACTTTTTTGAATAAAAGCATGCAATACTTTTTCAAGTTGACCCCAAAATGTGCCCCGCACAGCATATAATTAATCTACTACGACAGTTTTTGACTCAAAAACAGGTTAGCTTTTTTCATTACAACCCCACCCTTGCATTCAGTGCGGATTTGGCCGTTGATGCTCTTTCCTGAAAATGAGATGCAAAAGATAAAACTGAAGTAAGCTTGACCCCTTAAGTATGTACGATTTAACCACCTTTAAAACATCACCCGTATAAGTCCACTTGTTTGCAGCCGCTAGCCTACCACTCTTCTTGAACACAATCATTTTGGACTTTGCAATATTGACTCTTAAATTCCATGTACTAGAAAAAGTTTCTAAATTATTTAACATTAATTAGAAATTTCTCTTAGTGTGATCAGAGTTAGATTGTTTGCGTAGGCTACGCATCTGATATTAATTCCCCAAACACAACACCCATAACCTACTTCATCCCACATGTCATTCAAAAATAAAGAAAAAAGAAACTGGTTTAAAATGCAACCCTATCTGACTCTCCGTGACAAAATCCTCAATTCTCAATCCTCCTTTTCCACACCAGACGCTAGCTTCTCTGTACTTTATCAAGCCACGCACATAGTCCGAGAAAGTTGTCGCGACTACTATACAACTCAACTTGTAGAGAAACAAGTTGGGTACCCCGCCTACAATTTAACTTAATATTAACCAAACTCGTCAAAACAAACAAATTATCAACGGTCGAGTATTCTTATTTGTACCTAACCTGGAACTCCCCGAGAATATTTCCTGCTTCTACTCACGCACTCAAACGCCCCAGTGAAAGCCTCTTGATAATGTGTTACTAAGTGTGCATTTCCTTTTTTATAGAAAAGGTAGACTTCCTACATGATTTGAAAATAACACCACTCATAAATTTTAATGAAAACTAATAAAACTTTATCTATTAGTTTGTCTGGAGCCTCTTTAAAAAACTCATATGGAATTCTATCAAATCCAAGTGTCTTATTTTTAACCTATTTTTAACTCCTCCATGGAAAACTTAGCATCCAAGAATTGGTCCTTGACCAAGGGAAATGCGTATTAAACAGGAAAAACAGTTTGAGGAGGATTATAATGTGTTTTAAACTCACTCACTTTTTAAACCACTCACTGATCTGTAGGAATTTTACTACTCATTAATTTTGAACCCTTTCTAAGCTGTTTCACTACAGACTAAAATTACGAGCATCTTTAACCTTATTCAAGTGCACTATCAAGTTTTGAAAATATAATTTACCCTACAAAGATGCTTATATTTAGTTTTGGATTTAAAGTACAATTGTCTAGGCCCCATAGTTTTAAAATTTCTGGTCAAATTAAACATACTGAAAACTTTAGATCTCATTTTGCTACAATTTTGATCAAACCATGAATTTTTTTTTACCAACTTCTACATGCTTCTTCGACGCATACCTGATATAGTCTCTAATTTTTTCAGCAGAAGCTTCAAGCTTTTCTTAGCTCATCCTAACTTTCCTTCAGTGACTCTTTCTAAACTCTATCCTTAAATCGAACCTCTTTCCTTATATCCAGATTAATTTAGACAAGTGTTCCCCCTCCTTTGCGCATGCCCAGTGCATTCATTGTTGCAGCTGTCAAATCAATAAATGACTAATTAATGTTATAGTTCCATAAGGATCTTTAATTGTGCGGCCATTTATTAAAGTAAATTCAAAGTCTTTGAACAATTGTAACTTTTTTCGTTCTGACATTTACAGTTTTATCTAATGGTTGTTTCTCCATTTTAAGCTTAGTATATACATATGTACCTTCATCTCTAATCCTAAAAAAAAGTAACTGCTATTTTTATCCTACCCTTGCATTAAAATCACCCAATCCCTCGAATTAACTTTGCAAAATGAACTTTCCAATTATCACAATTTAGATGCACTGGAACACTGGAAGCAAAATCAGCCGGTCTCCCTGCTCAGAGTCCATCGCCAACTGGAAAATTCTCTAAAAATGAAAATTTCATCTCATTTACAACCAGATTTTCTGTTTACACTCAACAGCATATCACTCATCGCGTTACCAATCTAGAAAATTTAGACGCTTAAGTTTCTATAAAAAACAAAACATCAACATTTTTTACATACTCAAAAAAAACATACAAAAATCAGGATTATACAATTGGTTTTTTAAACCGGTGGAATGTTGCTATCCTTTTAGAAGTTAAACTTTCTACTTAAATTTGAAATGCGGAACGGTCTGTTAAAACTTATAATTCCATAGCCCTGTTGTTCCTAGTTTTACTTTCCCTAGGAATCTTTGCAGTCATGGCCGTCACGGCTATATAAATATCTACTTGTAATAAATGCTTGACCAAAGCGACACCATCATCTTTATAGCGTATTTTTACTAAAATCTTAAAACTACTTGTACACCCAAGTGATCGAATATTACAGTCAATTTAATATTTTGACAATTTCTCAAAAATTTTTTTTTTGATAAAGCAGCTTTGAACATTTTATGCGCACTAGCTAAGTACAGTCTCTTTTGATATTGAAGCTTGTCCGTTTTAGAGTTTTTAATTTAGTAAATATTTTAGCAATGTCCTTATCCCTAGGGATGTGGGCTATAATAAGGCAATTTGGTAGTACAGAGCATGCGCACAATTTACAAGACCCATCGACACCTACAACATTCTAATAAAAATTTAGCACAACATTTGTCCAATGTTTCTATTGTCCTAGAGCCCGTCTTTCGAGTTTTGCAAACCATCGCATTCAAAAGACATTTGAAAATTTGTTATAAAAATCATAATAAACGTGCAAAAACCATTAAAACAATTGATTTTTTGATTTGGTAGTCAACCCCTTATAATTCTTAAGAGAATTAATATATTAGATTTTGGTTATGTTTCTTTTGTCTTTTAACATAAAATGAAACTGAACATGTGTTGCTGTCTAAAAATTTTGGGGTGTTATCTTTTAACAAAATTCTACGTTATATGAAAGTTTTAACTATCAAACAAGGTTCTTTTTATGACACTTTAGTGAACCCCTAATTTAATTCTTTTTCTTCTTTTATTCAAAACCTATAGATCCGTCCAGGAACTTTGGTTCTGTTTTGTTCTGATGAAGACCTTTGTGGAACTGAACAGAACGTTAGGGAGCTTTGAGTTCAACATTAACACGGTTTAAACCAAGAAAACGTTTCTATTTTAGCATGCATTTTTCCCTATTATTGTCTGTTATTTGTTTAAAATTTTTGAGTTGTTACTAAGTTTAACCTTGTGTTTAAAAGTTTTTAAAATTTTGTTTTTATCTTGCAGGTTTCTATCACGCGTATAGTTCTAGTTTTATTTGTTAATGGGATTAGTTTTGTAGATTCTGACTTAATATTAACATTCTTTGTTTATGTTTAGTACACTGACGCTTGTAATTGTTTTTTTAATTTGCAGTTTAGCTTTAATCTCAATTAAACGTAACAGTTTCAAAACAGAAAAAAACCGTTTAATTGTATAATATTAAAAAGTACTTTTACATAAATGTTGCAAAATTATTATGTAATAACTTACGTTGTCATTTATAATTTTACGTATACGTCTACAAAATTTAATTAAAAGTTTTTGTATTTTTAATTAAATCATTGCAAACATTTACAAATACCCGCTTCAACTTTTGTTTTTTTTTGCAACTTTTAAGATGTTTTTATAAAAAAAAATCTTAGCGAATACATAAACATTTATATTTGTACATTCGTTAAATAAAAACGTTTACAAGAAATTCTAACAAAAAAATAATAAACTTACGTTTAGTTAAGAAACAAAAAATGCTTCACATTAAAAAGATTGTTATTTTACTAAAGCTCTTATAATTGCGTTGAGAAAAACGCACTACAAGAAACTCAAATTAAAATTTTACACCAGCATGCTTCTTTTGTCTCTTTAAAACTGTTAAAATTGAAAGCTTTTAAATAAATTGCAATTACATATTTTAAGCGCTAACTTGTCTAAAGTATTTTTTTAACTCATTTATTTAAAATATTATTTTTTGTATTTATTTTAACTACAGTATAAAAATCGGTCAAAATTAATTACACTTTCTTTAAAAATTTTACCGTAGTTTTATATTTTATTAATTCTTGTAGTTGCCAACGTTTGTTTTTTTATACATATAATTAAAAGTAATTGTAAATATACAAAAACTTTTCTATTTAAATTGTTTCTGTTGCTGCTATTAAACGATATGTTTATTTAATAAATGTTTTTCTTTTAAGGTTAACCGTCTAGAAATCCGTTGGGGAAAATGCCGCCTTCTTTGCTATTTGTGTTAGCGTTTGGTATAGTGGGCATAACCTCAGGTGAGTGTATTACTAAATAATTTATTTATTTTTTTATTCAATTTTTGTATTTTCTGTAAATGTAACAAGTTTTGAATTGTTGACTTTTTATAAAACTTTTGTTATATTGAAGTAAATAATTATTAGCGATTTACAAACATTATTACAGTAATAATAAAATTTTAAACTAATGGACAAAGAATTAAAACGTTTTTATGTATTATTACATTAATATTTTTATTAAACAGCAGATGTATTTTAGTAATACATCAATCTTTTGAAAAAAGTTAATTTTGTTTTTCACTACAAAGAAACGCATTGTTACTGTTTGATATAAATTTAAATTTGCAATGTGTTAAGTTCGGAAAATATGCTTAGTACATTAAAAAAATCTCACACGTAAAGAAGAAACAACTTTTTGTTAGCATATAAAAGAAAGAAACCGTTAAATTTATATTTATAAATAAATCAAATAGTCTCAGATAAACTTCTTTCGTGAAAAAGAAAAGGCGTTTGTGTAGTAGGCTTTTCCTAAAAACAAAATAATATTATTCGGATAAATTTACTAGGGCTGCCAAGTCAGTAGGCGTGAATTTAATATTGTGCTAAACAAAATCACATTTTTCGCTTTTTCGCTTTGATATAAAATCAATTTCAATACGTATAAAATATACTTAGAACGTCTAAGCTTAAATTTGGTTTAGTGTACAGATTAGTCATGTCTGACAAGTTACCCGCAAGCTTGACACTAGGAAAGATTAGGACTGATGAAAACGCATTAGTGAGATATCAACCTCAAGTTTAACTTAGACATCTACTAATTATAACACAAACTACCCTAAAACGATATTTTCAATTGCACTGTTCAAGAGAAAGAGAAAGAACCAAAAGTTCTTTACGTAAATGCTTTGAATGTTTTGTTTTCAAGACATAATAGTTCGCTACTACCTTATTTCAGCTTACGTTTGAAAAACAAAGCCTTAGTGCAAATGCATCTGCAGTTGGAATATCCTAGGGAATAAAGTAGGATCAACTGGAGAGCTACTCGAAACACATTTATTGTACGCTCCAAGAATTTAGATTTCTAAATAGTAAGTACATTTACAAAGCTCTCTACAATATTGTACTAGGGTATTTAATAAGTACTCACTGAAATGTAACAAATTTATGTTCTTTTATTTTGTCATTATAAGAAGATATAACATATGTTGTCTATTAAAGGTTTGTATAATTAGGAGAAAGTTAAACCCAACGAACATTGCGCAACAAGAGCTTGGATTTTACAACTGCAAAGCGCAATAACAATATGTGCTTAGACATGATTTTAAAACATAACTCAAGTTGTTAATGTAATTCGAAATTAGTAAATTATCTTAATTAAAATGAATTTAATTTAATTTTATTTTTATTATACGTCATTTTTTTTCAAATTTTTTTGAATCTCGACTATTAATGAACACTACAAATATTTCCATTCTTTTTGTGTCTTCTTCAGTTGATGAAAAATAACAATTATTGCAACCCGCTTAGAAATGAAATAATAACAACGATGTTTTTAACATCGTCCAGTCTACAACAAATTTGTTCATAACGATTTAACTGAGTGTATTGATGAACTGTTTTATCTTATCATTTTGTTTACAATTACGTGGGATAACACTCATAAAAATTTATCATATGTTCTGCAATTTTTCAGTTGATGTAGTTTAGATAGGGTAAATGGAGAAGAGTTGTGCCACATTTTAACAAAGTTGCCAAAACCTCTTTATTCTAGAACTAAAAACTGTATAAAAAATATCATAAAACGGAACAATTTATTTTACAATTTGTTTGTTATTTAAAAAAGACAACCTACTAAGCTACTGTGTTTTAAAAATAATAACAGTGTAAAACGGTTCATCTCTTCTGCTCTATAGAGGAGAGATGGACTTTGTAGGGTAGGAAGGATGGTCCTTATCGTTTTTGCAGTTTTTTCTTCACTACTGTGAATTTTAGCAAATCTTTGCACATTGAATCTACTCATCTAGTTGCTTAGTGAATTTCTAATTTTTGCTACATTACACATACTCGTTTTCTAATTCATTAAATTGTTTACTCCCACTGAACCTATTGTAGAAAATGAGATCATAGAAAACATAAAACGATTTTACTGACATTTGTAATTGTGATCCAGGAAGCATGTTATCACACTATTTATTTTATATGTTTTTCTTTAGAAATACAGTACAAGAACAAATAGCACCTTTCTGCACTAATACATGCAATTATACTGAGGGCTTCTCCTATCTCACTAGAGCTAATACTCGGAACAGTTTTAGACCTCTTCTACCACCCCTGGTATTTAACTGAAGACCAGTCTTATCTCTGTATTGTCTTGTAGCGCAACTCTCAGGTAGTTTAGATAAGCGAAGAGTGCGCTAACAAACGATGTAAGAAATCAATTAAACAACTAGAAAAATTGTCAAAATTGGTCAATTAACTTTCGATGTCAGGGATGCCAAATAGTTTGATTTTAAGACTAAACTATTAAAGTCTTATCTGCAATAAAAAGTTACACAGGAAAAATTCATTGATTCAATGTCAAAAGATAGTTATAATCCTATATTCAAAAACAAAACAAAACAAAACAAAAACAATAAGGTAAAACTCAGTAAGATTACTTAAAACTAAGAATAGAAATTTTCAATATTAAATTAATTAAACTTAAAACTAAGATAATACTGGTATTTCTTTACATATAATAAAAGAAACAATTTTGAATTAAATTAAATTAAATATTTGCGGTACGCAAATTTAATTTTTATATTAATTAGATTTAATTTTTTTATATTTAATAAGTTACGTTCAAATATGTTATTTTGTAAGAAGAAAAACCAAGTTTGTTGATGAAGCAGTTTTTGATCAACGAAGGGAATGTAGATAGATATAAATAACTCACGCATATAGATCAAATTTCACGTTGATGTTATCCAACGGAATGCATAGTTAATGTTGGCGAATGGCCTTGGGAAATTTCCATCAAGAATCGATGACCAAGCTATATTTTCTTCACGAAAATCAATTTGGATAATTGGCATTGATGGTGTTATTTATACACCAAATCCACTCAAATTATATAGGTAACGATAATTTCATTTAAAGATAAAATTGGTATAGAAAAAAAAATCTAAAACAAATAAAAACTAGGAATTAGATAAACTCAACAAAATAGAAATAAAAGACATACCTGTATTATTAACACAGACTTTTTATATAAAGATATTGTAGATATAAGATAAGATAAAGCTACATGGCTTCTAAATGAATTACCACATGCGTACTCGTTAAACGCTAAGTACTGAATGAATCTCAAGGCTGCCGCGCCCAAAAAAGTAGCGACTCCACAAAATAAAAATAAAGGAAGGTTTACACGCAAAATTAGTTAAACTAATACAGATAATAAAATCAAATAATAACAGTAACGGAAACGTTACAGTATATACTAGCAGATTTTTCTAAAAAAAGATGTCTTTAAAATCTTTAAAGTAATTTGTAACAGTGTATCTTGACATACTTCTGGCTCGTGAAATCAACGTATTTTCAGCTTTTTGAACAGAAATATATCGCCTTCTTCTTGGAAAATATTGCATGTTTTATTTGCTTTTCTTAAAAATAAAAAAATATACAAGAAGTGATACCTAAACTATTTGGTCAATAATGCTTACCTTTAGTATAAATGAATTTATGGGTGATAATTTGTACGCAAAACACATTTTTTTCTTTAGCTGGTGGAAAGCCATGCTGTTGCAGTTTTTTAAATGATTGGACAATTTTCTTTCAGTATCTTGGCCTAGCATAGAATCAGGACCAAGTATCGAATTTTTCTCTAGCTTATTTGTTTTTATCTTTCGTTTTAACATTGTTATAGAAACGACAAAAACAATATAATTTATCTCTGCTCTACTACACTAGTACGTCTATCGTTAAATATGAAGAGACCCCGACTAACCTGTAGGTTACAAACAAAGTGCATTAAAATAATAATTTTGAGGTTATGTTGTACAACAACCAAGCAATTTGCTTTTTGCTAAGATTTGATTCAATTACAAAACTTTCGATTATTTAAAATTGAATTGTGTGATAACTACATAAAATTTTAATAGTTCACATTTGAAAAACATGTTAGTCGCAACAGTTACGATATTTACATAATCCAAATGTTTTCGAATGCAAGTAACACTTTAATTTTAAATTTCTGTAACAGAAACAATAAGTCTACATAACATTCAAAACAGTTTTACTTCTTCTAAAACAAAAAAAATATTTGATTAAAAACAGTTATAATTTTTGTTTTTAATAAGTAACTATAATTCTTAGAGGTAATAATAATAATAATAAATGCAGACGTAGAAATAATTTACTTATTATGATTACTCTATGACAATGTAAGATAACCATGACAATATAACAACAGGTTAAAAATGATTTAATTATAGAATACAATTTAGTATAAACTATTGTAATATTAATACGTTTTTGATTTATGTTCGTAACTCAAAGAATAAAATTTTGTAAAAAAAACTACATTTATATATTTACATATACTGCATTTTTAATAAACAAGTTTTTTGTTATAATGATATAGTTGATTTTTTGTAACATGCTGCAGGGTCTCAATTAGCTGCAAACCTAATTTACAATAAAGTAAAGGCAACGGCAGTTTTGATATCTGAGAATGACGTGGGTTATGCAACTAAGACAAATCAAATTGTTTTTGATGTTCAGGTTAGAACCGGTTAAAAAAGCGCTAGAACGAGAAGTTAGTACCTCTGAACTACTGAAAGAATACAAATAGGACACATATAAACTAACAACAAATAAATTTATTCTAACATCGACGTTTGTAAAAAATGTAAAACCAAACAAATATTTGTACATGCAATATCACAGTAACCAACAAATCCAATTATAGATATAAGTTTTTGAGTTAGGCAACACACTGTACTACACAATAAATCGCTAAGTAGAAAAATTGATGGCTTTAATATTAAATTTCCACATTATGAAATTAATATAAATTGAAAAAGAATCACGCACAGTTAATCAAGTCACGAAATTGAATAATTTAAACGTTAAATAATACACACTACTTGTGATGACAAACGTATATTCAATCACAGGTTGACAGCAAAACGTGATAAAAAATAAAAAGTTACTTACGATTTACAATCCTAGTGCTAGTAGAGGTGCAACTATCCCTAAATGCTGAAATGTAATAAATAAGTATATTGCACTGATATTACACATAGGATTAATTTAGTAACAACCAATTCTAAAACACGACGTGAGCTACTCGTCTATTCTAATATCACGCGTTGACCACGTAAATTAGTAGATAGTAGTAAATGGTAGAATCATCGAAATAAAATTAAATCTAACCGCAAAACATAAATGTGCATCATACTTTAGTAATTTTTCCTATAAGTATCGATTTGTTTTACATCTATACAACAACTTGATGGCCCCAGATTTAAAGAGCTTTGGTGATCATCAAAATTCCTTGCGTTTTCTTTGCAGTTATCAGGTAAAATATTAAACCACTTGAGTTAGTCCGAGGAAAAAAAACTCTAATACTATCAACTCACACATCACATAAATTATTTAAATGCAAAACTAGCTAAAAGCAGTACTCGGAGGGAGGTAAAAAATTAATTAGGGATCTTAGTTATACAATATACAGAGTTTAACATAAATTAAAAAATAGTTTATGGCTTGATTTAAGTAATGCAAATCCGTACGTAATACAATTATAGAATTTGATACACATGAAAGCATAAAAAACGCAGCTATGCTGAAAAAAATATTTTTAGATTAGCAATGATTAATTTAGGTCAGCGTCTCCTTTTTGCCACTTGCGTAAACTATCTTTTGCAAAATTGTATACTGAATCATTATAAATTAGACGTAAAGCGGTACATATGACCACTTTCTTTAAAAAGGAATATAGAAAGCGACCCCAAACTTATCTTGCTGTAAAACGTTCAATTTTAGCCAAAAAAGAAATTGAGTCAATCGCCATGTTCTTTACCTACACGTAACTTTTAATCATTTTGTAGAGTAGTTCATTTACAAAGTTTCAATGAACAGAATCCCAAATTCGCAATTCCATTCACTAAAAGCGTGATAAAGAAACGACGCGACGTGCAATTAAGCAAAATTAAAGTTTTAGAGCGATTACGAATTACGTGCAGCTACCACTGGAGTAGAAAATCAAATAGGATCGATTAAGGTATTCGGCAAAACATTCCTTATCGTGAATGTAGATTTACGCCAAAATTGCGACCGAGTGGTGTCAGCGAACCACTTGTTACCAAGCTTTTCTTGCAGTTGGTAACAACCACGGCAACACTGCTACCTACAATGTCGGTGAGTAGGCGTGGTTAAGAAACAAAGTAAAACTAGAAATTACCTAGGCGCTACTTCTCGTACAAATCAAAATCTTTGGTTTGAAAAGACCAAAGGTACGTCTAGACTCAATACAAACTGAAAATAATAGAGATCTTAACCTAATACAGGTATACGCGCCAACTGCCGATTCGCCTAAACTTGATGTGGAAAAATTTTATCATGAAGTCCAAGAACTGCTTAAATTGACTATAAAGCAAGACGTCAACATAATCATGGGCGACTTCAATTCCAAAATAGGAAAGGGTCAATTTGAGGAAATAGTTGGACCTTATGATCTTGGGAAAAGGCATGAAAGAGGTGATCGACTATTACAATTCTGTCAAAAAGAAAGTATGAAAATCACAAATACATGGTTTCGGCTTCACTCTCGCCGCCTTTATACTTGGAAGTCCCCGGCAGACCAACCGCACAATGTAATACGAAATCAAATAGACTTCATCCTTATCAACCGAAGATTCAGCTCGACCATCAAGAAAGCCAACACATATTCTGGGACAGATGTACCTTCTGACCACATATTATTGATGGTCGTCATGAAAATTTCCTTATCGAGTCAAAGAAAGCCAACCACACAGCGACGGGTGGCGTTAGAAAAACTAAGGGATCCAGCCATAAAAGCAGAAATGTCTAATGAGATAAACGCACAAATTCAAACAATAACACCAAATACTGAAGAGAAACTAACAGAATCTTGGCAAAAAATAATGGACAGTGTAACAAGCTCAATGCAGAATAAATTAGGTTATAAAACAAAGAACAAAAAGCAAAAATGGATGACTGACGAAATCGTACTGTTGATGGATGAACGTCGAAAGTATAAGAACAAAACAGATGGCAACACGTACAAAGATATTCGAAGACGTATAAGATCAAAGATTAGAATAGCCAAAAACGAATGGCTTAAACACGAATGTTCGGTAATAGAACAACTGCAAAATCAACATGACGACTTTAATCTGCACAAAAAGCTAAAGGAGACTGCCGGTATATACATAAAAAAGGGATCAACTATAACAGCCAACAATAATAATCAGTTAGTCCTCGACAGCAAAGAAAAGATCAATGTTTGGGAAAAGTATATAGAAAAACTTTTTGAAAAAGACAGACCCCCAGCTGATACCATTAACTCTCTAACTGATCCATCGATCAGTAAAGAAGAGATTGAAAAAGCTATACGTAATTCAAAAAATAACAAAGCGGCTGGCTCGGATGAAATTCCTTCAGAAGTACTCAAACTCCTCGATGAGAGAGGCATTACAGCACTACAAAAAGTGTTTAACATCATATACGAGACAGGTGGGTGCAACAAGGATGTGTGCTGTCTCCACTCTTATTCAATTTATATTCCGAAGCAATTTTCCAAAAAGCCCTAGAAGACGTGGAAATGGGAATCAAAGTTAATGGGACGTGGATTAACAATATCCGTTATGCGGACGATACCGTCCTAATCGCTGATAATATGCACGACCTACAACAACTGGTCAATAAGATAGGAGAACATAGCAAATCAATGGGCCTAAACATTAATACAAAAAAAAAACAAAATTTATTATTATTTCAAGAAACATAAATATGTTTCAAAATGCCACCATAACAATTAATACAATGCCCTTAGAGAGGGTGGTTAAATTCAAATACCTGGGAATCTGGCTTTTTGAAGACTGGGCATCAGACAAAGAAATAAAATGTCGCATTGAACAAGACCGACAGGCATTCTTAAGGTTTCGAAAAGTGCTAACTTGTCTCTATTTTGATCTTAATCTACGACTGAGGTTCGTGAAGTGTTACGTTTGGTCGGTGCTTCTTTACGGCATGGAAGGCGACTGCGATTAATAAGTTGGAAGCTTTCGAGATGTGGCTGAATCCTTAAAGTGCCTTGGACGGCTAGATTGACAAACGAAGAAATTCTGAGACGCGTCGGCAAACAACGTGAATTATTTGAATCAATTAAGAAGAGAAAAACGGCGTACCTAGGGCACATTATGCGAAACAACAAATATCAATTTTTGCACCTACTAATCGAAGGTAAAATTGAAGGAAAGAGAGGGATCGAAAGGAAGAAAATGTCTTGGCTATGAAACATCAGGCAGTGGACAGGTCTACACGACATACAATCCTTAATACAGACCGCAAGAAATAGAGAAGCGATTGAAAATGTTATCGCAAACATCCATTAGTAGATATGCATTGAAATAGAGACAAAATAAAGCGAGCAAGAACGATGTAACACAAACGATATATATTTCCAACGATTACATGTACTATGATAACAGATTTAAGAAAAAGTAAACTACTACTTCTTGCAAAAAAACGAGAAAAGAATAGTTTCTAGTAGCGATTATCACAATTGAGAAAAAAAATTAATAGCACATAAGACAATAAATCAACGTTATGGAAACTGTAATGTAAATATTACAATAATATTTAAAATAATGAGTTTGTTCGCTTAATTATAATTAAATTACAATCGTGACACCTACCCAGCAAACACATACATTAAAGCTTCTTGATATCGAGTAGTAGCAGTCGCTACATAATTTATAGTTGACAAACAGGTGTATGTAAGCTTACGTACAATGCTGATGCGTCTAAATTGGCTTGACATATTTCAATCACACTCAAAACAACTCGACGGGTCAACGTACATACAACTGTTGAAGTAATTAAATGCTACGATGTTTAAACGTTAAGACTGCAAATAAAATTTCAGTGTAATCTACTGACTTATCAAATTTAAAGTGAATAATCAAACAAACCAATTAATTAATAGACAGAAGCAAACATGCTCAACTGCCAAACAATTTATGATATCGAAGCAACATGGCTGCTGTTATCTTAACAATTTTTTACTTGCAACCGCAGATAGAAAGTACCAATATCTTAAATTCTTTTGTACCTTACTGATATTATTGCAGTATTATTGCTAAAACGTAAAGGAAATAACCAAAAATAAAATTTAAATGTAAAGTAAAAATTACTCACAACTCAGCGGGAAGCGCAAGAAATAATCGAACGATTGCAGCGGCGAACAAACAAAGAAAAAGCGAACAAACGCCTTATATCAAATGCGGTCAAACTCAAACCTATTGGCGGCAGTGCCGCCCGGAAAAAACCAGTGCAGTGCTGCATTTTATTATGCATTATTATTTATGGCAAATATGTAAATAACGGCATGTAACACACTGACGTGACAAAAATTTTGATAACATACGAATTTTTAAAAAACTAACGATTAACGACACGTAACAATTTGACAAACGAATACAACTTTTATTTATAACGTAATAAAGCTTATAACATCTTGACGTAAAGTATCAAACATTTCTTGTACATTAAAACATTACTTAACTTTGTTTCTAAAGAAAACTCTTAGTACTAATACATTTCATTACTGAGTTTGATTCAAAACCCTATCATAACGAAGTTTTTACCATATAATATCTTGGTTTCCTTAATTGAATATTTAAAATAACGACACAAAATCTTCTAAAAAAGGTACCCACAGAACAAATCAACTGAACAAAGATAATCTAAAATAAACAAAACTTGCTTAGAATAAAAGCAATATTAATTTACAATCCAACTCTTTACAAATAAAACGAATTCATTATGGCTGTAGGCACCAATGAATTATAATGTTACCTTAGTACAATAATGACCTAAAAGAACACAAGTTAATTTAACAATTTCTAATTATTTATATATTAAGTAGAACTTTTTTGGCGAGAGTAAATCTGAAATTTTTGTAAGTTGCACAGTCGCAGCAAACTGTTTTTTTATTTACATTTTTGACGTATATATTGTCTTGAGCTATTCTAACGTTTAATTTAGTTGTGACTATCTACGTCTTTATGAAGTTTTATTTTAAACAAGAACATTTTATTTTTTTATAAATAAATAGAAGAAATTGATTATTAAAGAAGTTTCAGTTTTTTGTGAGCTTTTGTGAATGACGCTCACATGTTTAATTAATTTATTTTATTTTTTTGCTACTATATTTTCAAACAAAAGCAACAAATTAAGAACACTCCAATATATATGCAAAAAAATAATTTAATACAAAACGAAATGATGCATAATAAATATGAACAATTTTCTTTGATAACTCGCCTTAAAAATGACACAATATAATGTAAAACACAGCAGTTTTGAATACTAAATGAATATCTCTTTAATAGAACAGCTGGAACATTACCGAATGTGCCATTTTTCAGGATTACATTAGGTTAAAACATGCCCCGTAGAAAAATGACACTACCGCTTCATGGCGTTAGTTTTAAAGAATATACATACGTCTCATAATTTTTTTTTGGTTACAGATGTAAAAAACGAAATTTATCTTGTACCACAAACAAATTATTATTATTAAATGAACTAATTACAAAACGTTGTCGTTTGAAATATTTTTTATAGAAATGTAGGTAATTAATAGTTTAATAAGATAATATAAATTAGGTTAATGTAACATAATTGAATAGCGGCATTTAATTTAATAATGAGAATCTAGAACAGCAATAAGAGAACTAAACCTAGAAGCATTATCAATAAATCATTGTTAAAAGGAAGTAACCAAGCTCAAAGTAATATAGGATGATTCCAGACTACTTAGGAATTTAGTCGATATTAACCCTGATATCATTTACTCTCAACGTTACAGCGTCCAAGTTGACAGGACTGCAATAGAAACTTTTGGCATTATTATCAACAGGATGTTACGAACTGTATAGCCATTATCGTAAGTAAACTTTAACACTTCCTAATGTTATTATTGTTTATTATCCAACGATGATCTTAATATAATTAAATTAAATGTTAAGTTAATGCAAGTAAGAGGAATTGATATAAATCAAAGTTACATCCAGGAACTAAACCAGAAACTTTAGCAACATTTAACCATTCATAATCATTTAATCAGTGCAGTACACAGCTGTACATAGCTTATATTCTACAAATTAATTTTCGCGTTACTGTTTAGCCACAGGTAATTACGTACGACTATTAGTCACAATATTTTAATCAAAACAAAAACACGAAATACAAACTGTAAAATTTTCAAATTTAATTTGTATCTCGTATGATTATTAATTTAATTTTGCAGGTTACAATTCAGTTTAGTTCATATGATTGTACGTGCGAGAGTCTGATTAAATGGCTGAGTTGTAAACTTGTAAAGTTAACAACGTTGGGAAAATGGGGGTTGCCATTTTTATTATGTTGTGTAAATGAAAATGAGGCAAAAGTTTTATTGACTTTATTATTGTTTTAAATTGGCAACAACATTTGAATTTATTGTGTCACGTAAAATTTATGAAAAAATTAGAACCTTTACAGAATTTCTCAAATAACGTGACGTTATTTTTGTTTTATTTTACTGTAGTTTTAAATGTAAAAGTATATAAATAAGTATGTCACTTGAGTATGACATAAAATATGCAATTGTTTATGATAAAATATGAAATTAAATATGAAAATTAAAAGACCAAACTCAGTAAATATAAAACATTTATTTTATAGTATATTCCTAACTGTTACGTAGTTAAGAGTTTAATTAAAATGTGATGCTTATCCGGTAATTATAATACACAAATTAACAGTTGCTATAAATTCAATTTTACAAACACTAACATATTTTCGATATTTTTGGGTAAATCTATCTGCCTGTTTTTCACAGTCGTAAACTTAGAATTTTATTAACCAGGACTATTTCTTAACACCAATTACATTTTTGTAGTTTAATTTGGGTGCAGTTTATTCTCAAATGTTTCAAATATTGATTCTTGCGCTGATTTTATACCGGCAGAGTATGCTTATAAAAAAAAAGATTCCGTTAATGATAGAAGATCTACGCGTTTGCGTTACTGGAGAGAGCTTCCGGCAGGACACCTGGACATCGCTTATAGGCTTAGTAGTACCAAAAAATTCTAATGGAAATGGCAGGTTTCTGAAAGCACTAAGGCCTTTTACATTGGTGTAGTCAAACTTTTTAAATTGTAAACGTGGGGGTACTTATTAAACAAATGATTATTGTAGTAGTATAGAATAAAAGTTATTTATTGATCAAATGTATTAAAAATAACATTATAATATAACACAAACTAATAACACTTCTCAGAACATTACAAAATTTACTTTTTTGGAATTCCATGTACTGGGGATACATAAATTAGTATTTTGAACATAACGACTACAAAAGTAACTTAATTTTTTATAGAATATTGTTCAGTGGCTGTTTTTACAAGTCCAAGAAAATTAAGGCATTTTATTATTTATTTATTATTTTATTATCACTTTGAATTGCAAACTCGTATTTCTAATTTTAACGGCACCCTTGATGAATTCAGCACCATTCAATCAGAAATTGCAGAATCTGAGAATTATGCATAGGAATTAGAATTTGAAAAAAAAATTTGTAATATTTCAGGAAAAATCATTTCTTTATTATCAGAATATGAAAACAAGTTAGTCTCAAAAAATATTACCATGCTTCCGAATGTAAATAATCAAAATGCAGGTGTTAAATGGCCAACTATGTATATCTCTGCCAAAATTTTCTGGTCAATTCGAAAAATGGTTGGAATTTAAAAATTCTTTTAATTCGATGATTTATTTAAATAATTTATTAACGCAAATTCAGAAATTTCACTACTTAAATGCGTCACTTTTTGGCGTTGCTGCCCATGTAATTAAGTCATTGCCGATCTGTGAAACAAACTTTTCTACGGCTTGGGATATGATCTGCCAAAGATTTGATAACCGCAAATCACTCATATTAAATCATATTAAGTCATTATTTAACATACCTTATATTAAAAAGGCCACAGGAAATAGTTCACGTAAACAAATCGACAGTACCTTTAAAAACTTGCGAGCTCTTGAAAATCTAAAATTAGCAATCAGTGAGTCGGATATTCATTTAGTACGTCTTTTGAGTGAAAAATTAGATGATGAAACTGCTGCTAAATGGGAAGAAACAAATACGTGCGATATGATGCTTTCAGTCGCGTCATTTAAAAAATGTTTAGTAAAACGTGCAGACTTTCTTCTTCAACTCAAAAAAAAAAACGCGTAGGAGTTTTCTCAACTTCTACACATAATACTTTGAATGGCCTACGATTCTTTTTGTCCACGGCCAAGATTTGTATTCACTGTAAATATTCCCACAAAATTCACGAATGTAGTGAATTTAAAAATGTGAACCTTTGAAACGTTTTAATCGCGCTAAATAGTTTAAACTGTGTATCAATTGTCTAAGGATTAGCAACCCAACGAGACATTGTAGATCTCATTTTTGAGGAAGGTGTAATGGGCGTCATCATTCATTACTTTATTTCTCTAAAGATTTAAATTCTGTTAATAAAGCCAATAATAATCAACAGGTCACCTTGACCAGTCATGTACATTCCCAAACTTTTCTTTTCTTTTCCACCGCATTAGTCGAAGTCTTCGATAAAAATAATCAGGTGGATGACTGTCGTGTACTACTTGACAGAGGTTCACAATCTAGTTTTATAACAAAAGAACTTTGCTCAAAATTGAACCTTTCCATTGAAAATACGTTTCTCTCAGTATCAGGTATCGGTCAAACTTATACTAAAATAAATTCAAAATGTAATGTCAGATTTTGACTAAAAAATAATAATTACACTTGTACTATATCTTACTTATTAATACGCGAAATTAGTAGCCATGTTCCTTCATCCTTTATTGATGTTTCTCGGTTAGACATTGCTTCATCTATCCAATTAGCTGATCATCTCTTTAATAAACTACATATAATAGACATTCTCTTAGGAGCTGAATGCAACTCATATCAAGAGGGCAGATTAAACTAGACTATAATCTCCCCATGCTACAAAAAAACAATCTTGGCTGAGTAGTTTTTGATCTACTTAACGCTATTCAGAGCACCCTTTCTAAACTTTGGGAAATCGAAGAATGTCCGGAAATAAAGGAATTATCTCTAGATTTATAGTATCAATTCCCCTACGTTGTTCTATCAATGAATTAGGAAACTCCAAGCATATTGCTATCAAACGTTTCCGTTCTCTTTAAAGAAAATTTAGTGTTGATTCTGATTTTCATAATATGTGTTCCAGTTTTATGCTGGAATACGAATCAGTTGGACATATGTCAAAGTTAACTTCAACAGAAGTACTTTTGTATTATTTGTCCCATCACGGTGTTCACAAACCTGACAGCACCACTACTAGGCTTAGAGCAGTTTTTGATGAAACTGCAGTTGAGGCAAATGGCAAATCTTTAAATCACATACAATTAGTTGGTCCAAACGTACAAGACAGCATTTTTTCTATATTGTACCGTTTCCGACAACACATAATCGTCATATCATCTGATATTGCTAAAATGTACCGGCAAGTTATGGTTTCTCCTGAGGAAAGATTGTTGCAGTGTATCCTTTGAAACCCGTGACATGGAACTTCTTCTGCGTCCTTTTTAGCCACTCGTTGCTTGAAACAGCTTGCGATAGACTTTAAAACATTTCCTAAAGCTTTCTTAATTATTAATAATGACTTCTATGTCGATGATTTGCTCACTGGAACTGATAGTGTTGACGAGGCTATAACTCTTTGTGCTGAAATAGTTGTAATTCTAAACCAAGGCTGTTTTCCTTAAAAAAATGAATTTTTGATGACACGCGCGTATTAGATAATATTTCTTTGTCAGAAGATCATCCCACAGAATTAAAGATCGGCAATGACAACTGCAATACCCACGGTATATCATGGTCTGCAAGTTCTGATTCATTATTATTTAAAATATCTTTAGACGAAGCACAAAGCCATTCCACGTCGTATAGAATGTGATGCACCTAAATAAATAGAATCGCATAGATTCTCAGATCCTTAAATGGCCTATGGTGCAATGTTTTTGTTCATTTAATAACGTCGAAATTCAGAGTTACCTCCTTAAAGTTTCAAAGCATAGCTCGTTTTGAACTTTACAGTGCAGTACTGTTAGCCAACCTAGTTGGAACAATTCCAACTTTTATTACGTTTAAAAATTGACGCAATTTTTTTATGGACAGATTCTACCATCGCACTAGATTGGATACACACTTTAACTAATACCATGAAAACATTTGTAGCTAATCGAGTGCAGACCATTTTAGATAATTCGTACCTGTACGATTGGCAACATGTTTCTTCTAAAGACAATCCCGCAAATGTCATATCTCGTGGCATATCTCCGACTAATTTAAAATCTTGCTCACTTTCGTGGAAACACGTCTTCTGATTTGTATCATAAAACCCACCAGCTTACTGGTGATATTATTGAACTGAAACTTTTCAAAACCATTCTTACAGTCATCAATCTATCTCCATTGATTTTAATTAAAAAAATTTTTAATTACTTGAGGCTAAAGCGTGCATTTATATGCTTAATAAAACGTATTCAAGGAATAGATTTTGCTAGAGAGCTTAGTCTTCTTTTAACATCTAAATCTCTTAAGGGTGATAGCAAAATAGCTACCTTGAATCCATTTGCTGATACTTAAGGCATACTTCGTGTTGGAGATCAATGAACCAAGTCCGATTTACCATGCATTCAAAAACACCCCATACTACTTCTTTCTTATCATCATTTTGCAAGAATATTATTTTGGTATGAACATCTAAAGTCACACTATGCTGGTTCTCGGCAATTATTCTATATCGTTAGAGAAAGATTCTGGCCTGTTTTGGGCAAAAATACAGCTAAATAAACAATTCGCAATTGCATACGATGTTACAAAGCAAACCCAAAACCCTTCTCGCTTCTAATTGGTAACCTGCCTAAGGAACGGCTTACACTTACTTACCCCTTTCATGTGTCTGTCGTTGATTATGCTGGCTCTTTTATTATAAAGGACAGAAAGGGTTGTGGTGTCAAATTTTCAAAGTGCTATGTTTCATTGTTTATTTGATTTGTTACGAAAGCTGTGCACCTTGAACTAGTGACAGATTTAACTACCTATGCCCTTATAACCGTTAGAATTGCACTCTGACAACGCAACCTATTTTGTAGGTGCCAAAAATGCTTTGCACGAGCTTTATAGTTTAACAAAAATTATTTTAATACAATTTCTGACTTTGCCAGCAATGAAGGAATATCTTGAAAGTTCATACCACCTCGTTCTTCTCACTTCGGTGAGATCTGGGAGGCAAGTGTTAAAAAAACAAAATTTTTCTTAAAAAGAGTCTTAGGGTGTGCTCATTTAACATGCGAGGAATTTCATACTTACTCACGCAAATTGAAGCCTTATTAAATTCTCGACGATTGAGTCCAATATCCTCTGATCCAAACGACCTACAGCCCTTGATTCCGTCTCACCTACAGAGTTGGGTCGCTTAAACTTTTGGAAGAGATGGCACAAGGAATATCTCTGGTAGCTTCAAAATCGTTCTAAGAAAATAAATAACGCAACAGAAGCTAGAGAAGGTGCCTTAGTTTTGGTTATAGACGACAATTTACCACTCTTATGCTGGAAAATAGGCAGCATTATCAGCATTTACCAGGGCGGCGATAAGCAAGGACGTGTAGCTTCCGTGAAGGTTGTAAATAGAGTGATAAAACGTGCTATTAGAAAATTGTGTCCGTTAAGTGTGTAAACAAATCTCTAGAATTTATCAATTATTTAACTACGTTGTGAACACTAATGTTTATTAGAATAATATTTGTTTATCAGAATAACTTTTACAATTTTACTTATATTTGAGTTCGCCATTTTACTTATTTATGTCATTATTGTTAAGTTAACGATTTGAACTTGATTTTATTGCGTTTATCACGTTTACTTTTTCTATTATTTCAACTTTTTTATTTCCTAATTTGAAATTAAATGAACACATATTATATTTAAAGTGTAAATTCACTTAATTTTTTAATCATAATTGTATTTGTAATACTATTATAGGGTTTGAAGCTCTTAGTCTTCAAGATGGGGTGCATGTTTAGTTTATTTTTGTCATAATATATTTAAGTTTATGCGCTTGTAGTTTTCTTATAAGAATATGTTTACCTAGGACATAATATCAAACTAGGTAAGAAAAATCAGATCGCGGAAATACGAAGGCGCATCAAAATGGCATAGGCAGCAACGGGAAAATTGACAAATTGACATTACAAAATGCAGGCATCCCAATAAATCTATAACGACGAGTATTTGATAGCTGTGTGCTTCCCGTGACAACTTGCGCAATGAAAACCACAACACTTACAGTAAACTCGGCAAATAAGCTTAGGACAACTCAAAGTTCAATAGAACAAAGAATATTAAGGATAGGTATTAGGAATCGTATTACAAACAAGAAAATTAGACGGTAACTCGAGCAAAAGCCGTCATAACACGTATAGCGGAGCTCAAATGGAATTGGGCTGAACCAGACGAATATCGATAGACGAAACGCATAATACAGTAAAGACCAAGACAGCATAAGCAGAGCATTAAAACTAAAACGGGAGACAATCGCGTAGCGTTTTTCATGTCTGAATACTCTATATATTATACTTCTCATTCTGACAATACTACTCATGCCGGATCTGCAGTCATTATTTGGTAATCAATCTTCCATCATTAACTACCTAAATATCAAACAGACATAGAAACAAACATGAATCTCAAGTTACGAATAAAATCGCTTGATGACCTATATGAAACAGCACAATATCTTACTAGATTTGTGCAAAAAATAACCTGGCAACCTCAGAAAACTTTACTAAAACCAATACTATTAACACACCGTTGCATATCCGTTAATCAATAGCCCAGAAACGCAAAGCTAGAAAAATATGGCATAGGTTAAGAAACATTGCAGATCAACACAATTACAACCGACTATCCAGAGAATTAAAAACAGCACTCAAAGAAATCCAAAATACTACCTTCTAACATTACATTATCAGTCTTTTCCCAGATGATCACACGCTGTGGAAGGCAACAAAATAAATTAAAAAGACCCTAGCTGTCTGTACCCCCAATTCGTAAACGTAACGGTAAATGGGCTCGCACTGACAAAGACAAGGCTGATACTTTTGCTACTTATCTAGCTAAAGTATTTAAAACTGAGCCAGGTAGCAATGACAAGGAATTAGAAGAATCAAGCGATATTATACTCCAAAAGTCCTTTTCCATAAATTCTTGTTCACCAACAGAAGTCAAGAGAAAAATAGACAATACAAACAAAGCTCTAGGCTACGATTTAATAACCGGACAATTATTAAAGCAATTACCTCGCAAAACCAGAGTTCTACTAACAGTAATCTTTAAAAAAATATTAAGTCCGTCCTGCTTTCTTATAATATGGAAATATGACGAAATCATCATGATACACAAACCACAAAAACCTGTACACGAACCATGAACATATCGACTTATCAGCCTCTTGCCCATAGTAATTCAAATTTCAAAATGACTTCTATTTAAAAGAATATACGAAGAGCTCTTGACGCTAGTACCTAACCACCAGTTCGGATTCCGGGAACGCCACTCTATTATACAACTGATTCATAGGGTATTTAACGTAATTGCTAAAAGTATTGAAGACAAAAAATTCTGCAATATAGTATTCTTTGACATTTCACAGGCACTGGATAAAGTGTGACACACGTGTCTTCTCTACAAAATAAAAAACTCGCCTCTGAAAACCAACAGACTCATTTGGAGCATCTGATCCAGTAGTATAAAAGATAGAAAATCAATCAAACAAAATCACATTCGTCGCCAGGCACGACCCACTGCTTTTCTGTAATTATTAATAACGTAGCTACACCTAACAGAAACAAAACACTTTGGTCTCATCCAAGCCCAAAAACTCACCTGAAAAAAGCACATACAAACAAAACGCAAGCAAATGGACATCAAATTTCGATAGATGTATTGACTTGTTGAACGAGCATCCAAGCTCTTTCTAAACAACAAGTTATTGTTATGCAAACCGATACGGACATGTTTCAATCTAAAGTTTTGAGAACAATGGTCGATGTTCCATGGTATATCACCAACAACGCGTTCCATAACCTAAAGATCCCTTTTATAGTAAAAGAGATAGAGCGAGCTGCCACCAAATACATAGATCAAATAACAAACGCCGAAAACGACCTAATACAGCAACTATACAGCAGCGATCCCACAGTGAGAAGTCTTAAACAATATTTTAATTCAACAGTAGCGCGCACATGCTGGTAA
The DNA here is from genome assembly GCA_035610365.1 of Aquatica leii. Lineage (NCBI taxonomy): Eukaryota > Metazoa > Arthropoda > Insecta > Coleoptera > Lampyridae > Aquatica > Aquatica leii. Next base: position 30,165,297 of record CM069437.1, on the reverse strand, counting down.
CGGGTCATAAAATTTTGTTTGAAAACACTAAGATTTCGGCTAACGTTTCTAATTACTATCAGCAAAAAATTTGGTAATCTATTGAAATAATTAAAAATCCTTTTAATATAATCGAAATTCTAGTTTTCCTTTACTAAAAACTTGGAGGTCGTTTAACAAAAGCAAAACTTCAAGAGGATGTCCACTGCAACGTGTGACAGCTCAGTTTGTGAGATATCAACACAAGAATTATTCAGAATAAAAATTTGTAATTTGGAGTTAACCCGTGGAAACCTGAATTCTACTACAATGTTTAACTTTTTTAGCACAATACTGCAACAAATTATAGAAAACTGTCGATCGGTAATACTAAATGATAAATGATTCCTTAGATAATTTTTTTGTTTTCTAGGCATAAAACTAAGTTAGTAAATAACCGTAAGTTTTCTTTATTACTTACATATGTTTTAATTATTTCTTTGACTTTGATCGAGTATTGCTTTTATAGACTTGTATTATATTAGTGCTAATGTTCACTCTAGTAAAAAAAAATAAAAACTGTTGTAAGCTCTTGATTTACAAATTTCAATATTTAATTTTTTACATCTAGTTTGATTGTTCTTTGTGTCGAATTTTTTAAATTTATTCTACTTTTTTAAAATATTTTTTAATCTGTTACATAGTATTGCTGTTGTTCGACTAATTATATTATGTTTGTGTATTTGTCATAGATTAAAAATTAATTGTTTTGAAAATTTATAAAAAACTAGGTTATTTGATAAAAAATTATTTTGTAAATTAATTACAGCTGCATACAAAGCTGTATTATTAAAAAAAATAATTAAGTAGTAAATTAGTATTTCAACAAACAATGAATTATTAAATGTACCTACAAATATCAACAAAAATATTAAAATTTTGTATATTCTACAGTTCATTTAAGCAATTAAATTATTTATTAATAAAAATAAAAGATTTCAAGTAAACATTATTCAGTAACCGTTTCGCTTTAACAAAATTAATAAAATACATTGTTGTAAATTGTAATTGCATAAAAACATTTATGATTGGTACAACTCGTCGAATTTTTATTAAAAAAAAATTATTTAATAAATAATTTTATGTGCTTAGTAATAAAAATGTCTAAATTATCTAAAATATTCGATTTATAAATACAATACAATACAATAAGATTAGAACATAAAACAAACTTCCAAATTAAATAAATGATTCTAAAACACGTTTTTACTATAATAGACCAAGTATTTGTTGTAGTTTTTTGTTAACAACGTTTTGTAGCGCTATTTGTGCGCATTTTATCATAGTCAATAAAAACAAGTTTATGAAGAGTAATTAAAATTTCAAAATTAAAAGAATTAACGTTTAGTTACAGAATGTTAGTATATTTTGTAGATGTCTTGTTTATAATGTACAAGATTTCTTAATAATACTGGCGCTGCACGAACTTCTTCTATACTTGTATCGCTCAACAGATGGAAATAAGTCTCTGTCACTAAAAAACCAAACTGAAGAAGATTTGCCATCAAAGGTTGCTAATAGTAACCTTTATCATACTTGGATATAAAGCTGTAAGGTTTGTCAATGCAATTGGGAATTACATTAGAGTGTTCTCCTACTGCTGATGACCCCCAAAAGAGCAAAACGGCAGTGTAGTGTTCACTCTGGTGGCGTTTGCACAATTTCATTGACACTGCTTTACTCCCAATGTCGCAGTTTAGTTGAAAACTATTTTGAATTAAGCGAATATAAAATCAACTTACAACGTTTACAGCGGTTATAACTTATTGACAGTTATCTTTTATACTTTGTAACTTATACTATCAGATGGCTCTGCTATCAAACGTTGCTTATAGTTAAAAATTTACTATTACTAGATTATCTCCAGTCCATAAATGTTATATAAGGTTAATTTTTTTAACAGTAAATTCATTGCCGATATGTTTACGCAATTTTTAATGTTAGATGATTATCACTATCGTTACTAGCATCGATTGTAAATATTATATTAGTAAAAATTATGCGTGACAGCAATAAATAATTAGTGTATTTGACATTTAAAATAGCGACTTATTATGAGATTGCTAAGATAGTTTCATTAGTTTTCTGTAAAACAATGTAATTTCTCATATTAACGTAAATTTTTAAAAACCTAAAGAACATGGAATAAGCACTTTATCAAAAATATTGGTTAATTTATTACCTCAAATTAAAAAAAATTAACTACAGTTAGAAATCGAGTCAACTATAGTACGATCAAGATCGGAAGACACCAGCGCAGAAACGCATTTTTAAATTAGAAAAAAATGCAGTAACCATATGATAAAGATAAAGATATTACAGTACATACTAAAAACATTTACTGGAAACTACGTCAGTTTCTTGCTGTTTATAAGTTTGGTTTTACACTTTGACGTCACATTTTTCGCGCAGGTTGGTGTCTTCCGATATTAAATCTACTCTAACTAACAACTAATTTATTTTTACTGAAACATTTAAACATTCCAAAATAAAAAAAAAACGAAATAATAATTAAGTAAAAAGGGAAAATCAACCAAGAATCAAAAGAAACGGAACATTGGATTTTCAAGCATCGAACAAGGTGTAGATATAAATCTAGAAACCGACGAAAGTGGTAATGAAGATTTGACAAGAATATGTGCATTATATGTGAAAGCAAACAACTTTTAAAGGTTTCTGTAAAACAAATGTACATTACACTAGCCGAAACTTTTAAACTTTTTTTGAATGACTGTTGTAAAATTCGGTGTGTAGTTCTTAGTCTATATTTGTAAGCATATCGAAAAACCAAATTTTTGCACTACGTTTAGTTTTACTCTGCTAGTAGATTAATAATAATTGTATTTACAGATGTTAAACAGAAATTATAAAAAAAATAGATAAGTACAAGAATATTGACATAACAAAGTAATTTTTTTATGTTTGCTGTTGTCTTCTCTAATGAGAAACCATTATTGATGGAATCTTTTCCTCAAATCATCATTCATATTTTTTTAATTGTCAGAACAAAAATCCAAAAGTGACTGCAAAAAATGAACTGTTACAGACATTTGGCATTCTAAGTTTTTATAGTTTGTTAGCAATTTAGCCACGATATTTTGATACATGTTCATGTTGCAAAGTCTAAATCATTCATGGTACGTTTAAAATTTTCATCTTCGAAAAACTTCTTAATTCGTGAAGCAACATATTTTTTTGCGCAAACTTTTGCATGAGACAGATTTGGATACTTTTTAATCATTCAAAACAGTTGCCTTCTTTTTCTAGTGCTTTTACAAACTGTTGAATAAATCCTAATGTAATCTGTAAAAGGAAGAAAAACTAAATTAGAATCTACTAACGCATCAAATTTAATAATAAACAGTAGTAATCTGTAAGTGCCATTGCTTATTTGGTAATCTTGCTGAACTGTTTATCTATCCCACAGACACAAAAAACAACAGTATTTAGTAAACTTTCTTTGCAGTTCAAATAATAAGGAAATAACCTGAAAGATTTGCCAAAAATGATTTGAACATTAAATGAGATTTAATATAATTGACATACTGTCATACGTTTCCTTTGTCTTTATAGAATAAGCTGATGAAATTGATGGTTTCGAGTTACCACTACAAAACAAAACGATTTTGACGAGTTTGCATTTAATATTCATTTTATATAAAAGTCTGTTTACATCAGTGTCGTAACAATTTTTTTTCAATTTTGTAAAAAAAACTGTGTTTTTTATAACGTTTTTTCAATACAGAAATTCTTGTAGTAAAAAGTAAAAAATTCCATTATTTCAATCGAGATCCAAAAATTTGTAATTTTTTCTTGGTTAAACCCAAAGTTTGTTTACAGATGGAATGTTCGAAAACGTTACTATTTGCTTATATATTTTTTAAAAACTCTTCAATTTTTATGAATCAGAAGTAACAGTTTCTAACGTGATTTATTTGTTCATGACAAATCATCGATTTTGTGACGGAAAAAAGTTGTTTTTCTTCTACTGAGTTCTGAGTTAATTTAACAACCCAAAATACAGCATACATATTATACCCATGTTTTGTCTTGATTTTTAATTTTTAAGTCAAAATATACTCAGTGACATTAAAAGTGTTACATCTAAAGGAATAATTTCTTCAACTTGATTTTTTGGCAACAGAATTACTATATCTAAAGCATGCTCTGGTAACTATGTATACTGTTTAACATTGATATTTTTTTTAGAAAAAGTACGATATAGTATTGGGTTAGTTGTTGAGAAGCATGTACCCAAAACTATTAGACTAATGGTTTAGAAGGTTATTGTCTATGGTAACTGATTACCATTTTTTTTATTTGAGGCAGTATGAGTATGATATGTTAGTAATGCTGTACCAACCACTTTACTGTCTTTTCTAGATGATCTTCTACGCGTCTTTTTTCAACAAAACAACGCACGTTCCCATATTGCTCGTCAAAATATGGACTTTCTCCAAGATGCAGGAGTCAATGCTTTGCAGTGGGCATTTTGTTCACGGAATTTAAATCACATCAAACACGTGTAAGATTTGATGAAGAGAAGACTGTCTTCTTTGCACTATCCTTCAGAGACTGTCACAGTTAATCTAGTTCAAATTGCTTAAAACAAGGTACCACAAGCAAACATCGACCACTTTATGTTATTAATGTCTAAACGTATATAGGAGTGTACTCAGCTACGTGGTCGTCAAACACATATTTTTTTTAATCTAAGACAACAAACATTGTCAGAAAGTCAAGTTGAAGAAATTACTCCTTTGGGTGTAACATTTCTGATGTCACTGAGTATATGTTTTATGACGTTTTTGAATTAATTCACTTTTTTTGCGATTGTCTAATATAAATATAATCCGCAGACAGCAAAAATTGTCCGGAAAATTGGAATGGTTTTCCATTCTTGAAAATTACACGCACAACCTGTAGAACTTCAATCTTTCTTAACTAAGTGACTGTAAAGTAATATTCCATTTATTTTTTAAACATTTTTTTAACATATTTGGAAAGTAGTTTATCATTAGGTTTTGTATCATTTTTTTCCTAAATATGGAAAACCATTCAAAACGTAGTATTAAGTACATCGACACCCTGGTTTGGTAGAAAACAGCTGTAATCGTAATATTTTCAGCAGGAATATAATACAGCTTCCAGTTATCAATTAATATATTTGGATAGTCAAATCTAGATCTAGATCTGTGGTCTCTAAGAGTTGTCCCACAAGCTATCGATTTCTAAACTTTGAGCCCTGTATGCACCCCGTCCACATAAAATACCAATGAAAGCATTTAATTCTTCGGAAAATAGTGTCTAGTCAGGATTTTGTAGTTGTCTTCTCGCTTCAGTTGTTGTGCATTCTATGATCAGGTTAGTCATAGAGTGATCAACAAACAAACTTTTGCGTTGGACTACTTTTCCACGATTATTGAGATTAGTAGCTATCGTTTTTCAGTGAGATCCAGCACGTGAAGTATGCATAATTTCTACAGTTAAAAAAAGTTTTCTACGAATTGTAGAACCAGATTGTCTTTTCTTGCGTAGCTTCTTATTTTTGCTTACAATATTATCTTGGTTGTCACTGTCATTTATAGTACTATATGAAATATCAGTTACCGGTTCGAGTTCAGTTTTACCACCGTCGTTATAGTCATAACTGTCTCTTCCATAATTACTTGAAACATTTTTGTAACAAGAAAATTTATCTGATTCGCTAATTAACTTACTATCATTTTCGAAAGTAAATTCGGATAGAGTTTTTAGTTCAGCCAAAAAAGCTAGAGCTTCTTCAGGAGATATACCCTTATAAAATCAAATCTTTACGTTGTCAGTATCGAGTTTGTAAAATGTAAGACAGTGTTTAGCGCATAAAACTAACTTTTTCTAAACTTTATCAAAACGACACAAAGTCATATTAGGTATATCTAAAAATACCTGTATTGTCATAATTTGATAATCATTAGCACCGTTGGTCGTTATCCATAATTGCACTTTGACAATTAAATTGCATTTGTTTTAAAAATCAAAGGCCTAGTTACGTTAATATTTCCGGTCATAATGATCGGTAATAGCGCTTCTAGGAATAAAAATTGATACAGTCTAAAGACAGGTACAATTATACTAAGATAAGAATGTCTTCCGTGTTTGAACCGTATCATTGTAGTAACCGAAGTTGCCAACTTTTCGCCCAGATTTGTAAGGGGCTTCATCTGGGCGTAACATAAATCAAAAAACCCAAACAAACAAACGAAATCTAACTAATAACTTCTCAAAAGTTAGGTAATTCAACTTGTGAACCAAGCCAGATTCTAAACTCCATAGAAAAAAAAGTAAGAACTAAGGACTAATGACAAGGAGCCAAAGAGGGGATAGGACAGGTTACAAGATAAATTTTAATAACGTTTTGGTGATTGCCAAATCTCCATTTTATTTCAATAGAAAATTCCGAGAGACAATAGAAATCATCGAACACCCCAATAACTTTAATCGCGATCATGGATTCGTTTAATTATAAGTTTTGTAATACGTTTTCTAAATTTGTAATTGTTTTAACACTAGCCCAGTAGAAAGGGTCAATTTAACTCTTTGTGAACTTTAAAACGTTTTAATCTTGTGTTTATTAGAATTGGAACATTGCAGTAATTTTTCTTATCTTTTTTCGTTTTGATTTGTTTTACTCTTCTACCTGAAACCACCCAAGTGGTAAATTTGACCCTTTGCAAAATTATTGTAATAATGAATATTTTAGAATTTAACAATAGCGCGTGATACCATCGTAGACGAAAATATAGTGTAACAGTATACGATAAGTGTCGGTTCGATTACTTTCCTTTAAATGTTTCTTTTACTTGTAGTTTGTGAGTCGCCAGGTAGACACGATTATTTTCAGGAAGTTTAATTACAGGAAGCCAGTAGGAAAACGTTTTCTGAAAGTAACCCTGAATTTGGTAAGTCACTTTTTACTTAATTATTCGTTGTCGCTACGGTGATACTCACGACGAACTAGATTTACTGATCGTACGTTCGAATTGATTTGTTGCTTCTTATTGTTACTCAATTAGTTTAAGTAAATGACTTATCGCTTGCTGATTATATCAGCGGTTAATTATCATTATTAATGTAATTTACGTATGAAGATTTATATATGTTCTGGTGGTTACACTTTTGTTTTACGTGTAATGTAAGTTGCCGATACTTCTGATATTCTAGTACCTGCTTATATTTGTACTCGGACTAAAATTATTCTTTGTCATGCTATCCAATTGTTCTCGATTCAAATTTTAATCTATTTATTCTTATAGAGTAATTAAAGTGCAATTGTTGTTAACGATTTAGTTTCTTTTTTTCGTTTCTTCCAGCCTTAAGAACCTTAACAATTTTGTACAAGCTTCGAGCCTCCTGTGCTGATCTAGCAGGAGCTAATTCTGCAAAGAACAAAAGATCTGGCGCCCTTTAAAATAAAGTCTCTTGAACCTCCCCTCTCTCCGACAGGTATGGTTTCGATCCTACAGTGAGTTGGCCGTGCAGGTTCGTAAAATACTAGAAGCTTGTAGCAATACGCTTTGTAAAAACATTACCATTGATGATTGATAGCCAACAAATCAGGTAAATTTGCTCTAAAGCTTTGACTGGCTATTGATTTAAGATCTAAATATGTAGTAAATAGATTTCCTTACCTAGGGAAAGACGACGCGCGGTTTACAAATCAACGTCTTCCTGAACACGTTGTCCTAAAATTAATGGAATCGTATTTGAATAGAAGCAGGAATGTTACTATTCACAATTTTTCTACAAGCTTGCCGTTGACAACACAGCTAGAAAAAGAAAATGCTACTTTAGTAAGAACAAGAAATCGTTGTAGAACGCAAAGATAGATTTGAAAAAGCAAAAGGCGGAATTATATTCAATGTAATGTAATGTGCTATTTGGTAAGTACACTTCACTCGAAGGTAGTAATAGATAAGGAAACAAAGAAAAAACTAGAAACGATACTATAATATAATGAAACCAAGTGTTGAGTGAACGTAGTGGACCAAATAGCAAAAAAGCAGACCCGTCTAAGTTTTTTATAACATACTGGACCTTGCTGTAATCAGCAGTTCTGATCATTTATAAAACTGTAACTGGTAAGAAAATGTCAAGACGGGACTTTATTTTGGAACTCCGCAAAATGTGCATCGAAAAAAGTCAAATTCTGAGAACTTGCAACAATACAAACGGTCAATCCAATTCACAAAATTGCCAATTTTTAAAATGTAAAGAAAACAAAACAAATGTGTGTAATATGTAACAAATACGCAACGGCGTGTTTACGAAACGGCAGTGTGATTGAAACGTAAACTATGACGTGTGTTTTATACTATTTTCTCTATTTCGATTCAATTCTAATATTTTCCGTATCATTTTAATTTTAAAACAACATTAGTAAACTTTAGTACTTTATAGAATTGGCAACACTTACACTTTGACATATTGAAGTTTATGTGATAACCTAAAATCTCATATGAAACGATCTCTTTATACCTTTATAAGTAATTAACTTTAAATTAATGAGACGTCTTTATGTTATCTTGGCACCAAAATTTGAATTGCAATCGTCAAGTTACAATAATTTTGATTTCTTTGATCATGTTACGTCAACTTACGATGCGGAAATACCAACTGTTAAAAAACTAACATTACTAGAGTTTGTCTAAGAATTTGCTTATTCTTACACAGATTTTAGTATAAGAATCGCTAATTCCTATGACAAAACAAAGAATAGTATATTAAAACACAAGTTACAGAATTTACGCGCTTCAATCACGAGACCGGGTTTCATACTCAAGCCGCGCAGCGGCGAGTTTATGTAGCGGTCGAGTGATTGAAACTTATTCTATGACGTGTGCTTTATACTATTTTCTCTATTTTGATACAAGATTTAATATTTCTCGTATAATTTTAATTTTAAAACAGCATTAGAAAACTTATATTTTATTGAATTGGCAACACTTACACTTTGACATATTGAAATTTATGGGTTAACCTAAAATCTCATACAAAATTATCTCTTTATACCTTAAGAAGTAAATAAATTTAAATTAATAGGGCATTTTTATCTTATCTTGGCATCAAAATTTAAATTTCAATTATTAAGGTCCAATAATTTTGATTTCTTTTTCATGTAACGTCAACGTCAAATTCGTGTAAGAATTTGTTTATTCTTACACGGATTTTAGTGTAAGAATCGCTAATTTTCATGTCAAAACAGAGAAAACTCTTTAACTTGTTTGGATTGGTTGATATGTAAAAATGTTTGAATTATTGTATATTTTTTTCACTATGTTTCTAGTATTACATTTTTCAAATAGATGTTTAATAAACAGATTTTTCAAGCTAAAGTTTATTTCCGACTTTAAACTGTTACATTTAAGAGTCAATTGGGCCACAAGTGGCGCTTTTAGGTGTTTACATTCAGTGGCGGTTCTAATGTTATAGTTTTTTATTCAAACGTAACATAAATAGTTACTATTTTACATAAAACACAATTGAAAATAGAAATTTACTTGTTAAAATGCTATTGCACAAGCTAAGAAATACAATTACTTATTAAAAAATTAAATTATGAATTTTGTAATAACTGAAAAAATATTTTATACAAAAACTAATTACTGTTCCAAATTTGTAGGTTTTTTTATATTAATAGAGAACACTGTATTTGTAAAGGTTTAAAAGTAGCAGCGTTATAAAGATACTTATAAATATTATCAATATTTTTACAGACGTCAACTTAAAGTAGAATAGTACACGTTTGTTACAAAAACATTGATTTTTTCTGCAAAAATTCCAAAACAATATGACAAAGTTTATTTTTTATAATTATTTATCAATACATTTGAATATGCAGGTACGTGTGTATAGTGCTCTAAAGTTGAAATATATAGAAAGCTTGTTAATAGTTAAGATGTATTTTTGCTACTGACAAATTTCGTTAAGTATTTCATTAATAAATTTTTACAAAATGTAAATTAAAATGTCAAAATGCCAAAAAACTTTTAGAAAAGTACGTGCTAAGGCATCTCTTGCACAAAACGTTATTCAAGTGTATGAAACGTGCAAAGTTTACCAAATCTAATAAGAATCCATTAAACTTCAAACGACAAGAATAAAAATCTAAAAGCACACAACGCTAGAGAAATTATTTCAAAATCTTTCGAGTTTCGAGTACATGTATTGCAATACGTTTCCGTATCTAATAAGTATCATGTAAATTTCAGAAAATTATAACAGCACGAATGTAAGAGATGTTGATGGCTCGAGGCAATAGTCATTTACAGTGCACGTACAAATTGGCTGATTCACAAAAGTCATTTTCAATATCAATAATTCAGTTTTGGATGGGGAACGATGAGAATGGAATACAAATATGACCTTTCTGCAATGTTCATTTATCGCAAATGCAAACCGCAGGTAATGCACTTGAGGATAAATGAATATGGTTTACGTTTACATTTGGTCAAGATAGATTTGTAATTTATTTCTGGCTTTAGTTGTCTCTCATTTATAGTCGTAATGTTCAAGATAGAATAATTTCATTTCAGTTGGCTTTGTTATAAGCACCACTATGAATTCTAACATCAAAAGCTCGGTTCCAATTCGAGTAGAAATTTAATTCCATAAAACTAAACAACTGGTCAAATTTGAAGTTATACAAGCAACTTGTGTGATAAAGTTTTAGATATGTATCAGTCTCACACAATTCGCTTAATTCAAACACACAAATCTTTTTATATAATAAATTAAAAGTTTTTTTTAATATCTAGTATATAAATACTGTTAATAAAATTATTTTTTCCCAACTGTTACATATTTTACTTAAAACGTATTGATATATTTTTTTTTAAATTTTAACAGTTTTCTCAAAACTAACAATCGTTTCTCTATTGGTGTAAAGCTTGTACAAAACATTTATCAATATGAAAAATATACAACAATCATTTTAAAGTAATGAGTGTATTTGTTCTTTCAAATAAATTAATGTACTCAATCTGCTGTAACTTAGCATTACTTTTAATTTGTGTAGGTTTACATTCATTATAACATTTTTCTAATACAAAAATAAAAACGTCTTTTAGCGATAAAAAATGTCAATGGTTTAGTTTTGACATTAACGCAGTTTAATCTTCGAAAACTTTCTTATTTTATTATAGAATTTACCCGAAAAAAACTGTAGTTACTTTTTAGTAAAAATTTATTTTTCAGAAAAAAAATGTTTCATTTTACAATTTGTATAAAATTGTCAAGTTTTGTTTTAACTCCGCTTTGCTTAAATGAAAACAATATAAATTTATTTAAATCACTACTTATTAATGCATTAAAACCGTATATATATATATTAAAAATAATCACAGATATCGCAATAATAAATAAATAATAATAATAAAAAGATTAAAAAACAGAAATAACTAGTATTCTAGCTGCATATTAAACGAGAATAGAGTCGTATGATAATTCACCGATTGTTTGTATTAAACATTTATCCATGAAATGGCTGAGAATTGTTTCTTCATCGCTGGAAGATGATGAAATGATATTGATAAATGTAAAATTTAAAATTTTTTCTGTACACAATCAATTTTAAAGCCAAAGTGGAACTTCAGAAAATTTTTCAGACTTTGATTGAATATGGTCGGGTTAAATAAACAATTTATATCGCGTGATCTCTGGCAATTGTTTCACCACACTCTAATTAGTTGACACGCGTTTTTAAAAAAAACAAAACAAAATGATTACTGAACTTTACCAGAGTTTTATAACGGTTCACAATTCAACAGCTTCTAAGATTATGACACGATTCGAGTTACATTGCCACATCCTTTCAGATGTAAAAGTTTCAAAGTGAAGATTTCACCTTTGGAAATGTGCATCCACAGTTTAGAAACTGCTTTTTTTAACAGTTTGTCGCGTTTGCGGTTCCTTGTCATATCTAAAGAAGACTTAGAGTAGACTGGACTTGCAATAAAAACATTTTGCGACGTGATCTTTCGGCGCAAAAAAATAAAACTAATCTTATAAACAACCCGTCAAGCCAAAGACAAAGAAAAGAAAATATTAAATTTGCTCTCTCCGTTTACAACAAAAAAACAAACAACAAACCTCGTTAAACTACAGAATTAAATTAAAATACTTATTCTCAATGTTCTCGCGTTAGACAGTATCTAAATTTATCGTATATCTCGTACAATAATCAAATAAAAAAACTTACAAACGCATATCTAAATATATTTAACTAATTTCTGACCTTTCAAAAGAAAAACTCCCGTATGCAACTTTTTTCGTTTTTGCACCGCGTCAGGGTTTTTTAAACCTTCGTTTAAAACTCTCCTCTTTCGTTTTACGCAATTTTGACTTTATATCCTAAACCTTTTTTTTCCGGATTGGGCAAGTTCACGAACGCTCTCAGTACCATATCTGCTAATTGGCTTTTATTTTTTTTTACTCAATCTGTTAAAAGCGGCGTTGTGCCCCTTTCTACCCTTAAGATGTTACTACGTTTTGTTATTGGGCGGCGTTGCATGCTACAAATAGAATAAAAATTTACCGATGCTACTATTTTTTTTTCTTATTAATACTAAACAAATGTGGTACTGATTAGCAAAAAATCATTAAAGAGATAAACTTTACTTTAACATGATTCTTTTCTCTAATCTTAACAGATTTATCACGCTAATAATAGTAATAATCTTTAGAATTGCCTGACTGTTGATACAATTTCAACATTCAGAATTTACTCAAATTTTATTTTACATACTTTCGTTCTATGCTGATAACTTTACAGTAAAATCGTTTATGACTTAAACTAGTAATTACTGATAGTTTTTATTATAAAACTTTATAAATCAGATTTATTAAATTACTACTTCGTGTACGCATTTTAAAATTTGAACATAAATTATTGGTTTAGTAGAACATGTGTGTTTTGATCTAGTTGGTTTTGGTGACCACCACGGTTTTTTTTGCGGGTAAGGGTACCTTTGTCAGTGTGGTAATATCTGAAGTTGTTTTTCTTGTAAACCATCTTGCATCGAAACCGCCACAATTTCTGAATTAAGATGATTTGTTCCGACAGTGGGAGAACAAATCAACGTTCTGGAGGGACACCTGCAAACTATGGTAAATTTTTGTTAGTAGATTATCGCCCCCAGGTTTCACTTGGTGTTGAATTATGTTCGCAGACAATCAACCTGATGCTATATCGCTCTTCTTATGAACCGGTATGCTGTATAACTTATAACGGTTCTACTCATATCGACTCTCGTTATCTACTCTCGTTATTTTGAACAATAACGATTATGATATAACGGCGGCGTTTTGGTAGCCGTTATAAACATAACGATTGTGATGTATAGGCTTGAGAGCTTTTTTTGTATGAAAAAATGAATTTTGGAAGTTTTTTCAGTTTTACCGTGTATTTTTAAAACAAAACAAATCATAAGGAATATCTGGTTTAATAATAATAAACAATTCATCCAATAAATACAAAAAATGAAGTAAAATGGGACACCACCGCAAGTTCCAGATTTGTTTTATCTGAGGGTTTCATCATTTCGTTACACAAGCCTTCGAATCAAGCTCGCTATAAGTGTTTTCAACACTAAAATTATATATTACTCAACGCTAAAAACAAGCTAAAAGATGCTTTGGTAGAAAGTTGGCGAGTAAAATATGCGTTGTTGCCGTTTGTCTTATATTAGCCAGTGTTGCTACATACTCTCTCATCAGTGTAACGCTTGCTTCAAA